>CM042482.1:8115000-9475000 GCA_023621385.1 Quercus gilva | reverse complement strand
TGAGATGGATGTAACTATTTTAGTAGCCAAGGAACTTCATAAAATTGCATACGAATTAACGAATAAATATTGAACAAAGAAAGAACCGGGAAAGGTAACAAATATCTCCTAAAAGCTGCTACCTCCACATTAAATGCTTCCCAGCTAACTCTCTGGCCGCATTAATGTGGAGATGATACCTGAACAGTAACCAAGCAGCCTTATGGCCACTGAGCGGAGGTTCTAGGAAGTGCTGGATGGGACAGAAAGAAGTTCCCAAAATGGAACCTACACGTGTATGGTGAAAGCAGGACAAAGAAGGTAGTATATAACGTGAAATCAGAAGACACTAGAGAGGACTTTTGGAAGAAAAAGAGAAAGCGAAAAGAATCCAAAAAGAGATACACTAAAACCTAGCCAAGGAGAAGAGGGAAAGAGTTTATTTAGTTTGAAGCTCCTTTTTGCTATAAAAGAGTGATGTATTTTTTCACTTATTGGAATTAGCTCTTACACCCATTCTCTAGAAATTTTATTGTTTGGGCTTATTGGGCTAGAATCTCATCCCTCTATTGGGTCCAATCCAATTTGAGTCCTTACAATTGGCGCCGTCTATGGGAAGAGCTTGATTCGTTTGTAGGGAAAGACAAGTACAAAGGTTGTGATGGAAGAAGGAGCACCGCAGCAGCCAATGGTGGGACCACAGCAGGTGGATGTTAATCCACACCAGGCTGAGTCTAGGGGCTCTCAGCATCATGAACAACGAGGGGATTGTGAGGGAAGCGCGCGAACAACCCACACAGGTAGAAGTCCTTCTCGTGGGAAAAGCCATGTCTCCAACGTAAGGAACGACAGAGACATGCAGCATGAGATTAACAGATTAAAGAGGGAATTACGTCACGAGCGACGGAGACGTAGGGCTCACAACTCCGGGAAATCCTCTGAAGAGTCAGATGGCACCAGTTATGGACGGAGGTCAAGAACTCCACCTAGTGAATCGTTTTCGCATGATGAGGAGCACCACCGTGAACGAAAACACAAGAGCCCACCTGGTCAGGGCTTAGAGAATGATGCTCTGAACAAGGCATTGAGCCAGGTTTCCAAATCACCCTTTACGCGACGCATTGAGGATGCCAATCTTCCTCGGCGGTTCCATCAACCTGCATTCACCATTTATAATGGTCGAACAGATCCGGTGGAACATGTTAGCCATTTCAGTCAGAGGATGGCCGTTCATACTAAGGACGAGGCCTTGATGTGCAAGGTTTTTCCCTCAAGCCTAGGTCCAGTGGCGATGAGGTGGTTCAACGGTCTGAGAGCGAATACTATTGACTCCTTTGAGAAGCTCACCCAAGCTTTTGGTGCTCGCTTTATTACCTGCAGGAGGGTTGTTCAACCCTTGGGGTCGTTACTATCCATGTCTATGCGAGAGGGGGAAACCCTGAAAGCCTACTCTGATAGATATTGGGAAATGTTCAATGAAGTAGATGGAGCCAATGACGACGTGGCCATTAACACCTTCAAGGAGGGCCTTCCGACTGAGCATGATTTGAGGAGTTCTCTAACTGGTAAACCTGTTACCAGTATGCAACAGCTTATAAACCAGATTGACAAGTATAGAAGAGTAGAGGAGGATCAGATACAGGGTAAAGGAAAGTCGAAGGTAATCCCTCAAGAGAGGAGGGATTTTAGGTCGGACCGGTACAACAGCAAACCTCAGAGGGACTTTGGGGGGTAATCAAGATCTGCTAACTCCCAGGTGGTTAATGCTGTGTTCAGAGAGCCAGTACAGCGGGTTCTGGAGAAGATAAAAAACGAGCCATTCTTCATACGGCCCAACAGGATGGCAGGGGACCCTGCGAAATGAAATCAAAATCTTTACTACCAATATCACCAGGACCACGGACATATTACTGAAGATTGTAGAAACCTGTGGGACCACTTGGAGCAGCTTGTCTGAGAAGGAAAGTTGACGCACCTACTGCATCATTCCAGTGGCCAAGAAAGTTAAACAGGATCGACATTTCAGGGGGATGCCTCTTCAGAAGCCCCCTTGGGCACAATAAATGTTATATTTGCTTCCCCAAGAAGAACAGGGTCTTGTCCTTCCAGGATAATGTCTGTGTCTCATTGTATGGATGGGGGCTCTAGTTCAGTGCCGAAGAAAGCAAAACTGAGCGCCTCACTGGTGTTGGGTTTTTCGGATGAGGATAAAAGAGGAACCATACAACCGCATGATGATGCTTTGGTGGTTACCCTCAGGATTGGGGGATATGACGTGAGAATGGTGATGGTTGATGAGGGGAGCGCTGCCAAGGTGATGTATCCTGACCTATACAGGGGGTTGAATTTGACACCCCAAGACCTAACAGCTTATAGTTCCCCGTTGGTGAGTTTCGAAGGTAGGCCGGTCATTCTGATGGGTATGATTAGATTACTAGTGCAGGCAGGTTCAGATGTGGTGGAGGTGGATTTTATTTTGGTAGACGTGTTCTCTCCATATACGGCGATTTTGGGTAGGCCCTGGTTGCATACCCTAGGGGCTGTTTCTTCCACTCTTCATCAGAAGGTGAAATATCCATCAGGAAGCCAAGTGTTAGAAATATTGGGAAATCAAGCCATGGCAAGGCAGTGCATGATAGCGGCCATTCAACATCGGCCAGAGGTAGGCACATCGGCCATGGCCGAGAATGACTTATAGCAATCAAATAGTCTGGGAACCCTCTTCAGCACATTCGCCAAGGAAGCAGAGTGTGAGAATTTGGAGAGGGTGAGTGTTGGTGATGATCCAGATAGATATTTTCAAGTTGGAGCACTGTTACCTTCGTTGGAAAAAGAGCAGTTGGTTGAGGTCCTAAGAAGAAACGTTGATGTGTTTGCATGGAATGCCTATGAAGCCCCGGGGGTTGATTCGGATTTCATCTGTCATTATTTGAATGTCAATCCTTCCGTTATTCCGAAGAAACAGCCACCTCAGCGTCCGTCCAAAGTACATGCCGAGGCTATCAAAGACAAGGTAACCAAGCTCAAGCAGGCAGGGGCTATCAAAGAAGTGTTTTACCCTCAGTGGTTGGCAAATACAGTTGTAGTGAAGAAGACAAATGGAAAGTAACGCGTATGCGTTGATTACACAGATCTTAACAGAGCTTGTCCAAATGATCCTTTCCCTATGCCCCGTATAGATTAGCTTGTGGATGCAACAGTAGGTCATCCTCGGATGAGCTTCCTAGATGCCTTTCAGGGCTATCACCAAATCCCACTGGCATTGGGTGATCAGGAGAAGACCGCTTTTCTCACTTCCACTGGAAATTATCACTATAAGGTAATGCCCTTTGACTTGAATAACGCAAGGTCTACTTACCAGCGAATGATAACGAAGATGTTTAAGCCACAGTTGGGCAACAACATAGAGGTCTATATTGATGATATGGTTGTAAAGAGCAAGGTAGTGGCCGAGCATGTGATGGACCTCACCAGCACGTTTGAGATTCTGAGGAAGCATAAGTTACGACTGAACGCATCCAAGTGCTCCTTTGGAGTATGCTCTAGGAAGTTTTTGGGCTACATGGTGACCCACTGGGGAATTGAAGTGAACCCCGACCAAATTAAGGCCATAAATAGCTTGCAACCACCTCGGAATCCCAAAGAGGTCTAGAGGTTAACTGGGATGATCGCTGCGCTGAACAGATTCATATCCAGGTCGGCGGATAGGTGTAGACCCTTCTTCCTTTTACTCTACAAGTGGAAAGGGTTCGAGTGGACTGAGGAGTGCGTCCTAGCATTCTAGTAGCTCAAGGAATATCTGTCTCGGCCACCCATTATGTCCAGCCCTGAGGTGGATGAGGTCCTTTTTGCCTACTTGGAGATAGCCACTTATGCGATCAGTTTTGTTATGATACGAGTAGACAATGGTGTACAACGACCAGTTTATTACGTGAGCAAATTGCTTCATGAGGCTAAAATGCGTTATCTACCGTTGGAGAATGCCATTTTGGCGGTGGTGCATGCCACAAGGAAACTTCCCCATTACTTTCAGGCACACACTGTGGTCGTTCTGACTCAGTATCCACTCAAAGCAGTTCTTCGGAGTGCAGACTACACTAGCAGGGTTGCCAAGTGGGGCACAATTCTAGGTGCTTTCGATATTAAGTATATGCCTCGTACTTCGATGAAGGGTCAGGTTCTCGCCGACCTGGTGGCCGAATTTGCTGAAGGCCCTGAAGAAATAGGAGCAAGCCCGCATGGCATGGATGAAAAATCAGTTGGCCTTATCTCCACGCAACGTTCCTCTCCCTGGAAAGTGTATATGGATGAAGCAGCAAACCAGAGGGGGTTAGGAGTGGGGCTGGTTCTAATATCTCCTGAAATGGCCATCATCGAGAAGTCTTTAAGGTTGGGATTCCTAGCCACTAACAATGAGGCAGAGTATGAGGCAGAGTATGAGGCTTTATTAGTAGGAATGGCGATGGTTAAAAAGCTGGGTGGAAGAACAGTGGAGATGTTCTCGGATTTAGGACTGGTTGTGGGCCAGGTTAAAGGGGAATTGGAAGCTCGAGACACTAGGATGCAGAGTTACTTGAGCCAGGTTAGGCGTATGCAAATGGATTTCGAGTCTTTTGAACTGTCTCATATCCCGAGAGGTGGAAATGCACATATGGACTGTTTGGCCACCCTTACTACCTCCTCGGCGCAGAACTTACCTCGGGTGATCATGGTTGAAGATTTAAACATACCCACTCCAATAACAAAGGACTCGCTTCAAGTCAATCAAATCAGCTTGGCGCCTAGTTGGATGGATCCTATAATGCTTTTCCTTGAGAAAGAAATACTGCCTGAGGACAGATCGGAAGCTGAAAAGATACGAGGAAAAGCTCCTCGGTTCTGGCTGTCCGAGAACAAAAAGTTGTACAAACGCTCTTTCTCTGGGCCAAATCTGCTTTGTGTGCACCCTGAAGCATCAGAGGCGCTTCTAGAAGAGCTGCATGAAGGGATTTGTGGGAGTCACACTGGAGGAAGATCTTTATCTCATCGGCAATTACCCAGGGGTATTGGTGACCAGGCATGCAAAAGGAAACGCAAGAATCTGTTAAAAAGTGCGATCAATGTCAGAGGTTTGCCCCAAACATCCATCAGCCTGGGGGAGTTCTTAACCCTCTTTCTAGTCCTTGGCCTTTCGCTCAGTGGGGTTTAGGTATTGTTGATCCTTTCCCTAAGGCAATAGGAAATAAAAGATATCTGCTAGTTGGCACGGACTATTTCACGAAGTGGGTCGAAGCTGAGCCCCTAGCTAATATCAGAGATGTAGATGTCAAAAGGTTTATCTGGAAGAACATCATCACACGATTTGGGGTTCCTCAAGCTCTCATCTCGGATAATGGTCTTCAATTTGATAGTAAGACTTTCAGGAAGTATTGTTCCGACTTGGGTATAAAGAATAGATATTCTACTTCGGCTTATCCACAGGGAAATGGGCAAGTTGAGGCTGTCAACAAGGTCATAGTGAGCGGGCTTAAGAAGAGGCTGGATAATGCAAAGGGAAAATGGGTGGAGGAGCTGCCACATGTCCTTTGGACGTATCGAACGACATCCAAACGGACAATAGGAGAAACCCCATTTTCAATGATGTATGGGGCTGAGGCTGTAATTCCACTTGAAACGAGTTTTCCCACACTAAGGACTAGCACTTTCACCTCGGATGGCAATGATGAACTTTTGAGTAAGAATCTGGACTTGATAGACGAACGACGAGAGAATGCGATGGTTCAGTTGGCCTATTATCAACATAAGCTGAAACAAGGTTATGATGCAAACGTAAGGCTAAGGCCGTTAGCTCCAGGGGACTTGGTATTGAGAAAAGTCTTGGGAACTACCAAAAATCCAGCTTGGGGAAAGTTAGGGCCTAACTGGGAAGGACCGTATCGTATCACATCTATAGCAAGAATAGGGGCTTATTATTTAGAAGATTTAGATGAAAAAACTGTACTTCATCCTTGAAATGTAAGTAACTTAAAGAGGTATTATTATTAATATGAGCAGTTTTGTTCTATTTCCCTCTTATAGCTTATCTTTAGTTTTATTACTTGTGTTTCTCAAATTATTGAAGTATTAAACAGAAACTAAGTCATGTAAGGTCCTCGAACCACAACTTGGTGGAAATTAATACATTGTCATCTTTATTGAAGTATCAAATAGAAACTAAGTCATGTAAGGTCCTCGGACCACAACTTGGTGGAAATTAATACACTGTCATCTTTATTAAAGTATTAAATAGAAACTAAATCATGTAAGGTTCTTGGCCCACAGCTTGGTGAAAATTAATGCACAGTGTGACCTTAATCGGAGTATTACACTTAAGTTAAGGTATAACAGATTGTTTATACTACTAACTTAGTAAAAATCAGTGCTTCTTAAATGTAATATGTGTGACTATCTTTGTATATTAAGGCAAACTCTATGAGCATCACTTAAAGCGTTTTAGGGTGTTCAATACTTCCCAGGACTAATTGTCTGGAAGGCTATCTCTAGTATAGACATTTTTTAGCGAATATGAAGCAAGTCTTTTTAGAGCTGGAGAGTTTGCAGTTATAGTCTACTTTGGTTCTCAATTAGTCTACATAAAGTTAAGTTTTCTCTTATATTGTCAGATTTTACTGCTCTATAACTTGAGATAATGTAAAAGTAAAAAACAGTCATGCAAGAAATTACACAAGTGATAGATAAAGTCATAGTGTCTTATACAAATCTGAAAAGAGAAATACACATCATAATTGAGAATATCCTCAAAGAAGAAGAAATTAAATTAAAATTAAAAATTACATCATCTATTTGCTTAGTTTTATTTGGAGCTTGGGTGGGGAAACTTTGCTAGTTTCCTGAAGAGGAACAACTTTCTCCTTCTTCTTTGAAGCTTCCCTAGCAGGTAGAATAGTAGCAGCTAAGTCTTTCTCAAAACTCTGAGAAGCTGTCCCACCCTTAGTTCCCTCTGCTGCTTTGTCCGATGAGGTATCTTTTGTCACTGCAAGCACTTCAGGCTGTGTCTGCTGATTGGTAGAGGGGGGATTCTGATTTTGAGCTTCTTCAGCCGATTCAGCAGCAGTAGAGGAGGTCTCCTGTTGTTGAGAAAAAGCACCTGGGGCTCGTATAGCTGGGGGGAAGTAGACATTTTCAGGCCTTCTTAGCTCTGAGGATGGGTCAACCCCGGCTCGGTTGAGAGCTTTCTCCCAAGTCTGAACACAATATGTCTGACATACTACTGGGACCTCAGCTCAGAAGGTATCCTCGATCTCAGCAACGCCAATGTCATATCCATGCTGTTCGGCCTCATCCCTCTCTTTTTCGGCCTCAACTCTTGCTTTTTCAACCTCAGCTTTGGCTTTTTCAGCCTGACCTCTGAGCCGCTGGGCTTCCTCCAATTGTTTTTGAAGGTTTGATATTTGTTCCTTGGAAGCTGCCAACTAGTCATTGGCATCACGAAGACTTTTCCTCTGTTCTTCAGCTTGCCTTTAAAAGCCGGCTAAAGCTGAGTCAGCACTTTTTCGAGCATGTTCTTCATCGGCCAGCTTTTTCTTCAGCTCTTCAACGGTCTTCTTATTGGTAGAAAGTGTCTGAACAGCCGTATTTCGTCTCTTCCTCTCCTCATCTAGCTGCTGGTAAAAGGCATTAGTCATCTCCTTTAGCTTGAAAGTGGCTTGAACAGCCTATAAAAAAAAAAAAAGAATCAGAGATACAATAAACTAAAAGGAATGAGTAAAGCAGTAAAGATACCATACCATGCCCAAATGCCTTTTCATGTTCATGAAGATCTCATTCTTCTTCGTGCCTCTGAGCTCGGCCATGTCCTTAGGGAGAAGAAGGGTTTCTTCTAGGGCCAAGGCAACGTGGCATCCAATTTCGCCATTGAAGTCTCTGATTGATGCATCTTCCCTCAGAGGCTCACCACCGAGTATGGGAGCAGGTAGCCAGGCCTCGAGCTCCGAGGGTGGAATATTTTGTTTAGCCACAATACATTGAGGCCCATGAGTTGTTTTTTGTTGCTTTGGAGCCCATTGGACCTCATCTTCATGAGTTGGGCGAGACATCCCAGTTTCCACCACTTCTTTGCCTTTTTGCTCCCTCCTCCTCTTGGAATCAGTAGGTTCTACCCTCTGTGGTTGGGGTAGTTGAGGAGGAGGAGGAGGGGGGAGACTGGTCTGAATAGACTTCCCTGGTGCCCCATTTCCCGATTTGCATTCAATCACATCCAGCAAGCTCCTTTGGTTTTTTCTCTGAATACCCATGTTGTCAAAATTCACCTCGGGAGTATGGGGTTGGTTAAAAACCTCAAACTCGTCTGCAAAATCTACTAATTCTACAACGTCTTCTTCTTCTTCTTCTTCCTCTCTTTTTTTCTCCTCTTCCTCTTTTACTTTTTGAGGAATGGGATGTGATGAAGAAGCCCCTGCAGAGAGAGTGGCTACGGGTAATGGCTGAGTAAAAGGGGTGCCTTCAGGAATTGGAACACCCTCAGGAACGATGAATCCTTCGAAAGCTACGCTGATTCGGTGCAGCCGAGGATCCCTAGCCTTTATCACACACTTGGGCGCTTGGAAGGCTGTGGAGATTGGTTTGTAGCGAAGGATTATATGAGCCGCTCTCAATTGGCCGTCGGATGGGTTCACATACACCTCGGACCGCAGGATTTTATCCAAGCTCTCTCTGTTAACCAATCTGAACTGAGGCTTGGTAGCGCGTTTGTCTGCAAAATCAATAAAACAACAAGAAAATTCTGTCAAAAATGAAGATAACTTGAACTGAAGAGTATAAGCCAACATGTAGAGGTGTGCAGCCTAAGAACCCCACCTAGTGTTCCCTCTTGGGTCGGACAAGGTAAACCATCATGCCGTGCCCCTTAAAAAAATGAAAAAGTCATCTTTTAGGCCCTTGTTTGATGTAGGGAGACACTGGATTAACCTTACCTTAGGGTACCTAGATCTAAGATAGTATCACTGGTCCTTTAATTGATGAAGGTTATATACCCAGTTCACATCGTGGTGGGTAAGGCTTAAATTCATCCTCGCATTAAGGGCTTCTATACTCCCTAACACCCTGAACATATTGAGGGCACACTGCGTGGGGGACAATCTAAAGAACCTAAGATAACTCCTAGTGAGACTACCCATCGGAATAGTCATCCCTCCCTCTATGAAAGCGATCATAGGGATGACTATTTCCCCTGTTTTTCTATCATCAAACCACGTTTCTGGAGAAGCATATCTCATGCCCACCGTGGAGGAAATTCTATACTTAGCTCTAAATTCCTTTATTTGCTCATCGGAATCAACTAGATACTTAAACCTACCCATTTCTTAAGAATCGTGAAGAAAAATTAGTGAAGAGGATTGAAGACTGAGGAAGGTTAAAGAAACTTACAGGTGTGAAAAATGAGCTCCTCGGACAGACTCCAGGTATTTATGAAAGCATGTAAAGGAAAGAAAGAGGGACAAGTTCAATGAATACCTGCTAAGGTTGTGTGATTTTTTGTAACTGAAAAGAAGTTTGATTTGAAAAGCTCTTTATAGGGGCGCAGAAATCGTAAGCGGGAAAAATCCTGCTCATAAATATCAAAGGCCCTTCACCGTTAGATTCACATCCTGTTGAAACATGTGGGACAAAGAAGCCGCTATCATTTAATAAATGGCGTGCTCCTGACACCGAAACGTCAGGAGCGTGCCTTGGGCAGATGGAAAAGCGTTCTTAAATTTAGAAAAGTCCAACGATGGAGGTGAGGGCAGAATATCAAAATCTCCCTTTTTTCCGAGGTGACAAAAAGTGAGATTTTGAGGGGCTATTGTGGGGGTCAGTCGCCCAAAAAGATAACAGAGAATTCATAGGAAGTGGGCTTGTGACCCAACGGCCCAGTCCGAGGACACTCACATGTCCGAGGATGGTTAAAGAGAGCCATTTTGAGAATAACACAAGACAAAGAGACGTAAGTTGTACATAGTGGCCCAAACACGTCCGAGGATAAGATTTATTGCTCAAACTAATGTCCGAGGTGGATGTAACTATTTTAGTAGCCAAGGAACTTCATAAAATTGCATACGAATTAACGAATAAATATTGAACAAAGAAAGAACCGAGAAAGGTAACAAATATCTCCTAAAAGCTGCTACATCCACATTAAATGCTTCCTAGCTAACTCTTTGGCCGCATTAATGTGGAGGTGATACCTGAACAGTAACCAAGCAGCCTTATGGCCACTGAGCGGAGGTTCCAGGAAGTGCTGGATAGGATAGAAAGAAGTTCCCAGAATGGAACCTACACGTGTATGGTGAAAGCAGGACAAAGAAGGTAGTATATAACGTGAAATCAGAAGACACTAAAGAGGACTTTTGGAAGAAAAAGAGAGAGAGAAAAGAGTCCAGAAAGAGATACACTAAAACCTAGCCGAGGAGAAAAGGGAGAGTGTTTATTTAGTTTGAAACTCCTTTTTGCTATACAAGAGTGATGTTTTTTTCCACTTATTGGAATTAGCTTTTACACCCATTCTCTAGAAATTTTATTGTTTGGGCTTATTGGGCTAGAATCACATCCCTCTGTTTGGTCCAATCCAATTTGATCCTTATAATAGTTAAACACTTTCATCTAATGAATTGTAAGGTTTGTAATGAATAGTAAACATGTGCATATATCCACTAAATGATAATGAATTATTCAATTTTAACAATTACTTGAAATTAGAAAGAAGAAAATGAAAAGTTGAAATCAATTTGGGTAGTTGAATGGTCAAATATTTGCATTTAAAACAAATGAATAGTAACATGTTAAATGGTAATGGAGTGCATTAATAGATTTGTCCATTAACTATATTTAATTATTTTATGTAAAATAAAATAGAAAAATCATAAAGAAAATTTTTTTTTAAAAAATGACGTGGCTAATGAGGTGGCTTAACAGGAGTACAGCAACATTAAAGTCTACGTCTCAGCTTTTAGATATATATAGATTTGCTGAATTCCGTACTTGCGGGTCCCGTGAACAGTGCACGGGACCCAGCCAAAAAAACACAGATGCGCACGTTATATGTTTTCAGTGCAATCCAAACATACACTTAGTGTGTGCTTAGCAAAAATTATTTTTGTTAACTTATTTTATTATTCAGTTTATTTTTGTTACTATTTATGGGCCTTACTGCATACTATTCATAGGTCTCACTATACTATTTCAACTAACTTTTACTTTTATCTACAGTAATTTCAACAAAAAGTTTTCAATTTCAGCAAAATAAGCGGATCCCAAACAGACCGTTACATGCTCTTTGACTGGCGGCTCCCCTTGTATGTGAAGGTGGTCCCAGGACCACCCTCACTTTGCCAACATTTTTTTTATATAAAAATTTATATAAATAATTAGTTTAAAATAATCTGTTCTGTGACCACCCTGACTTGAAAAAAAATGTATATATATATGTACTTAAAAAAAATATTATATACTAAATTAACATATTTTGACCATTTTAATAAAAATGTTAAACACCCTGATTTGAGAATCACAAAATTTTGAGTTCAACAAAAATAAGAGTAATACTATATCCATAATATTTTCACAATAAATATATATGTGATACTGTTTTAACTTGGGCTCAACATTGTCATGTTTTACCTACCAATAACAGCTTATTATATAAAATCTGTTATGAAATTTTTGTGGCCGCTTTATTGTTCTCATTTCAACATTTTCAATTTTAAATTTCCACTTTATTTCTTATTAGTTGTTTTTTTTTCTTTCACTTTGTTAGTACAAAAAAAAAAATGTAATATTTCATGTATTTTTGTGTGTGTTTTTTTTTTAGTAATATTCAAGTTGTTTCTTTATTAGATTTTGTATAATTTAAATTTATTAGTTACCATAAAAAATAAAAAAAAAAATTCTAGAGACTCTTTGTCATTAGTTTTAATGCTAAGAACTTCAAGCACAGAACTATGTGGCTTAATCATTTCTCACTTTTGTGAATTAAGGAGGAATGGCATCGGGGATTGCTGTTGAAGTTATGCTTCTGGGTGTTGTGTCTTTTTTACTGCTGGCCTTGCTCATGTTCCTCTATAAAGGTATTACATGTAAACAAGTACTTCAATACGAGGAAGTTCATCAAGAGGGTCGGGGTTTTCACTGGTATCAAAAAATAGTCCGAGCATTTTTGGTTTCTGTCGAGGGAGACCGAAGCCCGTGGAGACCGACAAAAGAATATGTAACCATTTTAGGGTCTCTATTTGAAGATTATAGAGGCCCTCCAAAGTCCAAGCTCTCACAGATTTCTGGGGGCAGTTCCCATACACAAGCTAAAGCACCTTTTATCCAAAAGCTGTTTGGAAAACTCAGAATAAACTACATATTGCTTGAGTCTGTTATCCAAAAGCTATGTGGAGAACTCAGAATATACTACCCATTGCTTGAGTCCGTGAGACGTGTTTTGCTAGCCATTATGGCTGGTTTCTATAAGGACAACTCGTCTTCTAAGATTCCTACCACATTCAATTTATGCATCAATTGTTTTCATCTATTCTTCCTTGTTTTCGAGAAGCCATTTATTAAGAAAAACATTCAGTTGCTTGAGATCACGGCAGTTTCCAGTGAAGCATGTATATCGGCTATTCTATTTGTTCTCGGAGAGAAGCAATTGTCAGACAAGGAGAAGAATAAATTTGGAATTCTTATGCTTATACTTGTCCTAGTGGGAATTTTACCACAGATAATGAATGAATTGTATGCTTTGTATAAATAGATAAAGCAGCTAGACTTTGAGAAGCATTCCTTATTAACCGGTTTGAAAACAGCTTCATCTGGATTAACTTCGCTTTTCAGCTCAAAGGAGTTTTCATTAAGAAGGCCCCCAGCTTTAAAGGATAATATTGCAGACTCCAACTCTAAACCGACCTCTGTTGCAGATGAAGATACAGCTACCTCTACCTCTACCTCTTATCAAGTCAGATCTCCAAATCAAGATTGAACAAAAATTCTCCAGTCCTTCGGCAGAAAGTAACAGGAACTCTAGGAGTAGGAACAGGAACAAGAATTCTTGGAGTAGGAACTCGAGCACAACTGTTCCAGAAAAATCATGGTTGAACCAACACCACTCTTTGATTTATTAGGTGCTATCTTTAGTTGCTTAGTTGTTACATGTTAGGATAGACTTTATCCTTTTATCCTTAGCATTGTCTTAGCTTATCATTTGTTTTAGTTCACCTCAGCTTTATCTCATTGTTGAGTTACGTTTTCAAGCATGTAAGGCATCTGTAAAAGCCTATGAACAATTATAATAGATATTATCAGAATGTATATGAGAAAAATCAAGCTTATGGAATTTCATCTTTGACGTTTACTTGCTTTCCATTTTTCTCTCTTTTGTCACTATCTCCCCACGTGGGAAGAACAGTGCAGCTCGCGGCAGAGGGGTGGTAACAGATGCTAGCTTTGTAGCTTTGGAAAGGATGAAAGTGGGAGCCCTACTTTAAATACATCTTCTGATTTCAAGTCAAAACCAAGCGGCTTGTACAAAGATTTAGGAGAATGGCTTGTGTCCGGTGCCTAGTTGCCACTGGATATGTTAGGATACAGACACGTGTCCAAGATTGGACATGTGTCCGCATCGTAATGTGTCCAGTGGCCAAGCTTTAGCCAAGATTTAAAACCCATTTATGCATTCAAGCGAAAGTAATGATTCACAGAACACATCATTTAGATTACTGGTTTCATTACAGTTACTTTATCAATCTTCCAACAGCTGATGCAGTACTCTACTTTTTGAGAAGTAATGAGACATGGGCGATTGCTTAGGACTCTGGAGATGGGGTTGTAATCCTTTTATTTCTAAGTTGTGACCCATTTGTTGGGTTCATAGTAGTAAAATTTTGGCTCTTTTGAATAGCTATGCCGAAACATACAGATGTCATTTATGATTGACAGGCAACAGTGGTGAGATGGTTATTTATTTCTTTCTCTTAGGATTTTCTAGTCCTTCTCGTCAAATAGAGTGATATGAGTGTTAAGTACAAGAGATAACTTAATCTTACTCATCACAAACAAGAGCCACAAAGCTCACTTGCTTAGTCGTGCATAAAGATGCTCATTTAAGCTACAAGAGAAACAAAGTTTAGAAAATTTTGTTTCAATGGCCATTTAAGGTACATAAGTATCAATGTACACAAAACATACATTGTTTTTGTATTTTTTTTTTCCTGATTTTTCAAATTTTTTTTTTTTTATATAAAAACCAAAATAAACAAAAACTGAAAACAAATAAACAAAAACATGTTAACAAAGCAAAGCATAAAACTAGACCGACTCAAAACAATAAAGCAAAACACACAAGTAATGCAACAAACAAAAACAAGAAGATAGAAGAAAGTGATAGAATCACTTAGAGCCCTTTTCCTTCTACACTTTGGAAGAACCTTTCCATGGATTAAACCTTTGAACCGACGATGAGTGGAAAGAATTGAAACTGTTCAAGTTCGAAAGGAACATGAGGGCTTTGAGAAGATCTCCAAGAGGAGTAAGAGAGGATTGAAGCTGATTATGACTTCCAGATGCTATCATGTCGTTGCTCTGGTAAGTGGCTAACCACTTATAGCAATTTGGTCGAGTATGACCGGTAGCTCCACAATGATGACAAAGATGTTGCTTCTTCTGTTTAGGCTTTTGAGAGTTAGCCTTCTTAGCCCTAGGGTTTTTAACATCTTTCTTATCTTGCTTAGGGGGTGCTCCTAAGATAGATTTACCCTTGTCTAAGTTCTTACTAGCTAATTCAGTTTTAACATCATTGTTCTCAATTTCAGCATTATTAGCAGGAGGAACAAAACCAGTAGCACTAGTAGAAGCAATATTAGAGGAAGAAAAACCATACCCTAAACCTATTCAATCCGAAGCAGATTTCTGAATGCTGAGCATCTCATCAAGCTTTGCACTTGAAGTCCTCTCTAATTGAACTCTAACTTGAAACAGCTTCGCTTCAAGCTTCTTGGTATTCCCAGCCAAGAAATTGTTCTCAAATCTCAGTGCTCTAATAGTCTGATTAGCCTTATCAAACTTTGTGGATAGCTCTTCACGATCAAGTTCCACATCACTAAGTTTCTTGGTGGCCAGCCTATACAGTTTCTCATGCTTCTCAGAAAGTTTGTACAGTTTCTTATAGGCTGTATGGATATCATATTGATCATCCATCTTCTCACACTTAGAATCCACCAATTCTTCTTCTTCGTCCATGTCTTCAACAATCCCTTCAGTAGGATTGACTGTGGCAGTGAAGGCAATCAAGATTCTGTCATCCTCATTGTCGAAATCATCCTCAGGCTCAGTGTCATTCAAGGTTGCAGCAAGTGCCTTACTCTTCCCAATGCTCTTGAGATATGTGGGACACTCTTGCTTCATGTGTCCGAAGCCATGACACCCAAAGCATTTAGGTCCTACGGGAACAGTGTACTGACCGCCATCCTTTGCATCCTTCTTCCCTTTGTCTTGACTCTTGAACTAAGAAGAACTGGATTGTCTACGGACCTTGTCGAAGCCCTTCCCATTGGCATTCTTCATAAACTTCTTGAATTGCCTTGTAATGTAGGACTTCATCTTAGAATCTTCATCATCTGAAGACTCATCAATGTCACTGTTCTTAGCCTTCAAAGCCATGCTCCTCCCCTTACCTGTCTTGCCAATTCTTGTCAACCTTAGCTCATAGGTCTACAAGTTTCTAACCAGCTCAGTCAAAGGAATCTTGTCAATATCCTTTGATTCCTCGATTGCCGTAATCTTGGCATGAAATCTCTCGGGTAAAGATCTAAGCACCTTTCTCACAATCTTGGGTTCAGTAATGGTTTCATCAAGATTGAAAGCTGAGTTCACTATGTCTTTGAGCTTGGCATAGAACTCATCGAACGACTTATCCTCCTCCATTTTTATCTCTTCAAAGCTTGTAATGAGCCTTTGAAACTTTGAATCCTTGACAGCCTTTGTATCCTCATAAGTTGTCTGAAGGATGGTCCATGCTTCCTTAGCAGTTTCAGTAGAGGATATCTTCTTAAACTCCTCATTGGTGACCGCACTGAATAGAGCATTCAATGCCATGCTGTTGAAGTTTACTGCCTTGATCTTTGCTTCATCCTAATCGGCCGGCGCTTCCTTTGGCTTAGTTCAGCCAATCTCTACAGCTTGCCACACTTTCCCATCTAAAGACTGTAAGAAAGCTCTCATGCGTATTGACTGTCCTCTATCCATGACAACAGAGGTCAATGGATCAACACAACAAAAATTAAACCTAATCAGAGTGTGCCTACTCTGATACCACTTGATAGGCCAAACGCGTATTGACCCCTTGTGACTAAATTAATTAATTAGTTAAGTTGAATTAATTAATCTAATTAACATGCAAAGCACGTGGTAGCACAAACAAATCACCAATTAAACTAAGTGCAACGAAAAATAAATTTGACATGGTGATTTGTTTACGAATAGGGAAAACCTATACAGCAAAAACCCCACTGGGTGATTTTAAGATCACCACTCTCGAAATTCCACTATTATCACAACAAGCGGTTATAAGTAAAGGAATCTCAGTACCTTATACCAACCTACAGTTGAACCCTTACCCCAATACCCAATTGGACTTGTTCTGTAGTGACAATTTCTCCTTTTGATGCACGACTCCTAAGTACGTGACTAACCAATGCGTGGATCCCAGTACGCGACTTCAATCACCAACTAGAGAAGGTTGTTGGTTGCAAAGTTCTTCAGTTCATCTACGATGAAGATCAAGAAGATGCTTGGTCACAAAACCCTATGGTGCACATACATAGCAACTTCTTCAAGAATGATAAACTAGGGCAAAACTTTGTCTCTGGTCACAATTTGCTTGAACAAACTTTGCTCAATACTTGTGCAACTTATGAACTCTTTGACCGCCCTTAAAACAATCCTTTTATATATCTAGGATTAGGAGAAAAGAAAGCTCAAACACATAAACACAGATTCCAAGAAAATCAGATCTGAATTCTGAATTTCTTAAACCTTGACAGATAGGAGGGGTCGAGAAGCTGTCGAAAAAGTGTCAAGCACGCGGGTTGAACAGCTTCTTGAACCTCGACACATGCTAGCTGTCGAGCTTTAATGAACTTGCACTTCTCAGCTTGTTTCTTGGACAGACTTGATGACTTCAACACTTGATCTTGAAACACAGTTTCTTGAAATATTAAAAACACCTAGATCTACCCAATTACAAATAAAGTGCGTTTTGTCAAAAGGATTAGCCAATTACATAAAAGAATAACATATATTCTTAACAAGTGAACCACGTATGTCCTAACAAGAGGGTGGACTCTTGGACAGACCTTCTCTCACAGTCTTAACTATGTCATCTACCTCAGTACTCTCCCAAGATGCATGCAACTTTTCGATTATGTCTTTGGATAAAAATTTCTGTACATATACTCTGTTTGGGCACACATTTTTAAAATTGAAATCGTGTTTTTAAGTCACGATTTTAGTTTAAAAAATGGTTGTGTAATGGTGTGTGTAACATGGTGTATAACAAAACATTACCTTTTATCTTTTGAGTGATATTTATTATTCACATTTTCATCCACACAGTTTTGCATACAAACCTCAAATAACAGAACTTATAACTAACTTTATAACTAATTGAAGTTATGCCTTTAAACTTTAAAATCGTGATTTCAAGTCACAAGTTCTGTCGTTTTGAGGTGTGTGTGCAAATTTGTGTGAATTAGTGTCTGTTTGGTAGTTGAGTACTATAGCTCAAGTATTGATGTTCAAAATAATGTGAAAACTATAGTTTAAAAATGTTGTGAAAATATGTGTTTAAAATACTCATAATGCAAAAAAATGTGTTTAATACCATTTTTCTAATAACATATTTTCAAATGTGAAAAAAAAAAAATATATATATATATATATATTTATGTATTTAGTATGTGTATATATATTTTTTTTTAAATGGGTAAGGTGTGTAACTTTTTCTAACGACACAGTACTTTTAATTCGAGAGAGATACTCCCACTGTCCCACCCATTCCCACAACCACACAGACAAAATCAAGCCTCTCTGTTCTTCCTCCTCTTCTTATCTCCTTCTTCCCCTCTTCCCACGGTCCCATACCCGTTCTCACAGCCATAGACACAACCAAGAGAAAAGAGGAGAAAATATTTGGTTGCGCCTTCAGTGTATACAAAAAATTTAACTATCAATTGTTGAGATAAATATAAAATTTGACCAAAAGAAAGGGGTATCAAAGAATTAGGTGAAGTCAATTATAACATCCTAAAAAGAAAAGAAATATACAAATTATGGTATTTACGAAACATGTATCAAATTATGAAAATTTGAAATTTCAATAAAAGAGAAAATAGGAAGAAAGGGTTGATATATTGGTGGATTTTATTATTATTATCTGATTAAGGATTGTTTTGAAATAAGTAGATAGTGTGGGAGGGTGAGGGGAAAGTGGATGTGGGTTTGAATCCACAGTCTTATTATAATACCATTTTAGCAAATTTAATTGGCTACAAAGGGTAGCATTGTTGTTCGTATCATTTCTATTTTTTTTTTTTTTTTTTTTTTTAACATTTTGATAGTTGGCAGAGAGTGAATTTTGATATTAGATGTTTTTATTGAAAATATCAATAAATGTCAGTTGAGCTACAAGAATCTTGACATTTTTAATTTGAAAACAAAAACGTTATACAACATTTACAAAAATTGTAAATTAAGGAATCAAAGGAACTAGATTAGTATTATTATTATTTCCGCAATACTAACTTTTTCTCATTGTGTGCATTGAACATGTCATTTCAAGACCATTTTCACCTACTATATGTGAGATTCATATCATACTATGTAAACAGTGTCATGTTAAGCATGCAAAGTCTTGTCCCATGACTTATCCATATATATTTTTGGTATAATAAGGTCAAGTTCATGTTTAATTATGCACGAACTTATCTATTAATTAGTGATTATATGGGTTTTTTTTGTTTTTTTTTTTTTGTTTTTTGTTTTTTGTTTTTTTTATACAAGATAGAATTCTACTCTAACCTAATCTAAGTGTATATGTGTGTGAAATTTCCTCCTGAAGACTTGAACCCTGGCTCTTGCCCCCCATACCCCAGAAGCACTTATATTTGTGGAGTGACTATCGCACCAAGGGTGCGCGGGGTAGTGATTATATGTTTAAATCATGATTACCTAAAATAGCTAGAGTAACGGGTGAATATAGGTAACCAAAAAAAAAAACATTAAAAACCTACCGTATTAACTTATCCATTTCTCTCCTAAGAGCATCTACAATAGTGGTGCAAAAAAGCTATTTTTAGCATTGCCATATACAAAAAGGGTGTTACATTGATGGTGGTATAGGTAAATTTTTTACCTACACAGCTACAATGCACAACTATATATGGTTGCGCACTATAACCGAAAGCTAAAAAAAAAAAATTATTTCCCCTCAATTAAAATATTATTTCATTGCTTTTTTTTTTTTTTTTAATTTCTTTATCATCTACCCGAAAGTTCAGATCACTCTCTCTCAACTCTCACCTCTCTCTCAACTCTCTCTCAACTCTCACCTCTCTCTCAACTCTCTCTCAACTCTTACCGCCGCCAGCCCATCCCGAATCTCAATCATCCTCTCATAGCCGCCAGCCCACTCCGAGGATCAATTCTAACTAGCCCACTCCCCTGACCCATGTCGCTGACCCACGCCGCCACAAACCCAGCTCTGACCCACCCCTTTTGCCAACCCAGCTCACCGACCTAAGCCCCAAGCCCCAAGTCCCAAGCCGACCCATGCCGACACCATCCTCCTCACCCATCTTCAAAGCCCAACTTCGTTCATCTATTATTCTCATCGAAGCTCTCTATGCAACAGCCATCGTTAACCCACACAGGCCATGCCCCATCATCGTCTTTGTTGTGTTTTTTTATGTTGTTGTTGATTCTGCTTTGGGGTTATTCAAAAGATCCTAAATTTTTTGAAGTTTTGTTTGTGATTGGTGATTTTTAAGGAAAAAGATTGGGAATTTGGGTTGAGGTCATGCAACCCTTTTGTTTGGTTACTGAGAAAACAGAGAATATATTAATAATTTGATTGTTAATTGAAATTGGGTTTTGCTAAGTCAAATGGTATTAATAATTTTTTTTGAGAGAGTTTCAACTTATGGCGTCCGCTCCTGATAATTGCTCTTTATTATCAGATTAAGACATCAATCAGTTTTGGTGTAAGCGGGGATTGAACCCTAGATCTCTTATACAACCATCAGAGACTTTACCAGTTGAGCTAACTGGAACCCACAATGGTATTAATAATTTGATTGTTGTGTTTATTATTTTTTCAGCTTGTAAATGTTTGTATGGGAATTTTCTGTGTGTAGGGAGGTTCTGGTTACGGTGGTTGTGGATGTTGTGGTTGTAGTGGATGTTTATGACAGTGGATATATATTATTTTATTATATTGTTTATATTATTTTATTGTGTTGAAAGCTAAAATAGATCCACTAATACTGGATGTTTTGTAAAGTAAATAAATAAAATAGATAAAGTAATTTTTTGTGGTACCAAATAGCTAAAAAAATAACTCCACTAATGTGGATGCTCTAAGATAGAGTTACAGTGAATTTGACGCTGGTAAAAAGAAAAAAATAGTTAGTTAAAGGAGAAAAAAAAAAAAAAAAGCTTTTATCCTAAAATAGAGAAACAAATTTTAGGGGAAGTTACTACCAATAGTCTTAGCAAGTCGATACCAATAATCTTAGCAAGTCAATACAGTAAGATTCCTTTCTTTTTGGTAAACGAGTACGAAAATTGTTGGCTCTACAATTATTGTTCTTTTGCTTTTTGAAAATAACCTTACAATGTGGGTCTTTTATCTTTTGAATTATTAGAGCATTCACAGCAGTGGTTGTAAAATTTTAGTTATTTAGCTACACAAAAAGTCACTTTATCTATTTTACCTACACATATGCTACAGTAATGGATCTATTTTAGCTTTTAACACAATAAAATAATATAATCCATACAATAAAATAATATATCCCACCATCAAATACAACCACAACCACAGCCATAACCACCACCGCCACAACCACCACCACCAGTCCACAACAGGAAAAAAAAAAAAAAAAAAAAAAAAAAAACCCCAAATCTCCAATCTTTTTCCTCATAGCCACAGCTACAACCACTATCAACACCACCACCACCACCACCACCACCAGTTCACACCAGGAATAAAAAATAAAAAATAAAAAATAAAAAAAAACCCCAAATCTCCGATCGGCGGCGTGATAGCCATTGGCAGCGTGAAAGAACCAATATCCACAAGCAAGCACTCCGATTAGCAGCAAGCTCCATGGGTTTCCCAATCAGGCACTCCGATCGGCGGCGAGGTTCGTGGGTCGGTGATCGGAGTTGAGAAAGTGAGCTTGAGTCGAGTTTCGTGGATCGGTGACCTAGTCAGGCACTCCAATCGGCGGTGAGCTTCGTGGGTCGATGATTGGAGTTGAGAGAGTGAGACTGGAGTTGAGATAGTGAGACCGGAGTTGAGAGTGAGCTTGGAGTTGAGAGGCTTGAGAGATGAACGAGAGAAAGTGAGAATAGAGTGAATGACCGGACTGAGCTTGAAGATGGTCAGGCCGGCGATGAGATCGGAGCTTGAGAGGCGAGCTTGAGAGGCTTTTGTGAGAGAGAGCTGAACAAGAGAGTGAATGTGAGAGTGTGACCGGTTTTGATAGAATAAAAAAAAAAAAAAAAAGTTGGACGAAATAAAAAACTATTATTATTTTTTGCTTCAATGCACATGTATCAATAGATGTGCACTGTAGCAATTCATGTATAATTTATACCTATAGCTCCACTGCTGTAAGCCTTTTTTTGTGATTTTGGAGCTAAATTTTAGCATTATAACATTATAGCTCCACTGCTGTGAATGCTCTTAGTGGCAAATGCTAAATGGAGACATGGGGACTACCTACGGGAGGACGAGACAAAACAAATGGGTACCAATTATAAAGCTAACTTGATAAAAGTCACTTTTAACTGTTTTTCTGTCATTTTTTCAGGGAAAATTGGATAGTGGACTCAAAATTATTGATAGAAGTGACCTACCAGGTCATCTGCACATTGCCAAATTATTTAAAAATTATCAAGATCACTTGGTCCCTTTCTTGATAAACATGTTGATAAGATGGCAGGAGCATGAAAAAAGTGGAACCAATTAGATTGCCTAGGATGAAAATGTGGAACCGCCGACACGTTGATTGGTTGAGTGGTAAGGAGTTTGTTCTCTGTTTGTCAGGTTTGGGATTCGAATCACCTCCACAGCCAATTGTTGGTGGACATCCTTAGTGGGGTTGATTCCCTGCACGGTCTGGTAAGAACGGCCGAACCTTATGTCAGACTGGCGTCCTACCCAAGAGTATAATATAGCCATAAAAATTCCCATTTTTTCTTCACCAAAAAAAAGAAAAAAAGAAAAAGAAAAGAAAGGTGGAACCAATCTTCAGATTACAAATATGCAATACCCCTTATCTCAATTAGGTGTTATTGCTGATCTGGACAGTCAGTATTTTTATCCTACTTCTTGTTGTCTTTCTACTATATTGAACTGATATCTAATGACGTCAGTATGCTGATGTCAGCTGGGTGGCGTTGTAGTCAGGACCTAATAATTTTTCCAATAAATAAAGAAAAAAAAATGCTGAGATCACAGAAAATAAAACAATTTTGTGTCATAATTTATCGTATGATTAGTGAAAGTGTATTTTTACATGGCTCAGACACTTTTGTAAGTCACAACTTACTATGTGGTTATTTGTGGCACATAATTATTCAATTTTTAGTGGTTCTAACACAACTCATAAAGAAAACATGACTCTACTGTGATTGGATGCTGTCAATGGCATGCGCGTGGAAATGTTTCTTCTATCAAATGAAAAAAAAAGAGGTCTGTAAAAAAAAAAAAAAAAAAAAAAACCAATAAGGGCTTTATTATTAATTTTCTGGGCTAGAAACGTGCAGAATAAAAGGGGGTTGTGATATTAAATTATTAACTGATATAATAACTAAATTGATAATATATATATTAAATTATTAATTGATATAATAACCAACAATAATTAATAAAGTAAAAACTTGCATAAAAAAAAATATATATATATATATATATAAATTTGAGTGGGTATACATTGGGTGTGGCCCGTGTGGGTGGATTATGGAGTTTGTAGCTGTGTTTTTGGGTGGGGAGGGGGGGGGAGGGGTGAGCTAAAATTGTTTTTTCACTTTTTTAGATTATAAAATATTATATACTCAACAACTGTACTGTGCTTGTGCAGTGCTAAGTCCTGCCATTTTGTCAAAGTATCAAGCTTTGTGCAGTGTACATTGTCACTGTGCAGTGACATAAGTGCTGTGGAGTGTGAGCAAATAGTGCAAGTGTAAGAATCAGTGTATTGTCCTTGTCCTCAATCAAGTATGTGAATGAATTCAGCGTCTGCGTCTGCGCGTTTCACGAGTGCGCCTTTTTTTTTTTTTTTTTAATGCCCGCATTAAAGCACTGTTTATGTATGGTCTAGGCATTGATTATGTACGCTAAAATTGTTTTTTCACTTTTTTAGATTATAAAATATTAAATACCCAACAACTGTACTGTGCTTGTCCAGTGCTAAGTCCTGCCCTTTTGTCAAGTATCAAGCTTTGTGCAGTGTGCATTGTCACTGTACAGTGACATCAGTGCTGTGCAGTGTGAGCAAATAGTGCAAGTGTAAGACTCAGCGTATTGTCCTTGTCCTCAATCAAGTATATGAATGAATTCAGCGTCTGCGTCTGCGCGTTTCACGAGTGCGCCCTTTTATTATTATTATTATTATTTTTTTTTTTTTAATGCCCGCATTAAAGCACTGTTTACGTATTGTCTAGGCATTAATTATGTACGGTTCACGAGACTCATAAACTGTATCCAAATAGGTTTATATATCAACTCATTTATATTTTAGTAATACTAATTTATTAAATCATGTAATAAATAAAAATAAAAAATAGATTTTAAATAAAAATAAAAAATTTTAATTAATATTTGTAGAGACAGGATTTGAATACTTTTTTTATTAGATGAATGAACTCAGACTCAACTAGCTTAATACAATAAATTTATAGAGAATGAATTTAAAAATTAAGCCTTAGTGAGGATTACAACAACTAGACATGGTTACGAATAGATTGAATAACAAGGATGTGGACTAAAGTGTGAATTTTTGTTCCTCGGCCCCTACTTGAGGAACTAATAGTTCTTATTATTTCTTCAGTACTTAACTACACAGGTTTCAAGGATGATGTCATATTCTTTATTTTTATTTTTCTCTCCCTTTTTTCTGGAGGACTTCTTACATTAAATCCTCTCTCTTAGTTGATCTTGACCCTCAATTTGTTGATCATGCAGGTCACTACTTGAGTGCTTGTTCTATCAGCTACCTTCCTAAGCTTTCAGTGAACTGCAACAACCTAGGCAACACTGTTCAGAGGTCATTTCCTCATTAATGCGGTCAGGATGTTAGTTGTGAACATTTAATGCGGAGGTGACAATTTTGAATTGCTCATCTACTATGCTTTCATGGCTAACCCATTGTACTTGTCTTTTTCTTGGAGTGCTCTGGAAGGCTGTCTTTAATGGCGTGCTGCTCTTCCCTTTGATGGTCTCGGTTGGTCGAGGACAGGATTATCCTCAGCGATATTTCTTGGCAATTTGGGCTTTCTACGTTCATTCTCGGACGTTTCTTCCTCCTCGACATGGACCTTGAGCTTATTGTAAAGTAGGCCAGAGTTACCAAATTCTTTGACCCTACAATATTATTTAATTACTATTTAAATATAAAAAAGATTTCACTTAAAATTTTTATCTAAAGCCTCCAAAGTTGTTGGGCCGACTTTGACATCAAAATATATATTTTACACTATATTTCATTACAACATCAATTTTCTTGATTTTTAAAATGATTTTTCTTTCTTTACATGCAACAACAACCATCCACTCCCTTCTTTCATTCTCTGGATATGTAAAGAAAAAAATTAAAAACGAAATACAAAATAAGTAGTATTAGTGTAAATTTACATAATTATCGTAGCAATTATATATTTTTCTTCAACTTTGTGTGGCCAAAAGTGGGTGAATTAGTTGGCTTAAATATGGTCATTTTTATATTATATAAGCCACTTATATAATATGGTCATTTTTATCCTTTCGCCTACCCCTCACTTTATTTATTTGTGGGGCTTGTGATGTGAAATGTATTTTACACAGTTACTCTTCTCACGTTTAATGGTTAACAAAAATGAGTGTAAATTTCTTCACGTTGTAAGTTTCTGAACATGTTGAAAGTTTGCCTAGTGCAAAAATGTGGTCAACAAAAGCTAAATTTTATATTATTTAATGTATGATGTGGTAAATTTTATAATAATAAAAATAATTTTTACATTATAATAATAAAAAAAATAATAAAAATTTATATATATGATGTGGTAAATTTTATATTATTTAATGAGTAAAAAAAATTTATTTCTTACTTATTATGTAACAAGGGTATAATAGTCAATTTATATAAATTATATTTTTTATCATTCCATTTTTCTCTCCAACTAAATAAAAGAATTTTTCACATTTCCATTTTTTCACCCCTCCTACCAAACACATAAGAGGAAAAACTAAATATTTTCTATTTTCTCATTTTTTTCATCTTCCCACAATTTTCATCTTCCCACTTTTTCACCCCTCCAACCAAACAAGCCATAAATCACCTTCTTATGTCACTCTCTTACCTCATCAACCACTAAACAGTCCAAACTCATCTTCTTAAGTCAATCCTTAACTCTACTAGTCATTGTATAATCTATTTTCTATCCCACTAATCTCATTTACAACACTGTTTCCGTACAATGTCCTGCTCTCACTGTTCAAATTTGTTTTCACAGGCCCCACAAATGTGTTTCATTTGGTTATAAATTGTTGGCCTTCACATGTCTCACACTTCAATTATGGTTTATTCCGAAATGGTCTTGCTCAAGCTTCCATTGGTGGTTTTACTTTGCTCAGTTTTTTCTCTTTTGAGTTTCATAGCACCCTGTGATGCCTCAGAGCTCACTGTGAAGTTCTTGGAGACTCCCCATGCATTCTCAAATCTCAACTCAACCAAATTCGTCTTTGAAGTTCTTGTGGGTGGGAGTGGCGCTTGCACCAATTGTAATATCACTTGCAAGGTACGTTAAACTCTAGTAATAGTTTGAGCTAGTTTTACTTGGCTTTTGTTTTGGGTACTCTGCTCTCTCTCTCTTTCTCCCTCATGAGTCTATATGTTTCATGGATCTTAAGTTAATGTAAGGGAGTTGGTTGATCTAAAAAAGTAATTAGCGCCTTTCCATTCTATAAGGATGTAATGAGCTTGAATTTTCTTTTAGAGTTTAGACTAATCAAGAAAACCATTTGGAATTCAGTTTATTCATATGTACATATATTTGTATTTTTCTTTAGTTGATAAGATTATTATAATGAATGATTACTCATTCATCCTGGTGCCAAGCTAAATTATTGGAATTTTTGCTTTGCTTTGTGTATGTGTTTTGCATTCCAACTCAATGGTAAGTGGGAAGTGAAGAAGCTGCATCATGGTTTGATTTATTGGGAAAACTTTGGCTTGTTCCACAAAATAATATGTTAATAAACTTGTTGGTGCAGTTGGATGATGGCTTTGGCCGCATTAATGCTTCTCAATGTGAAAATGGGACGGTTTTGTGTGAAGGCTTGCAGGATGGAAATCATAAATTTGAGGTTTGCTCCAACGGGACTCAAGGAGT
Organism: Quercus gilva; assembly: GCA_023621385.1. Taxonomy (NCBI): domain Eukaryota; kingdom Viridiplantae; phylum Streptophyta; class Magnoliopsida; order Fagales; family Fagaceae; genus Quercus; species Quercus gilva. Next base: position 9,448,150 of record CM042482.1, on the reverse strand, counting down.
TGGCTGCAGTAGCTATGACTGGACTGTTGGTTAAGAACCTTCCTTTTACTCTTTTTCTAATTGCTATTATATTTTCTTCAATTACCACTCAACTTCAAATAAGACCTTCTTGCTTGAAAGTCTACAAAACCCATCTACTCAATTTTCAAATTTCTATGAAATGCATAAATTTTACCTTACTATTCTTATTTTTGAAGACTTAAACACACCCCACATTGAAGGTTAGTTTGACTCTTTACCAAGCTTGCTGAAACCAAAGCGAGTCTACGATGTTAACAATCCAAATTAAATTTTCTGACAGTTATGTTGACTTATATTTTGTCTGTACCCGTAGCTGATTCATATTATATACCTTAATTTTGCAGATACTGTCCCGCCAACGGCATATATCTCAACCTCAACACCTTTCACCAATGCTCTGAATGTTTCTATAAATATATCTTTCAGTGAACCCTGTACTGGTGGAGGAGGCTTTGTATGTTCATCTGTGAATGCCTGCAATGTGAGTAGGAGGCTAACAAACACGTAAAAAAGCCTCTAAATTGATTTTATGCTTTCTCTTTGGTTCTTGCATTATTATAGTGTTTCAGAATTGTGGTTTTTTGGTTAATTTGTTCTAAACCTTCCTATTATTGAAGAATGGCTTTAGTTGAATAACTGAAGAATGTCTTGAAATTCCTCATATGGAACTGTCCGGCATGTTAATTAAGTAGATGTGTAAATTGAATTCCATAATCTAGGTTCTCTGACTAGTTATGCTGTCTAGACTGAATAATAAACCGAAATCTAACATTTTCATCTCTTTTGGAAAACTCTTTACAGCTTTTGGTCTATGGTGCTGGCCAAGTTATACCAACCTCGCTCAAAATGCTACAGCCAAACCTCCAATATTCTGTCCTCGTGGGTTTATCATCCATTGCTCAGTCTGGGCGAGTGACTTTGGTAATGGATAAGAATTTTTGTACTGACAGTGCTGGGAACAAATTTACAAGACACGCGAATTCTACTTTAGATTTGCATTTAAGTGAGCCTTGTTTTTATTTACAGAGGAATTTATTTTTTTCAATAGGAAATATGTATCATTATTTTCAGGAAGAGTTATAAGTGAAATGTCCTTTCATTGCTATTCTTGTTTTTATCTAACTAATGCCTTGAGCTTTACTTATTGGCAATTTGTATCATATTTAAACTGAATAATCTGGACTGTTTATGTAACTGTCCTTGTTTGATTTGATTGATTGGTTGATTGTTGTTTTCAATGTGTTCTTTACGTGCTCTGTTCATTAATTCTACAGAAAGACGAAGTGTCAACTTAACTACCCAAGTTCCTAAAAGGCAACTTCAATTTAATGGTGAAACTATACCGGTGCGAGCAACCAATAACTATAAGAAACTAAGGGTCTGTTTAACCTTTCCAGAGCCTGTTCTTAACACATCTGAAGAAATTAAAAATTCTCTCAAAGCGGAAATTTTATATTCTCTCCAAATGAGTGAGGGCTCACTTCTTCCTCTGGTTGACACTAAACAACATCAAGGGCCTAGCAGATTTGAATATAAGGTCAGATGGTTCTCACAATCTAATTTTATTTTTTCAGCCATGAGAGTAGAAGTTGGTTCACAGGTTAGGAGCCTGTTTAGTTGTCCTATGAATTTGGAATGGCTCATTTATATTTTGTCCTATGTAATGCACAACATCATCTTGAATTGGGTCACTTAGAAACATTGGAGCCATTCATTGTACTGAGAACATAAATCATCTTCAAAAAAAATTCATATATAAAATGCAAAAGGGTATTGATTATCACACAGTCATTATTGTATATCATCCGTACACACTACTAGTTTCATGTTTTAAATGTGGACATCCTTAACAAATATTTCTATCGCATGTGAAATTGTGGATGTAGTGTGCACGGAGTGTACATTAATGTGTGTGAGAACATTTATTGCTATTTATATCTCTAGGACCTATATTTCTCATACCTTTTCTCTCTTACTCATTTTCACCCTCTCCTTTCAGGTTGCTGCATGTATATCTGACACGGCTGTAGTCTATGTAAGCTTTGATACAAACTCTACAATAAGCAGACAGGGGACTCCAGTTTCCCCAATTGAACCATTTACTTTCATATATGGTACAGTTGACAGTAGTTTACAAGCGTTACAAAGAGAAAATAAATAATTTGTTTGTGGAATCAAAATTCTGTTACTCAACTCTTTTAATATAGAAACTGTTCAGATAGAATTTTTTTTCTACAGTTATATATATATGCAATTAGGGGTAAAAAAAAAAAAAAAAAAAAAAAAAAAAAGATCATATGCAATTAGGAAAGCTTTATATTTAAATGTCTATTTGTTGGTTGTTTCCTCCTAATAGATATAAATGTGACCTTCAGATTCTCTGAGGCCTGCTGTAATGTTGAGTACACTATCTTCCGAATCTTCGAGGCCTGCTGTAATGTTGCGTACACCATCCCATAATTGGACAAGAGAATGCAACATCCTTGTGTTGATAAAATTCGAGAAGCCTGTATTTGGCTTTAGTGGTTCTAATTTATTAATCACAGGAGGGAAATTACAGAGGCAAGTCATTTCTGGTTATCTTCGTGTTTGTATCTATGCATATTAACCCTTACATGAACAAGACATCACATAAATAATTCGCCCACCCACAAATAAGAAACCATAACGATGACCTTTCTACACACTATTTAGGTTCTTGATGGAAATAATATTTCAATTAGTATGTCATATTTACGCTTTAACAAATTTTCACTTTTGTTCCTTTCCAATGATAATCATTAACATTTTCAGCTTTAAAGAAGTACGTAATCACATATATACCGTTGTGATAAAAGCAGACCAAGATATTGTATCTGTCAATGTTCCCGAAAACGTAACTAGGGATGCTGCTGGAAACAAAAATCAGCCTTCTAATGTTCTACAAGTAATGCACCGTAAGGATTTTTACTCTTTTCTCTTGTTGTCAGCTCAATTGTAGTTCAACATCTAAGCTCTAAATGACATTTCTTATCCCTTTGATTTTCTCATTTATTTACTGATGTAAGGTTTAAAAAATATACAAATACAGATTCTGTGCCGAAAATATCTCATGCAATTTATGGATCTATAACTGGCTCATTTGTGGTGATGGTTATTGCTGCTGGGCTGCTCACGGTTTCAATAGCAAGCCTTCACTCCAATGGGGAATTTTCAAGTCCTTCTCCATCTCAGTCTGAGAGTAATCTTTTTGTATGATATCTATTTCATTTGAACTGTTATGTCATTAATTGATTATTTAGTTATAGCATGATAATAATCTATATGGACGCTTTTACACCTTGTTAGAAACTCAACAGTAAATAAACTGACATTTTTTTTTCTTATAATCATAAATTGACATTAATTCTGTGGCTGGATGTTATAAAAAGGGTAGAGAAAAATCTTACAAATCTTTGAAGTTGAAGCATGAAAAGTTGTGATTTTCAATTCCTGTCCGTTGGCTTTAATTTTGTGTCAAATTTGATTGTAATTTATTCAATCATTTACCTTTATTTTTTGGGATTAAATGTAATGGGTTCCGTGTGCAAATTGGTGAAGAACTATGAAGTAGAGGATTTCGCGATTGACTTGCGATTAGTGCAACCTGCAAAAGGCCACGTGAGAAGCATATATTGGAAGTTCAAATGACTCAAGTGTCAAAGGCATTTTGCGAGTGGCTCGCGACTTGGCCAACTTGTGACCTGACTCACGAGATGCACAGGCAGCTGTTTATGTTTGTTTCCCTCATTTCTTTACCCACACTTATGAAATTGTAAGAAGAGTTTCAGAGAAAAAGCCCTAAAATCCATTTGAGAGTTAGAGATTGTAATCCAACAATCATCTACACATTTCTCTTAGTTTACTTCAATTTCTTCTCTCTTTAGTTCTATATCCCTTAAGAGGTTCTTAGCCCAAACACAAACCACACCTATTCAAAGTGTTGTGAGTTGATTTGGAGAAATTGGGAGGCATTGGGTTCATGCCAATCTTTGATGAAAGCAATTGGTGATAATTGCGGGATCCAGAAATCTAGTGAAGATAAGGCTTTGTGAAACCCGTTGGTAGCTAGGACTTGGAGGGTCAAAGTACAGAGGGTAGTCTAGGTTTAGGGGATCTATTTGTTATCCTTGTACTCTAGCTAATTTACTAATGGATCAATTCAACTTGTAGGGCCGCAGAAGTTTTTGCGCTGAGTTCTCCAATTTTCCTCTTTGATAGCAAATCATGGTGTTGTCTTGTGTTTGCTTCTCTCCTCCATTACCACTTGTTCTTTTTACTTAATTGTTAATTATGTATGCATGCACTATTAGTAGTCCTAGTTGATTGCACATTTATTACTCTTGTTTCACATTGTTTTGAGTAGATTAAAAACAATCTAGTTGTAATTTAAAAATTAGGGTCTAAACTACCTCTAGTATTTATACTGGTGAGCTTTCAAAACAAAATTTTGAAATGATGAAAAATAATCATGACCTCAAAAAAAGTTCTGATAGTATGTCGATGTGCAGCTTTATTAACTTTCTTGGGACACCTTATTGTCTCTGCAAAGCATTTCATTTATGGTAAAACAAGATCTTTCCTATGTACAATTTAATTTGCTTATTTTTTCTTTATGGCTGATCCAGTATTTTCCAAGGTTTGAACCAGAAGTCAATCAATCTGTATCTAGCAGGTCATTTATATGTAGCCTCTTGGCAATCAGTCAAATAATTAAAAATAATTAAAAATACTGTGGAACAAATTAACCCTCGTCCTCTGGATCCGATAGAAATTAATACATCTAGAATAATTTTCCTTGATTTTTATACATATAATTTAATATATAACTGAACTCTCTAAATATTTTGGATGGTTTTGAGCCTTTTGAGTTTTGACCATGTTGTCTGACTTCTTGAACCAATGTCCCGACTCCCAACAGTGAAGCTTGTGGAGCCTATTGGCAATTCTTCCAAAGATGGAAAACTAGGATTGACCTCTTCAGAGTGGGATTTTGTGGGCTGGGGTTTTATTACATTATTGGAATAAAGAGTAGAACTTATCAAACCTTGGCAGATAGATTAGAGTAACCTACTGTCACTTAAAGTATCTGATAAATAACTTATCAAACCTTATGAACTGCATCATTCTGCTAGTAGAACTAACCAGCATTTTTCCTTTTTCTCTTTCATACAGAGAATTGCATGCCATCTTCAGGTTATTGCATTATCTGGATGGTTGGCAGTGAGACTGCCAGTGGAGTATTATGAATTGACAAGGGGTTTGCGATGGAGCATTCCCTACTTAAGTCTACCATGGGAAAGGGAAACTGGGCGCACCCGTCTGGTCATGGGAAACTCGAGTCTCCCTGTCAACGTACTCACGTCTAAACCTCAAATATCGGAATTCATTAAAAAATTGTTAGCGCTGGTTGGAAATCATGTCAGTGTCCCTGTCAGTGTACACATGTCAAAAAATCCAAAATCGGAAATCAAGAAGATCTTCTCTGCGCTGGTTGGAAAGGATCATGAATCACCAGCTGAGGTCTGAAACCTCTACTTTTTCTATGACTTGTTTTTGAATTCTTTAATCTTATAACGAGTAAATTTTTTGATAGAATGCATTGTACACCTGCAGACAGAACATCTTGACTCTGCTCTTGATCCAAGAATTTTAGATGGGTAAGTTACGAGGACTCTTCTATTTATTACTTGAACATGCATATGGATTTTAGAGACAAAACAAATGGAGAAATTATTCAATACAGATTTATTTTATTTTATTTTTGGGCTTGAAAATATTCAATATAAAGCAGGAAAACTATGAAAGCCACAATTTTTTATAATAAAAAAAAACTGTTGAATTTAATTTAAATATTTGCTAGTTATCAGTGTAATATCTTACTAGATTTTGTCTCATGTAGGTGGAGTGATTTTGGTGGAAATATGTTCTGGTTAGCCATAATTGGTGGCGGTCTCATAAACGTGCATGCTTTACTCCTCATCCTAAACTTGAAGAAGAAAAATTCTAAACAGCAAAGAGATTATGGAGTACTTACATCCCCAAGATTTGAAATAATCATTTTAAATCTTGGGCTAACTAGTATTTGTCAGGCCTCTGCCTCTATAATTAGAGGTAACTTGACAGTTTGTTTCCTTCCCCATAAATGAATCCATATCTGTGCATTTATCATGCAAAATCTGCTATTCAAAAGATAATTATGCTGCTTTCCATTTCTTTTCTTTTTTAATTGCAAACCCCATATTAGTATCTTTCAGCTCTACTTATATTGAATTCTTTAATCAACAAATTTTCTAATTCTCTCTCTTTTTTTTATTTTTTATTTTTTACAAAAAAGATAGATAATTCTCATTATAATTGGCCATAGAATGAGCTTTTTTTTTTTTTTTTTTAATGAAATATTTTCTACTCTACTTTCCAAATATGTAATGGAATTGTGACTATGTTCCTGTCTTGTTCATATATGTCTTATGGACTTAATAATTATCATATAGCTTGCCACCAGAAATGGTCTACACAGTCCCATCTCCTCACATATTTAAGAACTACAATGAAGCTGATGTTTGACACTGTTTGATCGAACGTTAACTCAATTCACTTATCTGTGCTTGTCAACCATCATAGCATAGTTATATGACTGCATCATATTAGAGTTACGCGTGTATCTAAAACCAAGATTCACAATTTTTTGCATATTTAGGGTCCGTTTGGATACCACTTATTACCGAAAACTGAAAATTTATTGTTGAAAACACTGTAGCAAAATAATTTTTAAATGTGTGAACAGTGCCGTGAAACCCAGTTTTAAAGTAAAGCTTACTGAATTCCGTACTTGCAGGTCCCGTGAACCGTGCACGGGACTCAGCCAAAAAAAATGCGGACACGCATGTTATATGTTTTCAGTGCAATCCAAACATACACTCAGGGTGTGTTTGGCAAAAATTATTTTTGTTAAATTCAAGAGGCTCTTTGTCATTAGTTTTAATGCTAAGAACTTAAGCACAGAACTATGTGGCTTAATCATTTCTCACTTTTGTGAATTAAGGAGGAACGGCATCGGGGATTGCTGTTGGCGTTCTGCTTCTGGGTGTTGTGTCTTTTCTACTGCTGGCCTTGCTCTTGTTCCTCTCAATAGGTATTACATTTGCAACGCTACTTCAATACGAGGAAGTTCATCAAGAAGATTTTTGGTATCAAAAAATAGCCCGAGTATTTTTGGTTTCTGTTGAGGGAGACCTGTGGAGACCCAAAAAACAAAATGTAACCATTTTAGGGTCTCTATATGAAGATTATAGAGGCCCTCCAAAGTCCAAGCTCTCACAGATTTCTGGGGGCAGTTCCCATACACAAGCTGAAGCACCTTTTATCCAAAAGCTGCTTGGAAAACTCAGAATATACTACATATTGCTCAAGTCTGTTATCCAAAAGCTATGTGGAGAACTCAGAATATACTACCCATTGCTGGAGTCCGTGAGACGTGTTTTGCTAGCGTTTATGGCTGGTTTCTATAAGGGCAACGAGTCTTCTAAGATTCCTATCACATTCCCTTTATGCATCAATTGTTTTCATCTCTTCTTCCTTGTTCTCCAGGAGCCATTTACTAAGAAAAACATTCAGTTGCTTGAGATCACGGCAGTTTCCAGTGAAGCATGTATATCGGCTATTATATTTGTTCTTGGAAAGGACTTGTCAGACAAGGATGAGAAAAAATTTGGAATTCTCATGCTTATACTTGTCCTAGTGGGAATTTTACCACAGATAATGAATGAATTGTATGATTTGTACAAACAGATAAAGCAGCTGGACTTTGAGGACCATTTCTTATTAACCGGTTTGAAAAGAGCTTCATCTGGATTAACTTTGCTTTTCAGCTCAAAGGAGTTTTCATCAAGCAGGCCCCCAGCTTTAAAGGATAATATTGCAGACTCCAACTCTAAACCAACCTCTGTTGCAGATGAAGATACAGCTACCTTTACCTCTACCTCTAATCAAGTCAAATCTCCAAATCAAGATTGAACAAAAATTCACCAGTCCTTCGGCTGAAAGTAACAGGAACTCTAGGTGTAGGAACAGGAACAAGAATTCTTGGAGTAGGAACTCGAGAACAACTGTTCCAGAAAAATCATGGTTGAACCAACACCACTCTTTGATTTAGGTGCTATCTTTAGTTGCTTAGTTGTTACATGTTGGGATAGACTTCATATCCTTTTATCCTTAGCATTGTCTTTGCTTATCATTTGTTTTAGTTCACCTCAGCTTTGTCTCATTGTTGAGTTACGTTTTCAAGCATATAAGGCATCTGTAAAAGCCTATGAACAATTATAATAGATTATTATCAGAATGTATATGAGAAAAATCAAGCTTATGGAATTTCTTCTTTGACGATTACTTGCTTTCCATATTTCTCTCTTTTGACACCGTCTCCCCACGTGGGAAGAACAGTGCAGCTCGCGGCAGAGGGGGTTGTAACAAATGCTAGTTTAGTAGCTTTAGTAGGGATGAAAGTGGGAGCCCTATTTTAAATACATCTTCTGATTTCAAGTCAAAACCAAACGGCTTGTACAAAGATTTAGAAGCCATTTATGCATTCAAGCGAAAGTTAATGATTCGCAGAACACGTCGTTTAGATTACTGGTTTCATTACAGTTACTTTATCCATCTTCCAACAGCTGATGCAGTGGTAGCTCCACTACTTTTTGAGAAGTAATGAGACACGGGTGATTACTTAGGACTCTGGAGATGGGGTTGTAATCCTTTTATTTCTAAGCCGTGACCCATTTGTTGGGCTCATAGTGGTAAAATTTTGGCTCTTTTGAATAGCGATGAAAGTTAGAATTATAAAAAATTATTTGAAGTAAAATTGGAATTTGTTTGTGTTTAGTTGTATGTGCAAGCATCAAATGTTTTTAGTTGTGAGAACTGCAAATTAACATGTAATATCTAGGGAAATCAACTTTGCTTCAAATCAGATCTAAAAGATTATTATTATTATTATTTTTTTTTTTTGGATTGACCAATTGTAGCTTGATTATCATTCTTGTTTTTTCCTGTTAGATCTGGTTGGAAGTTTTTTTTTTTTTTTTTTTTTTTTGAAGAATTTGAAGGGGAGGGGAGAAGAGGGTTTCTACTTATAATAATAATAATAATAATAAAAAATTGTCAAATTTGTTCTTATGAATTATGATGTCAAATTATATATTTATTTAAATTAAAAAAAAACTTATAATTTGTCAATTTATATTATGTCTTATCATTATCCTATTACCATTTTATTTTCTAAAAACACTAAACTTAATGAAGGGATACCTATTCCCCTGATCCTACTTAAATTTTAAAATGATGTAGAATAGACATGTCACGCTCCAAATTCAAAAGGGTCCAAAGCACGAAAAACCGAGCCTTCAAGAGAGACTGTAGGAGTTTTTTTTTTTTTTTTTTTTTTTTTTCATTTGATAAAGTAAATAAATATATTGATCTTTCTACAATATCAGTCAGAGCTCTATGACACATTTACAAATAATACAAACTACAAATCAAGTGTCTCCAAATATACATAAAAATCCAAAGCTCCAAATAAATAAACACAAAGTCATGATCCTCTTTGAGATACATAACCTCAATAGAAAATCTAAGCCTACCAAACCCAGGGCTAACAAACCTCAAGAGCCCTACCTCTAGTAGAATTAGCTATGGCCTCTATAAATTTAGTAAGTTGAGTCACCAACAATTTATAGCACAAATCTCCCACTTAGCATAGTACTCCAATCACCTCAAATAAACTAAGCTTCACGCCTAATATATAGCTAATTTATCTATAAAACTGTTAGAGAGTGGGATGACCTAAAATCCAGTAAGTAGCATATTTAATGAGGGTAAGGGAAATGCAAGTCTCATGATAATTAACATTTTTACAAAACACAAAACATGTTACACTTAGGAAATTTCCACTTAATTTTTGTAAAATCAATCTTCATAGATAAAATGACAAAGAATGATTGAAACAATATAGCACAAAGCTTTTTCAAAATATCTCAACATGAAACTACCATAATGTATATACTGTGAGCAAAAATAAAATACCGTTTCAAAACCAGAAAATCCAACCTAGGGCCACATGACAACGTTGTCATAACGACGAAATTTAACGCCTTCACAAAGACCGAACCAATCTGCCATCACAAAGACGAAACTCAATTGTCGACATATAGTCAGAACTCAATAACCATCACAAAGACGGGTGCTAAGATACCAATGTCACACAAACTATAGTATCCAGCTAGGTAATCACACATCATGGCACAATGGTAAACATAAAGAGCTCACAGATTACATGAAATCAAAACACAGTTCATTTCCAAGTAGTTTCACAAAACCTTTTACTATCAAAAGATACTCACAAGCTTCTCAAAGCCTTCAAACTCATTTCTTGTCAAGAAGATTTTGTATCATCTTTCCCAATCATCAAAGCATCTTTAAATTTTGCAAATATAAATCCATAAAATCCATTCTCAAGAATTTAATCAAAGATGTTAGTCTTTTCCATGCTAACAAGTCATGCATTTCTTCATATGCAATAAGAAATATGATTCACTTTTAAATGCTTCATGTGTTTTCCATAAATGATTAACAATAATAGTACACATAGTACATTTTAGGAAAACCATGAATAATCTTCCAAAATGGGTCTAGCCATAAAATAATGTACATTTTTAGACCCCTTAAAATACAAGTTGTATAACCTAGTTATTTGGCTAAGTGATTACTTAGATAAATTATTCAAATCTAGGTTAAAACAAAACAATCATATCATGTAAATAATACAGAAAAGTAAATAATACAACAATATGATAACCCAAGAAAACCAAACCGGTAAAAAATCGGGGGAGGATTTAACCTAGCTATCCTCAAGGTAAAATAGATTCACTATGAAAGAATTGAAGTTTTATAGTAAGACTTAGACCATTAACATTCTATTGCTACCTCATGTATAAAACTTACTACCATGATCACGTGATAACTCCAAGTCCACGGACTATTTCTTTCCTTGATCCACAGCAACCACAAGTACTCCCACTTGTATTTTCTTTAAGCTCTTGAAACAGCAACTAAAGAGATCATCAAGCTCTTGACATCAATCTTGATCTTGATAACCCTAAGTGTGTATAAAGGTAAACACCTATAGATCTCACAAGAGATTCACACACACAGCATATCAACAACCACTAAAACATGGCTAGGGTTTTTCCTTTTATACTTGAAGTAAAATATAAAACCCTGCACGTCATATGAGCTTGGGCTGAGTTGGAAATTCTGCAGAAAAAATAATCTGCACGAGCTTTGATCGATCGAGCCTAATTTTCGATCAATCAAGCCTTGCAGAAATTGAATAATAATTTCTTGCAGTTACTCGATTCCAAATTTATACATAAACACACTTTGAGCAGCCTAAATCTAGATTTAATGTTTTGATTATGATTTGTCAACATTACACATTGAAGTTCTAATACATTTAGATCGTAAAGTCTTAGAACGCAACAAATATTTTAGTGTAATAATGATTCTTTTTTAAAAATCCCATTAAGAAACCACTTACTTCAGCTGTTCAATCCAAATTTACCTCAATCGGGCACCGCATTCAACCAATTAAGTTACTAGGTCCATCACCAAGTACCTTGGAACCTAGAAACACAAGTATCAAGCCTATTAATAACAAGACCTACTACAAATTACACTATCATATTTGTCCCCATAAATAGGAAAGGATCCCCTCAAAAATCAAACTTAAGGCCCTTAAAGCCTAACTTGACCATCCTAAGACAAACAAAAACCAAGCAAGCATACAAGAAACTCATAAGGCTATAATACAATCAAAACCTTTTATTTTCCTACCACAACCACAAGTCAAGCAAATGCAACCTCATAACTCATTGAGGTCATTCATCAAACACTTGAACTAAACATGACCTTGACCTTAATTATAATATACCAATATTGGTATATATTGGTGTATTATAATTAAGGTCAAGGTCATGTTTAATTATGCATGATTTTATCTATTGATTATTGATTATATGGGTTAGAGCGTGATTACCTAAAATTGAGTAATGGGCGAACATATGTAACCAAAAATAAAAAATAAAAACCTAAAAACCTATTGCATTAGCATACCCATTTCCCTCCTAAGATGAGTTTTAGTTACAACTGCAGCTTCAAGAACTTTTTTTAGAGTAGCCATTAAGAAACTTAATATACAACAAAATTTAGTAAAAAAGAATTTTATATATGTCCTTTTATATTTTGAAATCATTGCGTGATAGTTTTATTATTAATACTGTAAGCTACTTCTCTTTTAAATTTTAGTTCAATAAATTTTTTTTTGGCCTTTTCTTCTTGTTAGAAAGGGCCTAATATATCGATAATGGGACTAAAGTTTAATATTATTGAACCTAAAAATATTTAGGGTGGTTACAATTTTTTTTTTAGAGGTAGACAAATTATAATTTTTTTTTTAAATTTATATAAATTTTTATTTATTTCCCAGAGGTTAAGATTGTCCCGTGACCACCCTACCTTCAACATGGAGCCACCCTTGGCTATAATTGTTCCCTATCTTTAAAGAGCATTGTTCATTCTCTAAATATTTTGCTTTTTTGTATATAGTCTTGATAACTAGTAATAAAATAAAGTGGGTGTTTTGAAAAGTGGATTTGATGCTGGTAAAAAAAAAAAGGTTAGTTAAAGGAGAAAAAAAACTTTTATTCTAAAATAGAGAAACAAATTTTAGGGAAGTTGCTACAAAATAGTTTTAGCAAGTCAATGCCAAAATTAGTCTTAGCAAGTCAATACATAAGATTCCTTTTTCTTTTCCATAAAAAAAGAAAAAAGAAAAAAGAAAAAAAAGATTCCATTTCTTTGGTAAACCAGTACAAAAGATTGTAGGCTTTACAATTATTGGTCTTTTGCTTTTTGAAAATTCTAACCTTACAATGTGGGCCTTTTCTCTTTTGAACATTTAGTGGCAAATGCCAAATGGTGATATGGGGAATACGGGAGGAGGAAGAGACAAAACAAATGGGTACCAAATATAAAGATAACCAGATAAAAGTCACTTTGAACTGTTTTTCTGTCATTTCTTCCTGTCAAAATTAGATAGTCGAGGCTAAATTATTGATTTAAGTGACATTACAGCCTTGCAGGTCATCTGCACATTGCCAAATTATTTAAAAATTATCAGTGAAGATCACATGCTCCCTCTCTTGATAAACTTATTGATAAGGTGACAGGAGCATGAACAATTTGGAACCAATTAGAATGCCTAGGATGAAGATGTGGAACCAATTCGCAGATTACAACTCTGCGACATGCTTTTGAAAACTTTAGAAATCAATTGGAAATGTAAATAAGAACAAACAAAACAAACAATGGGTTGATATGTGAAATAGAGCTGGAAGTTTTTTTTTTTTTTTTTTTTTTTTCATTTGACCCCTCAAGCAATATAAGTAAACATTTTATATTTGGGAATAACTTATCTAATTTTTTTGTTGAAAGTACTATAGATAGAAGCTAAAAACTAAATAAAATAAGTTGACTATTTATTTTTATTTTTTTGCTAAAAGTACTTAGCAAAAAAAAAGTAAAGTGGAACTTGTGGTAAGAAAAAATGTGAGGAAAAACATAAAGTGAGACCCGCAAACAATAGCTTTTTGACTAAAAATAGAAATTGACCCTAGCTTTTTGGCACAAAAAAAAAAAAAAAACAGCATATGGTCATGTGAAGGATAAGGTACAAATAAGATTCTTCATTGAAGGTCCAATGTGAGACCTATAAATAGTAAAATATTTAAGGAAAAAGTCATCTAATCATTGGAACCCAAACACACACTAACTCCAATGGTTTAGTTGAGTCACAAAGCAAGTCAAATCGGTTGAGTCAAGAAAGTTCTTGAATTCACAGAGTAATTTTCCCATTTATGGATATTTGTACAATCTTGATAATAATTTGACTATTTAGAATCCAAAATCTTTTGACTCTTTTATTTTGTAGCACTAGTTTGGCTACATGTACAAGGCACGTGGTTGGTATTACATAATTTAGCAATTACGACTAGATTTAGAATTGATTTGTAACACAAACAAAAAATATAATCATTTGATTTTTGAAGTGCTTAAAAATTATACCATTAAAAGATACATTAATTTGACTACATAAGAAAGAAGCACAAAAAATATTAGAAGAACCAAAAAAAAAATCTCAATAGCTGGCACACAGTAGATTAACAAAAGAGGCCATTTGCTTGCCAATATTGAATAACAAAGAAATACACAATATAGTAACAATGTATCAGTTTGTCTGGTTGGCTAGGCTGCTACATTAGCTGAGATGTTACTAGACTTTTTGAAGACCTTGGATTGAGATCCTCTCTCTTCCCAGTTCCCTCTCGTAACTTTTTTTCACATTTTCACATTTTAATCTTTACAATTTTTTTACTCTTCTTTAACTTTTTTTCTTCAATAATTAAGATTAAAAGTTTTTTTTTTTTTTTTTTTAATTGACCTTGACTGGTTGTTATTGCTTATATGGACAGTTTAAATGATGCCATTATTTTTATCTAACTAGTCGTTGTCTTTCAATTGTTTTGGACTGATCTAATGATTTCTATAATTTAAATGATGTCAGTTTTCTGACATTGTAGTCCGGACCAAATAATTTTCCAATGAAAAGGGAAAGACATGGCTCTACTATGATTGGAAGCTGTCCATGGCATGCACGTGGAAATGTTTCTTCTATCAAATGAGAAAAAGAGGTCTTTTTATAATCAGTACTGAGGATAACGCTTTATCTAGATAAAAGTAGCTTTCTGTTCCCTGGCCAAATTCTTCACGACATTGGATAGTGAAGGCAAAATTATTGAGTTTAAAAATTATCAATGACGATCACATGGTCCCTCTCTTGATAAACTTATTAACAAGTGGCTGGAGCATGAAAAACTTGGAAACAATTATAATGCCGAGTAGGATGAAAATGAGCCTATGTTCTTAATTTGCAGATTTCAACTCTGCTACAGTGCTGCATGGTTTTGAAAACTTGAGAAATTAATTGGAAATGTAAATAACAACAAAGAAAGCAAACAATGGATCGATATGTGGAATAGAGCTGAAAGATTTTTTTTTATTTTGTTTGGGAACATCTTATCTAGTCCTTCTTTATTTATTTATTGAAATATTACAAATAAAAGGTAAAAGATAAATAGAATAATGAACTATAGACAAGTTGATAAGAGTGACCTGTTGGACTCTATCCTTGAGCATGTCACAACTTGCATAGGAAAAAAATATTTTCTTTATCTGCCACATGTCCATTTTGTGGCCTAGCATGCATCTTGTAGGTGCGACTTCATCTTCATAGCACTTTGATTAGGGTTTAAGGGTCTGTTTGGATACCGCTGAAAACTAAAAATATTGTAGTAAAATAATTTTTAAATGTGTGAATAGTATCGTGAAACTCATTTTTTATGAAAGTTTTGTTGAAAAAAAAAAAAAAAAGGTTTGTGAATCTCATGAACAGTGCACAAGACCCACTGAAAAAGCACTAAAACGCACTTCTCAATAAAAAAAAAAAAAAATGTGAAACGTAGATGCACTACGTTTCATCAGTATCCAAATGGATACTAAGTACTTCTACCCAATTACAAATATTCCCCAAAAAAATCAATGACTTAACAATATGTTATTTACTTCTTTTTTTTTTTTTTTGGGTGATTGGAAAGGGCGTTAATTGATTTACTCTCTTTACATGAATGAGACAATATTGTGTCTGTCTCTACGTACAAGATCCTCCTTATTATAGGTCAACTTCTAGATGAAAAGTCTTCCAATAACATTCTTAAGATTTTCAAAGTATAACGAGCCCAAGACACCTAAGGATATGTTTGGAACAAAGGAAATTTTGAGAAGAAGAGAGTAGAAGGAAATGTGACCAAAATGTACTTAATTACCGTTCAAGTGATTTTCTTTTATCCTTTGTTGTTGTTGTTGTTGGTTTTTTTTTTTTTTTTTTTAAATTATTTCTGAGAAGTAAATTTTTTGTGCTCTTTGGAATTATTTTGCATATCAATATACAATCATTTACGCAAAGCTCAAAGCTCCAATATAATAGTTAGGACTTCAAGATTTAGGTCATATTAAAAACCAAAATTGAAGGAAAGATTGATGCTAGTCATAATATGAAACTAAATCATTATGTAAACAAGATTTTTATTTTTTTGCACTAGAGCTTTTTATTTGATAAATCAGTAAGAATTACACTAGAGCAGCTGTTGTCTTTTTTGGCATTATACAAAAGAAAAGTTCTTTGTCCCAAAGTTATTTGATAAATCAAGATTTTGTTGTTTTATTTCTCACTTGATATTTCTAAAAATATCAGAAAACAACTAGCTAGGCCGCTGTGTTAACTAAGAAATTATTAGACTTTTCTAAGACGGATTGAGATCAAATGCAATATCTCTGATGTAATAATATTGGATGGTTGAGATTTAGAGTTAAAAAATCTACTTTCAATCTCAACTATTGAATAAAAAATTTTATAAAAAAAAGTTGAAAAAAAGTTAAAAAATAGAAGTGAAAAATTAATGTGAGAGGAAGTGGGGTAATTGCATCTGCACTGGATCCAAATCCTTCAAAGACCTTAACATCCTTGAGCATTACTCCAAAGAGAAAGGTATGTGGCAAAAAAAAAAAAAAAAAAAAAAAAAAAAAAAAAAAAAAAAGAAAAGAAAAGAAGAACAATATCTCGGGGTTTTATCATTAAAGAAGAAAAAAAAAAAAAAAAAACAAACAAACAAAGATTTTCTTATATGCCCTTTTATCTGTTATCACTTTTTAATTCTTACTTAATGGTATTATTTAATACATCTAGCTAGAGAATAATATATTGCTAAAAAAGAAAAGTTAACAGATACCTTGAGGGCATTTGTTTATAAAATATTTTTATAAATTTTATATAGGAAAAAAAAGTAAATAAATCTTTTCACAACCTTATATATTCTAATGCATGCATCTTCCTAGTTTAGCATTTGGATAAAAACTATTGCACTCTGCACATACACTATCATAAACCCATTTTTTAAATTGAAATCGTATTTTCAACTCACGATTTTAGTTCAAAAAATGGGTGTGTATCCATGTGTGTAACATGGTGTATAATAAATACTATCCTTTATCTTTTGAGCGATGTTTATTACACACATTTTAATCCACACAGTTTTGCATGCATGCCCCAAATAATAGAACTCATATTGCAGTGGAGAAGATCATTTTTTCGTAGCTTTGCAGCAGAGGAGGTCCCTTTATCATGGTGGCTTGTAGTGATGGCCATGCTAGTTGTAGACAGCAGAGGAAACGACACTCATGGGCTATGGTTTGCTAGTGATTTCCATAGATTTAAAGAGAGAGAAATTGGTTGGTCAACAACAAAATAGAAAGAAAGGAGTATTGAGATGGGTAGGGTAGATGGGGAAATTAATTGGGATGACACGTTCTACTTTGCTATTAGCTAAGGTTTAAAAAAAAAAATCAATATATTGATAAATTGCCACGTTGTGGCCAAGCAACCATTTTTTTTTTTTTTAACAGTCAAATATAAGCATGAAACAGTAAAACACTATCTAATAGATGACCAACTAAATTAATATTTGCAGATTTTTTTAGAAGGAAATATATATTAAATATATAATTATAAATTATTAAATTACTAAATAACTATTATAATGTCATTGGTTCGATCATCAGTTCAATCCGAGTAAACTAAAAAATTAGGAATCACTCATTTTTTTCAATTTTTTGATCGACCAATTTGATTTTTAAAACCATTGATAGAAGTACATAAAAACTTAACAGAAAATAATGAGGTATCTTTTAAAACTTTTGATTAGATACTAAGTTTAATATATATTGTTTTAAGTCATTTAAAAAGTGACACCTCATTATTCTGTTAAATACATAATTAAAAAACTAATAGAAGTTAACAGGGAGATTAATAGTACTTATTTTTTAAACTTTAAGGACCAATAATGCTTATTTCAAATTTCAGAGACCAATAGCACTTAACTTGTAAACTTTAGAAACTAATATTGTAGTTTCACCAAAAATTTTTTTTTTTTTTTGGAAAAATAGTCTTATCAAGTCAAATACCAATAGTCTTTTAGCAAGTCAATACATAAGATTCCTTTTTTCTTTTTTGGGTAAACCAGTATGCTATGCAATTATTGTTCTTTTGCTTTTTGAAAATTCTAAAGTTTCTAACCTTATAATGTCGGTCTTTTCTCTTTTCAATTATTAGTGGCAAATGCCAAATGGTGATATGGGGACTTCATGAAGAGGACTAGACAAAACGATGGCTACCAAATATAAAGATAACTAGATAAAAGCCACTTCTAACTGTTTTTCTATCATTTTTCCTGAAAAATTAGATAGTGGAGGCAAAGTTGTTAATTTGAGTGACCTTACAGGTCATCTGCCCATTGCCAAATTATTAAAAATTATCAATGAATAAGATCACATGGTCCCTCTCTTGATAAACTTATCGACAAGATGGCTAGAGCCTGAAAAACGTGGAACCAATTAGAATGCCTACTAGGATGAAAATGAGCCTATTTTCTTTGCAGATTACAACTCTGCTACATGGTTTTCAAAACTTGAGAAATTAATTGGAAATGTAAACATCAACAACAAAACAAACATTGGGTTAATATGTGAAATAGGGCTGGAAGATTTTTTTTAATCTTTTCCTTTTGACCACTTGAGCGATATGTGTAAACATTCTTTATGTGTAAACATTCTTTTTGTCTAGGTACAACTTATTTAACTTTTTACTAAAAATATTATAGATAGATGAAAAAAAAAAAAAAAAAAGAGGTAAAGTTGGACTCCCAATGAGAAAAAAGATGAAAAAAAATAATAGAATGAGACAATCAAATAATAGCTTTTTGACCAAAACCAGTACTTGGCCCTTGCTCTTTTTTTTTTTTTTTTTTTTTTTACCAAAAACAGTACCCAGTCTCATGAAGAATTAGGTAAAAATAAGACTCTTTGCTGCGTGTAAAATGCATCTTGTAGGCGTGACTTTGTTTTCACAGCACTTTGATTAGGGCTCAAGTACTTCTACCCAATTACAAATAATCTACAAAGTTATATAAAAATTGAATAGAAATTACAAGCAAATTTGCATGGAACTAAGCCAACAAAAAACAACAATCTAACAACATGTTATTTTGTTCTCATATTTGTTGATATTGGAAAGGACATTGGTTTACTCTTTTTACATGAATGAGATAGTGCCTCATGTTTCTACGTATAAGACCCTCCTTATAGGCCAACTTCCAGATGAAAAGTTTTCCAATAACACTCTTTAAGATTTTCGAAGTATAAAGAACCCAAGAAATCTAAGGATATATTTGGATTGGAGGTAAATGTGAGGAGAGAAGAGGAGAGTAGAAGGAATAAATGTAACCAAAATTTACTTTATTAGAGTTCAAATGATTTTCTTTTATCATTTGTTTGTTATTTATATATATATATATATTTTTTTGAGAATGAAGTAAATTTGTTCTCTTTGGAATTATTGACTTGTTGCCAAGTAGTTATGTACTAACTTTCTATACTTAAATTTCCAAACAATGGTTTTAGAGTCGAACATAATTCAAGTTGGTTCCTGCACCATTACAGATTTATCAATATAGTAGATGAACATATGAATGAGTTTTAAACTCTGTTTGTTTTTAGACCCTTTAAAACACAACCAGATTAACCTAGTTAATTAGCTAAGTGATTACTTAGTTAAATTATCAGAACTAGGTTAACACAAATATATCATATCAATGTAAAGTGCGGAAAATAAATAACACAAAGATATGATGACCCAGGAAAACCAAACGGGTAAAAAACCTGGGGAGGATTTAACTTAGTTATCCTCAAGGTAAACTGAATCCACTATGAAAGAATTGAAATTTACACAATAGCGACTTAGATCACTAACATCCTATTGCTACCTCAAGTAAGAAACTTACTACCACGACCCGTGATAGCTTCGAGTCCATGAACTACTTTTTTCTTGAATTCCTAGCAAGTACAAACACTACCGCTTGTGTATCTTTAAGCTCTTGAATCTGCAACTGAATGATCACCAAGTTCTTGACATAATCTTCAACCTTGGAAATCCTAAGTATGTGTGAAGGTAAATACCTCTAGATCTCATAGAAGATTCACACACATAGCATAAAGAGCAACCTTAGAGAGCTTTTTAGGTACAAAACCCTAGATCTATAAAAGAGGTACAAGATGCACTCTAATCTCTCTAAAAAATCTCATAAAAACGTTTTAGGGTTTCCTTTATATACTAGGAGTGTTTTACTTGAAACTCAATACGTTTAGTAGAGTTTGGGCTAAATTGGAATCCTACAAAAAAATAAATCTACACGTAGTTCGATCGATCGAGTCTTGCAGATTTAGTCCAATAAATTCTGCAATCACTCGATTTCAATTTTACAAATAAACATACTTTGAGCAAGCCTAAACCTAGACTCAATGTTTTGATTATTGTTTGCCAACATAATACAAATTGAAATTCTAATACATTAGTTCCTAAAGTCTTAGAACCTAACAAACTCCATTTATCAATATACAATCATTTACATAAGGCTCCAAGTTCCAAATAAATAGTTGATTTAGGTTATATTAAAAATCAAAATTGAAGGGAAGATTGATACTAATCATAATGATACTAAATCATTATGTGAATAAGATATATACATACATACATATATATATATATATATATATATATATTGCACTAGAGCTTTTTATTTGAGAAATTAATTAGTAAAAAACTAAAAATCACACCAGAGCAGCAGCTGGTGTTTTTTCGGCACCATGCAAAAGAAAAGTTCTTTGTCCACCAATTGAGAGCTCTTGCAGCTTTTTTTTTTTTTTTTCAAGAGAACCTTAAAGCTTATATTTTTCACTTGATTTTTCTAATTTTAAATTCACGTGGGCTCAAAAAATATTTGAAAAACAACCGGCAAGGCTGCTACATTTTGGATTGAGATACTCTCTCATCTCTCTCACAACATTTTGTTTTCACGTTTTTTACTTTTTAATCTTTATCTTCTCCTTTTTTTTTTTCTTTTTTTTTTTAATTCTTTTTTATTCAATTGTTAAGATTGAAAATGGTTTTTTACAACTTTCAATCTTAGCGGGCTTGTTTGGTAAAGTTATTTGAACAACAGTTTTTAGTGTTTAAACACTGAAAATTATGCCCCCCCCCCCCCCCCCCCTCCCAAAAAAAAAAAAAACATGTTTGATAAGAGTGTTTTTTTAGGAGTGTTTGAGTTACATTTATCATTTTAGGGTGTTTAAACACTGAATTTAGAAAACTCCTTTTACTAGTTTTTAGTTTTCAAATAACATTGTGTACATTTTTAGACCCATTAACACAAGTTGTTTAACCTAGTTATTTAGCCAAGTGATTATTTAGATAAATTATTCAATTCTAGGTTAACACAATAATATCATATCATGCAAATAATGCAGAAATATAAAGAACACCACGATATGATGACCCAGGAAATCCTAACTGGTAAAAAACTTATGGAAGATTTAACCTAGCTATCCTCAAGATAAAAACAGATCCACTATGAAAGAATTGAAGTTTTTACAATAGAACTTAGATCACTAACATCCTATTACTACTTCGAATAAAAAACTTACTACCACGACCACATGAAAGCTCCGAGTCCATGGACTACTTCTTTTTTTGATCCACAGCAACTACAAGTTCTCCTACTAGTGATTTTGAGACTCCACTCAAAGGTTTTAGATTTTCTTTAAAGTTTTTTTATGCAGCAACTGAAGAGGTCATCAAGTTCTTGACGCAAATCTTGATCTTGACAACTCTATGTGTGTGTATGAAAGTAAACATCTCTAAATCTTACAGAAGATTCAACACACAACTCTTCAAAGACTTCTTAAACGTAGTTAAGGTTTTTTCTTTTATATTTGAAGCAAAACACTTAATCTTACACGTCATATGAGATTGGGCTGAAATTGAAATTTTTGCAAAAAATTAAATATGTATGAGATTCGATCGATTGAGTCTAATTTTCGATCAATCGAGCCTTGCAGATTTTGTCCAATAAATCCTGCAATCACTCGATTCCAATTTTACATTAAATCACACTTTGAGCAAGCCTAAACTTAGACTCTATGTTTTGATCATGATTTGTCAACATAATACATATTGAAGTTCTAATATATTAGTTTTTAAAATCTTAGAACCTAACACATTGTTCAATGGCATTTTGGTAAATATTTTAAAAACTATAAGTCCCACTAATTAGACTACACATCATCACTTAAAAAAAACACACACGCACATATACCCAACATACAATTATATTTTTTTTTTTACTTTTGAAAAGAAGTTATTAAAAATATAATATCAAATACATTTTTTATATTATAAATACTTTAAATACTTATTTTCACAACACTTTTTAAACTATAATTTTTTCATTATTTTAAACAATAATACTCAATCTGTAGACCTTGACGCCTTTAGATGTTATTGCTGATCTGAACGGTTTAAATGATATGACATTATTCTTCTCTAACTTCTTGTCGTCTTTCAATTATTTTGGACTGGTCTATAATTTAAACGATGTCACCATGATAATGTCAGCTTGCTAACGTTGTAATCCGGACCCAATAATTTTTTCCAATGAAAAAAGAAAACATGGCTCTAGCTACTAGTCTACTATGATTGGAAGCTGTCCATGGCATGCACGTGGAAATGTTTCTTCTACCAAACTCGGTGCTATCCAGAAATGTTTATTAATTATTAATTTTCTGGGCCAGAAATG
The DNA here is from genome assembly GCA_023621385.1 of Quercus gilva. Taxonomy (NCBI): domain Eukaryota; kingdom Viridiplantae; phylum Streptophyta; class Magnoliopsida; order Fagales; family Fagaceae; genus Quercus; species Quercus gilva. The sequence continues at coordinate 9,425,198 of CM042482.1, read as the reverse complement.
CAGAATAAGACGTGGATAATAGAAAAAAAGTGTATAATTTACACAATTTTATCTAAAAATAACTCATATTAGTTTATATATAATTGTGTAAATTTATAATAATACAATTCATTTTGTATTTAGTTATTTATTTATTTTTTATTTTTATATATCTAGAGAATGAAGGTAGAGAGTAGATGTTTGTTGTTATATGTGAAAAAAAAGAAATAATTAAAAAAATTAATATTTTAATAAAATATAGTATAAAATAAATAACTTCATGGGTAGTGTTTTGAAATATAAATATATATAAAAAAAAAAAGTAAATTTTTATACTAAAATAGGCAAAAATTTTTTTACATGAGCTGATACGAATACTCTATCAGCCAAGGAAAACGATAAACAAAAAAAAAACAAAGAAAGTTTTATATATGCCCTGCCCGAGTTGAGATTTTTTTCCAGTGCACTACCCTTTATCTATTTCACTTTTTAATCCTTATTTAATGGTATCATTTAATATGTGTAGCTAGAGAATAGTATGATGCTAAAAAGTACACAAGCTCAAAAGAAGTAATGAAACTATGGACCATTAATATGTCTTACGCAATCATAATTCTTTTTATTAAAGACGTAATAAAAAAATATCATTTTATTTATTTTTATTTCTTCTCAAATACCAATAATCTAAGTTAATAGCAAGTTAAAAATAATTAGAATTAAATTGATGGCTTGAAAAAAAAACCATTTGCCATATAGATATTTTCTTAAGTGAGTTGACATTAGAAACTAACTTGACAGTAAATTAAAAATAATATTGATCAAATTAATTGTCGGGAAAAAATGAGCATCAAATTAAAAGTGACATCAAAATATAAGGACCAAAATAATAATTTTGCCTAAGTTAAGATGTTAACAAAAATTAGCTAATCCAAGTTCCAAATGCACTATTCATATTTGCATATACCTTATGCGTTTGGAAATTGTTGAATTTTTTTTTTTTTTTTTTTTTTTTTTTTTTTGTTCTTTACTTTTTGTCTCAACATATTTTTGCCAATAATTTTTTTTAGCTTTTTAAAAATAAACTATTTTTTTCTAACATATTTAACGTACTGTGTCATGCTTACTTCTTTTGGCAATATAAAATTAACTCAGTAAGTGAACTAAGCAGTCACACCTTTTTTGGAGCTCAGTAGTACATTTGCAATCTTGCCCACCATTCAAAAGGACATACCCAGTGGAAATTACTTCCTCCGTCTTACTTTTTTTTGTCCTCTATTACATTTTGAGATGTCCTAAAATATTGTCCTGTTTCTAAAAATAAAAGTCATTAATTTACTAATGTTCCTATTATACCCCTATTAATTTACTAATTCAATTTTTTGATAAATTTTTTTAAGGGTAGTTTTGAAAACTTATACATTTTTAAAAGGTAGACAAGATAATAAATGATATTTCCTTAAAAAGTTTGACTTTTTAAACAGGACAAAAAAAATGGGACGGAATGAGTATATAAGCTTGATCAAACTTTACAATCCCAAGAAACTTTTTTGATAATCACAATCCCAAGGAATTTAATTAAACTTCTAGTGATTTGTTTAATGAGTAATGCTGGAACACCAACTTTGAAAAGGGGAGTCTTTTGGCTGAACATTGCTAAATTCAGAGTTTATTTGCGTTATAGGCATTGTTTCAAGTTATTTAGGGAATTAAGGAAAGAGAGTGAATTTCGGCAACGGTGTTGCCGAAATTCAACAAAAGTATGAGAGAGAAAGAGAAAAAGTGGGAGAGAGAAAATTTTGAATTTTGGTAATCACATTACCAAAATTCCTGCTGCTCAAACTTGCTGACCGAAAACCTATTGTAGCAATGCTATTGTCGAAATAGGGAAAAAAATTTTGTGGCAATGCCATTGCCGAAAATGGGAAAAAATAAATAAATAAAATAATGGTTGCCGAAATCCGGGGAGGAATTAAAAAAAAATGCTACGTTCACAATATTTTTACAACATTTTCACAACAAATCATAGTTGATTAGTTATTCTTAGTTCAAATTTGAATTTAACACTGAGATTACTTTTTTAATCCAATAATAACAACCTGCCACTTAAAATTTGTTGTAAAAATATTGTAAAAATTGTGTGCACATATCATTTCTAAAGGAAAAAAAAAAAGTGGAATGGATTTGTGGCAATTGCATTGCCGAAATAGGAGGGGAAATTTTTTTAATTTTCACCTCCTATTTCAGCAATGCCATTGCCACAAATCCATTCCACTTTTTTTTCTTTTCTTTTCTTTTCTTTTTCTTTTTCTTTTAGAAATGATATGTGCACACAATTTTTACAATATTTTTACAACAAATTTTAAATGACAGGTTGTTATTGTTGGATTAAAAAAGTAATTTTAGTGTTAAATTCAAATTTGAACTAATAATAACTAATCACCTATGATTTGTTGTGAAAATGTTGTAAAAATATTGCAGATGTATCTTTTTTTTTTTTTAATTCTTCCCCAGATTTCAGCAACCATTATTTTTTTTTTCCTCCCATTTTCGGCAATGGCATTGCCACAATTGCCCAAAAAAAAAAAAATTTCCCCTATTTCAGCAATGGCATTGCCATAATTGGTTCTCGGTCAGCATGTTTGGGCAGCAAGAATTTCGGTAATGTGATTACCGAAATTCAAAATTTTCTCTCTTCCACTTTTTCTCTTTCTCTCTCATACTTTTGTTGAATTTCGGCAACACCGTTGCCGAAATTCACTCTCTTTCCTCAATTCCCTAAACTACTTGGAACAATGCCTATAACGCAAATAAACTCTGGATTTAGTAATATTAAGCCAAAAAACTCTTGAAAAGGGTGTGTCAATAAGTCATGTGGCAAGTTGTAGCACAAAATTGTATTAAAGTCGATGTCCTCAGCATTACTGTTGATTTATATTTAAATGTTCTAAGCATTTTATGTATGTAGAGTTAATCCACTAATTAGGCTTATCTCGTTTACAAGTTTCAACACTGTCACCCTAAAAAAAAAAAAGTTTCAACACTGTGTTGGTGGGAAATATTAAAAGTTGTTTTTAAACTGTCATTACTGTTGATTTATATTTAAATGTTCTAAGCATGTTATGTATGTAGAGTTAATCCACTAATCAGGCTTATCTCGTTTACAAGTTTCAACACTGTCACCTTAAAAAAAAAAAAAAGTTTCAACACTGTGTTGGTGGGAATATTAAAAGTTGCTTTTAAACTGTGTTGGTGGGAATACGAATTAAGCTGGATACTACTTAGAGCCCCTTAAAGTAATGAGAAGTGTTTGTTATACACGTGTATTAAGTTTTAGCCTATAATAATTGTCTTGGGTCATTCTAATGGATGTTTTTAGGGTAATTGTTAATAAATTATAATATGACAGTTTTAATATCACTTTTATAGGAAATATAAAAAATTATCAATAAAATTAATTGTTTTATCATTTTCTCATAAAATATTTTTAAAAATAGTTTCTAAACCAATGTCCGTTGGATATTCATTAACATTTCCCAATTATCTATAACCAAAAACACCACTAAATGCTTCTTTCCTGTCTTTTACATGTTTGTCTTCATTCTTCTTTCATGTCTTTTACATGTCTGTCTTCACTATTTCAGTATAAGAACATATTTGTTTCCTATTTTACATATGAAAGCTCGAAAATTTGTTGAAAACATAAGAGCTGTTTAGACCCCCAAATTTAAATTACGGTTCGATAGATTTTACACTAACTTAATACTAAGTGCAGAATAGTGTAAATGCGAGCGGATAAACAACAAGCTACTCTAATTCATAATCTAAGCAACACAGCTGTATAATGGAATGTAAAAAAGTAGGGAAGAAGGATGCAAACACAAGATAACACGCTGATGTGTTATCGAAGAGGAAACCGAAGAACTCAGTGAAAAACCTCTCCGCTGCCCTCCAAGCGGAAATCGATCCACTAAACAATCAGTTGGGATGCATGATTTAGCAAGAGACCCTCCAAGCCTAATCTACCCGATGTACCTAAGCTCTCCAAGCTCCTACTCCGACAAGGCTTCACGGAATCGTGTTTTGTCTAGCTCTCCGGATCTCGCAACAAGCTCCATGTTGCATTTGCCATTCTTGGCTTCTTCCAATACTTCCCAGCAACACCAAAACGTCACTTGACACTCAGAAAGAGTGTGGTAAGTGTTTGGGCTATTAACCTCTCAATGGTATGGAAATGGAGAGGTAGGAGTTAAGGAAATACCACAAGCAAAATGTGTAGAGAGTTGTGGGTATGATAATCTCTAATTTTCAAGGTGTTTGGCTAGGGTTTTCTCTCAGAAGCACTCCTTAACATTTGTGGGTAATGTGGGTATAAATAGTGTAGGCACAGAAAGTGTGTATCAGAATGGATAGGTTGGCAGAACAGAATGCCTCACGGGTGTCTCGCGGGAAGGCTGTACCCGCGAGATACTCGCGAGACACAGCTGTCTCCATCTGTCCTGACTCTTTGCATTCCAGCATGTGCAGGGCACATGTGTTACTTCGTAGGAAGCTAAGTCGTGACATACCCGCAAGAAATCTTCAGTCTTCAAATGCTTGAGTTTTCACACTCTCTCTCTCTAACACACAACCCTTACAATGAAATCCCACAATAAAAACAGGGTACATAAGATTGAATAAAATTACAATCAAATTTGGCATGGAATAAAGCCAACAAAACACATAGTTGTAAATAATAACTTTACAACATATTCACTTTTCAAAAAACCCTACATCATATTATCACACATTTAATTAAAATATCAAATTTCTTGATTTTTTTAAATTATGTATCTTTCTTCATACGTAACAACTACCATTTACTCTCTTCCTTCATCCTCAAGATATGTAAAGAAAGAATTAAAAACTAAATACAAATTAAGTAATATCAATGTAAATTTATAGTTATACTTACCGCAACGAGGGTAAATTTTTGGCTTAATTGGCTAAAGTTCTATCTTATTTATTTATTTATTTATTTATTACTATTATTATATAAGCACTAATGCAAGTCATCTTCATATGTCACTTGCTTACCAGGGATTCTAGCCTTTTGCCCCTATTGGGCAAAATATTTGGCAATATGCCCATGTTTCCAAACTATATAGGTTCATGCCCTTGTTTTGAAACTCGATTTTAATAAAATCGATTTACGCCAAAAGAAACTTAAAAAAAAAAAAAAAAAAAAATTGCATGGAACTTGAGTTCCATACCTATAATGGCATTTTTTTAGTGCTATTGTGGCAATTTTTAGTACTATAGTGGCGTTTTAATGGAACTCGAGTTCCATGCAAATTTGTTTTTAAGTTTGATCGCCCCATACCTATAGTGACATTTTTTTAGTGCTATAGTGGCGATTTTTAGTACTATACTGGCAGTTTAATGGAACTCGAGTTATATGAACTCAAGTTCCCTGCATTTTTTTTTTTTTTTGAAGCTTCATTTGGCATAACTCGAGTTCCATGCAATCGAGTTTTTCATTGAAACTTAATTTTATTAAAATCGAGTTGCAAGACAAGGACACGAACCTATATAGTTTGAAAATAGGGGTATATTGCCAAATATTTTGCTTAATAAGGGCAAAAGGCCAGAATCTCCCTCCCTTACCTCATCAACCACTAAACAGTCCAAACTCATCTTCAAAGTCAGTCTCTTACCTCTACTAGTCATTATATAATATATTTTCTATCAAACTAATCTCTTTTACAGCACTGTTTCCATACAATGTCCTGCTCTCACTGTTCAATTATTTATTTATTTTTTTTTTTTTTTAACAAGCCCCACAAATGTGTTTCTTTTGGTTATAAATTGTTGGTCTTTACATGTCTCAGACTTCAATTAAGGTTTACTCTGAAATGGGCTTGCTCAAGCTTCCATTGCTGTTTTTACTTTTCTCGGTTTTTTCTCTTTTGAGTTTCATAGCACTCAGTGATGACTCAGAGCTCACTGTGAAGTTCTTGAAGACTCCCCAGGTATTCTCAAATCTCAGCTCAACCGTATTCGTCTTTGAAGTTCTTGTGGGTGGGAGTAGCGCTTGCACCGACTGTAACATCACTTGCAAGGTACGTTAAGCTCTAGCAATGCTTTGAGCAAGTTTTACTTGCCTTTTGTTTCGGTTGCTCTGTTCACTCTCTCTCTCTCTCATGAGTTTATATGTTTCATGGTTCTTAAGTTAATGGAAGGGAGTTGGTTGATTTAAAGAAGTAATTAGCACGTCTTTCCATTCTGTAAGGATGTAATGAGCTTGAAATTTCTTTTAGATTTTAGATTAATCAAGAAAACTGTTTGGAATTCTGTTTATTCATATGTACATATTTTTGTATTTTTCTATAGTTGATAAGATTATTATAATGAATAATTAGTTATATTCTTCCTGGTGCCAAGCTAAATTATTGGAATTTTGTTTGTTTGTTACTTTGTGTGTGTGTTTTGCTTTCCAACTCAATGGTAAGTGGGAAGTGAAGAAGCTGCATCATGGTTTGATTTATTGTGAAAACTTTGGTTTTTCTACCACTTACACTTACCACGTTAAAAAACTTCTTGGTGCAGCTGGATGATGGCTCTGGCCGCATTGTTGCTTCTGAATGTGAAAATGGGACGGTTTTGTGTGAAGGCTTGCAGGATGGAAATCATAAATTTGAGGTTTGCCCCAACGGGTCTCAAGAAGTTGGCTGCGGTAGCTATAACTGGACTGTTGGTTAAGAACCTTCCTCTTATTCTTTTTCTAATTGTTATATATTTTCTTCAATTGGCACTCTTAACTTAAAATAAGACCTTCTTGCTTGAAAGTCTTCAACAGTTATGTCTCTTAGGAAATGTTTCTCCTCCCATGAGCTTATATTGTAACAAAACCCAATTTCTAATTTAACAAAACCCATCTACTCAATTTTCAATTTTGTATGAAACACATAAATTTTACCTTACTATTCTTATTCTTGAAGACTTAAAACACACCCTGTTTACATTGAAGGTTAGTTTGACACTTTATCAAGCCTGCTGCAACCAAACCAAGTCTATGATGTTAACAATGCAGTTTAGATTTTCTGGCAATCATGTTGACTTATATTTTTTCTGTACACTTAGCTGATTCATATTATAACTTAATTTTGCAGATACAGTCCCGCCAACGGCAAATATCACCGCCTCAACTAATTTCACAAATGCTCTGAACGTTTCTATAAATATATCTTTCAGTGAACCCTGTAGTGGACCTACTGGTGGAGGAAGTTTTGTATGCTCGTCTGTGAATGACTGCAATGTGAGTAGGTGGCTAACAAACACATAAAAAAGACTTTAAATTGATTTATGTTCTCTCTTTGATTCTTGCATTATTATGGTGTTTCAGAATTGTGGTTTTTGGGTTGATTTGTTCTCAACCTTTCTATTTATTGAAGAATGGCTTTGGTTGATTTGAGAAAGATAAAATGGAGTTCTCTCTGGTGCAATGGAGTCCACATACAACATGCAACAATGGTGGATTATCTCCCCAGTCAAGGATTTATTACCAGATCTTTTCCATGAGGATATTTTATAATAACACTGCTGGAAACATTTTTCAATATATGATATAATCATCTTTTTAAAATGTTTGAATCACTGACAAATGTCTTGAAATTCCTCACATGGAACTGTCCACCATGTTAATTGAATTCCATAATCTAGGTTCTCTGACTAGTTATGCTGTCTAGACTGAACAATAAACCGAATTTTAACATTTTCATCGCTTTTGGAAAACTCTTTACAGCTTTTGGTCTACCATGATGGCAACGTTATACCAACCTCGCTCAAAATTCTACAGCCAAACCTCCAATATTCTGTCCTTGTGAATTTGTCATCCACTGTTCAATTTGGGCGGGTGATTTTGGTAATGGATAAGAATTTTTGCACTGACAGTGCAGGGAACAAATTTGAAAGAAACAAGAATTCTACTTTCACTCTGCGTTTCGGTGAGTCGTTTTTATTTCAGGAAGAGTTATAAGTGACATGTCCTTTCATATCTTCTTGTTTTTATCTAATTGATGCCTTGAACTTACTTATTGGCAATTTTTATCATATTAAAATGAATAATCTGGACTGTTTATGTAGCTGACCTGTCTAATTTGATTGATTGTTGTTATTGTTGCTGCTGTTGTCAATGTGTTCTTTACATGCTCTGTTCATTAATTCTACAGATCATAGACGAAGTATGTTTGTCAACTTTACTACTCACGTCCCTGAAAGGCTACTTCAACTTGATGGTGAAACTAGACTGGTGCGAGCAACTAATAACTGTATTAAACTAAGGATTTGTTTAACCTTTCCAGTGCCTGTGCTCAACTCATCTGCAGAAATTTTAAATTCTATCAAAGTGTTATATGATCTCCAATTGAGTCAGGGCACATTTCTTCCTCTGTCTGTCAGTAAACAACATCCAGGGCATCGCAGATTTGAATATAAGGTCAGATGGTTCTCACAATCTTATATTATTTTTTCAGCCATGAGAATAGAAGTTGGTTCATAGGTTAGGAGCCTGTTTAGTTGTCCTATGAATTTGGAATGGCTCATTTATTTATTTTATTTTTTATAATATGTAATGCACATCATCGTCTTGAATGGGGTCACTTGGAAACATTGGAGCCATTAATTGTATTGGGAAAGTTCTATCATTTTCAAAAATTTTACATGGTTGCACATCTTGAACTTTCCCCTAATATAAAATGCAAAAGGGTATTGATTGTCACACAGTCATTATTGTACATCATATATACACACTACAAGCTTCATGTTTGAAATGTGGACTTAAAAAATATGAATATTGCATGTGAAATTGTGGATGTAGTGTGTACAAAGTGTACATTATGTGTGTGAGAGAACATTTATAGCTATTTATATCTCTAGGACCTATTTTTCTCATACCTTTTCTTGCTTATTAATTTTCACTCTCTACTTTCAGGTTGCTGGATGTATATCTGGCATGGCTATAGTCACAGTAAGAATTGATGAAAACTCTATAATAAGCAGACAAGGGATTCCAGTTTCCCAAACTGATCTTATTACTTTCCTATTTGGTACGATTGACAATAGTTTACAAGTGTTACAAGGAGAAAATAAATCATCTGTTTGTGGAAAGCTTTAGGTGTATCCAAAAAAAAAAAAAAAGAAAAAAAAAAGAGATTATATGCAATTAGGAAAGCTTTATATTTAAATGTGTATTTGTTGGGTGTTTCCTCCTGATAGATATAATTGTGACCTTCAGATTCTTTGAGGCCTACTGTAATGTTGATTACACCTTCAGATTCTCTGATGCCTGATATCAGATTAAGTACACCCCCTTCTCCGGGGCCTGATGTAAATTTGACTACTCTGTACCACATGAGGACAAGAGAACACAACATCTCTGTGTGGATAAAATTCGTGGAGCCTGTAGTTGACTTCAACGATTCTAAAATATCAATCAGAGGAGGGGAATTAGTGAGGCAAGTCATTTCTGGTTACCTTTGTGTCTATATATATTAACCAGTACATGAACACACACATCACATACACAATGAACCCACACACAATTGAGAAACCATGATGATGACCTTTTTACATACCATTTGGGTTTTTGATGGAAATACCATTTTAATCAGTATGGCATATTTACTCTTGACATCTTTTCATTTTTGTTCCTTTCCAATGATAGTTGTTACCATTTTCAGCTTTGAAGGAGAAGAAAGTAAAAGAAATTATGCTGTAGTGATAAGAGCATTCCCTGACCATGATATTGTATCTGTTAGTGTTCCTGAAAATGTAACTCACGATGTTGCTGGAAACAAAAATCAAGCTTCCAAAATTCTACTAGTAAGGCCATGTAAGGGTTCTCACTCTTATCTCTTGTTGTCAACTCAATTGTAGTCCAACAACTATGCCCTAGATGACACTATTGAGCTCTTTAATTTTCTTATTTATTTACTGATGTAGGGTTAAAAAAATATATACAGATTCTGTGCCCATAATATCTATTGTAATTTCTACGCTTGCAACTGCTTTATTTGTGGCGACATCTATTGCTGCGGGGCTGCTTACGGCTTCAACTGCAAGCCTTTCCTCTATTGGGACATTTTCTGCTGTTTCTGATCCTGCGAGTAATCTTTTTGTATGATATCTAACTCATTTGAACTGTTATTTCATTAATTGATTATTTAGTTATACCATGATTATATGTAGCCTTTTGACAATCAAGAAAAATAATTAGAAATACTGTGGAACAAATTGACCATTTTCCTCCTCCTGTAAAAATAATTTTCCTTGATATTTTATACATAAAATCAATCAATATCAATATATATATATTTATAAAAGCAGAGCCCTCACGTGAGAAAACATGAGATTTTGCCAAGTGACGCATTCTATGCAAAGAGAATTGAAATATTCAAGTGCCACATCAGAGACAAGAACAAATTAAATATTGACTTTTTGTTTCATTTAGTTCAATGTTTCAAGACTTTTCTAATTAACAAATAAATATTCTTTGTATCCTTTGGTTCAATGTTTCAAAACTTTTTGTTCCTCACACATACACACAATACTCTTTGCATTTTAATTCACCATGTTCACCTCTTGCACTTCTACCCCTTTATATATCTACCCATAGCCTTTCATGCCATCCCATGTCAATTACATGCAAACCAAAAATGATGTTATTTATTTTTAATCTTTTGACGATACCTACCTAGCTCTAACATTGTTGTCTCATCTAATTCTAACCCATATGAGTTGGTTACAACCAAGGAATGGAGGCTTGCATTTTATATTGAATGACAATGGCAATTATGATTTTGATGTAAAGGTCGAATGTTGTGGATTTGTGGGTTTTGTAAATGATGTGATTAACTGTGAGTGTTTGGGATATATATATTTTTTTAGAATTAAAGAGAAAGAGAAAGATACATTCTATATCAACTTTTATTCTATAATATTCCTCTAATTTTTTTTTTCTTCTTATTACTTCAATTGAATAATTATAATGGATCTGTGTATACAATTTATAATTGTTACTTTTTATGATGAACTCATTTCTAATAAAGCTCTATAACAATTACGCTATAATACATATACAACATTCTCTAAAACCATCTTACATAAAACATTACAACATTATTCATGCATCGCACATATAACTTACTAGTTTAATATATAATTGACCATGTTATTCTAATATTGGCAATTTGGATTAAAGACGAGAGAGAGAGAGAGAGAGAGAGAGAGAGAGAGAGAGAGAGAGAGAGAGAGGAACAAATAACAATAGACCCTTAAGAAAGCATCATTCTTGTAGACTTTACCAAACCTTATATATGGTTTTTGGTGGGTAGATTAGTGTAACATACTATCATTTAAGTATCCTACAAAAATAACTTATGGAACTAACTAGCATTTTTCCTTTTCTCTTTCATATAGAGAATGGCAGGCCATATTCAGGTTTTTGCATTTTCTAGATGGTTGGGAGTACCACTACCAGTTCAGTATTATGAATTTTCAAGGGGTATGCAATGGAGCATTCCCTACTTCAGGCTTCCCTGGGAAATTGGGCGCACTCACTCAAGTGCTCCTGCCAACTCACATACCATTAAGTCTAAAATTCATGATTCAGGAATTTTCTCAGGTGTGCAGCATAAGGCTATTCCCAAATCCAATTCTTTGAATGCAGATGAATATAAAGAACTCGTTAAGGTTTGAAACTTCTACTTTTTTTTGTGATTTTCTTTTGACTTCTTTAATCATACAATGAATAAAATTTGTGATAAAATGCATTGTACACCTGCAGAATAGTGGACCAGGCCCTGTTTCGGATGGGTAAGTTATAAGGCCTCTTATTTCTATCTATTACATGCACTTGCATATGGATTTTAGAGACATAGTAAAAAAAGGAAATATTCAATTCAGATTTTTTTTTTTGCTCAAAAAATATTCAATATAAATCAGAAAAACTATGAAAGTGATAAAGGAATATTTTGTCAATTTTAAAAGAACTATTGAATGGAAATTAAATAATTCTGGGAATGGACCATTTGTTATGCTAGTTATTTAGATGTACAATTTTGTGTAGGTTCTATGAAAAATTAAAACTATTCATGCTTTGAATTATTTCAAATTATTGATCAAACCAAAAGGACAAACTTGACACTTAATTCCCTATTATTCATTTTTGTTTAATTCGAGAATTCATCATTTGGATTTTCAAGTGCCATAAACATACTCATTTATTTTTCAGCGTAATATCTTACTAGATTTTGTCTCATGTAGGTGGGAGGATTTTAGTAGAACCATGTTTTGGTTAGCCATAATTGGTGGCAGTTTAATATTGCTGCATGCTTTACTCCTTGCCATCCTAAAATTTAGGAAGCAAAGGCAGAGGGGTTATGGAGTACTCGCATTCCCAAGATTTGAAATATTCCTTGTTAATCTTGCAGTGCCTAGTATTTGTGAGGCCTCTGCTGCTCTAATTAGAGGTAACTTGAAAGCTTGTTTCCTTCCCCAACATATGAATCCTTAAATATGCATTTATCATGAAAACTTTGAGTTTCAAAAGATAATTATGTTGCTGGCTTTTGTTTTACTAATTGCAAACCCCATATTAGCTTCTTTAAACTCATTACTTATATTGAATTCATTAATCAAGGAATTGCCTATTTCTCATTATGATATGCCATAGAATGAGTTATGTTTTTTTTACTTTCTTATCGAGTAATTTTTTCTACACTATTTTCCAAATATGTGATGGAATTGTGGCCATGTTCCTGTCTTATTCAGATAAGTCTTATGGACTTAATAATTATCATATTGGATGGCACCATAACTGGTCTAAAGTCCCATCTCCTCACATATTTAAGAATTGCAATACAGCTGATGTTTCACACTGTTTGGACATTAACTCAAATCACTTCTCTGTGCATGACAACATTCATAGGCATAGTTATCTGACTGCATCATATCAAAGTTATGCAAATGTGTATCTAGAACCAAATTCACATTTTTTGCACATTTACATGCTCTTTATCATTAGTTTAATGCTAAGAACTTCAAGTACTACATAACTACGTGGCTTAATCTTTTCTCACTTTTGTGAATTAAGGAGGAACGACATCAGGGATTGTAGTTGGCACTTTGATTCTGGTTGCTGTGTCTTTTCTACTGTTGGACTTGCTCTGGTTTCTTTCTACTGGTATTACATTTGCAAAGCGAGTTCTATACAAAGAAGATAATCAAGTGATTCAAGTAGGACGGGGAAATCCTAGAATAGCCCAAGTAACTTTGGGTCCTGGTAATGAAGGCCGGTGGACATTGAACAGGAAACAAAACTCTGATTGCCTAACCATGTTAGTGCCTCTATTCGAAGATTTAAGAGGCCCCATTCTCTCTATCATTGCCCCTGATGACGAAGCTGGAGAAGGTTCTGGCGGCACTAACTTGGCTCCACCGAGTTCAGCACAAAGTATGTCCCGTTCAACTAGGCCGAGTCGTATTCCCCCGACAAGATCAAGTACCGTAGCAGCTTCAGCAGTCCCATTGACATCCAGCACAAGTGCTCCTACACATGGTGATTATCAGATCATTGCCCCTGATGACAAAACTGAAGAGGTAGAGGTTTCTGGGGTTAGTGTTCCTACACATGCAGAAGCATCTTCTATCCAAAATCTATTTATGCAACTCAGAATATACTACACATTGATTGAGTCCGTGAGACGCGTTTTGCTAGGGGCTATGGGAGGTGCCTATAAGAATACTTGGTCTTCTACGATTCCCGTTATAATCTTGTTATGCATCACTTCTTTGCAGCTCTTCTTCCTTGTTCTCGAGAAGCCATTTATTAAGAGACGAGTTCAATTGGTTGAGATAATCTCAGTTGCCAGTGAAGTATGTTTATTTGCTCTCTTTTTGGTTCTCGTGGACAAGGAATTGTCACTCAAGCAAGAGACTATAGTTGGAGTGTCCATGCTTGTACTTTTCCTTATGGGATTTTTACCACAGATTGTGAATGAATTGTATGCTTTACGCAGACAGATAAAGCACCTAGACACAGCTGAAAAGCGTTTTCGAACTGGTTTGAGGATAGCTTCATTTGGAATTCTTCTGTTTTTCATCTCACAAAATTCTCTGGAAAAGCTAGATTTTTTGGGGGATAATGAGCCTAATGACAGTGGTGGCCAAGGGGGTGAAGAGTCGACTAATGACACTGGTGGCCAAGGGGGTGAAGAGTCAACTAATGACACTGGTGGCCAAAGGGATGAAGATACTAATGCAACTGAAAGGAACAAGAACTCTGGGAGAAGGAACAAGAACCCTAAGAACAGTAATAGGAATAGGAACTCAGAAACTACTATACCAGAAAAATCATGGTTAAACCAGCTAGTAAAGGTTGTTACAAACTGTTTGGGGATTGCGTGAGATAATTTGAAGATGGCAGCTAGCAATGTGACCTATTAGAATTGTTATTTGATTTATTAGGTGTTATCTTAGTTGCTTAATTAGTTGTTATTTGATAAGCATGTGTGTAAGGCTTCTGTAAAAGCCAATGAACATAATATTGGATTATCAGAATGTTTGTGAGAAAAATCAAACTTATATATGCTTGTTAGGAGGTCCTGGTAACCCTTCAACGCATAACCATAAAATTTCTTTGACATTTACTTTTCATATTTCTCTCTTTTTCTCATCATATCCAGATCCCCATGTGGGAAAAAAAAGGTGCAGCTTGCGGCCAAGGTGGTCATAACCGAAAAGAGAGGAGGAGAATGTTTTAATAATCTATATATCTATATATATTTAAGCTGAAGAGTAGCAATTATTGTTGCTACACTCCTATTGAGTCACCTCATCCGCTACATCATTAGTCTTTTTCATATTTATTTTTTAAATTTAATTCTTTTTACAATATTAACTACTCCCTCCGCCTCACTTTTTTTTTGTCCTGTTTGAAAAGTCAAACTTTTTAAGGGAACATCATTTATTGTCTTGTCTACCTTTTAAAAATGTATAAGTTTCCAAAACTACCTTTAAAAAAATTTATCAAAAAATTGAATTAGTAAATTAATAAAGGTATAATAGGAACATTAGTAAATTAATGACTTTTACTTTTAGAAATAGGACAATATTTTGGGACATCTCAAAATGGAATAGAGGACAAAAAAAGTGGGACGGAGAGAGAATATAAATATATTGACTTCACAAATTCATTTTAGGCGGTTTTAGCTTTACAAATTCATTTTAGGTAGTTTTAACTTTACATATTCATTTACTTTAATTTTGATGTTATAACTAAATAATAAATTAATGAAAAGTCAAAACAAAAGTGTTGTCTACATATATTCCTCTTAGGCGGTTTTAATTTAAATATTATTTTGCCATTTTATCTTCCTTATTTTGGCTCTTCTTATTCTCATCATCTTGTTATAAATTTGCCACTCAATCTCTTCCATTCCATACATATTTTTCCTATACAAAAAAGGCTCTCTCTTTCTCTCTCTCTCAATTTTTTTTTTCATTTTTTGTTGGATTTTTTTTCCCTCACATTTCTACCTTAGATTGATGAATGTTTGTATTTTTTAGAATTCTACTTTTGATTGCTTATAACTAAAAAATGAAATCAATGAAGAATAAAAAATATTTTTAAAAAATTGTCTATAAAAAATGTATTCACAAAGGTCTTGCTTAATCATTGATGTTAGAAAAGATATAACTTGATAGTTGTCCATAGGAGGATCTCCAACTAGAGGTTTGTACCCTTATTGTCTTGTTTTGACTAATTCATGTGTTTTTTAATGCAAATACAACATTAAATACTTTTAATGAATGGTGTTTGTTGTTGATCTAATTTGGAAAAAAATTCATATTATAATATGTTATATTTTGTGTTTGAAAGCTCGAATTTGTGTGAAAACACAAGAGCTTGTTCAGACCTCCAAATAAAAATTACGACTAGATTGCTTTTACTCTTACTTAATCAAAATAAGAACAAGAGTAAATGTGCGCAATAAACCGTTACTACTCTAGTGCATAATTAAGAACAATAAACAATAAAAGTAAAGCACAAGAGTAAGGGAAGAGAGATGCAACCACAAGATAACACCAAGACATGTTATCAAAGAGGAAGCCGAAGACCTCGGTGAAAAACTTCTTTGCCGCCCTCCAAGCGGTAAATCGATCCACTAGAGAATAAAGTTAGAGTACATGAATAACAAAAGACCCTCCAAGCCAAATCTATCCAATGTACTTGAGCCCTCCAAGCTCCTGCTATCAACTGACTTGACAAAACCTTGTCTTCTCTAGCTCTCCGGATCACGCAATAACCCCGATTGCATCCGCTAATCCTCACCAGCTTCCTTTGGCAAATCCCCAAAGCTTCTCAAGCTCCAAAAGACTCTCTACACTCTAAATATGTGTGGGTTGTGTTTGGGTACAAATCTCCTCATAAGATATAACAATGGGAGAGGGAAGGAGAAGAGGGTAGAATGATTTCTCACTAGGGATGAGTAGCTCTCTCTCTAAAAGATAGGTGTGTATGTTGTCGAAACTTATCTTGGATTTTTCTCTCTGAATGGCCTCCTTACAATTTGTGGGTAATGAGGATATATTTATAGTATGGGTGAAGGGTAAGAAAGTCACACTTAAAAATTCTCCAGGTAGAGAGTTTTGCGGGTATCTCGCGAGAAGGCCTTACCCGCGAGACACTCGTGAAATCCTCTAGGCTGACATGACTCTTCAACTTCCAGCATGTGCTTCTTGCGAGCTTCTCGCAAAATCTACTTGTTCTTCAATTCATGCTTGATTCTTCACCAACTTAATACTAAACCCAATACAATAAAATCTCACAAAATACAAGGAATAAAATTAAAACAATTACAACACTTTTTGTCATGGAATAAAGCCAACATAAAACATAGTTATGAATCACAACTTTACAATCTCCCTCTTTGGCTATTCTGGGACAAAACACCCTATAATAGACTCTAGACTTAAACATGAGCTTGGAAACAATGGCAAAACTCACTCACACCTAAATCTAAAAGCTGTGATGAACTTGGAACATATATACCTGTAACTTGAAATGCTTGCACAAAACACATTAGACCCTCAAGGTAAAGTAAGTAATAAAAAGATAAGTATAATGTAACAAGTAAATTGCGATCAAGTAAACATGATGTGAAACAAGTGAGCAACTTGATCAAACACAAAACAGTAATTAGGTAGATCTATGTTAGGATATATGTGTTTCACTTGTTAAGAACATATGTCACTATTTTATGTAGTTGGCTAATCTTTTGACAAAACGCATTTTACTTGTATTTGGATAGATCTAGGATGTGTTTAATACTTCAAGAGACATATTGTTCAAGTTTAGTATTAAAGCCATGAAGATTGGACCAAGAAATAAGTGAAGAAAAGTTGTTCAATAAAGCTGGACAGATAGCTTGACACCTGTGGACAGATAGCTCAACAGCTACTCGACACCTCTCGACAACTGGCTATCTATCGAGCTCTTCTATTGATTATTATCGCAATCTCGACACCTTCTTGACAGCTAGTGGATCGATCGAGAAAACTTCTGTCCCCTTAACACCTCCTTGATAGCTATATCTATCAAAATTTAAATCTTGACATCTCCTCGACACCTACTATCTATCGAGGTTACGAAAATCAAAATTTTCAGATCTAATTTTTGGGCCAGGCTTATGTGTTTGTGTAGGGTTTCTTTTCTCATAACCCTAGACCTATATAAGGCTTATTTTAGAGGCCGTTATATAAGAGAATTCAAGGAGAACATATGCAAAAGGTGCTTGATGCCTTATTCTCTTTGGAAGAAGCTACTGCGTCTTTGCACCTTAGGGTTTTGTAACCAAGTGCTTTTTGATCTTCATTGTTGATGAAGTGAAGAACTTTGCAGTCAACATCTTCTTCTAGTTGGTGATTAAAACTCGTATTAGGATTCATGCAATTGGTTAGTCACGTACTGAGATTTGTGCATCATCAAAGGGTGGCGTTCATATATTGAAGAGTTCAGAGGTTCTGAAGCAGTAGAAGGTTTCTGCTGTAAGTTCATCTACAAGGATTGTAGAGTCTAGGGACAACGATTTTGTACTAGATCTGAAACTTCTCTTTACTATAGTAGATTGCTTTTCGGGAAGGTTTTCCCCTAGGTTTTTTACTGTGAAACTAGTTTGTTTCATTAGTTTTCCCGGGTCGTCATACCTTGTCTTATTTACTTTTCCGCTGCATTCATTATTGACATAATATTGATGTTTGTTTGTTTTAACAAGTTTTATTCATAATAAATCTAATTAACAACTTGGATTTAAAACTTGTTAATTATACTAACTGGGGTCTAAATTTCCCAACAAGTAGTATCAGAGTGGGTTCACTCTGATTAGATTAATTTCTTGAGTGTGATCCTTGACCCCCGTTATTATGGATCATGGACAATCTCTTTTGATTCCTCCTTTATTTGATGGCACTAATTATACGTACTGGAAAGTTCATATGAAAGTCTTTTTGCAGGCTCTAGGTGAACAGGTATGGCAAGCTGTTGAAGTTGGCTGAATTAAGCCTAAAGAAGCGTTGGTGGATTGGGATGATGCAACAATCATAGCAGCAAATTTCAACAGTAGGGCCTTGAATGCTTTGTTTTGTGGGGTAACCAATGAAGAATTCAAGAAAATATCTTTCATAGAAGTTGCCAAGGAAGCATGGACCATTCTTGAGACCACCTATTAAGGTACCAAGACAGTAAAGACTGTGAAGTTTCAACAACTCACTAACAGTTTTGAAGAAATAAGGATGGAGGAGGATAAGACCTTTGATGAGTTCTATGTTAAACTCAAGAATATTATGAATTCTACTTTCAATCTTGGAGAATGTATTGCAGAATCCAAAATTGTTAGAAAAATCTTTAGGTCCTTACCTAAAAGATTCCATCCCAAGATCACTACCATTGAAGAAGTAAAGGACATTAATCAAATTCCTTTGACTGAGCTTGTAGGAAACCTTCAAACCTATGAGATGGGATTAGGCTTAATGGGAAAATGTGGAAAGAGTAAAAACTTGGCTCTCAAGGGTATAGAGAAAGAGATTGAGGAATCTGAAGAAGAAGATGAAAGTGAAGATGAGGATGAGGATCTAACCTTCATAACTGATTAGATTATCAAGCTTCTTCAGTTTAGGAAAACGGATAAGGGCAAACCTCCTAGGAAACCTAAATCCTCTAGGAAGGGCAAGAATGAGAAACCTCTCATCCAATGCCATGAGTGCAAATGTTTTGGTCATATGAGGATAGAGTGCCCAAATTACTTTATGAAGGAAAAGACCGAAAAGCCAAAAGTTAAAGGGTTGGTTGCTACTTGGAGTGATATTGAGAATGACTTTTCTGATGAGTATGTGGATGAATGTCGTCACGTTATGGCCTTTGTTGTCTCAACTGATAAGGTGATTGTGGAGAGTGCTAGTGACAGTGAAGATTCTTCTGATAATGAAGTACCCAAGAAGATGACCCTTCAGGAAGCCTATGATAAGCTATGCATTGAATTCATAAAATCTTAAAAGACTTCTCATCTTTACAGAAAAGAGCTCAATGAGGTAAAAATTGAAAAAGCTGATCTGTTGGTCAAATTAGATGAGACTACAAGGTTAGTTGAGACTCTTATTGTGGAGAACACCTCATTAGAAGAGAAGGTTAAGAATCTTGAGGTTGAGCTTAGTCAAGCTAGAACTCAAATAGAGAGGATGTCTAGTGCAAAGCTTGATGAAGTATTGAGTACTCAAAAGCCTAGTTGTAATATGACTGGCTTAGGATATGATGTTTCCTCGAGCCTCTCCTCTTCCACGGCTTCTGGATCAAGGACTGTCTTTGTGCCCCAATCTGAGAAAGGTAATAAAGGTATGAAATCCAAAACTCATTTGCCTAATTCTAAATCCTTTGTTAGACCTCATGTTTGTCACCATTGTGGTGTTTTTGGACACATTCGTCCTAATTGCTTTAAGTTGTATCTTCATAAACAATTGTCCAAACGGTCACAGATTTCCTCTTAAGGACCTACACCTTTTTTTGGAGAGTTATTAAAAGTCTTGAGCTTTTTAACTCAATTTAAGGAGAATTCTAATTCTTCTATGTCATTTAGTAGACATACTAGGACACGTGCCTTTTCATCTCCATGGCCAAAGACTCGTGCTGTATGGGTGAGAAAGAAGCCTAAGACTTAATTGTCTTTTTTGTTTGTCCTTTACTTTAATTCTTTCTATCTAAAGTAGGACTTTTTTTGCTTGATTTCTTATCTGTTTTTGGAATCATGCTTTCATGCATCTGCATTTTTCTATTATGCCTTCATGCATATGCATCTTTCTTTCTGCTTTCATGTTGTTTGTTTATTTTTGTTTGGTTGTTTAGTTTTTATTTTGTTTTGTTTTTAAAATTAAAAATTAGAAAAAATTAGAAAAATACAAAAACAGTGTGTGTTTTGTGTACATTGGTACTTGTGTACCTTGGATGGCCATTGAAATAAAGTTTTCTAAACTTTGTATCTCTTGTAGCTTAGATGAGCATCTCTATGCACAACTAAGCAAGTGAGCTTTGTGGCTTGTGTTTGTGATGAGTAAGGTTAAGTGATCTCTTCTACTTAACACTCATATCACTATTTTTGACGGGTAAGATTAGAAAATTTTAAGAGAAAGGCATTAATAATCATCTCACCACTGTTACCCGCCAATCATGAATGACATCTGTATACTACGGTATAGCAAAAGTGTGATGTCAATGACATTTGTGTGCTTCGGCATAGCAAAATTGGAATGTCAAATATTATTGGGTAACTCTTTTATATTTTTTATATGTTCATGCATGATATACTTAAAAAGAAAATATGCAAAGAAAATTAAAAAGCAAAAAGATTAAAAATGCTTTAAATATGATTGCAAGTGTGTTTTCTAGGAGATGTGGGAACTATAGGATATACCTCGAAGGTGATAGTCCCCATCAAATAGTTATGATTGTGTGTGAGTTAAAGTGATTTTCTCATATCTCAAATCGTCATAACATGTATACACTTATGCAATCTTGCGATGTTTTTCACACACAACACACAACATTCTTTACTACTCTTGATACATGTGCAGGTATAATGTGATTTGACCATCACTAGGTTTACATGTGTTAATGTATGTCCACTAAACTGTCTTGACTTATTTTTGAAATATAAAATTGGTTAGACTTGTTTAGTAGGTGTGTGTTTTGGGATCAATGTGCTTAACATTTTTTCTCGTGTTTTGCATCCTTTCATTATCTTGTCATCCATAGCATTTTGTTTTATTACATTCATGCATTTTTTATGGATTCTTTGTACCCCCTTGATTATCTTTATGTCTCTTGGGTGAAGTTTTCTAGTTTCCTGTACACTTTGTCAATCATGACAAAAAGAGGGAGAGAAATTGTGAATGTGGTTTCTTTTATAAGATTCTACATGTTAGGGGGAGAAATACATTCCTTTGTAAGGGGGAGATGTGTTTCATCTTGTTAGGGGGAGTGCTTACCTCCTTCTTCTTGTACCTTGGGTCTTGTGACCATGTTTACATACATTGTGCTTATCTTTGATATATATATATATATATATGATGTATGTTCTTTCACCTACCTCTTACATATGTCGTTTCTTTTCTATCTTTATACACATGTTTCTTATAATTGTATACAATTTATTATTTCTGTTTCACACTAAGATGTCTTGATGAGTTTTGTTTAAAGTGTTTCAGAAATACAGGTTGTCAAAGTCTATTTGCCTTAAACTCTTTTCTTGTAAAGTTTTTTAAAAGTTTGTGTTAGGATAGATTTGATTGTGTTTAACAAATGAATATAAGTTGAGTGATTTATGACTTCTCTCATATGTTCATTTGTTTGTTGTAGTTTTGTCACAAATTGCCAAAGGGGGAGATTGTTAGGACATATGTGTTTCACTTGTTAAGAATATATGTCACTATTTTATGTAGTTGACTAATCCTTTGACAAAATGCATTTTACTTGTATTTAGCTAGATCTAGGATGTGTTTAATATTTCAAGAGACATGTTGTTCAAGTCTAGTATTAAAGCCATGAAGATTGGACAAAGAAACAAGTGAAGAAAAGTTGTTCAATAAAGCTGGACAGATAGCTTGACACCTGTGGACAGATAGCTTAACAGCTACTCAACACCTCTCGACAGCTGGCTATTTATCGAGCTCTTCTGTTAATTGTTATCACAATCTCGACACCTTCTCGACAACTGGTGGATCGATCGAGAAAGCTTCTATCGCCCTCGACACCTCCTCGATAGCTATATCTATCGAAGTTTAAAACTCGACATCTCCTCGACACCTGCTATCTATTGAGGTTACGGAAATCATAATTTTCAAATCTGATTTTTGGACCAGGCTTATGTATTTGTGTAGGGTTTCTTTTCTCACAATCCTAGACCTATATAAGGCTTATTTTAGAGGCCATCATATAAGAAAATACAAGGAGAATATATGCAAAAGGTGACCGATGCCTTATTCTCTTTGGAAGAAGCTACTGCGTCTTTGCGCTTTAGGGTTTTGTAACTAAGTGCTTCTTGATTTTCATTGTTGATGAAGTGAAGAACTTTGCAGTCAACATCTTCTTCTAGTTGGCGATTAAGTCGTTTATTGGGATCCGCGCAATTAGTTAGTCACATACTGAGATTCGTGCATCATCAAAGGGTGGAGTTCATATATCGAAGAGTTCAAAGGTTCTGAAATGGTAAAAGGTTTCTGTTGTAAGTTCATCTACGGGGATTGTAGAGACTAGAGACAAAGGTTTTATACTAGATCTGAAACTTCTCTTTATTATAGTGGATTGCTTTTCGGGAAGGTTTCCCCCTAGATTTTTTACTGTGAAACTAGTTTGTTTCATTGGTTTTCCTAGGTCATCATATTTTGTCTTATTTACTTTTTCATTACATTCATTATTGACATGATATTGATGTTTGTTTGTTTTAACAAGTTTTATTTATATAAATCTAATTAACAACTTAGATTTAAAACTTGTTCATTATATCAATTGGGGTCTAAATTTTCCAACAATCTAGGATGTGTTTAATGCTTCAAGGAACAAGGTTTCAAATTCAAATGTTAAAGCCATGCAAGTATGTCTAAGAATCAAGTGAAGAAGTGCTTGATTTTAAAGCTTGACAGCTAGTATCTATTGTGGTTTAAAAAACTGTTTCAGCCCAATGCTCGACAGCTGCTCAATAGATAGGTTATTTGTCAAGGTTTATGAAAATCAGTTTTTCAAAGCTGATTTCACTTCAATCCATGAATACATGTTTGGACTTTCTTTTCTCACAACCCTAAACATATATAAGGATTGTTTTAAGGGCCGTCATAGCTGATGCAACTCAATACAAAAGTTTTTCACAAGCATATTGTGAACCGGAGACATATGCCCTAGTTCATCTTTCTATTTAAGAAGTTGCTGTGTTTGTACACCGTAGGGTTTTGTAACCAAGAAACTTCGTGATCTTTACCGTGTGATGAACTGAAGAACTTTGCAACCAACATCCTTCTTAAGTTGGTGAGTAAGCCGCATACTGGGATTCGCACATCAAATTGGTTAGTCACGTACTGAGAGCCGTGCATTAAAAGGAGAGATTGTCACTACTGAACAAGTCCAATTAGGTATTGGGCTAAAGGTTCAACTGTAAATTGGTATAAGGTACTAGGATTCCTTTACTTGTAACTGCTTGTTGTGATAATAGTGAATTCTCGGGAGTGGTGACCTTAAAATCACTCAGTGGGATTGTTGCCATGTAGATTTTCCCCATTCGTAAACAAATCACCATGTCAATTTATTTTCCGCTATACTTTAACTTAGTTGGTGATTTGCTTATGCTGCCATTTTATTGCATGCAAATTGAATTAATTAACTTGACTAATTATTTGGCTAATTCATCTTAAGGGGTCAATACATTCTTGGCCTATCATCATCCTATTATTTGAATCTCACTATCGAAAATGCCAAATTTATTTGGCATTTAACATTTCTCGTGAATGTGTTTTTTAATATTTTGGTGTGCTAAATACCAAAAATTTAGCATTTAGCACATCTGATGCTAGTGCCTTTACACATAACTTATTTTACACAATTTTACACATGCTCAAAAAATAATTAAAATTGTAATTCAAGTCATGATTTCTAGCTTAGAAATCACGATTTCAATTTTTTTTTTCGTGTTTATATAAAACTATGTAAAATAACATGTTGCAAGAAGGATAACACTTTGGTTTAAACTTAGCTTGACCCTAGTGGAACCTCTTAAATAGGTTGTTCGTAGGTATTGCACCTGATGCAATACCAATGTATGGTTGAGATTGATAGTTGCAAAAAGAAACTTTCAATCTCAACCATTAATTAAAAAATGTTAAGAAAAAAGTTAGAAAAAGTAAAAAGTTAAAGTTAAAAAAGTGAAAAATGAAAAAATGTTGTGAGAGAATGTGGGTGAATTGCACTTGGTGCAATGCCCTAAGTATTGCATCGGATCCTAATCCGTCAATTGGGTATCTTTTCTGCCATGAAACAGAGGTCCTTACTAGCAGGTCTAGGTATTGCATCAAAATGGTTGAGATTGATAGTTACAAAAAGAAACTTTCAATCTCAACCATTGATTAAAAAATGTTAAGAAAAAAGTTTTAAAAAAAAAAAGAAGTAAAAAGTTAAAGTTAAAAAAGTTAAAAGTTAAAAAATGTTGTGAGAGAAGGTGGGTGAATTGCACCCAATGCAATACCAGATCCTAATCTGCCAACTGGGTATCTTTTCTGCCATGAAATATAGTTTATTACTAACAAGTCTAGGATTTGCATCAGAATGGTTAATATTGATAGTTGCAAAAAGCAACTTTCAATTTCAACCATTGATTAAAAAATGTTAAGAAAAAAGTTAGAAAAAGTAAAAAGTTAAAGTTAAAAAAGTGAAAAGTGAAAAATGTTGTGAGAGAAGATGGGTGAATTGCATCGGATCCTAATCCGTCAATTAGGTATCTCTTCTGACATGAAACAATGGTCATTACTAACAAGTCTAGGTATTGCATCAGAATGGTTGAGATTGATAATTGCAAAAAGCAACTTTCAATCTCAACCATTGATTAAAAAATGTTAAGAAAAAAGTTAGAAAAAGTAAATAGTTAAAGTTAAAAAAGTGAAAAGTGGAAAAATGTTGTGAGAGAAGGTGGGTGAATTGCACCCAGTGCAATACACTAGGTATCTCACCGGATCCTAATCCGTCAATTAGGTATCTCTTTTGCCATGAGATTGTGGATGGATCCATATCCCGTGCAATAACTAGGGTATTGCACGGTGTGCAATTCCTCCTTTCTCAGCCATAGATTTAATCTAATGGCTTAAGCATTTGACACCTCACCAAATGACAAAAATACTATTTTGCCCTTAAACATCTCACACCCACCCACTGCTTCAGGATTCAGCCCGCCCACTGTTTCATAAAACATAAACTTAATTTTTTTTTTCTCTCTCTCTCTCTCCCCTGCGCAGCTGCCTCTCCTTCAATCCATTGTCACAGCAGCCCGGTACCAGTCCACACAAGGCCAAGCATCTCTCTTTGCTATCACTGTTGCTTCCAAAGCTCCGGCGAAGCTTCAAGCTTGTCCGATTCCGACGCCGACAAAGAAAACCCATCTCGCTCTTCAATAAAAAAACTTCCTCCCTCTTCCCAACTCTCATGGAGTGAAGGTCTCCCTCTTTCTGGTACCCCTTTTCCCTCTTTCACTTCCTATATATTTGTGTGCGTGTTTGTTATGTATAAGATTTTTTTTTTTTTAGAATCGTTATGTATAAGATAATTTAATGGTAGTGAAGAAGAATTTCAAATAGGCAATGAAGTTTTTGGAGTCTAATGAAGTGGAATCGTTAATTTTTGAAGTGTCCCATATAATAAAAATTACTCTATTTTCATTTTCTTTGTCCTACCTAACAAAACAGAGTATCAATAGTGGTTGGCCATTTGGGTTTTATGCTAAAAATTCAATTTTTGCTTCAAGAAAACTAAACATAGAAAAATCTGGGCTTTTGTTGTAAATTTGATAACTTTTCGTAAAATGAAGCTTAATTGCTTTAAACTTGAAGGTTAATTTCTTTAATCTTAATTGCTTAATTGCTGTGATGTAGGAATGGAGGATGTTCTGGCGAGCTATGTGTTTGGGAAGAAGAAGACAACAGAAGTTGCTCACTTGTAATTACTTAAAGACTGGAATCCTTGAAATATTGATTTTATATAGTTGTATATTTGGTTTGCTATTTTGATTTTTTACAAAGATTTTAAACCTTGCTAATTTGGATTAAGATGTAGTTGATTAGAAGAAAATAGAAGCATAAGTTGGAACATTAGGCAGGTTGGATCACTCTCTACAATTTTCTTATCTTTTTTATCAATCTAACAATTAATGGAAGCCACTTTTAAGGTGGATGGGTGGTCAAAATTGGGTAGAGTTAGTGAAACTAAGAGTGTATTAAAAGCAATGTTAGTGGATGGGTTTAGTCCTGATTGTTTGACTTTCAGTTACCTTATTGAGGGTTTAGGGAGGGCTGGTCGGATTCATGATGCCGTTGAGATTTTGGAGCACATGAAGGAGAAAGGTTGTGTGCTAGACACTGGGACTTACAATGCAATGATCTCAAATATATATTAATATATGAATAAAAGTTAGCATTGTTTCAGTAGAACCTTCAAAATGCTTGTTATTAATTCACATATAAAATGATAATTTAGTTCTCTCTCCCCTCTTTTGCTTAGTTTGGAATTTGAATCCCAGCATGTGCTTGTAATTACTAATTAAAGAAAATGTTTTTGCATCTTTGGGTAGTATAACATTCTTTCAGTTTATATTTTCTTTTGGTCTTTGTTCATTTTGTAGTTCAAAAGAATGTTTCTTGTTAGTTACTATATGTTACTAGTGTATGGGACAATACAATCAGTTGGGAACCACAACTCATAAACACACACGCACACACTGCAAATTTTTATTGGTAAGCACAATATTGGTACACAAATTTTCAGCTTTTATTTTTAATGAAAAACATTCATTCTTCTATAATTATAATAGTTGATATTTTGTACATTTGTTTGTTAATTGCAAGAGTATTATTTAATTATAAGCATCTCTTTTTAATTCCAGCAACCATGTGCCATTTTTTTTTTAATTACTAATAATCATGAATTTTTACTTGCAGAGATAATTAGCATTGAAGTCCAAATTAGAATATTTGTAGCTACACCATGAATGAAGGTTAAGGGCTCAAGGCTTGCTGAAGCAATGGTGATAGAAAAAGTTAAGTTGCTGGAGTTAAAGCCCAAATTAGAACACTAAGATTTAATTATATAAGACAATGATGAGGTCAATCTGAACCTTAGAGGGGAAGGGGGGGGGGGGGGGGAGGGGAGGAGCATGGGAAAATTTTTGTTTTATTGAAGTTTGTAAAGTTATTATTTAAACTATGTTTTTGTTGGCTTTTATTTTGTGCCAAATTTGATTGTAATAGTTTTCAATCTTTTATACCCTGTATTATTGTGGGATTTCATTGTAAAGGTTGTGTGATAGAGAGAGTGTGTGAAGACTCAAGCATTTGAAGACTGAAAATTTCTCGCGGGTATGTCGCGACTTAGCTTCCCGCGAAGTGACACATATGCCCTGCACATGCTGGAATGCGAAGAGTTAGGTCAGGTGGAGACAGCTGTGTCTCGCGAGTATCTCGCAGGTAAGGCCTTCCCGCAAGACACCCGCGAGGCATTCTATTTTGCCAGCCTGTACTGAATGACTCACACTTTCTGTGCCTATCCTATATATACCCTCATTACCCACAAATGTTGAGGTGTGCTTCAGAGAGAAAACCCTAGCCAAACACATTGAGAATTAGAGATTGTCATACCCACATTTCTCTATACACTTGCTTGTGGTATTTTCTCAACTCTTCCCTCTCCATTTTCCATACCATTGAGAGGTTGATAGCCCAAACACTTACCACACCCTTTGAGAGTGTTGAGTAACGTTTTGGTGCTGCTAGGAAGCATTGGAAGAAGTCAAGGATGGTAGATGCAACATGGAGCTTGTTGCGAGATCCAGAGTGCTAGACAAGACAGGGTTTCGAGAAGCCTTGTTGGAGTAGGAGCTTGGAGGGCTTAGGTACATCGGGTAGATTAGGCTTGGAGGGTCTCTTGCTAACCCATGTATCCCAACTGATTGTCTAGTGGATCGATTACTGCTTGGAGGGTGGCAGAGAGGTTTTTCGCCGAGTTCTTCCGTTTCCTCTTCAATAACACATCGGTGTGTTATCTTGTGTTTGCATCCTTCTTCCCTACTCTTTTACATTATGTTATATTGCTGTCTTGCTTAGATTATGTATTAGAGTAGCTTGTTTGGTTGTCCGCTCGCTTTTACCCTATTCCGCACTTAGTATTAAGTAGGTGTAAAATCTATCGAGCTGTAATTTTAATTTGGGGGTCTAAACAGCTCTTGTGTTTTCAATACATTTTCGAGCTTTTAATTGGTATTAGAGCGGGTACACTTGCTATAGTGTTAAATACCTGAGTGTGATCCTTGACCCTATTTGAGATGGATCGATCTCAATCGCTCAATGTTTCACCATTTTTTGATGGAAACAATTATGCTTTTTGGAAAGTCAGAATGAGGGCATTCTTATGCTCTATTGATGATATCGTTTGGGATGCGGTTGAGACAGGTTGGACTAGGCCAGAGGCTCCTAGGTCCACTTGGGATAAGGCAGCTCTCGCGGCAGCCAATGTTAATAGTAAAGCTTTAAATGCTATCTTTTGTGGTATGTCCCCCGATGAATTCCACAGGATCTCTCATATGACAGTAGCCAAGGAAGTTTGGGAGATTTTGGAGACTACCTATGAGGGTACAAAGAAATTAAAGGACACAAAGCTTCAGATGCTTACCACCAAATTTGAAGAGCTTAAGATGAGTGATAATGAACCGTTTGATTCATTCTATGGGAAGCTCAATGAAATTGTAATTGCTAAACTCAATCTTGGTGAGAAGATTGAAGACACTAAGGTGGTGAGAAAAATATTGAGGTCCTTGCCTGAAAGTTTTAGAGCAAAGGTTACAGCCATAGAAGAGAGCAAAAACTTGGATGAGATCAAAATCCAAGAGTTGATAGGGTCTCTCCAAACGTATGAGTTGGGAATTCCTTCCCACAAGACGAGTAAATCTCTCGCTCTTAAAACCATTGCCGAAAGAATGGGTGATTCTTCTGAAGAAGATGCTGTGAAGAAGGAGGTTGTATTTCTTGCAAAAAACTTCAAAAAATTCCTGAGAATGAAGAACAATGGAAGACAGTTCAATAAAGGGAAGTTCTCTTCCTCAAAAGGAGACAGAAAAGAGTATAAGAAGAAGGAAGAGAAGGAGTCTCAGGTACCCCAAGGCATTGTGTGCTATGAGTGCAATGGCCATGGACATCTGAAGAAGGAGTGTCCAAACTTTCTAAGAGGAAAAGGCAAGGCTTATGCCACAACACTTAGTGATACAGATTCATCTAATTCTGACTTAGAAGAGAGTTGTGACGGAGAAGGAAATTACTCTGCCTTTATGACCATTGAACATGTTGAATCCTTCGAGGACTTGCATCAACTTGTACAAGAACTTGGGGAACACAGTGATGAAGAATCCATGGGGATTGTGAAAGAATCAGATGCCGATGATGATGAGGATACAGCTGGTCTTCAAGAGAATTACTCCTTACTCCTTGAGAAGTCGGAAAAGTATGCAAGAATAGCCAAGGCGGCTGTAAGGAAAATGAAGAAAATAGAGGAAGATTACCGAAGTCTCTTGGTCAGACGTAAGGAGGCCAAATGCGAGATAGAAAAGCTGAATGGTGAGCTGTCAGAAGCTTACTTGAAGATCAGATTTCTTTAGCATGAGGTGATTCAAGCCAATGCCAAGGTAGAAAAAGGTCTCCACCAAGAAGCTGGATGATGTAATTTCCTCTCAAAAGCAATTTTCAAATAAATCCAGACTAGGATACACTGGAGAAAGCAGTGCAGCTGCTGTGAATATCTCCAAAGAAGTAAAGTTTGTGAAAGCCAAAGAGCCGGTTGTAGTCTCTCCCACTATGGAGAAGGCAAAGGTTGAAAAGGAAAAGATGGTAACAGATCAAAGGGTGGTGAATAAGCCCAGAAACCAACCTGCAGTGAGGACTGAAGCAAGAGGGAGATCTCGTCCACCACCACAAAGAGGTCCTAGAACGGATTATGTTTGTCACTATTGCGGATTGTAAGGACATACCAGACCCAACTGTCAAAAGCTGAGATCAGACAAAAATGCAAGTGCACCTCGTTCACGTGGAAGAAGAAATGACATGAGGTCTTGGGGTGGTGAGCAACCAAGAAGTCAAAACCGTGATCTAGGAATGATGGACGTGTTGAAAATGATTGGTGCCTTCACCAATTGCCTAGAGAATTTCACCAGAAGGTTTGAAAGTCCCAACTTTTGCACCCAATCCGTCAAGGATATCACCCCAAACGCACGTGACGTGTGGGTGAAAAGGGGTACTCATGCATAAGCATTATAATATGTCCATGCATTAATTCTTCCAATGTTTAGGGACAGTTGCTGTTGCATCATATCACGCATCATTATCAGTTTTAGCTTGTTTCTTCTACTTGTTTTGGTTTGTACTTGTTCTTTGGTTGATCTTACTTTTCTTGTTCTGTTTTGGGTGTGTTCAAAATTTCAAAAACCCATAAAAATTGAAAAATCTCAAAAAGTTTGATCACTTGTTTTGTACATATCTCATGTGAGTTTGGCCTAGTACCTTCGTACTAATGGCATAATGCATTTACGATCTTGGCTTGTTATGTATGCACTTTTTTCTATGTGGAAGAAATCTTGAAAACTATGTGTGACTGTTGTAAATAGATCTTCAAGCTTATCTTGAATGATTGGTCAATAGTCTTGTTGGTCTTGATACTTGCATAGACTTGTGTCTATATCTCTTCCCACTTTATTTTTATGTTTTTGCAAAAAGAGCTCACCAAATATAAATCTCCAAATGAAAAGAGATATTGAGCTGCAAAAGCCTGTTGCAGACACTAGTATTCGACTAGGAAAAAGGGAAAGCGACTCTTTTAAATGTATATTGTATGATGCTCAAAAAGGCCAAAGGCTAATCATCAATGTTGAAATATCAAAAATTTCAAGCACTGGTCTCATAAAGAGATGTTTTGTTCAAAAATAGATCAATTGTTATGCTTTATGCAGAAGCCAAATGAAAAGTTTCTGAGTTATGTATTCAATGTGTGAGAGGTCATATATACTCATTTCTATAATGGAGATAGTCCACTTGATTTCGTATCAGTTGTGTATGACTCGATTGAATTGATCATTGAAGCTTCGCTCTGGTCTAAGGACTATTTCACATTTGATACTTACACACAACACACAAGACTTTGATTCAATCAATGCCTATCTCATTTGTGTGATTGTATATGTTCAAATGTGATGTGTATGCTCAAGAACTTGTTGATCAAACCCAAAAAGATTTTTGAGTGTTTTATATGTTTTTGAAAGTGATTTTATACTTTTGTGTGTTTTATTTTTGGTCAAAATGCATTTTGTGTGTTTTTCATCAAAATCTGGTTCAGGGATTGTTTCGCGAGAAGCTCGCGACTTAGAGCTTCCCGCGAAAAGTGCATGAGGGAATTATTTTTTCTTTATGTCACACAAAAACTATCGCGACTGTCTTGCGACTGTTTCATGACCAACAGCTTCTCGCGAAATGCTGTTTGGCAAAAACTGGAATTTTTCAAAATTCAGACAGAAGGTATCGCGACTGTCTCGTGACTGTTTCGCGACCTAGAAGCTTCTCGCAAAAGTTTTGTGCTTTAGTGGCATTTTTCGCGGCTGTCTAGCGACTGTCTCAGTACTCTCTAACCCGCGAAAAACACGTGTTTTCAGTTTTATATAGCAGATGTAACAGTTTTTCAAATCACAAACGTTTCCCTCACATAACCTCTCTCGAACCCTTTTCAACCCAAAATAAATTTTGCTCTAAACCCATCAATTTCAAGCATCTTTTCTGCTTTGACAACTTCAAGGTATGTCTTCTATAGCATTTTCCTTCAAGTTTTTCTTAGATTTTGCTGTTATTTGAGTTAGGGTTTCAATTTTGGGGATTTTTTCGAAAAAGGGTTAGTTTTCTAAATTGGGTGAAAATTTTTATTTTTCTAAATTGGGTGAAAATTTTCCAAATTCTTTGATTGGGCTGTGTCCCATTTGATGGTTGTGCATCTGTGTTGGCCCATTGTGGCATTTTAACATGTATTTAGGCAAGATTTCACTGTGTTCATGCATTATTCATGTCATATCTACATTTGTGCATGTTAGGTGTTTGACAAAATGTCTAAATGACATTTGTGCTTTGAATTGGACTAATCTTAGTTCCAATCATTGGTTTAGGTCATTTGTCCCATGTTTATCATGATTTTGTCAATGGCTATGTGGTTTACACACTTTGCCCATTTTGTGCCTCAATGTCATGCCATGCACACACTAGGCACACACCTAGGCACTCTCTAGGCACACCTCATGCATCTCACACGCACACACACATCAGCACATGCACACATATGCACACACATGCACAGTTACTTAGCTTTCATGCATTGTGTTTATATTTTCCTGTTTTATGTGTTCAAGTATGTTGTTTAGAGTTTATTATGCTCTGTTTTAAGTTTTTTTTTTTTTCTGTTTTGAATTAACTTAAATCTAATCAAGTTTTGTGTTCTGTTTTTGGTGTTTATGCACATGTTCCCTTTTTGCTTTGTGAAACTGTGCAGATGTCTCCCACCAAGCACGCAGCTAAGAAGAAATCATCTTCAAAACATGCTCACACTGATTCTGAGCATTTCAAGTCAGCAGAGGCTGATATGAAGTACAATGACTGTTATAAGCACAGAACAATCATCATGGAAAGGGTGGTTCAAATGGAATCTCTGGAGGGCACCTTCATTCCAGAAATTTTCAAAGAAAGGACGTGGACCAAGTTGTTGAACCCAAGTGGTGTGGTCTACTCAGAAATCATTAGAGAATTCTTCTCAAATGCCACTGCAGAAGATGATCACATCAACTGCTGGATGAGAAGGAAAGAGTTTGTCATTACTAAGGATAGCATTCAAGACTTTCTTGAAGTTCGTCCTCCATCTCAGCCGATCCTACCCAATATGAGGATAAATTAGGATCTATTGTAGAAAACATGGTGAGGACACTTAATGGGAAAATGACTAAAAATGCCATGAACACAATACCGTTTTCACCAGAGATGAGGACTTTAGCCTATGTGATAATTCACAATCTGTACCCAGTGACAAACCTAACTACATTGTCTGCTTCGAGGACCTTCTTCTTATATGATCTCTTCACTCACAAAGAGATTGATATCTGTGGGCACATCTTTCACTTACTGAAGAAAAGTATTAGCAAGCAGAACTCCAGAACTATCATGCCCTTCCCCACTCTCATTATGGGCCTTATTGCAAAAGAGAGGCTCAAACTTCCCAGTGGTCTTACGGTAGTTCAGAGGGACTATCCCGTTGGTGCTCATACTTTGACTAGGAGCACAGCCCACATCAGAGGTTCTAGGACAGGTGTGCATACCATCCCACAACCTCATGTTCAGCAAGATGAGGGTGAAGATACAGAGGAAGAGATTGATAGATTCACTTCTACTCCAAAGACTTCAGCACAGCCATCGTCTTCTACTCCAACACAAGGATTAAGCAAACTTGATCAACTACTAGCTAAAATGGATTAGATGTGTACAGTGCTTGATTCCCATGTGCAACACGCTGCAAACCAGTTTGCGTACCTTTAAGGACAAATCACTACATTGTCTTCACAGATACAAGAAATGCAAGGATCAGATTTAGAGTCCGATGAGTTCTAGCCTCTTTGGCCATTCCGGTCAAAAAGGGGGAGAAAATTTTGAGGGGGAGCTATAGAAGAGCTTGCACAGCGTTAGGGGGAGCATAACTTTAGACTTAGAAACATTGGTTATTGGTTCATAGATGGTTTTAGTCTTGTTATTTTTAGTGGTTTTGGTTTAAAGCTTTGATTCTCTGTTTTTAACTTTAATTTAATTTCAGTATTAATTTCGGTTGTTTTGTGTTTATCTCTATGCCTTGTGGCATACCTGCTTTGTGGCATTACACTTGTACCCATAATGCTTATGTAAGTTGTTAAGGGTTTGTTTGCATGCATATTTTGTAGGCTTTTATGGTATGTACCATGCTTAGGCAATACCTTGCTTATGCAGCCTTTCTGCTTATGTACTTGATGTTGAATGTCATGCATTTTACTTCAGTACATCACTCTTATGCCCTAGTAAGATTGTTCCTAGATGCAAATACCTCGTGTATTTTGCATTAGTTGAGTGTTGGATTTGCAAATGATATTCTTCAAATGAGCTTATCATCTTGCATGTCCAGATGTTTATTCCCTGTGTTAATGAGCATAGTGATCACTTATGTATAGTGATTGCCTGTTTGGTCAAGCCATGGTTTATTCATTTATCCCATTTATACTTGATCGCTTTTTACTTGTTCATGTACGTACCTTGTGTTCAACTTGTCATAAGCTTAATGAAAGTTTGTTTGTGTGCAAGTGTTTCAAGTTACAGGTATATATGTGCAAGTGCTTTACAGCTTCTAGATTTGGTGTGAGTGAGTTTTACATTTATTCCCAAACTCACGTTTAAGTCTAGAGTCTATTTTAGGGTTTTGTCACAGAATAGCCAAATGGGGAAATTGTAAAGTTATTATTTATAACCGTGTTTTTGTTGGCTTTTATTTCGTGCCAAATTTGATTGTAATAGTTTTCAATCTTTTATACCATGTATTATTGTGGGATTTCATTGTAAGGGTTGTGTGATAGAGAGAGAATGTGAAGACTCAAGCATTTGAAGACTGAAAAATTCTCGCGTGTATGTCGCGACTTAGCTTCCCGCGAAATGACACATGTACCTTGCACATGCTGGAATGCAAAGAGTCAGGCTAGGTGGAGACAGTTGTGTCTCGCGAGTATTTCGCGGGAAAGCCTTACCCGCGAGACACTCGCGAGGCATTCTGTTCTGTCAGCCTGTACTGAATGACTTACACTTTCTGTGCCTATCCTATATATACCCTCGTTACCCACAAATGTTGAGGTGTGCTTCAGAGAGAAAACCCTAGCCAAACATATTGAGAATTAGAGATTGTCATACCCATATTTCTCTATACACTTGCTTGTGGTATTTTCTCAACTCTTCCCTCTCCATTTTCCATACCATTGAGAGATTGATAGCCCAAACACTTACCACACCCTTTAAGAGTGTTGAGTGACGTTTTGGTGCTGCTGAGAAGTATTGGAAGAAGCCAAGGATGGCAGATGCAACATGGAGCTTGTTGCGGGATCCGGAGTGCTAGACAAGACAAGGTTCCGAGAAGCCTTGTTGGAGTAGGAGCTTGGAGGGCTTAGGTACATCGGGTAGATTAGGCTTGGAGGGTCTCTTGCTAACCCATGTATCCCAACTAATTGTCTAGTAGATCGATTACCGCTTGGAGGGCGGCAGAGAGGTTTTTCGCCGAGTTTTTCGGTTTCCTCTTTGATAACACATCAGCCTGTAATCTTGTGTTTGCATCCTTCTTCCCTACTCTTTTGCATTATGTTATATTGCTGTGTTGCTTAAATTATGTATTAGAGTAGCTTGTTTGGTTGTCCGCTCGCTTTTACCCTATTCTGCACTTAGTATTAAGTAGGTGTAAAATCTATCGAGTCGTAATTTTAATTTGGGGGTCTAAACAGCTTTTTTGTTTTCAACACATTTTCGAGCTTTCAAAGTTGCACTCTCTTTAGTTGTACAAGTTCATTTTATAAAAAACTATAATAGAAAGGATGCGCAAAAATGTTATTGAACCTATTTTTCTCTTTACTTTTGCACATCTTTGTTTTAGAGAAATGTATTGGTTTATTCAAATCAAGTTCTTGCAAATATTGAGAAACATCTAATGTATTTACGCCTCATAAATTTGTGGATTCAATTTGTGGAGCCCTTTTTATGTAAGATAAAGTACTACACCAAATGCACTAGACAAGGATAAGCTGGTTGAGTTTTAGGTGATTAGCCTCTAAGAATTTGAGAAAGAGAAGAATTTTGGATAGTAGTACTCTTTGATTCTTTTATTTTTCATTGATTAAATAGTAACCAAATACAATGTCTCCAATTACACATAATCTGATATGCTGAACTAAAAAAAAAAAAAAAAAGAATTACATTTGAAGAATAATCTACTAACAAGCAGATAACTCTTCCTAAATGCAGATAAGTCTTCCTATCATTAAATGCAGATAAGTCTTCCTAAATGATAGGAGCCTTAATTTGATAAGCCTATCAATAAACTAAAATTAATCCACCCAAATCTCTTTCTTCAATTTGATATCCCAGCTAGCAGATTGGACTCCTTCAGCAGCAGCACCTATTGGACTCCTTCAACACAACATTTGTTCTACATTTCAAGACTAAATGAGTCGAACCAAGACTCCCTTGACAGCACCTCCAGGCAACATTGTCAATGATCTTTGCATCGTCCTGAAAAGGAAGATCAAAGAATTAACTCTGTAGCCCATAACAAATGACAAAATGAGCCAAACCAATAAAGGTAAAACAATGAGCTCATGTAAAAAAATCTACAGCTTCTAAATATAAGGCATTTCCAGTGAAAAAAAAGTAGTCTACAAACACTCGTGGCAACTATGTCTCAATATAACATCATATCCAAAAGAAACAAGATTTGCCAATGGCATAAAATGTACCTTTATTCCAAAGTATGAAGAGACAAGTTCCAGTGAAAAAAAGATTGGTGCACCAAAGATCTTACTACAACTTGTATCCAAATAATTTCAATCGCGTATTGTACTTCCAAAGACAAAAATAAATTCAAGAACTTTACAAAAGAAGATACAGAGCAATTAGACAATAAATATAAAAATTATGTAACCAAATTAAATATTCATTGCAAATATACTCGATTGTTGATATAGGTATTATCAAACTACAATGAAATTTCTAAAAGTAGCCCTTGCACCTTCTACAGAAACAACATAGCAATTAATCAAGTAAACATCTGAATTCATTACCACCAACTATTGAACTATGCACCATACCTTCAAACTACCTTCATCAGTAAACTCAACAAAGGAAAAACAAATTATGGAATTGGGGTCATCACATATACAACAGTCAACAACCTTCACACCAAAAAATGAACTTCTTCAAGACCAAAATTTCAATTACCGTATCAGCAAAGCATTTATTTTAAAATTGACAAACATAGCAGCAAGTTGTTTGCCAATGGACATAGGGAGCACCAATGGACAAAAACAAGAAATCAATACATTACAAATATATATATATATATATATATTTTAGCAAGGACCGAAAAAGAAAATTAATTAAAGAAGGGCAAATCTTTGACAATGAAATCAAAAAAGGAGGCAGAAAAAAATGATAATCAAAATGTCTAGATCTAATCACGTTTGGGGTTCGCTTTAGAATAAAGGTGAAACTTACAGTATTTCATTTGTTAGATTGATCTGTGTTTCAGATGCAAAATCAAAGCATATTCCAAAAATACAAAGAAAAAAAAAAGATAATACAGCACATAAAAATAGAGAACACGTCTTACCCAAGAGTGGGTCTCTCCTTCGAGCTACAGGAATGAAACCAAAACACTAGATCAGTAAAAATGAATGGTTATTTTTCAGCAAATTATGGATCATAACTGATAGTATCAAAGGTGGATGTTTTCGGCAAAATCAAACAAACCCAATTCAAAAAAATTAAGATAAGATCAAAACAAATACTCTCCAGATAATAAAAATCCAAACAACAAGATCCCCCAACCATTAAAAAAAAAAAATTCCCTGAAGTACCGATTAGAGAGACATTGGAAATTTACCGGAACCACCACTGAAATTGGTGGAGCGGAACGCGGTGGCTGCTAGCTGTAGCCATGGAGTCCTAGAGAAAGATCTGATGAAAGAGATTTGTGGGTTTCAGGGTAATCCGACAGACCAAGCCCGCTCTTGTCAAAACTGGCGAGGCGGAGCAATGGCTGTGCTAGAGGCACAGTTGGGGTTGAGAGGAGCGTCAGGGAGAGGGGGGTAGAGAGAGAAAAAACCCTGGTGGAAGTGAGAGAGTGAGAAAAAAATAATAGAGGAGAGAGTTTTTCTGAAATCATTTGGGTTAACTGTTGCTAACTGAAAACTAAAACGCCAGCTTGGACAAATAACGTGTCAATAATTTGAGCATTGGATTTAATCCATGGCTGATATTAAAGCTACTACACCCCGTGCAATACCCCGGGATATGAATCCATTGTGGACTATCTTTCTCAGCCTAGCAATTATACCTGATATTCATACCCATATCAAAAGAGAAAACCTTCGGTCAGGAGTTGGCGTGAATAGCCTTGTTTACGCCACCAATGAATAAGTACTGCATCAAATTTCTATTGAAAACTCAATGCACTCTAACCCACACAATTATAACTCAATCTCAAACACATGTTAGACCTGAAGAACTAAACAGCTCCAACGCCTAAACCCATTCGATTTCCTCTCCTTATACCACCTGACCTCCACCCCGCCGTTGAAGCTGCCGAACATGTCGGTTAGGATCTGGCGCTATCGCACCGGAGCTCCACCTCGTCGTTCAAGGTTTACCCCTTTTTCTTGATTCTTCTCTGTTTCTTACTTAATGGGTCTTTGTTATTTTGATTCTTTTGGCTTTATACTTCTTGTTAACACTATGGGTTTGCCTTTTTCTCATATGGGTATTAATTACTTATTGATTTTTCTCTTCTAAGCGTTGATTTCTTATGTGGGTGTATATTTGTTATCAATTTGTGATTGTTCTTTTTGTTTACTTCAGGGCTTGTTTCTCTACCTACGATGCTGGTTTGGCAATATGGTCCTCGATTTTGGTCGATTCTTGGTCATATATTTACTGCTTGTTCTTGTTTTGACATGAATGTATTATATGAGTGTGTTATCTAGAATAGAAGGGAAAAAATTTGCGTCTTTCTTTCCTATTCTGTGGCTTTTCTGTTTTCTGTTGTAGGTGTTTTATTTGCTTTATGTTGCTTGGTATATTGCCCACAAAGCAAATATAAGATTGTGAGGAGAGGAGAGGAGGAGATGAAATGGGTTTAGACGTTGGAGCTGTTTAATATCTTTAATGGTACCTTCATCATCTACTATACAATCCAAACTCATTGCATAATCTCTTTTCTTTTCCACTAATCTCATTTTCAATACTGTTTCCGTACTGCACTCACTGTTCAAAATTGTTTTCACAAACCCCACAAATGTCTTTCTTTTTGGTTATAAATCGTTGGCCTTTACATGTCTCAAACTTCAATTAAGGTTTACTCTGAAATGGGCTTGCACAAGCTTCCTTTGGTGGTTTTACTTTGCTGGGTTTTTCACATTTGAGCTTCATAGCACTCTGTGATGACTCAGAGCTCACTGTGAAGTTCTTGAATGGTCCCCAAGCATTCTCTCATCTCAACTCAACCACATTCGTCTTTGAAGTTCTCTATTGGGTGGGAATGGCAGTGGAAATGGCGCTTGCACCAATTGTAATATCACTTGCAAGGTACGTTAAGGTCTAGTAATACTTTGAGCTTGTTTTACTTGGCTTTTGTTTTTGGTGCTTTACTCTCTCTCTCTCTTTCTCTCTCAAGTTTATACGTTTCATGGTTCTTAAGTTAATGTAAGGGAGATAGTTGATTTAAAAGAGTAATTAGCAGATCTTTACATTCTGTAAGGATGTAATGAGCTTGAATTTTCTTTTAGAGTTTGGACTGAAATGTTTGGGATCCGTTTATTTTGCTAAAATTATAATATGTGCATGTAGCTCTATTTTAAAAAATCAGTTTATTTTACTATTCAATTTATTTTTGCTACTATTCATGAATCTACTGCATTTTTTGATACTATTCATGAGTTTTACTATACTATTTTAATTAATTTTTATATTTATCTACAATACTTTTGACAAAAAATTTTCAGTTTCAACAAAATAAGCTGATCTCAAACATACCCTTGGAATTCTGTTTATTCATATGTACATATTTTTGTATTTTTCTATAGTTGATAAGAATGAACAATTACTCATAATCTTCCTGGTTCCAATTATTGGAATTTTTTTGTTTGTAGCTTTGTAATTGTGCGTGTGTTTTGCGTTCGAACTCAATGGTAAGAGGGAAGTGAAGAAGCTGCATCATGGTTTGATTTATTGGGAAAACTTTGGTTTTTCTCTTGATGTTCATTTGGCTTGTTCCACAACAAAATAGGTTAATAATCTTCTTGGTGCAGCTGGATCATGGCTTTGGCCGCATTATTGATTCTGAATGTGAGCAGCATATATAGGAACAGGATACGATCTTGCGGTCACCACTTTCTCTCCAGATGGTCGTGTCTTCCAGATCGAGTATGCTGCCAAAGCCTTCGACAACATCAGGGTATCAAATGCAAAGATGGGATTGTTATGGGTGTGGAGAAGCTAATGGCATCGAAGATGATGATGCCTGGTTCCAATCGAAGAATTCATTCTGGCAGTGGCGGGACTAGCAGCAGATGGAAGACAAATTGTTGCCCGGGACAAGTCTGAAAGTACGTATGGTGAACCAATTCCTGTCAAGGAACTTGCTGACCGTGTTGCTAGTTACGTGCATCTGTGTACGCTTTATTGGTGGCTGAGACCTTTTGGATGTGGAGTTATTCTTGGAGGCTATGACAGAGATGGACCACAACTGTACATGGTTGAACCATCTGGTGTCTCATATAGGTACTTTGGTGCTGCAATTGGCAAGGGCAGACAGGCAGCTAAAACAGAAATCAAAAAGTTGAAGCTTTCAGAATTGACTTGCCGTCAAGGATTTATTGAAGTAGCCAAAATCATTTATGGAACACATGATGAGGCGAAGGACAAGGACTTCGAATTGGAATTGAGTTGGGTCTGTGACGAGTCAAACCGTCAGCATCAGAAGGTATCTCTAAAATTTAATTGTGGGCCGAAAAGGGTTTCATTTTTTTTTAAGTAATTTTTTTGATAGAATCTGCTCTTAATTGCAACAACCTTGCTTGTAGTTCTACGTGTGTTTGCCTTATTGTCTTCCTTCTTAAACCCATGAAAGACCCAGTTTTCTTCTCATGCCTTGCGTGTGCCATGCTTCTGCGGATAATTCTTATAAGTCATATGTAGTTAAAAGTTATGGATGTGTAAATTTGCTATTGAAATCCTCTGTTTTTCCATTGTGGTGCCAAGATTTCAGTTGACTGATGACACATTTCATCTAAAAATTATATAAAAAAAAAGAACTGAGGTATTTTTTTTTTTTTACCTTCACAAAAAAAAAAAAAAGTGGTTTTTTAGTTGATTTGTTCTCAACCCTTCTATTATTGAAGTATGGCTTTCGTTGATTTGAGAAAGATAAAATGGAGTTCCCTCTAGTGTAATGGAGGCCACACACAACAAGCAATAATGGAGTATTATCTCCCTGGTCGAGGATTTATCATCAGATCTTTTCCATAAGGATATTTTATAATAACATTGCTTTAAACAATTATCAATATATGATATAATCATCTTTTTAAAATTTTTGAATCACCGAAAAATGTCTTGAAAATCCTCATATGGAACTGTCCATCATGTTAATTGAGTAGATGTATAAATTGAATTCCATAATCTAGGATCTCTGTCTACTTATGTTGTCTAGAGTATACTGAATAATAAACCAAATTATAACTAGTTCATCATTTGTGGACTCTTTACCGCTTTTGGTCTATGGTGCTGGCAAAGTTATACCAACCTCGCTCAAAATTCGATGATGGCCATGTTCCTGCCTTGTTTAGATAAGTCTTATGGACTTAATAATTATCATATTGGATGGCACCATAACTAGTCTAGAGTCCCATCTCCTCACATATTTACGAATTTCAGTGCAGCTGATGTTTCACACTGTTTGGACATTAACTCAAATCACTTCTCTGTGCATGACAACATTCATAGGCATAGTTATCTAACTGCATTATATCAGAGTTATGCAAATGTGTTTCTAGAGCCAAATTCACATTTTTTGCACATTTACATGCTCCTTATCATGGGTTTAATGCTAAGAACTTCAAGTACTACATAACTACGTTGCTTAATCTTTTCTCACTTTTGTGAATTAAGGTGGAACAACATCAGGGATTGTAGTTGGCACTCTGATTCTGGTTGCTGTGTCTTTTCTACTACTGGACTTGCTCTGGTTCCTCTCTACCAGTATTACATTTGCAAAGCGAGTTCTACACAATGAAGATAACCAAGTGATTCAAGTAGATAGGAGAAATCCCAGAATGGCCCAATTAACTTTGGGTCCTGGTAATGAAGGACGGTGGACATTGAACAGGCAACAGAACTCTGATTACCTAACCATGTTAGGGCCTCTATTCGAAGATTTAAGAGGCCCCATTCTCTCAATCACTGCCCCTGATGACAAAGCTGGAGAGG
The DNA here is from genome assembly GCA_023621385.1 of Quercus gilva. Taxonomy (NCBI): domain Eukaryota; kingdom Viridiplantae; phylum Streptophyta; class Magnoliopsida; order Fagales; family Fagaceae; genus Quercus; species Quercus gilva. The sequence goes on along the minus strand of CM042482.1, from coordinate 9,382,568 downwards.
GTTCTGGCGGTACTGACTGGGCTCCACCGAGTTCAACACAAAGTATGTCCCGTTCAACTAGGCCGAGTCGTATTCCCCCTACGAGATCAAGTACTGTAGCAACTCTGGTAGTCACATTGATGTCCAGCACAGGTACTCATACACATGGTTATTATCAGATCATTGCCCCTAATGAGAAAACTGAAGTGGTAGAGGTTTCTGGGGGCAGTCTTCCTACAGATGCAGAATCACCTTCTATCCAGAATCTGTTTATGTGTTAGGACATATGTGGTTCACATGTTAAAAACATATGTCATACTTATTTATGTAAATTGGCTAATCCTTTGACAAAACGCACTCTACTTGTAATTGGATAGTTCTAGGTGTTTTTAATACTTCAAGAAACAAGGTTTCAAGATCAAGTGTTGAAGTCATCAAGTCTGTCCAAGAAAAATCAAGCTGAAGTGCATTTTCATTAAATCTCGACACCTGCTCGATAGCTCCTCGACACCTGCTATCTGTCGAGATTTAAAAACTCAGATTTTCTGATCTGTTTTCTTGGGATCCGTGAATATGTTTTTGGGCCTTCTTTTCTTCTAACCCTAAACATATAAAAGGATTGTTTTAAGAGCCGTCAACATAGACACAAGTTGCAAAAGCATTGAGCAATCCTTGTTCAAGCAAATTGTGATCAAAGACGAAGTTCTTGACCTAGTTCATCTTTTCTGAAGAAGTTGCTGTGTATTTGCACCAAAGGGTTTTGTGACCAAGCATCTTCCTGATCTTCATTGCGTAGGACGAACTGAAGAATTTTGCAACCAACCTCTTCTTCTAAGTTGGTGTTTGAAGTCGCGTACTGGGCTCCACGCATCTAGTTAGTCACGTACTTGGGAGTCGTGCATTAAAGGTGGAAATTGTCACTACAGATCAAGTCCAATTGTGTACTGGGGTAAGGGTTCAACTGTAGGTTGGTAAGGTACTTGGGATTCCTTTACTTGTAACCGCTTGATTTGATAATAGTGGAGTTTCGGGAGTGGTGACTTGAAAATCACCCGGTGGGGTTTTTGCCATTAGGGTTTTCCCCATTCATGAACAAATCACCGTGTCATTTAATTTCTGCTGCATATTTAATTATTCAGTAATTTGTTTGTGCTGCCACGCAATTGCATGATAAATTGATTAATTAATAACTTGGCTAATTAATTAATTGGTTTAATCACAATGGGTCATTCAATTTATGGCCTATCAAGTGGTATCAGAGCAGGCACACTCTGATTAGGTTTTAATCTTTGTGTGTTAATCCATTGACCCCTGATTGTCATGGATAGAGGACAATCTCTAATTATACCTCCTTTATTTGATGGGACTAACTATACCTACTGGAAAGTACGCATGAGAGCTTTTTTGCAGTCCTTAGATGAGAAGATGTGGCAAGCTGTTGAGATTGGCTGGACCAAGCCAAAAGAAGCGCCGGCCGATTGGGATGAAGCCAAGATCAAGGCGGCAAACTTCAACAGCAAAGCGTTGAATGCCCTATTTAGCGCAGTCACCAATGAGGAGTTCAAGAAGATATCCTCAACAGAAACTGCTAAGGAGGCATGGACCATCCTCCAGACAACCTATGAAGGAACAAAGGCTGTCAAAGATTCAAAGCTACAGAGGCTCATTACTAGCTTTGAAGAGATTAAGATGGAGGAGGATGAGTCGTTTGATGAGTTCTATGCCAAGCTTAAGGACATAGTGAACTCAACAGAAACTGCTAAGGAGGCGTGGACCATCCTCCAGACAACCTATGAAGGAACAAAGGTTGTCAAAGATTCAAAGCTACAGAGGCTCATTACTAGCTTTGAAGAGATTAAGATGGAGGAGGATAAGTCGTTTGATGAGTTCTATGCCAAGCTTAAGGACATAGTGAACTCAGCCTTTAATCTTGGGGAAACCATCCCTGAACCCAAGGTTGTAAGGAAGGTGCTCAGATCTCTACCTGAGAGATTTCATGCCAAGATTACTGCAATAGAAGAATCAAAGGACATTGACAAAATTCCTTTAACTAAGCTGGTTGGAAACTTACAAACCTACGAGCTAGGGTTATCAAGGATTGGCAAGTCAAGCAAAGGCAAGAGCATGGCCTTGAAGGCAAAGAGCAGTGATACAGATGAGTCTTCCGATGATGAAGATTCCAAGATGAAATCCTACATTACAAGGCAGTTCAAGAAGTTTATGAAGAATGACAATGGAAGGAGCTTCGATAAGGACCGCAGGCAATCTAGTTCTTCTCAGTTTAAGAGCCAAGACAAAGGGAAGAAGGACGCAAAGGAAGGTGGTCAATACACTGTTCCCACAGGACCTAAGTGTTTTGGGTGTCATGGGTTTGGACACATGAAGAATGAGTGTCCTACATATCTCAAGAGCATTGGGAAGAGCAAGGCTCTTGCTGCAACCCTGAGTGACACTGAGCTTGAAGAGGATTCCGACAATGAGGATGATGGAATCTTAAATGCTTTCACTGCCACAGTCAATCCTACTGAAGGGATTGTTGAAGAAGTGGATGAAGAAGAAGAATTGGTGGACACCAAGTGTGAGAAGATGGATGATCAAGATGATATCCATTCAGCCTATGAGAAGCTTTACAAGCTCTCTGAGAAGCATGAGAAGTTGTATAGGCTAACCACCAAGAAGCTCAGTGATGTGAAACTTGATCGTGAAGAGTTGTCCACATAGTTTGATGAGGCGAATCAAACTATTGGAGCACTGAGGTTTGAGAACAACTTCCTGGCGGAGAAGAACAAGAAGCTTGAAGCGGAGCTATTTCAAGTAAGAGCCCAACTGGAGAGGACCTCAAGTGCAAAACTTGATGAGATGCTCAGCGTTCAGAAATCTGCTTCAGATCGAACAGGCTTAGGGTATGGTCTTTCTTTCTCTAATTCTGCTTCTACTAGTTCTACTATTTTTGTTCCTTCTGCTAATATGTTAAAGTTGAGAACACTAATGTTAAAACTGAATTAGCTAGTGAGAACTTAGACAAGGGTAAGTCTATATTAGGAGCACCCCCTAAGCAAGATAAGAAAGATGCTAGAAATCCTAGGGCTAAGAAGGCTAACTCTCAAAAGTCTAAACAAAAGAAGCAGCATCTTTGTCATCATTGTGGAGCTGCCGGTCATACTCGACCAAATTGCTACAAGTGGCTAGCCACCCAACAGAGCAATGACATGACAGCATCTGGAAGCCAAAATCAGCTTCAATCCTCTCTTGCTCCTCTTGGAGATCTTCTAAAAGCCTTCATGTTTCTTTCTAACTTGAACGGTTTCAATTCTTCCCCCTCACCACCGGTTCAAGGGTTTAATCAGAGGAAAGGTTCTTCCAAAGTGTGGAAGAAAAATGATTCTAAGTGATTTCATCACTTTCTTCTCCCTTCTTGTTTTTCTTGTTTATTGCATTGCTTGTGTGTTTTGTATTTTTGTTGAATCAGTCTAGTTTTATGCTATGCTTTGTTAACATGTTTTTGTGTGTTTACTTTCAGTTTTGTTTATTTTGTTTTTGATATAAAAATAATAAAAAATTTTGAAATATCAGAAAAATACAAAAACAGTGTGTGTATGTGTACAGTGGTACTTGTGTACCTTGGATGGCCAATGAAACAAAGTTTTCTAAACTTTGTATCTTTTGTAGCTTAGATGAGCATCTCTATGCACAACTAAGCAAGTGAGCTTTGTGGCTCTTGTTTATGATGAGTAAGATTAGGTTATCTCTTAAAACTTAACACTCATATCACTCTTTTTGACAGGTAGGACTAGAAAATCCTAAGAGAAAGACATAAATAACCATCTCACCACTGTTGCCCGCCAATCATTAATGACATCTGTATGTTTCGGCATAGCAAAAGTATGATGTCAATGACATTTATGTGCTTCGGCATAGCAAAATTGGAATGTCAAATATCAATGGGTATTTCTTTTCTTTCTCATAAGCCCATGCATGATATACTTAAAAAGAAAATATGCAAAGAAAATAAAAAGCAAAAAGATCAAAAATGCTTTAAATATGGTTGCAAGCGTGTATTCTAGGAGATGTGGAAGTTATAGGATGTACCTCAAACGTGATAGTCCCCATCAAACAGTTATGATTGTGTGTGAGTTAAAGTTATTTTCTCATATCTCAGATCGTCATAACATGTATACACATATGCAATCTTGCGATATTTTTCACACACAACACGCAATATTCTTTGCTACTTTTGATACATGTACAGGTACAATGTGATTTGGCCATCACTAAGGTTTTACATGTGCTTTTGTATGCTCACTAAACTATCCTGACTTGTTTTTGAAAAATAAAATTGGTTAGACTTGTTTAGTGTGTATGTGTTTTTGGGAGATCCATGTGCTTATATTTTTCATTGAGAGATGATTTTGAGAGCTTTTTATGTTGATTGGATCATTGTTGAGGTGCTTGCTTGATTGCATTCATGTTCATGTTTTTCTTTTCTCGAAAAACTGCTTTTTACTGCTGGCTCGACACCTCCTCGATACCTGGTTATTTGTCGAACTTTTCAAGCCTTTTCTTATCGCAATCTCGACACTTGTCTCGACACCTGGTGGATCGATCAAGATTTCTTCTGTCTCCTCGATACCTTCTCGATACCTGGTCGATCGATCGAGATTCTGTTCTTGGTTCTGGTGTTCTTTCCTCGATACCTTCTCGACACCTTCAGCTGTCGACGTGTTTTTCCTCGACACCTACCTCAATACCTACCTCGACACCTCTCGACACCTCTACTGTCGAGATTTACTGAAGCTTCTATTTAAGCTCCTGTCGCGATCCGATCTTCATTTGCTCGATCTGTCCGCGACTGTTCCTCTCCCAAACACCCTTTTTCTCACTCAAATTTTCAAACCCACTTGATTTTTGGTCTTCCTTTGGTTTCAATCACCTAGTAAGATCTCATTTCCCTTCCTTTCTCATGCATTTCATGTTTTGAATTTTAGGTTTTGGGATTTTTGGAAATTTTTGGGGTTTTTCAAAATTAATGAGTTTTTCTTGAAATTTTGGGTTGGGTTTTCACTTAAATGTTTTCAAAATGTCATACATTGCATTTCATGTGCATTAGAATGGTATTTACATGCATTTAGATGTGTGTTCTATGTTTGTGTGCTGTTAGGATTGGATTGGGCTGAGCCCATGATGTTTTTTTAGTTTGCATGTCACATGTTCATGCATTCCCATGCATACGTACTTTTTGTTCAATATATTTGATATGTGAACTGTTTTGGGACTTTTCTGATTGTCTCTCTCTCTATCTCTTTCTCATTGTGTTTACGTTAGTAATGTCTATGGCACCCAAACGTAAATCCACTCCAGCTCGGAACCCTTTGCGTTATGGAGCTTCTTCCTCTTCTGATTTTGCTCCTCTCAACCTTCGGTTCCATGATGGAGATGCCCACAAGGCATTTACTGAGACTTTTCTAGATGAGGTGCTCATTCGGAACGCCAAGTCATTCTGGCGGACTTCGCCAACACTGGCCTTCCCTCTGTCATTCACAGTAGGGGATGGGAGTCACTGTGTGACGTCCTGGTCACATGTCCACTCGTGCTGATTCAAGATTTTTACTCTAATATGCACGGGTTTGATCGTTCAGTACCTCTTTTTCACACTCGTGTTCGAGGTACGCGCTTTGCTGTCACACCGCAGCTAGTTGCGAATGTGCTTAGGGTTCCTAGGATAGAGTTTCCTGACTATCCTTCTTGTGAGCGTCTGAGGACTGTGTCCAAGGATGAGCTCATTTCTGCTTTTTGTGAATGCCCTTCTGATTGGGGTGAGCATCAGTATACATCATGTAGACCTTTTGCTAAAGGTCCTAGGTTTCTTGACATGGTGATGACTTTTGTACTCCATCCTCTCTCTCACTACAACTCTATCACAGAGCCTCATGCTCGATTTTTGCTATCTCTTCTTAAGCATCTTACAATAGATTTTCCTTCTCACTTCATTCTATCTATCATAGATGTTCACCTAGATTCGGCGTCCCGTGATAAGCTCATCTTTCCTTCTGCTATCACGAGGATTCTACGCTATTTTTTCATCCCTTTCCTTGTGTCTGACCACTTCACACACATATCTGCCATAGATGCCGCTACCGTAAAACGTAGTGAGGCTCAATTTAGGTCGAGACAGATGGATTCCACTCCTTCCTCCCGTTCGGCTCCACTCAGATCAGCTCTATCTACATCTGCTCCTTCTATCTCCACAGGCGATGTATCTCTTGGAGATATCATGGCGCAGCTGCAGCGCATGGATGCTCGCCTTGATACACTCACCACTGAGTTGTATCAAGTGAATATTCGTGTTGGTCGTATTGCACGACGGCAGGCGACCATGGATGGTTTTGCTTCTGAGGCTTCTCCTTCACCACCTCCTCCAGTTGCTTCGGATTTTGATGATGATGATGATGATGGTGATGACGATGATGCTTCGGATGATGATGATGGAGATGCTAGCTCTACTGATGAGATGTCTACATGACACTCTACCCTTTGTCACTCGTGACAAAAAGGGGGAGTAGTTTTGGGTTATGGGAGTAGTCATCTTAGGGGGAGAGTTAGTATAGGACATTTTTGATAAGGGGAGAGTTGATATGTTGAGGGATGTAGTGATGTTTTTGATGTATCTTTTCTTTTCTATTCTTGTTAGTTACATTGATCTTGTATATGAGGTCTTGTGACCAGTTTTACATACATTGTACTTATTTTCTCTATATGTGGATGTATGTTTCTTTCACCTATCTCTTCATGTGTTGTTTCTTTTCTATCTTTATACACATGTTCTTTATACTTGTATGCAATCTAATTATTTCTGTTTCACACAAGATGCCTTGATGAGTTTTGTTTAAAGTGTTTTAGAAATACAGGTTGTCAAAGTCTACTTGCCATAAACTCTTTTCTTGCAAAGTTTTTCAAGAGTTTGTGTTAGGATAGATTTTATTGTATTCAACAAATGAATATGAGTTTAGTGATTTACGACTTCTCTCATATGTTCATTTGTTTGTTGTGGTTTTGTCACGGGTTGCCAAAGGGGGAGATTGTTAGGACATATGTGGTTCACATGTTAAGAACATATGTCATACTTATTTATGTAAATTGGCTAATCCTTTGACAAAACGCACTCTACTTGTAATTGGGTAGTTCTAGGTGTTTTTAATACTTCAAGAAACAAGGTTTCAAGATCAAGTGTTGAAGTCATTAAGTCTATCCAAGAAAAATCAAGCTAAAGTGCATTTTCATTAAAGCTCGACACCTGCTCGATAGCTCCTCGACACCTGCTATCTGTCGAGATTTAAAAACTCAGATTTTCTGATCTGTTTTCTTGGGATCCGTGAATATGTTTTTGGGCCTTCTTTTCTTCTAACCCTAAACATATAAAAGGATTGTTTTAAGAGCCGTTAACATAGATACAAGTTGCAAAAGCATTGAGCAATCCTTGTTCAAGCAAATTGTGATCAAAGACGAAGTTCTTGACCTAGTTCATCTTCTCTGAAGAAGTTGCTGTGTATTTGCACCAAAGGGTTTTGTGACCAAGCATCTTCCTGATCTTCATCGCGTAGGATGAACTGAAGAACTTTGTAACCAACCTCTTCTTCTAAGTTGGTGTTTGAAGTCGCGTACTAGGATCCGCGCATCTGGTTAGTCACGTACTTGGGAGTCGTGCATTAAAGGTGGAAATTGTCACTACAGATCAAGTCCAATTGTGTACTGGGGTAAGGGTTCAACTGTAGGTTGGTAAGGTACTTGGGATTCCTTTACTTGTAACCGCTTGATTTGATAATAGTGGAGTTTCGGGAGTAGTGACCTGAAAATCACCCGATGGGGTTTTTGCCGTTAAGGTTTTCCCCATTCGTAAACAAATCACCGTGTCATTTAATTTTCGCAACATATTTAGTTATTCGGTGATTTGTTTGTGCTGCCATGCAATTGCATGATAAATTGATTAATTAATAATTTGGCTAATTAATTAATTGGTTTAATCACAATGAGTCATTCAATTTGTGGCCTATCATGCAACTCAGAATATACTACACATTGATTGAGTCTGTGAGACGCGTTTGCTAGGGGCTATGGGTGATGCCTATAAGAATACCTGGTCTTCTACAATTCCCATTATAATCTTGTTATGCATCACTTCTTTGCAGCTTTTCTTCCTTGTTCTCTAGAAGCCATTTATTAAGAGAAGAATTCAGTTGATTGAGATCATCTCAACTGCCAGTGAAGTATTTTTACTTTTTGGTTCTCTTGGACAAGGAATTGTCACCCAAGAGACTATAGTTGGAGTGTCCATGCTTGTACTTTTGCTGATAGATGAAGCACCTAGACACTGATGATAAGCATTTTCGAACCGATTTGAGGATAGCTTTATTTGGAATTCTTCTATTTTTCATCTCACAGGATTCTTTGGAAAGCCAGATTGTTTTGGGAATAATCAGCCTAATGACAATGGTGGCCAAGGGGATGAAAATACTAATGCAACTGAAAGGAACAGGAACTCTAGGAGAAGGAACATGAACTCAAAAACTACTGTGCCAGAAAAATCATGGTTAAACCAACTAGTAAAGGCTGTTACGAACTGTTTAGGGATTGCCTGAGATAATTTGAAGATGGCAACCAGCAATGTGACCCATTAGAATTGTTATTTGATTTATTAGGTGTTATCTTAGTTGCTTAATTAGTTGTTATTCGATAAGCATTCATAAGGCTTCTATGAACATAATATTGGATTATCATAATGTTTGTGAGAAAAATCAAGCTTATATATGCCTGTTAGGAGGTCTTGGTAACCCCTCAATGCATAACCATAAAATTTCTTTGACATTTACTTTCCATATTTCTCTCTTTTTCTCACCATATCCGGATCCCCACGTGGGAAAAAAAGTGCAGCTTGCGGCCAAATGGGTCATAAGTGAGGAGATAGAGGAGAGAAAATGTTTCTATAATTTATATATATCTAAAAGTTTAAGCATAGTATTTATTGTTACTATGCTTCTACCGGGCCATCTCTCCCGCCACATCATTAGTCTTTTTAATATTTATTTTTTACCTTTAATTTTTTTACAATATTAACTATATAAATATATTGACTTTATAAATTCATTTTTGACGGTTTTAACTTTACATGTTCATCTACTTTAATTTTGATATTATAACTAAATAGTAAATCAATGGAAAATGAAAACAAAAGTGTTGTCTACATATATTCCTCTTAGGTGGTTTTAAATTTAAATATTATTTTACCATTTTATCTTCCTTTATTTTGGTTTTTCTTATTCTCATCCTCTTACTATAAATTTGCTACTTTCTTCCATTCTAAGCATATTTTTCCTATACAAAAAAAGTTATCTCTCTCTCTCTCTCTCTCAATTTTTTTTTTTCATTTTTTGTTATTATTTTTATTGCATTTTTACCTTAGATTGATGAATATTTGTGTTTTTTAGAATTCTACTTTTAATTGTTTATAACTAAAAAATGAAATCAATGAAGAGTAAAAAAATATTTTAAAAAAATTGTCTATAAAAAATGTATTCATAGGTGTTGCTTAATCATCGATAGTAGAAAAGATAAAACTTGATAACTGCCCATAGGAGGATCTCCAACTAGAGGTTTGTACCCTTATTGTCCTATTATTGACAAATTCATATGTGTTCTTTGATACAAATATTTTTTTTTATCATTTTATTTACAACACTAAATACTTTTATTGAATAGTATTTGTTGTTGATCTAATTTGGAAAAAAAAATCATATTATAATATGTCATATTTTGTGTTGTTGTCAGGTTTTAGTTTATTTGGAAAACTATAGGATAATTTGAACAAGCAAATGAAGAACAATTAGTGCAGCTGAAAATAATGGTCTTTGTGCATTTCCTTTCACTATTTATAAATATTTTGTTTAACAAATTAGTAATAAATTGTTATGTCTTTTTTATATGATGTTCTTAGATGCTTGAGTAATTTTTTTTAAGTGTTTAGGAATATTTTCTGTTATTCTCCATCTTCCTTTTCTTATTAGTGTATTTTTTTGAGATTTTTAAGAAAACAAATTCAATTTTGTGTTTAAAATTATTTATTTATCTATTTATTTTTCACATATTGGATTAGATGTTAGGTTAGATTATGATAGCATTAATACAATACTTCTCTTTTTTCAAAAAAATTTTCTCTACTTTTTTCTCCTTCGGAATTGTACTCTTTGTTTTTTTTTTTAAAGGAAAAATGGTTACAATATTTTATTTTTCCCTTTATTTTTTATTTTAAATTGAAGTTTTGATGAGTTTTATTAATTTTTTAGATATGTTTCTGGGTTTTTTTGATTGCATGGTAGAAAAAATTGGGTTTCAAAAAATCTGTTAAAAAATAAAAGAATAATTTTAAAATTTTATATAATTTTTAATGATACACAAAATATTATACATAACTTTTATTTAAAAAAAAAAAAAAAAAGCAATATTTTCACTAACTTACTTTTTGAATTCTTGAGAAAAATTATATTGTTTTGATTTTAGTATAACAAAAATTATATATATATATATATATATATTACATTTGTTATTGTCACTATTATAAATAAAAATATGGTTATGAATTACATTACAATTTGTTAAATTAGTCCAAATTGAATATATATATATATATATATATTAATGAGACTACCCAAAAAATATTATCACGCGCATCACGTGGGGTCTGCAACTAATTATTAATTAATCTCAAGTTCCCAACGGTACTAAAGAGAGCGAAATTTTTTAAGAAAAATATAGCCAAATATTTATACAACATCTGCCGTATCATCCTATTATTAGAATCTCACTATAGAAAATGCCAAATTTATTAGGCATTTGACATATCTCGTGAATGTGTTTTCTAATATTTGGTGTGCTAAATGCCAAAAATTTAGCATTTAGCACACCTGATGCTAGTGCTTTTACACACAACTTATTTTATACAGTTTTACACATGCCCAAAAAATAATTAAAATTGTAATTCAAGTCATGATTTCTAGCTTAGAAATCACGATTTCAATTTTATTTTTTTCGTGTTTATATAAAACTAGGTAAAATAACATGTATGCAAGAAGGATAACACTTTGGTTTAAACTTAGCTTGAGCCTAGTGGAACCTCTTAAATAGGTTGTTTGTAGCTCGCTTGTCAATTGGGGGATTGAGATTAGGTGCAATACCTATGTATGGTCGAGATTGATAGTTGCAAAAAGAAACTTTCAATCTCAACCATTGATTAAAAAATGTTAAAGAAAAAGTTAGAAAAAGTAAAAAGTTAAAGTTAAAAAAGTGAAAAAATGTGGTGAGAGAAGGTGGTATTGCATTGGATTCTAATCCGTCAATTGGGTATCTCTTCTGCCATGAAAGAGATGTCATTACTAACAAGTCTAGGTATTGCATCAGAATGGTTGAGATTGATAGTTGCAAAAAGCAACTTTCAATCTCAACCATTGATTAAAAAATGTTAAGAAAAAAGTTAGAAAAAGTAAAAAGTTAACGTTAAAAAAGTGAAAAATGAAAAAATGTTGTGAGAGAGGGTGGGTGAATTGCACCTGGTTCAATACCCTAGGTATTGCAATAGATCATAATCCATCAATTGGTTATCTCTTCTGCCATGAAAAGAGGTCATTACTGACAAGTTTAGGTATTGCATCAAAATGGTTGAGATTGATAGTTGGAAAAAGCAATGATCAATCTCAACCATTGATTAAAAAATATTAAGAAAAAAGTTAGAAAAAGTAAAAAGTTAAAGTTAAAAAAATGAAAAGTGAAAAAATGTTGTGAGAGAAGGTGGGTGGGTATTGCACTGGATCCTAATCCATCAATTGGGTATCATTTCTGCCATGAAACAAATGTCATTACTAACAAGTCTAGGTATTGCATCAGATTGGTTGAGATTGGTAGTTGCAAAAAGCAACTTTCAATCTCAACCATTGATTAAAAAATGTTAAGAAAAAAGTTATAAAAAGTAAAAGGTTAAAGTTAAAAAAGTGAAAAGTGAAAAAAATGTTGTGAGAGAAGATGGGTGAATTGCACCTGGTGCAATACCCTAGGTATTACATCGGATCCTAATCCGTCAATTAGGTATCTCTTCTGCAATGAAACAAAGGTCATTACTAACAAGTCTAGGTATTGCACTTGATCCAATACTTATAAATGGTTGAGATTGATAGTTGCTTTTGCAACTATCAATCTCAACCATAGATTAAAAAATGTTAAGAAAAAAGTTAGAAAAAGTAAAAAGTTAAAGTTAAAAAAGTGAAAAATGAAAAAATGTTGAAGATGGGTGAATTGCACCTGCACTGGATCCTAATCCATCAATTGGGTATCTCTTCTGCCATGAAACAAAGATCATTACTAACAAGTCTAAGTATTGCACTTGATGCAATACTTATGAATAGTTGAGATTGATAGTTGCAAAAAGTAACTTTCAATCTCAACCATTGATTAAAAAATGTTAAGAAAAAAGTTAAAAAAAGAAAAAGGTTAAAGTTTAAAAAAAAAAGTGAAAAGTAAAAAAATGTTATGAGAGAAGATGGGTAAATTGCACCCAGTGCCATCCCCTAGGCATTGCACAGATCCTAATCCAACCCTAAATGAGCTTGTGGACCATCTTTCTCAGTCTGGCAATTATACTTGATCTTCATGCCCATATAGAAAGAAAGAAGGTCTTTGAAAATGAGAAATGCTTTACAATCTTTTCCAAAACCGTTGATGCCGCAACTACTTTAAACTTTAAAGTGTTTTCCACAACCGCTGACGTGGCAATGTGTGATTGCTGCAACAACTCTTTGATATGGACCACAAGAAAAACCTAAGGAATATTCATTTGCTTTTATAAGGAATATACATATGCTCTTATTAGTTTATTATGTACTTTCTAGCAGGGTACACATTTTTCCACGGCACTTTTTTTTTACTAATTTTTTTTTAATTCAATAATTGATGTAGAATGAATACTAAATGTTTCTTTTACAAATATTAGAAAATAGACTGAAATATCATTTTTGACTTAATATTTTCACCATATTCTCACTTTTTCTCTACTTTTTATTTTTACTTCTTTTAGTTTCTGTTTTGGAAAAACGCATTTTGCTTTTGTCTTTACCGTCACTCTCTAATGAAAATATTCTATGTGACTAACGGAGTGCACTGTTGGCACTCATAACACCTACGTGGCCATTAAATTAATAATAATAAATTTTAATTTGGCATTTAAATAATGCCACATCGGCATTTTAATATTAAAAAAAGCCACATCATTTTTTTTCTTTTCTTTAATTATTTTAAAATTAAATAAAATTTTAGTTATTATTTAATTATTTAAATAATTAAAATAAAATTTTCTTTTCTTTTCTTTTTATTATTTTGTTGGAAGTTCTTTGTGTTCTTACTGTTCATGTTCTTCATATTTTTAGTAAATTAATTCTTTTTTTCCTTTTTTTTCTTTGCATTTCCAGACTTTCTTTATAACCAAACAAATCAAAATTCAAAACTTAGATCAAACAATAATCCACATACACCAACCAAAATCTAGAAATCAACATACACCCGCTAAAATTCAAAACCCATAAATCAGCATACACCAACAATCAAACCCAAAATCAAGTATGCATATCCTGAAATTTGAACCCAACATACACACACTAAAATCAAAAGATCTGCATCCTCTTTGTCCACAAAATCAACACCAATCTCCAAGTTGGAAACCCACCAATCCATTGAAACACAAAATCATATCCAACTTGGAAACCCACAAATCTCCACCATCCTCCAAATCCCACCATTCTCTTAAACCCACCATTTGGAATCACTACCCACAAATCTGCCACAAATCAGTGCACCAATCCACCACAAACCCAAATCAACAAAACTCACAAACCCACAACCCAAAACCCATATCTACTCCACTAAGCTGAAAGATAGAGAGATGAAAGAGAGAGACTTACCGATTTGGGAGAGAGAGAAACAATGGTCCGTGAGAGAGATAATCGAGAGATAGAGAGAGTTTAAGCCATTTGGGTCTGAGTTTGAGCGAATCGTGAGACAGAGAGAGTGGGTCAGTCAGAGAAAGAAAAGAAAGAACCATCACTTGTTGTGGTGGTGGCGGCAATGGCAAGGAGCAAACAAGGCCAGTCATGGAGTTAGAAAGAGTTGTGAGAGTTTTGGAAGAGAGAGAGAGGAAGGTTTGAGAATATTTTAGAAGTCGGGGGAACCGGTTAGATAAGGTAGTGTTAGGGTTTGGAGTTTTTCTTCTAAGTGTGTAAGTGTGTGAAAAATTTTTGGGTCTGTGAATGAGAAAATTTTGGGTTTGGTTGCCAAGAAAATACATGAAAAGAAAAGGAAAGAAAGATGAAGAAAAGGCAAGAAAAAAAAAAGGATTAATTTGCTAAGAATATGAGTCATGTTTTGGGTTCGACCAAAAAGAACATGGTGATGTTCTTCCAAAAAAAAATAATGAAAGGAATATAAAAATTAATTTAATTATCTTATTTTAATAGAAAAATTAGAAATTGAGAATTTTGTTATTAATTTTTTTTCCGTTGCGTTTATTTTTATTTAAATACTGACATGGACTTTTTAATGTTAATGCAGGGACAATAATCATTGCTACCAAATATAAAACAACCAGAAAAGTAGCTTTTGACTGCTTTTTTGTTGTCATTTTACCTTCTTTTCCATGGCCTGATTCCTTGTTGTGGAGGAAAATTTATTGAGTTGTTTTAAGTTCGATACTTCTATGAAAGTGCACCTATAGTGATATCGTCATTTAAAAAATATTGAGTTGTTTAAGTCGATACTTCCATGAAAGTGCATCTATAGTGACCTCGCCATTTAAAAACTATCAATGATGATCAGATGGTCCCTCTCTTGATAAACTTATTGACAAGGTGGGACGAAGCGTGAAAGTGAGGAACCAATTAGAATGCCGACTAGCTACGATGAAAAGGATCCTATGCTCCTTGCAGTTTACAACTCTGCTACATGGTTTAATTTGTGAATTGTGAGTTTTGAAAGTTTAAGAAATTAATTGAAAATGTAAATAACAACGAATAAGGATTGATCTTTGAAATATAGATATAGTTGGAAAATTTTCTTTTCTTTTCTTTTTGATCCCTCAAGCATTATGTGTAAGCATTCTTTGTTTTATTGATTAAAATGCCAATGGTTTAGTTGATTCATAGATCCGTGAGTCAGATTAGTTAAGCCAAGAAAGTTATTGAAATCATGTATAGCAACTTTCCCATTTATGGATTTTCGTACAATCATGATAAGAATTGAATATTCAGAATCCAAAATCTTTTTTAACTCTTTTATTTTGTAGCACTAGTTTGGGCAACACATAGATACATGCTTGCCATTACAAAGATTAGCAATTAAGATTAGATTTAGAATTGATTTATAACACAAACCAAAATTATAATCATCTAATTTTTGAAGTGCTTAGAAATTATACCACTAAAAGAGACATTAATTTGACTATATAAGAAAGAAGCACAAATATTATTGGAAAAACTAGAAAAAGAATTGATCTCAATAGTAGGTACATAGTACATTAACAAAAGAAAGGCATTTGCTTGCTAATATTGGAAAACAAAGTGATTCAAAATAAAGTAACAATGTATCAATTTGTCTTACTTTATATGTTTTTCCAACAATTGTGAAAATTTCAAGCAGTAATTTAGAAGGTAGTTCATGTTGTAGTTCATTTTTTGATTGTTTTGTTATATAATGGATTTGGGTTGTAATTTATAAGTTGTGTAGGATATTAAATTTAGTGTAGTGTGTGATTTATGGAGTAGTTAATTAGTTTTTCATTGTCTTTAATCTAATAAAACCCTTACATATACCCTTTAAAAAAAAATTTTAAAATGACCACACCACTATAAATAAAAAGACAAAGTTTAGCTACAAAATTGGTTGTAGCCCTTAGATTACAACCTTACTTAATAAAATAACCATTACTACATATTTTGAAAATCTAACCATTGAATTGCATGCTCTTTACGCTCTTAATACACATATCAAATTTTGTGTCAATCAGATATTATTTATTATATGATCTATGAATTTATATTTTATACATAATTTTAAACTACAAAAACTTGCAATTTAAACAATTTATTGATGACAAAACTATTAATCTTTAATTTACTAGAAATTTTGCAAGCATGGAATATATAAGAAGAATATGTCATCCAATGGTAGATTTGTCAAAATTTACCTCCAATAAAAAAAATATTGAGTAAGGTTGTAGCCTAATGCTAAATGTTCAAAATGTGTATAAAATACCCTTGAACGTTTAGACTCCAATTACAAAATTATCAATTCAAGCTTAATGTCAAACAATAAATGTACGGAACACGAACATAAGCTAATAACTGAATTGATAAAAAATTTAAACCATAAATAATCACAATCACAGCAGTAATTAAATGGTAAAGATAAAAGGAAGAGAGATGCAAACACAAAGACAACACATGATGTGTTATCGAAGAGGAAACCGAAACCCTTGGCGTAAAACCTCTCCGCCGCCCTCCAAGCGGTCAATAATCCACTAGAAAATATAGTTGGGATACATGAACAGCAATAGACCCTCCAAGCCTAATCTACCCAGTGTACCTAAGCCCTCCAAGCTTCTTGCTCCAACGAGGTTGCGCCGAACCTTTTTCTTTTCTAGCTTACCGGATTCCGCTATAGCCCATAGCATCAACCAATACGAATTGGTCCCTTCTTAACTGCTTCCCAAAGCACCAAATAAACCTTCTCACAGATATGGGTATGGTGAGAAAAGGATTTAACCAATAACCTCTCAAGGATGTTTCAATGGAGAGGAAGATAGTAGAGGAATTTGAAGAGTTTCTTAGGTAAAGATTGTAGATGAATCAATCTTGTTTTTCTCTAGGGTTTCTCTCTCAAAATTCTCTCAGGAAACTCTCTACATTTTGTGGGTATAAAGGTCTATATATAGTGGTGTGTGTTTGGAATGCAAAGAGTCAGTTTTTCCCAAACAAGGTGGTTTGGCGACTTGGCCTCGTGACTGGTCTGAGTCGCGAGTTCAAGCCACAAGCTAACGGCTTGGCCAGCCTAGGACTTTTGTCCTGTAGTGTGACAGCTGGCGTGACCCTTCAGCTCTTTTGCATGCTTCACACGTGTGCTGCAATTAGCGAGTTGCCAGTCGCGAGTCAGCCGCGAGTCCCAGCCGCGAGTCTTTGCATCCTTGCACAATCTTAAACATTTCTTTACACTCTCTCACACACTACCCTTACATGAATCCCACTTAAATACGAGGTTACTAATTGCTAAAATACAAGCAAATTTGGCATGAAAAAAAGCCAACAAGATGGTTGATTAAATTCAACCTTACAAATGCTACAACTAATTTTGTAGCTAAACTTTGTCCTAAAAAAAATTATCACATGCAATGCACAAGTCTACGACTAGTTTCCTTAAAACTAGACAAATTATAAGAAATTCTTCATTTTATAAGTTGTTTAGGTAATTAAATGTAGTGTAATGTCTAATTTATGAAGTAGTCAATTGGTTTTTTTATTGTATGAAGTTTTTTTTTTTTTTTTTTTTTTTTTTTGGAGAATCTATTGTATGAAGTTGATAAAAACCTTACATATACTTCTTTAAAAAAAAAAAAAAAAAAAAAAAAAAAACCTTAGTCCAAATATCCAAAAAAAAAGAGACTACACCACTATAAAATATAATTATCACGTGCTACGTGCAAGTTGTGATTAGTTTCCTTAAAACTAGACAAATTATAAGAAATTCTTCTTTTTTCACTTAAACAAATGAGGATGCCAACTTCCAATCAAACCATAAATTGCATGTATTATATTGTCCCATGAGTGTTCAAATTTATATATTTAATAGAATCTCTAAGACAAGAAGCATGGTTCTACGTCTGAAAAGGAGAGACCCCTTGTCCACATAAAGTAAGCTGGAACCAAGTTGCAGGTCTTCAATTGATCAATACAGTATATGAGAACCAAGGCCATATCCAAAGTCCTTCCAAGCTGAGCTATGAAACAAAGCTAAACAGTACAATGTTTTCCTAAGTAATGCCCTTTTGATACAAGCACGCAATTTGTACAGCACAATTCCGTAAGTATATTAATTTCTCATCAAGAAAATATACCATTTTCTTTTGAGAATGAACCGCCCAAGGCCAACACATTTATAATCCAAGTAGGATACAAGGAATTTAAGCTATGAAAAATTGAACCAAAGCCAAGGCATGCTTTGTATTTATTTTCTTTGGAAACTAAAAAAGCGGCTAATTCAATAACATCGAACAAATGATAATAGTTATGAATTTTAAACTAATAGCCGCCTTGTGAGTTGCAGATCATGGGTAAGGGGAAGAAGAATTGAAGAATAGTGAAGAACAAAAAATAAAATGAATTTCTGAAATGTTAAAGGAATTGTAAGAAAATTAAATGAAAAAATAAAGAATAAAAATTTTAAAGCTGATGTGGCTTATTTAAACTTTGACATGGCCACTAAAATTTATACAAGTCAACATCTCTTTTAATTTTTTTTATATTAAGCATGTTAATAGTGTAATCCGTTTATAACTTAGGCATTTTTGGTTAGTAAATTAGTTGAGATCAAATTAACCACAAATTAAAAATAACGTAAATTAAATTAATTGTTACTAAAATGTAGAGGTTAAATTAACTATGACCCAAAAATATACAAACGAAAATGGTTTTTTATTTTTTTGGGAGAGATTAGAGAACCTTAAAACATTTATTTCTCACATGATATTTTTATAATTTTAAATTCGTGTGAGCCCCAAACATATTTGAAAACAGCTGGCTGCTAATCTTAATGATATTAGCATTTTATCTTTTTTTTTTAAAAAAAAAATTTATAAGCATTTTATCTTATTTGTTGTGTAGTTGTGTCTTTATTGGGTGGACCACCTAATGATTTCCCTATAAAAAGGAAAATATGGTTCTTTATAGTTTATAGTACTAACTAATAAATACATCACTAAAATGGTTCTTTCCCGACTGACATAGTTACAACATACATTCAGGAAAAAAAAAACATACATGTCTCATGTCGGTCTTTACTTTTCATTTTATAGTACTAAACAAATCCTTGTCTTTGCTCTCTCTGAAGGGCTTTAACTTTGCACTGTTGATCTAATGTGCACTATCTTTAATGGAACCTTCATCATCTACTAAACAGTCCAAACTCAATATTGTATAATCTCTTTTCTTTTCCACTAACCTCATTTTCAATACTGTTTCCATACTGCACTCACTGTTCAAATTTGTTTTCACTAACCCCACAAATGTCTTTCTTTTGGTTATAAATTGTTGGCCTTTACATGTCTCAGACTTCAAATAAGGTTTACTCTGTTTCAAAAAAAAAAAAAAAATTTAAGGTTTACTCTGAAATGGGCTTGTTCAAGCTTCCATTGGTGGTTTTACTTTTCTCGGTTTTTTCTCTTTTGAGTTTCAAAGCACTCTGTGATGACTCAGCGGTCACTGTGAATTTCTGGAATGCTCCCAAAGCTTTCTCTCCTCTCAAATCAACCACATTCGTCTTTGAAGTTCAAGTGGGTGGGAATGGCGCCTGCACCAATTGTAATATCACTTGCAAGGTAAGTTAAGGTCTAGTAATACTTTGAGCTAGTTTTACTTGGATTTTGTTTTGGGTGCTCTACTCTCGCTCTTTCTCTCTCATGAGTTTATATGTTTCGTGGTTATTAAGTTGAAGTACGGATGTTGGTTAATTTCAGAGGGTAATTAGCACGTCTATCGACTCTGTAAGGATGTAATGGGCTTGAACAATTATAGCTCATATACTTGCTATTTGGTCATATTCTTCCTGGTGCCAAGCTAAATGATTGGATTTTTTTTTTTTTTTTTTTTTTTTCTTAGTGAGTGTGTTTTGCTTTCCGACTCAACGGTAAGTGGGAAGTGAAGAAGCTGCATCATGGTTTGATTTATCGGGAAAACTTTGGAATTTCACCATTTGGCTGCTTGTTCCACAAAATAACAGGTTAATAAACTTCTTGTTGCAGCTGGATGATGGCATTGCTTCGAATTGTGAAACTAGGACGGTTTCGTATGCAGGCTTGGAGGATGGAAATCATACATTTGAGGTTTGCACCAACGGGTCTCAAGGAGTTGGCTGCGGTAGCTATGACTGGACTGTTGGTTAAGAACCTTCCTTTTATTCTTTTTCTAACTGTTATTATATTTTCTTCAATTACCATTCGACTTAAAATAACACCTTCTTGCTTGGAAGTTTTCAACAATTATGTTTACTAGGCGTAGATCTACACGATACGTGAAAATATATAAATATTATGTAATATTGTGTAATATATAAAAGGGTAAAATGCAAAACTGACCCTCTAAATTTCTTCAAATTTCGTTTCAGTCCTCTAACTTTGCTTTTGTTCATTTCAGTCCTCTAACTTTCAAGTTTATTTAATTAAGACTTTTTCATCAACTTTTGTTATATATTGTGGTTAATTTTTCAATTTTATAAAAAAAATTTCAAATTTTTTTAATTAGAAAAATTCAATTAATGATTGAAAAATATTTTCCAGATTTCTTTTTTCAAAAAATTTGACAAAAGTTACCGGAAATACCTTAATTGAATAAATCTGAAACTTAAAAGAATGAAATGAATAAAAGTAAAGTTAGAGGACTAAAATGAAATATAAAGAAAGTTAGAGGGTCAATTTTGCATTTTAGCCTATATAAAAAGTAACAATTATTTCAAGTATTATCTATTTTTTAAAAAGATTTCTACAAATATATCATATTATTATTTTTTGTGTGTTGATTAATATTTTTTTAAAGTGAGCCATATTCTTCTAACTTTTGTTGTAGTGTGTTATATTTATCTAATATACTACTAAACTTTATAAGTCTCAAATTTATTATTCAAATTTATCATCTCTTAAGGAATAAGGAAATTATCATAATAATAAAAAATTATTACAAAATTACAATATTATCTTAACCAAAATTAAAGTGAAACCAAAGGAATAATAAAAAAAATAATAATAAAAAAGAAGAAGATAGAATTTATAACAACTGGAAGGTATATTCAAATTCATAGCCATGTGGATTGTGTTTTAATATAAACTCAAGTTCCTATTTCCAAAAAAAAAAAAAAACTAAATATTAACCCAAACCAAAATTCAACCAAAGTTATAAAAGGGAGATGGAAGACTTTGTGATGAGAAATTAAAAAATGACAAAAAAAAACTCATTAAGGAATAAGAGGATTATCATAATAATAAAAACCCATTACAAAATTACAATGTTATCTTAACCAATATTAAAAATGAAACCAAAGGAATAAAAAAAAATGATAGAATTTATAACAATTGGTAGGTATATTCAAACTCGTAGCCATGTAGATTGTGTTTTAATATAAACTTAAGTTCCTATTTCCAAAAAAAAATAAATATTAACCCAAATCGAAATTCAACCAAAGCTATAAAAGGGAGACGGAAGACTTTGTGATGAGAAATTAAAAAATGACAAACTTTAGCTACAAAATTGGTTGTAATCTAAAGGCTACAACCTTACTCAATAAAATAAACATTACTACATATTTTGAAAATCTAACCGTTGAATTGTATATTATTTACGCTTTTAATACATATATCAAATTTTGTGTTAATCGGATATTATTTCTTATATGATCTATAAGCTTGTATTTTATGCATAATTTTAAATTACAAAAACATAAAATTTAAACAACTAATAAATTACCCGTGCGATACATGGATAATGTTGTAATATTTTATGTAAAATGGTTTTGGAGAATGATATATATGTATTATAGCATAATTGTTATAAAACTTTATTAGTGATGAGTTCATCATAAAAGACAACAATTATAAATTACACACACATATCCATTATAATTATTCAATTGAAGTAGTGTGAAATTAAATAAATAAATAAAACAAATTTGGAGGAATATTATAGAATAAAAGTTGATATAGAATGTATCTTTCTTTTTCTCCTTAATTCTAAAACAAAATACACATCCCAAACATCCATAGTCAATCACATCATTTACAAAACCGACAAATCCACAAAGTTCAACTTTAACATTAAATTCGTAATTACCATTGGCACTCAATATAAAATGCAAGCTTCCCTTTCTTGGTTGTAGACAACTCATATGGGTTAGGAATAGATGAAATAGCAATATTAGAGCTAAGTAGGTGTTGTCGAAAGATTGAAAGTAAATGAAGACGTTTTTGGTCTGTATGTATTTGACATAGGATGACATGAAGGGCAATGGTGGGTATATATATAGGGGTAAAAGTGAAAGAGGTGAAAATGGTGAATTAAAATGCAAAAAGTTTTGTGTGTATGTGTGAAGGATGAAAGTCTTGAAATATTGAACCAAATGATACAAAAAATATATTTTTTTAATTAGAAAATTCTTGAAACATTAAACCAAATAAAACAAAAAATCAATATTTAATTTGTTTTAATTTTTGATGTGGCACTTGAGAATATTTCAATTCTCTTTGTGTAGAATGCACTACTTGGCAGAATCTCATGATTTCCCACGTGTGGTCTCTACTTATATAAAATTATATATATATATATATATATATTGATTTATTGATGGCATAACAATTGATCTTCAATTTTCTATAAATTTTGTAAGCATAGAGTATATAAGAAGAAGATGTAATCCAATGGTTGATTTGTCAAAATTCACCTCCAATAAAAAGATATTGAGTAAGGTTATAGCCTAAGGCTATATCTAATTTTGTAGTTAAACTTTGTCTATTAAAAAAACACAATACCAAAACACATATTTTGAAAAAAAAAAACCATCAACCTTAATCAAAATTATAAGAAAGAACAAAAATCTACCAAGAAAAAATAGAGAGAGAGAGAGAGAGGGTACTCACAATTTTTTTGTGGGAAAAATATGGATTGAATGAGAGAAATGATATCAAATTTATATAAAATAATATAGAAAAAAGAAGAGTCAAAATATAAAAAAGAGAAAAATATGAAGAAATTGAAACGGTAAAGTAGAGAGTGTTGAAGAGTTAAAGAGGCAAAAAGGGAGGGGAAAGATTAAAGGAAGTGAAACAATTAATGTGGACTAATATGGAGAAGAAGATTTTTTTTTTTTTTTTTTCTTCTTTTTAGGATAGGGAGAATAAAAGTATTAAAAAAGAAAAAGGAGAGGTAGAAAATAAGTGGATGATGTAGCTCAACAAGAGTTTAACAATAATAAATGCTACGCTTCAACTTTTAGATATATACAGATATAGATGAGGAAATGTTTTGTCTCCCATGAGCTTATATTGTGTTCTTTGGTACCCAATTTCTAATGTGTATATTTTTCTGAAAATGGGATCTACAAAACCCATCTACTCAATTTTCAAATTTCTATGAAATGCATGAATTTTACCTTACAATTCTAATTCTTGAAGACTTAAAGACTTAAACACACCCCTACATTGAAGGTTTTGACATTTTATCAAGCCTGCTGAAACCAAACCGAGTCTATGATGTTAGCAATCCAGTTTAGAATTTCTGGCAATCATGTTTACTTATATTTTGTCTGTACACTTAGCCGATTCATATTATACCTTAATTTTGCAGATACAGTCCCACCAACGGCATATATCACAGCCTCAACACCTTTCACAAATACTCTAAATGTTTCAATAAATATATCTTTCAGTGAACCCTGTACTGGTGGAGGAGGCTTTGTATGTTCGTCTGTGAATGCCTGCAATGTGAGTAGGAGGCTAACAAACACGTAAAAAAGCCTCTAAATTGATTTTATGCTCTCTCTTTGGTTCTTGCATTATTATAGTGTTTCAGAATTGTGGTTTTCTGGTTGATTTGTTCTCAACCTTTCCATTATTGAAGTATGGCTTTAGTTGAAACACTGACAAATGTCTTAAAATTCCTCATATGGAACTGTCCACCATGTTAATTGAGTAGATGTGTAAATTGAATTCCATAATCTTGGTTATCTGACTAGTCATGCTGCCTAGACTGAATAATAAACCGAATTCTAACATTTTCATCATTTTTGTATAAACTCTTTACAGCTTTTGGTCTACGGTGATGGCCAAGTTATAACATCCTCGCTCAACATTCTACAGCCAAACCTCCAATATTCTGTCCTTGTGGGTCTATCACCGACTGCTCAGTATCCGAGAGTAATTTTGAAAATGGAGGAGAATTTTTGTACTGACAGGGCTGGGAACAAACTTACAAGAAATGCGAATTCTACTTTATATGTGAATTCCTCATATGCGAATTCTACTTTCCGTGAGTCTTGTTTTTATTTCCATAAGATTTTATTTTTTCAATAGAAAACATGTATCATTATTTTCAGGAAGAGTTATAGGTGACATGTCCTTTCATATCTATTCTTGTTTCTATCTAAGTAATGCCTTGAGCTTTACTATTGGCAATTTGTATCATATTTAAATTGAATAATCTGGACTGTTTATGTAACTGTCCTTGTCTAATTTGATTGATTGGTTGATTGTTGTTGTTATTGTTGTCAATGTGTTCTTACATGCTCTGTTCATTAATTCTCCAGATAGACGAAGTATCGGCTTAACTACTCACGTTCCCAAAAGGCAACTTCAACTTGACGGTGAAACTAGAATGGTGCGAGCAACTAATGACTGTACTAAATTAAAGATCTGTTTAACCTTTGCAGTGGCTATTCGCAACAAAACTGAAGACATTAAAAATTCTCTCAAACCGAAAATTTTATATTCTCTAAAAAAGATGAGTCAGGGCACACTTCTTCCTCTGAATGTCAGTGACCCAACTCCAGAGATTGGCAGATTTGAATTTAAGGTCAGATGGTTTTCACAATCTTATTTTATTTTTTCAGCCATGAGAATAGAAGTTGGTTAATAGGTTAGGAGCCTGTTTAGCTGTCCTATGAATTTGGAATGGCTCATTTATATTTCGTATAATTTGTAATGCACAACATCATCTTTGTGTTGGGAAAATAAATCATCTTCAAAAAAAATTTCATGGTTTCACATCTTAAACTTCCCCTTAATATAAAACTACATGAGAAGAGATAATTTTATTTTAGTTATGGTATAATATATAATTTGTCTTATAAATTTTGTGGAAAATAATTTGTTCTCTCAAAAACTTAAACAATTTCTAAAATTAGTTTTCATTTATCTATCTCAAAAAATATATCATCATTTTATTATTTGGATTTATTTGATTGATATTATTCATTTTCTAGGCGGTCCATATCTTGATAAATTATATTATCATGCGTTATATTTTCCTAATTTGTTTTTCCTGTACAACTAAACTGTTTGAGTTTCAAATATATTATTCAAAATTTTCATCCTCTTAAAAAGAGATTATTATATTTATAAGTTTTCTTATTGTAGGAGTAGATTCAAACTATTGATTGAGTTTTGTTTACTAATATAAACACATGAGATTGGAACTGCATATTTTTTAGACATCCCTAAGAAATTATACCATATTATAAATTTAATATTTAAAATAATATGTAGGAAAAGAGTAGACTTTATGTCTAAAATTGAACACTTCATCTATCGAAATAAAAGAAAATTATATGTATAAAAACATAAAGAGAACATGATTAAAATTATTTTTTGACTACATACACTTTTATTTATAAGATTTATTTGCCTTTAACTGGATCTTCATATCGCATGCTCTTGTTGAGCCTTCTCATCCGTCACATCATTGGCCACATTATTATTATTTTTATTATTTATTTTTTACTTTTAATTTTTTGACAATATTAAATATAAAAATATATTAGCTTTACAAATTTATCTTAGGCAGTTTTAACTTTACACATTCATTTACTTTAATTTTGATGTTATAACTAAATAATAAATCAATGAAAAGTTAAAATTAAAATATTGTCTATACGTATTCATCTTATGCGGTTTAATTTTAATAGTTGATAGACACATTCAAATACATAGCCAACATCGTATTTTGATATAAAGTCAAAATCTCACTTCCAAAATAACTAAGTATTATGTAAAAAAAAAAAAAAATCAAACAAAAGCTAAAAAAAAAGGGAGAGAGAAGACTTGTGATGGAAAACTTAAAAAATCAAACACAATACCAAATCATATTAACCCAAAATAGTATTATATACAAAAATACAACGATTCATCAAAAAAGAATAAATAATATAAATATATATATATATATATATAGAGAGAGAGAGAGAGAGAGAGAGAGAGAGAGAAATAAAATGAGAAAAAGAAGTCTCAAAATAAAAAATATAGTCATAAGTCAAACACCAAATTATCCAAGCCATGATATATAATAGAACAACATTATATTCTTGTAAACTATATTTATATGTAATAGAATAACATTTAACAATCATAGAAAAGAAAAAAGAAAAAGAAAAAAAAAAGATAATAACTTAATAACACAAAACCAAATTACAACCCAAAATAAAATTCTAAAGAAGTCACAATACATCAATCTAAAAGTGGAGATACAAAAAATAAAAAATTTACACAAAAGTAAAACATGGGAGAGAGAGAGAGAGAGAGATAACATTTTTCATGTGAGAAAATATGTATAGAATTTGAGAGAAAATGTCATATTTATAGTAATAGAATGAGGATAAGAATAGTCAAAAAAAAAAAAAAAAGGAGGAAGAGATAGATGAAAAGTGACATTAAGGTTGAAAGTAGTGGAGAAATGAAAAAAGTAAAAAGGAAGTTATAGTCAGAAGTAGCGGAGAGAAATGGAAAATAGGTCAATGATGTGGCTACTGACGTGGCTCAACGGGAGCGTAATAACAATAAATAATACGCTTCAATTTTTAGATATATATAAATGCAAAAGGGTATTGATTATCACACAATCATTATTGTACATCATCCATACACACAACCAGTTTCATATGCATGTTTTAAATGTGTACATCCTTAACAAATATGGCTATCGCATGTGAAATACAGACTGTACATTAATCTATGTGTGAGAACATTTATTGCTATTTATATCTCTAGGACCTTTTCTTTCTTACTCATTTTCACTCTCTCCTTTCAGGTTAATGCATGTATATCTGACATGGCTGTAGTCATAGTAAGCCTTGATCCAAACTCTGTAATAAGCAAAAATGGGACTCCAGTTTCCCCGGTTGAACCAGTTACTTTCCTGTATGGTATGATTGACAATAGTTTATAGGCGTTACAAAGAGAAAATAAATCATCTGTTTGTGGAATCAAAATGCTGATTCAATATTCTAATACTCAAATATTTGAATATAGTAACTCTTCTGTTATAATACGATTATATATTTGCAATTAGGCATATAAAGAAAATATTATATGCAATTAGAAAAGCTTTATATTTAAATGTCTATTTGTAGGTTGTTTCCACCTGATAGATATAAATGTGACTTTCAGATACTCTGAGGCCTAATGTAAACTTGAGTACACTACCTTCCGAATCTCCGAGGCCTGCTATAATGTTGCATACACCACCCCATATTTGGACAAGAGAACGCAACATCCCTATGTTGATAAACTTCTCAAAGCTTGTATTAGGCTTCAACTCTTCTAAAATATCAATCACAGGAGGGCATTTACACAGGCAAGTCATTTCTGGTTATCTTCGTGTTTGTATCTATGCATGTTAACCCTTACATGAACTAGACATCACATAAATAATGCACCCACACACAAATGAGAAACCATGACGATGACCTTTTTACCACCATTTGGGTTCTTGATGGAAATAATATTTCAATTAGTATGGCATATTTACTCTTAACATATTTTCATTTTTGTTCCTTTCCAACGATAATCATTAACATTTTCAGCTTTCAAGAAGTTAGAAAAGGCATATATTCTGTAGTGATAAAAGCAGACCAAGATATTGTATCTGTCAATGTTCTCGAAAACGTAACTGGGGATGTTACTGGAAACAAAAATCTGCCTTCCAATGTTCTACAAGTAAGGCACTGTAAGTATTCTTATTCTTTTCTCTTGTTGTCACCTCAATTGTAGTCCAACATCTAAGCTCTAGATGAAACCTTTTAGCCCTTTGATTTTCTCATTTATTTACTGATGTAAGGTTTTAAAAATTATATACAGATTCTGTGCCGAAGATAAGTCGTGTGATTCATAGGCTTGTAACTGCTTCAATTTTGGTGACATTTATTCCTGCTGGGATCATTAAGGTTTCAATAGCAAGCATTCACTCCATAGGGGAATTTCCGAGTCCATTTTCTTCTTTATCTCATCCCGGGAGTAATCTTTTTGTATGATGTCTAACTCAATTGAACAGTTATTTCATTAATTGATTATTTAGTTACACCATGATAATAATTTACACCGGTGATTTTACACCGTGTTAGAAACATAACAGTAAATAAATTGACTTTTTTTTTTGTAATCATAAATTGACATTAATTCTGTAGCTGGTTGTTATAAAAAAGTTAAAGAGTAAAATCTTACAACCCTTTGAAGTTGAAACAAATTTTTTTAAATGACGTTATTGAAAAACAATCATGACCCCAACTCTTTGAAGTCGATGTGCACCTTTAACTTTCTTGGGACACCTTGAATAAGAACACCACACATCATTGGTGATCTCTTCATTCTAAAGAATATTTATTGTCTTTGCAAAGCATTTCATTTATGGTAAAACAAGATCTTTCTGATGTACAATTTAATTTGCTTATTTTTTCTTTGTGGCTGATCCAGTATTTTCCAAGGTTCGAACCAGAAGTTAATCAAACTGTACCTAGCAGGTCATTGCACTATGATTATATATAGCCTCTTGACAATCAAGTAATATAATTAGAAAAACTGTGGAACAAATTAACCCTTTTCCTCTTCCTATAGAAATAATACACTCCTAGAATAATTTTCCTAGATTTTTATACATATAATAATTTAATATATAATTGGACTCTCAAAATATTTTGGTTGGTTTTGAGCCTTTTGACCATGTGGTCTGACTTCTTGAACCAATGGCCCAACTGAAGCCTGTGGAGCCTATTGGTACTTCTTCCAAAGATGGAAAACTAGGATTGACCTCTTTAGAGTGGGATTTTGTGGGTTGGGTTTTATTCTATTACTAGTCACAGACCCCATGTTGCACGTGATAATTTTTTAGGTAAAATACTATTTTAGTCTCTAAACTTTATGAAGAGTAAAAAAAAATAGTTATATCATATTTTTCATAATCTTATCTATAGCATTTCTTACTATTATCATATATTTACTGATTGATGATTGCATAACATGATATATGAAGATTATGATTATATATATATATATATATATATATATAAGGTTAAATGAAATGTCAAAAAATTGAGATTATAAAATTTCCCAACTTTATTTCTTATATAATTTCTAAATTACTGAAGAACATCTTATTTTTAGTTATGATAGGAAATATAATTTCCCTAGTTAGAATTTGATTAGTTTTAAGTTTAAAATTTATATTATTATATTTAATTGTTGATTATTGATTTAATTAAGTGAGTGTAATGGTTGATTTTATTACATTATAAAGTTTTCAATGTCCTCTGTATAGTCATCTCTATTTTATTTCATACTCCTCTTGACCACTTTTTTTATTTTCCAAATAACATTTACTAATTGACATTTGATTTCATTTCTTTTTTTATTCCTTCATTCATTCTTTATTTCATTGTATATTCCCTCGCTAGTTGTAATTTTTATGGTTATCAGTAAGAAATAGATATCATGGATGACTTAAATAGTTAGATGTAGTTACGTTAGTGATATGTCAAAGGGTTTTTATGTCAAATGATTTTTTTTCCCTTTTGAATTTTGAAGAAAATATGAAAAACATTTCTCTATTTTGGTCTCAATCAATTAAGACATCCATAATATCTTAATAGAAGTAGTGTTGAGCCTTAAATTTTTTTAATGTATGAAGCGGCTAGGTTAGTGGCGTGTCAAAGTATAAATAAATAAATAAATCCATGGAAATGTAAAAGGTCTTTTTTTGAAAAAAGAAATGTTGACTTTTTGAATTGTAGAAATATGATTGTTTCATTTATCCTGTTTATAGATTTCATTATTTAGTTATAAACATCTAAATTAAAGTAGATGAACATATAAATGAAAAATTATATGTAAAGTTACAACTGCACAAGATAAATATGTATTGATAATTTTTTTTTTTTTTTTTTTTTTAGTTTTTGATTATTCATGAATCATTATTTCATTGTTTACTTATAGATATCTAAATCAAAGGTTTTTTTTTTTTAGAAAAATCTAATAAAATAAATGAATATGTAAGGTAAAATTATATGAAAAGTTATGTAAGGCTGAATTTATTCAATCATTTTGTTGGCTTTATTCTGTACCAAATTTGCTTGTAATTCAGCATTTAGAAACCCTGTATTTAGGTGGGAATCATGTAAGGATAGTGTATGAGAGAGTATGAAGAAAAGCTCAAGAGTGTGCACTCAAGAAGGGCCTCGCGACTGGCGAGTCGCCAAAGCAGGCACACGTGTTAAGCATGCAGAGGAGCTAAAGAGTCACGCCAGTTGTTGCACTACAAGATAAATCTTCCAATCTGGCCAGGCAATTAGCTCGCAACTCATTCCAGTCGCGAGCTCGAGTCGTCAGAACACCCTGTTTGTTACAAAACTAATTCTTCGCATTCCATACACACCCTACTATAAATACCCTTATATCCATGAAATGTAGAGAGCTTCTAGAGAGAATTTTGAGAGAGAAACCCTAGAGAAAAACAAGATTGACTCATCCACAATCTTCATCCTTTGATTCTCCAAATTCCTCTACTCTCACCCTCTCTATTGATACATCTTTGAGAGATACATTAGCCAAATCTTTATCTCACCATACCCATATCTATGAGAAGGCATTTTGGTACTTAGGAAGCAGTTAGGAAAGGATCAATTAATACTGGTTGATGCAATGGGCAATTGTGGGATCCGGTAAACTAGAGAAGACAAGGTTCGTCGTAACCCTGTTGGAGCAAGAAGCTTGGAGGGCTTAGGTGCACTAGGTAGATTAGGCTTGGAGGGGGTCTTCTACTATTCATGTATCCCAACTTTATTCTCTAGTGGATTATTGACCGCTTGGAGGACGGCTTCAGTTTCCTCTTCAATAACACATCGCTGTGTTGTCTTTGTGTTTGCATCTCTCTTCCCTTAATCTTTACCTTTTAATTACTGTTGTGGTTGTGATTAATTACGGTTTAGATAGTTTTACTAATTTTGTTTTAGCTTATTTTCATATTCCGCATATACATTGTTTGATAATAAGCTTGTGTTGGTAATTTTTAATTTGGAGGTCTAAACGTTCATAGGTGTTTTACACACAATTTGAACATTCAAGTTAAAACTATCCAAAGATGAACATTTAACCACTGGTAGATATGTGTTTTTTGAAGACTAAAAGTATGCTTGATAACTTTAGCTGGAACTATATAACTATACAGATATTGTTGCGAGTGATTCCATCATTTGCGAATTATCAAGTTTGGTAGTCTTATAGAATAGATATTTTATTTTGTAAAAAAATTTACATGAACTCCTCTTTTATGACAACCTTTTTTTTTAATTTTTTTGTTTTTGCCAAAACAACTTAAGAATATTAAGACTTAAGTTACCACATTTGGTAACTATAAAATACGTCAGTGACATAAAAAAATAGAAAAGGTTTAAATTTTTTTAAAATGCATTTTTAGTAGATTGTAATATAAAACATTTTTTCTCAATTTTTTGTAACTTTTCCCATAAAGGTCAATATTGTGGGCATCCTTTAAAGATGATACAATATTTTTGAGAAGAAAAAGAAGAAGAAGAAGAAGAAGAAGAAGAGACTGTGCTAACACATAATATAAATAAATTTTGTATATCTATGATAAAGGATTTTATCTAAATGATATATAGTAGTCCATACTTGTTTAGTCTTTAATCAAAAAGTTCATTATCAATAGTCTTTTAAGTCTACAAATTGCTAGGCCTAGACACATTCAAAAGTACTATCTAAAGTATAAATTATATGACCATTTATCATACAAATATTTTGATTTCCCTAAAGGAAGGTAAGTGTGTGTCTAGCGATTTTCTTGATTTTTGTTGCATAATTTCATAGTACGGAGGCCAGAAGTGACTGAATTTAAATGTTGAATAAAATAAGATGAGAAGAAAAAAGAGTAAAAATAAAATATATAACAGTAAACATCAAATTATCCAAGTCATGCTATGTAAAATAATAGGAGCATTATATTGTTATATACTATATGTAAAACACTGTAGGATGATATTTAATAATCAAAGAGAATAAAAAAGATAACAACTTAAAACACAAAACTAAATCACATCAACCCAAAGTAGAATTCTAATTAACACAATAGTTTATCAACCTAAAGTGTGGATAAAATAAAAATAAAAAATCAAATTGAGAGAGAGAAAGAGAGAGAAGTAATCTTTTTTGTGTGAGAAAACTATGCATAGAATGGAAAAGAAAATGTCAATTTATAATAAGATGTTGAGAATAAGAATAGCCAAAATAAAAGAAGATAAAAGGGTAGAGAGAGAATGATATTAAGGTAGAAAGTAGTGGGAAGATGAAGAGATAAAAGGAAGGGAGAGTTTTGGAAAATTAATAATAAAAATAATGGTTTAAAAGATATTTTAATTTTTAAATAATGGAGTTTTTAAATTACCTTAATTAAGAAAATGTTTTAAAATATATATAGGAAAAATTGGAAACAAAAAAAATAATGATATAGCTGCTAATATGACTCAACTGAAGCCTAACAACAATAAATACTAACCTTCATCTTTTAAATATATATAGATATAAATTAGCAGGAAGAGTAGAACTTATCAAACTTTACGAACTGATCATTCTTGTAGAACTAACTAGCATTTCTTTCCTTTTCTCTTTCATACAGAGAATTGCATGCCATCTTCAGGTTATTGCACTATCTAGATGGTTGGCAGTGAGACTGCCAGTGGAGTATTATGAATTTGCAAGGGGTTTACAATGGAGCATTCCCTACTTTAGTCTTCCATGGGAAACGGGGCACATTCCCTACACTGTCACGACAAGCTCGAGTCTCCCTGCCAACACACATTCCTACATGTCTAAAATTCCTTATTCAGGAATCTTTCCGGGTGAGCAGCTAAAACCAAAGAGTTTTAATAGGGCCGGGTTACCGTTGGCTGCAATGGTATATGAACCATTCATTGAGGTCTGAAACCTCTACTTTTTTGTGACTCTTGTTTTTTACTTCTTTAATCTTATAATGAGTAAATTTTTTGATAGAATGCATTTTACACCTACAGAAACCACATGCTGAATATGCTTTTAAACCACATATTCTAAATGGGTAAGTTACGAGGACTCTTATTTCTATTTATTATATGAACTTGCATATAGATTTTAGAAAAAAAAAACAAATGGAGAAAATATTCAATACAGATTTATTTTATTTTATTTTTGGGCTTGAAAAATATTTAATATAATGCAGAAACCAATGTAAGTGATAAAGGAATATTTCGTCAATTTTTTTTTTAAAGTGTTCAATTTAATTTAAATATTTGCTAGTTATCTAAATGTAGAATTTTCTATAGGTTTTATGAAAAATTGAAGTTATTCATGCTTTGAATTATTGCAAATTATTGACCAAACCAAAAGGAAAAACTTGATATCTAGTTCCCTATTATTCATTTCCATTTAATATCTTATACGAGATTTCGTCTCATGTAGGTGGAGGGATTTTTGTAGAAACATGTTCTGGTTAGCTATAATTGGTGGCAGTTTCATACAGCTGCATGTTTTACTCCTTGTCATCCTAAAATTGAGGAAGCGAAATTCTGAAATGCAGAGGGGTTATGGAGTACTCACATTCCCAAGATTTGAAATATTTCTTGTAAATCTTGCGCTACCTTGTATTTGTGAGGCCTCTGCCTCTCTAATTAGAGGTAACTTAGACAGTTTGTTTCCTTCCCCATGTCATTGGTTTTAATGCTAAGAACTTCAAGCACAGAACTATGTGGCTTAATCATCTCTCACTTTTGTGAATTAAGGAGGAACGGTATTGGGGAAAGCTGTTGGCGGTCTGCTTCTGGGTGCTGTGTCTTTTCTACTCCTGGCCTTGCTTTTGTTCCTCTCTATAGGTATTACATTTGAAAAGCTGCTTCAATACAAGGAAGTTCATCAAGAGGGCCGGGGTTTTCACTGGTATCAAGAAATAGTCCGAGTATTTTTGGTTTCTGGTCAGAGAGGCCAGTGGACATGGAAAAACCAGCAGAATTCTAATTACTTAACCATCTTAGGGCCTCTATTTGAAGATTTTAGAGGCCCTCAAATGTCCAATCTCTCACAAATTTCTGGGGGCAGTTCCCATACACAAGGTGCAGTTCACGAAACTGAAGATGAAGCACCTTTTATCCAAAAGCTGTTTGGAAAATTCAGAATATGCTACACATTGCTTAAGTCCGTTATCCCAAAGTTTTGTGGAAAACTCAAAATATACTACACATTGCTTGAGTCCGTGAGACGTGTTTTGCTAGGGGTTATGGCTGGTGCCTATATGGAGAACCCGTCTTCTAAGATTCCCTCCATAATCTTCTTATGCATCACTTTTTTTCAGCTCGTCTTCCTTGTTCTCGAGCCATTTATTGAGAAAAGCATTCAACGGATTGAGATCATGTCAATTTTGAGTGAAGCAGGTATATCTGTTATTTGTTTTGTTCTCCAAGAGAAAGAATTGAAAGCCAAGAAAGCGACTAAAGTTGGATGGCTCGTGCTTGCAGTTTTCCTAGTGGGATTTTTACCACAGATGATACGTGAATTGTGTAATTTGTATAAACAGATAAAGCTGCTGGACACTGCTAAGAACCGTTTCCAAACCGGTTTGAAGATAGTTTCATTTGGATTAGGTCTGCTTTTCATCTCAGAGGAGTTTTTATTAAGCAGATGGTTCCCCCATTTAAAGGATAATATTGCACACTCCAACTGTCAACCAACCTCTGCTGCAGAAAAAGATACAGCTACTCCACATGTAAACGATAATATTGCAGACTCCAACTCTCCACCAACCTCTGTTGCCGAAATAGATACAGCTACCCCACGTTTAAATGATAATATTGTAGACTCCAACTCTCAACCAACCTCTGTTGCAGAAAAAGATACGGCTACCTCCACCTCTGATCAAATCAAATCTCTACATCAGGATTGAACTCAAATTCATATCGTGGATAAAGATAACTTCAGATTATGTAAATCTCTTGTTATACAAGGCTTTTATCAAACTGATTGTATAGAAAGAGCTCTCAAGATAGTTCAGAGAAGGCAAATAGTTTTCTGCAAAATAATCTGAACCATACATAAGTTAATGGGGATGAAGAGACTAGTCTTTCAGCTGAAAGTAACATAGGAACTCCGGGAGTAGGAACAGGAACAATAACTCTTGAAGTAGGAACTGGGGAACAACGGTTCCAGAAAAATTATGGTTACGCCAACACCACTCTTTGATTTATAATTTGGGGTTATCTTTAGTTGCTTAGTTGTTATTTCTTAGGAGGACAGACTTGTACCCTTTTATCCTTGGCGTTGTTTAAGCTAATCATTTGTTTTAGTTCAACTCAACTTTATCTCATTGTTGAGTTAGGTTTTCAAGCATGTAAAGCATCTGTAAAAACCTATGAACAATAATAATAGATTATTATCAGAATGTTTATGAGAAAAATCAAGCTTATGAAATTTCTTTGACGTTTACTTGCCATCCATATTTCTCTCTTTTGTCACCTTAGCCCCACTTGTCAAAAAAGGTGCAGCTCGCGGCCGAGGGGTTGTAACAAAGGCTAGCTTTAGTAAAAGATGAAAGGGGGCTCCAAATGATCCATGAACCAGTCATGCAAGATGGAGTGGGTTCTGGGGCATGCACTAAAGGTAGTGGAAGCCCTACTTTAAATACATCTTCTGATTACAAGCGAAAACAAAGCGGAATGTACTATGATTTAGGAGCCATTTTTGCATTCAAGTGAAATCACAACACATCATTTGCATTACTGGCTTCATTGCAGTTTCTTTATCCATTCCAACCGCTGATGCAGTGCTGGCTCCACTACTTTTGAGAAGTAATGAGAAATGAGTGATTGCTTAGAACCGTGGAGATGGGGCTGTAACCCTTCTTTGTTTTAAGCTGTGACCCATTTGTTGGGCTCATAGGAGTAAAATTTTGGCTCTCTTGAATAGCCATGAAAGTTAGAATTATCAAAAATTACTTTAAGCAGAAGTTGGAACTTGTTTGAGTTTAGTTGTATGTGCACATGCGCAAGTATCAAATGTTTTAGGTCTAAGAACTGTAATCATGTATGATCTAGGGAAATCAAGTTTGCTTCAAATCAGATCTAAAAGCTTTATTTTGGACCTGATAAACAAGTAAAGTAGAGTAAAAACAAATTTAGATAGGCCAATTGTAGTTTGATTATCATTCTTGTTTTCTCCGAGTGACAGAAGTTGTGTAAATTCACACTCCCTTCAGCGTTTTGTATCCACTAGTTTTAAAGACTTCAGTAGTTTCCCTTGGTGCAGTCACTAGCTTCCCTTTGTTAGCACTGTATCTAATCTAATATTTGCTAACATGTCAGCACACCAACCATACTCAGCAAGAGACATGGAGCTTGATCAACCATATTTCATTCCTTTACCACATACTAGCATTTAGCCATCTAGGCGTCCAGGTTTATTGTTATTACAAAAAAAACATGTAATGTGATCTATTGTCCTTGCTTGCAGTTTCTTCTCTTCACATTGTTCACATAAACATCTGGTATCTACATTATTCACAGCTGGGCAGAGTTAGTGGCAATGGCACCAGCTTCAGTGAGAAGGGGAACAAGCTGACCTGCCTGGTACTTCTCCATAATAGCTGCAATAACAGGAGACAAAATGCAGAAAAGGGTAATTATTCAGTCTATATATTGTTTTTTCTTAGGGCTTGATAACAAAAGATTCTAGGCATTGATTGTCATTAAAACTAAAAAGAAGCAAAGAAACGGGTGGCTTACTATCACAACCACCAATGTGTTTTCCCCCAATAAACACATTGGGCACAGTCCTCTGACCAGTCCACTCTGCTAGAGCCGATTGAATGTCACTTCCATCACCTTCAAAAAGAAAGACATCAAAAACGTAAGTTCCTCAAAAATATGGTAGTGCATAGCTAGTAAGGGGTGTTTGATAGAATAGTTTGAGAATTGTTATTTATAGTTTTTTGAAATATGTGTGGATAAAAATGTGTGTAATGTTGTTTAAAATGTGAAAATGTTAGTTTGAACTCACTTACCAAACAGGCCTAAGTATCTCATTGTTATGGAAATAGAGAAGCAGACAGGCCATTTGAGCTAGTCCCCCTTAGAATGAGGTGGAGGGGGTTTCAAAACCTAGCAGGCTTTCAAGAGTCTTGTAACTCAACTAATACTTCCTAATGTTTTTAATGAAGATGTCTAGAGTATTAATCCCCCATTCTCTAAAATTGAATTGTATATAATAATAAAAAATCCCCCTTTCTCAACATTGAATTATCTGTATAAAAAAAACTTAGGGGTGCAGGTGGCACCACTCCACACACACAGAGTATCTCAATATGGATATTAAATTGATCATGCAGGTAAGAATAAGATGGATGCGAGTATTCATAGTAATTGAACAATACTTAATCTTCACAACTTTCTGATTAGTGTCAAGTATTTGTACCCTCATTTTGCTATTAGAGAATGAGCTTTGAAGAACTCAACATGTTTGCAAATAATTGCATAAATATCACATGACTCAGAATATATAGTGTAACTTACAACTCTATTTTAAAAACCACAGCTGCTATAATGTATTCCATTAAATGAAACATGTATGATAGTTGTTAAACAAAATTCTTAAGTCAAAACTCTCGTATCAATTTGAACTCAAAATCCCACAACGGTCTTTTAAAAACAAAGCATCTGTAAATCCAAAGATGGCAACAAAAGCAGTTATCTGAATTTCCTCACATAGTGCATTGTAAGATAGCAAGGTAACGCATAGAAAGGACATTTCATAACAAGCATTGTAAGATAGCAAGGCAACACATAGAAAGGACATTCATAACAAGCATTGTAAGATAGCAAGGTAGCACATGTAAAAAACATTTCATAACAAAGGCAGTAATGGAATAATTAAGCATCAACCAGGACATGTTATTACTATAGCTACAGCCTGCAGAAATAGAGAAATTACAAGAGTAATATGAAACGCTTACGTTCCTCATCCAGCTCAATAATCTTGTAACTTGCTCCTAGCTGTGTGAGCAGCTGCTTGACCCTCTTGCAATAGCCACAGTAAGTTTTACTGCGATTTTATGAATACCAAACCCAATTAGTACATAGCTACAGAGAATAACAGAATCTGAAGATAACTAAAACCAAGCCCTCATATAATGAAGGCAGTGACAATATATATAAAAATAAAAAATAAAAAATGAAGGCCGTGACAAACATTTACAGTTATTGCATAAACAAAAACTGGTGTGAATGTGAAAAAAATCAAAGGTAGACACCCCAACAAATCAAACTATAATTAGCTTTCCAAGACTTGAACCCTTGTTCACAATACTCAAAAGTCTTTTTAATATGACCATATCATTTATAATATGACCACAACTTTTGTGCCGCATGAACCCACTTTCTCTAACAATATAAGCATATTCTTACCTGGAAATTCTCGTTCTAAACATTAAAAATTTTAAATAAAAAAAAATTTTGAAAATACCCATCATCCAGTTCCCAAAAAAACATAGATTCAGAATTGCTAAAAGCACAAACTTTATTAGGTAGTGAAGAATATATATATCTAGTTAAATAGAATGTGCATATTTTGATGGAGAGAGGTATAAAAGAAAACACAAAAACCTGAAGACAACAACAGGATTGGAAGACACAATCTCCTTAGCCTTGTTCAACGCCATTTCTAGCTCTTCTTTGCTCATTTTTGAGCTGAAAACCGATCCCATATCTCTTTATTTGTATGAGAGAGAAAGAGGTTAGAGAGAACAGGTGTTGGAAGCTTCTTTGGTGTGGTTTTTCGGAGGCAAAGTTACAAGAACCACAGTTGTTAAATTTTGAAACTGTTTGCTGGCAATGAAATGAAGGCCGATTTTTTCTGGATAGCTAGCTAAAGCTGGTCAACCATATATAGTAAGAGAGAGACACAGAAGTTTGGTTTGTTTATTTATGTCGTCGAACTCTTTGCTTCTATTTCGTTTTTTTTATGTTTTATAGATTCTATTTCTTCTTTTCTAGAACTAGAAGTGTTCTATTACCACCTTTGCGTTGTTTTTACGAAACGTATTTACTAAGTAACTAGTTAGTTTTTACGCATAAGATACGCGTATTGATTGCGTACGTCTGTAATCTATAAAAAGACTCACGTCTCCAGTCATATTGGCAATGATTCGGAACTGTACGCGTTACTTTGAAGCTGAAAGTATAATAAACGTTTGTAACGGAACAAGTATATATCGGCTTGTTTAGTACGGCTTGATTGAAGATACAGCTTGTTAAAAAGTAACTTTCTTAATGAAAACGGTTGGCTTTAGGCATCAAAAGTCAAACACGATATATAATGGTCTTGCTTGAAAGTTCTGTTGTGTTAAAAAAAATAAAAACACTTTTAGAAATGTATTCCAATCAAACTTTTTAATATATCACTTATTTGATTTAAAAAAAAATGTTTAATATATCTATTTTATTAAAGTTGTAAATCCAAAAATAAAAATAGAAGCTTACAAAATAACCATTGTTAGTTCTTAAAAAATGTTAAAATTATTACAAGTTTTAGCATAAAAAGTGTATAAGTTGATGTGACAATGAATGCGATTAATGACATTTTACAATAAAATAATAAAAGTGTGTTTCTGTTTTTAAGAAATTAAAAATAAATAAAAAAAGTTGTGGGTGTTTTTTTTAAAGCAATACTTTATATATATATATAAACAAAGATATGAGTGTCTAGATTATCTTTTATAAATTTATAATAGTTGACACATCAATTTGTTAGATCTATATAGTAAAATTTTTAGTAATCTTAGCATCATTCTAAAAAAAAATTAATTTTGTTGGGATGTTCTAAGGATTAAATCACACTTGGCAAGAGAAAAAGGTCACGATACAAAAATTATTGCTTTTATCTTTAAATAGTGTGGGGTCAGTAACCCGAAAAATTGATGGAGTCTATCAAAGGTG
This sequence comes from Quercus gilva, assembly GCA_023621385.1. Taxonomy (NCBI): domain Eukaryota; kingdom Viridiplantae; phylum Streptophyta; class Magnoliopsida; order Fagales; family Fagaceae; genus Quercus; species Quercus gilva. Next base: position 9,342,254 of record CM042482.1, on the reverse strand, counting down.
GGCTCGCGGCCCAACGGCCCAGACCGAGGACACTTACCAGTCCGAGAACACTCATTCGTCCGAGAGCACTCATTCGTCCGAGGATGCTCCCTTGTCCGAGGATAAAATTCATTCTTCAAATCAGCCTATGATGTCAACGTAACTATTTTAGTTGTCGACGATCTTTATAGGGTTACGTGAAACCAAACTAATGAATATTAGTCAAAGGATGAACTGGAAAAATATCCCCTAAAAGCTGCTGTCCCCGCATTAAATGCTTCCCACCTAACTCTCTGGCCGCATTAATGTGGAGGTGATACCTGAACAGTAATAAAACAGCTTTGTATCCACTATGCGGAGGATCCGGGGAGGTCGGATGGGACAAGAAGAAAATCTTCGGAAAGTAGCGTACACGTGTACGGTAAAAACAAGATGGGGAAGCTAGTATATAAGGCAAAAAAAATCAGAATACGGGGAGAGAGATTTTTTGGAGGACAAAAAAAAAGGAAGGAGAAGTATTCCATCGAACGCGCCAGAACTATGTCTTTTTCTACTGACCGGAGCTAGGTCTTACACCCACGTCTCTACAAATTTTTATTGTGAAGGGTTCATTACAAAACTAGCCCTTACAATTGGCGCCGTCTGTGGGGAGAGCTTGATCCAACCGTAAGAAAAGACAAGTACGACGGCTAATGGCGGAAGAAGCACCAAGACAGGAGGGCACTAGCCCACACCAAGCAGAGTCCAGGGGACCTCAACAGAGTACCCCATTCGTCCGCGAACGAAGGGGAGAGCGCAAGAAAAGCGTGCAAACGACCCACACAGAGAAGAGTCAGTCTCGAGGAAAGAGCCATGCCTCCCACGCGAAGGACAACAAGGACATGCAGCGTGAGATTAATACGCTAAGGAGGGAACTACGTTATGAGCGACGAAAGAAAGCGACTCAGGACTCGAAGCAATCCTCTGATGAGTCAGACGATACAAGCTACAGAAGACGGTCTAGAACTCCGCCCAGTGAGCTTTTTTCCCATGATAAAGGCCATTATAGTCGGAGGATGTACAAGAGTCCACCTCGGCGGGACTTGGGGAACGAAGCTTTGAACAAAGCTCTGAGTCGAGTTTCTCGATCACCGTTCACGCGACGCATTGAGGGCGCGAACCTTCCTCGGAGGTTCCATCAACCTACGTTCACCATTTATAATGGTCGAACAGATCCGGTGGAGCATGTTAGTCATTACAACCAGAGAATGGCTGTTCATTCTAGGGACGAGGCCCTGATGTGTAAGGTTTTCCCTTCGAGCTTAGGCCCAGTGGCAATGAGGTGGTTCAACGGTCTGGAAGAGAACACCATTGATTCCTTCGAGGAGCTCATTCAGGCCTTTGGGGCTCGCTTTATTACTTGCAGAAGGGTGGTCCAGCCGTTAGGGTCGTTATTATCCATATCTAAGCGAGAAGGAGAAACGCTAAAAGCATATTCTGACAGGTATTGGGAAATGTATAATGAAGTAGATGGAGCCAATGACAGTGTGGCTATTAATACCTTCAAGGAGGGTCTTCCAACCGATCACGATCTGAGGGGTTCCCTGGCCGGTAAACCTGTAGCCAACATGCGACAGCTTATGGACAGGATTGATGAGTACACAAGGGTAGAAGAAGATCAGATACGAAGTGGAGGAAAGTCCAGGGCGGTCCCTCAAGACAGGAGGGAATTTAGGTCAGACCGATATGGCAACAACCGACCCCGGAGAGACTTTGTGGGGCCGTCAGGTTCTGTTAACTCCCCAGTGGTTAACGTTGTGTTCCGAGAACCAGTGCAGCGTGTTCTAGAGAAGATACAAGACGAGCCCTTTTTCAGATTTCCCAGTAGAATGGCAGGGGACCCTGCGAAGCGTAACCAAAATCTCTACTGTCAGTATCATAGAGACCACGGGCATACTACCGAGGACTGCAGAAACTTGTGGGACCATTTGGAAGAGCTGGTCCGAGAAGGAAGGTTGACCAACCTTCTACATCATTCTAGTACCCGAGGGGGCCAGACAGGTCCAACATCGGGAGGAAATGCCTCTTCAGGAGCTCCCTTGGGCATTATAAATGTTATATTTGCTGCTCCTGGAAGAACAGGATCTGCTCCCACCAGAATACTGTCCGTATCCCACTGCCTAGAAAGGGGCTCAAACGCAGTGCCGAAGAAAGCGAAGCTGAACGGCTCATTGGTGCTAGGCTTTTCAGAAGAGGATAAGAGGGGAACCATACAGCCCCATGATGATGCTTTGGTGGTTACGATGAGAATCGGAGGATATGACGTAAAAAGGGTGATGATTGATGATGGGAGCGCAGCTGAGGTGATGTATCCCGACCTGTACAGAGGGTTGAATTTGACGCCCCAAGACCTTACGGCCTATAGTTCGCCATTGGTTAGCTTCGAAGGCAGAACGGTCATTCCGTTGGGTATGATCAGATTACCTGTACAGACAGGTCTTGATGTGGTTGAGGTGGATTTCATTGTGGTCGACGTTTTTTCTCCCTATACGGCGATTTTGGGAAGACCTTGGTTGCATACCCTAGGGGCTGTCTCTTCTACCCTTCATCAAAAGGTGAAATATCCATCAGGTGGCCAGGTGTTAGAAATATTGGGAAATCAGACCATGGCAAGGCAATGCATGGTGGCCGCTATTCAGCACGAGCCAGAGGTGAGCTCATTGGCCGTGGCCGAAGATAAATTATAGCAATTAAAGAAGCCAGGAGCCCTCCCTGTCGGTACCACTGAAGAAGCAGGATGCGAGGATTTAGAGAGAGTGACTGTGGGTGATGATCCGGACAGGTACTTCCAAGTCGGAGCACTATTACCTTCGCCCGAAAGGGAGCAACTGGTTGAAGTCCTTAGAAGGAACGTAGATGTGTTTGCATGGAACGCATACGAAGCCCCGGGGGTTGATCCAGAGTTTATCTGTCACCATCTGAATGTCAATCCTTCGGCTGTACCAAAAAAACAGCCTCCTCGGCGTCCGTCCAGGTTACATGCCGAAGCTATTAAAGACGAGGTAGACAAGCTCAAGCAGGCAGGAGCTATTAAGGAAGTGTTTTACCCTCAATGGTTGGCGAACACCGTTGTAGTAAAAAAGAAGAGTGGAAAATGGCGAGTGTGCGTGGATTTCACGGACCTCAATAAAGCTTGTCCTAAGGATCCCTTCCCTATGCCTCGTATTGATCAATTGGTTGATGCAACGGTGGGTCATCCTCGAATGAGCTTCTTAGACGCCTTCCAAGGCTACCACCAGATCCCACTGGCATTGGGTGATCAGGAGAAGACGGCCTTCCTTAATCCCAATGGAAATTATCACTACAAGGTGATGCCCTTTGGCTTGAAGAATGCGGGATCAACGTACCAGCGGATGATGACGAAGATGTTCGAGCCGCAACTGGGCAACAACATAGAAATTTATATCGATGACATGGTGGTAAAGAGCAAAGTAGTGTCCGAACATGTGACGGACCTTAGCAGCACGTTTGAAGTTTTGAGGAAGCATAAGTTACGATTAAACCCCTCCAAGTGCTCTTTCGGGGTTTGTTCGGGGAAGTTTTTGGGATACATGGTGACACATCGGGGGATTGAAGTGAACCCTGACCAGATCAAAGCCATAAACAGTCTACAACCACCTAGAAACCCCAAGGAAGTCCAAAGGCTGACGGGAATGACTGCCGCACTGAACAGGTTTATATCCAGGTCAGCCGACAGGTGCAGACCCTTCTTCCTTCTACTCCACAAATGGAAAGGGTTTGAATGGACCGAGGAGTGCGCATTAGCATTTCAGCAGCTCAAAGAATATCTATCTCGGCCACCCATTATGTCAAGTCCTGGCGTGGACGAAGTTCTCTTTGCCTACTTGGCGATAGCTACCTATGCTATTAGTTTCGTGTTGATACGATTGGACAATGGCGTGCAGCGGCCAGTATACTACGTGAGTAAATCACTCCACGAGGCCGAGATACGGTATCTGCCATTGGAGAAAGCCATTTTGGCAATAGTACATGCTACAAGAAAACTTCCCCATTACTTTCAGGCACACTTTCAGGCACACACCGTGGTTGTTCTGACCCAATACCCACTTAGAGCTGTACTTCGGAGCGCAGATTACACTGGCAGGGTTGCCAAATGGGGCACAATACTTGGGGCTTTCGATATAAAGTATATGCCTCGCACTTCTGTGAAGGGTCAAGTGCTCGCTGATTTAGTGGCCGAATTTGCTGAAGATACTGAAGAAATAATTGCAAGCCCACACGGCGCAGATGAAAAATCGGTCGGCCTTATATCCACTCGGCCTCTGCACCCCTGGAAGGTATACGTGGATGGAGCAGCAAATCAGAGGGGATCGGGAGTGGGGCTAGTCCTAGTATCTCCCGAGATGGCCATTATCGAGAAATCTTTAAGGTTAGGATTCTCGGCCACCAACAATGAAGCCGAATATGAAGCTGTGATAGCAGGAATGGCAACGGTAAAGAAACTCGGTGGAAAAATAGTGGAGATGTTCTCGGATTCAAGCCTGATCGTGGGCCAAGTCAGAGGAGAACTAGAGGCTCGAGACGCTAGAATGCAAAGTTACTTGAGCCGAGTTAAACACATGCAAACAAACTTTGAATCTTTTGAGTTGTCCCACATCCCTAGAAGCGGGAATGCGCATGCAGACTCTCTGGCTACCCTTGCTACCTCCTCGGCGAAGGGCTTACCTCGGATTGTCATGGTTGAGGATTTGATCTCACCCACTCTAACGGCGGAAAGCCCTATTCAAATCAACCAGATCGGCTCAGCACCTAGTTGGATGGATGCTATAGTGGCATACCTCGAGAAGAATATACTGCCCGAAGACAAGTTAGAAGCAGACAAGATAAGAAGAAAAACTCCTCGTTTTTGGCTGTCCGAGGACAAGAAACTTTACAAACGTTCTTTCTCTGGACCTTATCTGCTTTGCGTGCACCCTGATGCATCAGAGGCACTTCTGGAAGAGCTACACGAGGGGATTTGCGGGAGCCACACTGGAGGAAGGTCCTTGTCTCACCGGGCAATCACTCAGGGATATTGGTGGCCAGGCATGCAAAAGGAAGCGCAGGAATACGTTAAAAAATGCGACCAATGTCAAAGGTTTGCTCCGAACATTCATCAGCCTGGGGGAGTGCTCAACCCCCTTACCAGTCCTTGGCCTTTCGCGCAGTGGGGTTTAGATATTGTCGGCCCTTTCCCTAAGGCAATTGGGAATAAGAAGTACCTACTAGTTGGCACGGACTATTTCACGAAGTGGGTTGAAGCGGAGCCCTTGGCGAATATCAGGGATGTGGACGTCAAGAAGTTTGTGTGGAAAAACATTATCACCCGATTTGGGGTCCCTCAGACTCTTATCTCTGATAATGGTCTCCAATTTGATAGCAAGGCTTTCAGGGAGTATTGCTCCGACCTGGGAATAAAGAACAGATATTCCACTCCAGCTTATCCACAGGGAAACGGACAAGCCGAGGCTATCAATAAGGTCATCGTGAGTGGGCTAAAGAAGAGACTAGACGACGCGAAAGGCAGATGGGTGGAAAAGCTGCCGCATGTATTATGGACTTACCGGACAACTCCACGACGATCAACAGGAGAAACCCCATTCTCAATGACGTATGGGGCAGAAGCCGTGATTCCAATAGAAACGGGTTTTCCCACGTTAAGGACCAGTGCTTTCACTTCCGAGGGCAATGATGAGCTTTTGGAAAAGAGTTTAGATATGATAGACGAACGACGGGAAAGCGCGATGGTTCAGTTGGCCTATTACCAACATAAGCTGAAGCAAGGCTACGATGCGAACGTAAAGCTGAGGCCACTAGCTCTCGGAGACCTAGTATTGAGAAAGGTCTTGGGAAATACCAAAAACCCAGCTTGGGGAAAATTGGGGCCCAATTGGGAGGGACCATATCGTATCACTTCTGTAGCAGGAATAGGGGCTTACTATTTGGAAGATCTAGACGAGAGAACTGTACTTCACCCTTGGAATGTAAGTAACCTAAAAAGATATTACTATTAGCACAAGCAGTTCTGTTATATATTTCCTTTTGTTATCTATTTTATTTTTATTAGTTGGAATTCTATGACCTGTATTCCCTAAGTAAATCGAGGTACTGGACAGAACCAAGGCATTGCATGGTCCTCGGACTCAAGCCTCTGGTGAAACCAGATACTTCAGATGAGAAAACTAGGTACTGGACAGAACCAAGGCATTGCATGGTCCTCGGACTCAAGCCTCTGGTGAAACCAGATACTTCAGATGAGAAAACTAGGTACTGGACAGAACCAAGGCATTGCATGGTCCTCGGACTCAAGCCTCTGGTGAAACCAGATACTTCAGATGAGAAAACTAGGTACTAGACAGAACCAAGGCATTGCATGGTCCTCGGACTCAAGCCTCTGGTGAAACCAGATACTTCAGATGAGAAAACGAAACTAAGTAATATCATGTCCTCCAGCCGCTTCTGAGTAAAAGTTAATACAGACGCGACAACTACTGAAGTATTAAATAGAAGCCAAATTATGTTTGGTTCTCGGATTACATCATGGTAAAAAATTAATATACTCCTTTCCGTTGAAACATTAGGCAGAGCTTAATTCATAAAAGTCTGCACACACACACGATGAGAGTCGGCACCTCTTAAGTGCGGTCCAGGTGATCATCTTTATATATCAAGACAATTTTCGTAAGCGTCACCGAAAGCATTTTTAGGGCGATTGGCACCTCAACGGACTAATGAGTCGCAATGTTATCTACGATTCGGTCTTATATTTCTTATAATGATCGTTTCTACTTTCCTAGAGTCCGAGATCATCTAAAAATATAAGAATATTTGTGCAAAAGTTTATACGAGAAATAAGCAAACCCATGATATCATATATATGTCTGAGAAAAGAACCATGAGTCACAATCAAAAATATACACTTAAAATTTCCTACACCAACTATTTGTTTAACTTTATTTGTATTTTGGGTTGGGGGACTTTTGTCGCGTCTTGAGGAGGAAGGTCCTTCTCCTTCTCCTTTGAGGCCCCCTCAGCAGGCAAAATGGTAGAAGCTAAGTCCTTTTGAAAACCTTGAGAAATTTGCCCGTCCTTTGGATCCTCTGCGACTTTGGCTGAAGAGATCCCTTTCTCCGCCCCGAGCACCTCAGGCTGTTTCTGCTGACCGATTGGGAGAGGATCCTGACCCTGAGCCCCTTCTGATGGGCCAACTGCCGTAGAGGAAACCTCGTGTTGCTGAGGAGTAGAGCTTGAGGCTCGTATGGCTGAAGGAAAGAAAGTATTCTCTGGCTTTCTCAGTTCTAATGAAAGCGCGACCCCAGCACGGTTGAGAGCTTCCTCCCAAGTTTGCGCACAGTACTTTCGGCACACAATTGGAACCTCGGTCCTGAACCTGTCCTCGGTCTCAGCGACACCTTCATCATATCCTCGTTGCTCGGCCTCGTCTCTCGCCTTCTCAGCCTCGGCTTTTGCTTTTTCTGCCTCGTCTCTCTCCCTCTCAGCCCGACCCCTAAGCCTTTGAGCTTCCTCCAGTTGTTTCATCAGCGTCGATATTCTCTCCTTGGAAGCTGCCAGTTGGCTATTGATATCTTGGAATTTTTTCCTTTGATCCTCAGTTTGCTTTTGAAAGGTGGTCAGGGCTGAGTCAGCACTCTTTCGAGCGAGTTCCTCTTCTGCCAACTTTTTCCTCAGGTCCTCTATATTTTTCTGACTATTGGTAAGCGCCCTGGAAGCTTCACTCCTTAATTCCCTCTCCTTGTCCCATTGGATATGTAAGTTGCTGGTTATTTCCTCCAGTCTGAAAGTGGTCTGGACAGCCTGTAAAAAAAAAAAAAACGAAACGAAAGCATAAAAGATAGTCAGAAATAAAGTGAACCAAAAAGAACGGAAGGAACTGTGAGAATGTTATACCATGCCCAGGTGCCTTTTTAAGTTCATGAAGATTTCATTCTTCTTCATCTTCTTGAGCTCAGCCATATCCCGAGGGAAGAGGAGGGTTTCTTCTAAGACAGAGGCAACATGGCATCCAATTCCCCCATTGTATTCTCTGATGGATGCATCTGCCCTCAAAGGTTCGCCACCGAGCATGGGTGCGGGAAGCCATGCTTCAGGCTCTGAGGACCGGGCAGTTTGCTTGGCACCCGCTCTAGAACTCCCACGAGTTGTTTTCTGCTGTTTTGGAGGTCGCTGACCTTCACTCTCCTGGGCGGGATGAGATTCCCCGACCTCCACCACCTCCTTGCCTTTTTGCTCTCTTTTCCTTTTAGGATCGGCGGATTCAACCCCTTGAGGCTGGGTAGATTTAGGAGAAGTCGAAGGTGGGAGGTTGGTTTGAGGAGACCTCCCTGGAACCTCTCGTCCAGATTTGCCTTCAATAACATCGAGCAAACTTCTTTGGCTTTTTCTTTGAATTCCCATGTCAATGGGAGTCGCTTCGGGAGACTGGGGCTGATCAAACACCTCAAATCCGTCCTCAGAATCCGAGGCCTCCTCGACTATTCTTCTTTGTTCCTCTTCTTCCTCTTCCTCCTCCACTTCCTGAATGGCTGGTCGTGACGAGGAAGCCCCTACGGGAGCAGCAGCTTCGGGTAAGGGTTGAGAAAAGGGGATGCCTACAGGGATCCGAACACCCTCAGGAACTATGAACCCGGACTTTGCGAAGGCTACGCTGATTCGGGGCAGCCGAGGGTCTTTAGCCTTTATTACCCACTTTGGTACTGAAAAGGACGTGGAAATTGGTTTATACCCAAGGATGAGGTGCGCTGCCCTTAATTGACCGTCGGAAGGATTCTTGTATATCTCGGATCTTAGAATTCTATCCAAGCTCTCCCTGTTTACTAGCCCAAACCGACGTTGGGTATATTGCTTATCTGCAGAATCATTAAGACAATGACAAAACTCCCATCAGGAATGAAGTTAACTTAAGTCAATAAATACAAATTAAGGTGCAAAGGTTTTCAGCCCAAGAACCCCACCTGGTTCACCCCCCTTCAGTGGGCATGGTAAACCGTCATGCCACGCGCCAGAGAAGATAAGGAAATCATCTTTCAGACCCTTGTTAGATGAAGGAAGACACTGGATTAGCCTTACCTCGGGGAACCTGGACTTAAGGTAATACCCCGCATCCTTCAAGTTTTGGAGGTTGTACACCCAATTCACGTCGTGATGGGTAAGGCCCAAATTTAGCCTCTCATTTAGGGTTTCTATACTCCCTAATACCCTAAACATATTTGGGGCACACTGTGTGGGGGCCAATCTAAAGAACCTAAGGAAATTAGTAGTGAGCCTGCCCATCGGAATAGTCATCCCTCCTTCTATGAAAGCAATCATCAGGATGACTACCTCCCCTGTTCGCCTTTGATCATACCATTCTTCCACGGAAGCGTACCTCATACCCACCGTTGGGGGAATCCTATACTTAGTCCTAAATTTCTCTATTTGCTCCTCGGAATCAACTAAATACTTAAACCTACCCATTTCTTAAGGATTGTGAAAAGAAACTAAAGAAGGGATTGGAAAACTGAGGAGGGTTAGAGAAACTTACAGTTGCGAAAATAGACTCCTCGGACAAAACTTCGAAGTATTTATGAGATCGTTGATAAGAACAAAGAAGGGACGGGATCAGTGAATACTTGATAAAATCTTAAGATTTTTTGAACTAAAAGTAAATGTGATTTGAAAAGCTCTTTATAAGGGCACAGAAACCGTAAGCGGGAAAAATCCCGCCCATCAGTCATAGTGATCCTCCACCGTTAGATTCGCATCTTACTGTAACGTGGAGGATAGGGAAACCGCTATCATTTAATGGTGGCATGCCCATGACGCCGGAACGTCAGGAACGTGTCTTAGACAAGGGAAAAGACGTTCTGACATTTGGGAAAGCCCAATGAAAGACTTGGGGACGTTATATCAAAATCCCCCTTTTCCGAGACAACAAAAAGGGAGATTTTGAGGGGCTATTGTGGGGTCAGTAACCCGAAAAATTGATGGAGTCTATCAAAGGTGGGCTCGCGGCCCAACGGCCCAGACCGAGGACACTTACCAGTCCGAGAACACTCATTCGTCCGAGAGCACTCATTCGTCCGAGGATGCTCCCTTGTCCGAGGATAAAATTCATTCTTCAAATCAGCCTATGATGTCAACGTAACTATTTTAGTTGTCGACGATCTTTATAGGGTTACGTGAAACCAAACTAATGAATATTAGTCAAAGGATGAACCGGAAAAATATCCCCTAAAAGCTGCTGTCCCCGCATTAAATGCTTCCCACCTAACTCTCTGGCCGCATTAATGTGGAGGTGATACCTGAACAGTAATAAAACAGCTTTGTATCCACTATGCGGAGGATCCGGGGAGGTCGGATGGGACAAGAAGAAAATCTTCGGAAAGTAGCGTACACGTGTACGGTAAAAACAAGATGGGGAAGCTAGTATATAAGGCAAAAAAAATCAGAATACGGGGAGAGAGATTTTTTGGAGGACAAAAAAAAAGGAAGGAGAAGTATTCCATCGAACGCGCCAGAACTATGTCTTTTTCTACTGACCGGAGCTAGGTCTTACACCCACGTCTCTACAAATTTTTATTGTGAATGGTTCATTACAAAACTAGCCCTTACAAATAGTATAGGTATATGTTTCCATATTTTTGTTACAAATTTTGTTAAAAATAAATGTAATATACTCATATTATACACGTAGCGTTCTTTCTCCATTTATGTATTTTTATGCCGAATTAAACCCATCCATATATTTACAGTATCAAACGCATACCATATTTTACTAACTATGTTAAGGATAAGGATTGCCCTGTCGCCTTATTAGATACATTTTTGGTAGCAATCTGAAAAGTTGGGTTAGAAAATCTAATCTATTGCGGCGACAATTTTATTTTACAAACAAGGGTGTTCAGACAATTTTTTGAGTATAAAGCAACATTTCTTTTAATAATGTAATCATGTTATATTGAGACTTAAAGTCCATTTGGAATGCACTTATTAACCAGAATATTACTTAGTTTTCCTACTATTACGAGTTCCAACTTCCACATGAGTCACTTATTTATTTTATATAACTTTGGCTTATTTTTCGGACTATTTGTGAGTTTCATCTTATGTGAGTCACCTACTTATCATCAAAAAGACTGCAATAAAAGGATTTTGTAGCTAACAACAGGAAAGTTTGACATTATTTGTTTTTCTTTATGTAAAAAAATCATGTTAAATATCGTTTTCATCTCTTATCATTGGAATATTCAGTGCAACCAAACGTGAGAAAATTATTTTTTGGGTCACAACCAAACAAACAAGGGAAAATGAAATCATTTTTGACAAAAACAAAAACAAAAAAAACAAAAAACAAAAAAAATGTACACCAAAACAAATAATCTTAGATACCAATGCTCCTATTAAGACAATACCAAAGAAAATGGTGAAAATCAAGAAGATCTCATCCCATGTCATTCATATGATAGCATCTAACTTGTAACCTCCCTCAAAAAAAAAAATTTAAAAACAATACAAAAATTACACCAAAACAACTAATCTTGGATACCAATGTTCCTATTAAGACAATACCAAAGAAAGTGGCTCAAATCAAGAAGATGGATTTGGATATATCGATTTTCTCCAAAACTTCTTCCCATGAGTTTCAAAATTGGAACACATATTTACCCTTTTAAACTCCGTAACCCACTACTAAAATTGTGTGTAGTACAACCTTATCATGTTTTTTAAGGTGAGTTACACATTCATAAATACCCAATGATACTAACAAGTTAGAACAATAAAAATCGGGGTAATTGGATCATGGGCTTCACCAGAAAAATCAGTAAAACTAATAGCTTCCTAGCCGAAACTTGGGCTTCGCGGGATGGTCTCCTCTTGTGTAACCAGCTAAACTTGAATGCTGTCATGGTTGAACTTGATGCCAAAGCTCTAGTGAATGCTCTCAATAATCCTGCTTATGCTAATACCATTGTATCCTCTCTATTTGATGACTGTAGACGTCTGGCTGCTCAGATTCCCCATCTAAGCATCAAGCATATCTATCGTGAAGCAAATAGGTGTGCTGATTGTCTAGCTAACTTAGGCATTTGTCAATCCTTAGATTTTATTTCTTACTCTTGTCCTCCTGTGGAATTGGTGCCTCTTGTTGAGGCTGATAGCCAAGGGATGTTTTTAAACAGGCTTTGTCCTGAGTTGTTGTTCCCTCGTTAGTACTTCTTAATGATATTTCCTTTTTACCAAAAAAGAACAATAAAAATAAATTTATTATAAAAAAACAATAATAAAATAAAATAGATGACTAGAAAAAAAAAATTATACACATTAGAAAAATATCAAAAATAATGGTTGTCGACCAACAACCCACCAAACAAGTCAACCAAAAACCCACCAAACAAGAGTGAGGGCGGATTATACGTTCTTCATCTCTTTCAACACACCGGTAATCAAATATTGGCGACTTCATCTTCCAAAAAATTTTCATTAATTTTAAATTTTTTTTAAAATCAAATAAATCATCCATGGCTAAAATCACTTCATATTATGTATTAGATACTTGTTGGGCTTTTATTTCTATAGCAGCAACGAAAAGCAAACATAAGATAGTAAGAGGTGCAAACTATTGCAACAAACAGCTCAATACCTTTTATGTTTGCTTTGCTATGGATACAAAAGTCTAGCATCTAATAAATAATAGAAAGTAAATTTAAAAAATAAAGATTTAATTGCTTTTTCCTAATTCAAAAATAATTACATATTTTTGAAAGATGAAGTCACCATTATTCACTAATAAATTAAATTTAAGTATTGAAACCCATCACATTACTCCAATGTTTGATCATTTCTCAATATATAATCATCTCCATTCTCTCCAATATTTCCTTCAATAATTACGAAATTCAAAAACTTCTTTATTATTTTTGATTCCATATCCATCACTAAAACTGCGTGAGGTCTAAGTTTTTTAAGATTTTCAACAATCAATGAATATGGTACACCTTCATAAATACCAGCGATACTAATATGTTAGAACACCAAATCTAAATCAATTAAAAAAAATAGAAGATTAGAAAAGTTAATTGTGACAAAAAAATATATGAAAAAATCTATATGAAATAAAATAAAATAAAAACTAAAATGCAAATACATCATATTGGAAACATAACTAAAGTAAGGTCCCCACCAACCAACACCACAACAACTAATGGCTTATGAGAGAGTGAATAGATTATATATTCTTCATCACTTCAAATATACTGATAACCATCAATGTATACAACTCTTTTGAAAAGTCCTTCCAAAATAGTATAATATCGATCTGTTGGAAGAGATGAAGACAACATAATCCACTCACACTCTCGTCAACCACACTGGTTGTTGCATGATGCATTGTTGGTTGATAACCATTACTTTAGTCATGCATTTTAGTTTTTCCATTTCATATCGTTTTTTCATTTTTATTTTTGCCACAATTAAACTCTTTTTTTTTAGTTTACTATTTTTTTAATAATAAATTTAGTTTTCGTGTTGTATCTATGAAGGCATACCTCATCTGAACAATAAAAAAATTTTAAAACTTCAACCCCACGCAATTTTATTGGTAGAATAAAGAATCAAGAATAGTTAAAGAGGTTTTCAAATTCCGTAATTCTTGAGGAAGAAACTTTGGAGAAAAAGGATATGGTTAGAGATTGATCAAAGTTGAAGATAATGAATTTCAATACTCAAATCTGCTATCGAATTATCGGTGGTGAATGATCTCAACAGGTAATTATGCTAAGAATAGTTTTAGACTTTTAGTACTTACATTAAGAATGGTTTTCTTTTGATACCAAATCAAATTAATTTAAGGAGAAATAAGTTAGTAATAAGCTGCGACCTTTTCTATATTTATTAGTTCAATTCGTAATTATCTATACTATTATTTAAGGTTCTTTCCCTGTTTGGGATTCTCATTTTTTTTTTGTTCAAAAATGCTCCTACACCCCTATGTTTAAATAGAGACAAAACTAAAGAACAATCCGATAAAAATACAACTCTAACTCCTACTAAAACATTACCTAAAAAGTAAAGTCACTCTCATATTGATTTTCAAATTGCTTTATCTACTTATAAATTAGATTCTTAAAATAAAAATTACATATAAAAAAAAAAAGACAGTTTTTTTTTTTTTCCTGCAATAAAATAGGACCACTAAGCCCAACATTTTCATTTCTTCTTTTCTTCTCCTTTTTTCCCCTTTATCAAGACTTAAACATTTCTCTCTCTCTCTCTCTCTTTTTGTTTCCTTTCTTCTAAATTCTAATCTCACTTTTTTGTTGGTTTTTGTTTTTATTTTTTTCAAATCTCTTCTTCTTTATTTTTGAATTATTAAAAAAAAAAAGTGATTTTTAATGTACTCCCTTTTTTTCTTTTTAATGATTTATTTACTTATTTATGTTGGTGTTTAAATTGTTTTCTTTTCACATCTATTTGTACTGCATTTTTTTTTTCATTTTAATAAATGTATTTTCTATGTCCAAAATAAAAATCACTACGTGTGTGGTTTAATTGGATGGAAGAGAGAAACATCTCAAATTGAGATGAATGGAAAATTATGACACTAAACCCAAAAATTACATACTCTTCAAAGTACCCATATGGATTGGGGTCCAACTAGCTGGATTGAATTCTCTTCTACTCCTTGGACTGCAACGATATGGTGTAAGTAGGCTAGCAGTGACTAATATATTTAGCTCCAAGCTAGTTCTATCTACCTATCTTAATCTTTCTTGTAATTTTACAGTTCTAAAGTGGGTACGTATATTTGTGGTTGGTAGATAAGGAAGCTGGAGGGTCTAATCGGCTTGGGTTGGTTTGTAATTTTCGAAAGATGCTTGTGTTGGTGGGGCCACGGCTTGGGCTTGTTGTAAGCTTGTGTGAATTTTCCAGTTGGCCTTGAAATTTTAATTGGAATGGAGGTTTGTGTCTAAGGGTAATTGGGGTTTGGGCTGGTGCGATGGGTTCAGATGGGCTGGAGGCTTAGAGCTGGTTTATTTCCATTGAGTGTGGGCTTCAAGGTTTTGGGTTGGGGTTGATTGATCAGATTGGGCCCAGGCTGAGCTTTGGGCCTGGGTTCACGGTTTGGACCAGGCTTGACCCGGTCCACCCTTTTCCTAATAAAACTACTTCCACCAATCAGGACCTAAGACAAATCTGGTACACCAATAATATTTTGACACCTCACCACCTTATCCCATCTCCCTGTTTAATTCTTTTTCTTTTTCTTTTAACCCATCATATCAAAAAGGAGAAATGGGTATGATTTTGTTTCAAAATTGGTATTTTCTGATTTGGGGTTTGGAGATTGTTTCAGATGTATTTGAAATCCGATGTGTGTATATGTATGACAGTATGAATGAACATGTGTAGCCGTGTGTGTGTGTGTGTGTATGTGTCTTGTGTTCCTATGTACACTTGAGCTACTACCATTAACATGTGAGCATGCATTTCCAAAAAAATAAAAGCTAGCAATGAAAATGAGATGGGAAGTAGAAGATGCTACCCATTTATTTCTGTTGTTCTCTGTTTTTCCATTCTCTTTTGTTTATAATTCCATGCTGAGTGTTGCCTGATAATAGACACAGAGCAGAGTTATAGTCTTTAAATCCAAAACCAAATGGGAAAATGAAATGCATAATAATAAATAAAAAAGAAAAAGGCTTGTTATGAACCTGTTGGATGCTGCTCGGCTTCTTTGTTTTTCTGCTTGTCTCTCTATTTCCCTGCTTGTTTGCTGTCTGTTGCTGCTGTTTTGTTGTTAGTTCCTGCTTGAAACTGACTGTATTTGCTGCGTAAATGGAAAAAGAAGCTGGCTTTTAGGGACTTTTTTTTGGTTTTATGGAAAAAGGATGTAGCTTTCTGTGTTTTTGGGCTGCGGAAAAGGGTTCCCTTTTGAGGCTTTTTGGTTGGTTGGAAAATGGCTGTTGTATCGGATCTTGGCTGTGTTTTGTTGTAACTTTGTGAGGATTTGGGTATGTGAAAAAGGAAGAAGCTTTCTTGTATTTTTTTTTTGTTCTGTCTTTGGGCTGGAAAAATGATGGATTTTTTCTGGGTTGTTTAGGCTCTATTTTTGGAGCTCTAAAGGGGTTGGAGTTGCAGCTATAGGCTGTTCGCAATTTCGGGTAGGTGAAAAGGAGGGATTTTTCTGGGTATTTTGGGTTATGCAGGGAAAGTTTTTGGGTGTTTCTTTGAGGAGCTCATGTGACGGTGTTTCATGGTTCTTTCTCATGTGGATGTGTTTTTTTCAGTGGGTATTTTGGGGGTTATGTTAGAGGTTTTAGGTGGGTGCTGGACAGTAAAAGCCCTTAAAAGATGAAGGGTCCAGCCGTTGGGACAAAGGGAGAAATTTTCTTTGGGTTTGTGCCGTGCCTCCCCCGGCTGATTCGTCTGTCCTCTCTTAGAAAAAGATCTGACTAAATCTCACTAGATCTGGTCGACATCTTGTCGGATCTGAGCTTGATTTTGCCGGAGTTGGCCGAATGTCATATATAGGATCAATCGGGTCAAGTGGCTTGAGTTTTGAAGAAAACCCGCCACTCGACCCACTGACGTCGGTTCTTGGAGACAGAAACCCACCGTCGACCAACAAGAGCGTCAGTTCGATGGGTGTTGGTCGGGTTTGGACAACCCCACTTAAAACTTAATGGCATGCTCAAATAAAAAAACTCGAATACTATATTTAGAAACAACTTTCCATGAAACTTACTCCAAAATCTTAGCAGGCTTTCCATAGGAAATTATGTACTATTTCCACAATTAAAATGCAACATAGATAATTTCATTCAATTAGTGAAATCTCATTCAAACCAACTCTAATTTTATCCATCACTAATCAAATTACATTGAATTTCATGGTTTTAAATATAACATCAAAATTAATCTAATTACATGGTTAAATTTCAATTTAAGCTCATTCAAATTTAGTCAATTGCATAAAAAATGATAAAAGTAAAATAAAAAAAAATTAAAAAAAAAAATGAGGTTCAACCATTAAAATTATGAAATCCTTTAATTTATGGCTAAAACTTTTATTGAAATTTAGAGCCGAACAAAATACGATATCAACACAATGTAAATTTACATGATTATTATACCAACCACATATTTTTACACAAGTTTGCATGACCAAATGTGAGTGAATTTTGGACCGACTAAAATGTGGTCATTTTTCTACTATACAAGCACTTAGCGCTTTAAAATTTTACAAATACATATTTTAATAATTGTTTTGAAAAGTAAATGTGTAAAATAGAAAATACAGAATTTTATACTAAATTAAACATTAATTTTTACCAAATACAATGTTCTAAAGTATATTGTAAAAATGTATATGTAAATAAAATAAAATAAAATAAATTTTTAGTGAGGTAAAATGTTTTTTTTTTTTTTAAATTTGGGTACCCAATATAAATGTGTTTTAAATCTAAAACACAAAAACCAAACCTCATGTCAGTGCAAAACAAAATAAGTAGGCAAAATAAGTGGTAAGGTAAAAGTAGATAAGTTATGACAAAATTATGATAAAAATTGTGATCTTTAATGTTTTTCCTATAACAATGGTGAACCAAAAAGGGAAATGTCTTTTTCCATTTTTTTTTTTTTTTTTTGAGAGATAAAACAACATGATGTTAACCTTGCACTACAAACCTTTTCTCTAGACTCCCAAACGGATGAAGAGACGTCGAGACGCTTGACTTCTTTTGCCGAATCTCCCGAGTTATTTTCGTACTCTTAATAAATACCAAACCAAAAGGTCCCAAACCAAATAAAAAGTTAAAAAACAATGTATACCGTGTACTGAAAAGGGGCCACAAGTCCAGCATATTAAGACGTGTGTCAGTGTGTCATTGTGCAACTTGACAAAAGCCATGCTAGTCCTGCTTTGTAGGTTGATATGCAGAGTTCTGTACCAGCTAATTTACAACTTTGTTCGTTGTGCCAAATCAATTTGGATAGGCTTTGAGTCTTTGACACCACAAGAACACAATAATTAGCTGAAAGGCTTTGAACACCTCAAGCTGATATATTTATATATATATATATATATATATGTGTTGATCTTTTATATGGAGTCAAGCCATTCTATGTGGTTTAAGTTTAATCTGTCCTAGTGACTCTGGTCTTCTGGGTCGTGAGCTTTAGACAGCTTTTATGCACTTAGACCAGTTGATTGAAGACTATTACAAAGGCCTGAACAATCCAAATATTCTTAAAGATTTTATAAACACCACTTTGTCTAAAAATGACCAGGCAAACTTGTCATTGAAACCAAAAGCAAAAATATTTTGAGAAATGGATAAAAACAAACCTGACTTCTGTAGCTTACCAAATTAATAGAATTCACTCATTTTTGTACATTGAACATTTGTTATATTGTATGCATCCATCTAATCTAACCTTGTCGTCTAGAACCATATACAAAATGACTGTTAAATATGAATTGAACACTTGTGGTTTACATTTTCGTTAGTATTACAAGGGCAAGATACATCAAAGATGTTATATCAAAAGGGCCACAAGTCACCCCAAAGAGATCTTTTGGCCTGATGGTGTAATGTAGGATTCTTACTTTGAGTGACGACCACACGCTCAAACGTACCCTCCGAGCCATCTTGATTGGTTGATCGACAAATATCCATCGTGACATGCCTGCCCCGTCGAACAGGTGAAAAAATAATCCTGCCCCAACCACCCCCAAGATCAGCAGAGGTTGTTTCATCTTCCTCCTCATCTTCGTCATTCTGGTCAGCAGCATCAGTATCCATTACATCTGAATCATAGGTAGCTGGATCCACTTCTTCGTATGGAATATTATCAGCTTCTTGCTGTAACTTCATTAAGTCCTCTATCCAGGTCAAAAGAGAAAATTTCAGAAAGATCAAAAATGAAGTTCAAAAATTCCCAGATTGCACTAGAATGCAAGCTGATTAGCACATGCATGCTAGGAATCACATTATAGCAAAAACATGCTTTGAGAGTATTCAGATGTACCATAGTCAATTTCAAGATCTTCCGGATTTCTTTTTGCATGTTGTTCCTTCAATGTCTCAAATTCCATGCCATCAAGGGGCCAGGGTTCACTGATTAAATTAAACAGTCATGTAAAATATTTACATAAGGAGCTGCAAGGTGATGGAAATATAAAAAATAAAATCGAAGAATTAAAAATGATTTTAGAAATCATATTTGGGCATTTTTGGCAAATATGCTCATCATAGAGATTGACAGAAACTAGAAAGAACGCATGATGAAAAGTCACTTAACTAATTAAGAATTAATATGTAAAACTATAAAAGAATCATTTTTCATTCTGATGAACTTCAAAAATACCATCAAATAAACAGTTTGATATTCTTTTGTAATTTTTTTTTTAACAAAAATATAAAGTAAGCTTTACTATTTTAGAATTGAGCCACTGATGACTAAGAAAATTAATGAATAAACAGCCCCATCTCTTTGAAAGCAGCTCTTCAAATACTCACCTTGGTCTTTGTCCTCGTCTAAAAGCAACGAAAGAAAATTTCTCATCCTCAAAGCCACGTAAAGGTGGTTCCCCCTTGGCACGCTACAAAAATGCCATTGATTAGAGAGAAGGTAATAGCGATGGCATAAATTTCCTAAATGCTTTCAATTTACTTTTAATATATATATATATATATATATATATTCTCAGAACTAGAAGAATCATAGGAATAAAAGTGTCAAACAACTTCCAAATAAGAAGAGAACAACACAATTTGTATAGTTCTTTGACAACATTTTTTTTAAGGGCACTACATTAGAAAAGTAACCTGCAAGGTTAGGACTTGTATTGACACCCATGATAAATCATTTAAACACAAGGATCTAACACCCGCTTCACAAGAAACTCTTGATATATGCTTGGAACATCTGTCAAACAAATATGACATTGCATGCATCATGTTTTCAAAAACCAGACTTGACTGGCTGATCAGACCAGGTTAACTGGTAACCAGTGTCTAGGCTGATACGGTCCAAAAAAAGGGCAATTTAAATTTTATTCAAAAATGGTGAAACCTTGAAAACCCCAGAAACAAAAAAAAAAAATGCATCATATGCATTATATTATTATCACCATTATCATTAAACTAAGAATAAATGAACTTTTCTCCCCAAAAAAAAGAATTAATGAACTAACTTTTCATTTTAACTTTTTTTTTGTTTTGAGAAAGAACTTTTCATCTAACTTCAGAATGCTATGCCCAAAAAAGATTAGCCCATGCATTCAACACTCCACATACTTGAAGGAGGGTGCTATTTATAAAGGAAAAGGTACAAAAATTTCCTTTATTTTTCTATTGTGGGACTTGTAATACTTCTTGTTAAAACCTCACGCTTATTTATGAAGGAAAAATTATAGCATCTTCATTATTTTAATATGAAACTTGAAATACTTTTCAAATAAATAAAAAAATCATTCATTTTTTCAATGTGTGACTTCCATCTTCTTTAATTATTTCTGCTGGTCTGACTTGAAAACCTTGAACTCCTCCCTTTTCTGATTCTTTTCACAGTTCAAGTTTTAAATCCATGGCATGCATATCAACATGTAGCAGATTGGCCTACTTACAGATGATATACCAAATGGTTAACTAAGCAAAGAAACAGTAGCCACATGGGGTAGACAGAGTAGGATATGGATTAAGGGAGGAACCTTGTATGCACGTTGTGATGATGTCCTCTCCAAGCGTTGGACAAAATGACAGTATTTACTAGTTCTTGCCAATGGACATTGTCCATCATGAGGGCACTGCATCAAGAGAACTATATGTGAGAAAAAGAGAATTGGAAAGAAAAAAAAAAAGTGGGGGCGGGGGAGAGATGACCATAATACTCACAGGGGCAACTATAAATGCACCACTTTTTTGAGCCACCACCAAGTCCTTTGAAGTTGTATTGATTGCAGCTTTTGATTTACGGAGTTTCTAAGAAGTCATGAATATGGCACTATACATGAGAAGGGTTAATAAAGCACAGTAGCTAATCAGAAACACAAGAGTCCTGCAACAAATATTGAATCAGTACTGTAACTAAAATATTGTCCCGAAGAATGAACAACTTACCCTTTTCTCCATCCACAATATATGAGATCGCATTTGAGATATTACATTAAATCCATGAGGTGTTCCAGGTTCAACCAAAACCTACTCCACATTTGGATTTCAAAAAAAAAAAAAATCAATGGAGAAAACTTGAAAGCTGAAAAGTGTATAACTATAAAATCAATTAAAGCAACCAATAATGTAACATTTCTCAATTCCATGCATGAACGTGACAAAACATGAAACTTTCCATAAGCAGGTATCATACCAGAACATCCTGTGTAAGATCCCAAAGCTGGCGTACTATAGTGATTCTGTCCTTCAGAGATGGTATCTCCCCAAGCACATAGGACTTCACCCCATAGCCAACAGACAATAAACATCAATTAGTACCAGGAAGAGGCCACAACTCCGGATTTTCAAATAAATATTTGTATGCTCTCTTATAAATCAAAAATAGTAATGGAAGTCTCATTCGTATTGTATAAATGGGCTAAATAAAACCAAATAAAAATAATAATACACATTTGATGAAAGATTCCTTAGGTGCAGTGATTTAAAAAAACAATATATCAAATAGAAACGTGATACTTCCTACATTCATGCCAAGGCTCAAATAACTTTTGGGAAAATGTTTTAGGAAGAGACCAAGAAGAATGCAACTTACAGCAATCACAAGGTCATGTCTTCTCTCTGACTTATTGATGCTTTTAGTAAGTGCCTGAATGCTATCATAACTATGAATAAGTGGCAGATTCTTCATACCTAAAACAATTGTAACATATAAATATTAGAATTTTGTTTTGATCACATGACTTCTTTATCTCATGAATTTGCACGGGAAAAGAGGGAGGGGGGAGGGGGAACCAGAGGATAGTCACATAGAAAAACCTATTGATACTGCAAACATACTTAACATTTCATAAAAAAATGTCAATGAGGCAACATAATTTCAATGCACACAATGATAGCGTGTCAAATGAAATCTAAATCTAAATTTCTCCTTAAAATAAAAATTAATAGCTTAATCATAAGCCTATCCCCCCATTTCTTAACAGGAATGCTTGAGCATTATTTGCAGCCATACCTCATGCACTTAGATTTAGAAGGAAGCATTAGTGGAGATACTTAAGAATAATAATGAATCAATGGAAATAGAGGTTAGGCCATGTCACAATGATACTTCTAAAAGAATGCAGCAGAATTGGAATATTCTTAGAGAATGAAGATCTATGGGTTCTAGTACCACTTTAGATTCCATTTTTAAAGTTTTAATAATATTATGACATATGATAGTTGCAAAATGATATTAGGATCTATGAAAGAGTTCACTATGCACAAGGTTTTACACATATTAAGCTTGTTATAGCATGCATATAAGCATCATATCACGCACCTGGTGCAAATCATACCCCGTAAATTTCATTGACCTAAGCTAATTCATGATTAAGTCATAAGCTATTGTTTTCTAAGGTTATTGCCTACATGAACACTAATTTTGCATGACTTCCAAATCCAAGACTCCAAACCCACACAACAGAACCAATACAATTTAGCACTCAGCCGAAATACACAACAAAGAGTTACTATATGGTCCCTTCAAACAATAGTAATTTTTCCTCTAATTTCCAACTGCTCTTTGAAATTTTAATAATACAACAATCTCACAGAAAGATCAACTACTTGAAATGAGAAAACTGTCAGTTACCTTGTATAAGGCTCCGGCCAGCACGCTGCATTGACTGGGATGGCTCCACTAAATTGACTTTCTCCAAGGACTGTGGCCACACTTCTCGCAGGGCCCTACAAAATATTGTTCACATTGACGCAAATGCAGCTACTAAGAGATAACAATAAACCAACATGCATTTTAGTATGCAGGTGACTATATTGGGAGATATTAAAATGAGCTTTTCACCAGAAAGCCGAACCCGTGCCAGCACCAAAATCCAACACTCTAGCTGGAGAGAAACCTGGTAGCCTTCTACGAACCTAAACACCCAAAATTTACAAAAATTATAACGAAACAATAATTTGAATTTTTTTTTTTTTTTTGATAAGTAAGAATGATATATATACAAAAGTCTACTCTATGCATGAAGAACATAGAGCAAACCCAGAAAGTACAAGAAGAAGAAACAGAGAAAAGTTGCTTTCAATAATTCAAATTTTCAAATCCCAAAAGCTTCATTTGCTTTCTAAGAACATATACAGGGGGAAAAAATTTAACTCAAGGGAACTAAAACCCTTCACCCAGTTAAGCCTAATTCAACTCTCAGTCTCAGTCAAGCTTTGCACTTCATCTAAGTCTCAAATTTTGGCAACCAAACAGAAAAAAAGAAAATAACAGCAATTCCACACACAAGAAACACCCATTGAATTTCTGTCCTTTCACTTCTATTTCTATACTACCTCCTTGAGAACTCGGTGACATGCGGAGAACACAGCAGGCATCCGAGATGCAACATAAGCGGCAGTCTCATCCTCCATATACTTGAAGCCAATGTCACCATAGCAGCTCTTGATCTTCCACCGCTGCTTCGAATGCTCTACCGTTTTCAATGGATCCTCCACCAGCTCCCTTGACGTTGTCATCACCATCTGCGCGTTCACATCCTTGATTGTGTTCAGAGACTGTGATAGCCTCAGCACCTTCCTCTTCATGTGCGGCTCCTCAAGCTCTGTAACCCCAATCCCCCACCTCCAAAAATCAAATGCTTATATATAGAAAGAAGCATACATACATACATAACTGTAACCCCAAAAACACTCCAAAAATCAAATGCTTATACATAGAAAGAAGCATACATACATACATACATACATGTAAACCCAAACCCACCTCCAAAAATGAAACGCTTATACATAAAATGAAGCACACATCCCTATCTATAACCCAAACCTGCCTCCAAAAAAACATACTTCTACATCCAAAGAAGCACACACATCTGTACCCCCAACCCCACTTCCATAAATCAAATGTTTAAACAAACAAAGAGTCACAATACATATCTGATAAACTACCACTTGTCCCAAAAGCTTAAGCTATTAATAAATGGTGAATTTATCATTTAATCATAACACTTCTCCCTAATAAATGGGACCCAACATATGGAAATGAACATAAGCAAGCCTTTTTTCCAAGCCGAGCTTGAGCTGTTCATAAACAGCTTGGTTCATTTGCAGCACTAAATTTAAGCTATTAGGAAATGATAAATTTAATCATTTAACTAAAATCACAACCCAAAACCCACCTCCAAAAATGAAATGCTTATACAATCAAAGAATCAAACATACATATTCCTAACTCCAAAAACCAAACCCACCTCCAAATAAATCAAACACTTATACATACATACATATAAGTATGCATATTATGAAAACAATTCAGAGAAGCATTTTGGAAATGAGTAAATGGGTAGTAGCTACCTCGGAGATATTTTTTGATGGCACGGCGGAGACGAACCGGAACAACCAGGCAGCGCTGGGATTGCTTAGCGGCGGCGCGGAGGTTTTCCGGGGTGAAGATTTTTTTAGAGGTTTCGGGCAAAAGGATCGCCATTTTTCTATGTTGGTGGAGCTGTGACTGTGAGGAGGAAGAGCTGGTTTCTTCTGTGAGTGAGAGAGAGTGAATCGAGTTTGGGTGTGTGGGTTTTTGGATGCAGAATAATAGGGTTTTAGGGGTTTTGGGCTTGATGATGGGTTTATCCTTTTAGGCCTAGGTCCATTCCGAGCCCGACTTATTCTTCCTAGATACAATTTTTACAAAATATTTCACAACTAACAAGATACTAAGTTATATTTGCGAAATGTTTCACAAGTGATGAGATGGTAAGTTATATTTTCACAAATATTTCATAACTTCCAACATAGCAAGTTGCTAATAATAGATAATAAAGTGAACTCAGTAAAAACCAATAATAAAATAATGCTAACTCAAGTGTTGTGAATTATTATAAGAACTGTTGTAACGGCAATATTACTCATTATTTCTACCCTCAAAAGCATTTTTTTTTTTCTAGGAGGTAAATAAAGGAGAGGCTTAGTAGGGTATGAGATACGAATCCCAATATGCTAGAGAAATCATTAGGTCTTTTGGATGGAGTCCTCCACCTCATGCAAGAGGTTGTATTTGTTGTAACAAGAATATATAACATCAATTTTACATGGGATCCCATATTTGTGGGATCCACCCCATATGATAGGGATGTTATATACACCAGCTGGCAGCTACATAATAAAAATAAAAATCTCCTCTCATAGGGTTAGGGCTCATTCTCATATAAGAGGGAAGATACATACACCTAATGCATGATAGATTTTCTCGAAAAGAGGAAAGACTCCATTGGAAGGACATAATAACTGCTCAGTTATATTTTTATTTTGCTAATAAACAATAACCTCTCAACGTGCAGACACTAGAGGTGCTAGAAACCATTGGTTATTTATTACCCATTTCCTCCCTTTTCTCTTGACCTCTCCCTGGCACAACACTTGTCCACTACTCTTTTGACATTCCATTGATTTCCAAGAGGAATAGCTTTTGTTGCAAGAAAACAGAAATGGAAATTAATTATTTGTAGGATGCTATAGCATAGTAGTTAGCAGCAAAGCAGTTGAGATGGGATATAGAAATCTGCTGATTCTGACATAGAGAAAGCAATTGAAGAAATGCTGCACAGATGAAGGAACCATGGTATTGCTCAATAATAGCAGAGGGAAAAAACATGCATATTGCAAAAACGTGATTCGCTGTGCATTTAAGGGGAAAACTAAAGACCCTCTAGCCATTCGCTCTGCATTTATAACTTCACTCAAAACCAAAGAGCAAGTTCTTGTTCATCTCAACAGACAACGTAGAAACCAAAAGGCAAGTGGAAAATGATCCCCACGTCCCCAACATCACAGCAAAATAGGGCAGGAATAAAATGAAACATTAATGACAGTACTAGAGTTTGAAAGCACTTTCCATCTCATTATGGAACCTCAAGAGTACATTCGCAGGTAGTGAATACAAAAAAAGAAATACATTAATAGGGACCTCATCCAAGAATACAACCACCACCCTAAAAAAAATTACAGGAATCGAACAACTCTTTCTGCTCAGAGATACACGGCCAGCGAGCGACACCCAGAAGAACCCAGTCTAAAATGGGGGTTGGCCAACTACAAAAATCTCAACCCTCTATTGAAACATATTCAGAATCAACTCTAATTTGAGCCAGTTTCCCTCGCCCAAAAATTTACTCAATCATAATTCCAATATCTAAATGAGATTAGCTCTCTTTAGGAACCTAATTGTCTGACAGTAATATGGCCATATTGATTCCACATAATCAAGGTATTTCTCCATCATCCACTCTTGCAATTCTTTCAACCTTTTTCTTGATAGCTCTTTGTAGTCTAGGTTCTTTATGTTCACTACAGGTTGCCAGAATCGAGCATGGACGTCTTCTTTAAGCTTCCCACGTGCAACATAGCTATAGGCCACCATGTAGTAAGTGGGTAGGTTTTTAATTACTTTGACAGTCTGCTTGAAGCTGAAGACATAGAGCGCGCACAACCAGCGGAACATCTTGATGTAGGCAGCTATAATAAGAGGCCCAATAACCCACAAAGGAGTCAACTCCTTTGAAACTTCAGCTCCATAAATAAAATTAACCACCAGGTACAAAGGGATGCTGCAAATTAAACAGAGAAATTAGAAGCAGCAGAAATGTGCATAGCATTATTGCGTTTTCATGCATTTCAATTTATAAAAACTATGTGATACAATATGAAGCGCATTCAAGAGATGCCTCAAGTCACTGTATAATGCCAAAAGACTGCACTATATGACACTGCAGATGGTTGTGCTCAAGTTAACGATCAAGATTACCAATAGAACTGCAAGTTAGAAATCGTCCCTTATGATTATAATTAATTTCATTCACCTTTTTCCCAATTCAAAAAAATATTGCGGTTAAATTTTCAATTAGAATTGGTTAATACACCAGTGACATTCAGTAATAAGCTACACTATGCATTAATGCAATTTTCCATTAGTACAGCATGTTTCCTAGGCTCCATATTTTGCAGACAATTCCAATAGAACAAGAAGGAAGCACTAACTCAATCAAAGTTATAGGGGCAGCAATAATTTTCACTGAGCTAAAAAAGAAGAATGTGTTGGACTTGGGAAACCTTGACTAATGTTCTGTTCATTATTAGGCAGGCATAAACAGTGCCTAATTGTGCCTGATTTCTTTTTATTTTTCTTTATATTATCCGTAGTATAACATATATGGTCTACATTCTATCAACACCACACACAACTTGCTTTTAGTACAACTACTAGAAAAGTAAAATTGGTAGAAAATCATAGGAAAATGGACAAATTGACAGTTAAACATGCACCCACATTCCACACCCATGCACAAATCCATCTTAAGACATAATCCGTAATGGATAAGGATATCTCAAGTCAAGCATATCAACAGAAGAGAGATTAACGGGCAAAAACCAATATACTTACAATAATAGTAAGGGTATCTTTATTGTTGCATCCAGACCCAGAAAGTGGCACCAAACCGCCTTTAGAATCTCACCTCTTTCCTTTTTCTCAGTCCCATGGTGAGTCTCTGATATCTCTGTTGGAGGTAGTTCTTCTCCCAAAATTCCATCCTCTACTTGACTTGGTGATTGTGTGCGCAACATTGTCAACCATTTCTTGAATAGTTTATGAATGGCAGGGGATGATGCAATGCTTTGATTCGCCTCAGAGGTATAAGAAAGTGGAATGTCATTCACCTTTGGAGATTCTGTTATGGTATCCTCACTCTCTTTTAGTTTAACTGAATTCTTTGGTACCTTTGATCCATTTACTCTGCCTGCTGATTCACCATTTTGGGCACTGCCTTTGAAAGCTGAAATTCTCAAAGACTTAAGTTTTGTTCCACGAATGCAAGAAGCCCCTACACTGTGGAAAAAAGTGTAAGAAGAATTACATCTAATAAATGACAGTGACAAATTTTAACGGCTATAAAATGAAGAAAGATTTATATATACTTTTTTGATAAGTAATAGTTTTATTGATAACAAAAAAGAGTCACCCAAGTATACAGGAAGTATACAAGGACAAAACAATCAATTACAAAAGTTAGATAAATCTAGCAGATCAACAACTGAAAATAAAGAATGACTCCTCAAAGCTGACAACCAATCCAGTAAAGTTCTAAAAAATAATAACTTAGATCAGGCATGGTTCTCACTGTATCTTCAAAACTCCGGCTATTTCTAAAATAATACACACACACACGTGCGCGCGCATAAACATATTACTTCTAAAGTATGAGAAAGAAAAATTGTTAGAATACCACCCACAAACATCAGGATACCAAATTTTTAAATATTATAGATAATTTTAGTCTGAAAAACTACACCCGTATAACTCAAGAACATAGAAATGTACAAAGAATCATTGTAATATGCAGATACAGAAGTTCAGGACAAAATTATCCCTACCACCAGATCATGGAAGAAGCAATCACCCCCCACCCTCACCCCCTCTCTTAAATTTATTTCATATGTTTTAACATTTATATTCTTTTTGAAGCAATCATTTTATTCAAAAGAGGAAAGGCTTATGTACACAAGATGTATACATAAAACTCTCCTAAAGAATTACAATCTAAAAGGAGAGCCTATAAAATCCACAATAGAATGCTCATCACTTCTTTGGAGAGTACAAGATTACTCAAACAAAGATCTCAACAATGAAGATTTCAACCACAACTGGAATCTCCACACCATTAAATGCGTGATTATTCCTCTCCCTCCATAACTACACTAGACAAAATGGGGCTATGTTCCAAGCAAATTGGCATGATTACTAAAATGATCCCTCCACCCAAAAAGCACACCCACCACTCTCCTGCACATCACCTAGTGAACACCAAACATTAAGAAAAATAAAGGACCACGTCTCATGGGCAATAACACAGTGAATGGCTTTTGAAATAACACAAATGAGTTTTTTAAATAACAATACCACTTTCAACCCAAATAAAAGAGTTTGACCACAGACAAACAAAACCATATGCAAAAAAATTCATTAAAGCTTGTCCAATTTTCATCCTAGGTGTATTTCATGATTTTAATGCCTACCAAATAAGTTGAATTTTTTTTTTTTTGGTTTCTTACTTCAACATTTTTTATTATTATTATGATTGATAAATCTGTGTGAAGTTTGAATCTGATATGCAGACCTACCAATTAGTTACACAAAAAGGAGAGGCAGAATGAAGATAAGAGAAGGATGTGCTTGTGTTGTGAACCATTATCCAATCAATTAATTGAAAATCCACAACTGTAAATCCAATAACTAATAAACATGAAAATATAAAACATTAACAACTTGAGGAGGCAGACTCCTTAAACCATCAAACATACAAGTCATATTTTCAATTCTCCTAGTTTTAAATGGTATATTGGCAGTAGGACACACTTAAGAAGGAAAATTCTCACCTTAAACGAATATTGTATTTTAATAGGTAACACCTATCTGCTTTCCCAACCATCTGAAGTGTGGCTGCATAATGCTTCAACATCATCCCTTTGCTCCATGATATTGGCCTCAAGGGAAATGTTGAATAAGAATTCTGAAATGCATAAAACAGATTAATATTTTAAGATTTCAAAAAATTTGTAAGTCAAAATATGAATCTAGGAATTAGTGAAAACAAGATGAGAACATTTTACAATAACTAGAAACTATCACACAGCAATAGTACATAGCGTGTTTATGCAAGATAACATGTCAAAAACTTTCATGGATTTTAACTAACATCACATGGACATGGATCAAAAGTTAGGAGTCAATACAGTCTCAAAATAATTGACATGGCTGACTGAAACTCATGCTCCTTGGCTCATATGGAAAATATTGCGAGCACATATATGAGCAGATTTCTTGCACATGATTGTTAACTTATCTATGTTCATGTTGTTTAATCCATGTAAAAAACATTGACACCATCCATTAGCTGACTCATTTCTCTACCAGGTTATGCTTATTTAGATGCTTCCATACATTGCAACCAGTACAAGAATTTAAAACTTAAAAAAGAACAAGGCAACATGTTAACGACGTATGGATTAAGTGGCTCAGTATTTAATAAAACTAGTATGGGGGCAAGAAACATAGTCAGGCTTGAAACATTTATGAAGTGAATAAATAGATTATCTTCTTTCATGTTTTTGATAAGTATTGTCTTCTTTCATGCAAACTTGAATTCCAGAAGTATCGCACAAAAATCAATTTATTGAGGAAGTTTTTTTCAAAATGCTGAACATTAACATTGTCATTTAGCCCAACATCTACCATTCTTTTGCATAGAACAATTGCATTCTTGGACTTCTCAAACTGGTTCTTTCCCAAAACCAAAACTTACAATTAAGAGTAGAAGATTTCTATACATGTAGATATATGAAACCCATGTAAATAAATGCAGGTTACACGTTGACCGTCACTAACTATCGTGTCTTTTAACCTCAAATAACTCTGTTTCTCAAACATCATACAAGCATATGGATAAAGTGATCAAGGCTTTCATACATTACCTGCATTTGATGGGTTACCAACACCATTGTCTCACCCTTAACCACCCAATCATTTACTTAACAGGGCCTATTCAACCAAAAAAAATGACACAATAAACACGTAATTTATCCAAAGACAGAAGATAATAAGCCAAGTAAAATCCCACAACATAATACAAAAAGATCACAATTTTACAACAATATAATACAAGCAAGTTCTGCAGAAGCAAAATTCACAATCACCCATCTAAATAATACTCAAAACCAAAGAATATTGAAAAACACATATTCCAAAATCTGTAAACAAAATCTAAACTTTCAGTCAAAAAAAACCCATAACATGGCCAACTTTTACTAGTAAACAACAACAACACACTCTCTCCAATACCCAACAAGGATTCACAGAAAAAATGGCGTGAGAATTATGCATCCCCAATCATTAGCAGAAGAAAAGCAAAGTTTTTCATTTTCTTATAGAAAAGAAGGGAAACAACAACAAAAAAACCCAGAATGTAATATTTTAAATTCAATTTCCTTTCCTTTTTTCCACAATTTTCTAGGCCACCAAACAGAATCAAATACATTCCCAGCCCCCCAAAAAAAAAATAATAATAAGAAAGACCCAGAAAGCAAAAGCCTAAGATAAAGCGAAAGGCAACAACTTTAGCTTCAAAAGGTGTAAATTTACACTGACCTGTGCAGTTGAATTCATGAGCTTCTCAAAAACCAAATCTTTTTTCTATTTTCTATATGGAGGTGCTAAAAAAAACAGAACTTGATACAATTATGATAAGAATAAGAGCACCCTTTTTTATCTTTATCCTCTAATTGAATTTCTATTAATACAACAAAGAGAGAGAGTTTGGGCGATTGAATTTAGGGTTTTTATAGGGACCCTTTTTTTCACAGTGGATATGATATTATACGATGATAATGAAGCACCCAAAAAATAAAAAATAAAACTAAAACTAGAGGGTAAGGTAAAGAAAGGCGGTTGAAAAAAAAAATATATATATATATATATATATATAATTAAAATGGAAATTTTGGAATTGGTAGTCTTTGTGACATGACCCGTTTTGGTGATTCGGGTTGCGGGTCTAGTGATTTTTTTTTTTTTTTTTAATTATTATAAAGAAAAGGTAAAGGATTTGGCCATAAAACACCCACGACATGACAAAGAGGTTAAGAAGTAAGAAGTTTATCATTCTTGGACATTTTACACCTCCCTTAAGTTAAGCAAGACATTTGGACTCGAAAAATGCGATGCTAACAATATTTTTACAAAAAATTTTAAGTGATAGATTGTTACTGATTGCTATTGATGGATAATAAAACAATTTTAATAATTAGTTCAATTAAGAACCAATAACAACTTACTATTTAAAATTTGTTGTAAAAATATCGTAAATATAGAATTTCTCTTCAAACTCTAAGGATTTAAGGTGTTACAAGTGATATTAGAGTAATGTGCTACTTGTTGGTGGATGTTATGTATGTCATAAGTCAGATGTGTGAGAAAGTGTATATGTAGGACCTTGATAGAGTCTCACATTAATTAGTGATAGAGAAGTTGAGAAATTTATAATTCTCACCCCTCGAACACCCTTTTTCTATTAGGCTAATCTTTAGTACTCAAAAGATCCAAGGTGTTACATATAGATTATAAATATTTTTAAAAATGATTATGAAACATTCAATATGAGGGATTTTTTTTTTAAATGATAGTTTGAAACAAGGGTTGATCTATAAATATTTCTAAAAATCATTATGACACATTCAAAACAAGGGTTGATCTCAAATCATAAATTGTAACCATGACTCCTAAATTCGAATTCTTGAAAAGGAAGGGAAAGATTTTTATTTTTATTATTTATGATTGGCATCTGGGAAGGATTGACTGTATGTTCTATAACTTGTAATATGAGGTAATTTTTAATTTAGCGATACTTGTATTATCAATTATGATATGCTTTTATATTATATTATATTATATATATATTATACAGTTTAATGCCTGCCATTTTTAAGAAATAAAATTAATATATACTAGGATGATAACATTGATCTAAATTTAAGAAGAGCTTTTTAAAAATATATAAATAAAAAATACATAGGTAATGTTGATATCAAGATAAATCTTTTTTTTTTTTTTTTTGATAGATAATATCAAGATAAATCTTAATAAGAAATGGTCTGCGGTAATAATGGTTGTTGTCCAATCAATACATGTTATGAGCAAAATAAAACACAAAAGTAGCGAATTTACATGTTCATGGGTAAAGATACATGTTGAAGGCTCGAATGGCAATCTTTCTCACATGCTTAAAGGTTTCTCCTAATTAACGTTTGAAAGGGAAGGAGAATCAACAGAGATATAGTCAAATTTAAGGGCATTTGCTTCAGTAATAGAATAGTCTACCATGGATTAAGGTCCACACTGAAGAATATATATATTCTTACACAATTACATTTGTTGCTAATCATTGGATAATTTCTAATCTACACCTAAAGTCTTGCACTTTATTCATTAAAAAAAAAAAAAAAATTTGAAGTTTAATTTTTTTATAAATGTTTTTTCAAATGTTTTTATTATTTCATTTTTTAACTTTTCAAATACTCTTGATCTTACCTTTCTCACTACGATAAAGGGTAATTGAAGAGTTAAAAAATAAAAACAATAATAATAATAATAATAATTAATAAACCATTTGCTTAGAAAAGAAAATAGCTAGACAAAGATGAAGACTGCTAAGATGAGCAAGAGCAGCAAGGATAGCATGGTAAAACAAAGATTCATCCCAAACCTGGACTTAAACAAAGAATGGGGGCCCAAAGAGCAACTCAACCATATCCGAATGGCTGCGTTGTCCCATCGATGCCTCTATCAATGCAGACTTGCCGACTTGCAGTTGACAAAATGGAAATCAAAATTCATTGTCAAATTTATTTATTTATTTTGTTATAAAATAAATAAAATATAAAGACAAGATAAACAAATATTAGAGTAAAATTATATCTGAATTACTTATTTTCTTTCGTGGTTATTTACCGCATCATATTATTTCTAATGCTAACATATCACTCTGCTCTTTATATTTTTTTTGTATCTTAGTATTTTTCCTTTTTTATTTATATCTTGCGATCAGAAGATTCAGAACATAGGTACATATATATAGATGAGAGGAGAGAAACCATTATATTTTTAAAATCATTATATCTAATTAAATGAAATATTATATTCAAATTATATTTTAGTTATCAACCATTAGTATAGATTTATAGAAGAAGGGGGTACAAAATTTTAGTTGTAGGGTTTACTTTTTATAGGAAAATCAATAATTTAATCAAGACTGTCAAGTAGCTTGTAGATAGAGAAATATGCCTTGGTGGTTTGTTTGATCACTGTTATTAGTGTTATATATTTAATAGTGAGATTTGAACCTCGAATGTTTTTGCTTTTTGCTTTGCTGGAAACACTAGTTGAGCTACTTGGCTATTAATAGCTAATACACATGCTATTTCAATTTCTAAAGCATTAAGCTGAACCCCACAAAGAGGGCAATCCAAACACACCAACACAGGCCCCACAACACAAACCGACAATTGCGATATACGAAGGGGAACCAGAAAACTTCACTTCTTCCTCTCTCGTGTTCCATAGTAAAGGGATAATGGTCACTAAATACAAGGCTTAAAATGACATATTGAGGGTTCCACAGCAAACACACTGTGACCAAATTACAACGCTTAGATCAGATACATTTGCAAAAATATGAGAGGAAACTAACCACCTAAGATCACTTCACATCAAGTTTGCTCCAAGCCCTGCACAACATATAGCCATCAGTCGACAATTGATTAATAAATTAGTTATAACTGAAAAGATCTACTACGCAAAAATTAGTATTACCTGAAAACATGAGGGATCAATCCACTACAAATTATGGAGTTGTTTAGAGTCAAACAAAAACCTAGCCATGGAATTTCTACTATCACTACTCATAACCAGCATCTACTCGATCATTGCCACTTTGCCGTCCATAAAAGTTCCCCCCACCACGCCTTGAATGACTCGGACCTCTCTCTCTGAACCTTGGACCTGCATTATGAGTTCCATCTTTAGGTCCTTCAGCATTGTTGGACTTGTTATTGTTATACGGGCCCACTGGCTGGTACTCGTAATGTGAATTGTGCCTCTGCCTTTCCCAGTTTACAGGTTGGTTGTTATGTTTGCTATCTTGCCCAGATGAGTTCCAATCCCCACGAGATTCATTCCCTCTGCCAAAACGGTTATTGTTTTGGTTTCCACTCTTGCGGAACCCTGATGATGACCGTTGCTCATGTCTAACATCACTATTTGCAGGAGCATGTTCAACTGGGCTAACGTGAACTTGATTCGGGGAGTGGGTTCGTCCCTTTAGCGAACCTACTTTTCTACCTCTTTTAGCCTCTTGATGCCCTACATTTAATGCTTCTTCTGCAGTGCTTTTTTCAGAGGGAGACTCATCATGGTGAGGCTGGGGTACAACTTCACCTGACCTCTTGTCATGTTGTGCTGCCAGAGGTACTTCACCCTGGGGAGTAGACTCCTTTTTGTTTGTCCAAGCAACTTCACCATCTACACTCTGACCACTATTGGTTCTGCCTCCCCGTTGATAATTAGCTGAAGACATCTGAGATTTGGGTTGCCAATGAGCAGTTGACCGTTCCCCAAGACCTCTATTTTCTTTTGAAGTAGTAGGCAAGTCTGACTGACTCATTTCAGAGGCTGAAGAATGAGTATTTATTTTCTTGTGATCAGAATCATTAATATTCCCCATACCTTTCTGTCCCTTGAGTGGATGCCGTTTCGTTCTGCCTGTTACTCCCTGATCTTTTATGACAGAAACTGCAACTGGTGGAACTGAATCAGAATTGTTGGGAATGTTCCATCCATCAGAAGCATTACTTTCTTCAGAATATTTTGGTTGCTCTTTCACTGAATTCACGTCAGGCTTCTGAGGTTGGAAATCCTCAATTGATTTTTGAACATTCCGATCAGGGTATGAAGAAGGTCCCTCCTGCATACTTTGTATGCCGACTGACTCCATTGAACCCCGTTGCCGCCACGACCCATGTGCTTTTCCCTGCTTATTCTGTCTACCATCCCCATTCCTGGACTCCAAGGGAAGCCCAGCTTTTCCACTAGCTGAACTAGCAGGTTGACTAAATTCCATGAATTGAGAACTAGAATCTGCTTTCCCAACAGTCTCATCTGATGTATTCTGATTGATTGAAGATGCCACTGGTTGTTGAATGCATCCTTGCTGAGCCATTTCCTTTGCTACAGGCTTTGGTATGTATCTCTCCATTTCTGCCCTCTTTTTGGGATTGCTCTGGACTTGATGGTCACTCTTGATGGATGAAATACTGGACTCAACTACATTTTTATGACTGGCTTCATCAGTGTCAGCTTTATTCTGTGACCGCACCGGTGCCCAAATAACATCACTCTGGATTCTCTCTGCAGATCTATTAACATGTGGATTTCTTGGCGTCCTGCGAGACTGCTGAGATTTCCCCTGGCTAATCACTCTACCATGATCTTCGCTGGGTAAAGATAAGCGCTGTTCTGGTGACTGATTTGCATCTTTGGAAATAGTTACTGACTCAATTGAATTAGGATCCAATTCAGACTCAGCAGCCTTTGGCCTACCACTTAAAACAGAAGCATTAACAAGATTTGTTTCTTTTGATTCTGATGATTGTAAAGCCACCATAGATGATGCCGACTCCGCTTTGTGCTTGTTCTTGCCACTTCTGTTATTCTTCTTTCTCTGATGAACGGATGACTCGGCCATGGCATTTGCATTCACAGGCAAGCTTGACTCACAGCTCAAAGCACTTTCATTAGCAAGTCCCCCAACTGACACTGTGACCTTACCCGATGCATCAGGATGAATTTTCAGCGCCTCATCATTATGGGTGGAAATTGACTTCTCATCAATTTTCTTTTCTGACAGAATATTCTGCTTTTGTTTGTAGTTCATATGCTTCTGCTTTGAGGCATTACCATCATGAACATGGGGAGCATTATTAACATGAGCAACATCAGCACAATCAGCATCTCGCTGCAAGGACACCGACTGCTTTTGCACTAAAGGTTCCCTGTTAGCACTCTTAGGCTTCTCTGGAGGTAGCTCACTGGACAAAACACGGGATTGTTCCGCTCTACTGGTGCTACCCTCACTAATTTGAGGAACTACATTCAATTCTTGCTTATTCTGGATAGCACCACTTAAAGCATCTTCTGACTGCTGATTTGAACCATCCATCGATTGTTTACGCTTATTCAACTCTTCCAATTTTGCATGAGCCTTGGCCATTTGCCTTCTTGTCCGTTCTTCCTCCTCCTCCTTTAGTTGTTTGGCACGTTGCTCAAGCTCTCTCAACTTAGGACGCTGATGAAGTATACCAGTATCATAAGACTCAAAAGCATAAAAGCTAGAAGGAACAATAAAACAAGATATCTTACCTGTGCTTGATAATCACTTGGATCAGAAACGGGAGCAGCAGATTCTCTCTCATCCCTTGCTACAGGATATGGTCCAGACTTTGCAGAAGCCTCAACAGAGGGATGGTGGTCATGCACATGAACGTCAGAATGTGAAGCTAATACAACGCTTGGAGAGTCTACCACTGGAGATTTTTTCCGCCACCCATCAACCTCTTGGCTATTGAGTGCTCCTCTTCCACGATTACCACCTCTGCCTTGCACACCATGTGTAGATCTCCTGTGAATCTGCAAATCAGTATTTTACGAACACAGAAATAACTACTACATTGTTAGTGAAAGCCTGCAAGGTACAGAACAGGGAAAAAAAAAAAAAAAGAAACCTGGAGATGGTTGTTCCACTGACTACTGTAGATTCAAGGCTCTTATCTCCAGCAGAAAATCCCATTTCACGGGAGGCAGAATTTGTCATTCCAGTGGTGTGGGTTCTCTCGGAATACACAAAACCACTACCACCTTCATTTGTAGAATGGTTACCCTTGGCATTCTGAACCTGAAATTTATCCTTTCGCTCCTCCAAACTGGAAACAGATGTAATATCATGCCGTCCATCAGAAGCCCGGGCTTTTGCATTTAATCCCTCAATTTTTTGAATCAGGGAGGAATCTTTTGGAACAGCTGAAACAGGACCTTGAACTTCTTGTAAACCAGGGGATGTGTGTTCCAAATGTGTCACCGAAATGTCATCCAATACCCTCATATTTTCCACACTTTCAGGAGACTTTACTTTTGCAGGGACAGAAGAATAAGATCGTTGGTTGTCATAAGTCTGACTCGAAACTTCTTGACTGGTTTCTGTTCTTAAAGCCATCTCCTCATCATTTCTGTAATCTGACCTCCGGTCATTTTCCAATGAAGAAATTCCTGGTTGGTCCCCCTTCTCAACATATGCAGCATTTGTTGCAACCGTACCCTCCCATTTTTTCTCTTCATTCTTTCCCTCCCAACAATTCTGCTGCTTCAGAAGAACTTTGTATGGTCCTCGAGTATCATGATGATGACCAGATTCCACATGTTCTGCAGCCGATGTTTTTCCAGTAGAACCATATCCACCAGATCTTCCCTGAGAATTGCCAGGCTCAGGAACATTTTGGCCTGGGTACCTGTTATAAACATGGGGGGCAGCTGCCATTCCCATAAATGGAACATCTCGTTCATTTGATGCGTGGTAACCCATCGGTGGACCATAATAGCCTTCATATGCAACTGGACCAGGGAAAAAGCCAGGCCTCATTGGCATACCTGGGCGAATGTAAGCATCGGGCATATGAGGTCTATACAAATCTCCATTTTTAGGATGGTGTCCTCTTGGTGCGCCTCCTGGTGGGGGACCTGGCTGTGGATTGGCAAGAGCAGTAGGTGGGATTTGAGGACGATAATAAAATGGTTCCATGGGAAAGCCACCAGGAGCAACAGGAGCTCCATATGGAGGACCTCCTGGAGGTCGGAACCAACCTGGAGGGTTAGTTACTGGAGGACCATGCCAAGCTTCATAATGTTGAGGAGGAATACTAGGATTAGGGTATGGCTGGGGATCACCCTGCCACCTCTCCGAGCCGGTTGTGACTCCCTCATCACCATATGCAGGGGGATCTCTTACCCAAGAATTTGCAGTACTGCTTTTCACATTTGCATTTACAGAAACATCACCTGAAATATAAGAACACCTTTTTCGAATGAGACAACGCTAAACCTTAAAACAGGAATTGGCACAAGGAACAGGAACCCAGCATCTTCATTAAAAGCATGGGAATTGACTGCATGTACACAAACCAGCTATAGAAGCCCCGCTCCTCTCTTTGGGAAGTGCTATTCC
The DNA here is from genome assembly GCA_023621385.1 of Quercus gilva. NCBI lineage: Eukaryota > Viridiplantae > Streptophyta > Magnoliopsida > Fagales > Fagaceae > Quercus > Quercus gilva. The sequence goes on along the minus strand of CM042482.1, from coordinate 9,303,184 downwards.
ACCGGAAGACGAGCCTGGGCGCCTGTGAGAACCATGGTCTGTAATTCACAGTTGATCAAGCAATCAGAGAATTGCATAGAATATTCCACTAAAACACTTGAACCATAAGCCTCTTCTTTCATAAATCTAACAAACAGTGCAAAAGTAAAGCAAACCACACATAACCAAAATGACTTAAATTGCTCCATAAAATTTAGTTTGAAAAAATAGCAATGCAGTTAGATTCTTCATTCTTCAAAGCTTTATAAAAGAGACAATAGGCACGACATCAGCTTCAATCCTTCAGGTAAGTGACTATTTTTAAAGTTAAAGTATAACAATCAAGAAAGGAAGTACATAACAATGACAGCAAGTGGTGTAAACCATCAAATTAACCCTTAACTCTGATAATAGTAACTAACAAACATAAACATGACACTAAAAAAATATTAAGGAGGCAATTGAAGATAAACATAACCTTGTGACTCGGTATCCTTACCAGAAATATCCTTCTCTGAACCAAGTGTTGGAAAATCTCCAGAAGTCAGAGAAAACGCATCCTTCTTGGGTGCCATTACTCCCTGCAGGTACAACAGTGGATAACTAATATAGATCAGGCCATACAACTGACACAAGAGAGAGAACAAATATAAACTGCTTAAACAAAATAAGAAAAGCCAAGGGTGGGATTTTATAGAGTTGAGTATACAGTATAAAACTCAACCCAAAAACCAATCCCAACCATAATGTGTAAGACTATAATACCACATAATTGTTTCCCCTCAACCTACTGCAACTACAAGTGGCGACAAAGTAAGAGACACTGAGAGGGGAGAGATTCTAAACGAACAAAGGAAAGATACATTACAGACAAAAAATAGGGATACCACAAAAATTGTAATTTAACTCAAGATATCCTTGACACTCTTCCAATAAGCATGAATCATGACATGGTCATTGATATCACTAAAACAAAAACAAAAACAAAAAAATGAAGGCCAAGAATACCTATTTTTGTAATAATTCAACAGTGGGGGTGGGGGGATTTGAACCTTGGATGTCTCCGTTAGAAGCACCAGGAGAGGCTAGTTAAACTACAAGGCTCTTTGCAATGAAGACCAAGAATACAATTCCATTGAAGATTTCGGTATAATCAAGCAAGAAAAATAAATGCTTCCAATATATTCCTCAAATTCTTATTTGAATCTAACAAAGAGTAGTCATTGCATTAATGATATCCTAGATTTTTTTATCCTTTTTCTAGCAAGTACAACTCACTCGCCTGTATGGTATTGAACCCATGACTTATCCTCCACCCCTAATTAAGGGAGGAGATGCCATCTAGTCCAAAGACCACAAGCTTCCCACCCCCCCCCCCCCCCCCCCCAAACAAATTTTTAATTCCTTTTTTTTTTTTTCATTTGGATTAATAATAAAAATCCGCTTAAAAGAAAAGCACAAAAGTAGAGCAACCCTAGTACATAGGAAGTATAAAAAGGAAAAGCCTCTTTTAATTCCTCTATAGTTTTGTCGGAATTTACTAGATAATTAATAAATACATACGGTACATGATGCTCCAAATTATGATCAGTTGACACATAGTTTATCACTCTTAACTGCAAAATACTGTCTGGGTTTTCTTTTTTAATGTTTATTTTGTAGTATGCATAAAATTGAAGGCAATGAATTATTCAATACAATATTAACTAATTACTGAAAGTACAGAAAAAGGCACTGCCCACCAATCACAGAACTTTCAGTGAAACTTTGTTTCATAAAACGGCCCTAACACAAAAAAAATTATTGCATTTCAGTCCTGCATATAGTTTGCTTAAACAGTTCTTTTAATAGAAATACAATATCAGTAAATGGTGTTAAAAAAGGATTTATGTACACATCCAGCCCACATAACATGCTAAATATAACATCCATAACATATTTTGCACAACTTTAATGAAGAAACAATATATTGTTACTGCAGCATATCCTTCAGTAAGAAAACTGAGCAGGAAACTTCTTAATTTGTAAGTATTGTTAAAATGCAAAGAATCAAACCATAAGCTTACAATCAGAAATATACCAGCTTCTCTGCAGTCCCAGCAGCACTCCATGGCCCTGGATTTTCAGACGATTGTTCTGCAAACCGGGATAACTGTGAGCTACCAGGTCTTGTTTCTGCACTGCGAGGACGCAATGATGTTAGTGACGTCTGACTAGATGTCAATGCACCAGAAGCTGATGATGGCCTAGAGTTTGGACCCCATGCATTAGCAGTAGGTTCATGTGCTCTATCACTACTGGCAGTTGACGGTCGTGTGCTGCTGCCACCAGATGAAGGACGGCCACTTGGTGAACCAGTACCACCATCAGCTCTCGGAGACAGTGCTGAAGAACCCCACGCATGTGACGTGGAAGAAGATGATCTACTGCCCCAGCTAAGGGTGCCCCTGACAAGTGTAAACATATATACTCAAGCACTGCTTTGGCATTCATAATCAGGAAATATAGTGACAGCATTATAATACTATATGGATACACAAACAAATCATAATACTCACACACACACACACACACACAAAGAGATCAGATACCCTAGATTGAGGGATGTGGAACTTACTTAGGAACAATTTCCACACTTGGGTCCAAGCCATGATTTTCTAACCTTAAAACAACAAAGAGATGATGTAAAATCTTAGGGGGGCCAAAAACAATTCATGTCTGTAAAGTGAACCATAAAGAATTCAGCAGGAACCAAATACCTTTGACTTGGTAAGTTTATGGGTTTTGGAACCGTGACTTTCGCGACTTTCCCTAAAACAGTCATGCCACCTCTTCTGGCAGAGGCAGAAGAAGCCCCCCACCTGCATGAATTATGGCACCATTATATGACAATGTGAGGATGTGTGTCAATTACAGCATAAAAGAATCTGAGAACCAGATTAACCAACAGTATCCTCCAGCACAAAGCACAAACTCAAAAAGGATAATAAGAACAATTTTCACCAAAATCGTGAAGAAGAATAAACACCCAGTAAATTAACAATAAATAAAAAATAGTAACACGCAATAATAAAGACTGACAAGTGACAACATCGTAGTTCAAATTTAAACTAAATAATCCAACGCATTATCCTAACTGGATATTTACATGCATAAAGAAGGGAAGGGGGATGCAGGGGAACAAAAACTAAAGCTGAAACCAATGACATGCAGTTACTGGAGATTTAAAATAATAATAAATAAATAAATAAATAAAGACTAAAAAATTTATCGCACAATAACAGAAAATTCTACTAATGATATTTCTCTAATCAGGAAAAAACATAAAAATGAACAAAAATAGATCTACTGACATGAGATGGATATGCTACCGTACTCTCAGTTATCCACATCTCTTTCTAATCACATCCCTCATGGTACTCGATTATTTTCATGTGACTAATTCTTTTTATTTTATAGGTAAGAAAAAATTTTATTAAGAAAAAGTAACCAACCCAAGTACATTGGGGATGTACTATGAGGGCAAAAATCAAGAAACAAAATTACAATGATCAAGTAAAACAGGAAGGAAAAAACAAGAAAAATGCAACAAAGCCACACTCCATACAAGGAGAGTAGTAGACTCAAAACATTTGGATACCATAGGGTAACCAGAAAAATTCATAAACTCAGGAGATGTCAATGAAACTACATCAGACCATAGGGGGTGTAGATATATTTGTGTAATTTTTTCAACTACTTCAAAAACCATAGGAAGTTGGCAAATTTTTATTGCCTATTAATTACAGTCTCTCCTATTAGCACAACTCTGGTCAATGAATAGTCATGGGATATCCCCATTTTTTTTCAGCTGACAACCCCCCATACCCATCCATGCTATATAAGTGAAACTACAGCATAAATTCCCCTCCTTTTCATTCTTATTTGCTTTTGATGAAAGGAATTAAAAACACAATACATTATCTATAGATTTTTTTATTATGAACACTTTATAACTTAACTCACCCCCTAAATATTTGACACTACACTCTCAATCCATTTATAAATGCTAATAGAAATGCTTAAAGTTGTGTGTTCTAAAAATATTGAAAATGCTTTACTACTTGCTATTAGTCTACTGGTATACAAAGTCTGAGCTGCAATTTTTTTCATGAACTAAGAAAATAAGTATCTTGTTCAAAATTTTCATAACTAACATTAAAGTGCCTCACAGAAGATGCTTCTTAAACATCACATGGGCTATAATTTAACTCTAAGGCTTCCAAATAAAGCATGCAACCCCGAATTTGGCACCACTCGCTGTGAGTATGTGCAAATCGAGAAAATAAGAGTGAGTGACAGTTTAGATAACTATAAAAGAGAAGCATTCAAGATTTTTAAGCAACAAGGACCATGGCTACCAGGAAGATATTAGAGGAAGTTAAAGGGAAATGAAAACATTATACCTTCTCTCTCCATTCGGCATACTCGATGTCATAGTCTGACTGCCCTTGCACGATCATTCAAACAATTTGAGACAGCCTGGGAAAAGAAGGAAAAAGCATTTTGATCAATTCAAGATGTTGTAGTAATGGATGTGAATTTCAAAACATACATAGCAATTACAAGATTATGTATCAACATCTTTATCCATTCAAATATTACAAAACCATTTTTTTATAACATTCAAAAAACTTTTCTGGTAGTAATGTGTTGAGTATGGGGGCTTCAAATGATAGCCCATGGTAATGGCATCTTTTGTGGTACCTCATGTCTATGGTTCAAACCTCCCCTCCCCTCCCCCACTATCTACCAATCAAAAAAAAACAGAAGAAGTAATGTGCCCAGGGACAGGATCCATCTGAATAGCAATTTTTTTTTCTACTAGCAATAATTGTTTCTACTTGATAGCTCTGATGCAAACCGGAGAGTGTCGAACGTAGTGTTCACAAGCTTGTGGAGCCACCTCCCCAGTCACAGATGTTGTTAGTTTCCACAGCTAGATGCCAACTGAGGCAGTCAATGCCAGGATTGTGGTGGCCGCTAATTTGGTGGGGGATGCCTTGGCATGTTGATATAATGCTGGCAAGGAAGAACAATGATAAAACTTTCACGGTTATTTGTAAGGGAAAGAGCTAGAGCACTTTGTTCTAGTTGACAGACTTCATTGCTTGGTGCCTCTATTTATAGGCTCTAACTCTGCAAAGCGGCCTTACTTAGGGATGTAATTTACTCAAACACCACCAGTCCAGTAAAAGATCATTTCAATTGAAAATTCATACACTTGCATGATCACACCATCATTAAAATTTTACTTGGCTTTTGTTAACAGGTTAAGAAGGAATCTATTTGTTTCTACTACAAATAATTGTTTCTACTTGACGGCTCTGATGCAAACCCAAGAGAGAGAGAGAGAGAGAGAGAGAGAGAGAGGTGAATCCACTAAGGTGGAGAAACATATGAAACAAAAAGCAATCAAATGGTTAGCTTAACCACCCTCCCCCATTGTAAATATTGTAAAAGTTAGTTTAACCACATGTATGTGTAAAACATAAAATGCCTTTGGTTGAAACCATAGAACTTTTATATATATATATATATATATATATGCCAAGAGCCTTGTAATTCAACCAGCACTTCCTGATATTTCCAATAGACATCTAGGGTTCCTCTTACCCCTAATTATCAATACATATATGAAGGGGGGGGTAAATATCAGTGCCAGACTTCCAATATTAGAAATTTAAAATGTCCTTTAGCCAAATTAATACATTAGCATAATCCATTTCAGCCAATGAAAGGAGATCTCATATGCTCATCTTCTAAAGATTTGATCTAGGGGTATGCATGGCACGGGATGGAGGTTTCATGAATTCTTTATATGGGCGGATGACAGGCTCAATGTTTTCTTCAATTGAGGGGTTCCTAGATTTTATGGACTACCTAGGCTCTAGCTTTTTTTTTTTCCCCCTCTTTAGGATTCTTGAATACAACCTGTGTACTAGATTGTCATTTTTTTAATAAATTTATTTACATATAAAAAATAAAAATAAAAATAAAAATAAAAATAAAAAGAATTCCCATCACATCCCAACCCGTCACATGTGTAGAAACCAACCCAACCCACATGGAACAGGTTGGGTTGGGTCAGTGGATTGTGCTTAAAAATTCCATGGCTTATAAAAATTTATACTTCCATAAACTATTTAAGAATTTGTTTTGATAAATTTTTACAATTCACATAATATGCCTAAATCATATTCCATACTCATCAAAACTAATTCTTAATATATTAAAATAAATCAAACTAAAAAACTAAAATAACCGTAATCAAATGGGTTGGAAAACCTATCAACCTGAACTCAACCAAACTCAAGGCTCAAAATAAAATTCCAACCCAACCCAAGACATCGGGTTGGACTGGTTTTGTCAAGTTAGTGGGTTGGCCCACTTCAGCTTCATGCCTTAAAGCACAGACCCCATCATCAATCAGTGACTTCTATTTTGTTAGGATGCAGACACAATCAAATTTCTTGTATAACTAGTTTCAAGGATAGTAACAGTAGAGACCGCAGTTGGCAGCCTAAAATGTTGAGCCCCAACCTATAGAGCACAAGGAAGGTAGTAGTTAAAATTGCAATAACGCAGCCTTTTTTTCTTTATTAGCTATAGAGCAGTTTCATTTTTGGGGGGCTTCAACTTGTACTGCATCTCATGGGACTCAAATGTAAACCATATCCTTTTCTCTCTCAATTATTCTCCTAAACAGAGTATTATAAAATTGGAACCCCATGCGAACTAGATTTCTACTGTTTACCACACCTACACTTCTTTTTTGACCAAAGTCAATCCCTTCAGTAGTGATGTTCCTTCGAAATAGGAAATCTTCAAACAACAATAGAAAACATTGTAGCAAAAACAATTTCTGCCCATACTCTTCACTACTTGTTAAACCTGATTTCCTCCCATGATGCCAACGGTTACACAGTTCAATAAATTCTCTTTAGTTTCAGCCACTGGTCCGCTTTCTTAAAAATTTCCACTTGCTAGATGGCCTGTTCTGCTGTGCTAAAAACAATACACAGTTCTAAGTATCATATTATATGTCACCAAGACAACATATTGTATCCTAATATTCAAAAGAGCCAGCTACAATAGGATTCAAAAACAACCACTATCATGTGTTTAACTCAACTAATAATTCCAATTAAATTGGGATTGCCTCTTAAAAAAAAGAACATTCGATGATGAGATGTATCAAAACTCATCTCAATTCCCAACTAATTACAAAAGCATTCCCAAAATTCCATTCAACAGATCAACTAAAAGAGCAACCTACTTTCTTTTCTCAGTTCCTATGAATTATGTTCTGTTTCATTAAACCAATTCTGCTAGGCACACAAGTACATTATCAGCTTCTCTATTCACACATCAACAACAAAACTCTGGACTCCTATTTGCCCTCTCCTTCCAACATCCTTTTTGCTCAACTCAGCTCAACAAATCCATTGCCTCAAGTATGCTGGGTTGGTTACAAAGCCCTTCATATCACAATTCCACTTTATACAGGAACAAAATTTCTTTTAAAAGTCTGCCCAACAAAAGCTCCTTATTGTCTTCCCCATTTCATCTCACAATAATTGAACCTAAATCATAGCAATTATTCATACTAGTCTCCGTTTAGAGTTCCTTTTTTTGCCTAGAAAGTATTAAAAAAAAAATTTCTTTTTTAAGAAATACCAAAGAGGTGCTAAATATTATTTATTCTTAAGGCTAAGAGAAACTTTTAAATTACAAGTCCATATTGCACATTGCCTAACAATTCTACCCTACATCCAACTTCTTCTAAATCTCTTAACAACCACATTCAACCTTGCACAACAAATCATTACTTCCTACATTTGTATCAACCAGCTCTCCCAGACTCGACAGATGTAAGAGCGCCTCATGCTCTGGATAAGACATTATTATAACTAGTGATCTTGAACCCACAAACTCAACCTTCACCCGACTCGTTATATCGGTTCAAAGTAACATTTGAGCTAGACCTTATTGGGTTCCTACAATTGTATTACAAAGCTTCCCATATAAATATGGGATTATTAAGAGACATTTATCCAAAATCATTTTACAGTATTGATCACTATGACCACCCTTTCAATTTAATAACAATAACTTCAAATAAAATTGATCCACAAGGTGCAAACCCACACAAACAGAAACATTTAAACCAATAACAAATAATGAAACAACAACAAAACAATTCAATTCCAAAGCAAATACAAACCATTTCAAACATAAAATACAAAATTTAAAAAACCAAAAAACCCAAAATGCTCCGTTAGGTTGCCGAGAAACCACAAGGAAAAAAATAAATAAATAAAACAAGCATTTGGCACATAGTTTATCTTGTCCTCTAAATCCATTTATCAAATTTTTTTTACCCTTTTGCGCTATTTCAAATTTTTTTATATCTTCCGCTTCGATTTCTTGTGTGAACGAAATAGCATCGAAAACTTGAAAAATAACAATAATAAAATAGTTTCTGAGGAAATTTAGACTTGCCTGAAAAAGCTAGGTTCAGAAAGGATTCGTGGAAACCCTAAAGAGAAACGAAAAAAAAATCCGAGAAAGTATGAAACACAGAGAGAAAGAGAGAAAAGTGATGAGAAATCGGAACCTACGCGAGTGTATGAAGATCGCGACGAAGGTTCGGAGATAGAGAGAGATCTGACAGAGTTGAAGGAGAAGGATTTGAGTGCGGTGAGGGTTTTTTTTCAGATCGGAGGAGGAGAAGAAGAAGAAGAAGAAGAAGAAGGAGAGAGAGAGAGAGAGAGAGAGAGCTGAGGAGTTAAGAAGATTTTTGGAGTTGGCCTTGTGAAGATTATTAATGTGCACAGACAACCTTTTTATTTTTTCTCACACACAAATTGAAATTATACATTAATATGCATGTAGAATTGTAGTTGGAGATTAATTTTTTTTTTTTTTTATTTGAGAAAATATTGGAGATTAATTATTATTATTAGTTTTTTTTTTTTTTTTTTTTGGGGGGTGGGGGGAGGGGGGGGGGGATTTCTACCTTTTGTAAAAATTAAAATAAATAAATAAATAAATAAAGCAAAATTTGTGATTTTCGTTTTATAAAGATAAAGTTTTTTTTTTTTTTTTTTAAATGGTGCTATGGGTAATCTATATATAGAAAAAGAAAGATGTTCCCATCAAAAAAAGACAAAGAAAAAGAAAGATGTTACACCAATCATTATTCCAAAAAAAAAAAAAAAAAAAAAAAGTATAAGACCTCTGTTGGAGTCTGAGGTAAATCTAGAGGTGTTAATTCGATTAGCATTTTGAATTCATGTTGTGTCGAGGTAAAAGTATTTGATTAAATGCCTTAACCCAAACCCGACCCATATAATAATCATGTTATGGCTCTTCAACTCTAATCCGACTTATTAATGAAGTGGATTGACATGACCCGACCTACTTAACACGCTTAATAAAGGGATTATGTTAGATTGACACGAATGTGACACAACTCAATTCAACCCACTTAATATCAAATATGATATCCATAAAGAAACAAACTTTTTACATCCCAAAAATAACGCATACACTTCTAGTCTTTAACCCACATTCAAAATAATATAGTTCAAAAAAAAAAAACATTCATCTAGAAATAAGTTTTTTACACTCCAAGAAAAGTGCATATACTTCAACCTAAATTTAAAATAACAAAGTTCAACAAAAATATAACATCCACAAAACTCATCAAATGCTAAGTATCAATATTGAAAGAGTTTGTTCAATCAGTAGATTACAACTAAGGTTCATAAAGTTTCAATTTACAATTATATCACTTGTAAGTTTTTGTAATTATTCATTTTTCTTTTTAAGTTTAAAATACATGTTGGATATCAAAAGTATTTGACAGATCTAAAATAAAATGAATATTTATTTGTTATAAGTTTTAGGGCTTAAGTAAAATTTATTTATTTATCGTAAATTTAAAGGTCTCAAACTGCAAACAATAGTTACAAGTTTTAGGGCTTAAGTAAAATTTTTAGTATATATGTATATATGGCAAAAAAAAGTTAGAAAGTTTTCAGATTAAGCAAATAGATTGTAAAAATTTTAATGTAAAACTTATGTACAATTAGTTTAGGTTCTAAAAAAAGTGGATTTTAATTAGCACAACTGAAAAAGTAATTTGTTGACAAATAAAATATAGGGGGGTTCGATCCTCGCCTATACCAAAAATTCAATTAGTGTCTTGGTCTAATGATAAAAACAATCATCAGAAGAAGGTGTCATTAGAGTCTGAGGTAAATCTAGAGGTCTCAAATTGCAAAAAATAGTTTCAAATTTTAGGGCTTAAGTAAAATTTTTAGTAGGGGATGAAGCTTGTGTGTAATGCCTTTTTGCACTGGATACAATACGATTTGGACACGTGTCCAATTTTGGACACATGTCTACATCTTAGCTTATCTATTGTAAAAAAGTACTAGATACAAGCCGTATTAGCAAACAACTATTGAAAGTTTTAGTGTTAGGTAAATAGATTATAAAAATTTTAAGATAAAACTTATGTAAAATTAGTTTAGGTTCTAAAAAAATGGGTTCCAAATAGCCCAAAAAAGTCACTTGTCATCGAATAAAATATATGGGAGTTGATTTCTGTCTATACCAAAAATTCAATTGATGTCTTAATCTAATGATAAAAAACAATCATCAAAAACAGACATTATAGGTTGAAATTATCACCAAAAAAAATGTTTTCAATTAAATTCAATCATGTGATTACATTGATTAACGTATATACATGGTTTAATTTATTCACAAACCTAACATAAAAACATTTTAACAACTCTATCTAAATTTTTTATAGGGTAAAATATTTTTTAAGTTTACCAACTAAATTCAAATCGTATGACCATTCAATCAATACACTATATAAGCAATGGTTATTTTTTTTCAAATATATATAATAAAATTAATTAAAAAGTACCTAGAAAATTGTGCATATATTAATTTTCAAAGCATGTTTAGCATTCTTCGGAAGAACGAGGCACTGCCGCACTGCCACAATGGCAAAGTTGCAATATGCTGGCCTTTGTTTACTGATTAAAATAACAAGAGAGAGAGAGAGATATGTATGAATGATACAGTAGTTGTACTTGTATTGGAGGATAAAATATCTCTTCCTAGTTTCTACGGCAAATCTCGGCTATCAATGAAACGATTAATATTAATATATAGTTTATGGTATAATATTTATATATCAACGACTTATCTAATCTAATAATATCTTTTTATAGTTTTGAGTAAACTCTAATGGTATAATTCTTTTTTACTATTATTTTCATCTAGATGGGCCCTGGCTCAACAGTAAAATGACAAGTTCATTGGAAAAAAAAATGGTCATTTTTGTCACTCATTAAAAAACATTGGTCAGTTTTTAGAGTTTATTCTAAGGCAGTCGATAAGAATATATTGTCGTGGGTATTAGTTATCTTAACTGATTAAGTTTTTTTATTGTTAAATAAAAAATATCAAGGCTCGATTTTTACTTACACTAAAAATTAAATAGTGTTTTAATTTGATAACAAAGAGCAATTATTAAAAACAAATATAATGACGAACGAAGCATATAATAGAACATAAGATAGAAGATTTTTATTTCAAAGCATTGAATACAAGCCAAACAGTGTAAAAAAAAGAAATAGGATAACATTGTCATTGTAATTTAAGGACAAATAGAATGTTAAAATAAACAAATATGTGGATGGGTAAAACTGTAAATTGGTATTTATTGATTTAAATAGGTGATTTCACTTATCAGATATTGAATCCCAACCATGATGACATCCCTTATCCTTTAAGGATTAATAAGTTAAAAACTAGTGCACAGGTGTTAAGCAAGTCAAAAAAGTGAGTATCAAAGTCCTAGACCACATGTCCAACACCTGTTGGTTCAATTGGGACCCTCTCCCCAAGAAGTATGGTCCAAGTTTGATCTATCATTTCTAACTTGTAATAGAGCAACCAAACAAAAAAGTCCTACGCTACAAAGTACAAAAGCCACTGCAGCAAAATACAAACAAGTGCCGATTAGAATCTGTCCTTTCTATTCTGATCACTGATATTTGAAATGGAGGGAGACAAATCATAAAAGAGAAAGATGAAAGAATAGTAGGAGAGAAAAGTGATTGAAATATACAAAGATGAGTTAATCTTGTGTTACACAGTTTGACTCACCCCTCAAAAATCAACTAATTGATTTCTAAGTCGAAAATCGTGATTTCAATTGCTTCTTTGCCTTGGGCTAATCCAGTTTGGCCCTTAAACATTGGTATATTCAAAGATATGAATATTGATCAGTGGATAAAGATTATAATAAACCCAAGAGAAATGCTAAAGATCCAAGGCAAGGAAACAAAGGAGTTTTCTCTTTTTGCAGCAGTTCTTTGTGACCAAATTTGGAAGAATAGAAATCAAACAGTGTGGGGAAACCAACCAGTAGACTCAATCAAGTTCTCCATCCAAATAAATAAGATATTTATTCAACACAAGCAAGCTTGGCAATCGAGTCTTGGAGAAAAAGAGAACTCTCCCTCATGGAAGCCTCCTCGTCTTGGATGGATCAAATGTAACTTTGATGTAGCAATGAAGCTTGATAAGGTGGTGTTGGCAGTGGTTTGCAGAGATAGCAACAGATCCATAGTAGCGGCTAAGTCTCAAGACGGATGCCCAGGTGAGCCCTTATGGGCAAAATCTAAAGCAGCTCTCTTAGCAACTAGTTTGGCTCGTAAAGAAGATTTGCCAGAGTTGTGCTAGAAGGAGATGCCCAATCAGTGATAAAAGCTATCCTAAATCTATCTACAACTCCTCACTGGTCCATCAATGCTATTATAGAGGATATTCGTGTGACTCTAAACTCTTTTGTATGTTGGAATGCCTCTTTTGTTTTTAGAGATTCTAACTTTGTAGCTCATTCCCTTGCCCAATGGGCTTACTTTTGTAATAGTTTTGGGTCCCCCCTCTCTCTGTTGTATCTGGGTTTGTGGAAGGTGGTGTAAGCTAAATCTTTCCCCTTCCTTTGAGTCTGTTTGTTTCTGTTTTCTCTCTTTTGAGTTAATATATTATCTTATTCAGCAAAAAAAAAAAAAAAAAAAAATTGCTTTTTAGAGCGTGTGTAAAATAAAGCGTGTAATAAACATTGCCCTACAAAAATCAAGAGATTGTGGCCACACTCTATTACACTCTCCTCAACTCTCCTTTCCTCCACTCTTATTGCTAAAAGATTGTCATTTGTTTATGTGGTCAGATTTTGCAAGGTCTCACCATCAACCCCCAATGAATTGGATGCTTCTTCTTTTTCTCTCTCTCTCTTTCCCTTTTCAAGAAAAAGGCATATTGATAACTTTCAAATTGTAGTTCTGCTTGAGTTATTGAAAAATAACTCTATTGGTTTCTTTCTAATGGAACAATACGAAAGCTTAAAATGCAACTCAAGTTTGAGAATTATTGGTAGGAAAAGAATGACGTAGATTAATATTGGATGATTTAGATGTTCCATCTTTTATATTATAGTTTAAAATCAAGATATTAATATGAGAAGTAAGACAACGTTAGTAAAACAATGTTAAATAATATAGGGCTATGCAAACTGCAAAGACCAATCTGAACTAATTGTTCTAAGCTGGACCGATTGCCTCCAGTGGTGTGTTAGAAACTCATGGATAGAACTCATCCTTAAAAATCGACTTGCAAGGGGAGAGTACTCAAGAGCTTATAAACACATGATTAAATTTACACTTAATCCATGTTGAACATTAATATCATAACATGGTATCACTTAGATCAATATCAATAGTCAAAGAAAAAACCAAACCCTTCAACATGATGTCAGTAGATGTTTTCTATATACATACGAATACCAATCCGGGCGATATTAACTACAGAAACAGACACATTTAAAATTATCATCTTAAAACCCAAGCTATTGACTGACCTTGATAAAAACTATATATGATTGAAATCATGAAAGGCATTAAGGTAAGGAACATATATACTAATCCATTATTTCATCAAAAAATATACTAATCCATTATTAGTAGTGAAGGAAAAATGTCACCATCCCACTGGACCCAGTTTTAGCCCTATGAGGTTTTTTCTATCTTGAAGAGGGCATGGATTTTGCCTACATTGTCCCATCTTGTTCCCCACCCTACCCCGTTTCACATGTGTACAATCTCTCTCTCTCTCTCTCTCTCTCTCTCTCTCTCTCTCTCTCTCTCCTCTCTCTCTCTCTCTCTCTCTCTCTCTCTCTCTCTCTCTCTCTCTCTCTCTCTCTCTCTCTCTCTCTCTCTCTCCCTTAATCTTTTTTTCCTTGTACCTCTAACTCTAACCACACCAAAGGAATCTCATTAAAAATACCAAAGTGACTCCACCTTACTCCATTACAACCTATCCTACTTCTATTTCACATGGATTTTTCTAATCTTAAAGAAGCATGAAATTGGGATGACTAGTTAGGATACTCATGATCTTAAATTCTTATTTGATGTAAGGATAACATGTGTAGCCTTATTCACATTGTTGAGGTTACACGAGCAACCATTATTCATATTACCAACTTCCCATGATTTTGCTTATGTCTCGTCCCATTGTTATCCCTAATTATTTTAATTTCTTTTTATATCACCCTTGATTGTAACTAGCAATAAAGTTAGGGTCACAACAAAAGTTTACAAAACCCAATTTTGTCTGCCACTTTACACACAAGTTATTAAAAGAATCAATTGGTCTATTAAAAAAAAAATTAGAGATTATAATGGGTCCATGTTTGAGTGGTAGGAAAATTGGAGAGTGTTGTGAAATGAATAATGCTAGGGATAGTAAAATTTTAACCATATAAACCTTACAATATAATGTGTCACCAATTATAAAAAACAATTCAAACATTCATTGGAAAAAAAAAAAATAGTTTCAACATATGACGTTTTCTAATGGTTGCTCTTCATCATCATACCTAGACACCAATTAATTTTTTGTATAGGCATGGATCGAATCCTATATCTATTATTCATCAACAAGAGAGATTTTACAAGTTGAGCCAATTGAAAACTCACTATTGCCACATTAGTTTGTAGTACATTTAGCATTTCCTTGAGAAATATTAGTTAAGAAAGTCAAGATAAACATCTTTTGTCACAATTTTGGATTGTGATTGACAATAAAAAGTAGTGATTTCGTGTGAAAGTAACTGTCCATTACTTAAACAAGTTACAACAAATGATTACTACTTACTACTAAGGGTCCGTTTAGATATCGCTTATTTTGCTGAAAACTGAAAATATTGTAGTAAAATAATTTTTAAACATGTGAATAATGCCATAGAACCAATATTTAATGAAAGTTTTGTTTAAAATATAGATTTGTGGGTCCCGTGAATGTGCATAGCGACCTACTGAACAGTGTATAATCACGTGAAAACTGACTTCTCAAAAATAAAAATAAAAAATAAAGCCAAACGTTGGGGGAGGAGAAATGCAATCCAAACGGGTACTAAGAATAAAGTTAGGAGTACAACAAAAATTCACAACAGTTTAAGAGATTCCTAAATTAACCTGTAACCTCACACATGTGCTGATGTGCCTATGTTAATTTGAGAATATTGTGAAATTAAGGTGTGAGACATGACTTTGCTACTAAGAGGCTGTTTGGTAAGGGTGTTTCCATGACTCAATTTTCTGTTTCCATAACTCAATTCTCAAAAATGGTGGGACCCATACAAAAAGCTTGTTTGCCTTCATTATTTTTTGTTTCCATAACTCTGTTTTCAGTTTTCAATTCTCACATTTTTGAGTTATGAGTTGTGGAAACTGAAAACAACTTTTGGCTGTTTTCAGTTTCCAATTTTCAATTCTCAATGGCAATGTTGTAATATCACAATACATTGGGCCCCACTTGTCATAACTCACCCCACAAACTTTTTGAAAAATCTACTCTTTTTTTTTTTTTTTTTCCTTTCTTCTCTGGTTCCGTGTTCTTCCTCTCTTTTTTTTTTTTTTTTTTTTCCTTTCTGCTCTGGGTTCTTCTCTGGTTCGTGGTCTTCCTCTTCTTCTTTTTTTTTTTTTTTTTTTTTTCTTTTCTGCTCTGGGTTCTTCTCTGGTCGTGGTCTTCCTCTTCTTCTTTTTTTTTTTTTTTTTTTTCTTTTCTGCTCTGGGTTCTTCTCTGGTTCGTGGTCTTCCTCTTCTTCTTCTTTTTTTTTTTTTTTTTTTTTTCCTTTCTTCAGATCAGCTTGTCTTCTTCATTTTTTTTTCTTTTTTCTTTTTTTCCTTTCTTCTTTCTTCAGTGAATTCGGTCCTAGTCCTGGGTTTCTTCTTTTTTTTTTTTTTTTTTTTTTTTTTTTTTTTTTTTCCAGATCAGCTTGTCTTCTTCATTTTTTTTCTTTTTCTTTTTTTCCTTTCTTCTTTCTTCAGTGGTTCGGTCTTCTCTGGGTTTGTTCGTGTTTTTTTTTTTTTTTTTTTTTTTTTTTTTTCAGTACCCAGAAACCCGAATTCAGTGAAAAAAAAAAGAAAAAAAAAAAAGAAAGCTGCACCAAGTGGCAGAGGTGGGGTCCATGAATAGTGTGAAAAAAATTGAGTTATTGAAATAAAGTAGTGGTGCCAAACAAGTAATAATTTAGAGTGATGAGTGATGAGTGATGAGTGATGGGTGATGAGTGATGAGTGATGAGTGATGGAAATTGAGTGACGGAAATTGAGTGAGCAAAAAAGAGTAGCCAAACAGGCCCTAATTGTTTACGTTTTGTTTCTAAATTGGCACCTAATTAACTCAGCACGTGCCAAACAGAAACAGTGTTTTTTGTTTTGTGTTTTTGTTTTGTTTTTCCCAGGAATACGATTGAGTTGCCAAGCTGACCCGACTCTCTCTAGGTCTCACACTCTCTGTGATCTCTCATCCCCATCAGAGATTCGCAGGGGCTGGTACAGTTCCATGGTTTCAGAGACGAACTAGGTACTCTCTTCTCTCATTTCAATTCCCAGATCACATCTGAGCACATATAATCACACCTTTTTTTATTAGTCAAAGTTGCTATATTCTTGGTTCTAGAGAATGGTGCAAATTGTGAACTTATTGTTTTCATTTTAATTACACAAATTCGTGTTTGTGTGTGTGTGTGTTTTTATTGGCTCAATTGGGTTACTGTTACATAAACTAGAGATTTTTTTTGATGCAAAGATGAAGTAGGAACTAGAAAGCTGTAAGATTTGGCATTATGTGATATCTGAATTGAGTGGTTGTGGGTGCATTTTCATTAATGGCTTTGCAAATTTATAGACCCATTGGGGTATTATTACAATTAGTGAAAAAATTAGCAAGATTTTGAGGGCAAAATAGAAAGTGGGGTTCAAAGAGTTAGTAGAATTTGGCATGGATTCATGTTGATAATAGTGATATGGAACCCAAATCGCCATCGAAACTTAAGCTCTCAATCACGGGATTTACTCGGTATAAACGGGTGTTGAAAACAAGTATCATTGTTTTGGTTGTGGTGCTGTTATTGGTTGGTGTTTACTTTGCATTTAGCCCTGGAAAAGGCCGAAGTGTATTTAAGGAGTCGTATTTTAGTGTGGTTGTGGACTGTGGAAGCTCAGGGACACGAGTGAATGTGTACGAGTGGATGTCAGAAGGTGAAAGTAACATGAAGTTTCCTCTTTTGTTGCATTCTTATCCTGACAAAACAACCAAGAGTTCACTTTGGAAGAATTCATGTCAGTATCACTGTATGCAAACTGAACCTGGATTAGATAAATTTGTTGGCAACTCATTAGGAGTGAGAGTGTCTTTGGAACCATTGATTTTATGGGCAGAACAGGTGGTACCTCGTGAAAGACATTCAGACACTCCAATTCTTGTTTTAGGTACTGCTGGGTTAAGAAGGTTGGCTATTGACAATGCTAGGCAGGTTTTGGAGGACGTAGAGGCTGTTGTGAAGGAGCACACATTTTTGTACAGGAAGACTTGGATAAGGGTATTGAGCGGGAAAGAAGAAGCTTATTATGGTTGGGTTGCTCTGAACTATAAAATGGGGAGATTTGGAAATTATTCACAGTCACCCACTTTGGGACTTATTGACCTGGGAGGTTCCTCATTGCAGGCTGTGATGGAAATAGATGATGCAAGAGAGGACACACACTTGGTGAGATCAAAGATTGGTTCAATGGAACATCAGATTTTAGCATACTCGTTGCCAGCTTTTGGTTTGAATGAGGCATTTGATAGGAGTGTTGTCAAGCTCAGCCAAGCACAATGGTTCAAAGAAAATACTCATAATACATTAGAAGTCAGACATCCTTGTCTAGGTTCTGATTTTGTACAAAACTATAGCTGCTCTGGTTGCTTAGGGCTTAATTCCAGTTATCAGAAAATTTTCAATGGACAAACATTGAATGCTGAATTTCCTTCTTTGCATCTGGTTGGGGAACCCAATTGGGAGCTATTGCAAAGGACTTGCAAAGGCTGCCGCCATCAATTCAAGCAGTTTAGATTGGTCACTACCAACAGTTGGTACAAAATGTGAAGCAGGCTCATCTTCTTATGGTGGTGAGTACTACTATTACCATTCATTCCTTACTCTGGTCGAAAAAGTATTTATTCTCGACATATACTGATCCATGTGACTTATCAACAAAAAATAAATAAATAAATAAACAAAAACCTGATATCCATGTTTTGGAGTTACTAATTTGGTCTTGCTATGATTCTGAATTTTCTTTTGATTGCCTTAGGAATTCAATAGATTTTCAGTGTCTACAAAGTAAATATTTAAAACATCATATTTCTGAGATGTATTAAATATTGAGAATAATAGGTTTAAGTTATTCACCAAATGAAGGATTATGCACTTTGGTTTATAAGAAATTTTTTTGATAGGTCACTTTGGTTTATAAGAATTAAACTCTAAGCGAAGGATGGGATAAGCCATCTGAAATTCTTTAGCTCAATGATTGCTATTTTCATGGTCATAGCAACTTAATTGTTACTCATGATAGGACAACTTCCAAGGCACCACATGTTTGGTGAAGTTGAGACATAAAGCTACCTTCGTTTATAAGTATTTATTATTTACAATGTTAATTTGGCATTTTCCAAATATTATTTCTTATGATAATAGATGGCAGTTTCTAATATCAATGACTAGAATGAGCATCAGTTTTCCATTATGTACTATGTCTCTTATACAGTTGTTCAGTTCATTTCATAAAGGGATTTGTAGTAAGAATTCACCTTTTAAGTACCACTTGTGATATGCAGGCGGTGACTTTATTAATTTGACAGCTGCCGCTTACCCCCCCTGCACGCTTTCATGCTTTATCTGGATTTTATGCTGTTTACAACATGTTAAATCTGAATCCAAGAGCTAACTTTACAAAGATTTGGGGAGGAAGGTCAGCAGTTATGCTCAAGATCATGGGCTAACTTGAGCAGTATTTCCAGGAACCAAAAATATGCTGGACAATATTGTTTCCATGTACCTTATATGGCATCTCTCATTGAGGATTCTCTTTGTCTTAGTGATAAAGAGATAATATTTGGCCCAGGGGATGTTTCTTGGACATTAGGAGCTGCATTGGTTGAAGGCGAACAATTATTGTTCAGAACTACCAAAACTGAGACTAGTATTTCTACCTTAAAGAATATGGGGATCGTGTCCTCTCCCGTTGTTCTGTTTGTTTTACTTCTATGCCTTCTATTTATCATTTATCGTTGCCAAATCAAGCTGCCTATGCCAAGCAGGAATAGTGCTGCTGCTGGGGTGTCTCTGCCATCGTACGTGGCTCATCCAAAACGCCGACCTAACTAATATATGGATGCATGCACAAAGTATAATGGAGTCTGTCAATGTGTTCATTGTTTTATTGTTCTTATACAACCACAATTCATTTATTCTTTTAGGATGGATTTGTTTAGAATATATTCTGATTATAAAAACCAATTTTGTTGTGTGGTTTGAAATTAGTTGGCACATTCAGCATTGGAAATTGTCTGCAGCGATTCTATCCTGTCACTTGACCTTATGTGAGTGGGAATAGTGTGCCAATTTCTGAACCTGGGCTGGAGCTCACTTTTAGATCTAATTTTTAGAAGTTGGAAACTGGTTCCTATTCCCAAGCTCGATCAAGATACCATGTTAATCTTGCAGTTCTTAGCCCTTAGGACATACCTTTTTTTTTTTTTTTTTTGGCTGAATAAATACTTTATTTGTAAGAAGAAACAAAAGATGTACAATCAAGGGAGGGTTTGTGACCATCTTTATCTAAAGCCTGAGCTAACAAAAGAGATGGGAACTGGCCCAAGCCAATTCAAAAGAGCAGCCCACCGGACTAGAAGGCGGACAGGAAGGTTTCTCTCTTTGCATATAAAAGAAAATGATACATTATCAAAAGATTTGGCTAGGAACAAAGCATCCTCCAAGATTGTTTTAATTCTCCAGTGAAAGATAGCTATTTTGTTTCTTGTTTCTCAATGGCTCAATGAATATTCAATGCATCTCCTTTCATGATAATTCTCTTAAATTATCCTTGTTTACAACAAAATGTATACTTAATATACGTCAATATGTGTAAACCCTGAGAATTTTGCTTAAAACAGCCCCGTCTCACTATATGTGAAAATTATATTATTGCCGGGTACACCATATACCTGCTCCACTATATGACCATACTAATGCACCATAATGCATAGGGAAAAAAAAACTTTTGTTACGGGGTACACTGCAATGTCTGCAACACATGGGCGCTGACACTTGCACAGTAGTGCTATGTGATACTCGTTAAGCTAGAGGCATTATATTGACTTGGCTTAGAAGCATGATCTAGGTACCAGTGAAAAACATGAAGGTAACTAACTACACTCGAGAATATTTGATTTCAATAACAATAAAGCTATAGGCAATCGCTTACTTCTAGCATTTATTTCCATATGGGTTATAAGGTGGAATTTTGCGAACATGGCCCTAAGGTTTTATCTAGGGCTAGAAGACTGAATGTGGCCCTAAGGTGTTAGCTAGGGCTAAGAGACTTGAATTCAAGATCACATGGATCACTAAAAACTAGACTAACCTATTGAAATTCAACATTCACTCAGTACTTTTGATATAATTTCTTACTTATTTTTGTTTGGAAATTGCTTATTTTCGTAGCTTATTAGCATAATGTGAGACAAAAAGTTAAAAGTTAGCTTATTTTCAAAAAGCTAAAAGTTAGATTATTTGAAATAAAGATAAGACAAAAAGTAGTGTGAGACCTGTAAATAATTGATAATTTAAGCAAAAAATTAGTTTTTAATTAGTTGTCAAACACACATTTGAAAATTGAGTGCTTAATTAACTAACAATATTTTGGTCTCTCATTATATCCCAATTACTTTTAATCCTATGTTTGGATAGAGGGAGAGAGGGACCTGCCCGCCGGGGGGGGGGGGGGGGGGGGGGGGGGCGGGAGAGGGTGTGTGGGAATGTAGATGAGCTAGAGATGGCTGGAGAGGTGCATGGAGGGAGAGGGAGGTGGCTGGAAATTAGGTGCACCTCTCCAACCACCTCTCATCTACTCTCCCCTTTCCCTCCATCCAAACATACCATAAAGGATACATATGAGAGAGAGAGAGAGAGAGAGATTATAAACCAGGACAACTGCATTAGGAATTTCTAAGTGCTACCCTCTTGAGTCTGGACTATCTAAGATTTCAAAACCGCATGGTGATTTTTGGCAAGCCCATTGAGAATAATGCAGCTTGACATAGGTCATCAGATTTTTCCCTTTTCTTATTTATTTTATCCTCATCAGAAGTAGCTAATAATTTTCTGTTGGCAACTTGGCATTGCAAAAGCCCGGAGTCACAAATTACAGATAACTATCGTATACACAAATTTTATTTATACACAGGCAAGTAATGAAATCAGAAGCACCATATTTTTACATATTAATTAAAATCATATATATACACATACAGGGTTTTTTTTGGGAACACAAATTTTACAGATATAGGGAATTCAAAACACGGTAATTTACGTATCAGTAGCTCCAAGCACATAATGCAGAAAATTGCAGTCATGCCCAACCATGCCACAGTCTAGTATGTTGCTACTCCACTGGATTTACAGCCATCAAATTCTGATGCATCAACCTCCACCCAAACCTCATTTACACGCCCAATAAACTGGAATGGAGAATTGTACTGTGCAATCGAGTAGGCATAACTACTTTCTGAAGAAGTTGCATTTGCCCATGGAGACCTGCTCAAGCTAATGGCAAGTTTCTCTGCCTCTTTAACAATGTTACTATCCCTAGCAAATCCAGAGAATTTCCTAACAGCAATACACTGACTGTCCCATGCATAGGGTTTCAGGTTCAGCTCTGGAAGTGGGAGTGGAGGGCTAGCTTGGAACTTCACGGGCAAGTAAAAACGGACAAAGTAGGCTGATGAGTGTAGAGGGCCAGCTTCTGGGACTATGCTTGTCAGGACAGGAGCTGTCATTGCAATCCGAGAGAAATTCAGATTGGCACCTTGGATATACTGGAACAACCTGTGAGATTAACAACAAAAAAATCTTAGCAAAATGAAAATCTCTGGAATTAAAAAAAAAAAAAAGAAAAAAAAAAAGAAAAAAGAAAAAAAGAGTACACAAAGGATTTTATGAACATTAAAAGGAAATGTGGATCCAGAATGGGCATTTACACTATACCTATAAACAGATTTAAAATGCTTATAGACGTTTTGCACTATCATAGTAATTGCAGTAACAGGACATGTCCATAAAAAAAGGTCAATAAGTTGGTTTTCAAGTTTCGTCCCATGTCCTCACTCTCCACCCATTCTTGTGGGAGGAGAAAGCGCCGTTTAAGCCTGAGCTTATTGGCAAACCATATGTTCTCAATTAACACATGTTTTGATCATTTTGATGTGAAACAAAATCTGCATAAGAAAGGTATCTATGTAGCTGAAGGAGGTTGCATATTGTTGTGATGTCGATATTGGTTTTACTAGGGAATGCTCTGTCTAGCTTTAGAACTTATTGTAGTAAGAGGCACCATGAGAATTAAAATGCTGCCAATAGTTATCATTAAACAGGATGTCGTCACATTTATTTCGTCTCCTCTCAAAAATCATCTCATTTGGCTTACATTAGTTTCAGATAATTAAAGGTTCAAAAATTACATATAATACTAGTTTGGTTCCCAAGAAAACCGAATCAGAGCAAATGCAAAAGCTGCAAAACTAAACTGAATTGTGAATTATTACATGATTTATTTTGATGGGGTCCCTGAAAGTTTAAACCTTATCTGATCTGAATAAGCATTATAAGAGTCAGACAAGAAACCAAGGATCAACTTCTTTCATTTATCCTATAATTTCTCAGCAACCAATCAGAAACTGGAAAATTTCACCTCGATTAAATCAACCAAATGTATCAGGCTCAGCTGAACATATTAGACTCCAAAATACAAAACAGAAAAAGAGACACAACCCAAAGAAAAACCCAAAACTTTACTTTGATTCCTGTTTTGTTTTCCTTCATTTTCTCATCAAACAAAGAAAAGGGTACCTAAGATTACTCAAAATCAACATGGTTTAAGAAAAAGTAGTAGTACCTGTGGAAACCAAATTTGGTGGCTTTCTCAAAGGAGAGGTCTTTAGCTGGAGCAGACATCCACGTGGACTGTCTGTAGAGTCTGATCTCGAAGTCCGATTCGGAGTGAACCACAGTGTACTGTGGCGATTCGATCGCGTGGCAAAGGCCCAGAAATCCAAAACAAAGAAACAGTGATAGCATCCTTGGATTCTCCATTTCTCTCTCTCTGTCTCTCCGACACAAACACACGCAATGTGTCTCTGACTTTTTGGAGGGGAACTGAATCGAGAGATGTTTTTTGTGAGAGAGAGAATGACAACGTAGTACACGACTTGATCAATTTACAGTTTTGTACATGTGTGGTAAACGTTGTGATGTGAAGTGAGAGTGGATTAAATTGTCAATTTGCGTTCTGTGTAGTAGTATATTCCATGAGCTACGTGTCATGAATGTTGACAATAATAATATTATAATAATCATAATTTATTCTTTTTTTGATAAAATAATCATAACTTAACTATATTTAAAATTTTAAATTGGTATTGTTTTGAAGTTATTTGAGAATAGTAATTTTTCTTTACTAGACATTCACATTTGTCATATAACGTGTGCACGTTTGCGTTTCTGGTTTTTTTTTTTTATTTTTTACCAGCGTCTCTTGCACTCTCATAAACAGTATATTAAGGTAAAATTACAGTATTTTCAACGGTAAACAGTAATTAAAATTTTTTTTTTATTGTTTTGAGTAATAAATTTTCAGTTTTCAGACACTGAAATTAACTTTCTAAAACTTTGACAAAAGTTGGAAAATATGGATTGAAGAGTTTATCTTGACTCATATTATATATAAAAAATATGTTAAAATTTAGTTATCATTCTTGGAGTTTGGACAAATGTTAAGACTTTTTAAAACTGAATAACTTAGTCTCTAATCATGGTGAGAGAGATGAGGAAAAAATGAGTAACAGTTAAAGTTCAAGTTGAGTTTAGAGATCAGATTACTCAGTTTTAAAAATTTTGGACTTGAGCGATGCTGCCCTAAAAAATATTAACTAATATTAACTACTCATTTTGGTAAACAAATTTGAGAATGACTTACACATGTTGATGAAACCTATATCAAATTCAATCACACAAGGCTGTTACTTGTTAGCCGCTTTGGTTGACATTACCTCACTAATTTATGGATCATATGTAGTCTGAAACTTGATGAGGGCATTGCTTGCATCATGGGATGGCAGGAAGTTCAGACACAATTGTGGTGGAGGTGAACAGAATTTATCTTGTCCATATCAAAGCATGAATGTAGATTTACTCGAAGCAATCATCTCCTAGTAAAAATGGGTTCCTAGTTCCTACATTAGGATGGATGAAATTGAATTTCAGCTCAAGCCTGAACCAGTGGAATACAGACATTTGGGAAGCTTTATGGTGCACGGCTAAAGCCACATTTTTTGCGATTTCGCATGTTGCTCAACAGAACTTTGCCAAACATCATCCTTGCAGTAGAGGCTTTGAATGTTCAGAACCCTCTGAAAAATGTAACCGAGGTGTTGAATTGGACCATAGCATCGTTAGTGAATGCTCTTAAGCAGTTTTGTTGTTGGAATTTATCTATTGGAGATAGAAATGCTTGGCAGTCCACAATTTGGCTTAATAAGCCTTTTCTAGTAATAGATTTGAGCCTATTTTCATCTCAGACCTCTAATCCTTTCTCCTATTTAATACAATTTTTATTAAAAAAATAAAGAGATCTAGATCAGTTCTTTTGTCCTACTTAGCACAAATCTTCAAGAAAGGCATTTTTCTGTCATATTGGCTTAACAATATTCCATTGAAGTGCAGGACTTGGAAGAATTGAATAAGTTCAACCTGTAAAATCCCAGTCATCCTGAACAAGTTGTGAACTATCTCCACTGCAGTTCTTCTCAAATTCCTGCGAATAAAGTGTAAAACAAACAAATAGTTCAGCAAAGGGTTATCAAAATGAGAGATTGTAACAAATACGTGTATCAAAGCAAGGGGCTGTTCATCGGTGCAATAATTCCCAACTAAATGGGTTGGGATTTGGGAATGGCCACTTATGCACAAATTGTTAGACCTTATTCAAATCAGCCCTCCAAAAACTGTGGTTTAGCAAGATCAACACTACCCCGCCTTTTTACGGTTCATTGTTTGCTTCATTTTAAGAGGAGTATTGCACAGCAAATGCAGCAAAATAAGATTGAAGTTGCGTAATTAAATGCATCATTCTTTTACCCACCAAATCATGAAACGCACAACTAAAAATTTGTATTTTAATAAGCCATTTCAGTCTCTAAAGCTAGCAGGCAATGTTGCTTCTGTAAAATATTCCTTCCTGACAATATCCACTGAGCAAAATCTCACCTACAAAAACAAATACATATATGAAATAATACAACAATAAATAAACAAGGGCAGAATGAAGTACAAAACAGCACCATGATTATTCATCTGAAAGTTATGCTTCAGATCAAGTTCAAATTCAGTGATTTGATGTCCAGGTCTCATTCTAGAAGCTTGAAAAAGAAAAATGGAGAATAAAAATTTGAAGAGGTGCTAAACCCACTGCCAAAAAGGCCATCTGATAGCAGCCTCAGAATTCAAGAACCAAAGATAAGTTGGTGAGTATCCAACTCTGTAATGCAGCATAAGAGTTCCTCTTGAGACTGTATATTTCAAAACTTAACTTACAAAGGATATCTACGTCCCTTGGAAACAACAAGTGCACAAGAAATCCATACCAGAGAAGCATATGATTTCATCATGGGCTTGGCAAACTGCCAGATTGGCTTAAACACAAATGGAGCTTCCACAAAGAGGACTTGACCCAATCGCTTTGGATAGTAATAGTAACACAACTCAAACTGCCAAAAAAAAAAAAAGAGCGATGAATAAACACAAAACAAGTATGTGATTTCAGGTTTAAAAACAAAATAAAAAGTAAAAGTGATTATTTCCTTTTGATTTTGACATTTGAACTGATCAAGTATATGTTTCAGCAGCAGCAGCAGCAGCAGCATTGAGTAGTAGAATAGTCAATGTCAAATAAATACAAAATGAACCAGGATTTTTCTTTTACCATTTAAAAAAAATCATTCAGTGCCATGGCTTTGAAGTAATTCTTAAATCATCATCTCAACTCTCAACAATAGATTCATTGCAAGCAAAACCGGTAACAGTTGCAGTAGTATGAGTACAAGGACAAATTATAGAAAATTGACAACAAACAGCAACCTAAGGAATTTGGAAGCATACATGGAGGTACATCTCTACACTTGTTCACAAAAAGTATTAAGAATAAATGAAAAAGAACTCATCAGATGAAATGGATGCTTTTTATTCTTATGTGTTTTACTGTGATATATAACTCATTTGATAGTGTAATTTCCGAAAGAGAAACATCACATGTATCCAAGTTCAATTACCCATCTAGAACATAATTGGCAGCTATTGCATAAAAATTACCAAAAAAGTCAAAAACTTAATATCTGCATTCTTGGTGCCAAAGCCCCGAAGATCAAATATTCCGAGAATTTCTTCTTTCCCAGCTGGAAGCTTACCCAATGCTTTCTCAATCAGAAACACACAGAGCTTCTCATCCTCTACAGGATCCTGCATCTATAAGTAAATGATTTTATGTTTATGACTAGAAACTAAAACCCAAGCCAGAAATCAAATCGATCATCAAAGATTTATAATTAGAGTTAGTAGTTCTAACAATATTTTCTTGACTTCAAAATACCATGTATAAATAGAACAATAGCACATATGGTGATCCTTAGTTTTGTTTAAAAAGTCACTATAATTTGCAATAGGCTAAAGAAAATTTAGAGGAAGGGGGTTTAAGTGACGTTAACTGATCTAAAAAGACGCAAAAATATTCTATGAGAAATTCATACACAAACATATTCTCAGGTACTCTTCATTCTCCCATTTGGACTGGCCATTCCTCAAGTTACTTGTTTCGACAATGACTTTTGTTCTTGTAGTAAATCAAGCATAGAAAGCATGTCATGAATGGTTTATAACTGTTGGATCGTGGATATAGAGACACTCCTCTAGAGTTGCAAATACGCATTCTCAGAAAGTCTACCTCATCATACCACAAAAAAGTTTATACTCCATGACAAAAACATAGATTGTAGGGTCAATGACTATATTCAAATTTTCAAGATAAACATAAAAATAAAAATAAATCTTTCAAAGCCAATACTTGCAGATTAAGAGAGTGGTACTTCAAGTTTTAGACTTACTCCAGGAAAATGCTTGGATGCCACTACTACAAGCACGGGTCTGTCATTGACATCAAGAAAATCATGCACATAGCCCTTTCCAGTTTGAGCTACATTTTTCACTGACTCTTCAGACAATTCAGACACCTTGAATTCTTGACGCCATTTCTTGTAAGGTAGAACGGAAAATTGAAAAGAGAAAATAAAAGTTCATCAAAATATCCATGGTTTTTCATTCTTTAACTCAAACAAATCTTCCAATGTAAACTTAAGGGCCACATTTAAAAAAAGAACAATTCAATTTTTTAAGCAACAACTAGGGATGTTTTGGAGAAAAAAATTCACAAAATAATCTTGAAAATCCAAACAACTTAAAGTGCATTTTTCTAAAACAACTGTCTCCTTGAATGTCTTGCAATTATTTTCAGACTCCATTTGCCAAGGAGTTTGAACTTTTCCAAAAACCAAAATAGTTGAATAAAATTCAGATTGAAACACCTATGCATGCGCACACAAATGCAAACATATGTTAAACTTAATAATTTTGCGAGGTTTTTGAGGATACAATGGCTTTAGTCAATTTTGCAACAGCATCTTCGATGGAAAACCTCCGGTCCTTGAGAAACCATAGGATCATATCTTCATCATCTCTTCCATTTTTGCCTATAGGGAGACTAGGGTGCTCTTTTTCAAGCCTCTCTTTAACTTCCAAAACTAGCTGCATATTAGAAAACATATTTTATAAAAAATTTCACCATCATTTTATTTTATTTGATATGCAGAAACAATCAAACACTGTGCAATATCAGAAAATGTAAACACACTAATGCAGTTAACTAGTTTTAGGCTTCATTCAGTTTCACCCTCCATTAATCCTCTCAGTCAACAGAATAGCAGTAAAATACCCATAAAAGAAAATGGGTTCCTATATTTTTCTTGGGTAAAACTTAGGTACAATTCTTTAGGAGTGGTTCCCCCATTAAATTCAATCATGTGGTTGCATTGACCAATGAACCACATTGTTGAATTTAACAACCACATTGTTGAATTTAATTGTCCTCAAAAAAGATAATATTGCTTTTGTTGTATTTGTCAATACAACTATATGATTAAATTCAATTGAGAAACCTAAGGTGCAGCACCTAAGAAACCATACCAAGTTTTGCACTTTTGTATTTATCATTCCTTATATTTCCAAGCTCTATATGATTGTGAACTTGTGATGGGGTTAGTTGAATGAAAATTTTCCTTTCTTGGGACCTAGATAAACAAAAAATCCAACTTGGACTAATAACACTTTTACTTTTAGCACATTTCTTAAGCACCCAATAGGCAGTTCATCCATTTGGTTCCTTCAAAAACTTTAAAAAAGGAATCTTTAGCATGCTTGTAACATTTTTTGGTTTCTGGGAAAAATAGTTCACACTTTATGATTCAGAGACATAAAAGCTAAAAGCTCTCAGTAAAATATACAGTACTGAAAGCTAAAGTTCACAATGGAAAGTTAAAAAGCATGAAAAGATGGTAGAGAAAAAAAAGAAGAGGGTATCTGAGGAGAACCTTGCGTGAGTGGTCGGATTGTGGCATAGCGATAGAGTTGTGAACAGAGAAACTGCGAGTTGGAGTGGCTTTAATGGGAAAATTACTTGGAGGGACAAATGGCTGTCGAAGTTTTTGATAAAGACGAAGTGCCATTTTAGTTCTCGAAGGTATATTTACTGAATACTTTTGTTGTTCTATCTTTCTGTCTGGGTGTCTCTGACTCGGTCTCTGGCAAGTTTTCAATAAAGATTTCGATAAAGGTGATGATATTTGTTGTATTTGTATTTTCTGGCTAATAATAAGGCTACGTCGTTTTTACTTTAAAACCCACATTATTATTCTAATTTATTACAATTATTATGTTTTACGAAATAGTTGCAAAATGAAATTTAGACCAAAATGAATCTTTGACCAAAAAGAAAAAAGAAAAAAAAAAGGTTTTGTAAATTTTTATTAAAAGTCTTTTTTTTTTGTTAAAAAAAAAAACAACATTGGTAGAACATTTTACTAAAATACAAAATAATTGGGCAGCCGATCTTGATGATTTATGCTTGAAAAAAAGGAGCATAGTAGGTAAAATATTGAACAAATAAGGCGATGATATATGACCTTAAGGTGAAACGATAAGGTCAGGTCTAAAGAAGTCTTTGTAATCACATTGCCATAATTATTAAGACGATATTTGTTTTGTTCCTGTGATGCTTTGTCAAAATAGTCTGCTATCATTGGGTACGTACATGTGTAAGGACCAAAATAAAACAAAGAAGGAGATATCAATGTTTGGGATGCTGGTTTGCAGGGATGGACCTGGGAATTAGATTGAGAGGGGGGACCCTCTCAAAAAAAAAAAAAAAAAAGATTGAGAGGGGGTAGGGGGGCGAAATATGAAAAAAAAAAGAATTTAATGGATACTCAAAATCACTTAAAATTAATGGGTATCTATTATTATTATTATTATTGATAAAATAATGGGTATCTATTCTAATTACTTTATTTACTCTCTAAATTGATTGGACTAGCTCTAGTCTAGTTAAAACTCCACTTTCTTGAATACATTGGTACTCAAAATATTTTGGGGTTCAAAGTATTATAAAATGAGAATTAAACAAGCTTTCATTTTTGTTAAATTTTCTACATGTTTTTATGACTACGACATTAGAGCACTCATATCAATTTATGTATAATAGTATAAGAGCATTTTCAGTAATTTGTCTAAATTGTTATACTGTTTGGACAATAAACAATGATATTTATCTTTTATCTACCTATTTTTTCAAATACACATTCTAACAAATTCTCTATCATTTCTCAATCTCATTTAAATATTATTTATTCATTCATTCTTTATTCTTTTTTAATCTTTATTTATTCTTCCTCTACTCATTCTCAACAATTATATTTTTCAACAAAAAGTGTTACATTCACAATATCTTTTGCAATACTTTCATAAGAATCATAACAAAATCTTATATGGAAAGTTGTTACTAGTTTTAATTCGAACCCACCATTGAAATTATTTTTTTACTCACTAATATTAGTTAATAACAATATGTTACTTAAAATTTATTATGAAAATATTGTAGTAACATTTCTGAATTGTCATTTCTTATTCTTTATATTATTTTTCATTTCTTTCATCCATTATTTTTTTTCTTTTTTTTTTTCCTATTGTTTTTTCTCCACCATACACGTATACCCACTCCTATCCCCATCCTCCCCACTCCTATCTCCATCCTCCCCTTTATTTCTCTACTTTTTCTTTTTCTACTTGATTTCAGAACCTCTCTCTCTCTTTCTTTCTCCAGCTCTCTCTTTTTATACTTTTTTTTTTCTACTTGATTCCAGAACATTCTCTAGCTCTTTCTGTGATAAGAAACAAAGAAAGAGGTAGAGAGAGAAAGAACAAGCGAGAGATCTTGCTTGCTCCACTGTTGATAGAAGGATACAGGTCAGCGAAGAATCGGCAATTATTGTGCCAAGAAGCGCCTTCCGCTCTGCCGCCGCTACTCGTCTTCCTCCCCAATGCAACCCAGATGGGTTAGATGGTTTGTGTCTTTTTTTTTTTTTCTTTTTTTCTTTTGCTTTTATTGTTATGATTTGATTAAATTTAAGCTTGTGTTTTTGAGTTTGTATTTTGATTATGCTTGAGTTTAGAGATGTTTGAGAGAAATGATTGTTGTGTTTGTAGCCATTGTGAATGTTTGTAGCCGTGGTGAGAGGAGAGAGAAAGAATTGTTTTTTATTGAATTGTATAATTTTTTTAAGTAGAAAAATTCATTTGGAGTTGCTACGGTCTTTTTTAGATAAAGAGAACGACTGTAGCAACTTCAAAAAAAATTTGGAAAAGTTTTGCTTTTAAAGAAGCTATTGGAGTGAGTTTTTGGTGTGTTTGTTCTCCAAAATTGGATTTAGAGAACCTATTGGAGATGCTCTAAAGAGCAAATTTGCGTACCCAATTCCAAAAATCACCGACATCAATCCATGTAAACTTGTGTAAAATAAGATAAGTTATAGTAATCATGTAAATATGTATAGTTACTATTCATATGCAGATCTATGTTTTAATACTTCTTTACTCATATATTAAGTGAGAGAGATGATATGAGAGAGTAATAAAAAATTGATCAAGAGATAATATTTTAAGGAAATATAATATAAAATTGATAATTTGATGTAAATATTTTAAGAAGTAGATACGTAAAAAAAAAAAAAAAAAAAAAAAAAAATTCTTACCTTAAAATAGAAAATTTATTTTTTTATTTTATTTATGTAAACTCTTAAATTGTGTTAGTGTATCTCAGGTAACCTAACAGTACTCCCATCAAAACTTTTAAAAATTTTAATATTTAACATCTCAAAAAGTCACTTTATCAATTTTAACAACTCACTTTACAATTCATTCTACATCAAAGATTTTATATTTTTTACCACTTCATTAAAATATTATTTTTTTTAATTATTTTTTATTCTCAATCTCATCTCTTCTGCAACCAACAAATCTACTGTCACTACCCGCACCCACTGTAACCACAGCCATAGCCACCACAACCACCACTACCACCCACAACCTCAACCCCAACCACCCTAAACCAAAACCCACTCACTCACCTACCTTCCATCACCGTGAACCCCAACCCAAAATCAATCCACCACTAGCCATCAACACCACAACCCATACCCATCCACAACAAGCACCCAAAGCCACTTCGATCAACCCACGAACTCAACCACAAAAATCAAATCCCACTAAAATCAATCAAAACCCAACAAAATTAAAACTCATCAATATCAAATCACAAAACCCATTACAGCCCAGCCATTGCAACCTAGCTCAGCCACATCGAAATCAACCCACGATTCATGAGGAAGATGCGAATAGAGATGTAGAAATTCTTGTTGGTATAGAGTACGTGTAGTCATCAGCCTTCCCACCGCAGAGACCTATGATCCATGAAAAACCACCGCAGCCCAGCCACACCCAGCACCACAGAGACCCACAAACTCGAGAGGCAATCAGGCATAGAGAAAGGGAAACGGAGGGGCAGAGAGAAAGTGATAAAGAGAAGAGACGGAGAGCACGAAAGAGAAAGTGAAAAAAAAGAGGAAGAAAATAATAAAATATAGTAGCACCTTGTTATAGTAAGGTGTTAGTAATAGAACCTCATTGTAGCAAGTTGCTAAAATTTTAAAATTTGACACCCTTAGAGCATCTGCATCAGTGGATGCAAAAATTTTTCCATTTTACTCATCTAAAACCTAATTTTTCCATTTTACACTCCAATTTTTACAAAACACCCACATCAGTTTGTCTATTATACACATTTATTCAAATAAAATATTCATTTCTTTAACACTATCATCTCCCTTATAGACCCAACACAACCCACATAGCCACCACTCCACCACTCACCACAAACCCATCGGAAAAAGAATCAGAACAACCACATCATCACACCTAAATGACCGATCCAAACACCACCGGCCTGACCCAAACGACAACCATAGCCACAAAGTACAGAAAGAAGAGAGATTCAGAAAGGCATTGAGGGAGAAGAGAGAAGAGAGATTGACGGCGGTGGCGATTGACGGAAGCTAGAGGAAGAAAGATTGATGAGATGAGAGAAAGAGAGAGCTGTGCACCTGAGAGAGTCTCTGATAAAATGAGAAAAAGAGAGGGAAGTGAGTCAGGTATAGAGAGGATAGAGAAAAAATTATTAAGATAAATATACTTGCTACAGTAACCGTGTATATTTGCACATGCACGATTACTGTAACAATTGTGTATTTATACAAAAGTTTACACTCACTGATCTCGGTGTTTTTTGCTCAAAATGTGTAAAATTAGTTACTTTTTCCATTTTGCACATTTATGTACACACTAATGGGGATACTCATAAAGATGGGTTTTTATGATTTGAGTTGTTAAAAATGCTAAAAAATAACATTTAGCATTTTTAACATCTTTGATAAGAATGCTCTAATAACTTCAAAGGTCCCTTCTTGTGGGCTCATGCCCTGTCATAAATAAATGGTTGATGGACTCATGGGTGTCGAACCATGAATGCCATGCCATCCACGTTGCAAAAGTAGCACTTTGGGCCTATATTTGGTTTTCACAGCACATCTACATATGCTGTGCAAATTCACACTCTCTTTTGTGAGGGGGCCATATCTTATTGCTAAGGAGATTTTTTAAAGGTCAGGGGGGCCTAGGCCCTCTTGGGCCCGCCCCCCCGTATTCCGAGGCTGTATTTGTTTGGGTATAGCAATTGCTCCATCTATTTTGCAAGCTTGGTTTTTCTGTTGTAAGGTGTACCTTTTTTACTAGTAAAAATATGTTTCAGATAGTCAAAACAAAATTCCAACATTTTATAATAAAAAAAATTAAACAGTTCTAGCAAAAAAAAAAAAAAAAATTACTTATTTAGTTTTTATCATTTACACCACATTTCAATTTAGTTTCTAAAATTTTAGTATCTTGACTATTTAGTCTATGTTATTATCTCTTAGATATAAGTTATTGACGTGACAAACGATCAAACAAAAAAAAAAGTTTACTGTCATATCAACGGAAACTAATTTTTTATTTTGGTCATTTGCTACATCAGCAATTTTCATTTAAAATATAACGGTAAAGACTAAATTGACACTAACACTGTAGTTGACCCAAAAATGAAATAACTAGCTAAAAGGAATGATAAAAAAATTTGATAAGTATATGAAAAAAAATTATATATTAATGGTTATAAATAAAAGAATTAAAACTTGAAATGAAAAATAAATGCATTTATTTCGATTAAAACATTAAGTTAGTATATGGATTTGTTTTTATTGATGATGTATGATATAATCCGATATAACATATTTGAAGAACTTTTGAAACAATTTTCCTATCAGTTTTTTAATTTTGGGAATTTTCTAGTATAATAATTTTTTTTATTTCTTTGTTTTGAAGAGATTCTAGGCGCAATTTACTCACAACCGAGTGAGATGATATAGTGTCCTAACTTTTAGAATCTTTCATTATGTGAGAGGTTTTTTTTGATAAGCAGACTAGAACTTTCATTAATATAAAGCCCTTGAAACATTAAGGGGAAGAGCTTGTTCAAGAAATAAGGACTCTCTTCAGTCCAAGCTAAATATTCCAAGGCTTCAGCTTCAACTTCAACTTCAATAGCTCCCAATGGTACCAGAAAGTTTCTACTGAAACCCACAATGAACTTGCCTTCATGATCACGAATAATAACACCTACCCCAGCTGCGTTCTGAGAGGAAAAAACAACCCCATCCACATTAACCTTGTATTTGTTTGTAGCTCGTTCTATTTTGCAAGCTTGATTTTTCTATTGTAAGGTGTAATTTTTTTTATTACCATATATATATTTACTTCAAGAAGTAGGTCCAAAAGATTCTACCTTGATGATGTTTCACATCATTAAAATAAAAAAAAATTCCAACATTTTATATAAAAAAATTTAAGATAATTCCAGCAAAAAAAAAGGGAATGATTAGAACAATTGATAAGCAGATTAAAAATTAAAAATCAATGGTTATAAATAAAAAAATTAAAATTTGGAATGCAAAATAAATACATTTATTTCAATTAAAATTTTAAGTTAGTATATTTCTCAAAAAAAAAAAAAAAGTTAGTATATGGAAAAAGCCTAAATATATAATATGTGGCCGGCCCATTGTATATAAGATTCTTATGTTGGGTTCACCAACTCCCGCCCACTGATTGAATTAATCCTAATTCTAATTGAATTAGAATATTCTAAGGTCGGTTGGTTTAATATAAAAACGAAAAGCTTTGTAGTTTTTTTTAAAAAAAAAAAAAAAAAAACTTTGTTGAGAAGATTTCAGATAAATATTGTGTTCTTTTGTGTGTGTGATTGGTATGAAAAAGTCTAGTACCACAAAATTTTTTACAATTTCTTGTCACAACTGTGACATGATAGAGTATAATTAGTGAAGAAAAAATGGTAGATTCATGTGTAAGTGATAGTTAATCACTCATAATTTGGTACATCAGAGTTGTGACAATAAAATTGTAGAATAATTTGTGGTCTTAGAATCAAGGTTTTCAAATCCGGACCGTTCATTGAACCGTAAAAGGGAGAGGTTCAAGGTTTTTGAGGTTGAACCGAGGTCGAACCGGGGTCGAACCGTGATGACGTCATAATTAATTTAATAATTAATTAATGCCTAAATATAGATATTAAATTTATAAAACTAGCAAAATTGACTAATATATCTATATATATAAGGGAAATTTAATGATTTTCAAGCATATATTTAATAATTAAATAAGAAAGTTAACAAAATAAAATAATAACCATGAAAACATTAAAATTTATGATTAATTTTTTAAGTAAAGTTGAATATCTTTGAAGGATTTTAATTATAATTTTTTTTTATTTCTTGTAAAAGATGGATAATTTAATTAAGTAGAATAAAATTGTATTAAGTTGTTTTTATAAAAAAAAAAAAAAAAAAAAAATTTGCTAAAGGGTTGGACCGCACGGTTCTCACCGGTTCGTGCGGTCTAACCCCGGTTTTAGCGGTTCACGGAATTAACAAAAAATCCGGTTCTTTAGGCTTAAAAAACCGGTTTTCATTACGGTTCCCGGTTCTCACGGTCCGACCTCCCGGTCCGGTCCGGTTCTGAGAACCATGCTTAGAATTACTCAATTCATATTTGCTTTTGTGAAGAAATAGGTGTTGAAATTTGTGACGCATGGGGTTAGTGTGTTTGGAATTTTGATTGTCTGATTTAGCAGGCATCACAAAATTTGCTGTGTCTTGAATTTCTTCTGAATGTGAAAACTAAAAAAAAAAAAAGAAAAAAAAAAAGAATAATGATAATCACACACTATTTTCAAGTTTAAATTGTGGATATTTTTTTAGGAATGGCAATGGGTCGGGTTCGGGCCGGGTTTTTTCATACCCGGACCCGCCCCGCGGGTCTGAACCCGTGGCCCGAACCCGGCCCGTTTAATAAACAGGTTTTTTTTCCCGGAGCCCAAACCCGCCCCGTCGGGTCCCATGGGCCCCACGGGCCCCGCTCACTTTAGGGCCCAATCCTACGTCCTATGGGCCTAAACTGTGGCTCAAATTTTTTTTAAAAAAACTCACGTAATTAATTTAATAAATCTCAGATTTCTACACTAATTTAATTTACAATAATTATTTTAGATTTCTACAATAATTTTAGATTTCAAATTTCACATAAATCTACAATAATTTCCTCTTAGATTTCTCATTTTCCCTTTCAAAATCACAAACTCAAATATAGAAATCACAACAAATAATACTTAAAAATCACAAACCCATACATAAATCCTATATACATAACCCAAATACATAAAAAAAAAAAAAAAAATCGTTCCTTACAACAAGATTTGCCACAAGTTCAAATACATACAAAATAAATCCCCCAAATCCAAATCCAGGACCATTACATCAAGTTCAAAAATCTACATAACAAATTCCACAAATGAATATACACAATAATTCCCCTTTCAGGCACCAAGTAACGAACCAAAAAAAAAAAAAGTAGAGATGTTGGCGGTGGCAGATCTTGGCAGAGGTGGCAGATCTTGGCTGAGCAACACTTGGAGAAGATAGATCGGAGCTCAGAGGAGACAAAGAAAGAGAGAAACAAACCTGTGACGATCTTGAGACTGGTGGTGACAGAGCTTGAGACTGACGGTGACAGTGCCTGAGGCCGGCGATGACAGAGGTCAGAGCTTGAGGTTGAATCCGTGAGTGAGAGTGAGTAAGAGAGGGAGAAGAGTGTGAGTTCGTGAGCGAGAAAGGGAGAGGAAAGTGAGGGAAAGTGAGTGGGACGGCTGAGTGTGAATATGAGAGGAACTGAGGTAGTAGGGTTTTTTTAGTGTATATATATATATATAAGGGTTTTTGGTAATTTTATACTTAAACAGGTCGGGTCCGGGCCGGGTATGACAAAAACCCAGACCCGTGTCGGGTTTTTTTTAAAAGACCCATACCCGACCCTATTATTTATCGGGCCGGGTAAAACCCGACCCATTAGGGTCGGGCTGGACCGGGTACCCGCGGGTCGGGCTTTTATTGCCATCCCTATATTTTTTCTTTGGTGTTTTAAAATGTGTATATTAATGCATCAATTGTAGATATTGTATTAAATGTGGACACTTTTTTTGGCCTTTTAAAATGTGTATATTAATGCATCACTTGTAGATATTGTATAAAATAATGGAGGTACCTATCAAAAAAAAAAATAATAATGGAGGTAAAATGAGTGTAATAGAATTTTTTTTTTCAAATTTTAATGCATGGTGGCATTTTTTAGAACTGTCCAAATTTTAATAAGCTTTTTACAAACTGAACCTCCTACTCTCTTTCTACTCCCCAACACATTATTACTCAATTCTTAAACAAACACACTATACTCAATTCTTAAACAACTGCATATATGCATGTGATACAGTGACAAATTGAGCCTATTCTTTTGCATCATAACAATACAATTGGATACAAAGTAACTAGGATTAAAATAAGAATTACACAATTAGGACTACATGAACTCTTTGTATATAAAGGTCCTATATATATGGCTAGCTAATTACCAGACTCCACTTTCATTAAGACTTCTTCTTCTATCATTCCATTTCTTCACTTTGTCCCCAACACACTGACACAGCCATCCCCCATGATCAAACCACTCAAACACATGAATCTACCATATATTCCACTGTACCACAGAGCTATGCTTTACATAGAGGAATTCAACCTTACTAAGACCACTAGTCCCAAACTTTTGGATCGAACTCAAGGTTCGCCGACCATTGTCCTTTGATCATCATAGTTAGAACTAGTGGACTTAGGTTGAATTCCTCTTTGTAAAGCATATATAGATCTGTGTTACAGTGGAATATATTGAAGCCACTTAGCCACGGCTAGCTTTTGTTGCTACAATGGTTGTGTTTGTGTTTGAAGATATGGAATGATTAGGAGTAAAAGGAAAAACATGATGGAGAAGAAAAAGATAACATTGTTAACGAAAGAAAAGAAAACAAGCTCTTAATGAAAGTGGAGTCTGGTTAGCTAGCTATATATATATATATATATATGACTTTGTATCCACTTGTTTGTAATGATGAAATAGTGTGTTGGGAGTAGAAAGAGAGTAGGTGGTTCAGTTTAATGGCATGAAGTTCATCACAGTTCGTTTTAGAAAGAGAGTAGGAGGTTCAGAAAATAGTTTAGTAAAATTCTGACAGTTCAAGAAAATGGCACCATTAAAATTTGGAAAAAAAAAATTCTATTACACTCATTTTACCTTCATTATTTTATACAACTACAATGGATGCATTAATATACACATTTTAAAAAGCCAAAAAGAAAATGTCCACATTTAAAACAATATCTACAATTGATGCATTGATATACATATTCTTAAAGAGAAATGCTATGTCTACAACATCTTTACAACATTTTTACAACAAATCCTAAGTGGTAGGTTGTTATTGGTTGTTATTGTTGGGGCAAAAAAGTAATCTTAGTGTTAGTTTCAAATTTGAACCAATAACAACTAACCACCTGTGATTTGTTGTAAAAATGTTGTAAAATTGTTGTAGACGTAGCATCTCTCATTTTTAAAAGGCTAAAGAAAAAAATATTCACATTTAAAACTTGAAAGTATGTGTGATTATCATCACACTCTCTCCCTCTCTCTCACTTTTTAATTATTATTTTTAGTTTTCATATTCAAAAGAAATTCAAAGACACATAAATTTTGTGATGTCTGCTAAATCAAACAATCAAAATTCCAAACACACTAAGTTGAGATTTAAATTTATATTTACAATTCCAGCTTAAATATTTTGTGCTCTTTTTAATTATTTTCAAAAGATGAAAATGAAAATTTGCCATATTTATCGAGTTCACATGTATTGGGCTTTGATCAATTTGGTAAAAAGGGAACTTGCACAAATATGCTCTCTTTCAGTGGAGATTGTGTGACAGTCACTGGTAGTATAACAATATCTCTTTTAGGTAAAATAATAATAATAATAATTATTTTTTTTTGTTGGGATTTTCATGGAAACCACCCACAGTAAGGTCAAGTTTTGAGAAAATGCACATCGGAGGAATTGAATAAAAATGCAAGTCTAATGCTCAAGTCCTATAGGTTAAAAGTACCATCTCCTTGAGAGGTTGCAGGAGAGGTGAGCCTAATTTCTAACCACCTCTTCTCTACTCTCCCTCCATGCACCTCTCCAACCACCTTTCATCTACTCCCCTCTATTAATTCTCCCCCCTCTCCTTCCATCCAAATATAACATAAATGATGCATGAGAAAGAGAGAGAAAATGGGTGATTCCTAATATACTGAAGAACCTTATTACAAACCAATTTATTAAGACAACTACACTAGGAGTTTCTGAGTGCTGACCCTCTTAAGTCTAGACTATCTAAGAGCATCTCTAGTAGACTCTCCAAATTTTTGTACGGATTAGAGAGTGAATAGTTACATTTATCTTTTGCCTACTTACTTTTTTAAATACACTTTCCAACTAGGGCTGTCCACAGAAAACCAGTACCCGACCCACCTGCAAAAACCGTCTGATTCAGCTCGAGTACCAGCCGACCCGTCGCCAGTGACGGTCGGTGGCGGGTCTCCGCCTCCAGAACCTATAACTGGCGGGTCGGTTGGCGGGTTTTCCCCCCCAAAATCCGAAAAAACCCGAACCGACCGGCGAAAACCCATAATCCGGTGAGAAACCTAGATTCCGGAAAGCAAAACCCAGATTTTGCGTGAGCAAAACCCAGATTCCGGCATTATTTGATAATTCCAGCGAATTTTGAGATGTTTTTTGGCTAAATCTTGACTAGATCCGGCGAGATTTTGCTAGATCTAGTTGAGTTCTTGGCTAGATCTGGCGAAATCTCGCTAGATCTAGTCGAGATCTTGGCTATTTTCGGCGAAAACTCAAAGGATTTGGCTGATTTTCATCATTTTCTAGCCGGATTTTCTTTATTTTCCAGATCTCAACTCCGACCGAACCCGACTGCCGCTCGTTGATGTTCCAACCCGTCCGAACCGACTTCTCCAACGGTCGGCGGCGGGTTGAAAGTTTGCCCACCCGATCTAGTCGGGTTGGTTCCGAGTTGGGCACAAACCCGACCCGGACCGACTCGTGGACAGGCCTATTTCCAACAGATTCTTTATCTTTTCTCTATCTCATTTAAATATTATTTATTCATTCATTCTTTATTCATTCTTAAATCTTTCTTTATTCCTTTTTTAATCTTTCTTTATCACATAAGAGAAAACAGAAGAGAGAGAGAGGGAGAAAGAACGCAACAGAGAGAAAGAGAGGGGGAGAAGGTTGGTGGAGATCAAGTGTTGCTGGAAGGACAAAGCCGGCGGAGATCGGCGTTCACCAAGCAGCAGCGCCTCATCCGCCTCCCCACTACTGCTATTCCTCCTCCGCACCGCTAGATTGGGTCAGATCGACTTGACTTTTTTTTTTTTTTTCCTTATTTTCTTGTTTCGATTCAACTTTACTGTTGTAATAAGAAATAGATTTTGTTTTATGTTTTGTGTTTTTTGTTTTGATTATGTGAGATGTTTGAGTCTATGAGGGAAAAAGAATTGTTTTTTATTGAGTTGTTTGATTTTTTAAAGGAGAAAAATTCATTTGGAGTTGCTATAGTGCTCTTCAAGTCAAGAGAGCTACTGTAGCAACTCCCAAAAAAATTTGGATAAATTTTCCTTTTAGAGAGTTTGTTGGAACTGTTTTTTTTGGGTTTGCTCTCCAAAAAAT
Source organism: Quercus gilva (assembly GCA_023621385.1). Classification (NCBI taxonomy): domain Eukaryota; kingdom Viridiplantae; phylum Streptophyta; class Magnoliopsida; order Fagales; family Fagaceae; genus Quercus; species Quercus gilva. The sequence continues at coordinate 9,261,470 of CM042482.1, read as the reverse complement.
GGATTTAACTAGTCTATTGGAGATACTCTAAGATTTCAAAACCACATGGTGATTTTGGCAAGTCCATTGAGGATGCAGCTTGTCATTAAATATCAGATTTTACCCTTTTCTTAGTTATATTATTCTCATCAGAATTAACTTATAATTTTATGTTGGCAACTTGGCATGGTAAAACCCCGTATTCACAAATTACAAATGCCTATTATTATTATTATGTATACATAAATTTCATTTATGCACAAGCAAATAATGAAGTTAGACGCACCACATTAGTTCTCAACCAAAAAAAGAAAAAGAAAAAGAAAAATTAAAATTAAAACCCACATTATTATTATTATTATTATTATTATTATGTTTTACAAAAGATAAGAATATTTGACAAAAAAAAGGTTTTGTTAAAAGGTTTTGTAAATTTTTATTAAAGGATTTTTTAATATAAAAAAAATCTTGTTAAAATGTTTTACAAAAAAACACAATGGCAGGGCTGCCGATTTTGTGATTTATGCTTGAAAAATGGAGCATAGTAAGTGATGATGCCGAAAAATCACCAGCAAGCCACATGGTCCTCACGTGCTTCTAACAAAAACTTGCACAACACAAAAGCTGAAGACCTTAAGAGGAGTACTGGTGTGATACCGGCCAAATATCCTCTAATAGTCAAGTTAGAGAAATCTCTTGTTCACAACTCTAGAGCGCCAAAACTAGGGTGAATTATGCGTCCCTTCGTTTGTGAGGGTATTGGGGGTTTTTGTAGTAGTAGAAAGTTGGCATCTCTTTCTTGGAGTAGAAGTTTTTTCCTTATAGGAATCTTTATAAGTGTATATTGCGGAATCCTTTCCTTGTAGGAGTCCTTTTGATTAACATTGAGCGTCGAGCACAAGATATTTTATTATACATGCATGCGTGGGGCTCAAGCAAAGCCACATCAGAACTGTCGGGGTTTTGCATACCCCCTTCAGCTTATAGTTGTCACCTTTGAGGTGAACCCGTAGACTTCCTCATGTCATCACTTGTCAATAGACGGTTGCTTCATCCCTTTTCATTGGTGATTCTAATATTGTAAATTTATCCTTATCACTCATTAATACATATCTCGTGGGATCCTTTCCTGCCTTCAGCTTTCTCCTCGTCAGCTTTTCATTCCGTCCAGATGTAGATGCCATCAGGTCATAAGGTGAAGTCTTCAGCTTAACGGCTTCATCTTGTGTGAAGTCGTCAGTTTAGAGACTGACAGCTTCATCTTGCGTGAAGTCTTCAGCTTAGAGACTGATGGTTTCATCTTGCATGATGTCTTCAGCTTAACTAAAGGCATTTCCTTATATATACAAACGTGGGGACCAAGACAAACAATGTTAGGGTCGTCAGCTTCGCATACTCCCTTCAGCTTTATTGGCGTTGGCTACCCATCTTCATTGCCTAAGGTCAACTCGTCGGCTATGCGGTGAGCTTCGTGAACTCCCTAACATTGTCACTTACTAATAGATCCCGACGGAGGTTTGCTTACTCTCTTCAACTTGTTCTCATCAGCTTCCTCTTCAGCTTACTATCTTCAGCTTATGGTCTTTAGCTTTCTCTTCAGCTTATGGTCTTCAGTTTACTGTTTTCAACTTATGATCTTTAGCTTACTCTTCAGCTTATGATCTTCAGTATGCATAATAGAGCTGACGGGTCTTTGGAGATCAACAACTTCTTTTTTATTTTTCCAATTAAAAATTCCCCTTATCAGTAAGAAAAATATTGAACAATTGAGGCAATGATTTATAATCTTAAGGAGATAGCGATTATGATAGGTCTAATGAGGTCTTTATAATGACATTGCCATGATTGTTATTAAAACAAAGCTTATTATGTTCTCGTGATGCTTTGTTGATAGTCTGTTATATATACATGTGCAAAGATCATGAAGAAGTGAATGAGTGTGTTTAGGATTTTGGTTTGGAATTGAATCAACCTATAGAATTTGAAGGCATGCAGTTATAACACCTTGCTAATAATAAGGCAATTTTATTTATTTATTTATTTATTTTTTACATTCAATCGAGGATCTTCCTTGGCAATCATTAACTGCTACGTTTGAAGATAAATTAGGATTCTTTTTTTTTTTTTTTTTTTGAGGAAACTAAATTAGGATTCATGTAGCGTATTATAAGGTTGTATTTGTTTGGGTATAGTAATTGTCTGCTCTATTCTGGAGCATTGATTTTTCCGTTATAAGGTGTATTTTTTTTTTTTTTGCTTAGTAAAAATATATTTACTCCAAGGAGTGGATCCAAAGGACCCTGCCTTTTTGATGAGGTTTCATGTCAAAAAAAAAAAAAAAAAAAATTCAACATTTTATAATTAAAAAATGTTGTGGCATTTCAAAAGCTACGTGGCTGACCAACCCCGAATGCAGTGGGATTATTTCAAAGGCGTGGGCATGCAATACTGAAGGAACCCCGATGTTTGTGGCAACTATGAAACTGAAGAAATGTAAGAAGATGTTAAAAGCATGGAATAGAGATCATTTTGGGAGTATTTTACAGAAGATTAAAAGGACCAAGGAGCTGTTGTGGAAGGCAGAAGAGGTGTCGGCCAGATCAGGTAGTATTGAAGAGGTGAGAAGGCTGAAAACAAAACTGAATGAATTATATGACAAAGAAGAGAGGATGTGCAGCAAAGGTCTCGGCGTCAGTGGTTAAAATGTGGAGATCAAAATACGAAATTCTTTCATGGCTCGGCTACTCAAAGGAAGAGAATGAATTTTATAAAGGGACTAAGGGATGAAGATGGTACATGGCACGAAGATGAGGATTGTTTTGGGGTATGCTCACTGCCTTCTATGCAGATTTGTTCACTTCCTCTAATCCACATGGCTTGGAACAAGTTCTGGATGGGGTTCAAAGTGCAGTGACTGAAGAGATGAGGGCTGATTTGGCTAGGCCCTACATGGTGGAGGAGGTAGAGTTTGCAATTAAAGAAATGGATCATTTAAAAGCTCCGAGACCGGATGGAATGCCTCCATTGTTCTATCAAACCTACTGGACTGAGGTTGGTATGGATGTCTCTCAAGTTGCCTTGTCTAGTTTACATTCTGGCTCTCTTTTGAAATCTATAAATCATACATTTATCACTCTAATTCCTAAAGTTTCAAATCCAGAAAGAGTGACTGAGTTCAGACCTATAAGTTTGTGTAATGTGATATATAAGATTAGCAGTAAGGTTATTGCAAATCGTCTTAAACCTTTCCTAAATTCTATTATCTCAGAAGCTTAAAGTGCTTTTACTACTGATAGATTGATTACTGATAACATTCTTATAGCATTTGAGTCCCTACACCACATGAAAACCACTTGCATGGGAAAGATAGGTTTTATGGCTCTCAAATTGGATATGAGCAAGACTTATGATAGGGTGGAGTGGATTTTTCTATAAAAAAATTCTCTTGAGGATGGGTTTCCAAGAGTCATGGGTGGCATTGATTATGGAGTGTATCACAACTGTGTCATACTTCATTCTAGTGAATGGCGAGCCAAAATGTCTGATTAAACCTTCTAGGGGTTTGAAACAGGGAGACCCCCTCTCGCCTTATTTGTTTCTCTTTTGTACTGAGGGGTTGAATGTTATCATTAGGAGGGCGGCGATGAATGGGGAAATTCAAGGCTTTTCCATATGTAGAAATGGACCAAAGATTACTCACCTTTTTTTTTATAGACGGTTGTTTATTGTTTTGTTGATCTACTTTGGAGGAATGTGAGAAAATCCAAGAGCTACTATCCTATTATGAAGCGGCTTCAGGTCAAATGATCAATAAGAATAAGACCACCTTATTTTTTAGTAGAAATACCTATGAGCAAATGCAGGAGGCAATCAAATTATCTTTAGATGTTCCAGCAATACAACATTATGAGAAGTATTTGGGGCTCCCCTCTTTTGTAGGTAGAGAAAAGAAAGCCTGTTTCACCCAACTTAAAGAGGGAATTTGGGCCAAAATGCAAGGGTGGAAGGAGAAGTTACTATCACAAGTTGGTAAGGAGGTCATGATCAAGGCGATGGTTCAATCTAGGCTTGTTTAAGAATATACTGACACCGACAAAACTGGTCTGACTGCACTGCCCCGCCTCGTTCAGAGCTCCATTGAAGGTTTTCGACACGGTGGTCGGTGGTGGATCTTCAGTATCGACGTCGGACCGGTGCAGCCATCGGCGCCAAGATTTGCACATTGACGAAGACCGAATCGACTCAAGCATGTTATATATATATATGTTAATATGTATTAGAAGAGCTGAAGTCTGAAGAGGCCTAACGTTCCAACTTCTAAGAACTAAGAAGAGGCAACGTTTATCCATGAATAGGGTCGTTTTTATCAAAAAAAAAAAAAATTGAATAAAAAAAAAAGTTTACGTGTGTGAGCTACTTTTTTTAGTCAAGAAATATGTGTATGTCAGAAGGAATAGTCTGAGACTTTGAGTGGTCTAGTCTAGGTAACTCTAGTGTCTCCCACTTGCATTTTTTGAAAAAAAAAAAAAAATGCTGTGGCTGTATGGGTTAGTGTGTTACAGTCATGCCACTTGCGTTTTTTGAAAAATAAAAAATTAAAAAACAAAAAATAAAAAATAAAAAAAGGATGTCTGTCACTGCTTAAGTCACTAATGGAGTCAGTTACTGTGCAAGATATTTTTTTTTTCTCTTTTGATCTCAGCCACACACGTCTTTTCTCTTGAGTTGTCTCCTACTCAGCTGCTCTCATTTATTCTCTTTACTCTTTAGACTTCTACTCCTCTTAAGTCTCACATTCTTGCCTCTCAGACTCAGAACTCAGTCATCACTCATCAGCTAGACAACTACCTTCATTTCTCTTCTAAACCCTAATCTCGCTGAACAAACATTAGTTTTTCCCTCTCAATCTCAGGCTTTCACCTAACCATTTTTCTCTTCTTTTTTTGCTCGCAGTCAGCCACATAATGTTTCTTCCAAACCCTAATCCCACCGAACAATTAGTAGTGTTTCCCTCTCAATCTTAGATTTTCAGGCTCCTACCAACCATTTTTCTCTTCTTCTCTTTTCCACTTAGCCAAATAATTTTTTTTCCCATACCCTAATCCCGCAGAACAAACAGTAGTTTTTCCTTCTCAAATTCTCAATCTTAGGCTTCAACCTAACCTTCCCCTATTTAAGAACACAAGCTCTCAGTTTCACTCTCTCACAAAGAAAGACTTTCCTCTCAGGGTCTCACGAAATTCCTAATACCTAAGAAAGTCAATCTCTTTTTCATCTCCGTTCTCCACCGTGGCTCTGCCACTATGTAGTTCTGTCTTTGGTAACCCAAATCCCTACTTTGTTTTAGTTTTAATTTATGGTCACTAAATGTTTCTTGTTGATTCTAATTTTTTTTTTTTTTGGTTATTTTCTTGTAATTTCAGGTGTAATTTAAAAGATTCAGCTTCAGGCTAGTAAAGAAATAAATATCGAAGGCTTAAATAGTTCCTGGGTATTTTCTCATACTATTTATATTTGTTTTGAGTTCACAATTTTTGATTTTTTTTCTTTTTTGTTTGATTTTCTTTTAAGGATTATTTTTTATTTTGTTTTTAGTTCACCATGTTGTGTCAAACTTTCATGTTTGTGTTTAATTTTTGCTTTTAGTTTTAGTGTTTTTTTTTTTTTTTTAAAGGTTCATGCATGTTGTTTGTTGTTTGGTTTTGTTTTTAGGGTTCAAAGACTATAAATTTATTTTTGGCGAAAATCACATTTTCGTCCCTACATTTTTAGGCGATTTCCACTTTGGTCCATAGATTTTATTTTACTGCTTTTAGTCCCTATCCTGAAAAACGCTTCCCATTTTGGTATCTGCCGTTACATCAGAGATGGAAAATGTGGTAAAATAGGAAGCGTTTCTCAGATAGGGACTAAAAGCGGTAAAAATAAAATCTAAGGACCAAAGTGGGAGTCACCTGAAAATGTAGGGACAAAAATGTGATTTCCACCTTTATTTTTTGATCACCCTATTGATTAATCATACTGTTGTGATTTTAGTTATATATATAATATTTCTTTTTAAGGTTCACTCATGTTGTTTGTTGTTTGATTTTGTTTCTAGGTTTCAAAGATTGTAAATTTATTTGTTGATCATCCTATTTATTGATTATACTATTGTGATTTTAGTTTATTATATCATGCTAATATGTTGTGATTTTAGTTGATTATCTTGTTGTGATTTTAGCATTGAGAAAGCTGATTGTATAGTTTTTGTTTAATAATATTTTATTGAAATTAGTATATGATTGTGTATTTAAGTTAAAGGTTGCTTGCATAATTTATTTTTTGTTGATTCCTTAATTACTATGTATATGTGATTGTTATTTATATTGATCTAATTAGATCATGGCTGCTTTTGCTTCTTCTTCCATCCCCTCTACTGAGCCTACTCCTAGTTCATGTGCTGAGGCTAATCAACCAAATACACAATCTCCCATTCAACCATTAGGTGCTGCATCCCCTCAAACATAAACAGAAACTCAACAAGCTACTATTAATGATGGTAAAGAGCCTTCGAAGATATGGGACCATTTCTCTAAAATAGAGGGATGTGACCCCCTTTACCCTAAGTCCCAGTGCAACTATTGTGAAAAGAGTTATAATTGTCACCCAAAAAGAAATGGAACCCCTACCATGTGATCTCATATAAAATCTGGTTGTAAGAAGTACCCCTATAGGCGTGATAAAGGCTAAACCACTTTGAGTTACCAAAGTAAAAAAAAAGGGAGGGAGAGGGTGGTAATGAGTTGGTGTTTAGGAGGTTTAGTGTGGAAAGACTGAGGATGGCCTTGGCTAGGATGATAATTATTGATGAACTACCTTTTAGGTTTGTTGAGCATGACGGGTTCATTGATTTTATGGTAGAGGTAGAGCCTAGGTTTGAAATTCCCTCTTAGGTTACTGTTGCAAGGGATTGTCTTAGACTTTACATTAGGGAGAAGGAGAGTTTGAGAAAGGTTTTAATGGTTGGTCAAAGGGTGTGTTTGACAACTGGTACTTAGACTTCAATCCAAAACCTTAATTACCTTTGTTTGACTGCACATTATATTAATGTTGGCTGGGTTTATCATAAAAAGATTTTGAATTTCTGCCTAGTACTTGATTATAAGGGTGAGACCATTGGTAGGGTGGTTGAGTCTTGTTTGCTTCAATGTGGGATTGATCATATTTTTTCAATTACTGTTGATAATGCAAGTTCAAATGATGTGGCCATAGAATATCTTAGGAGGAAAACAAAGGATAGGGTGAGTAGCCTCTTGGGTTGTGAGTTCCTTCATATGCGTTGTTGTGCCCATATTTTGAATTTAATTGTGCAAGATGTGCTAAATGACCTTAATGAGTCAATTGTTAAGGTTCGTAATGTAGTGAGGTATGTGAAATCCTTTCCTAATAGATTTGAAAAGTTTAAGGCATGTGTTGAAAAAGAAAAAATTCAAAGCAATAGTTTGTTATGCCTTGATGTGTCTATTAGGTGAAATTCAACTTACTTGATGTTAGAAAGTGCACTAAAGTTTGTGGTTGCATTTGAAATGATGGAGGAAGATGATTGGCATTTCCTTCGTTATTTTGAGGATCCATCTAGCGGTCCCTCTAGGTTTTTAGATTGGGAAAATGTAAAACTTTTTACAAAGTTTCTTGGTATGTTCTATGAGACAACTTTAAGATTTTCTGGTTCTTTGTTTGTGACTACTAATGTATATTTACACGAGCTTGTTAGTCTTCAAGACCAGTTAAATCAATTGTGTAATGGTAGGGGTGATCATTTGTTAAAGGGTATGACACAAAGAATGAAATTGAAGTATGATAAGTATTGGGAAAGTGTTGATAGGATAAATCCAATGTTGTTTGTGGTTGTTATAGTTGATTCTAGATATAAATTGAAATATGTAAAGTTTTGGTTTAAGCAATGGTATGACAAGGAGAAGGCTCATGAGTTAGGGTTAAGAGTTAAGGAAGTTTTGAATAGATTGTACAAGCACTATAGTGGAGTAATGGGGACCCCATGTGGTGCTAGTGCTAGTGGGACTAGTGAGTTTGGTAGTAGTGATGTTGCTGCTATGTCCTCCATGCTAAGTGGCTTTGGTAGTGCAGAAAAGATGATGAAGAGGTACAATAACATTTACAAACAGCACTTAGCAGATAAGGATAGTGCAGAATGCAAATCTGAATTGGATCGATACTTATTAGAAACTAGTGTAGATTCGAAGACAGAAGGCTTTGATATTCTTGATTGGTGGAGGGTGAATTCTTCAAGATATAGGATCTTTTCTCAAGTTGTTCGTGATGTTTTGGCAATTCCTGTCTCTACTGTTGCATTAGAATCTGCATTTAGCATAGGGGGTCGTGTCTTGGATCCTTTCCATAGCTCATTGTCTCCCAATACTGTTGAAGTTTTGATTTGTACACAAAATTGGTTGAGGTCTAAGGATTCAACTGAACCAATTAACCTACGAAAGGCAATGGATGAAGTGGAAAACTATGAACTTGAATTGGGTAATGTGTTTATGTTCTTTTCTAATTTTTTTCTGCTTTTGTTATTATAAATTCTCTTGTATTTTTTTTTTGTTATTTATTTATTTGTTAGTTATTATTTATATACAATTTTCCCCCCTTTTAGAGCTTGCACCAAAACCCACTGTGGGTATAGATTCTGTTTTAGACTGATTTGGAAGGTAGGATTGTTTTTTGGACTTAGGTACCTAAGGTAACTTAAAAATTTTACGTAATTTGCTTATGTTTGTTGGCTACTGTTTGTAATAGTGTTAATTGTCATGTATTGTTTTCTACTTTCTACTTATCATTATTTTTTGGGGATTGACAATGTAGGGATGAAATTTTTTGTATATGATGACATGGAGTTGGAGTTGTTGGCTAGCTGATTACAGAAATTTTTTGTGGTTGAATTACTGACTTAATCATGGAGAGGACCAAATTAGGAGTGTTTGGGTGTTTGGACTGCTATTGGCTGCTGGCTTGATGCTTCTTTGCTGCTCTCTACTTTATTCTTGTTTACCAGATGCACACATGACAACACAAGCACTGAACGAACACACTATTAGTCTTAGTAGACTAGACTACCTCCATTTTTTGTGAAAAATATGTAGTTATGTAGTGTATCAATTGTATATCCATATTTTTAAGTATGGATGGAAAATGTCCCATTTCATATTGTTTTGATTTTACAACTGGATGTAGTTGAATTACATTAATAAAAGCGAAAATTTCACTTTACCCACCTATGGTTTGGCCCGTTTTAACAGTGCCTACCCGTGGTTTAAAAGTTATCACTTAACCCATCTGAGGTGATCTTTGTTAGACCCCCGTTATCCACCTCTCCCTTTTCACTGTTAAAAATAGGGATAAATGTGTCTTTTTCATTATATTTTATGTCCCTTTCCTCTTTTCTCTCCTTCTTCTTCTTCACAATCAAAACCTAGAAATGTATATGGAATAATGCGTTTAACGTTCTTACCCAATGCTCACTGCAATTGCCAAACATACTTTTACAATGACAAGAAAACCAATACGCCTACAGTCACAAACAAAGCCACAAATCCATGTGAACATACACCCACAGATTCACTAGCCTTCCACTGCTAAATCCAAAAATTGACTACTTAATTCTTCCTAAAACAATCACAAAATAAAATACAAAAATTAAGAATAAATGGTATCCACCAGTTCGCTAGATTCTATCTTTACCCTAGGCTTTCTCTCTCTAAAACTCTAACCCCTTCTCTTTTGCTGGGTTCTCTAAAAAAAAAAAACTTAAATTTGTAAGTAAAAAAAAAAAAAAACCCAAATTTGCAAGTAAAAAAAAAAATCTACAAAAAAAACCCCAGCAATCTAGCAAATCCAACACCACAGCCAACTCATTGAACAAACAATATAGGCATGTGTTACCTAGGATCAACTGAGCCATGCCTCCATTCAGATTCCAAAGAAGGAAGAATGGCTGGCTTTCTTACTGCTGTACGGATGACATTGAGGGCAGTCACACAAGTGGTTTCCTGCTTTTCAAGAAAAGAGGAAGATAGATCTCCCAAAGCTATTGTGCTTTTTGACGTGGCTATAGTAGGATCAATAGAAGGCTCTAGCATCTCCACAAGAAAAAGAATCTTGTGCTTGACTTCCTGAAAGAACCACAGGTAGAGTCACACAATTCTACCAACAATCCACAGGAGGTGCTTAGCTGTAAAGCTACCAAAAGCCAACAAATCTAGCAGCAATATCCTAAGCACAGTGGATTTATGGGTTCCTTTTTGTTTTCCCTTGCTATCTGGGTTTGTAACTTAAACTGATTTTTTTTTTTTCCTCGGCAAGATTTGATGTATATTGTTTTTAGTATATACATTAAGAGGGAACCATTATTGTGTTGATTGAACAAGATTCAGGTCATGAAATGGAATTTGGGTTTGAAGATTTAATTTCTAAGATGGTGAGAGAGAGCTCAGTCCTTTTTTTAGGGTTCTAATTGGGTTCTAATTTTGGCTTATATAGTAAAGATGATTTTCTAACGGGAAGGACAGAGGTGGGTAACGGGGTCTAACGGAGGCCACCTCAGGTGGGTTAAGTGACAACTTTTAAACCACGGGTGGGCACTGTTAAAACGGGCCAAACCGCAGGTGGGTTAAGTGCAATTTCCCCTTAATAAAATCCATCTGTTTCCTTCTCAAAAAAAAAAAAAAAAAAAAAAGTATATTTCGGTCCAACATCCATTATGTATATTTGTATAGTGCTTCTCAAGCACTACTTGACTATTTTGTAGTGCTGCACTACTCCTCCTCCTTGGGGCTATGCTACTGCTTATATTTGATGGGATTACTATGATAGAAATATTAATGTTAATGTTGCTGCCATGTTGGAATTCTCTTGTTATGGTTGAGATTTGATACTTTATAATTGTGTGTTTGATTTGGAATGTTGTGACAGGTTTAGATTTATTAATGTGTTAATGTGTTTAATAAATACATGTTTAATTTGACAGGTTGAATTTAAGTTATATTATAGTTAAGACTTGATACTCTATAATTGTGTATTTGATTTGGAATGTTATGAGTCTGGTGACAGGTTTGGAGTTGTCTTCTTGATAAAGGAAGGCTTAGTTAAAAAGAAGTCATAATGGGCTCAAAATGCTATTTTTTAAAGGCCTAAAATCCCAAAGCTTAGAATAGGAATTTTTAAAAATCTAGCCCATATAACCGAACGAATCGCACTGAGCTGCTAAGATTAACTGCACCTTGTGTAGACCGGTTTTAACTTTCAAAAGTGAGGTGCGGTTAAGCATAGGGTGAAACTGCACCCTATAGGTGTGGTGCAAAAAACCTCTCCAAAGCCGACCAAACCGAATCGTGTACACCCCTAGTTCAATCTATTCTCACATTCTCCATGAGTGTGTTCAAGTTGCTGGTTGGTTCATGCAAAGATATTGAAGCCATCGTCTAAAATTTTGGTGGAGCCAAGGAGATTCAAAAAAGATCCACTAGGTTAAGTGGAGCATGCTTTGTTCCTCAAAATTAGTGGAAGGTATGGGTTTTAGAGACATTCAGAAATTTAATAATGCTTTGCTTGCTAAATAGGTATGGCAGCTTCTCCACCAAAAGGATTCGCTGCTCTATAAGGTCTTTAGTGCAAAGTATTTTCCAAATGGGAGTATACTTGATGCCACGGTAAATCCAAAATGCACTTTTGCATGGGGGAGTATCTTACAAGCGCGTGATGTGATTAATAAAGGTGCTGTGTGGAGAGTTGGAGATGGGTGCTCTATTGATATTTGGGGTCATAGATGGTTACTGGATCAAGCAAATAGCACGATTATTTCACCTAGAAATAATTCAACTGTGAGTCATGTCAAGGACTTGTTCTATCCAGGTAAAGAATTTGGGATCCGGGCCTGTTGGAGAGGATGTTCGTGCTTTGGGAAGCAGAATTGATAAAACTTACTCTTGTAAGTGAGGGTGTGTTGAGGATTTGTTGATTTGGCCTTTAACCCCGGATGTGAATTACAGCGTTCGAAGTGCCTATCGCATGCTGGCAGAAGAAGCAAGTAGTCAAGATCCAGGCTCATATTCAATGGAGGGATCCCAAAAGGTTTGGAAGGGAATTTGGAAAATTAGGACACCAAATAAGATTTGTCATTTTATCTGGCGTGCGGCAAGAGACTCGCTGCCCACTAAGTAGAACTTAAAAGCTTAGCAACTTCCAGTGGAGGATACCTGTGCTTTGTGTGGGGACTTTCAAGAGACAGGCATGCATGGTATTTGGTTGTGTGAGCAAGCTCAAGCTATGTGGAAGTCAGAGATTAGTTTTGTCCCATACTACAGAAAAGGCTTTAGGAGTTTCATTGATCTATTGGAGGAGGTGATGAGTAAAGGATCGGTTTCTCATGTGGCACTATTTTCTACAATTGCGTGGAGCCTATGGTAGCGGCGTAGTCGTTTGAGAGAAAACCAATCAACTTGGCCACTCCATGAAGTCGGGGATAGAGCAAGAGCTATGGTGGCAGAATTTATGGATGCCAATAAACAAGCTGTCAAGTCGCGTGTTAGAAACATCCCAGTTCGTTGGTCTCCACCCCAGGAAAATGTCTATAAGGCTAATTTTGATGCAGCACTCTTTGATGATATGGGTTACGCAGGTCTGGGAGTGGTGATAAGGGACTGCAATGGAAACATCATAGCAGCTTTGAGTCAGAAATCAAGTTTCTTCAATTGAAACGGCTGAAGCATTGACTGCACATAGAGCGGTAACTTTTGCAAAAGAGCTAAGCATCCTCAAGGTGGTGGTGGAAGGCGATTGTTTGCGGGTGGTTTAGGCTTTAAAGGCTCAAGATTGGTGCAAAACATTGTATGGGAATGTAATTGAAGATACTCGTAGCCAAGGTGTTACTTTACAGTACTGCTAGTTTCAGCATGTTCGACAAAATGGTAATAAGTTAGCACACACCCTTACTAGAATAGCAGTTTTATCTACAGATACTGATGTATGGGTAGACGAGCTACCTAATAGATTGAATAAGGTATTTTAATCTGATTTATATTAATAAAATTGACTTACTTGTTTCTCAAAAAAAAAAAAAAAAAAAAGTTCTAGCAAAAATAAATAAATAACCTCCTAAAAGGAATGACTAAAAAAATTGATAAGCATATGAAAAATTAAATATTAATGGTTATAATAAAAGAATTAAAACTTGAAATACAAAATAAATGCATTTATTTCAATTAAAATTTTAAGTTAGTATTTCTGGCCGGCCCATTGTACCTACGTTACTTATGTTGGGTGCAACAACTCCAGCCCACCAATTGAGAGGTTTGTGGGGGGTTTTTTTTTTGGTTGAAAGAAGATCTGAGAGAAAAATTGTGTTATTGTGTATGTGTGGTTGGTATTTGCTTTTTTGATGAATAAAGAGAGTAAGTTTGGTGACACAAATTTTTTCACACCTTTATCACAATTTTGTAACGTGGCGATTCGTGAGTAGTGAAAATAAAATAGTGAGTCCATGATTTCACCATTCACGAGTTGCCACGTAACAAAGTTGTGGCAAAGTTGTAAAAAGTTTGTAGCACTAGACTTACTCGAAGAAAAAAAAAGATGGAAAGTGTGAAGAAGTTAATGTTTATTATCATGATAAAAAAAATTAAAGGTAAATTACGTATTTGGTCTTTGTCTTTTACATCATATTTCAATTTGGTTCTTAACTTTTCAGTATCCTGTCAATTTAGTCCATGTTGTTATTTCTTGGATGAAAATTACTGATGTGGCAACCGACCCCAAAATTAAAAACAAAAAAATTTATTTCCATATCGATGGAAACTAATTTTTTATTTTGGTCGTTTATCCAAAATTTTTATCTAATAGATAACGACAAATACTAAATTGACATTGACATTGTAGTTTATCCAAAAATTAAATAACCAACTAAAAGGAATGACAAAAAAAAAATTGATAAGCATATGAAAAAAAATTAAATATTAATGGTTATGAATAGAAGAAATTAAAACTTGAATTGCAAAATAAATGCATTTATTTCAATTAAAATATTAAGTTTTTTTTAATAGCCTAAATATATAAGGACAAAGTTTAGCTACAAAATTGGTTGTAGCCTTAGGCTACAAACTCACTCAATAAAATAAATATTACTACATATTTTGAAAATCTAACCGTTGAATTACATGTCCTTTATGCTCTTAATGCACATGTCAATTTTTGTATCAGTCGGATATCATTTACTATATAATCTATAATCTTATATTTTATGCATAATTTTAAATTAGAAAAACTTACAATTTAAAAATTTATTGATGACATGGCTATTGATCTTTAATTTTTTTGAAATTTTGCAAACATGGAGGATATAAGAAGAAGATGCAATCCAATGGTGGATTTGTCAAAATTCACCTCCAATAAAAAGATATTGAGTAAGTTTGTAGCCTAAGGCTACAATCGATTTTGTAGCTAAACTTTGTCCAATATATAATAGGTGGCCGGTCGATTATTTTGGGTTCACCAAGTCCAGCCCACCGATGGAATCAATCCTAATTCAATTAGGGTAGGGTTTTTTTTTGAGAATAAACGGTAGAGGAATTCTAGGGTAGGTTTGTTTAATATATAAACAAAAAGGTTTGTGGGTTTTGTTTATTTATATTTGGTTGAGAGAAGATCTCAGAGAAATCTTGTGTTCTTGTTGTTGTGGGTGATTTTGTGAAGAGAGAAAGGATGGGAAGTGCGAAGAAGTTAATGTTTATTGTGATTATTATCAGCATTCTCTTCATGGAATTGTCTGTCTCTTGGGGTAGCGTTATGGGACGACAGGGACAGGGACAGGGACAGAGTAATGAAGAAGATGAAGACAAGTTGAAATACGAACCAGTTGTTGTTGTTCCTGCTGCTGATCATGGCTCAAGAGTTTTCAAACCCAGCCCAGAGTATGTCCGCCGCCGCCGCCATCGGAGTCTATCAGAATTGGTGCCTAGGGCTTGGGCTATGAAGAGTTTGCATACTCGTGTACCTAGTACTCCTATTTCGCCTGGAAGAGCCAGGCTTTGGTACGTACTACCAGATACAGATAAACCCAAACCTAAACTTCTCGCTCTGCAGTGATCATGGGTCAGTGTTATTTAGTCTGCTAATCTTCAGACTCTATAGACTATATCAGTGCCGTATTCTGGGTTTAGGGTTTCAATGTAATCAGATTTGATATTAATAATATTTTTTGATGAAATATTTGTTTTTATTTTCTTATTGTTAACTCCAGAGATGTTTGGAAGTCATGACACACACAAAAGGATGTGATGAATTTTTTTTTTTTTTGGTGAAAAACATTTGTTTCTATCGATGATGCATGATATAATCCGATGTAACATATCTGAAGAACTTTTGAAACAATTTTCCTATCAGTTTTTAATTTTGGGAATTTTCTAGTATTATAACTTTTTTTTTTCTTTGTTTTGAAGAGATTCTAGGCAACTTATTCAAAAGAGATTCTAGAAACCAGCAATTGTCATTGTAAATTTGTAAGTAAATTGTGTCTCAGAAATTAATGATTAAATTTGTTAGAAGGATGCGAAATAAACCATTTGGAATATTTTAAAAAAAGATTGAATATTGTAATATTAAACTTGAATTTCATTAGGGTATCTGATATGATTTTCTCCTCATCAATTTTGAATTTTGAATTACAAAGTTTAACTACAAACTTTATTATAGCCTAATTTCTAACTACACATGCTTAATATGGTTGCCTTAGATAATGCGTTGTTTGACTACATTTTTAGGAAGAGATGAAGGGGTATTTGTTTGATCTTGATATTTGACCATCAATTGGAGAGTTTAGCTTTGCTTTAATCAAGTTTACCCTCAAACTACTTTTCATTTTTCATAGTGTCTTTGCTATGATTTTGATCTTAATGTTGTTTTCACTCTTTTTTCTTGGTGTTTTTGGGTGTATTGGATTATAAAGTGGGGAGTTAGCAGTGATGAGGCCCTAGCCCCTCGGTAACTCAATTGCTCTTTTAGCTGCGCTTATGTTAATTATGCCAACACTTAGGAAGGTCTGTACTAAGTACTAACACATTCAACAATTTTGTTTCTTCATTTTCTTTTTAATTTGGTATTGTTATATATGCAAGAAAGTGGGGAATCTGTGGAACATTTGCTTATTCATTGTACTTATGAGCATAGATTATAGACTTCGGTATCTTTTTTTTTCTTTTTCTTTGGTGTTGTGTCTCTTGGGTGATGCCTAAGAGAAAATAATAGAGCATGCTAAAGGAGTAATCATTCACTAACATTTTTTTTAATAATTTGATTGTTAAGGGAATTTGAAACGTGGATAATTTAATGAATTGTCACGTAAGATTTCTCCAAATTAGTTTTGGAGGAAAATTTTGTTCATTTAGCTTTTCTTTTTTGAAGTCATTTATGATATAGTTTGTATTATTTAAAATAAAATTAATTTAGATTTGAATTGTCAGAAATTTTATTACTTTATGGTGGTTTAAGACATTTTCAACTTTTTTTTTTCTTCTTTTGGGTATGTGTGTATTTGTTGCAGGGGCTATTAGTTGGAATATATATATATATATAAAATAATTTTTCTAAGTTAGCATGTTATCAAAATTCTTAATAAATGTCGTATCAAAAAAAAAAAAAAAAAAAAACTTAATAAATGAGATCAGCATGGTAACACACTATTTTTTAGTTTTTTTTTTAAAAAAAAAAAAAATTCATTTTTTAAGTGTTGGGTTTCGTACTTTTTCAAATGTAACCCATCTTAATTTTCTCAAATTATAGAGTAGCATGTGCAACATGCCACTCAAACTAGTATAGTCATGAACCAAGAATAACCAAATGAAGTAGAAAACAATGTGGACAACTTTTCATTCTCTTTTCTCTCATCAAATGTGTTTTCAAAAACATTATATTTTTGTGGGTTTTGAAATAATTAGACAAACATATTTATTGAGTATCTTTTATTTTTTTAAAATAATTTTTACATTATTGATGAGTATGTTTTGAATATTTCACCATCATTATTTTTTATATTATTTCATTTCAAGTGACTCAAACATTTGAATATGTGTGTCGTTTTTGAATAAAAACTAGTTTTATATATGTAAAATTTTTCCGTACTTTGCATAGTGGTAAATGAAAGTATTTGGCTTTTTGGTTGACTCCTTACTGTCATGTAAGCTTTTGAAAAATCCATATATTTCCATATCATCATATAAAATATAATTTTAGTTTTCTTTTACAGCCTATTAATTAAGATCAATTAGAACCAATTGTTTTAATAGGATAAAGCAACTCAACATTAATCAAATTTTGATAAATTATGTTGGCCTTTTCTACATAAATTCTAAAAGTTAATTAATTATGTTGCATATTCAATTCTCTATGAATAGGATCATAGATACTTATACATACATATATATATATATATATCATTTTCAATAAACTTTTTGTGCATCACATGAGTTAGCAGTTAGTTTTATTGCATTTTAAACTCAAAAAGGGATAGCACAATTGCAATTTGCGGACTAAATCTTATGAAATGGAGCTTAATTTGATCTTTCCTTTACTTTCTTTTTCTTAGGGCCAAACTCACTCATCCATTTTGAAAAAAAAAAAAAAAAAAAAGTCCAAAAGCTCCCTCTTGTTAAATTGGTAAGAGGTATAATTAAATTTTAAGAACTGATGAAAACAAGATTCATGCCTTACTTTTTTTTTTTTTTTTTTTTTTCCTTATACTTTGTGAAGTACCATACGCTTTGTGCTAGGTTTTCATTGAAGGTAAGCACAGAGAGAGAGAGAGAGAGGCCTTTTAAAAAGAACAGATATGGATGATAAGAAGATGCTGGTCAAAGACAACTAAATTAAACCTTAACATTCATTCATTACCATGCAAATATATATTTTTCCTCTATAGTAGACTTAGTAGTAATACAGAGATAAAGAAAGCACCGTGAGGCATGAGTCCATGACATGGAGATTGACAACCAGAACATAATTAACATTAAACAATATATTAAGCAAGTAAACTAGTAACACTCATAGGGTGTGAGTTTGAGATTCATGTTGACCAAGTCATAAGTCTGTCGTGTACCCTGGAGCTGCTTGCTACCAATGATAGTAAAACCAAAGCCGAGACCATGATGAAAGGCAAGGCATAGCATATCAGGTTTGTTTTGAAGTGAATACCTCCAGAACAGCTGCTCCATTGTTAATGTGAGAGAGTAGGTGTTGGTGAAATGAAATTTGACTTCAGGGACACTTCTGGATGTGGACCTGGTTGAGAAACAGGTGTCGAATTTTGTGGAGTCTGTGGGTTCCTCCTGGATCATATTGGTGAGTTGCACGAAATTTGAACTGAAAATTTCATAGACTTGTGTCGGCATCCAAGTCACTGAGGCTCCTGAGTCAACCAAGACACCGCCATCAATATTAGATTCGGGGTTGGTGCTGAATTCCCAGTAAGATGATGGAATGGGAACCATTTGATTGCTCAAGCTAATTCATTGGAAACCAACAAAAATAGTGGAGCATTGATTTGGGGTCGGTATAGTAATTGTCCGCTCTATTCTGGAGCATTGATTTTCTGTTATAAGGTGGATTTTTTTTTTTTGCTTATAAGCCAAAAAAAAAAAAAAAAAATACACCTTATGAGGAGTGATGAGGTTTCGCGTCATCTATAAAAAAAAAAAAAATCAACATTCTATAATTAAAAAAATCAAACAGTTCTAGCAAAAATAAATAAATAACCTCCTAAAAGGAATGACTAAAAAAATTGATAAGCATATGAAAAATTAAATATTAATGGTTATAATAAAAGAATTAAAACTTGAAATACAAAATAAATGCATTTATTTCAATTAAAATTTTAAGTTTGTATATCTGGCCGGCCCATTGTACCTACGTTACTTACGTTGGGTGCAACAACTCCAGCCCACCAATTGAGAGGTTTGTGGGTTTTTTTTTGGGTTGAAAGAATATCCGAGAGAAATATTGTGTTATTGTGTACGTGTGGATGGTATTTGCTTTTTTGGTGAATAAAGAGAGTAAGTCTAGTGACACAATTATTTTTATAATTTTACTACAATTTTGTAATGTGGTCACTCGTGAGTGGTGAAAATAAAATAGTGAGTCCATGTAAGTTCATGATATCACCATTTACGAGTTGCCACGTAACAAAGTTGTGGCGAAGTTGTGAAAAAGTTTATGACACTAGACTTGAAGAAAAAAAGGATGGGAAGTGTGAAGAAGTTAATGTTTATTATTATGATGAAAAAAAATTAAAGGTAAATTAGGTATTTGGCCTCTGTCCTTTGCACCATATTTCAATTTAACCTTTTAGTGTTTTGTCAATTTAGTCCATACCGTTATTTTTTGGGTGGAAATTACTGATATGGCAATCGACCCCAAAATTAAAAAAAAAAAAAAAATTTTATTTTCACATCAGCGAAAACTAATTTTTTATTTTGGTCGTTTGTCAATAATTTTTATCCAACAGATAACGACAAAAACTAAATTGAGTAGTTTATCCAAAAATTAAATAACTAGCTAAAAGGAATGACAAATTTTTTTTGATAAGCATATGAAAACAATTAAATATTAGTGGTTATGAATAAAAGAAATTAAAACTTGAAATGCAAAATAAATGCATTTATTTCAATTAAAATATTAATTTTATTTTATTATTTTTTTTGGGATAGGATTAAAATATTAAGTTAGTACATGGAAAAAGCCTAAATATATAATAGGTGGCCGGCCGATTAAGTCCAGCCCACCGATGGAATCAATCCTAATTCAATTAGGGTAGGGTTTTTTTTTTTTTTTGGAGAATAAACGGTAGAGGAATTCTAGGGTAGGTTGGTTTAATATATAAACAAAAAGGTTTGTGGGTTTTGTTTATATTTATTTATGTTTGAGAGAAGCTCTCAGAGAAATCTTGTGTTGTTGTTGTGTGTGATTTTGTGAAGAGAGAAAGGATGGGAAGTGTGAAGAAGTTAATGTTTATTATTATGATGAGCATTCTGTTCATGGAATTGTCTGTCTCTTGGGGTAGCGTTATGGGACGACAGGGACAGGGACGGGGACAGAGTAATGAAGAAGATGAAGAAAAGTTGAAATACGAACCAGTTGTTGTTGTTCCTGCTGCTGATCATGGCTCAAGAGTTTTCAAACCCAGCCAAGAGTATGTCCGCCGCCGCCGCCGCCGCCATCGGAGTCCATCAGCAGTGGTGCCAAGGGCTTGGACTATGAATTTTGCTTATCCCAAATTATCTAGTACTCGTATTTCTCGTGGAAGAGCCAGGCTTTGGTACGTACCAACAGATAAACCCAAACCTAAACCTAGACTTCTCGCTCCGCAGTGATGGGTCGGTCAGTGTTGTTTCGTCTGTTAATCTTCACTCTCTATAGTCTATATCAATGCCATATTATGGTTATGGGTTTTAGGGTTTCAATGTTATCAGATTTGATATAACAATATTTTTTGATGAAATATTTGTTTTTATTTTCTTAGCATGCCACACACAAAAGGTTGTGAAGAATTTTTTTTTTTTTTTGCTTTTTATTTTTTGGGAAAAATATTTGTTTCTATTGATGATGTATGATATAATCCGTTGTAACATATGTGAAGAACTTTTGAAACAATTTTCCTATCAATTTTTAATTTTGGGAATTTTCTGGTATAATAATAATATTTTTAAAAAATTTTTAATTTCTTTGTTTTGAAGAGATTCTAGGCAATTTATACTCAAGAGAGATTCTAGAAACCAGCAATTGTCAAATTGTCATTGTAAATTTGTAACTAAATTGTGTCTTAGAAATTTATAATGATTGAATTTGTTAGAAGGATGCGAAATAAACCATTCAGAATATAAAAAAAAAAAAAATTGAATATTGTAATAATATTAAACCAGAATTTCATTAGGGTATCTGATATGATTATCTCCTCATCAATTTTGATTTTTTTTTTTTTTTTTTTTTTTTTTTTTTTTTTTTTTTTGGAGAAACCATCAATTTTGAATTTTGAATTACAAAGTTTAGCTACAAACTTTATTATAACCTAATTTCTAACTACACATGCTTGATATGGTTGCCTTAGATAATGCATTTCTATAATTTTAGGGAGAGATGAAGGATACCAAACAACATTTTTAGGGAGAGATGAAGGGGTATCCGTTTGATCTTGATATTTGACCATCAATTAGAGAGTTTAGTTTTGCTTTAATCAAATTTACCCTTCAACTACTTTTCAGTTAGTCTCTTTGCTATGATTTTGATCTTAATGTTGTTTTCACTCTTTTTGCTTGGTGCATGTTTTTGGGTGTATTGGATTATAAAGTGGGGAGTTAGCAGTGATGAGGCCCTAGCCCCTCAGTAACTCAATTCCTCTTTTAACTGCGCTTATGTTAATTATGCCAACACTTAGGACGAGCTGTACTAAGTACTGCTAACACATTTAATTCTTTTGTTTCTTCATTTTCTTTTTAATTTGGTATTGTTATATATGCAAGAGAGTGGGGAATCTGTGGAACATTTGGTTATTCATTGTACTTATGAGCATAGATTATGGACTTTGGTGTGTTTTTTTGGTGTAGTGTCCCTTGGGTGATGCCTAAGAGAAAATAATAGTGCATGCTAAAGGAGAAATCATTCACTAACATTTTTTTAATAATTTGATTGTTAAAGGAATTTCAAACGAATTTGAAATGTGAATAATTTAATGTATTGTCACGTAAGATTTCTCCAAATCAGGTTTGGAGGAAAATTTTGTTCATTTAGCTTTTCTTTTTTGAAGTCATTTATGATATAGTTTGTATTATTTAAAATAAAATTGATTTAGATTCGAATTGTTAGAAATTTTATTGCTTTATGGTGGTTTAAGACATTTTTCAATTTTTTTTTTTTCTTTTGGGTATGTGTGTTTTTGTTGCAGGGGCTATTAGTTGGGATATATAATAATAATAATAATAATAATAATAATAATAATAATAATAATTCGTTGGGTTCAAATTACACCTGCTGTAATTTTGAGTAATGTTATACCATTCAATAACTTATTATTGATTTTATATTTTGAAAATCCAACCGTTGGAATACATGTTCTATATATTCTTAACATACATATCAAATTTCATGTCAATGAGATATAATTTACCATTCGATCCATAAACTAATCTTTTATGCATTATTTTAAATTACAAAAACTTGAATTTAAACAATTGATTGATGACATAGTTATTGATCTTTAATTACCTCAAAATTTTAAGTTTTTGGTGTAGGTGGGAATTGAACCCCAGCTCTTTTATACAACCATCAAAGAGTTTACCAATTGAGTTAACTGAAACCCACAGTGTAACTTGAATCCAACCCATAATAATAATAATAATAATAATAATTTTCCTAAGTTAGTATGTAATCAAAATTCTTGATAAATGAGACCAGCATTGTATAACACACTATTTTTTAGTTGTTTGATTTTTTTTAAGATACCTTTTTTAAGTGTTGGGTTTCGTACTTTTTTAAATGTAACCCATCTTAATTTTCTCAAATTATAGAGTAGCATGTGCAACATGCCACTCAAACTAGCATAGTCATGAACCAAGAATAACCAAATGAAGTAGAAAACAACGTGGACAACTTTTCATTCTCTTTTCTCTTATCAAATGTGTTTCAAAAACATTATATTTTGGTGGGTTTTGAAATAATTGGACAAACATATTTATTGAGCATCTTTTTATTTTTTTTAAATAATTTTTACGTTATTGATGAGTATGTTTTGAATATTTCACCATCATTATTTTTTATATTATTTCATTTCAAGTGACTCAAACATTTGAATATGTGTGTCTGTTTTTGAATACAAACTAGTTTTATATATGTAAAACTTTTTCCGTACTTTGCATAGGTGTAAATTAATGATAGTATTTGGTTTTTTGGTTGACTCCTTATACTGTCATGCAAGTTTTTGAAAAATCCACATATTTCCATATCATCATATAAAATATAATTTTAGTTTTCTTTTACAGCCTATTAATTAAGATCAATTAGAACCAATTGTTTTAGTAGGATAAAGAAACTCAACATTAATCAAATTTTTATAAATTATGTTGGCCTTTTCTACATAAATTCTAAAAGTTAATTAATTATGTTGCATATTAAATTCTCTATGAATAGGTTCATAGATACTTATACATACATATATATATATATACACACGCATACATACATACATACATATATATATATATATATATACACATACATACATGCATACATACATATATATATATACACATACATACATACATATATACATATCATTTTCAAAAAAATTTTTGTGCATCATGAGTTAGCAATTAGTTTTATTGTCATTTTAAACTCCAAAAGGGATAGCACAATTGCAATTTGCAGACTAAATCTTATGAAATGGAGCTTAATGTGATCATTCCTTTACTTTCTTTTTCTTAGGGCCAAACTCACTCATCCATTTTTGAAAAAAAAAAATTAAAAATTAAAAATTAAAAATTAAAAATTAAAAATTAAAAGTCCAAAACTTCCTTCTTGTTAAATTCGTAAGAGGCATAATTAAATTATAAGAACTGATGAAAACAAGATTCATGCCTCACTTTTTTTTTCCCCATATACTTTGTGAAGTACCATACGCTTTGTGCTAGGTTTTCATTGAAGGTAAGCAGAGAGAGAGAGAGAGAGGCCTTGTAAAAAGAACAGATATGGATGATAATAAGATGCTGGACAAAGACAACTAAATTAAGCCGTAACATTCATTCATTACCAGGCAAATATATATTTTTCCTTTATAGTAGACTTAGTAGTAATAAAGAGATAAAGAAACCACCGTGAGGCATGAGTCCATGACATGGAGTTTGACAACCAGAACATAATTAACATTAAACAATATATTAAGCCAGTAAACTAGTAACACTTATTGGGTGTGAGTTTGAGATTCATGTTGACCAAGTCATAAGTCTGTCGTGCACCCTGGAGCTGCTTGCTGCCAATGATAGTAAAGCCAAAGCCGAGACCATGATGAAAGGCAAGGCATAGCATATCAGGTTTGTTTTGAAGTGAATACCTCCAGAACAGCTGCTCCATTGTTAATGTGAGAGAGTAGGTGTTGGTGAAATGAAATTTGACTTCAGGGACACTTCTGGATGTGGACCTGGTTGAGAAACAGGTGTCGAATTTTGTGGAGTCTGTGGGTTCCTCCTGGATCATATTGGTGAGTTGCACGAAATTTGAACTGAAAATTTCATAGACTTGTGTCGGCATCCAACTCACTGAGGCTCCTGAATCAACCAAGACACCACCATCAATATTAGATTCGGGGTTGGTGCTGAATTCCCAGTAAGATGATGGAATGGGAACCATTTGATTGTTCAAGCTAATTCCTTGGAAACTAACAAAATAGTGGCTGGGGTGAAGCGGATTAAGAAGCAAAGGGACGGTGATGGTGTTATCCTTCTCGGGCTCGGTGTAGAACATGTCTAATGTGGAGCCATAAATGAAGTCTGGACCTGGCAGGCAAAAGGAAAATTTGGTCACCTTCAGTTGGTTAATTAACGAGTAATAACCAAGGCCAAGACCAAGAATGCCACTCGTTTCTTCCTCGAAGTGTCCTAGATTGTTATTAGCGCATCCCACTAATATGTTCTCCAAGGGCCTAACGTCCGAGAAAAACCCCAAGGTCTCTGTGATCATCTTCCCGGTGGCAATAGAACCATCAGCATACAATATTTGAAACCTGCAATCGCTTTTTGAAGTTCTATCAATTGTGCCATCGCAACTAAAGATATAATTTTCGTCATGGTTGCATAGTGCGGAGTTGCAAGAAATCTCTCTGTAAGAAGAAGATTCTTTTGGATCGAACTCAAGGTTGTCGGTTTGATTAAAACAAGTAATACATGGTTGGCATTGCACCCAAAGTAGGTCACTGCCGATGTCTAACAGTAGTGCTTGGCGTTGAGGAGGGTCACCAACCATGAAGTATGCCACATAAGCACCGTTTAACCTGTCATAGAGGCCGGTGGTGAACATTGTCTTTTGAGCATCATAGTTGGAACTAGTGGCCTTTGTGAGGTTGAATTCCTCTCTGTAAAGCATAGCTCGGTGGTAAAGTGAAATACTGAAGCCACGACTAGCTTTTGGTGCCACGATGGTTGTGTTTGGGTGGGGCTGAACATGGGGTATGGCTGTGTTGGGGATAAAGTGAAGAAATGGAATGATTAGGATCAAAAGGAAAAACATGATAGAGTGTTGAGGAAATGGTGAAGAAATAGAATGATTAGGAGCAAAAGGAAGAACAAGAAGAAAAGCTCTTAATGAAAGTGGAGTCTGCAGGTTAGCTAGTTTCATATATAGGACTTTTATATACAAAGATGTCATGTAGTCCTTGTGTAATTCTTATCTTAATTCTAGTTACTTTGTATTCAGTTGTATTGAGCATTTACATCAGTTTATGTACAATAGAAAAAAAATATAAAAGTTATACAGTTTTGACTAAAAATGATCTACATCAGTCTGTATATAATTGTGTAAATTTATAAATTTACTACAATAATCGTGTAAATTTACACTGACATTATTTATTTTATAATTAGTTATTTATTATTTCTTTATGTATCTTGAAAATGAAAGAAGAGAGTGGATAATGGTTAATGAAAGAAAAACAATTAAAAAAATAAATAAAATTTGAAATTTTAATGAAATATGATATAAAATATATAATATGATGTGAGATATTTTGAAAAATAAGTATGTAAAATAGAAAAAAGTAGGTTTTTATGTTAAAATAGATAAACTTTTTTACACAAACTGATGCAAATGATACAATGATGCAAAAGAATTGGCTTAATTCGGCACTGTACCACGTGCAGATGTGCACATAATTGACTAATAGTGTGTTGGGAGTAGAAAGAGAGTAGGAGGTTTAGTTTGAAAATCGTTTATTAATGGCATGAAGTCCATGACAGTGCATTTTAGAAAGGGAGTCGGAGATAGGCTTAATTCGCCACTGTATCACATGCATATATGATATATGCACAGAATTGACTAATAGTGTGTTGGGAGTAGAAAGAGAGTAGGAGGTTCAGTTTGTAAATAGTTTATTAATGGCATGAAGTCTATCACAATGCATTTCAGAAAGAGAGTAGAGGAGGTTCCGTTTTTAAATAGTTTATTAAAAATTGGACAGTTTTAAAAATGCCACCATTAAAATTTGAGAGAAGAAAAATTCTACTTCACTCATTTTACCACCATTATTTTATACAAATGTCAATATCTACCAATGCATTAATATACACATTTTAAAAGACCAAAAGAAAATGTCCACATTTAAAACAATATTTACAATTGATGCATTGACATACACATTTTTAAAAAGCCAAAGAAAAAATATTCATGTTTAAAACTTCAAAGCAGTGTGTGATTATCATCATCCTCTCTCTTTTTTATTTTCATTTTTTTAAGTTTTGATATTCAAAAGAAATTCAAGACACATAAATTTTGTGATGTTTGCTAAATCAGACAATCAAAATTCCAAACACACGAAATTGAGATTTTAAAATTATATTTACAATTCCATCTAATATATTTTGTTTTCTTTTTAATTGTTTTCAAAAGATGAAACTGAAAATTTGCCATATTTATCAAGTTCGATCACATGTATTGGGCCTTGACCGATTTGTTAAAAAGGAAACTTGCACAAATATACTCTCTTTCAATGGAGATTGTGTGATAGTCACTCATGATAGAATAATAATATCTCTTTTAGGTAAAAAATATATATATATATATATATATATTTTTGGGATTTTCATGAAAACTGCCCACAACGAGGTCAAGTTTAACTTTGATAAAATGCGCATCGATGGAATTGAATAAGGTGGCAAGTCTAATACTCAAGCCCTATAGGTTAAAAGCACCATATCCTTGAAATGATTTGACACATAATGGGTAAGCCAAAAATACTATTGATTAAATATATATATATATATATATATATTTTTTTTTTTGGGCATGAAATGTTGTACATACTTAATTTTAAAAAAATCATATTTTTTTTACTACTATTTAAGATTTTTTTTTTTTGAGAGAGATTTACAACTATTTAAGATGATGTATTATGATTAACGTATAATAAAAATCATGTTAACACTTATATGAAAATAATGTTCCATCAATTATTTCCACTTAGTATACAACAATTAATTTAAAAAATATTGTGAAAATATATGTGTCACTTAGTATGGGACCAGTCACACACAACAGGGAATAACTTGTATGCCATCCTTGCGTGTCATGCCATTAGCATTTTTTTTTTGAAAGATTGTCACCGTGAACTTTAAATTGGGGAATTTGAGGAGTTGGCTTGTACTAGAGTGAAGAGGGCTTTACTCCATTTGGATAAAGTCGGGAAAAAAAAAAACATGAAAAACCAATTTGAGATTTCATCAAATGTCATGTTCAGACTTATCACTACCATTAGTCATATATTCTTTTTCGTATCAAAAAAAGAAAAAAAAAGTCATATATTCCATTTATGTAAACCCATTCTGACCTTGTCAATCATACCATATAACAACCTAATGACAATCAGAATCCCCAACACACAAAATTCAGATTTAAAAAAACTTTGTTTACCTTTTTCTCAAAAAAAAAAAAATTCAGATTTAAAAACTCACCATCACCATGCAATTATTCAACCATTACAATTCCATGTTATCCAAAAAAAAAAAAAAAAATTTACAATTCCAGCTAATATTATGTGTTCCTTTTAACTATTTTCAAAAGATGAAACTGAAAATATGCCATATTTATCGAGTTCACATGTATTAGGCCCCTGACCAATTTCTAAAAAGAGAACTTGCACCGATAAAATCTCTTTCAATGGAGATTGTGTAATAATATAACAAAAGAATAGATACCATTATGCATGCTAGCTTATTAAAATTCAACATTCACTTGCTTGGTACTTTTAATATAACTTGCTTATTTTTGTTTGGAAATTGTTTTATTTCTAGTATTTTATTTGTATAATGTGAGACAAAAAGCTAAAAATTAATTTTTTTTCAATAAACTAAAAGTTAGATTATTTGAAATAAAAATAAGATAAAAACGCAAACATTAGATAATTTAAGCAAAAAACTAGATTCTAATCAGTTGTCAAACACACATTTAAAAATTGAGTGCTTAATTAACTAACAATATTTTGGTCTCTAATTGAATCCCAATTATTTTTAAGCCTATGTTTGGATGGAGGGAGAGGGGTGGGGCGGGGTTAAGGGGGGAGTAGAGATGAGAGGTTGCAGGAAAAGGTGAATCTAATTTCTAGTTACCTCCCCTCTACTCTCCCTCCATCCAAACATACCATAAAGGATACATGAGAGAGAGAGAGAGAGAGAGAACTACATTAGGAATTTCTGAGTGCTAACCCTTTTGAGTCTAGACTATCTCAGATTTGAAAACCACATGGTGATTTTGGCAAGCCCATTGAGAATGCAGCTTGACATTGGTCATTAGATTTTACTCTTTTCTTAGTTACTTCTAATGAGAATAATATAATGATATTATTCTCATCAGAAGTAACTAATAATTTTATGCTGGCAACTTGGCATGGCAAAACCCGGAGTCACAAATTACAAATAACTATTATATACATAAGTTATATCTATGTACAAGCAGATAATGAAATTAGAAGTGGATTCCAGTTAGCTTAACTGGTAAAGTTTCTGATGATTGAGTAAGAAATCTAGGGTTCAATTTCTGCCTACACAAAAAATTGATTATGTCTTGGTTTGATAATAAAAAACTATTATCAGGAGCGAATGCTATAGGTTGTGAAATTCTCTTAAAAAAAATAATAATGAAGTTAGAAGCACCACATTAGTTCTCAACAAAAAAAAAAAAATAAAATAATAAAAAAAAAAAATTAAAACCAACATTATTATTCTAATTTATCACAATTATTATGTTTTACGAAAAAAAGATGCAAAATGAAATTTAGATCAAAATAACTCATCATTCTTTTTAATTTAAAATTTAAAAAATAAGAATATTTGACCAAAAAAGGTTTGGTAAAAGATTTTGTAAATTTTTATTAAAGGATTTTTTTATAATAAAAAAACCTTGTTAAAACATTTTAAAAAAATACAATAGATAAAGAGAGACAATGTCAAGAAGAAGAGAATGGTCCAAAGGGTTTTGGCTTCGGATTACCCATTCTTTCTTTTTCACTTTAGAAACGTAGGCTGGGTCTGAAAATGGCTCCCCTTAAATACATACAGCAAATAAATAAACTAAAACTTATCAGTAAGATTTATCTCTCTCTTTTTTGGTGAAATTTGAGAATCTTGCAGCCTCACAAATCATGCCATTAATTAATGGGTGCGAAATTAACAAGAAGAACAATTTCTGCCAAAGACTCTCAAGCACTTTTAACATTAAGAGGTGCTAAATAAGTTATAAGGCTTTGGACAAATAGACAGATTTTTTACTCTCTCTCTCTCTCTCTCTATATATATATATATATATATATATATATCATATCATATATACATAGTACATACAAGTCAAAACAAAAACTTCTTCTAAAAAAAAAAAAATTGTCAAAACAAAAACTTATATTGAGGCTCAACCATTTGGCGTGTTTAAAAATCCACTGGATTGACATATGACAAATTTTTTTATCTAGGATGGTTCCTATATACAATGCCAGTAGTCCATAACCTATATATGAAATGTACAGAAAAATTAATTTATTTAATCTAAATATGAAATTTAATAGTTATAATAATTATTAACAAAGATTTATTATGATTGTATTTATATATGGAAATATATATTTTATTATTTAAAAAATGAGTTGGAAAGATTTTAATAGAAGATTTAAATA
This sequence comes from Quercus gilva, assembly GCA_023621385.1. Taxonomy (NCBI): domain Eukaryota; kingdom Viridiplantae; phylum Streptophyta; class Magnoliopsida; order Fagales; family Fagaceae; genus Quercus; species Quercus gilva. The sequence goes on along the minus strand of CM042482.1, from coordinate 9,231,535 downwards.
TAGAAAAGAATTTCAAATAAAAAATATAATAAAATTATGGGAAAATTTTTAGGTTCTCCCAGAGTATAGTGAAATGATGCTCCCTTATTTTGCATTCATGGTGAACCCTACCATAAATTTAATGAGTGGACCCCACCATGAATGTGAGAGAAGAGGGCATTATTCTCTGTGCTGTACTTAAGAATTACTCAAAATTATGAGACTTGAAAAGTTTATGCATTATCCTTTTTATTTTTTTAATGTTCAAAGAAAACGTTTTTGTAACAAAATATTACAAAATCAACCAAAAGTTAGACGTCTTCAATTATATATATATATATATGTGTGTGTGTGTGTGTGTCTGTATGTATGTATGTATGTAAATATTTCTTGGAATGTGGCTTAATTTTTTATTTTTTTATTTTTTGGGATTTTCATGGAAACCACCCACAAGAAGTTTTGACAAAATACACATGGGACGAATTGAATAAAGTGGCAACTCTAAAGGTCAAGCCCTATAGCTAGATTAAAAGCACCACCTCCTTAAAATGGTTTGACACATAATCGCTAAGCCAAAAATACTCTTGATTAAAAGAAAAAAAAATCATTTTCGGCATGAAATGTTGTACATAATACGTTTAATGACACCCAAAAAATAAATTCATAAATTTTTTCACAACTATTTGAAATGATATATTGTGATTGAGCATATAATAAAGATCATATTTACAATTATATGAAAATAATGTTTTATCAATTACCACTTAGTACAACAATTAATAAAATTAAAAAAATATTGTGAAAATATATGTCACTAAGTTTGGGACCAGTCATACACAACAGGGAACTGTATGCCATCCTTGCGTGTAACCATGAACCTTTTATTTTTTGGAGATAGTGTCATCATGAACTTCAAATTGGGGAATTTGAGGAACAGCCCCAATTTGGAACGGGTGTAATAGTTGAGTTCAAGAATCATGACATCCACGCTTTTTGTTCCTACTTTCTCTGGAAGATAGTGAAGGAATAACACTTATATGCAACTATTGACATGAAATTAGAAACATGCCACCATTGGCAAGATATTTAGAATATCAAATGTACTAAGACCATATATAGAGACTCATAGAACCTATAAACATTAATGCAATATTGTCTTACCTGTACCATATAGAAAGAAGGCAACTTGTAGCGTACTTGTTAAGCGTTGTTCTTAACACAATTAATGCCAAGTTTCTTCTTCTTTTTTCTTTTTTAGAGAGAGAGAGAGAGAGAGAGAGAGAGAGTAAAAGCAAAAAAGAAAAGAAAAGGGAGCTATTAAGGATAAGGAGTGCTTGACCTATTTGAAGTAGGGGCGAAAACGGTCTAGTCCAGTCCAGTCCAGTCCAGTTTTTCCATATTTTGGGACCAGACCTTCTTATTTGGTCCCATAAAACCCTGGACCAAACTTGACTAGACAAGTGACTGGTTTCAACCGATTTGGGTCCAATTGGTTTTGGTTAATTAGCTTGGTCCAAATTTTTGACACCGACCAAACCAACCACTAACCATAGATGGTATGATCTATCCGATCCAATCATCCTCTCCAGTTGACAGCAAGTTGAGATTTGCTCTACCCGATTAGGTTGGGTTGAGTGCAGGTTGAGCCCAAACGCAATACGACTTGACTCGTGGACAATCCTATTCACCACACTTAAAGCACAATCATATAAAATATAAATTTAAAAAAAATTTCCACTGAATTTATTGATATATTTCTTAGTCACAGCACAAGTAGGTCACCTTAAGAAGACTAAATAGTCAATTTGAGATTACATCAAATGTATATACATTATACTAAAAAAGTGCCCCCTTTAAACTCCGGACCCTAATAGGCTAATGGTTGTTTTATCTTACATGGTTGAAATAGTCATCTTGTTGGTACTGTCATAATCTCTTTCTCAGAGATGTTGACATTCATACATTACCTACTAAAAACAAATGTAGACATTAATTTTATTTGAAGGAAATAATGGAAAATGCAAGCATTACTTTTACTCTTTTCGGACAATTAAGATGATCATTTACGTTTCTTCCTTCCACTTTTTTTTTTCCTTTGACATAATTAAAATTTATGAAGCTCCCCAACTTGTTACCCATGGCCATTCTTCTCTGACAAGGTACCAAGAGACTATTTAGAAATCTGTTCACACTAACACATACCCTTAGTTGGTAGTACTAATTAACACGGGCTATAGAATTGGATAGCTTATGCGCCTTCTCGCTAGTATTTATATGTAGGCTCTATAGCTAACAAAATCATCAAAAACCAGTGAAATCTGTTTTCCTCTTTCTCTCTCTGATTGAAAAAAACATGTCTTCTTCTAATTTCTCTCTTCTGCTTGTCCTAATTCTCATTCTCATTTCCCAATCTGCAGACACCAAAACCACGCATTCACCACCATCCCAATCTCACTTGAGCATTCCCTTGTACCATAGGGACATGCTTGCCATAAAAAAGAATAATTTGGATTACAAAACCCTTGTCAATTCATACGAAGGGAGCTTGTTCCACACTAGTGTGTACAACCAGTTGGAAGGTGCGTATGTGGCATATTTCTGGGTCGGCAGCCCCCCTCAACGAGTCGGATTTCTTATAGACACCGGCAGTCGCTTGATGTGGTTGCAGTGCCTCCCATGCGAAGAATGTTACAACCAAACTGAAGGTCCCATATTTGATCCGGCTCAGTCTTCTTCATACGAAGAAATAGAATGCAACTCAATACAATGCCATCATGAGGTACATATCATTGAGCCTTGTGATGGCTACGATTATGAAGGAATAAGTACTAATAATAGTACTACTGCAGAGGAGCAGTGCAGGTATCATTATGGTTATGTAGATGGTGAAACCACCGGTGGTAGAATGATCCAAGAGAAGTTAACATTCATCATGGACCAAGAAGCTGTGGAGAATATAGTCATGGGATGCTCTGATTCCTTCGGGGGAAACTACAGCGGCAAATACGCTGGCATACTTGGTCTTAACCATGGTCCTTACTCAATAATAGACCAACTGGGAGTCACAAACTTCTCATTTTGCCTACCAAATCCTTCATTCAAAGATCTCACTACACTCGACTTCTTCTACCCGGGCCCTAAAAACACCAGTGAAACCGTAATTACACCGTTCATGATTCCTAGATTTGAAAAGTCTAATCAATATTATGTCAGTTTCTCAGGAATCAGTATCAACGACATCTTGTTGCCCATCCCTTCAAGTTATTGGCATCGCAGCAGCAGCTCTGGCAATGGCGATAATAATGGTGTCTTAATCGATTCAGGATCCAGTTTAACTTGGTTTCCCAAAGAAGTATATACAATTTTCCGAGATAGTTTCGCGAAATTCACCTCAAAGGCCCTATGCCAGTTGGAGCACCCCGCTGGAATCCCAGTGACATTTGACACCTGTTTCCGAAGAAATCCTTTTGAGGGTACTACTGATATTGATGTCCATTCCCCCATTGTCAAGTTTCATTTCATCTCCAATTCCATGTTCACTGCCTCTTCCATCACATTAACCACATCCCAACTTTTCCTTGACATGGACAACAACACATATTGCCTTGCGTTTGCTTCTAGTTCTTACAATTTTACCATCATTGGTAGCCACCAGCTCCAGGGAACGCGCCTAACTTTCGACCTTTATCACAACAATCTCATACTCTCACCCAACGATTGTTCTTAGCTTAATAATAATAATAATTGTTTAATGTGTTGAGAAAAATCACGGACCTTATTTATAATACAATTATTATTATTATTATTATTATTATTATTATTATGTATTGATGATATGATATGGAACAAATATATTCAATAAAAGGCTTTGTCCAGTTTATTTATTTGCCCTAATTTTTCGTATCATTTACTTCTATATATTTGTTGTCTATTCTATTCTTTTTTCCCAGCAATTATTAATAGTTATTTTCATTAATCAGATCTTCCTTTTTATCCTTCTTATTTATTTTTCAGTTTTTTTAATAGGCTTCTTTTTCAAATGCAACGGATGAGATGATATCCCATGTGCCAGACACATGAGACAGCTACACGCCCATTTGTTAGTGAAAGAGTGGTCTTATGTGCTCAGCTATATATCTATTTATATATATAGGGCAAAACTTAGGTACAGTACCTTAGGTTTTATATTTAAAATTTTGATATCTGTCCAATTTAACAATTCCAACAAACGGCGTTAAAACTAATTTTTATTTTTATTTTTTTTTTCGTTCTTCCTTCTTTTTCCTGTTTTGCAACTGCAAGAGAACCTACAATTTCAAATCTCCAGTTGCCTCTGACTGATGAAGCTAAAATGAAGGTAATAAAGGGAATTCCGAATTCCAATCCAAAACTCAAAAGTTAAATTGCAGAAGCAAAGCTAAAATGCAGAACCAAACAGGAAAGATAAAAAAATCAAAAAATAAAAGCCAGATCTACTGAGTTTCAAACCAAAAAAGGGACCTTTCTCCCTCATTTTCTTAGTAACCAAACAGAAAAGATCAAAAAATAAAAGCTAGATCTAATTGGTTTCAAACCAAAAAACAGACCCTTTTCAGCCATACCTGAAACTTCCACACTCTTAACATCAACAAAGCCATCGTCATAGCCTCTTTCATTATTTTGTCGAGAGAGAGAGAGAGAGAGAGAGAGAGAGAGAGAGAGAGAGAGAGAGAGAGAGAGAGAGAGAATCATAGATCAAAAAAGAAGAAAGGAAGCAGATCCACACACATCGAGAGAGAAAGAAAGAATCATAGATCAGAAAAGAAGAAAGAAAGGAAGCAGATCCACACACACTGAGAGAGAAAGAAAGAATCATAGATCAGAAAAGAAGAAAAGAAGCAGATACACACACACTGAGAGAGAAAGAAAGAATCATAGATCAATATAGAACAAAGGAATCATACACACACTGAGAGAGAAAGAGAAAGAGATATGAGATTTTCCTTTTTCTTTTTTTGGGTTTTGGGTTTCGTAGAGAATGTCATGGGTGGTTTGGAGTTTGAAAGGTTTTGGGTGTGGAAGAGAAGCTATTTACAGTACAGGAAAAAGAAGGAAGAAGGAAAAAAAAAGTTTTAACGCTGTTTTTTTGAGATATTAAATGGGACAGATATCAAAATTTTAAGTAAGGAACTTAAATACTGTACTTAAGTTTTGCCCACACACACATATATATATATATATATATATATATGCACTTAATTATGGGGTTAAGGAGCAACAATGGGACCAACCCTTAGGATTAGCCATACTCCATTCCTCTTAATAATTAGTCAGTCGTTTCTATGGGAAAAGGCTGACAAGTACACAGGTCGGTGGCGGTTCGGATAAATGCTAGCTTAGTAGTTCTTACTTTTGACTTGTGCTCCATATACATATGGTTCCACTATTAATTTTAATTGAATTAATATTAAACCCTGAATTTCATTAGCGCATCTGGTCTCCAGTTTTCATTCTCGTTACTGATGATAGCAATAGTACTTTCTAGTTTGATGTGAAGCAAAATTAAACTGGGTTTTGTAAAGTTTCATTATATAAAAACTAAACTTAAATTAAAACGAAGCTAGCTGCAACTTTTGTGGGATACACATTTCCAAACCTCACTACGGTTGTGACTTGTATGTTGTAACTCATCCCTTAAACATTTTCATCTTAACTCTGCACACATAATATGTATTTAGTTTTAGGAAAAATATTCTTTAATTCATACTCATTTCACACGTGTATCCACAATTAATACAAGAATATTCACATTTTAACACATAAAGATAGATATGAAATATAGTAAATATGTGAGAGTTAGAACCTTAGTTTTAAGTCGTGAAAATAATACCTTCCCATTTTCTTGTATATGCATTTTCTTTTTCTTTACTAAAATTCTAATTATTCATTTCCAATATTAAATAAAGATCAAGTTATAGTAGTTTATTCATATATTGTATGGGGTCACAACTTGTACGTTGTCATTAGACTGACACCATCATATAAACAACCAACTTAATGCACCAAAAAATAAGAAACAAGAATGGACCCTATAAGAGCTAACCTTGACTTGGATCGAATTTATCACCTCAAAAGATTAAGTGCTAGACGTCGGGCAGAGCATTCATCTATGCCTATGTAAACTCTACAAAGACATTAGAAGGGTCTGACCTTCATCAAGAGGTATGCCAAAAAAAAAAAAAAAATACTCTACAAAGACATTATTTAGTTATAGGGATTTAGGTTTAGACTACCAAACTTAGAGCAACTCTAATAAACTCTCCAAATTTTTGTATTAGTTAAAGAGTAAATAGTTCATTTTGTCTTTTGCCTACCTATTTTTATAAATATACTTCCTAACAAATTCTCTATCTTTTCTCTATTCCATATATATATTATTTCTACATTTATTCTTTTTTTTACCATACCATAAAGGACACATGAGAGAAAGAGAGAGAGTCGGCCTTTCAAATCTGCGTTCACACTTCACACACGTTGCCTAGTCCACTCATGCTCCTCCCCACCTCCAATGACATGTGTCCCAGTTGCCTAGATCAGATCAGCATACTTTTATCTTCTCTCTCTCTTTCTTCTTCTTCTTCTTCTTCTTTTATTTTTTTATTATTATTATTTTTTTTTTGGATTATGATTTGATTAGTTTTATATGAAAGATTGTGTATTGTCTTGGTTTTGATTGTATCTCCCTCAAGTTTGGAGATGTTTAAGAGAGAAAGGAAATAGGTTGATTTGTAGCTATTGTGATAAAAGTTGAATATTTTAATCTAGTATGTTAATTTTTTTATTTCGTTTTATTCTTTCATTAATGAACAATAGCACTTTAATTAGGCCAAAAGAGTGACTGTTCATTAGCCAAAAAAAAAAAAAAAAACACCTTAGAGGATTTTGTGTGTGCATTTTTTGTGTGCGACTGTGCGTGTGTTTGCCGATGTTGAAGATGCTATTAATCATCCAAGTAATAAATACAAGCATGTTCATGAGAATAAATAAATTTATTTCTTTTATTGTAGGTATGTTAAATTATGAAATTAAGTAACACTAAAACCAGGGGAAGAAGTTTGAACATTGTGTGAGATTTGGCTAGTTTTGTTAATCATAGACGAGGTGGAAGCTAAGTTGGATTTTTAATTGACTTGGCAAGCTCTAATTAGGCCAAGTAAGCCACATTGCAGGGATTGCACCTTAGTTAATTGCACCTTGGAAAAGTATTATCAGAGGCAGGGAGGTGATTAGGAAGGGGACGAGATGGAGGATTGGAGATGGACATTCGGTCAGAATTTGGGGTGATAGTTGGATTCCTGCAAAAACTAATCCCCGAATTATCTCACCTATTCTACACGGGTAGGATGAGGCTAAGGTGAGCTGTTTGATTGACCAACATCAGCGGACTTAGAGGGAAGATATTCTGGAGCATACTTTTCATGAGTCCGAAGCAACCATGATCAGAAAAATTCAACTGTGCAAGTCCCAGCAGAGAGATGTTTTAATTTGTTCGTTTACCCCTGATGGTGAATACTCGGTTAAATCAGGATATAAATTCCTGTAGATTGAAGTTTTGCAACAACAATATGGCCCCTTTAACACTGATTCAATGAAGCCTTTGTGGACAGCACTTTGGAGCCTCGATGTTACTGGCAAGATTCGTAACTTTCTATGGCGATCATGCAGAAATCCCTACCCACTAAGGACAATCTAATGCGGAGAAAAGTCATTCCTGAGAATCTATGTGAGCAGTGCAAGTGTCACTAAGAAGACGTGCTACATGCTCTGTATGGTTGCCCCAAGCTGGAACCCATGTAGTTAAAAAACCACAATGGAATCACAGTACACTGAGACAAGCCAACTGTTTCATTGACCTTCTTGGAATAATATTGACAGAAAAAAATGATCCAGAATTATTTTGTTGGGTGGTTTGGGATTTATGGAATCGAAGGAACAACATTAGGCTGGCGAAACCTACTTACACTCAGGCAGTGGAAAGGAAGCTTGAAGCAGCAGCACCGGGTTGGTTCATGGTCAGCCCTTGATCTGTCATGGTACAAAATTAACTTTGATAGGGCGATTTTTGAGAAAGGAGAATAATGCAGGACTTGGGGTTGTCATTCGAAACTCTGAAGGCTTAGTCATGGCCTCGCTCTCACTACTGGTATCCTTACCTTACTCAGTGATTGAGGTTGAGACTTTGGCAGCAAAGAGGGCACTAGAGCTAGTGGTGGAAATTGGGATCGACAGAGTTATCTTAGAGGGTGATTTGACAGTATTGATGCAGAGTTTGAAGACCGGTTCCAAATCTCTTGCCCAGTTCAGCTACCTAGCAAATGACATTTTGTTCCTGGCTTCACATTTTATAGATTTATAATTCTCTAATGTAAGTCGGTACTATAACAAGGTAGCTCACTCACTTGCGAGACGGACACCTATTTCTCCACTCTTGTCAGTCTAGATGGAAGATATCCCACCAGATGTTGAACTTGTATTTATGAAAGATCTTCTCAATCTTTGATTTTAATAAGATTGGTCTTGATTCTCAAAAAAAAAAAAAAAAAAAAAAAATCTATAATATATATGTTGCAAAAGATTTATAATATATATAATTAAAAATCTATAATATATGTTGATGATGCCGAGAATCTCACCAGTGAGTTGCACAGTGCTCGTACGCTCGAGAATAAACCTACACAACAAAAAGAAGAGAAAACCTTGCGAAGAGCACCGGTGTGGTGCCGGCCGAATACCCTCCGAAGGTCAAGTCAGAAAGATTTCTTACAACTCTAGAGTGCTAGAGAGGGGTCAATTATGCGTACCTTGATTTGTGAGGGTATCGAGGCTTTTATAGTACTAGGGGGTTGAACTTTCTTTATTGGAGTAGAAGTCTTTTCCATATAGGAATCCTTATACGCGTAAATTGCGGAATCGTTTCCTTATAGGACTCTCCTTTATAGAATCCTACACTTGATGGACAAGGCTTTTTCCTTGTAGGGAGACCTCATCAATAACCAAATCTAATAGGATCTTACTAGTGCTGGGTTCCAGTTATGGGCCTCTCAGCTCAGGTGGTCCACCTAAACTCGGCCCACTAGACACGGACCGTCGGGACACAGGCCCGTCATGAATACAGTCCGTCATACATACACGCGGATTTTCCCTCTTCAGTTGCCCCCTCACACCGTGAATCCATCAGGACTCATAGGGTTCACGGGGTGACAATTGATGGTTGATACATGACGGTAAATATTCATCACGGGTAAAAGTCTTGACGGGTAAAATATTCGCAGGTCGTCGTCCACCACATACTGGCATAATTTTAATTAATACTGTGACACGCGTCACTGTGCTATAGGGGGTTGTCTTGGATCGAGGTGTCGCCTCGTCTCCCAAGTAATCTATTTATAAATACCAAGCCTTTACCTCTCATTTCTCCTACTTTTGCCTAGATATACTGTCAGAGTGCAATCCGTCATCTTTGTCAGACTAGTAATTCGCATCCATCACCATCAAATTTCCTCCGTTCACATTTTACAGACCGGTAAGTACTTCTCGCCATTTCGTTCATCCGTCAGATTTTTTATACTCTCCACACATTCGTCATCATTTATATAGAGTAGTCAGTATTGAGTCTAGGAGATGTCTAGTGCGTCGAGTAATCGGTCATTCGTCCGCGACGGGGCGGACTACGAGGATGTATACCCGTCTGGTCATAAAGACCAGGGCAGTCTAAGCGACGATAGGAGTCCGTCTTCCTCTTCTCTGTCCTCCTCAGATGAGGACATGGAATTAGTTGAACATGTAGAACATGATGATAAGGAGCAATTAGGATCCGTCGTAGGGGCCAGTGGACCAAGGGAGTTCGTCATGCTCCCAGAATGGACGGTTAATGATTTTACATCAAGCATTAAGGAGGGCCACTTTAAAACCCTTAGGGATAACTACCAAATTCCAGACTATATTCCAATCCGTCTGCCCTATAAATCGGAGAAGTGTTACTATGAGGGGGTAGAAGGTGTCGGAGTATATGAGCAGATGTTGAAGGCTGGACTCAGATTCCCACTGAGCTCCCTTCACCGTGAACTGCTAAAGTACCTGGGTCTGTCCGTCAACCAACTATCTCCCAATGCCTGGAGAGTCTTCATAGCAATGGAGATTCTGTATGGGGCTTGGTCAGACGGGGCTAGGAGGTTGACGGTAAGAGAGTTTTTACACTGCTACCGTCCAGACGAGATCGATAAATCTAGGGGAATTTACAGTTTTGTACCTAGGAGTCCGCTGCTAAAGGTTATTTTTGAAACCCCAGACTCCAACAGAGATTGGAAGAGTCGTTACTTTTTCTTAGAAGGTGACGGATGGATGTGCCGTCCAGGAGAGACAGATCACATGCCCGTCGATACAACATGGGGCATACTATCTGAGAATGGTATGTGTCCGTCCTAGTGTGTGAGGAAATCTTTTTAACCGTTTAGTCTATTTTTTTAAGCTTTTCTAACCGTCCACGTTATATGCAGTTCGGCGACGCCCACAGGTCAGCATAGAGGAGTTTAGTTTCCTTGAAAAAATTTTCAACAAGACCACATCGGAGGAAAGGACGTGGGCGAAACTGGTCAACCCCGACACAATCTGTTGGTACTGTGACGGACCCGTACCTTCACCTCAAGCAATTAAATACGAAAAGAAGATCCGTCAGCGTATGTCCGTCTATCTTTTCCTTGAATAATGGTTTCTGTTTTATGATGCTAACTTTACCCGTTCATACTTTTCAGAGATGGACATTGCCAAGAGGAGGGCACTCATACGGAATAGCGCCGCAAAAAATAGGACGGCCAAGGTTACTGAGCAGAAGGATGTGACGGCCACGAAGGGCAAACAGCCGTCCAAGGGGGACCGTCCTCCTAAGAAGCCAAAAGTTCCCCTGGAGCCCGTCGTGGGACTTATGGCCGAAGGGGCTAAGACGGCCATGCCTCCGAAACATGGCGCGGGCAAAGGGTTGATGAAGGATCCGTCATCAGGCCTTAAGAAGTCCCCTCCCCTTCTCCGTGACGATCCTAGCTATGCCTTGGATAAGCTATCTTCCCTTCTCACCTCCGAGGATTACGAAGACATAGGTAATCACTCGACGGAGGCCATGGGTGAGACAACTTTATTCAATATTGCTCAGGTAAGGCCCGTCCAAGTCCTTTATACTATTTATCCGTCTTGCTATATCTGATTTTTTGAATTATTCCATATTTCAGAGTATAGTCATGGTGAAGGGCCTGATGGGACGGTGTCTCAATCATGAGACAACCTTAGATCGAGTCCGGGAGAAAGCCAAGATGACGGAGGAGGAGCTTGCTAAGCTGAGGGCATGGAAGGTCGTCCAAGACAAAAAATTTAAATTACTTGAGACGGACCGAAATGAGCTCTATAAGCTGACGGAGGAGCTCAGGAAGGTCATTGGAGATAAAGAAAAAGAGGTCCGTCATGCCAAGGATGCTGCTGTTCAGGAGTACCGTGACTCCGATGCCTTGCTGTCAGAGCTCGGAGATTCATATAATGAAGGTTTTGACGAAGCTATCCGTCAAGTGAAGGCATTATACCCGGATCTTGACGTTTCGTCCGTCAATGTAAATGCTCAAGAGCTCACTTCCACCCGTCCAGCTCACTCTGAGGATACTGAAGAGCTCTTTGGAGAGCACCCTCCCGTCAGCGCTCCCGAGGATCAGCAAATTGCTGACATCGATCCTAAGGACGGAGGAAACGCTCCTGAGGATCCGTCGACTATTGAGAGCGATCCTAAGAATGGCCATTCCCGTCCTGATAAAGAGAAGGATGCGTCCGTCGTAGTTTGATTTTCTTGTACTTTTTTAATTTTTTGAAATGTAAAGACATTTGGAGAACTTTAAAACTCCGTCCTCTTTTAACCTTTCTATCGTGGATATTTTGTCCGTTAATGCTTATTATTCACTCGTCGTATATTCTGTTTATTTTATGTGATTGAGTTATTCTTTCAATGCGCATTTGACGCTCGTCATAAAAAGTAAACACCGCCTTACTTGTTTAAAAGTCATTCGTCAACCTCCATATTATGTTAATTTAGGAGATCCGTCCATATTATGGATCGTAGTTTTTATCCGTCCTATGTGGCATTTTGGATTTCCACCCCTTGGGATGATCCGTCCTAGGACCTTGTAAAATTTCTTGGATCCAATTTCTGGACTCCGTCATGACCATAGTTTTAATAACTCTGCGAAGTCCGTTCAGATTAATGGACCCGTCCGCTTTGTGCGATTTCGTTGGCCTTATATTTTTGCGAGTCAAGAATCTTAGACCTGGGAGGTCCGTTTGCTTAGTGGACTTTTGTCCGTCAGTCTCAGGGGTTTTTATTGGATTTTAACCTTCTTGGGTTGCCCGTCTAGATTATGGGTTCGAGGTTTTATTCCTTGTGCGTAGATCCGTCCATTTTGTGGATTTTAGCCCGTCCACTTTGTGGACGTGAAAATTTTAACCCTTCTTGAGGTCGTCCGTCTATGTTGCGGACTTGGGATACTCCCACATTGGGGCGATCTGTCCACTTTGTGGACTCATGCCCGTCCACATTATGGACTTGATAAAAATTTTAACCCTCTTGGGGACGTCCGTCTATATTGCGGACTTAGGATCTTATCCCTCTTGGGGAGATCCGTCCACTTTGTGGACCCTTGCCCGTCCACTTTATGGACCTTATAAAAATTTTAACCCTCTTGGGGTCGTCCGCCTATACTGCGGACTTAAGATCTTATCCCTCTTGGGGAGATCCGTCCACATTGTGGACTTTCGCCCGTCCACTTTATGGACTTGGTAAAAAATTTTAACCCTCTTGGGGTTGTCTATATTGCGGACTTAGGCCTTTTATCATGTAGGGAAAACATAGTTGAATCTGAATAAATATTATGCATTCGTAGAGAGTATGTGCCCCCTTAGGCTTAAAAAACATACTGTAGCAAAACCAAAGTAACAAACATGCCCGTCGGGCTTATTGTAGTCGCTATTTTAAAAATAAGCAGTAAAAATCTAAGAATAAAAAGGTAGGTGTTGTTCTTCAAGACATCGCCTCTACTGGTAGTACTTTCGCAGGTGCTCAGCATTCCAAGGATGCGGTAGCTTCCGTCCGTCCAGTGTTTCCAGATAGTAGGTACCCTTCCTCTTCCATGCGGTAACTCGGTAAGGTCCTTCCCAATTTGGGCCGAGTTTTCCTTGGGTGGGGTCTCGTGCTGCTCCCATGACTTTCCTTAGAACGAGGTCTCCAACCAGAAAGTCTCTGCGCCTTACCCGAGAGTTGTAATGCTTGGCCATGCGGTCCTGATACCGTGCGAGCCTTTGTTCTGCCGTTGACCTAACTTCGTCCACTAGATCGAGCTGTAGATGTATAGCTTCGTCATTTTTCACTTCGTCATAGTTGTGCACTCTGTAGCTGGTGAGGCCGACTTCGGCTGGGATGACAGCCTCGCATCCGTATGTTAGTCGGAATGGAGTCTCCCGTGTTGGTGTCCTAGCCGTTGTCCTGTAGGCCCAGAGTATGCTCGGCAATTCTTCCGCCCAAATACCCTTTGCCCCCTCGAGCCGAGTCTTGATAATCTTCAGCAAGGATCGGTTCGTGACTTCGACCTGTCCGTTGGCTTGTGGGTGGGCGGGTGAGGAGTAGTGGTTCCGTATCCCTAATTGCGAGCAGAAGTCCCGGAAGGTATCGTTGTCGAATTGTCTCCCGTTGTCAGAGATCAAGACTCTAGGGATGCCAAATCTGCATATGATGCATCTCCAAACGAAATTGCGTACATTCTTCTCTGTAATGGTGGCCAAGGCTTCAGCTTCCACCCACTTTGTAAAGTAGTCGATGCCTACTATTAGAAACTTCAGTTGTCGTATTGCCGTTGGAAACGGTCCCATGATGTCCAGGCCCCATTGGGCGAACGGCCAGGGCGCCGTCATCGGGGTAAGTTCTTCAGGTGGTTGCCTGACGATGTTGCTGAACCTTTGGCACTTATCGCATTTCTTTACATAGGCCTCGGCATCCTTCTGCATAGACGGCCAAAAGTACCCTGTTCGAACCAGCTTGTGTGTTAATGATCTTGACCCTGAGTGGTTTCCACAGATTCCTTCGTGCACTTCCCTCATGATGTAGTCTGCTTCTTCCGGACCTAAGCATCGTAGGTAAGGGAGGGAGAAGCCTCTCTTGTACAAGACGTCTCTTATCAGGACGAACCTTGCTGCTTGGACCTTTAGCTTTCGTGCAGCCTCCTTTCCGTCCGGTAGTACGCCGTTCTTCAGGTAGGCCACTAATGGCGTAGTCCAATTACTCTCGGACCCAAGCTCCTGTATATTGACAGAATTTATAAGCGGAGAGAACTGAATGAAAGAGAGTACGTTACCAAGGGTGGCCATGTGCTCAGCTGAAGCTGCTTTGGCTAGGCGGTCAGCCTGCTCGTTTTCTCCTCGTGGGACTTGTGTAATTTCGGCCTTCAGCTTGTTTACCCTCCGCCTGGCCTGGTCCAGATATTTCTTCATCCTTTCGCCTTTGCATTCGTAATCCCTGTTTATCTGATTGACCACAACTTGAGAGTCGCAGTGAATGATTACTCTTTCGGCTCCTGCTGCTTTGGCGAGGTTAAGTCCTGCTATGAGAGCTTCGTATTCCGCCTCGTTGTTGGTAGTAGGGAATTCAAAGCGGATCATACATTCGACCATGTCTCCCTCGGGTGAGTGTAGCACAACGCCTGCCCCCCCAAGCCTGCTTGTTGGAAGATCCGTCGACATGTATGCTCCATGTGGGAGACTCTGTTGCCCCCCCGTCGTCTCCATTTGTGAACTCAGCTATGAAATCGGCAACGACCTGTCCTTTAATGGCGGTTCGAGGGCGGTATTGGATGTCGAACTCGCTTAGCTCTATTGCCCAGAGGGCCAGTCTCCCAGCAGCTTCAGGGTTGCTCATTGCCCTCCGCAAAGGCTTGTCGGTAAGGACGATGATCGTGTGGGCTTGAAAGTACGGTTTTAGCTTCCGTGCTGCTGTAACCAGTGCAAATGCAAGCTTCTCCATTGGCGGATATCTCTCTTCGGCCCCTCGTAGCGCCCGACTAGTGTAATATACTGGTTTCTGCACTCTCTCTTCTTCTCTGATTAAGGCAGCACTGATGGCAGCTGGTGAGACGGCAAGATAAAGAAAGAGTTGTTCACCTGGTTGCGAGGGACTGAGCAATGGGGGGGAAGAGAGGTAATTTTTCATTTCTTCGAGTGCTTTTTGGCACTCGTCAGTCCACTCGAAAGACCTCTTCAACGTTCGAAAGAATGGTAAACACTTGTCCGTCGCTCTCGAGACGAACCTATTTAATGCTGCTATCTTGCCGTTGAGGCTTTGCACCTCCTTCACATTTTTCGGGGGCGCCATATCCATTATAGCTCGAATCTTATCCGGATTCGCTTCAATGCCCCTCTGGGAGACCATGAACCCTAGGAATTTTCCAGCCGTCACCCCGAAAGCGCACTTTCCTGGATTCAGCTTCATGTTGTATGAGCGAAGGGTATCGAATGTTTCTCTGAGGTCGTCCAAGTGATCTTCTTCCCTTCGGCTTTTTACTAGCATATCGTCTACATAGACTTGGACATTCCTCCCTATTTGTGGTGCGAACATCTTGTTCATGAGCCTCTGGTATGTTGCGCCCGCATTTTTCAAACCAAACGGCATTACTTTGTATCAGAATAGGCCCTGGCTGGTCACGAACGACGTCTTCTCTTGATCGGCTTCATGCATCTTGATTTGGTTGTAACCGGAGAAAGCGTCCATAAAACTTAAAAGCTGGTGTTGAGCGGTAGAGTCTACTAAAGTGTCGACCCTCGGGAGGGGGTAGCTGTCCTTTGGGCACGCTTTGTTTAGATCGGTGAAGTCGACACACATCCTCCACTTCCCGCTAGCTTTCTTGACCATCACTACGTTGGCTAGCCAGTCGGGGTAATAAACCTCCCTAATGAAATTTGCCTCATGCAGCTTACGGACTTCTTCAGCTATGGCTTGATCCCGTTCAGGGGCGAACACCCGCTTCTTCTGTCTGACGGGCAGAAAGGAGGGTGATACATTCAGTTTATGCACCATTACTGAAGGGTCTATCCCTGGCATGTCTTCGTGGCTCCAGGCGAATACGTCCCGATTTTGTCTGAGGAAGGCTGCAAGTGCTTGTCGGGTCACGGGGCTTGCAAGAGTACCGATCTTTGTCGTTTGGTCCGGTCTGGAGTCGTCAAGTGATATTTCTTCAAGCTTTTCGACGGCTTCTGTCGTACTTACATTCATGGCTTGGAGTTGATCATCCATTTCCATCATTGCCACGTAGCACTCGCGCGCGGCTACCTGGTTTCCGCGTAATTCGCCTACCCCGTATTCCGTAGGGAACTTGACCATCAAGTGGTAGGTCGAGGTCGCCGCCTTCCACGAATTGAGGGTTGGTCGCCCCAGGATAGCATTGTAGGCTGACGAACAGTCGACTACGAGGAACGTTACGTCCCTTGTAATTTGCTGAGGATAGTCGCCAGCCGTTACAGGCAACGTGACCGCGCCGAGGGGAAATACCCTCGTTCCTCCAAAACCGACGAGTGGGGAATCCGTCGGAGTCAAACGTTCCTTGCTGATTCCCATTTGCTGGAATGCCGGGTAATACAGGATGTCCGCTGAGCTCCCATTGTCGACCAACACCCGGTGCAAGTTGTAGTCACCCACTGGCAAACTGATAACGAGTGCATCGTCGTGCGGGTGGTGAAGTCGCCGAGCATCTTCTTCGGAGAACCCGATGACGGGGATTTCCCTTCGTGCCACTTTTTGTACTGAGCCTGTCAGCTGGACGTTCTGGACCATCCTGAGGTATGTCTTTCGAGCCTTTTTGGATGATCCGGCGGGCGTCCCTCCTATGATCATTCTGATGTCGCCAATGGGCGGTCTAGGGCGGTCATTTTCCTGTCGAGTGGGTTGTTCCTGATGTGGTGGATTCGTTCTTTCTCTGCGTACAAACTTCTGCAGTTTCCCTTGTCTAATGAGGGCCTCAATCTGCTGCTTTAAGTCGTAACAATCGGCTGTGTCATGGCCGTGATCTCGGTGGAAGCGGCAGTATTTGTCTCTGGAACGCCTACTAGGATCTCCCTTCAGCTTTCCAGGGAAGGTAAGATCCCCTTCGTCCTTGATTTGCATTAGGACTTGATCTATCGGGGTGGTCAACGGGGTGAAGCTTGAGAACCTTCCTCCCTGAGGCTTAGGACGCCTCTCGTCCCTTCGATCTCCCGTTCTCGGTCTCTTCCGCCCTTGGTCTTATCGTGCGTCTTCCTGCCTTTCCCTTTTTCTTGGTTTCTCCTCCCGGGCCTGTAACGCGTCTTCAGCATTCATATACTTAGTGGCCCTGTAAAGTACTTCCGACATGGTCTTCGGGTCATTCTTGTATAGGGAGAACAGAAATTTACCCTTCCGTAACCCGTTCGTGAAGGCTGCTACCAGTATTTTGTCATCGGCTTCATCAATCGAAAGTGCTTCCTTATTGAAACGCGCTATGTAGGATCTTAGGGTCTCGTCCTCCCGTTGCTTGATACTCATCAAGCATGCCGTGGACTTCTTATACCTATGGCCCCCAATGAAGTGTATTGTGAACTGAGCGCTCAGGTCCTTGAAGGTGCTGATGGAATTGGGCGCCAGTCGGCTGAACCATACCCTTGCGGAGCCTTTGAGTGTTGTAGGGAAGGCCCTGCACATGATCTCGTCTGCGACCCCCTGCAGGTGCATTAGGGTCTTGAAGGTTTCTAGATGGTCCAGGGGGTCTTTTAATCCGTCATAGCTGTCGATATGTGGCATGCGAAATTTGTGCGGCAGGGGGAAGGAATTCACGGCTGCGGTGAAGGGTGAGTTGGTGCGATTGACTAGATCGTCAAGGTCACTAGAAACTCGCCCTTTGAGCGCGTTCATCATAACCTCCATCTGTTCTTTCATCGCTTGCATCTCTGCAATGATGTGTGGAGGGGTTGCATTCGTGAGGGATGGCATGCTTACGTTTTGTCTCTCCGTCCCAGTTGGGGCGTGGCTGGCTTCAACTCTCTCCTGGTTTTTTATCGCAGCGCTGGTCCCTTCCTGGTCTTCTGGTTGGTCATTCGGTGCTGCATCCTTCCGGCGCAGCTGTTCTTCTAAGTTGTGGTTTTGCTTGGTGAGGCGTTCTACGGCAGCACTGAGGGTCCGAACTTGCCTCTCGAGGGCAGTCGTAGGCGGCTCCTCTTCTTGAACGTTGTTAGTGGTTGCCATCGAGCGGCTGAGTACCATGCAACCTTTTAGTCCGGGAAGAGATAGTATGGCTTCCAACTAGTCTTCCCCACAGACGGTGCCAACTGATGATGCCGAGAATCTCACCAGTGAGTTGCACAGTGCTCGTACGCTCGAGAATAAACCTACACAACAAAAAGAAGAGAAAACCTTGCGAAGAGCACCGGTGTGGTGCCGGCCGAATACCCTCCGAAGGTCAAGTCAGAAAGATTTCTTACAACTCTAGAGTGCTAGAGAGGGGTCAATTATGCGTACCTTGATTTGTGAGGGTATCGAGGCTTTTATAGTACTAGGGGGTTGAACTTTCTTTCTTGGAGTAGAAGTCTTTTCCATATAGGAATCCCTATACGCGTAAATTGCGGAATCGTTTCCTTATAGGACTCTCCTTTATAGAATCCTACACTTGATGGACAAGGCTTTTTCCTTGTAGGGAGACCTCATCAATAACCAAATCTAATAGGATCTTACTAGTGCTGGGTTCCAGTTATGGGCCTCTCAGCTCAGGTGGTCCACCTAAACTCGGCCCACTAGACACGGACCGTCGGGACACAGGCCCGTCATGAATACAGTCCGTCATACATACACGCGGATTTTCCCTCTTCATATGTTAAAAAGTTACCATGACTTTTTAATGAAGTAGTGTACGTGTTTGTTTCTTAAAAAAAAAAAAAAAAAAAAAAAAAAAAAAAAAAAAAAAGAAGACTTTTAAATTTTTTTTTTTTTAGAGAAGACTTTTAATTGACTTCATAATATTTTGTCACAAATTTTTTTTTTCTTTCAACATTAAAAAAAATGATAATTAATGCATAAACTTTTAAAACCTCATAATTTTGAATTCAAATTATCTAGATTTTCTAGGGTACTATGCTAAATAGATTTCCTTAAATTTTAACAATTCTTTCATGATTTAATAATCTAGATTTTACCATGTCGGCATTCCACTAACAATAATCTTAGATTAGGCATTCTACTAACAATAATCTTAATCACCGCATACGCTTGGTGCGATGGCCACTCCACAAGTATAAGTGCTTGTGGGGTGTGGGGGGCAAGGGTCAGGGTTCAAGTCTCAAGGAGGGAGTTTCACACACATATATACTTAGATTAGGCTAAAATAGAATTCTATCTTGTATATAAAAAAAAAAAAAAAATAATCTTAATTATTTTGTTTGCAACATTATTTTATGAGAAATGCTATGTCTACAACATTTCTACAACATTTCCTAAGTGGCAGGTTGTTATTGTTGGGGCAAAAAAGTAATCTTAGTGTTAGTTTCAAATTTGAACCAATAACAACTAACCACCTGTGATTTGTTGTAAAAATATTGTAAAATTGTTGTAGACGTAGCATCTCTCTTATTTTATTATTTTAAGAGTATTGTTAATGAAATAAAAGAATGGTTTAGATTTAAAAAAATTTATTGGTAAAGTATCTTAGGAAATTTAGAGGATCTGAATCCCATAATTTTACGTATCATAATTTTATTATATATATTTTATTTGAAATTCTATCTCCATATTTATATCTGCTATTAAAAGCTTTCCAAATTAATCATTCTTTAAAGGGAAAAAATAGAAATTATATTTCCATATATAATTACAATCATAATAAATCATTATTAATAATTACTATTATTATATATTTCATATTTACACAGTTACACTGTACCTGGAATTGAATTTAAATCTTTATGTACACAGCTCATGAATTCCTGTTGTCAATTTCGCCCCATTTATTATTTATAGCCATTAATGGCATGATTTGTGAGGCTGATGGGATTCTCAAATACTAGTCGTAAGTCTTAGTATTTATTTACCATATATATACGTTTATAAAGTGGCTCTCTTTCACATGCTATCTCTCTGTTCTGTAGGTGAAAAGAAAGAAAGAATAATGGGTAATCCGAAGCCAAGCCTCATGACCATTCTGCTCTTGACATTGTGTCTCTCTGTCTCTCTCTTCCTTTGCTTTTGGGTTGTAGTCTCTCGGCCCGTTAACATTGTTGAAAACACTATACTATTGCTTCCTGGCTTGGAAAATTACAAACAACTAGCTAGAAGAACGTGGTCTTTGGATCCTTACTTTCTTGGCAATAAGCTAATACATGGCAGAAGATACCCCAATCCAATACGCACGAGACAAGGGTTAATCCCTAGGGTAGTGACCAACGAAGATATACAACAACACGCCAACGACCCTGCCTTTGAAAATTTCAAACTCAAGCCACGTAGGCCTAGCCTCCCACCAACATTTGAACGAACGATGTATATTAATACCTTCAAAGCACCAGTAATTTGGGAGAGGAGATTTAAGACCTAGTTCTGTTCATGACAGAAATCAATTAATGTTATTGGTTCTTCTTATCAACTTTGGATATGTTTGGGTTTGGATGTATGTTAAATAATTATTATATAGGAAGAAAGTAGTAGAAGTTGTAACGAATAATTATTCCTATTTATTTGTTTGATTGAAAAACTATAATATCTAAGGACAGTAAAAATACCTTGTCTTGTGCATGTTTTCCCCCGTCTGCTTTGTTTTGTTTTGTATTTTTTTTCAATCACTTTATCATTAGTGATGAAGTTACCTAATTAGGGATGGAGAAAATACCTCTAACCTATCAAGTCCTTAATATACCCTGCTCCAATCTTGTGTGGTGTTTTTCCTTTGTAAATAGGATAAACAACCAAGACAAAACACCATGCTCTGAGTTCGTCCTGCCCCATTGCTACCATATTTTAACATTTGAAATGAATTATTAAACTTTTAGTGTATTGCTACCATATTTTAACATTTGAAATGAATTATTAAACATTTAGTGAAGGGCAAGAAAATGCATATACGAAGAGAATGGGATGGTATCATTTGCATGATGTAAAACTAACTATGAGATCATTAGATGCACTATTGAAATTGAAGGTTCTTTATTTATTTATTATTATTATTATTTTGAATAGAGGGTTAATATGTTTTTTATTTTTTATTTTTATATATTATTATTATTTTTTAGAATAGAGGGTTAATATTATTACAATTGTAAGTAGCGGAACCATATTGAACCCTCAACTAAAACGTAAGAGAACTAACATTTTTCTTATTAAAATATACTAGTCGCTAACCCGTGCGATGCACGGGATAGTTAAATAAAATGACAATTAACCAACATCATGTTAAGGTAAAAGAATTAGTGAGAGACTGATTTGCTCACCAAGAATTTAAAAGAAAAAAAGATTGATATAATAAAATCTAAGAAATTTAGAAATAGAAAATTGGGTTAATAATATGCATATTATAGAATCCCCAAATTCTACTTCAAAACCAAACAAAACCCTTCAAATTCTAAAAATTCATATATAATATACCAAATAAAAATTTACCATACCTTGGGTTGGAAGACATAGGTTGCAATTTTGATTTTTTTCCAAAAAATAGAGATGCTTCATCTGCTGTATACAATATAAAATAATTATTAGAAATTTCAACCCAAAAACCAAACGCACAAAAACACTATCAAAATATAGAGATTAACCCAAATACTTAGAAGAAAATAAATTCTAAACATAACAAAACAATAAGATAGAATGAAAATTTCAAGTACATATGAAAGCAAATAAAAAAGACAAAACCTACGTTTTTTTTTTTTTTTAGTTGAGTCTTTCTCCTTCTTATTTTTTTAATTTTAAAGTGAAGTTAAGTTTAGGATTTTGAGATGGTAATTGTTAGGGTTTTAAGGAGAGAAGAGAGAGTCCTACCAGGAGTCTAAATAATATAAACAATTTAAAACATGGAACATTATCAAATTTATAACACTTAATTCCATTATCTTCTACGTTGAATCCAAACAAATAATTAATTGAAATTAATCCAAACAAATAATTAATCAACAAAAATCAAAGCTTTAATAAAAAAACAAAAAATCACATGAACCCAAATAAAAATTCTCAATAAAGCAAGAACATATAAAAATTTACCACACCTTGGGCTGGAAGACATAGATTGCAGCTTTGATTTTTCTTCAAAAAATAGAGATGCTTCATCTGCCATATACAATATAAAATAATTATTAGAATTTCAACCCAAAAACCAAACCCATAAAAACACTATCAAAATATAGAGATTAACCCAAATACTTATAAGAAAATCAATTCTAAACATAATAAAATAATAAGATATAATGAAAATTTTAGGCACATATGAAAGTAAATAAAAAAAGACAAAACCTACGTTTTTTTTTTTTTTTTTTTTTTTTACGTGAGTCTCTCTCCTTCTTATTTTTTTAATCTTAAAGTGAAGTTGAGTTTAGGGTTTTGAGATGGTAATTGTTAGGGTTTTAAGGAGAGAAGAGATTTTGGTATTTTTATGCAAAAAAACGTTATTTTAGGTCTAGGTGATTTATTTCCTTATTTTTAGGCTCTTTTAATGTTTTTTAGGTCAAATTTGGTTCCTATTATAGTTAGGTATTAATTAGGGCTTATTTTAGAATATATTTTCTTGTCCATCAAGTTTTATGGAGCCCTTAAATAGGCCTTCAAGTTTGTATACGTTTTTCAATATTATTGTTATAAGATATAAAATCTAAAATAAAAAGAATCAAAAATAAAAAGAAAAAGAAAATAGTGATGATGTGGAAAATTGTGAGAACTTCAAAAGTTTCGGTTTTATATATATATATATATATAGATTATAAAATATAAAAATATGTTATATAATATTCCAAATTATTTAATTTGCACCTTTTTAACAAATTCAATCATTAATTCTTGTTTTTATAAGAGACACAATTTGATTACAATGACAATTGCTGGTTTCTACGTATACGTAATAATCACCCTCGTACAATTATTTAAAAAACAAAAACTTTCAAATTGATACTACCATGATAATGCATAGAAAGCAAAATATTAAAATTTAATAATAAATGGCTTCTTTTGCTAAATAAATAATTTTTATTTAGCAAAAATATCTTTATTACTTGGAGATGACTCAGACACTTCAAAAGTTTAAAGGTGTTTAGAAACTCAATTTTCAAGCAAAATATTGTGCATGCCAAAGAAATTATGAAAAAATTATTAGGACAACCAGATGACTATTTAAGTAGTCATCTCAACTAATAAAACAATGTCACTTATGCAATTGTGACATCATACCTGCATAAGTTATATTGTTTAATTGGTTGGGAGAACCAATTTCTGCGATCCTCTAGCTGGACTTAATAATTTCTTCATAAAATGATTCAATTTTGAGTAAAATAGCCTAGAATCTCTCCAAAACAAAGAGATTAAAAAATAAAAAAAAAAGGTTATACACTTATACTAGAAATTTCCCAAAACTAAAAAACCGATAAAAAATTGTTTCAAAAATAACCTATTACAATATCCTACGTCATATATCATTAATTGAATGGTTTTCCTTTCATTCTTTGCACTTACTCTTCATATATATATATATATATATGTATATATCCATAAAATGGACTCTCACCTATGGTCGGTTGTTTGATCCAACTAATAAGCATTTGTATACCGCAGTCATCCATGACCTTTGGCTAATAACCTTTGTACTATATTATTAGCTATTTACTACGGTTTTTTTTTTTAACTTGCAAATTTCCATTTATGGACTAACATTACCCTTTTTTGTTGGCAGTTGTGTAGAATGAGTAGCAGCGGTCAAATTCAAACAAGAGAATGTTCTAATCGCCTACATTCACATTTAAAAGACATCAGAATATCTGGATTTTATGAACAATCAAATGTGATGGAGGTTGCTATTTATTTGCTGAAAAATGCTATTGCACTTGAGCGAATGGTTGTTGATGTAAAGGATGATCTTAAGACCAGAGAAAAAGTCTACGATTTGCTAATGAAGGGAAAGGTTAATTCAAGAGTAGAGCTAATGGTTAACTATCAAAACTAAAGAGAGTAGAGCTAATCGTCCTTTGATTACCCTTTATATATTTGGATAAACATAAAAGCCATTACACACTTGTGTGGATGCACAGTGTGTAATAAACATTGCCATACATATTTATGCCATACTATAAGAGGCCTTCATGAATTTACCAATGTTGTCAGACACATTTTATTTTGAAGTATATGAATGACTTATATATTTCTTTACATGCATGCAGAGAGTGCATATAATAATTTTAATTCTCTATGGGTTGAATTAAAATTACGCTTAGGGTAACTTTAAATAATGCTAAACTACCTAAGTAACTTTTTATGGGATAGTATGCCTAGATTTGTTATGTGAATAAAGTTGAGGACACAACATTTTGTTGAGGTCCAAAATATTACACGTATTGAAATCCAAAACTAATGAGCCCTCAAGGATAGCAAAGGCCCAATCCGTGAGCTAAGGCCCATTTAAAATGGGTAAAAGGAAGCCCAAGTTGATGAATGGGTAAGCCTAGGACCTTAGAGAAGGAAGAAAAAGCAGAGGAAGTTTAGCCCAACCTCTGTGAGAAGAACCCCCAAGGAGCCCAGAAAGAGACTGAACCAGGATACTGAGGAGCTGCCAGAACTAGAGAGGGGATCCTCAGGAAGTGTAGGAAAGAATCAGCTGGGAGTTGGATTGTTCAGGGAAGCATGCTCATGGACACAAGGAACGAAGAAAGACATGTCCCTTCAGCCGCCTACAACTCAAAAGAAAAGGTTTTGGAAACAGATGATGACTTAGGAACCAACACCTATGAAGGGAAGCCTAGTACCTCGGGAAGAATAGCAAGGTGACCATAAAGTAAGGTGGCTAGGGATCTTTCAGCCTGACATGGGAAAATCTGCCTATTTAGAGAAAAAAGACAAATGATGAGGCAGCCAAAATGGGGGTTCTGAAAAGTCTCTCTAGAAGCCTTGGAAAAAGAGATTAAAAGTCAGCCCCTAGGACCCCCCAAAAGAGAGAGGTTAGTTGGAGACTTTTTGGAGGGAAACCTCAAAAGAAGAATATAGTGAGAAAATGAGGAAATAACCAGCCACCAATGTTGTTGACACAACATTGATTCTGGTATCTAGGGCAGCAAATGGAGGGAATCAATGATACACCAAAAACCCTAGAAAGGTACTATAAAAAGGGGATCAAGTCATCAACAAAATTCATTCAGCAATAACTAATCAGAGTAATAAGAAACTCATCTAAACCTCAGAAAAGAGAGAAATGAGGAAAATACTGTGAGAGATCTAAGATAAGTGTTGGAGGATACACTTGGATTCAAGGGGATTCAAATCTCACAAGTCTTGGAAGCCTACAAAAAGCTATCCAAGTCTGTAACTTTTGAACTTATTTGAACCTTGTGGCATATCCCAGCAAGGAATAGGACCCAATGTACTAAAAATTCAATATAATGACTTATCACTTTATTTTCTGAGGATCCCTGACGTCCCTACACACTTTTTCTTTATTTCCTTACTGTTCTTTAGCTATTTATTTTACAATATGTATATATTTGCACACGTGAATATGTATGTGTTGTAGAGCCCATGTTTTGCGCATAACTTGGTTCGTAATCAGCCAAATATAGCTGCGGTGAACCAAGCTCAATCCACCAAACAACAAGTATAAAATTCTTTAGAGGTCCAGGATCCTTGTTTCCACTTGAGCCTGGGTATTGTCCAAAAAAGGAACCCACACATTTTTACAACAATTTCATAATAAAGCATATGTGATAAGCTATTGATGGTAGATAAAAATGTGATATTAGTAATCAGCTTAAATGAGAATCAGTAACAATTTGCTACCTAACTTGCTTTCAAAGCTTTGTTGTGAAACTGTTGTACTCGTAGCACTATCATTACTATACTAATTGTAGACTCACGCGATGCATGAGAATAGATAATTATTTGGCTAAAATGCAAAACTGATCCTCTAAGTTTCTCCATAATTCATTTCAGTTTTTTAACTCTTGTTCAATTCAGTTCTCTAAGTTTCAAGTTTATTCAATTAAGGCCTCTTTGTCAGCTTTCATTATAAAATTTTGTAAACAAAATTCTTGAACATATTTTTCAATCATTAATTGGATTTTTTCAATTAAAAAAAATTTGAAAGTTTCTCCATAATTCATTTCAGTCTTTTAACTCTCGTTCAATTTAGTTCTCTAAGTTTCAAGTTTATTCAATTAAGGCCTCTTTGTCAACTTTCATTATAAAATTTTGTAAACAAAATTCTTGAACATATTTTTCAATCATTAATTGGATTTTTTCAATTAAAAAAATTTGAAGAAAAAATTAAAAAATTGGACAATTAACCACAACATGTAACAAAATTTGATGAAAAAATCTTAATTAAATAAACTTAAATTTAGAGGATTGAAATGAACGAAAGCAAAGTTAGAGGACTGGAATGAATTTTGATGAAATATAAATCGAGAGTTTTGCATTTTAGCCTAATTATTTCGTAATTGCGGTATAATGTATAATTTGTTTTCTATTTTTTGTGAAAATTAAACAATTTCTAAAATAATTTTCCATCTATCCATTTCTACAAGATACCATTTTATTATTTCGGACATGTTTGATTGATGTTAATTCATTTTTGAGGTTGTCTATACTTTTCTAAATTATGTAATGGTTCTTTTTTTTTATTTTTTTTTATTTTTTTTTTTATGTACAACTAAACTCCTTAATTTTCAAATATATTGTTCAAATTTCACTTTTTTTTTTTTTTTTTAAGAATACTACCATGATAATCAAAACTCATAATAAAACTACTTTTAATATTACTCAAATCGATGACGGATACATTCAATACATAGCAAATATTGCATTTTGATATAAATTTAAATTTGCAATTCCCAAAATAACTAGGTATTATGTCAAATAAAAATAATAAACAAAAGTTAAAAGAGGAAGAGAGAAGGCTTATGGTGGAAAACTCAAAAAACACACTACCAAATTGTATTAACCCCAAATAGTGTTATAAAAACACAATGATTTAGGGTTACCACCAAATTGCCCATATTACATAAATTGCGAAAATACTATTTTAGCCCCTATATTTTAAGGCCACAATTTGGTTTTTATATTTTAGTAGCAGTCAATTTGGTCCTTATTATTTTCAATTTGCAGACAATTTGATCCTTACTGTTAACTTTCTAACAAAAAATGATTACGTGGCAAACAATTTACACTATTGGTATGTTTAACATTAAAAAATTAAATGAGACACTGACATGTCTAAATTTTAGTAGCTACGTTAACACTTAGATGGTAAAAAATAGTCATTGTCAACTTGTAAAAATAGTTTTATTTTCTTAAGTCATGTTAACGGATGTCCTTAAGGTAATTTTTAATAAACTATTGGAGCATTTTAATATTAATTAATTAAAATGAATAAATATTACAACATAAATGTAAAGATGTGGGAGTGAATATGAAAGATGAGGAGTTAATAAAAATGTTTAATTCCACATTAAAAAGGAGAGAGACTATTTTATTCTTTTTAATTGTGGTGATTAATGAGCTAATATGAATTGACTTAGATATTAGGCTAGATACGTGCGTAAGAGGGAGGTGAAGGGAGGAGGTGTCAAAAATGGAAATGAATCAGATATTGACTTTTTTTATATAAAAATGCTGAGGTGGCTTTTTTAATGTTAATTAAAAATTTTTAATATAATTTTACAAGCCACATAGCCTTTAAGAGTGCCAACAGTGAATACCATTTGTCACGTAGGTATATTCCATTAATGAATGTCCAAGTAGGCAATTTCTGTTAATGAGTTAACAATACATACTAAATTGACTACAATTAAAAATAACAGAGACCAAATTAAGTACTACTAAAATATAGGAACCAAATTAATCTACCTTAAAATATATGGATCAAAATTGTATTTTTGTATGCATGAAAACTATTTTTAAACTAGTTTTTTTCATAGTAAAGAAAAAGTAATTAATTAATTCAATCTAATAATCAAATAATTGATTATCTATTTAACTAATAATGAATATAATACTATATTTTAATAGTCAATGTAAGGGCTAAATTTGTAGTGAACCCTTAACAATAAAATTTGTAGAGATGTGGGTGTAAGGGCTAGGCATTAGCAATACAAACAACGGATGATGTGAAATCAACAGGCGTAATAACAAAATAATTTTACTGAGTATTTTCTATGAGGATAAGGACCATGACTCTGGTTAGGTGTTGATAAGGATCTTGATATTGACTTCGGATAAGTGTTTGTGAGGATCCTGATGATTTTGGTTAAGTGTTTGTGAAGCGTATTCATCCTCGGCTTAGTCCGAGGATCTATTTTTCTTAGAGTTGATATGTACTGTCCTTTTTCTTAGGACTGATTCATATTCGAATCCCTTTTATGTTGGGAATCCTCTTGGTTATATAGTATTGTTTTAGTTAATCTCAGCCGTCCATCTGTCGGTTATCCGGACACTGTGAATAAAGGTTTGTCCCATCATCTGCTTTTGCAGGCTTTATATTAGTTCTCAGCCGCCTTTGTAGGCTTTCTATTAGTTGGAGTGACCAAGGCACCTGGGTTCGATGGTCACTTCACCATCAAAGCGGCCAGAATGTTGGTGGAGTACATTTAATGGGTGGGAGATATTTTCCCTTCATCAACGTCAGTTCGCTGAGGAGGTGGGCATCCTTGGCGAGGCCCTTGAGGGCTTGGGATTTTCCCTTTTACCCTCGGCCTATAAATTCTCCTCGGCGCCGACCTTGGGCCGGCTATGGAATGGGCTGGGGTTGTTTAAATATTTGGGGCTCCACAATAGCCCCTCAAAATTCTGTTGCACGACCTCTAGGGCGGGAAGGAGGATTTTGACTTTCTCGGCACATTTTCATGCCCTGTTTGAGCCTTACCTCGCTGTCAGTGTTACCGTTACTTCAACTGTTCTTGCAATTTGTTTCTGGTGCCGAGGGCCTGTCCGAGGAATTTTTCCTTGTTTTTACAGTGCTTTTATCTTTCTAGTTTATACTTTTTCTGCCTGAGCTTCTTATTGGTTCTTCTAGGAGGGGTAGGTTTAAGTTGCTTGTACTTTAGCACTCAGTTTTTCGTGGTTTTCGTTCCTAACAGTGCTCATTATTTAGCGTCAAAAGGGTTGGCTTTGCCGTAGATTTGGGTTTGTGGTTGGTACAAGGACCCTGGTTCCGTTCAGCGCTTATATCGCCCTATAATGACCAGTTTCAACATAGGTTTGGGTCCAAAGACCATACAAGACCTTGGCTTTTCTTAGCATTTAGTATTTGTGAGGGAGTGGTCTTCCTGTTGGCTTGAGTCCTTGGACTATACAGTGCTTAAGCTTTATCTAACGCTTGGTTTCTATTTTGAAGTATCTGGTTTTCCTAGAGGCTTGGGTCCGAGGATCATGCAATGCCTTGGTTCTGTCCAGTACCTAGTTTTCTCATTTTAAGTTGTTAATTTCCTCAGAGGCTTGAGTCCGAGGACCATGCAATGCCTAGGTTTTGTCTAACACTTAATTTTCTCATCTGAAGTATCTGATTTCCCCTGAGGCTTGGGTCCGAGGACCATGCAATGCCTAGGTTTTGTCCAGTACCTAGTTTTCTCATTTTAAGTTGTTAGTTTCCCCAGAGGCTTGAGTCCGAGGACCATGCAATGCCTAGGTTCTGTCTAACACTTAATTTTCTCATCTGAAGTATCTGGTTTCCCCTGAGGCTTGGGTCCGAGGACCATGCAATGCCTAGGTTCTGTCTAGTACCTAGTTTTCTCATTTTAAGTTGGTAGTTTCCCTAGAGGCTTGAGTCCAAGGACCATGCAATGCCTAGGTTCTGTCTAACACTTAATTTTCTCATCTGAAGTATCTGGTTTCCCCTGAGGCTTGGGTCCGAGGACCATGCAATGCCTAGGTTCTGTCCAGTACCTAGTTTTCTCATTTTAAGTTATTAGTTTCCCTAGAGGCTTGAGTCCGAGGACTATGCAATGCCTTGATTCTATCTAACACTTAATTTTCTCATCTGAAGTATCTGGTTTCCCCTGAGGCTTGGGTCCGAGGACCATGCAATGCCTAAGTTCTGTCCAGTACCTAGTTTTCTCATTTTAAGTTAGTAGTTTCCCCAGAGGCTTGAGTCCGAGGACCATGCAATGCCTTGGTTCTGTCTAACACTTAATTTTCTCATCTGAAGTATCTGGTTTCCCCTGAGGCTTGGGTCCGAGGACCATGCAATGCCTAGGTTCTGTCCAGTACCTAGTTTTCTTATTTTAAGTTGTTAGTTTCCCCAAAGGCTTGAGTCCGAGGACCATGCAATGCCTTGGTTCTGTCTAACACTTAATTTTCTCATCTGAAGTATTTGGTTTCCCCTGAGGCTTGGGTTCGAGGACCATGCAATGCCTAGGTTCTGTCCAGTACCTAGTTTTCTTATTTTAAGTTGTTAGTTTCCCTAGAGGCTTGAGTCCGAGGACCATGCAATGCCTTGATTCTGTCTAACACTTAATTTTCTCATCTGAAGTATCTGGTTTCCCTTGAGGCTTGGGTCCGAGGACCATGCAATGCCTAGGTTCTGTCCAGTACCTAGTTTTCTCATTATCATCTGAAGTATCTGGTTTCCCCAGAGGCTTGAGTCCGAGGACCATGCAATGCCTTGGTTCTGTCCAGTACCTAGTTTTCTCATTTATTTATTATCTTATCTACTTATCCGTTGCTATTTAATTCTACATCGCTATAATTTATAATAAACATTAGACAAATATACTTTTCACGCAACATAATGACACACGCAAGCTGGAGTTAGGGTAGGATAAGACCTTACTCTGTTCTGCCTCTTCGTTTGACGTGACTCTTCTGATCACGAGGCGTTTCTTGTGTCGATTGAGTAACGCGTTTTGACACTTCGTTGCCTCCGCATTAATGAGGCACCTCATCATTAATGTCAGTCGTGGATTTACGAGGATCTAACGGCGGATAAGCCCCTTGGGAATTTGGGCGAAATTATTGCCTCCGGAAATCTCTCCCTTGGAATTAATGTGGATTGGCTCTCACCAACTTTTTGCCCTCTATAAAAGGCGTTCTTGGGGCAACCTTTTCCTTCACACTTGACAAACATCCTTCTTAAACTCCTTCCAATAATATTGCCCAGAGGTTCTGCAAGAAATAGCAGTTTGAGCCCCTTCTAATGAGTTGGCCCTTGGGAAGGGCGTTCCCGAGGGTGCTGAGCCCCTATCAGGAGCCGAGGATGGCACTCCGACCCTGGACGTCACGCTGGGGTTGGGGTAGGAGAAGTCCGAAGATTCTCCTTTTTTTCAACCTAACCAGAGGTGGAACCCTCCTTGCCGTTCAGAGGAGGATCCAGAAAGAGCGTAACCTCCTCCCCTTGCGTATGGGCCGTTGACCCTCCAAGCCGGCAGCGACGGGGGTGGGAGGGAAATCAGGCGGAATCCAGAAGTGGAGCTATCCTGTGCCGCGGCCTCTTCCGCCTTCCAGGTTGCCTTCTTTTTTCCTTTTCCCTTTTATCTCTTCTATTTCCACTCCTCAACCAGTCTCCCCCTCTTCATTTCCTCTTCTCTTGCTTCTCATCCAGCCTTCTTTTCTATATTTTATTCCTCTACCAGCTTTGTTAAGCGTCTGTTTTTGTAGTTAGTTTTAGAACAAGCCCCACGGGCATCACTTGTAAGAGATGTAACTTTTTTTTCATATATTAATAAAGAAGTAGACTTGTTTTGTTTCTTTTTTACTTTTTGCATACTCTTGTTTCTTGTGATTGTAGACTTCTGAATAAATGTTGTTGCTGTAAACTGTATCGCTTTGGTGTGTTTGTTTTTTTTTTTTTTTTTTTGAAAGTGTTAATCTGGACTTTTTCACACCAACCGTCGCACTTGCTAGTGTACAAGTCCTTCCCACAGACGGCGCCAATTGTAAGGGCTAAATTTGTAGTGAACCCTTAACAATAAAATTTGTAGAGATGTGGGTGTAAGGGCTAAGCATTAGCAATACAAACAACGGATGATGTGAAATCAACAGGCGTAATAACAAAATAATTTTACTGAGTATTTTCTATGAGGATAAGGACCATGACTCTGGTTAGGTGTTGATAAGGATCTTGATATTGACTTCGGATAAGTGTTTGTAAGGATCCTGATGATTTTGGTTAAGTGTTTGTGAAGCGTATTCATCCTCGGCTTAGTCCGAGGATCTATTTTTCTTAGAGTTGATATATACTCTGTCCTTTTTCTTAGGACTGATTCATATCCGAATCCCTTTTATATTGGGAATCCTCTTGGTTATATAGTATTGTTTTAGTTAATCTCAGCCGTCCATCTGTCGGTTATCCGGACACTGTGAATAAGGGTTTGTCCCATCATCTGCTTTTGCAGGCTTTATGTTAGTTCTCAGCCACCTTTGCAGGCTTTCTATTAGTTGGAGTGACTAAGGCACCTAGGTTCGCTAGTCACTTCACTGTCAAAGCGGCCAGAATGTTGGTGGAGTACATTTAATGGGTGGGAGATATTTTCCCTTCATCAACGTCGGTTCGCTAAGGAGGTGGGCATCCTCGGCGAGGCCCCTTGAGGGCTTGGGATTTTCCCTTTTACCCTCGGCCTATAAATTCTCCTCGGCGCGGGCCTTGGGCCGGCTATGGAGTGGGCCGGGGTTGTTTAAATATTTGGGGCCCCACAGTCAATTTAATAAATTAAAAAACTAAAAAATGGAGAATTTTATCCTAAACTCTTTAGAAAAGAGCCAACAAATTAATAAACAATAAACATCTACGTGTATGAATTCCCCTAATTTATGGCACACATGGCATTAGCATGTCATATAAGGTGCTCAACACTAGACAGATGGCAATCATTTTTGTTAGGTTCTAAAGACTTAGGATTTTATGTATTTAAAACTCTAATGTATAATGTTGGCAAACCATAATCAAAACAGGTTGTTTAGTCTTGTTTAGGCTTGCTCAAAGTTGTGTAATTCATGTAAAGTTGGAATCGAGCTGATGCAGAAGTTACTGTGCATTTCGGCCTGGCTCGATCGATCGAAGCTTAGACTCGATCGATCAAAAGTCAGCCAGATTGCATTTTTTTGCAGATTTCCAACTCAGTCCTATCTCATTAAAACGTTTAGGATTTTATGTTTTTACCCTAGGTATATAAGGCAAACCCTAGCCACATTTTAGAAGTAGCTCTTGCTACTCTTGTTGCTCATATTTGCGGTTTTGTGTAAATCTCTTGTGAGATCCTTGAGGAGTTTTCCTTTACACAAAGCTTAGGGTTTTCAAGGAGAAGATGTTATTTACACCTTGATGATTAACTCAGTTGCTGCTATTGGAGATTAAAGAAAAACAAGCGGGGGTGCTTGTACTTATGGAGAATCCAAGAAAGAAGGAGTTCGTGGATTCGGAGTTTGCACGTGGTCGTGTCAGTAAGTTCTACTGGTGGGTAGCAATAGGAAGTTAAGCGTGGGGGCTTGTAAGTCTTATTGTATGAATTTTGATTCTTTCATATAGTGGATTTAAGTTTACCTTGAGGATAACTAGGTTAAATCCTCCCCAGGTTTTTATCGTGTGGTTTCCTGGGTCATCATATCTTGTGTTCTTTATATTTTCGCTGCTTTATATGCTTGATATGATTATATGATTGTGTTAACCTAAAATTGCATAAATTGACTAAGTTAATTACTTGGCTAATTCTCTAAGTTAGTCATTTTGTTGTTTAAAGGGGTCTAAATTCCTAACAATTTTGCATGTGAAAAAACAAAGGAGGATAAAAATTCGGTTAGGTTTAAGATGAAACCAAGCTCCTTCTTCATTTGGTGCTCACATTAGTCCATATGGTATGGCAGAGTTACTCTCCCATTTTCTTTTCCCTTCCACTCTCACCTCAACCAAACTCTTTTCCCTTTCATTTTTCTTTTCCCTTTTGACCTTTTCCATTCCCTCTTTTTCACTCCAACCAAACATAGTGTAAGGGCCAAAAATGTACTTTGCTGGCCCCTACCCCACCTGGCTACACTCAGTTCATAGGTAAATTCAAGGTTCACAATATTTTGTATTAAGCCACAAAATAACAAGCTCATTTCACACTAAAAATCCAAGATTGCATGTTATCTATTTCATCCATCAAATCAGAACTAGACATTACAGGCTCATTTCACGCTCAAATCCAACTATTTATCAAAGTTTGCATGTTATCTATTTCATCCATCAAATTAGAACTAGACATTAACATGTATGTAACTGTTGTTTACTAGAAGTTTAGCCTGTTATAGTTTACCAAAAAAAAAAAAAAGTATTATAGAACTATTGTATCATCCAGAAATTCAAGAATATCCCGTACAAACATCAAGAAATTCAACATCCAGGTGTCACATCATCCTTCAAATATTCATGGTTCAAGGCATCTTTTGCAGTTATTCTTTGACTCGGATTGATACACAACATTTTCTGAAAAATGGAACAAAAAGTCATAATGAATTCAGCAATAATTATGGTAAATAATTTAAAGA
This sequence comes from Quercus gilva, assembly GCA_023621385.1. Classification (NCBI taxonomy): domain Eukaryota; kingdom Viridiplantae; phylum Streptophyta; class Magnoliopsida; order Fagales; family Fagaceae; genus Quercus; species Quercus gilva. Next base: position 9,196,821 of record CM042482.1, on the reverse strand, counting down.
TCTTAATTTCTATATTTAACCATACAGAGAGAAGGTCAAGCCCAGCAGGATCCAATTCTGGGACTAAAGTTGTGATGTCCTGTATAGCAAGAAAATTCTAATAAAAATATAAATTCAATGCAAGTATTTTAGTACAATCACCAACATGACTAACTATTAAAAAAAGTCATTATCACCTGAGGAGGAAACTTGGGAAATCCAAATGCAAATCCTGGTAATGAAGACACTCCAGGCCATGTTTGCTCATCGGGAGTACCCAGTTTACTTCATTAAGATATATTGTCAAAAGTCAAAACATAGGAGCAATTGAAGTTCAAATACACAAAAATAACTTGGAATTGGAATCAATAACTACATTTTTCACTGCTGCTATAAATTAAGAAAATAGTCATTCCAGATGTGAAAAAGCAAGCACCACATTCACTTACATAGTGGTTCACTTAGAGTTTTACAAGTAACAAGAAAGCATGACATGCTTGACCTTATTCATTAAAATAAAATTTCCAAAAAAAGAAGAAGAAGAGATGCTCGACCCAATATCAGCAGTGGATGGCCAATTAATAATATGATATGAGACAATATATGCCTCACCTTCTATAAGTTCACTTTTCTAAATGTGAACCAGTTCACTTTTGAGACGTGCTCAATGTAACACATACTTAGCATATTATAAATGATACATATTACAATATGATGAATGAACTTTGTTGGGTTCTAAGACTTTAGGTTTAAATGTATTAGAACTTAAATTTGTAATGTTGGCAAGTCATGATCAAAACGTTTAGTCTTGTTTTAGACTTGCTCAAAGTATGTTTAAGTGTAAAGTTGGAATCGAGTGTACTGCAGGATTTTCTGTGTAAATCTGCCTGGCTTGATCGATTGAAAATTAGACTCGATCGATCGAAGCTCGTGCAGATTGTTTTTCTGCAGAATTTTCCAACTCAACCCAAGCCCGTTTGACGTGTAGGGTTTTATGTTTTGCCCTAGGTATAAAAGGGAAAACCCTAGCCACGTTTTTATGTTATTGCAGTTGTTGTTTATGCTGTATATGTGAATCTCTTGTGAGATCTAGAGGTGTTTGCCTTCACATATACTTAGGGTTATCAAGAATCAAGATTTATGTCAAGAGCTTGATGATCATTCAGTTGCTGCATTAAGAGCTTAAAGATACATAAGCGAGAGTGCTTGTATTTGCTGTGAATCCAAGAAAGAAGTAGTCCATGGACTCAGAGCTATCACGTGGTCGTGGTAGTAAGTTTCCTACTCGAGGTAGTAATAGGATGTTAGTGGTCTAAGTCGCTATTGTGTAAACTTCAGTTCTTTCATAATGGATCTGTTTTACCTTAAGGATAGCTAGGTTAAATTCTCCCTAGGTTTTTTATTGGTTTGGTTTTCCTGAGTTATCTTATCATTATGTTCTTTATTTTCCGCACTATTCAATGATATGATTTATCTATGTTAACCTAGATCTGCATAATTTACCTAAGTTAATCACTTGGCTAAATAACTAGGTTAATCTGTTTGTGTTTAAAGGGTCTAAAAACGTACAAACTTTCTAAAAACAAAAATAACAGACTGAATCGCAAAACACTAAAGAAAATATGTCAATGAATTCACAAGCTATAGTACCTGAAAATTTCTTGCAGCATATCAATTTCAGATTTCCCATCAAAGAGTTTCCTTTCTTGTTGCTTCTTCGCCACCAACATTTCAAAAAAGATGCGGCCAATTGACCATATGTCAATAGCAACTGTGTAGTCCTCAGAACCTAGCAAGATCTCGGGTGCTCTGTATTGCAGTGTGTAAACCTAGAATATTGTCACAAATATGTTTAGAAATACAGCCACAATCCTACTTAAACATACACATGATCTTATATTTTAAGGGTAGAGAATACCCCTGAGGAGTGAGTTTAATAGTGGAATTAGGAAATACCCTAGCAGTACCAAAATCACCAAGCTTCAATGCACCAGTTGCATCTATCAAAATGGTTTCAGGCTTCAAGTCCATGTGAAAAACTTCCAAAGAGTGGCAATAGGCGATACCACAAGGTAGGTCTTTCAAATATATCTGGAAAATAGTTAAGACTAAATTATCTTTTGTGTGTCCTTGTTATTACACCATTTGCAGAGACTTAGTTTCGCTTCAAAAAATTCATTAGCAAACAACTACTAATCAATGAAGCACGGGTGCGTTTCGGGACTCAAGTGCGGGTGCGAGACTCGGCAATTTTTGAAAAAGGTGAGTGCGGGTGCGGCGGGACTCGGCGATTAAAAAATTATTAAAAATATTTTTATTTATATTTTTAATATATTGCTAAGCATGCTTTTTTATATAATAATAATAGAAAACTCATACAATAATAATAATAATAATAATAATAATAATAATAATAATAACTAGTCGCTAACCCGTGCTATGCGCGGAAAGTTTTTACATAAATGTGAAATGTATATATCATACGCAAAATCATCTTGATTTATTTTTCTTCTTCTGTTGAATGCATTTTTCATTTGTAGTTTAAGATTTTACTTTAAGTCTAAAAATATTCCAATCAAATAATGGTGTCTTGTGCTAATCCAAAATAAAATTAATATTGCCAAATTCAACATTAGCTTCTATTTGGCAAATCCCAATAGTTGAGCAAAAGAAAATTGCCAAAATCCCATTTCCTAATTCCTTAACCTTCTTGAACTTCCACACTAACCAAGCAAAGAGGACAAAAATAGAAATCTGAAATTTAGGAGCATGGACCATCTAACCAAATTAAGTGCAATTTAAAAAAATAATTGACTTAATTTTGAATAACATCCCATCAACCAAACAAAGAAAAAGAGCAAAGTAATTATATTATTATTTAAAAGAGTTGAAAGAAAGGCATGTGAAATATGAGATCTCATTTATTTATTTTTTTATATAAAAAAAAAAAAAAGGAATCCAAGAGACTCCAATCTAAAAGGGAAAAAAATCAGCAATATACACATTCACTCCGCTAATACAAAAACTTTCATCCAACCAAATCAAGACATCTATTCCTCTATTTTCATACATTGCCAAGTCTACCTTAGGCTTGAACTCAAAATGATTTAATTTGATTGAGTGTTGCATAGAATTAAATTTGTTTGTCTCAATATGCAATAGCACTTAATTGATGCAACCTTAATGCAGCAGTAGCTCTTGAACAATGCAGTCTAGTATGAAATACTTGTTACCAAGTAATATTCCCTCTTGGCCTCCCCTGCTTGACGTTCTGTTCAGCCTCTTTTGCAAGCTTCTTCCTAATGAGCTTTTTGTGTGCCAACAACACCAAACCCTACAAAGAAAGCAAACATTTTTATACAAATCCAAGATATCAATACCTTAAAAAAATAAAAATTAAAAATTAAAACATATGGAGACCTTTTTTTGGATCTTAAATAACAAAATTTTAAAATACAACCCTAGGTCCATTCATTTACAACAAAAGAAGCAAAAGTTACAATGAACAATATGTCATGCACAAATTATTCTCATATAGACACAAATCTTACGCTAACACATCACTCTGCACATCCCCATCATATTTTTTGCAAGCCCCATACACAACCTCCTTCACTCTTCAAAGCATAAGGAACCATGTCATCAAATTACATAAACTAATAAGGATGATACTGCTTGAAATGAAGTTGTTTAAAGAAATCTATTTTAAATTAAATCATTAAAATAATAACAAATGATTGAAAAAGATAATGACTTTGTAAAAAAAATTCAAACTCAAACTTTTGCACTCACCAGGGGCCATCAAATCATTATGTTTTGGTTCAGCGTGTAACGCCTTTACTAAGCACTGTCTTTGTGAAAAACTCAAACCATGAGTCGGAGGTTGAGGCCGATCCGATAATAGCCTAAATAAACTGCTTTGGGAACCTGAAAACACCAAACAAATAAACAAAATCAATCATTATCAGAACAATTAAACAACCAAAAAAAGGTATCAATTTCATTCAAATGAATAAACAACCTTTTGAAATTACAATAGATGAAGAAGAATAAGTTTAAATCAAAACCTTAATTAAAACAAAATCTAACCCAAACACATAATTCAAAACCAACTAATCAAAATACCAAAAACTAAATCCTTTTAAATCCCCAAATTTAAAATGGAATTTTACTTTTTAAGCCTCCATATATTTGGATAAAGATTCAGTTTTTCAAACATGGAAAACTCATAGCTCGTCTAAAATTATCTTATGGGTAACATTTAATATAACAAAATAGTAACTAACTGACATGACACCCAAAAATTTATAATACATCATTTAGAACCTTATTCAAAAGTTTTGAATTAAAATAACACAATTTAAAGAGATTAGTAAACCAAAGTGCTCCACAGTTTCACTCCCACTAACAAATATAGATAACAGCACACATAAATATCTACATAGTTTCCAAAGGGTGGACTTGAAACAACACACATAAAAATAATCCAACATATTAACAGAAATAATCTAGCCTTCTAAAAAGGTCAAGTCAGTGCACCCCATTTTGCATATAACTACACCCCGGTTAGGTAACAATGTCTAAGATATTAACCATCATTGTCATAAATATAAGTTATAAAACAGATTCTGCATCAACTATCTAACATATCATGATGGCAGACTCATTTCACATTAGAACCATCTTTTTTATTTTTTTTTTCTTTTTTTTTTTGGTATAGAAGCTTCCTAATCAAAAGCCAAACACATTCAAGATACGGGTGTTTTGTATAGGCCAAAACTGGGTTCTTGGAGTACCAAATACATTTTTACGGATAAATTGATAAACTAAACATGGATAATCAAAACATTTCCCCCAAGAATCAGTAACACAATTAAAAGACAAAGGATTTACAACTATTTAATAAATACAACCATTAGTAAGTCAAAACCTACCAAAGGCATTTACCTTTGAGATCTTACTTTATCATCTTTTTCTGCAATAAGAAGTGCATCTTAATATATCTCACCCTAATGGAAGTATATTGGGTACTGTAGTTGTGCTTATGTACAGCATTATATAAGGCAAACAAAACTGCACAAATAGACATGGAAGGAGGTGCCATGTAGATGTTGCCAAACACTGACCTGTTACGCAAAAGCTAAATTTGTGAGATACATATTGGCAAAAATGATTTGGTAAAAAGTAACCTTGTGAAAGAGATACATTCTAAAACTTTCCTCTACATATAAATTTTGAGTTTCCATTTTAAAGAAATACATTCAACTATTTTCTTATTCCAATTGACAACCCATGTACATAGTTACTCTTGTAGGCCTTTTGTCGAACATCTAACAAATATGGCCATAGAACTTAGTTGATGTATAGGTGCTGAAACAAAAGAACTAAAAAAAAAAAAATTTGAATAATCTAATCTGGAAATTAAAAACTTATTGACAGAAAATTGATATACCACCAATTTCTGGCTTCAGCCAGAAAATCCAATTTATATTCAATACATAAAACAAAAGAATTGGGCATGAGGATAACCTTATTGTAACCCATGAACGCCACTGTTAGTCTGTTACCTCGCCCAGCAAATTCGTCTAAAAAAAAAAAAAAAAAAACCAATTTTGCTTCAAAACTGAGATGGAAAAATAAATAACACAAATTTCCACCTTAAATCGCTAGAACCTAAAGCACACAAAAAAAAAAAAAAAAAAAAAAAAAAAAAAAAAAAAACTTTTTTAATGCCTGCAAACCAAAGGCCAACCATTCAGCCATAGCAACCCAAAACACCAAAGTAAATCACCCACAACCACAAACAAAATTCCATGAACAATTGAAGTGGAGAAAGAACAGTATATTGGAGGAATAACTGGGCAGGTAGGTTTTCAATTGAAGAGCAAATCAGAATTCTCACCTCGGGTTTGGACTTCCTTTACAGAGGAGACTGGCTTCAGTTGCAGTTGACGACCAAAACCCAACACACCTGAGGGTTAGGAAGTGAAATCCCTAAAATGATAGAAAAACCTAATTAAAGACGAAATCCCTAAATTGACAGAAAAAGACAATAGGAAAAGATATTATTCATAGATTAATTGAGAAATACAGAGAGAATGGTCTGATACGGAGAAGGGTTTGGCCAACCTGTATCTGCGATTGGAGTGAATCACTTCAGAGGCGTTTTGGACGACGAAGAAGGGGAATGGGATCGGGTTTTGTTAGAGCTAATATGGGTCTGGGTTTTGGATGATGGAGAAGGGCTTTGGCCGTAAGGTCTATTTTGGACGACGGAGAATGTTTTGGATGACGGCGAAGGTTTGATCGTGAGGTGTGTATTGGATGACAGAGAAGTGGAACGGGGAAGGAGAAGGGGAACGGGAGAAACATAAAATCAGAATTTAGTTTTTTGTATTATTGGGTTTTATATATTATCAGGTTTTTAAAAAAAATTGGAATTTTTTTTTTTAATAATGTTAATGTGAAAAATTGTGGGAGTTTCACAAGCTTCGGTTTTATATATATATATAGATAATAATAATAATAATAATAATAATAATAATAATAAATAGTAATAAGTACACAAAAGTTTTTGACACTTGAATTATTGATAAAAGTATTAAAATAGATGAGGCTTCCCATAAATAAATAAATAAATAAAAGATGTGGCTTAGTGGCTCACGTATTTGGTCAGCCCAAAAACAAAATAAAGGATATATGTGGCAGGCATTAAAATAAGTGTAGCTTCCCATAAAAATAAAAAAATAAAGAAAATAAATAGGGCCCAGTCTCGTGTTTGGTCAGAGGCACACAAAACAAATAAAGCCTAGTTGTTAACAAAGGCATTTAACACTCCTTTAAAAAAAAAAAAAAAAAAAAAAGAAAAAAAGAAAAAAAAAAGACAAAAATAAAAACAAAACTTATCAACAAAAAGAAACAAAACAGAACATACGCTGGGCTCCGGCAAAAAAAAAAAAAAAAAAAAGGAAGAAGAAGACGAAGAAGCAAAGAAGAAGAAGATGAAGAAAGGGGTTAAGGTTGGTGAAATTGTGACGGCAATAGCGGCATGGTATTTCCGGTGAAATTGAACAAGCCATTTTGGCGGTTTCGCCGGTTTCGGCCGATACGGCCCGAGTCGGGGAATCCACGTGGCAGGACATGGCCTAACGCAACACGGACATGCGGTCAGCGGCGTCCCTCCCGCATCGCTGCATCCCGCCGAGTCCGACGCGGGTGCGGCTCCTCCGGAGCCACGTCTGTGCATTCTGGCTACTAATATATCTAAAAATGTATGACAATAAAAGAGTGAAATTGTCTCACTTTTATCTTCTTTTGGTCCAGGAACTCTTTTGGCCAGTAGGTCATGCAAGTCCTCAAATCAGAAATGATACCTTCTAGAACTAGAATTACGTGACCTTCATCATAAAATATTCGCTTTAACCTATCAAACAGAAAATCCACAAAGAAAAAAGTTAGAGCCATTTTTTATTTTAAAAAAATTGTAAGTATCAAAAATTAAATTGTAAATGAATAACGAGTTCCACAAGCAACCTCTTTTTTCCCTACAATCCACAAGCATAAGTTGTAGGTCCAAAGTGAAAGTGTTTACCAAGAAAGTAAATAATGTTTTACGCAAAACAATATGCTTTGTGGCATAAATTTTTTTTTCTCTTTAAATTAAAGAGCCATCAGATTCTGAAACACTTAATTAGCAAAAAGATCGAAGTCATACAAATACCTGATAATGTTTGGATGAGGTGCCAGATTCAACATTGAGCATTCAATTATGATCTCATGCTCAAAGTCCTTGTTCATCAAAGGAATCACAACAAGAAAATAGACTTAATACAACAAAATAAGTCGTTGCAATAACAACTAATGTCATTGTAATAGGTGTTATTGCAATGATAAAAAAGTCGATACAAGCCGTTGTAATAAACTCCGAGGCAATAAGCTTATGCAACACTAGATTTTCATTGCAATAAGTAACACATATTGCAATGATTTATTTTGAAAATCTCGTTGCATTACGTGTTATTGCAATGACAAAAAAGTCGATGCAAGCCGTTATAATAAATTCTGAGGCAATAGGTTGAAAAAATCTCATTGCAATATGTTGATTTTTTATCAAAAAAATTTTAAAAATAAATAAATCATTTTCTTGAATAATAATTTTTTCATTAACCTGTTTTGCAATTCAAAAATCATATCTATGAACTATACTAACAATATAGTTCAATGTGAAATAAAAGATTACCTATTGCAACAACATATCTCAATGTATAAAAAGAGTTACCTATTACAACAAGACATTTCGATGTAACATAATAATTATTGCTACAATCTCATATTGATGTAATAAATTTAAGTTACTATTACAACAAAAAACAACCTAGAGATGCAATAGAATATATATTACCTCTATTATTTTTTTTGTTGCAATAATACTTGTTGTATTATGTTTTTTTTTTTCTTGTAGTGAATCTTTTTCAAAGTTGTTGAGTCACAAGATCCCAAGCCAAGTAATCTGCTGCATAATTTCCCTCTCGAATTTTAACACCCACAGTGGATCGCTCCATTGAGTATAGGATGATATTTTGATTTTGATTATCTAAATAACCATGAAATTCAACCAAATGAAAAGATAAAAATAAACAAAAGGTATTAGAAATAATTTAAGTTGAATCTTTTAATTGAGCACATGCCTAATTAGCCATCTATTACAGAATGTGACTTGCCCATAGCTACCAAAACATCCTAGTACCTTACATCAATTCTTAGAACAATGCTAACAACAACCGTCACATTAATACATATATGTTTGCCACAATCTTCCTTATTATTTGTCCAATTTCTAATTCTTTTTTTTTTTTTCCGAATCCTACTTATTGTTTGGCTACCGAGAAAATAGCAACAAGGTATTAAAAAAAAATAAAAAATAGCTACCTCAATAACAATTGTAACTCTCTTTTTTTATTTTCTTTTCCCTAATCTTGTTTGGAAATAGCAATTGGCACAAAAGAAAATAAAAAATAGCTACAACCTACAAGAACAAATATGCTGTTTGGTAGCTAAGAAAATAGAGAGGAAAAGAAATAGGCACAAAAAAATAAAAAATAGCTACAACCGACAAGAACAAATATGCTGTTTGGCAGCTAAGAAAATAGAGAGGAAAAGAAATAGGCACAAAAAATGAAAAAAAGCGGAGAAGAAAAAAGAAAAACTAACCTGGAGAATTTTGTAGAATGGTGTGAGTCCTTTGCGTATTGAAGTGGGTTTTATAGGATGTGTTGGCGGGAGAGAGATAGAGAGTTCTTTTCAATATGGTAACAACTTATGATAATGTACATGTGATCAACTGTAATTTCGTTAAGAACTAAAAAGAAGTACAACAATTACACCTACATACTTCTGGAATCGCAAGAGGCAAATTAAAATTATTACAAGAGAAACTTTAAGAGCAACATTAAATTTAGTAGAAAAATAAGGTGTTGAGTTAAGAGATCTCCTAACATAAACAGTTAACAAAATGCAAACTTAAATCAAAAGCATTATTAATGATAGTAGAAATAGCTGATTCTCTCTTTTTAGTTGGAGCATGAAAATAAACTTTTGCATCCCCTTCTACTATGGTTTTGCACTGATTTTCATTACTAGTACTCAAGTTTAAACCTTAGAAAATTGCAACTGCTTCAGCTAGAGCATAATTCATGCATAATAAAAGTCGTATTAATGATAGATTTAGGTGAAAGTGATATTACATTATTACTCCAATCATAAAAGGCCTTAAAAGTAGTTATGAAAAAAGATGTGAAAAATTATATGAAAAATGCTAAAGGTACTACAAATAAAAACTTTATTAATTGATGTGGCAATAAAATTATTGGTGCTACTTAAACAATATAATAAATTCATATTTGATATATAGATGTGTGTGTTTTATGCTAGTATCTATGTTATGCTAGTATCACTCAAGCCCATGTGCTCATACTCTGGATAAATGGGGCGGGTTTGGATTTTTTTTTTTTTTTTTTTATAAAAATATGATAGTTATGATAGCACATGCAAGTCACGAGCTTGGTGTTTGGTTTATAATAAAAGTGTGTACATTACATTAGAATAAATAACACTAATTTGATTCTCAATTTTTTTTAAAAATACTAATTTATCATATGAATTTAAGAACGATTAATCGTAATCAATACTTATAAATAGTGGATTATATGTCTCCTTCAATTGTATTCCAAAACATTTTTAAACTCTTCCAAAGACATGAACCAAGCGCAAAAAATGTGCACATTCTTAACCATTCAAACCACACAAACCACTCTAAAGTCTAACAAATTTATAATGAAAAATCCTCTAAATGAAAGAATTATAAGTATAAACAATTGAAAACTAAAGGGTAGTTCTTAAAAATGCTAACAACTTGGCAAATTGCCTAATGCTTATCAACGAAGGGAACTCTCTCACGTAAATATATATTTGTAATCTCTACAAAGTCTACATGTACCACCTCACTCTATGTCGGCCTGTCAACCTCAACCCACACACACACCCCCAACTATCAATCTTTTTGCATACATACAAATTAGACAGACATTATAACCGGACCTTGTACCTTCCTTTCTTCCTATCCCTCAAAACTAGTTTTATTTTGGTGTTTTTAATAAAGATGTTGAGCATTCGAATCCATATTTCCCACAAATTGAATTATATATATATATATATATGGTACATGTAGACTTTGTAGAGATTACAAATATATATTTATATATATATATATATATATATAACTATTTTTCCAACTCTTGCCACATCTCACACTGTAACGAATTGTGAGCAATAGGGATATTAACCTAATACATTTTGTGAAAAGTTGTAGTAAAAGATAAAAATTGTGAATTTAATTATGGTCCTAACATTTTTTTTTATGAGAAATCTTATATTTATATTATTTTTACAATAATTTCATAATAAATTTTATATAATAAATTATTATAAATTTAAATTTATCTGTTTTGGTATTTCCTACTCAATAAATGAGTGACAATTGTTTCAAAAAACTACATCAGACTACTCAAATAAATGATTAATTTATCTTCCCGATAGTATAGAATATTGTGATTAATTTATTAGAGTAGTCTGATGTGGTTTTTTGAAACAGGTGTCATTCATTTATTGGGTAGGAAATACAAAAACAGATGCTGAGTTGGTATTATCGAAACATGGTATACTTTCTCCCAAATTAGACAGCTACGGTATCAAAAAAAAAGAAAAAAAAGAAAAAGAAAAAAAAAAGACAACTGCCTAGTGTGGTGTGAATTTACATTACTTAATTCACCATCCATGTCAAAGTGGTGATGCTAAGACGAGATCTGGGGTTATGTCTGTGGTCGGGGGGCATCATTAGGCTTCCAAAAAAGCTAAAGTGATGGATAGGGGGTGCCCTCGTTAGGCTTCCAAAAAAGCTAAAGTGATGGACACCCCTCCCCTAGGTTATGATAATTGAGGTGGGATAGAAAATTTGTAACTTGACAAAACTTAGGTCCACATCGTTAGCTGTTTTATTTTAGGTTTTACAATTGAAATCAAATATATAATTGTATCGATTAGTATGGAAAAAACCATGGTATCTTTTATAAGGAAAATTAAACTCAACTATGAGGCCTTTGGTCAATGCAATGACATTGTTGAATTTAAGGACACTTTGTAACTAAGTTTTAGGTTTTGCTAGCACCACAATTTTCCACATCAGCACAACACAATATTTAAAAAATAAAATTAAAACCACTATTTTCGAAACCCAATATTTCTCTCTTTTTCTTTCTTTTTTTTATTTTTTTTATTTTTTATCTATATATATATATATATATATAACCGAAACCTCTGAAGCTCTCACAATTTTTTACATCATCACTATTTTCTTTTTCTTTTTATTTTAGATTCTTTTTATTTTAGGTTTTATATCTTATATAGAATCCACCAGAAAAACAATAGACAAAAGTTTGAATTTTTATTAATATCAATAATATTGAAAAACGTATACAAACTTGGAGGCCTATTTAAGGGCTCCATAAAACTTGATGGACAAGAAAATATATTATAAAATAAGCCCTAATTAATACCTAACCATAATAGGAACCAAATTTGACCTAAAAAAAACATTAAAAGAACCTAAAAACAAGGAAATAAATCACCTTGACCTAAAATAACGTTTTTTGCATAAAAATACCAAAATAACAATATTCTACATCAACTTATCACAAAAATACCAAATAGTTTCTTTTTATTTTAGATTCTTTTTATTCTAGGTTTTATATCTTCTTATATTTATTAGTGTTACAATAGTTTAGTTTAAGTAAAACTCTATTAGATATATTTTGTTGGCCTATCACATCATTATTATTATCTATATATAATATAAAATTGAAGATTAAAAATTAATTATAATTTTTTAAGATACCTCACGTTAGAATTAAAAAAAAAAAAATGACTCACTTTAGGTTTGAATTTTTTTTTTTTTAAAAAGGACTCACAAAAAAAAAAAAAAAAAAAAAAAAAACCTTTAGGATTAAGAAAAAAAGAGAGAGACTCCTGGTAGGACTCTTTCTTCTCTCCTTAAAACCCTAGCAATTACCATCTCAAAACCCTAAACTCAACTTCACTTTAAGATTAAAAAAATAAGAAGGAGAGAGACTCATGTAAAAAAAAAAAAAAAAAAGCATAGGTTTTGTCTTTTTTGTTTGCTTTTATATGTGCCTGAAATTTTCATTCCATCTTATTGTTATATTATGTTTACAATTAATTTTCTTCTAAGTATTTGGGTTAATCTCTATATTTTGATAGTGTTTTTATGGGTTTGGTTTTTGGGTTGAAATTTTAATAATTATTTTATATTGTATATGGCAGATGAAGCATCTCTATTTTTTGGAGAAAAATCAAAACTGTAACCTATGTCATCCAGTCCAATATGTGGTAAATTTTTATTAAGAATTTTTATTTGGGTTCATGTGACTTTTTGTTTTTTTATTAAAGTTTTGATTTTTGGTTGATTAATTATTTGTTTGGATTAATTTTAATTAATTATTTGTTTGGATTCAACCTAAAAGATAATGGAATTAGGTGTTATAAATTTGATAATGTTCCATATTTTGAATTGTTTATATTATTTAGACTCCTGGTAGGACTCTCTCTTCTCTCCTTAAAACCCTAGCAATTACCATCTCAAAACCCTAAACTTAACTTCACTTTAAAATTAAAATAATAAGAAGGAGAGAGACTCAACTAAAAAAAAAAAACATAGGTTTTGTCTTTTTTATTTGCTTTCATATGTGCTTGAAATTTTCATTCTATCTTATTGCTTTGTTATGTTTAGAATTTATTTTCTTCTAAGTGTTTGGGTTAATCTTTATATTTTGATAATGTTTTTGTGGGTTTGGTTTTTTGGTTGAAATTTCTAATAATTATTTTATATTGTATACGACAGATGAAACATCTCTATTTTTTGGAGAAAAATCAAAGTTGCAACCTATGTCTTCCAACTCAAGGTGTGGTAAATTTTTATTTGGTATATTATATATGAATTTTTTGAATTTGAAGGGTTTTGTTTGGTTTTGAAGTAGAATTTGGGGATTCTATAAAATTTGGAAGGTTTAAGTTTTGGGGTTTTTTTTTTTAAACGCTAACTAGAAAAATGTCTATAATATGCATATTATTAACCCAATTTTCTATTTCTAAATTTCTTAGATTTTATTATATCAATCTTTTTTTTCTTTTAAATTCTTGGTGGGCAAATCAGTCTCTCACTAATTCTTTTACTTTAACGTGATGTTAGTTAATTGTCCTTTTATTTAACTATCCCGTGCATCGCATGGGTTAGCGACTAGTCTATATATATATATATAAAACCGAAGCTTTTGAAGCTCTCACAATTTTCCACATCATCACTATTTTCTTTTTCTTTTTATTTTTTATTCTTTTTATTTTAGGTTTTATATCTTATAACAATATTATTGAAAAACGTATACAAACTTGGAGGCCTATTTAAGAGCTCCATAAAACTTGATGGACAAGAAAATATATTCTAAAATAAGCCCTAATTAATACCTAACCATAATAGGAACCAAATTTGACCTAAAAAAACATTAAAAGAGCCTAAAAACAAGAAAATAAATCACCTAGACCTAAAATAACATTTTTTGCATAAAAATACCAAAATCTCTTCTCTCCTTAAAACCTAGCAATTATCATCTCAAATTTTTTATTTGCTTTCATATGTGCCTGAAATTTTCATTTTATCTTATTGTTTTATTATGTTTAGAATTGATTTTCTTATAAGTATTTGGGTTAATCTCTATATTTTGATAGTGTTTTTATGGGTTTGGTTTTTGGGTTGAAATTCTAATAATTATTCTATATTGTATATGGCAGATGAAACATCTCTATTTTTTGGAGAAAAATCAAAGCTGCAACATCTGTCTTCCAGCCCAAGGTGTGGTAAATTTTTATATGTTCTTGCTTTATTGAGAATTTTTATTTGGGTTCATGTGATTTTTTGTTTTTTTATTAAAACTTTGATTTTTGTTGATTAATTATTTGTTTGGATTAATTTCAATTAATTATTTGTTTGGATTCAACGTAGAAGATAATGGAATTCGGTGTTATAAATTTGATAATGTTCCATGTTTTGAATTGTTTATATTATTTAGACTCCTGGTAGGACTCTCTCTTCTCTCCTTAAAACCCTAGCAATTACCATCTCAAAATCCTAAACTTAACTTCACTTTAAAATTAAAAAAATAAGAAGGAGAGAGACTCAACTAAAAAATAAAAAAATTAAAAAAAAAACGTAAGTTTTGTCTTTTTTATTTGCTTTCATATGTGCCTGAAATTTTCATTCTATCTTATTGTTTTGTTATGTTTAGAATTTATTTTTTTCTAAGTATTTGGGTTAATCTCTATATTTTGATAGTGTTTTTGTGGGTTTGGTTTTTGGGTTGAAATTTCTAATAATTATTTTATATTGTATACAGCAGATGAAGCATCTCTATTTTTTGGAGAAAAATAAAACTGCAATCTATGTCTTCTAACCCAAGGTGTGGTAAATTTTTATTTGGTATATTATATATGAATTTTTTGAATTTGAAGGGTTTTGTTTGGTTTTGAAGTAGAATTTGGGGATTCTATAATATGCATATTATTAACCCAATTTTCTATTTCTAAATTTCTTAGATTTTATTATATCAATCTTTTTTTCTTTTAAATTCTTGATGGGCAAATCAATCTCTCATTAATTCTTTTACCTTAACGTGATGTTGGTTAATTGTCATTTTATTTAACTATCCCGTGCATCGCACGGGTTAGCGACTAGTTTTTATAAAACCCAATACTTATCTTTAAAAGTACACAAAACCATGACAGACACAAACACAAACTCAGCACGCACGCAGGTTTGCTCTCTTTCACGCTGCCTCTCAATCCTTTCTCTTTGGCTTAAACGCAGAGCATCCCTTTTCTTTCAGTCTCGCTCTCTCTCTGTTCATAGCCTTTGCTGGCTCAAGTCTTGACCTCTAATTTATAATCAATGGTACCAATATCCATTTGTAAAAGCAGGCCAACCCCATCACCATGAATAGGTACCCTTTGTTCAAAATCTGTATCCTCTCCAGGTGAGTTTTTATTTCTTAATTATATTATTCTCTTTAATAATATATGTTTGCAATCCGATTTGACTCATCCTATTCAATTCTTCTCTGTTTTATATATATGTGGACGATCTTTCTGTTTGATCTTGATCAAAACCCAACCAAAATATATTTAACTAAAACTTAGGGATTAGGTTCTCAAAAACATAGAGTCTCACCAGTTTTCTTGCTTAGTCTCTTCGTAATATTCTGTCTCATGTTTTTTCTGGTATAATGGTCGAAAAAATGATTTAAGAATTGGTATCCTTTGTATAGGCCAACCTAAGTGTTTGACAAAATGTCTCAGTGAAATTAGAATCAGTGAAAATTAAAGGCTTGGTAAAAATTTTACCTCTATAGCTATTCATCTCTCTGAATCGAAACCTTTCTTTGGTGATAAAGAGAAAATATGTAAAGTGAGCAGCCTAAGGAAATCATTAGACACAGCATGCGTAATTTTCCCCCCTAAATTTTTCTGGATTTTGGAGAAACTGTTGCACGAGTTCCGCGGGCACAGTGGTGATATATTGGATTTCTCATGGTCTAGGAATAATGTAAGTAAAATTATTTCAGTGCCAATTTAATTTTATAGATTAAGTATAGCTGTTATTGATTTTCATGAATGTGATGTTTATTTTGATGCAGTATATGCGCTTATAATCAATCAACCATATTGTTCGTCTGTGGCGAGTGGGATGTGATCATTGACTCAAAGTGTTTACACATAGTAATTATGATGAGCTCATTTATGTTTCATTGTTTCAATCTAACATCTATTTTGTTAGTTAAGGGACCAGCCAGGGTTAGATAAATGTTGGGGCAGTATCCCAATGTTATTTGTTTTATTATGCTGGAGTTATTGTTGCTGATTTTTACGTTATGCTATGATGCAATGACCTGCGTTTAGTTTAACCATGTTGATGATAATTACTTCATCAGTGGTTCAATAGATGGAAAAGTTCGTATTTGGGCTATTCATGATTGTCAAGTTGTTGACTGGACTGATGTAAGAGAAATTGTCATTTTGTCATTGTAGTGTGTTATCACCCTAATGGGCAAGTTTGGTGATTTTCTTGCTCTTTTGTCTTATGGATAGGATCATCATTAGTAAGTGATGCTATGTTAACGTCTCTTTGTTTCTGTCATAGGGGAGCATTGTTGGCTCCATTGATGAAATTATAAGATTTTATTAGCTTAATTATAAGATGTAAGGTGAGTTAGGTTGCTTAGATTTTGTGTAAATGTAATATTTGCTTGAAATCACTTTTGATGGCTTAAAGGAAATAGATGAGATTTTAGAAGGAGAATGCTTGGGTCAAGATTATCTAATTGCGGTTGCCATTGGCTTATGTGTAAATTAAATGTCTAGAACAAAGATAGATGTGGCAATAGTGTTTATTGAAATTCTTGACACATTGAATGTTTAGGAGCATGATCTCCGAAAATACAATAGAGCGAAAATTAGATTCATGTAGTGAGGTTGATTTACAATTAATATGAATTTGTATGTTTTTATTGTTGGAAAATTAAATTTGGATTTTGGCTTTGAGCCAAGCCAAGTAAACATATAATGGTTGCAATTCTTTACAGATAGTTTTCCCTTTCTTTTAGATTTTTCCTTGATGGGCAAATCAACCTCTTATCAATTCCTTTAGCCTTTCCTTTTACCGTGAGGTTGTTTAATTATTTTATTATTTAACTATCCCGTGCATCACACGAGTTAGCGACTAGTTATTATATAAAGAGGAATAAAAATACTCCAAACCATTTGCTATGCTTCACAAAAGTTTCTTCATAGTACCGTGTGTAAAACATAGAAAGGAAATAGAAACACTCCATCGAAGTCAAATTTTACTGCGAGATCGATCTCAAATATATTTATTTAATTATTTTGCCTAAACGAAATTCAGCTACTTTTTTTTTTTTTTTTTGAGGATAAAACACGCATCTACTTGATTCAGCCATCACAAAACTCTCAAAGTCCAAGGACAGGATGGTAATTAGCTACAGTGCTCAATAAATTAGATTCTTGATTTCACTCTTTTTATTATAGGTAAAGAAATAGGATATATTTGTGATGAAATTCGGAAATTTTAACAGGTTTTGGTACGTGAAATATTTGAAGGATTTGTTTGTTTTTTTTAATTAGAAAAATCTTAAACCCGACCAGTTGCATATTTTTTTTCTTTAAACAAATTTTATTTAAATTATGCATATTTTTTTCTTTCTTAAAATTATCTAATTTGACTTTTTATTTTTTAATACATAATTAAATATATATATATATATATATCATATATAATTTTTTTAAATGTAAATTTTCAATTTATTCTACAATTTCATTTCATGGAGATGATGAAAGATGATAATCTTAAGTCATATATCAAACATCCAACAATAAAATTAAGAGAAATGTTATATCCACACCACACTTTCACAATAAATTTCAAGTGATAAGAAAGTAATTTTAATAATATGTTCATATTAAAACCAATAAGAGCATCCACAGCAGTGGATTTATAATTTTAATTATTTAGCACAAATAAAAGTTACTTTATCTATTTTACTTACACACATGCTGCAGCAGTGGGTCTATTTTAGCTTTCAACACAATAAAATAATATAAATATCACAATAAAATATTATAACCACTATAATAAAATAATAGATTCCACTACCAAAAAAACATTACAGCACCAACCACAACCACTTCCATCATCAGCCACAACCACAACCACAACCGCCGCTACCACCATTAGTCCACAGCAAAAAAAAAAAAAAAAAAAACCATTACGAGCAAGCACTCTGATCACCAGCACAGCACAATCATCCACCACCACCACCACTAGTCCACAGCAGGAAAGAAAAAACCACCACCCAATCACCACCCCTTTGCACTCGTCCCGTTCTTGACTCATCCGAGTCAACTCGGCCCACTCGTCCTTCCTCAGATCGTAAACCCACGCCGATTCCAACGCGTTCTTGTTCTCATCGTGCCCACCCGCCCACCCATCAAAACCAGGTTGCCTTCACAGCTTGCCAACTGAGAAAACAACGGTAACCCATCTGGGTACTTAGGAACTGGGTCGACTTGGCTATGGGGCTTGGGGAGATCAGCGATGGGGCTTGGGGTGGGTCAGTGAGCTAGGTCGGCGGAATAGATCGGTGATGAGGGAGCTGGCTGGCGAGCTGAGGGATAAGGGAGATGAGGGAGCCAGCTGGCGAGCTAGAGAGAAAAAAAATTGAGGAAGAAAGAAGAAAGAAGAGAAGTCGAAGGGAGAGATGGGCGGTGGATTTGAGACCGGAGTTGAGAGAGATGGGCGGTGGCTTTGAGATCGGAGTTGAGAGAGATGGGCGATGGCTTTGAGACCGGAGTTGAGAGAGATAGGCAGTGGCTTTGAGACCGGAGTTGAGAGAGATAGGGAGTTCGAGAGAGATGAGCTTCAGAGTATGAGAATGAACTAGAGAGAAGAATGAAAAAGAAATGGTGCTGTGGATAATTTTAATCAAGCTGGTGAATAAAATAATAGTTTTTTTTTTTTTAGCTCTCATGAACAGTGCACATCTAAAGATAGATGTGTACTGTAGCAGTGGAGCTAAAAAAAAATAGATTTAGCTCCACCACTGTGTGCTGATTTTGGAGTTTGAGGAGCTAAATTATTACTATATAGCAATATATCTACATTGCTGCAAATGCTCTTAGCTACTTAAAATTTATTGTGAAAATTTATGAAAATATTATAAATATAGCACTTCTTTAAAATTAAAACATACCTCTATTCTTTTTACCTACTACTAATACAATATAAGTTTACGGATACAACACTTTTTAATTTTTACAGCTATTGTCATGTGTTTGCTGTGATCATTGCGTAATAAAAATAGTGTAGGCAGTGAACAAAAAGGGAAAATAATGTTGTTACAATAAGAAAGTGACATATTACTTTTATGATTAAAATGTGAATATATTGACTCTATTTTAGCCTTGGGCCAAGTACGTGCCAAAGTGCCAAGTGCGTGCCAAAACTAAACTACATTCTCCATTATTAACATCTCTGACCCACTGAGCTCTCACTAGCTATCCCAACAGAAAATGGAGGCAAATGTGTTAGCACTAACGTGCTTCGCTCCCCCGCCATTACCAACTTTCTCTATTGCCCTCGCAAGGCTTCCAATACTTCCTCACCCTTATCCCTTCAAGCCCATGTACTCACACTTCTCAGGTTAGTCCCCACCACCACAAACACCATTTGCTCTTTCAAAAGTTTATTTAGTCTCTGCTAATTTTAAAGTTTGTTTGTTTTTTTTTTTTTTTTTTGGGTACTTCGGTTGGGATTTGATAACCAGTTCTGAAGCGGTGTATGAACAAGGATGAACCCTTATAGATGGGCTTCCAAAGGAGTATTATGATGATGTATGTATGTATGTATGTAGTTGTCAATATGCATCAGCTATGGCATTCTTTTCACCTTTTCTTAAATGGGTGTCTCTTATTTTTCTTGTTTTGCTATGTTGACTGGATGATTGTTCTTTTTTGATTATTGGGTATTCAAATTTATTGATTTCCTGAGATGGGTCAATGGTAGATTTCCCATATATGCCACTAAATCATTAATTTGTGCGTGTATATATATATATATAGTGTTTGTAAAATGGTTAATGGCAGTCTCCGTGTGTAACTTTGCTAAAGGAATTTATTAGAGTGGGTCTTATTGATTTGTTTTCGAGCTGATAACTAAAGGCCCACTGTCTGTAGTCCTGACTAGAGTGTTTTGGAATTTTTAATACAAATTAATTACAGTAAAAGAGTGTGTTGAAATCATTTGGCACCACACCAATAAATGGTTTGGTATGTTTTGACAGTGATCACATATTTGAGATTTATGTGTGCAAAATTACATCATGCAGGGTCATGCTACACTTGAGCCTCTATTACTACAAAAAATATTAGAATAGCTTATGAAGTTAGGCTTGACTCAATCTCAGTCAATTTGAAGTGCTTTTCAATAACAGCTTTAATGGAATGCCTTCATAGCTTACAAATTGAGCAATCTGAGTTTATTGTTTGTGAAATTACAATTGACATGCAAGTTAAAGCCGAACCTCTTTTCACGGTTGCCTATTACCAGTTAAGAAAAATTTATTTTGAATTATATTGCATTGTCCATGTCCTCCAGAATTAAATTTAATTTATAGCATTACTGTTTCCCGTTTTATTACTTTCATTATAGCTTAATCCAATGTTATAATTTTCTTAATTCTTGAAATATTTTCTTCAGATTATGATCACTCCCTCAATTGAATGGATAACTGGTCCTGATTGATGGGTTTTGGGCCATCGTGTGCATTCTGTATATAACAATATGTTGCCTAAATGTAAAACCCACATTCTTATTATGTTGAATTCATGTAACCTCTAAGATGTGCACTATTTGGAAAGTTGCATTAACCTACTCTAGGTTAGGAATGGCAAGCACGGCAACGGGAAAAGACAAAGGAGCTTCATCGAAGACGTCAACAGGAAGAAGAAGAAGAAGAAAGAAAGATTGAAGAGTATCGTGAAATTGGCACACACTTGAAAGGGTATCCTGAAGAAGATGTCACAAAAGCACGGAGATTGGTTTCGAGCTTGATCAGAGCTGCTGAAGAAGTTGAAGAGGTAATCATAAATTACAGTATTCAAGCCTCACAAATGGCTTAATCTGTCAAGAGATTAAGACTTTAAAATTATGAAAATGTGTTCATTTCTAAAGAGTGCTTTCTGCATACACATGGGCTGATACAAGTCCTTCTGAAAAGTAAAAGCCCTTTCCTTTTTCCTTTTTTGGCTGCTTTTGTTTTCATTATGAAGGAAATATTTATGTCTTATATCTAAGGACATCTCATTTCGTTGCTGTCCATACTCATACATCCTTTGTAGCTTGTAGCATTTTCCATAAGTGGGAAGTTGAGTTAAACTATTCATGTAGGATAATTGTGACTATTGATTAACTTTATTATATGCAGGAAATTGAGAAAGCTGCTGAGAAAGGATAACTCAATGAACTTGTTCTAATGGTCATATGGAATTGCCTTGATCTTGCTAGACATGACGTAAGTTAGTCTTTTGTTGTCTCTAAATTCTGTGTGGCGTCTTTTCTTTTAATGCAATGTTGTTGTAGAATAATGTTTTGCAAACATTTTTTAGTGTACCAATGTAAGTGTTTGCAATCACTGATTATTGTAATGTTCAAACTTGATGGCTGCCTATATTAATTTCCCTATAGGTGTAGGAGTGTTTATGGCATTTCAGCATTAGTTTCATAAGTCTCAAAGATTTGTAAATACTTATAGAACCAAATTTTGTTTTGTTTTGTTTTTTTTTTTTTTGTTTTTGTTTTTGTTTTTTTTTTTTTTTTAAAGAAAGTTTGTTTTTACATGAGTTTGAAGAAAATAATATGTATCATAGATTAGAATCTGGAATTTATGAGTATCAAATTCTCAACTAATATTTCTCATGAAGGAAAAGTGATGAAGTTACTATGATTAGCTATTTCTTTTAAGCAAGGCATCCATGTTGATTAAGGACTCTGATGACAAAGTTACTCTAAATCACATATTACTTATGATTATTTGGAGAAAAAGAGAGTTCAAGGTCTTCTTTTAGGAGGTTTCTCTTACTTAGAAATAAGTTATCAAACAAATAGAGAAATTAAAGACCATTGAACCTTCAATGTCAATCTGATATCCAACACAATACCTGTAACTTAAGGAAAATCAAGCTCATACTGGTCATGGGTTGAGAAAGGGAATTTAAATCAATATCTAATTTCTCATTGTTCCTCAACAACTCAATGGTAAAGCAGTTGGTTGTTAGCTGACTATTCATAGTTTTTACTACATATGTCTAACAAATAAATTTGCTCAAGTCCTCTTAACTTGTATTTTTGTTTTAAGGCAAGAATTGGGAATTTATTTGTCCTTTTTAGCATAAGGCTTTGCCTTGTCCCTTTTTTCTTTTTTTTTTTCTTTTTTTTTTTTTGTTCCTTGTAAATCTTAATAGTATGAGTTCAGTAGAACTTAATATAATGCAGTCTCTTTATCTCTCTCTCTCTAATGTTGATTTAGATATTTATCTCATTTTCCAGGAAGAAAAGGATGCTATAAGAAGTCTTGATCTGTTATATAGAAGGGTTGAGGTATACACTACTTTTCATATAATAGTGCCATGCTTAAATTCATTTGTTTCAATACACAGATGGGTTTTAACTTTCAAAACCAAATGCTGAACATTGTTAAATCTTGTCTGAAATCGTGCTGATTTTTAGTAGAATCCTTACATAATTATTCCAGCCTAGCACATCTTGCACTGTGACACTCCTTTAGGCCCTTTTCATTTTGTAGTTTACTTTCTTCGTTGCCTTACTTGGGAGAAAATAGAATTATAAGCTTTGAATTTTACTTAATATTTTAGACTGAGATTTTGAAATGGGAGGCTACTCCTGCCATGAGACTGCTCAACGATCTTTTGAATATGCATGATGGGTTTGATGATGAAGGCTGGATGAAGGAATGCAAAAAACGCATGGTTGACACCTTTCAAAGAGAGGATCCATTTAGCATTCTTGTTCCAGCAGGATTTGACATTGATAAGGTATGCTGCAAATATACAAATTATATTTCCTATGGCTTTGATCAGACTACATGATAGCCACAACTAGCGTGTTTCTTGTAGAATTCACGGATCTTTTCTTTTTTTCTTTTTCATCTGTATGATAGTGCCTTTTCTTTTAGCTGTACCGAAGAAATCTATAAGGGTATAGAATGACATATTGGTCATTCTTATAGAAACCTCTCTTGCATGCACACATTCAAGGAATAAGGAGTGGCATCAGGCCACCAGGACAATCGCTGCATGTAGGGACAAGCGCATAACCATTCTTTTCGTGAAGGCACAGAATGAAAAATTATAGGAGTTGGTATTGATTGTAGGAAGTACCTAGACTAATTAGAGGAACATTCACATTTCTCCTTCTTGGGCGGTAAAATAAAAGCATGGCTCTATTATATCCAAGATAATGGAATATTTTTCTAATGGGAGATCATTTAATGTTCAAGATAAAACTAACCAGTATGGGATTGCTTCATTCAACTTTGGAGCAGATGATATATGTCACAACTAGATCTAATATAAACACTATATCCTATTGGTCAAATTAATTTGTGTTTGATTTAACTTCATAACGGCTTACTTTTTCCCCAACAGCATCAAGGGCCACTTCGACCTCCACTTGAAGCTGATGATACACTTTTAAGGGTAGACTTTGTCAGAGAGGTTAATGCATTGCTACAAGAGGTCCGGTATCAACAAACTGAAGCACAGCATGGACACAATTCGTTTGATCCTGAATCTGTTGCGAGTAGGTAGAAGCAACAGGAGAAACAAAGAGCCATACGCCAAATAGAATCAATGCTGGACCTGGCCATAAATTTGAAATGGTAGCCATACTTTGTCCCTTTTATTGCTAATATGGGGTTTTGGAATCCCAGTTTGCTACATTTGTATGTTGTGGCCGGGTTTGTTGTAGCATTTGTATTTATATTAGGACCTTTGTGCGCTTATATTACAGTTGATCTATAAAAGAAATTATGTTTTTTTGTGCACAATTTCAAATTGGAGTTTTCTTCTCCTTTCCTTTTCTTCTTTTTTCAATGAATATAAGTTTCCTTCAACCAAACTGGAAAAATACATGAAAGCTTCCAGCTGTGCAAATCTCATGCAGTTAAAGAACGTACCGTGATACAATGAACTCAAGTAGTGGTTACTTCTTCACTGCTAAAAGAACACTGCCAACTCATGCTAAAATTTGTAGTGGCACCCACAGCAACTAAGACAATGCCTATCTCTCCAGTATTAACATATGAAGAAGCAAGCAATATCAAAGTATTAACATATGAAGAAGCAAGCAATATCAACATGACAAAAATAAGGGGGTTGGGTGCGGGGGTAGGGCAAATGAAAGAAGTATCGAGTGGACTTATCTTTTGCCCATTAAAAATAAAAACAATCTCAATTCCCCTCTCTTGACTGGGCTTATGTCCATCTAATATTGAACTTATTAGTGGCTGACCAAAAATGAGGCCTATAACTTGAGGCTAAAAGGGTATTTTCCTGTCTGTAAATTATCCTAATTGTCCAAAGGTTAATTCACAAAAGCTACCCGAGGGAATGTGCAGAATAACTGTGGAAAGTATTTGTATATAGTTAATTAGGCAACGCTTAAAACTATAAGGGAAAGTAAACATCTCGAGTTTTAGAAACACGAGATCCATATCATAGATCTCGAGTTTTAAAAACTCGAGTTCTATGCAAAAAAATTTTTAGTTTTATCGCCCCTATAGTGGCGTTTTTACGTCCTATAGTAACGTTTTAAAGCTCTATAGCGGCGTTTTTCTGCAAAAATTTCCCCAGTGTAGGAAGCCCTATAGTGGCGTTTTTAAGCCCTATACTGACGTTTTAAGGCCCTATAGCGGCGTTTTTCTGCTAAATTTTTTTAACTCCATTTTTAGTGACGTTTTTAAGTCCTATAGCGGTGTTTTTCCAACTCGAGTCTTTAAAACTCGATTTTCATGTAGATTTTTTTTTTTACAAATCAAGCCTTAAAAACTCGATTTTTATGTTGAAATTCGAGTTTTAGACACTCGAAATGCTAGTTTTCAACTTTGTTTTACTTCGTGACAACTAACTAAATTTTTTAATATTTATTGTTATTTAGAAAAAAAATTCAAAGCTACCCTTCTCAAAACCAATAACCAAGATTGCTGCATCTCTAACTGAAATCAAATTCTTCCTTCACCGAGCAAAATAAAGACAAGTGCATGAGTTTGCATTCCTTAAATTGAACACAACTTATAGTTGAGATTAAATGAACCAAACTAAAGATGAATAATTGAGTTAGTGGTTAATTACTATTATCCTTCATGCAAACAAAGCCCCAATCTTGAGAAATTGAGGCAATTTATAGCTATGGCCGATTTAGTTAATGGGTTACAATAATAGAGAGTTAAAACCTGCTATTATTGTTATGCAAGCAAAAATAATGGTAATACACCACATCCACATATAAGAATATTATCACCATCTTCTTAGCTGTTAAACAGTCTTCCAATCACAAAAGCTACCCTTCTCAAAACCATATTGCTTCTTGCATCGTTACACTGACATCAAATTCCCCCATCACCAAGCAAATTGGGACTAGTGCATGGGTGTGAATTAAATTGAACAATACTTGTATAACATGATCATCCAAAAGGTAAGATTCAATGAACTAAACTAAAGACGAATATTTGAGTTAGTGGTTCATTACTATTGTCGTTCATGCAAACAAAGCCCCAACCTTGTGAAAATTGAGGCAATATATAGCAATGGCTGGTTTACAATAATTGAGAGTTAAAGCTTGCTATTATTGCTATGCAACAAAACCTCAATCTAGGAAAGATTGTCTGTATGAATGTAACCAGAAAATTGACTGTCCATGCAAGATTGAAAATATGCACATCACTAAACTATGAAAACAGTGCTTTGATGCGTTCAAACTCAAATGGACATGCATGTGAGATGAATCCATATAAAAGATTTCTATCATTCAGTTAAATTTTAAAATAAAAATGTTTTTAAGCAATAGAATTTTGAACTGCTTACTATAGTTTACATAAATGTTTCTACAGCGTTAGGACTTTAGGATTTAACATAACAAGAATTGTTTTTATAATCTTAATTTCAGAGGTTCTGAAATTAAGGCTACATCATGCTTTGATTCCAGATGGATGTAAAACATGGAACTTAGGAAGTTGCAATAGAAATTAAGCAATGACCAACAAAGACAAGAAAATATTTTACATCAAGAAAAAGGTATTATGAAAAATTATAATCTATATTTTTTTTTCTTTCATTTTGGAATGGAAGATACTAAACAAGAATATAGAATCTCCCTTTTAACTTTAGAAGGCATAGCATCAACCAGAGAGGTCCAATAAAACTTACTACTTCAAAAAAACAAAAAAAAATGACGGTTTTAATCAAAGTAACAAGTGCAAGGGTGTGTATTAAATTGAACACAACTTATATAACACGTTCATCTAACATCAAGTTAAAGATTCAATGAACCAAACTAAAGAAGAATATTGAGTTAGTGGGTAATTACTATTATTGTCCATGCAAACAAAGCACCCCAATCTTGAGAAGATTGAGGCAATTTGACTATTATTGTTATGCAATCAAAGCCTCAATGTAGGAAAGATTAGCAAATTTCACTATAAATTTCAGGCCTCTGTTTCTCTCTCTCTCTCTCTCTCAAGTCTCAACTCACCTATCTTCTTCTTTGCATTCTCCACATCTCCATTGTGAAAACATGTCCTCAAGTGAGCCAAACTTGGGCGGCTGGAGCTTCCTCCAAGCTAAAACGGACAACAATTCCCACACTACAGCAGAAATCTTAGGTGATGATACAGGTGCGGTTGTCCCTGAAAACAAAAAAATTAGTACTGAAAAGAATTCTCAAAAAAAGCAGCAAGTTTCATCTTCATCATCAAAGAAGAATGATGAAGAATGAAGGAGTAGTAGTTTCCCCCCACTGTTGAGCTCAAGTGCTGTGCTGTGTATTGTGCCTCATAGAAAAGGTGGTGGCCTCATTCTTCAAGCTGTGCCTATCCATGAAGAAGAAGAAGAAGAAGAAGAAGACAAAGCTGAAGAAAAGTGAATTTTAGTAATGAATTAAAGCTAGCTTTATGTAGTATAGTCTAGCGGGTTCATGTGAGAAGAGTTTCCTTGTTATGTTTAATTTTCTAGTTTGTTTACTTAAGTTATGATGTATTTAGTATTATCTGTCAGTTATGGTATTATGTTATTATGGCTATTTGACATGGTAGTCAAAATTGTCGTCCATGTATTAATGCATTGCAATGCTCTGTTTTTGTACTCTAAACAGAGCGCATTCTCTGTTCAGTTCTGTAACAGACTTAAACGACACCATTTCAGTTGAACATAGTTAAGTAAGACGCGTGGCATGGTAAAGTTAAACAGAAACAGCATTGTTCAGCTGTAAATCTCTTTTCATTATTTGAAATTCTGTTATAAGCCTAAAGGAACAAAGCTGTGGTCACTTCTACCACACTTCTTAAAGAGTTCACAGAGTTTAGTGGATGTGACAATCAATGGCCCATTCCAAACTCCCCCACAATAAAAGTTGAACTGGTTCCATGATGTTACACCATCTCTACAACACAAATGCTAGTAACAAATTATGTTTGAGTGCTTACTGTACTGTATCATGATTAACAAGGAGCATGTAATGAATCAAAACTCCTACACCATCATCTGCAATTTTTATATAGTAGTTCATTTTTCAAGCTTCATCTAATAAATAAGCTTCAATTGCCTAATGATTAATTATGCAAAAGCGAAGAGAATTTCTAAATCATCCTCTCCAATCAAATTCACTTTTATTCATTTATTGGAACCATTCTAAAGAAGAGCTTGCCTCTAACCAATAAAACCAACTGACAACTAAATCCACCTGACAAAACCATTTGCCAGCTAATTTAGGGGCATTCACTATGCAGTTTATGTTCATGCCAAATCAAGCATTCACTTTAGCACAAAACATCACCTAGTTCAGCACTTTGAGCTTTATTTAATCATACAAACAAAACCGAACACATCCTCATACACTAAACTAAACACAGTTCTGCTAAAACCAAATTAAACATGCATGGAATGAAAAACAAAACCCATTGGTGAGAGCACTGCCCTTCATTGGGCCTATTGAGAAAATATGTATGGATTCGCCTGGTGTGTACTGAACCCAAGCATACCAGACAGGCAACCAATATTCAATTCTTTTGGCTAAGAAATCTTCAAAGGAAAAGAAATTGAACAAAGACAAGGTCTGTTGCTGCATGCATAGACTAGAAGTTTTACCTCCAAAGTACAGGTTTGCATGACTAAACCTTGAAATGTTGACTGAATTGGTTTTTCCACATAACATACAACCATCTGTGATTGTGAACATTTGTTGGAACTGTGTACATTGGTGAGACCACTTTAACCCAAGCATGTCCATGCTTAATTTCTAGACATAATCACTTGAAGCAGGTTAAAAAATTATATCTTTAACATAAAACTAAAAGGGATTAATATAATTGTCACATCCTTTGGTAAAGACAAAAATAATAATCTTATTAATGAATTTACACAGGTTTTTTTAGCAGCTATTGACTACTAAATGAACATTATGATCTGCTGCACTTCAATTTTATTATTACATTATTATACAACAAAAGGGGTTCAACTTCTCACAGTTACTAACTTTGCATTGTGGAAGGGGAAGAGTAGGTATGGGAAATTTTCAGTTAATTTTTAGGCTGCTGCTAGCTGCAAATATATATCTTCTTATCAACTTTGGATATGTTTGGTTGTATGTTAAATAATTATTATGTAGGAAGAAAATAGAAGAAGTTGTAATGAATAATTATTTTTATTTATTTGTTTGATTAAAAAACTACAATATCCAAGTACGGTAAAAATACCATGTCTTGCTCAACCTATCTCGTTCTATCTTGTGCATGTTTTCCCTCATCCGCCTTTTTTTTTTTTTTTTTTTTTTTCAATCACTTTATCATTAGCGATGAAGTTACCTAATTAGGGATGGAGAAAATACCTCCGACCCATCGAGTCCTTAATCTACCCTCTCATCTTGTGTGGTGTTCTTTCTTTGTAAATAGGATAGAAAGTTAGGACAAAACACCATGTTTTGAGCTCGTCCCGCCCCATTGTCACCATATTTTAACATTTGAAATGAATTATTAAACTTTTAATGAAGGGCAAGAAAATGCATATACGAAGAGAATGGGATGGTATCATTTGCATGATGTAAAACAAAGTAACCATGAGTCATTAGATGCACTATTGAAATTGAAGTTTCTTTATTATTATTATTATTATTTAGAATAGAGGGTTAATATTATTACAGTTGTAAGTAGTGGAACCATGTTGAACTCTCAACTAAAATGTAAGAGAACCATACACATAGCTAACATTTTCATATATTATAAAATATAAAAATATGTTGTATAATATAAGGGCTCAAAATGTAATGGACCCTAAACAATAAAATTTGTAGAGAATGGGTAGGAAGGACTAAGCATAAAACGGGCAGACAACGAATTTTGGGGCGGATCCCCCTATACGAACTGGACTTAGAAGTTTATGGTAAGAAAGATCCTCACTCCGTTGTAATTTTGGCCAAGTGTTTGTAAGGACCATTGATCCTCGGTTCTCCCTGAGGATCTCCCCCCTTCCTTCTTTTTTTTTCTTTCTTATCTTTAGAATCTTGCTAGTTATATAGTCTTATCTTCGTTGATCTTGACCATCCACTTGTCAATTATCTGATCGTTGTGTACAGGAGTTTGTCACATCATCTGCAGTTTACAGGCTTTACGTTAGTTCTCAGCCGCCTTTACAGACTTTCTATTAGTTGGGGTAATCGAGGCGACTGGGTCCGCCGGTCATGTCTTCATTAAGACGGCCAAAATGTTGGTGGGATATTTTCCCTTTAATGAAGTCGAGATATTTTCCCTTTAATGAAGTCGGTGCGCTGAGGACAGGTCATCCTCGGCGCGGCCCTTCGGACGTTCTGGGTTCTTTCCCATTGTCCTCGGCCTCAGCACTATCCTCGGCGCGGGCCTTGGGCCGCATGTGGTGGGCCAGCGCGGTTAATGTAATAGGGCCCCACATATAATATTACAAATTATTTAATTTGCACCTTTTTAACAAATTCATTCATTAATTTCTTGTTTTTATAAGAGACACAATTTGGTTACAATGACAATTGCTGGTTTCTACGTAATAATCACCCTCGTACAATTATTTAAAAAACAAAAACTTTGAAATTGATACTACCATGATAATGCATAGAAAGCAAAATATTAAAATTTAATAATAATTGGCTTCTTTTGCATATATAAATAATTTTTATTTAGCCAAATTATACCTTTATTACTTAGAGACCACTTAGCCACTTTAAAGTTTAAAGGTTTTTAGAAACTCAATTTCCAAACAAAATATTGCTAAAGAGATTATGAAGAAATTATTAGGACTACCAGAGGACTACTAAAGTAGTCATCTTAACTAATAAAATTATGTCACCTATGCAATTGTGACATTACACCCTCATAAGTTATATTGTTTAATTGGTTAGGAGAACCAATTTCAGCAATATCCCACGTCATGTAGCATCAATTGCATGGTTTTCCTTTCATTCTTCGCACTCACTCTTCATATATATATATATATATATATATATGTTGTTTCTCCCAAAAAAAAAAAAAAAAACTCTTCATATATATCATACAAAACCAAGTTGTATTATTTTAATGGGACATTGGATTATATTACAACTTTATCGTGAAACAAGTTTCAAAAAAAAAAAAAAAAACTTTATCGTGAAACATACATCAATAAAAACTTCTCAAAAAAAAAAAAAAAAAAATCAATTGGATTTGTTGGGCTGGACTTTGTGCACCCAAGTCCCAACATAAGAAACGTATTTATACCCATTTAAGACTCGAGACTCGAGAGGGGGACTCTAGCATTAATGTTTTTCCTTATTTGGTTTGATTTGAGAATCTCTTTACTCATCAGCCACACAAATCATCATATCAGTATGATTATGGGCCGGCCCACCTATTACATATAGGTTTTTTTTTTTTTTTTTTTGGGTTTGTTTTGGGAAAGTTGTATAATTGAATTGATGCCTTAATCGTATATTGTAATCCCTTTTTGTAACTATTAAATTATCAAAAAATAAAAATAACTTTCAAATTCTCTTTAGTCTAAATTATCAAAAATTAAAAATAATTTTCAAATCATTTTTAGTATCTGTTTAGGAACAGTTTAGGGTGTGTTTGGATACTGCTTATTGCTAAAAACTGAAAACTTATTACTGAAAATACTGTAGCAAAATAATTTTTAAAGGTGTAAATAGTGTCATGGGACTCAGTTTTAAAGTTATATTTGTTAAATTCCGTACTTGCGGGTCTTGTGAACAGTGCATGGGATCCAGCCAAAAAACGCAAACGCCAGTTCCAACGCAAACGCATTGCTATCCAAACCCATCCTTATTTAGCTGAAACTGAAAACTTATTATTGAAAGTACTATAAAGAAAACTAAAAGATAATTAAAATAGTATATTGAGCTATTGAATAATATCAAAAAGTGTAATAATACTCATGAACAGTAGAAAAATAAGATAAATATTGAAAAAAGCGCTTTTTAATTAATGCCAAATGCAATTAGAGTTAGGATTTAGGACACGTGATGTGGCTTAATACAATCAGTGGGCTAGACTTGTTTTTGTGGGCCTTGAAGTCCAACCCATGTAACAAAGAGAAAAATGAGCCCAAAGTCCCAACCTGTGTAGTGAAATAATTGTGGGCCAAAGATGAGAACAAACAACTACAATTCCCAGCGAGTTTTAATTTTAACCGTAAGTAGTCAACAACTACATGAATCTCAGAATCTCTTCCAATATTAACGGTGGATTCGTTCACAAGTAAAGCATCCTCTTTCAACTCTGTAGAAGCCAAAAAGAAGAGGCATCTTGGTATTTTTTAAATGCTGTGTGTCTCTCTTTATTTAAAAGCTACCTAAGAAAATGAAAATTATTTGCCATGCCGAATAATTTTTTTTGTCACTATGCATCACTTTTCTGCCTTAAAAAGTCCCAACAATATGTCCTCAGTACACCACCACTCTTCAAAGCAAAGCTGTGCGTACTATGAGTCTATAACACCTTTTTTCTTTTTTTGCTTTCTCAATTAGTGGTCATCGATCTTTGTGGTAGTACAGTGTGTGTGTGAGTACTAAATAGAGAGCAATGTCATCGATTTTGAGAGACAATAGGAGAGCAGGCAATGCACTTGTACGCAGAATGGTAAGCCTTCCAAGGAACATTATAGGTGGATTTTCAAGAGCAATGGGTCATGGTAGAGACCTCATGGGAATAGGAGGAAGAAGAAATCAACCTGTACCTTCAAACTATCAACTGCAACATCCAGAGGAGCATATTAGTACTACTGTTCCAGAAGAGTGGGCATTTCTAACCAGTTTTGAAGATCAATACGGTTCCAACCATCCATTTTTCTATGCTTGTCAGTTCATGGAAGCCCTGAAGATAGCAGAGGATGATCAAAAGTTTATGTTTGTGTACCTTCATGCACCAGAGCACCCTTTCACTCCCTCTTTCTGTAGAGACACTTTGTGTTCAGAACTGGTGGTACAGTTTCTTGATGCTAATTTTGTTTGCTGGGGAGCACTGGCTAATAGAGAAGAAGGCTTGCAAATGGCTACAATATTGAGGCCTGCCAGTTTCCCATTCTGTGCTGTGATAGCTCCTGCCCCTGGTGATAGCATAGCAGTGCTGCAACAGGTTGGTTTGGTATTCATTTCTAGAATAAAATTTAGAGCTTTTGTTGGGCACGCTCACTTTCCTTTTCCTCTATATTAAAGCAGTAGTCGTTGTAATAAGAAAGATAAAAAAAATTAAATGGCTACAATAATCAAATTGTGATAAATTTTATGCTTGTATGGTCTAATGTTATGCAATTTCCTTGTTAGCTTGGTGCTAACATTGACTATGTGGCGCACACACTGTTATGTCCCACTAGCTGCTCCTAATAGTAACAATGACGATGCTTGAACTTATTGTTTTGTTCCTGTTCTGTCCATGTATAGATGGAAGGGCCAATCTCCCCTGCTGAACTGGTGGAGATTCTGCAGAGGACAATGGAGGAGAAAGGGTTGGCTTTTGGAAGTGCAAGGGCCAAGCAGGAAGAAAAGATAAGAGCGGATTGTCGCCTCAGAGAAGAACAAGATGCAGCATATCTTGCATCTCTTCAGATAGACAAGGTGTGTGAGTTGTGTGCCTACATGATATTACATGCTTTAGGTCCAATTCAACTATAAGTCCGCAAATTGACAATGAACCAATAACATTCTTGCCCATCTTAGGAAAAGGAAAGATTCAAGAACTTGCTTTCAGGAGAGAGAGTTCAGAAACCAGTAGAAGCTCCTTCTAATAAACCAAATTATGATAAGCTTAGGAACAGTCAAAAACAGTATATTCAAGTCAAAGAGGGTGCCATTACCAAAGAAACTCAATACAAAGAAGTAGCAAATAGGGGAACGAATCCTCAAGCTACCCAGGTAAGTATTTGTGCTACCAAAATAATTTATGTGAGATTAAAAGTATTTATTGTGTTAAATCATTGTTTTCATATTTCAGATTTTGATAAGGTTTCCAAATGGTGAAAGAAGAGAGCAAAGCTTCGCAAGCACAGACAAGGTCCAGTCAATATACAGATACATAGATTCATTAGGCCTCCCTGGTATTGGAAACTACAGATTGATATCAAGCTTCCCTAGAAAAGTCTATGGTGTTGATCAGATGGGAACGACTCTCAAAGATAGTGGCCTCCATCCTAGAGCAAGCTTGTTCTTGGAGGCTATGTGACATTTGTCATTGGACACATGCGCATACATGCCCACATATTCAAATGTATGAAAATTCCAGGAACATATCCAATGTATCTTTCTTTTTTTATTCAGAAAAAGAAAATAAGTGTATCTTTTTATTTATTATACAATGTGCTTTAATTTCTTCACTTGTCACGTCATTGATGTACTATCTGTACTATGAACATTTGGACATTAAATTCATGCTGAAACACAGATCAGGCCTAGTCAAATAAATGCCGAATTGCTGATCACAGCCATGATCAAAGAGTTCACTTATAAAAACAGCTCGCCCACAATGAGTCAATGACGTCCCAAGTGATCTATATTTGTAGCTTTCTCAAAAAAGTACTTATACTTGTGGTTAGGTTGCAACAATAATCCACCTGCTCATCAGTAATCTGCTATTCAACAGGTCTTCTAAACATCTCAACTAAAATAGAAAGTCTCAATTGGTTTAGAAAACGAAATAGTGGATTCCCTCCCTCCTTTTGATGGCGAGTTTGATCCAGAGGGGTATGATAAAAAGATTTAAACCAATGACCTCCGCTTTATAAGACATTATATTCGAGATCAAGGAAGTGGATTCTTTTCTTCAACCCCCAATTGAAGGAAAATTCTTGCTTTATATTGTATTTATTACTATCATAATGGAAATTAATCACACCCCAGGTGGGTAATTAGTCTTATTTTTATGCATAGCATATCAATAATTTTCATTATATCAAAACATGCTTGATACACCTCATTCAACATATTTGATAGGCTTGTGTTACTATTTATTATATTGTTTCTTCTAATTTCTACCTAACTACCGTCCCATCCACTCACTTAAAATAAAGAGATTCGGAAATTTTTTATGTAACAAAGGGCATGCAGGCTGATTAGGCTATGATAATGCAGTGACCTTGACTTCATAGTCTAAATCTCTTCCAGAAAAATATGCTCTCTTTATTGAAGAGAAGTGGGTGAATATAGGATTCTATATTTTTGTTGCTTACTGCAACAGTAGCATTTTGTATCTTTCTTCAAATGATCAAATCCCACATTCCAAACGGGGAACAAAGAATATGAAAAGTAGAAAAAAGCAGAACCATTAGAAAGTGATAGCTATAGTGTTGTGGTTTATTACTTGAAGATTTCTTCACTTATGGAGAGAATAAAAGAAAAAGATGAGTTTATACATATGTCATAGCTTATTTAGCTTATTGCTAAAAATATGCTAAAGTATATTTGTATTTTGAAAAAGTAAGAAAAAATGAGGTTTTAAAAAGATGTATATAAAACTTATAAAGCAAAATGCTAGCTTTTAAATTAGTCTCAAACACGCACGTAAAATGTTTTTATCATTTTGATGAATTATAGTGAGCTGCGTAAATTCTCTTCTATCAGTTCACCTTATTCTAATTATGCATCTAATTGACAATTTGGAGTAGACATGAGAATCAAATGAGAAAATTGAAATTCAAGTTGATGTAAGAATCTAAATTTATTCTTCTTTTGGACACTTCCAGAGCAATCAAAGAGAAATGATATATTCGTGTCACCAATTTTCTTCACCAAGGTCCATAGTTCCTCAATTCTTATTCTACTGATAATTGAGGTCTAGAATTCTGTCGTTATGAGTAAAAATTGACAATTTAAATTTACTTATATATGACAAATAAATAAACAAAACAACAGCTAGAAGGTGGAAAATGAGATTTTTTTTAAAAAAAATTTGCCTTACAGATAATAGATAGATTGTGGAAATAGTGTGAACATTGCAAATAAGGTTAGCACCCTTAACCCCTTTCCCTCTCTCTTGTGTGTGTAAGTGTGTTTGTTTCTCAAAAAAAAAAAAAAAAAAAAAAAGATAATTGTCCCGCATTATTTAAGAGAATGTGTTGTATGTAATATAACTTGTTCCATCCTCCCTTAAAAGTTACCATAGCTTTTAAGTGGAGTTTGTAGTGTGCCTTTATGTTAAAACTCTTTTCCCTCCCTCTTGTATGTGTGAGTGTGTTTGTTTCTCAAAAAAGAAAAGAAAAAAAAGGTTAGCACCCTTAATTCTGAACTCTAAACTAGGCAATAAATGAAAATTCATAAAGACTCCCCAACTAACAAAAATAATGTAAAGAGATATGTTACGTCTACAACAATTTTACAACATTTTTACAACAAATCACAGGTGGTTAGTTGTTATTGGTTTAAATTTGAAACTAACACTAAGATTACGTTTTTGCCCCAACAATAATAACCAGTAACAACCTGCCACTTAGGATTTGTTGTAAAAATGTTGTAGACATATCATTCCTCATAATGTAAATAAAAACAACTAAAAATGTGAGTTCAATTTCACTTAATTGGTAAAGTTTGAGCGCCTAAACCAAAAACCAATTAGTGCTTTGGCGTGACGATAAAAAACAATCATTATGAAGTAAACGTTACAGGTTGAAATTCTATCATATGTATATAAATAGTAATAATAATAATAACTAAATAATGGGTGGATTTGTACATTTAAGGATGTTTTTACTTAAAAAAAAAAAAAAGAGTTTTTTAGAGTCTTCAAATAACCAATAATGTATTAGATGATAATTGAAGTTTATTATTCTATTTGAGAATAATTTATTTAGCATTTTGTTAAAAAAATTTTGATAAAAATATGCTAAAGTATACATGTACTTTAAAAAAAAAAAATTTTAAAGTTTTACGTAAAAATTAAATAACAAAAAGCTAGCTTATAAGTTAGTCCCAATACAAAAATAGAATTACTTTTAACTTATTTTCTTTTATTTAGTGGATAGCTAGAACAAGCTTTAGTACAACCCATTTTCTTTCGTTTCTACTTTCTATTACCACTTAACAAAAGCATAAGCAAAAAGTTTAGATGCAATGGGCTTAGAAAATCACACCTGGGCCTACATGGAGTTATCAAATTCATCAATAGCTGCCATCAAAATGCGAATGCTTTCAATTGGTGGGGGATATCATGGAAAATGGAGATGGGCCAAGCCCGTAGATGGTTGAGGCAGTTTTCCAACAAGCTTCTTCTGAAAAAAGCCTTGGCTTGTCTCCATAGTCCTTATTATTTATTTATTTATTTATTTATTTTATCACTCTAATGGGAATAATTATTGCTTGCAAAGAAATTATAACATTTTTTTATTATAGAATTTCAAACTATAGTGTCCGTTTCATGATTGTGTTTTTTATTATCAAACTAAGAACTTAATTAATTTTTGGTATAGGTGGAGATTAAATTCTAAATCTCTTATTTAACCATTAAAGTTTTTACAAGTTAAGCTAACAAAAATCCATAAGATTGAATTACAAAGGATTACAAAGTACGAGAGGTTGAAATCAAGTTTATATTTTAGGAGTCAAAGCATTAATCAAATACTGTAATTTTCACAAGTAGTAGTAATCTTTGAACAAGTTAGTAGTTTATTGACCACTTGGACCTATTCATTAAAAACAATTTATAATTATTTGTCAACTTTTTAAAGTTCAAAAGTTTAACTATATTATCTGTAATGATTAGGTTATATTTTTTCAAGATTTGTGTTGTCTTATCAATAAATCTTGCTT
Source organism: Quercus gilva (assembly GCA_023621385.1). NCBI lineage: Eukaryota > Viridiplantae > Streptophyta > Magnoliopsida > Fagales > Fagaceae > Quercus > Quercus gilva. The sequence continues at coordinate 9,159,050 of CM042482.1, read as the reverse complement.
ATCCCAAAACAAATTCATGTGCCTATAGATAATCCAAAACTTGATCTAAGAATATGTTTCACAGCATTTATTATTATTATTATAAAGCTTATTTGCTTATGTACTTCATTTTTAAGGTCGAAATGTACAATTGTACTTATTCTAACTTTCAGTAAAATAAACTTTGAATTAAAAAACTAGTCCAAATGTGCACTTTCAGAATTTAATGAAATTCTGTATTTAAAAAATTCTTTTGAATTTATTATTTCTGCAATATTTTGTTCATCTATGTCTATGGAATTATCTTCTTTAATTTCTTGTTTTATTAATTTTACTTATGTCATTAAGTTTTGTAGAGTTACTGGTTTTATGTTTGTTCCATCTCATTTCATTTTTATCTTTTCTTTCTTATCTTTTTCTTTCTTAACTTTTCTCATTTTCCACATTCTATAACATGGTGTTCATATTTTTTACACTTAATACAAGCAATAGGTATGTTTATAGAATATTTCAATTTTAGTAAATAGTCTTTTTTATCTTTTAGGTGATTAGGTAGATTATCTACCAATTTCATTATTATGTCTTTTTGTTTCCTTTTTCTTTTATTGACTTTGAGTGGGTTGATCGATTTTAGTTCTTCCTTTTTCGTTACTTGGTCTATCTCTTTCTGTTTAACATCAAACATTTCCATTAATTCATTTATTACATCTTTCACAAACTCTAATTTATTGATTTGTTTAACAATTTTATTATGTCTATCACATTGTTGTTGTTGTTGTTGTTTTTTTTTTTTTTTTTTTTTTTTTTTTTTTTTTACAAGATAGAATTCTACTCTAGCATAATCTAAGTGTATATGTGTGAAACTCCCTCCTAGAGACTTGAATTCCGGCCCTTACCCCCCCACACCCCACAAGCATTTATACTTGTAGAATGACCATCACATCAAGGGTGTGTAGTGGTTATCACATTGTTTCTTAGTATGTCCATATTGTTTATATTTATGACAAATAGTATTTCTAGTGTGTCTGTTATTTTTCTCATTATCTGATGACTCAGTAGTATTTAAAAGTGTTATGTCTCTTTTTTGGCCTATATCTAAAGGTGAATTTAAAATTTCTATCTTTTTAGTTAAGTCTGCTAAACTATTATTTTGAGTATATATCATAGATCTTTTAATTGATTTTAGTCTTTCATCAATTTTTTCCTTTAAACTATCATTTTTCTTAGGACTATTATTTGTCCATCCTTTATTGACTAGTTCTACTAGAGTAGTCCTTTGTCTTTCTTTTTCTATATCTCATTTTTTACGTATAATTTCTATCTTTACAATAGTGTCATTTGGCCTTTCAATTTTTTCTAACATCTCTTTTACTATGCATTTTTTTATCATTCATTTTTTTTTGTCTTCATCAATTATGTCTAAGTTTTTCTTTTGTATTGTTTCTATGGCACTAAGATTCTTTCCTTTGTTTTCTATACGTGTTGTTCTTTCCATTATTAGACCATCTTTCTTATTATTACTCTTTTGTCTTTCCATATCATCTTTTTCTTGCATTATTTCTATAGGACTACTTTCTTTCTCTACTTTTTTTCTTACAGAATTTAATTCTTGCAATTAGTTGAAAGCTTAGGGATTTTTGTTCCTTAGGAAATTTTATAAATTGGTTAATAAAGAAGATTTTTGTTTTGTTTTTGGAATGGGCCACCATCTACAGCTATGGGCTATGTGATTTTTTTTTGGGCTCTTTGGGCCCATTTTAATTTTGGGGGCTGGATTTTAATTTTTTTTTTTTTTTGGATTGAAACTGGATTTCAATTTTGGAGAGACTAGATTACTTTTTTTAGACAAAAAATTTCAAATCTATATATGTATATCTATGTAATTTTTTCCTGAAATTTTAAGGGGAGCCATGGCCTTTGTGACCCAATGATGTCTATTATAAAAATGAGAAATTCATGATTTAATTTGTTAGAATGGTGTGAATTAAACTAATTGGAAAAATTTTAAAAATATAAAAACTAAAATAAAGTATTAATTTTTCCCATATGGTTCCGCCACTTACAATTGTAGAATTAATACAACCCAAATTTAAATAGCGCAACCGATCTCCTGGCCAGTTTCTCGTTCACGATAGCAATGTATTTTGTTGGGCACAAGTTACTGATATTGATATATTGCAGTTGTTTGTGACTTGTAATGTGAAGCAAAAACTGGGTTTTGTTTCATTTCATTATAAATTAGAGTTCAAATCAAAACCAAAGCGGCAACTTTTGAGTGAGACATAGTACTGCAAATTTTCAGGCCTCACTTAAGGTTGTGAGACTATATTTTTGGCCTTTCACCAAATGACGAACCATTATGAAAGAAATCAATTCATGTCCACTAGTCACAAATAGGGTTGTTCAACCCACCCAGAGACTTGACCCACCCGATAAATTTGATTGAATCCGAGCTAACTGCCATCTGACTTGACTGCTCTAGTGGTCGGCGGCAAGTCGGTTGGCGGTTTGCTCCCCCAAAACTCGAAAAAACTTGAACCGACTGACTAGTATAAGATTTTTTGGTGAAAATATCCAGATTCGATGAGATTTCCACCGGATTTAGTGGGATCTCACCAAATCTTGTGAGATTTCTGCTGGATATGGTGAAATCTTATCAAATTTTCATTGGATTTGGGGAAATCTCACCACATTTTCCCATTCAATCTTCAAATTTTTGCAATTTTCAAATCTACGATGCTGACCAAACCAACCACCACTCGTTGAAGGCCCGATCTACCCGATTAGATCAACCTTTTAGGTCAACAACGATTGAGAAATGCTCCGCCTGATCAGGTTAGGTTAGGTCAGGTGCAGGTTAAGCCCAAGCCCGATTTGATTTAACCTGTGGATAGCCCTAATCATGAGCTTTTTTATTTAACTTTTAATTTAGTTTGATTATGTATTGTTAAAAAAATAAAAATAAATAAAAAATAAATAAACCTCACTCTTTTTAAAAGATAAATATACTTTACTTCACTTTTAATTAAATAAATAAAAAAATTAAAAAAAAAAAAAAAAAAAAACCAAATAGTTGATATCATTATCATACGACACTCAGGTACTCAACACCTAATCCATCGCTATTTTGTATTTAATAAGTTACAAACAAAATAAAACACACCTAAACCATCGCTTTTTGCATTAAGTTACAAACAAAATAAAACAAAACGAAACAAAGCAAAAACAAAAGGAAGTAGTGCCTTTCCTTGTCCGCACCGTTTTGCAAAACACCACAGCAAGTTGCTTTACCATCTCTCTTGAACATGGCGACACTCGTACGTTACGCACAATATGACCATGTTGCAAGCTTCCAATAGTCAAAAATTAACTACAAGAAGACAGTCACACGCTACGTACCTTAAGACAACTTTTGGGACCGCAAAATAATGAAACCTAAACAATGTCTTTTATCATCACCACAACAACATACTTCCAATAAGTCTCCCAAAGGTCAATTTTTCGACCAGCATCATTATTGCCTTAGGTCCCTATTGATCTGCCTCCACAACCATAGTGTAAAAGTAAAGTAGCTATATACAATTAAACAAATACCTTGTTAGCAATAACTTTTGCTAGCAATGTTGGTGCCCATGTGATACGTACTATACCAATTTAAGTTCATTATAGCTAGTTAGCTTTGAGTCTTCAAGATTTTCAAGTGGGGCACTTAAGTTTTCAGCTTTTCTTGGTAGAAAAGATAGTAAAAAAAGTAACATTTTTTATATAAATATCAGAAAGATAACAACACATGGTATCCACTATGGCACTATCTGCATACAAAGTAAATGATCTATCACCATCTTAGTCTATCTTCACTACAGGCACTAAGGTGTAGTGGTAATGCACTCATGTATGCTTGGCTAACAAGCATGTTGGTACCAGCTATTTGTGTGGCGTGCTTGTACCATAATGGCATTGCAATTTTGACCATATATGGCTTATCTTGTGAAGATAAAATGATTTCAGATTAGAATTTAGGTGAACTTACTAACATTTCTTTCCAGGTCCAAAAGATCACTAAAATCTGACTAACTTTTCAATCGAACTGAATTGATATTGTAGTTGATGCTTTCCGGTTAAGTTCATGTGCTTTTCATTTTGAGCAGATCAAAAACCCTTAATTGTGGTGATACCAGCTTTAAATTTATAGCGCCGATTTTAAACTGCTGTAATAGGCCAATTTATTGTAGGTGTAGCAATTCCTAAAAACACCGAATTAGGTCTTTTATAGTGGCGATTTTCAAAACTGCCGAAAAAAATGCTGTTATAAAACCAGTTTTTTTGGAGTGGTATAATAGTAGCTAATTGTATTCACTTTTCCTGAACCGGTAACCATTGGATAATTATGATTTTAATATTGTTAATTTTCACATTCTTTTGGGATGATGACCTGCATGATCACTCCTACCGCAATGGAATCTCCTTAGGGACATGGCTCTACTATTTTAGACATCGAATTTGCAAACATCAATAAGAATAATATAAAGTTAAAGTAAAAAAATTGGTTCCCATACATGAGAATGATCAAGAAGAATTACTTCAAGAGCTAGCTATGAGAATAAAATCTACCACCTAAATAACTTAGCTGTTTACAGTTTAGTCATACGATTCCTCTCTAGTAGCAGAACTTTGCTATTTCTATATATATATATTTGCTTGGTTGCTACGTAACCTTTTATAAAGCATGGCAATGGCAGCCTTTTCCAAACAGTAACATATTTTTATGTACGTACACACTGCCCTTAAACTACATTAATTTTTTTCTTTATGCTTTATGTTCTATAACTAATTAACACAAACTTCAAGAAGATAAAATCTAGGAAGACATGGAAAATATACATTCTTCAAGGTTTGTGGGGTTTGGAATCTATTCTCTCTCAAAGACTCAAACCCAACTTTACAAAGGGGTATGAATATGTATCATACTATGGTTCCAAAAATTAAAGAACCTTATACATTGTGATTGCATGACAGTTGGTTTTTAGAGACAGTGGACCAATATTATTCTGCAACAGTACTCTTTTATTTTTGCCGAATAGGTAGTTGAGAGAGTGAGTGGGTCTTTGTTAAAAGAAGAGAGAATTAAAGAATGGTATGAGAAGAGGGGCATTTTGAAGTGGCAAGCACAATTGCTCAGAACCCCAGAAAAAAGAGTGACCAGGATGAGGGCCCATACCTTTGTGCTATATGCCACACTATATTAATGCCGGGCCATGTTCAAAAAGAATTACTACTAGTAGCTTGTAGGTTTCTACATGGGAATATGGTAACTTTCAAAAGGAAAAAATGGCTTAAATTTTAAAGTATTAAGCAAACACTCATCTTTTAAAAGTATTTAGCAAAACACTCCTATTTTAGAACTTAATTTCTATGTGAAACTGATCATTTATGTGTATTTTTTAGCAGAACTCACTTAAATTTTCAAAACAAATTTAAGTGGCAAAATATGCTAATGCCAAGTTCCGAAAACATTGATATTTTGCTAAATACTTTAGAAATATGAGTGTTTTGCTACATGATTTTTGCCAGCTTTCAAAAAACATAGTTACAAAATTTTTATATCAAAATTTTATATACACTTCTTCATGATCCTGGCCATTTTGGTATTTCAATTTTGATTAAATGTACTGCTTTTAACTTGCACGGTTGCACCTTCTATTGGAACTGGAAGTATTGATGTGTGTGTTAAATTTCCTTGAGTGAAAACTGAATGTAGGGGCCCTTTTTCACCTCGACAAACAAATGCCTTTCTAATTTATCTTCTTCTCTTTCTCTTCAGAATTCTGGTTGAACTTCTTAAAAGCTTGAGTTATGACTGACATGAACCTCAAAAAATTCAAAAAGGAATGCACCAAAAACTCATGGACATCTAAAAAGTAATAAGCAGTGTTAGAGACAATTGAGAGAATGACTTCTAATTGGTGTAATGTCATTTTCACGAGTCTATTATCAACATTATTTTTTATTTTACACTAATTACAATATGGTATCGCAACGATAATGAAAAATATCATGAAATTTTTTGCCTCAATAGAAAAGCAAAATCGTGGAACATGGAAAATCACTTCAAATAAATTTAAAAAAAAAAGAAAGAAAAAAAAAGGAGATTTAGATCCCAGGTAAGGAGAAATGTTAGGATATTAATAAAATGATTAGATTTACCATCTTTTTATTATCTGAGATAGAAATCATATTTTAGTCTAATCTAAAGGTATATGCGTGTGGAGCTTCTTTTTAGAGACTTGAATCCTAATCGTTCTCTCCCACCCTACAAGAACATGTACTTGTGAAGTGATTATCACGCCAAGAATACGCTCACTGCACAGGAACTTATACTTGTAGAATGACCATCATGCTAAAATTGCACAATAAATTCACTATTTTCACTATTTTCTAATAATATAAATAATGTCTCTCAATTTCATTAGTCATTCCAATGGTACCAAAGACTTTAATGGCTTAAGTAGATGTCGGCACGGTGGTCTTTGACTGCATTGACATCGTGTACCGATGATCCTGACATTCATAACATCTAGCTAGCAAGCCCCACTGATCAAATAAAGGCTCTATGGTCCTACAGCATTATTATTTCCTTGTGGAATTAGTACAATGATTTTATGACCCCTCTTTGGAGTAGAAAATATAATCTGCCTCCTGAAAATCTGTTAAGCATGTTAGCTAGACTTTTGGAATCTATGAGGCATGCATTGCGGCCAAGGTAAAATAAAAAAAAAAATGGATGTCATAATTGTGTCAACTATCAAAGAGCATTGGTTTTGTTTTTTGTGCTGGATAAAAGAATATGTATAACTGATTATGTTAGCTTCACTTTCATCTCATTTATTTGTATTGGTGTATACTTTTACCATTTCTAAACCGAAATTATTAAATGACTGTTTGTTTGATTGGTAATAAAGAAATAGGTTGCAAAGTGGAAGATATAGCCTTAATTACTTCATGGACAGAAAACTCTCTGATAAGAGTTGTAATAATCAAGTCACCCATATATCAACCAAAGTAATAAATGAGTATCATGTGAGAAGTTGAGATCACTTTTGAAAAATGAGTATAAAATTGAATAAAATAGCATTCACTCATTGGTTATTTACATTTTTTTTATATTATAGATAATGTATGATAGTATTTCAAATTTATAGCATCCGCTTCATGATGATTACTCTTTATCATCAAGTCAAGACACCGATTGATTCTCAAAAAAAAAAAAAAAAAAAAAGTCAAGACACCGATTCGTTTTTTGTACAAGGGAGATTGAATCCAGATCTCATATTTGATGCAAAAACTTTTATTGGTTGAGCTAACCCGCCCATTCATTAGTTATTACATAAGTGATTTGGATATAATTGTTACTAATAAGTTACAAAAGATACTTTTACCTTGTGAACAAGGAAGAGCAAATCTTAATCAGCAAAAGCCACATAGTACAAAATTTGGTCTAACACAAAATCATTACAAAAAACCTTTTGAATTTCAATTATCAACAAGCTCTTTCTTATAGTCAAAAGCAATTGCACAATTTGTTTTCTTAGGTCAAAAAATTGTAACCATTTGGAAAGCAAGGAATTTATTCATCATCATGGTTTAATTGATACTATGATTAGAATGGTCCACCAAAATCCAAATGTTCGACTGTGCTCTAGTACTCCTACAGCACTGGATGGTGGAAACTGCTTCGTGATATCATATCATAAATCTTGACAACAAATTTTCTGAAACAAACATAGAATAAGAGAAACAACACCAACCCAAGACCTCTAACTCTTCCCCCTCCCAAATGGAAAGAAAGTATTACAATGTAAAAAACCAAAAGAAAAAAAAATATTCTGCAGGTGGGATATAACTGAACACAAACTGATAAATTAGAGTACTAGAAATGCTAGAACACACAAACTAAAGTTATTAATTTCCAAATTGGAAACTCTTTGTTACAAAAAACAAAAGTGAAATAAAAAATTTCAAAAAAGAAGAGAAGAACAAAATGGTAAACCAATGAAGTGTGATTCCTCTCTCTTGAAAATCAGAGAAAAGAATAAAAAAGATTCCACACTCATTGGTCTAGTTAAATCCAAATCAAATGTCATCCCTCAATCTTTTTAATTTCCAAATTGGAAAACTTTGTTACAAAAAACAAAAGTGAAATAAAAAATTTCAAAAAATAAAAAGAGGAAGAGATGGACAAAATGGCAAACCAATGAAGGGTGATTCCACTATCTTGAAAATCAGAGAAAAGAATAAAATAGATTCCACACTCATTGGTCTGGTTAAATCCAAATCTAATGTCATCTCTCAACCTTAGTATTCCTTTTTTTTTTTTCTTGGTTGTAGAGTCTTGGTAGTCACTATAGGTCTATAACTGAAACTGTGAAATACCCTCTTTCTCAAAGACACAAATTTTGGGAATTTTAAAAAACTCTTTTGACCACAGGCTGTTATGGGCTTAAGAAAAAGTACAGTCCCCACCAATCCAGGTCTTTTTTAATATGCTCGTGCTTGAAATTTCTTAGGTGTCAGAGAAAAAAAAACAAGACACTATGCTCTCTATCTGAGAGAGAGAGAGAGAGGTTTGTTTATAATGTTGGAAATGGTGAAGAAGTGAGAAGTAGAACTAAAGATTGGTTATTTTCTTTGAACGGTTTCTACTGTTTTGTATGGACATGAAGGAAATAGATTCAGTTCCATGGACAAAACATAGAAACAAATCGTGTTGTGTAATCCATCACACAACAGGACAACAACAACAATGCATACAAACACAAATTGTTGCACCAAAACAAACAACAGCACAACAACAACGTTCCTTAAATGAATTTGTTGCTTCACATTCTCCTACTTCCCACAAAACTCACTCTTCAACCATTCCCATGCTTCTTGTTGCTTTCCTTCTTGTAGTTTCCTTGGTTAGCCCTGCTTTATCGGATTCCGGTCACTCTTTACCGGCCAACCAAACTTTTCACCCGGCTTCACAGTCGATCAAGCTGAAGAGGGTCACAGATTATCTCACCAAGATCAACAAGCCTGCTGTGAAGACAATTCAGGCACATAAATTTTGTGTATTCCATGGTGTTTCTCTATGTGTCAACCAATATAAATTGTTGTGTTTTATGGTTTTGTGATCTGGGTTCTTGTTTATTTTTCTTCAGAGCCCTGATGGTGATGTTATAGACTGTGTTCTTTCTCATCTCCAACCAGCTTTTGATCATCCTGAGCTTAAAGGACAGAAACCATTGGTAATTTCAAAATTTTCTTTTTCTTTTTCTATCAAGATCATTGATACTCAAACAAGAAAAGAAATTCCACTAATGCTTGGTATTTGAAGTTTATAAAGATTGTTTTTTGGATAACTATAGATTCTGTGAGATAATAAAAGTCTTCAGTTCTACAGGATCCACCAGAGAGACCAAAAGGCCTTAACACAACAGATACAGTGGCAAAGAGCTTTCAGCTATGGGCAGAATCTGGTGGATCATGTCCAGAGGGTACTGTTCCAATTAGAAGAACCACAGAAAAAGATGTTCTAAGAGCAATTTCCATTGACAGATATGGAAGAAAACCAGTAAGACATGTGAGGAGAGACTCTTCAGGAAGTGGTCATGAGGTTAGTATTCTAAAGCATTTTCAAGTTTAGAAATAAGAAATTTTTAAATGGAAATGAAAACCGAATTCTGGAAATCTGTTTTCTTGCAAGTGATATCTTATTAAAGCTTATGCAATTTTTTTTCTAGATTTGATTTTTGTTTCCATCATTCAAAAGGTTATGTGTTATTTTCTTTTTTTTTTTCCTCATTCCTAGAATCCTTCCACCAATAAGGCTAGTTTCACACAAAAAGCCAAGTTTCCTTTTTTCCATTCTACCTCAATCATTTAGAGTGTTTTGGTAAATAGGGCGCAGGCAATGATAAGACCTTAATTGTAAAAATTGGATTTGAGTTACAGAGTACTCTGTATTAGGTAATATTGAATTCATATGTTATGAATGTAATTTGGATAATGGGTATGCTACTGCTTGCTCAAGAAGTATTTTACTAGTTTTTCTAATTCTTCTGTGCTAACATCTAAATTAGTTAAAGTCAAAGATACATATTAATAAAATGACTCATAATGTACCATATTCTTCTCAACCTGGACAAACTTTACTTTATATTTCTGTATCTAAGCATTGATAATTTCATATTGCAGCATGCAGTTCTATTTGTAAATGGAGATCAATATTATGGAGCAAAGGCCGGCATAAACGTATGGGCACCTCAAGTCACTGATCAATATGAATTCAGCTTGTCACAAATTTGGGTCATTTCTGGTTCATTTGGCCATGATCTGAATACCATTGAAGCTGGTTGGCAGGCAAGTCTATCATTGTGTGATGCTATGCATTTTCTTAATGAACAACCCATTGAACTTTCTCTAGTAATACTAATTAAACTTCCAAATAACTACACGTGTATCATTTGAATATATTTAGTTGTCACCACTATGGTACAGAATTTAGTTTATTCAATTGTTGACAACAAAGATTTTCATCATTTGGATTAGTTTTTGGAAGCTGTTCAACTACTCCTGGGTATTATTACAAAGGTTTTTATAGAGTTTAATAAGATATTGTGATCATATTTCTCCAGGTTAGCCCAGATCTGTATGGTGACAAGAATCCTAGGTTCTTCACTTATTGGACAGTAAGTATTGTCTACTCTCTTTTCCTCTTAAATATTAGAACCATAATAACTAGTGCTGACATTTTTTCAATACAATCACAGACTGATGCATATCAAGCAACTGGATGCTACAATTTACTGTGCTCAGGCTTTGTCCAAACCAACAACAGGGTTGCTATTGGAGCAGCAATCTCTCCAAAGTCCTACTACAATGGTAGACAGTTTGATATTGGCTTAATGGTTTGGAAGGTAAGCCTTAGCTTCAATCAGTTGGCAAATAATGTTACATAGTGTCTCCTTTGAACAAAATCCTTAAAAAACATTTGGTTCAACATTGCATAATCATTCATTAGGTGGCATTAAAGAACTTAGAGGCAAAATACCTTTCTTGACAAAATTCTTTCTGATTTTTTTATTATTATAATGTAAGATTCTCTTCTTTTCCTTTTAAAAAAGGCTTCCTGATGCATGAGCTATTCTTCTTTAATAAAGCACTAACTTTTTTTTTTTTAATTATTTTTTCAAAGATTGGGTTGACTCCCACCATCTATTATAAATTGAAGAATTAAAAGCATACTTTTCTTTTTTGCATTTTCCCTAATATTTACTCTTACATTAATGGTTGTGATTTCTTTCCCTTCATTTGTAATTAAGACTATATAATAAGATAATTGGACGCATGTTAGGGAAATTCATTGTGTTTGCCTTTATGCAGTCAAAGACATAATGAGAAATAAGGAAGACTTAAGCAATGTACATCCAAAGTTTAGCCAAAAAAGTCGCTAGAACATAATTTGTTTTGTGTGTAGGACCCAAAGCATGGACATTGGTGGTTGGAATTTGGATCAGGACTACTGGTTGGTTATTGGCCAGCATTCTTGTTTAGTCACTTAAGAACTCATGCTAGCATGGTACAATTTGGAGGAGAGATTGTAAATTCAAGATCATCAGGTTATCACACAGCTACTCAAATGGGTAGTGGCCATTTTGCTGAAGAAGGATTTAGAAAAGCTTCTTATTTCAGAAATTTGCAAGTTGTTGATTGGGATAATAACTTGCTTCCTCTAACAAATCTTCATCTCTTGGCTGATCATCCAAATTGTTATGATATAAAACAAGGGAGAAATAATGTTTGGGGAACTTACTTTTATTATGGAGGTCCTGGAAGGAATGTAAAATGTCCATGAAGAAAGAAAAAGAAAAGCACAGGATATAGAGAGTAGCCTATATATTTTTTTTCTCTATTTTCTTTTTTTTTTTTTTTTTCGTTTTTTTTCAAATATGAGTTTTTAGATTGCATCTTAGCCTTAACATGGTTTGGGTGTCATAAAAATTTTCCCACAAAATTTCATTTTTACTAACGAGTTACCCATTATTCATCCCACCTTTGGGAGTATGTAAATTTGTGGAAATACAGATTATCAATAAGAATTGAGTTGTGTGATGTTCTCAGTTCTTTACATTTTTCTTCCAACTCCTTGAATTATATGGAAAAAACAAATAAATAAATCAATGTTACAGGCAGGAACACGTTGTTAACACCCTTAGGCCTTAAGTAATATTAGCATCCTTGTGTGCTATTTTAAAAGAAGAAAAAAAAAAAAAAAAAAAAGGTGGGGACTTTTTTTTATTAAAAAAAATTATTAACCTTACTGTTTTTTTTAACTTATTTGTCTTCATTTTTTTTAGGTAGTAATATTAAATACATGTTAGGAATTTTTTGGAGTATAGAAAATTCAACCCCAAAAAAAAAAAAATTCTACTCCAATCATATATATAAAATTTACAATACGTTAACCTACCAAACCTACAATTGCCATTGTCATTGACATTTAGAAAACCCATACCACTTCCACAAATATTTATTTTCTTTGAAAGGAAGGACAATGCAAAACGTGCTAGTGGTATTTATATATGGCTTTGCATGTGCGGTGCATCAGAGAGGCAAATTCTGAAGGAAACAGACAGATTTACACATTGGACAACCTTTGCATATTATTATAATCTATACCTTAACTTGGATCCTAGCTTTCAAACAATGAATTAACTAAAGTAGTCTATCTAAGTAAGCACAATACATTATTCATATTATTCATATAAGTAAGCACAACACAACAATTATTAAAAGAAACTTGAGATATTGAAATACAATGAACCCAATACCAACAACAACAAACAAGCATTTTCCTCGAACCAAGTTTGTGCTATCAAATATTGACTTGAAGTTGAGAATTTATTAATACCAAATTCGGAAACATATAATTTTCAATGTCATTTGTCTTTTTCAGTTTCTTAGAAAAACTCGGTGCCATTCCCCTTTGAGCCAGATGTCCTAATCTTAAAAAGTCAATGGCATAACCACTTAAAACATATCTTAGCCAATCCTCAAATAATCTTCAGTTGATAAAAAAACAAGGGGCAGCTTTTGCATGATAGAAGCATAATATGATGTCAAATTATTGCTCATACTCCTAATGTTGACACTCTATAAACACCAAATATTAGTTAAAAAAAAATGTGGATACCTGATATCCAAACATGGTTGTCTCGTATGTATGAAGTGTGGATATTGAGAGTGTGAGACAATCATTAACCTAATATAATAAGGGTTGTGATTCGATACAATACTTGTAAATGGTTGTCAAGTATGAATGAAGCATGGACATTGAGAGTGTGAGACAATTATTGCCCTAATATAATAAGGATTGAAATCCGATGCAATACTTGTAAATGGTTGTCTGGTATTATGAAGCGTGGACATTGAGTGTGTGAGACAATTATTGTCCTAATATAATAAGGATTGAGATCCGATACAATACTTAGGACGGGGAGAAAGTTGAATTTTTAACTTTCAATCTCATATGCCAATTGCACTCAGTACAGGTCTCAATCCGTAAAATAGAATCCAAATGCATTTTTCATTATGGTTTGTTATGAAAGATCAGCGATTCTTTTTATAAATGATAAGGTAAACACAAAGCCACCATTGTATCACATGAGACTGAGAGCCAAGGCCCAGAGGGAGAGGATTAAGAGCAGTAACCTAAACTAAAGGCTAGTACCTAGTGATGATTGATGAATGCTTAGGTAAGAAATTCCACAAAGTGTATATTGCAGAACAGTTCATATGTTTATGGAAGGAATGTTTGGTTATTGTCATGAAGCTGTCTCTCAGCATCGAAGACATGGATACTGACACAGACACTTTGTAGGACAGAACAGGAAAAGCAAAAGACATAAAAAAGCTGGTTTCTTTTGTTGTAGATGGGAAAGGGTGTGGAAGGAGGGGGAGCAAGGTTCAAACTTCAAACAGAAGCTGTTCTATTCACTTTATTGAGTTACATCTTACAGGACATGAATGATGAGGCCCATAGGTATTTTTGAGAAACATGATGCACTGAAACAAACAAACAAAATAGGTGTGATTGTGTGAATAAACTTTTTCTTTAGCTTTTTTCACATTGAGAGCTTAACAAAATATTTAAAATTGTTTTACTTTCTATCAAAGGGATTGTTTGTGGGCAAATTTAAGGCCTATTTGGATATCACTTATTTTGCTGAAAACTGAAAACTTATTATTAAAAATACTGTAGCAAAATAATTTTTAAAACGTAACATTGCTGCTGTGGGTCTGTTTCCTATGTTTTTCATTTGTAAGCTGGGTCATGAACAGTGCTGTGGGACTCAGCACTTAAAACGCAAACGCAAAATAAGCGTAGGCAAACGCATGCTTAGGGAGTGTTTGGTATATGTACTTAAAAACTGAAAACATGTGTAGAAATACATGTGAGTGAAAAAGTGTATAGAAATACGTATAATCTATATATATATATATATATATATCTAAAAGCTGAAGCATAGAGTTTAATGTTGTCATGTTCCTGTTGAGCCATATCAGCACCACACCAACACCACATCATCCATCTATTTTCAATATTTTCTCTCTCTTATTTTTAATTTTTTTTTCTTCTTATTAATTTGTCACTTTACAATTACACATTTTCCAACATTTACTTATTTTAATCTTTTTATTTCCCCACTACTCTACACCTTGACCTTACACTTTCTCAATCCTTTCATCTTCCTTTGATTTTGACTCTTTTTCTCCCCATTTTTTTACTATAAAAATTTGTTATTTCTCTTCCATTCAATCCATATTTTGCTCATACAAAAAGGTGAATACTCTCTCTCTCTCTCTCTCTCTCTCTCTATATATATATATATATATTCTTTATTTTGGTGGATGTTTGATTCTTTAGATTGATAAATTTTTATCTCTCTCTCTCTCTCTATATATATATTCTTTATTTTGGTGGATGTTTGATTCTTTAGATTGATAAATTTTTATGTTTTACTCTACTTTAGATTGATATGATTTGGTTATATTTTAATTTATTATCTTTTTAATTTTATTTTCTTTATTTGTTACATGTTTTCCTTTGAAATTATAAAATGATTTACTATTATTCTATTACATAGCATGACTTGAATAATTTGGTGTTTAAAACTATACATTTTTCTTTTAAATATTTTTCTACTCATCTTATTTTATATAATTTTATTATTTGTCTCACATTCTCTTCCAAAAAAGGTGATTGCTCTCTCTCTCTCAATTATTAATTCTTTCTTGCAATTGTAAATTTAGATTAATGAATTTTTTTTGTATCTACTTTTGGATGATACACTTTGGTGGTGTGTTTTTTGAGTTATTTATCACATGTACTCTTTATCTTATAGTTTTGGTTTGAGTTAACTTTTTAGATATTTAAGAAGTTAGATGATTATGTATTTGAATGACTCTATAAATTATTTGAGTAATATCAATTGTAAATTTGTAATGAGGTTTGATTATCATGATAATTATCTTAAGAGAATGAGAAATTCAAATAATTAATTTTGGAACTTAAAAATTTTAGTTGTAGAAAAAAAACCATAACACACTATACAAAAGTTTGAATAAAATAGATCACTTGGAAAAAAAAAAAAAATTCTATCTGCATCTCAAAAAATATAATAGACTAATATCAATCGAATGCACCTGAGTTTTTAAATAATAAAAAAACTCAAAATAATAGAATAATATATTTGTAGAGATAGAGAAATGAAAAATAATTTTAGAAATAATATCTTCAGTACGTTTTATAGAATAAATCATATATATTATAAAACGTTACAAATTAGTTGTATATTCTCACGCATCGTTTGGGTCTACAACTAGTGTTGTTTAAAAACTGAAAACATGTCTTTGAGTGGGTGTACCAAACGGGACTTAGTGGCTGGAAATAGTGTTGAACTATTTTCGAAAAATTCAATAGAAAAACCATTTGAGAAGAATCCACATTTTAATCACCTTGTCCAATTAAATTGAAAATAATTAATAATAAAAAAGTCCTAACAAAAGAAGCTGAGCTCTAAAAATCTACACAACTTTATTGAATAAAAGAGTACGGTGGATCAATAAAGGAAGGTCAATAAGTTATTTGGTTAAAAAAGCAACACTATCAATCACCTATTAACCTTGAAACGTATAAAGTCTTGAAAGACCATGATACTTTTCCAAAGAAACGATTTCCAACTAAGCACAAATAGTAGTAGCACTATGTCAAAAGCTATGGTTAAAAGTCTCATCTTTTAGAAATGATCTTCCATTGCATATCTGACGTGACAGTTTTCAACTAAGCACAGAATGCACCGCCCAGTTACGATTTTACTATCATGACTTGAAAATCAAAATTCTATTAAAAAAATACTGATTTTCACAATTTGTAAAGCATCAATATTTTTATAATTTTATATTAAAACTTTTATATAGTAATAGATAATTTCAGATTCCAAACTTTCACAAAAGCTGTGGACTAAACTTTCACAGAGATTAACATCATGAAATTCAGAAAAGTGGGGGGGGGGGGGGGGGGGGGGGGGGGGGGGGTGTGGGGAGGGGGAGGAGAGAAAATTTTCTTTTATTGTTAATCTAGAACAGTGCTAGTAATTACAGCAACAGTATTTGACTTAATTTAGTTTCTTATGTACCATGGTCACAACATGAATTAGAAAGCAGCCAATGAACACACACCATTCCCAGAGCTTCACAGTCAGCATTCTTGCTATAAGATCCTCCTATAAGAATGATTCACAATCCAAATAATCACTTCCTGCAGACTATAATCATGTGAAGAGAGAGAGCCGTACACAAAAATAGCCACTCATAAATTTCTTAGAACAGTAAAGCAGGGAAAGTGGAAACAGCAGCCAAAATCAGTTCTTATTGAGCACCTAAGCACCATCTAATTCAGAAGGCAAAACAATTTCACTGTTAATGCCACTGACTATTGCAATAGCATTGTCAATAAATCTAACCAGATCTTTGGCAGTACATATTTGGGAACCATAAGTTCTTATAATATCCAAGCTTGTTAAATCATCTACCAAATCTTTCTTTGTATCAAAACAGAAACTCTGTTTCTTGTGTATCATCCCAAATGTTCTTTCCAAGCCCACACACAGATTAAGAAATGTGGGATCATCTAAAGTTTCCCTTATATCCAAGAAGAAGCCATGACTTCCTGCCACACCACCAATAGAGTTGATCTTGACTGCAATGTTCTGGAGAGATCGAAGGTTCAAAGCTAAATGCTGAGCTACTGTGGATGAACTCCAAGTGGGGTTTTTGCAGTCTCTTAGTAAATGGCAAAGTTGGACCAAGTTTGCCAAGCAGAAGTGTGTTAAGAAAATAAAGAAATCATAAAAGTTCATGCCTGTTGAAAAAGAATCAATCAATACAAGATATAGGATTGGCATGATACCAGTACAGCAAACTTCTCATAGTGCAACTAGCAGCAAGGCATGCACAATGGGAATTAGTACTAGTTCTCAACTAAAATGTATATAATGCACAGAATGTCATGGGAATTCTTCCAAATATGCTGTTAGTTCATCTACTAATGATGCAAGTAAATGGGCTCACTCCATCCTTGATGCAAGCCTATTGTGGTAGAAAATTGAATAGCTTCTTCATCAATTAAGCTACTCTAATTGTTAGTTTGGGCCAGGCTGAGCACGACCTGCTCTATTTCTTATTTTAGTTCATTTCACTTACATTTTAGGTAGAATAGGCACAACTCACTTAATGCACCCTTAAATTGAAAATAGTCTTATTGGCATTCGCCTGGGTACATTTGAAACGAAGAAGAGCTTAAGAACATTATTGAAAATCCAGATCTTAAGTTACATTATAACTATATTAAAACAAAGTAGTACTACAGTTGGCCAATCACATATTCCCTTACAACGAGTTTTTGCCAATATCCTGTTTGTAAAATCAATATGGGGATTCACATTCAAGCTCTTGGAGTTTGCTCCAGAAGTTAACACCACCTCTGGTGACTTTGGAATGAAAAGGCAGATCTATTCTGGTGATTTCAGCATGATTTGGCTAGATTTTCTTCCTCATAAGTTGTCCACCTAAGCCATTTGTTTTTAATATGGTATACTAAAGAGAGTATATTAGAATTTCTATAATTATTGGTCGTTAATCCCTCTGTCCCATTTTGTTTGTCCAATATTCCACTTTTGGCTGTCCCAAAATGCTTGTCCAGTTTATTGAGATTAAGCATTAAATGATGTTCCCTTAAAAAGTTAATTCTTCTAAAATGGACAAACAAAATGGGACGGAGGGAATATTTTACACTGTTTTGATCATGCCCTGTTGAAACTAGAAAGATCAATAATTAACTTAGTTTTTTCCTATGCCTAAATTGGGATATTAGTGATAGTTTTGCATTTAATGGCATGTTAAAGAACAGGTTTACTACATGGGTCGGATACCTTATCATTAATTTCAAATCTTCTAGAATATTACAACTCTAGTTCAAGTTTTGCAAGCCATGCTTCCCATCAAACAATATCTAAGGATGGAGTGGAATAGCATAAAAAAGTGTGTGCATGGTTAGCAACCCCAAAGAATGTTAATTTTTTTTGGTTAGGCAAAGAAATTTTATATTAAAAGGCAAAAAGGAGGTTGCCTAGTGGCACACAAGCTGAGTAAAGAAGGACTAAGCAATCCTTTACTATTAATACTACACCTGTGTTAGCCGCAAGATTGCGCTGGCAGAGACCTTCAAAATCATCACATATATCCCTGATGTCTTCTATGTATTCCTTAGCCTCATTGTAGTCTCTCAAAAGTAAATTCCACTGGAAGAATGATAAAAATTGAGAAAGGCTTGAGTTCAATTAGAACAGGCCCAAATATTAATAAATTTAATACATGAATCTGGTATCTACTTACCACCCAAGAAAGGTTATAGCCATTGAACCAGTTGTGGTTTATTGATATTGTATCTTCCTGAAAACATTACAAATGCATGTTATAAGTGACATTGTCATCGAACGAACATTCAACTTGTAGAAAAATTTAAATGAATTAAGCCTATGATTTAAGTCCCATCTGACCTATCTCTGAGCCTAAACATGTGATAGAAGTTGGAAAAAGATCCCGAAATTGAAGGAGCTCCAAATCAACCATACAGAAAATCTCACATGCTACATCAGTTTTACGCTAGAAGCATCCTAATTAGATCATACAGTCAGCCAAACAAGTAGGAAATGCCTTCAAATTGTCTAAAAGTACTTAATGTATGACAATGACCCTAAGGAAAATAGCCAAACCCTTATCATCCCTTATAAGTATAGCCCCCAAATGTCTTTTGCTAATCACTAGTAAAGAAACAGTGTCCCAATTCTAGAATCAAGGGCACACATTCAGTTGCCATAAACTGCAATATCCCCAATGTAAAACCAAACACAGCTATTAGACATACAACCTTAATTAAAGGCAAGTAAACCAAAATGTGGCTTCTGCAGGCCACAGAATAGTTTAAGAGGCACATTATGTTAATGGCTTTTTCTCTATTTTTTTATTTTTATTTTTTGATATGTAATGGTTTTGTCTCTAATTACAAAGAAAACAGCAGCATATAATATTAATATATATATATTATTTTTAGGGTAACAAAAACAAAAATTAGAGCAGATTCAGAACTTCGAATCATACTTGCTGAGGACCATAAGCCAGATATTGAGAAGAAACACAAATTGCAGAATTTGTTGTCATAAATTATGTATACTTGCCTTTAATACAGATATCTTGAGAAATCAGTATTGAGTAATGACTTTAATAATGCAGACTATTCAAACACTTTACCTAAAGGTGAAAGAAGAAAAGAAGCATTATTGCATTTTTGCTGGGTTAGGGGAGAGGAATACCACAGAAATGGAAAATAGGAAACTTGGACAGCCTTTGCAAAACTAATTGCATGTTCATTAATGACTTGGGATTAGAAATTAGAAAAGCACAAAGAAAACTATATATAATATGCACCACCAAAAAATAGAAAGAAAAACAAAAGTTTAAGATACCAGATTATGAACTTGATGATACCATCCACTAGGTACAAAGATAATTTCATTTTGTTCTTGAGTGCAGTCCAACCAAATTGCCTGCACAATGAACACACAAGACATGGACATATGCAGAAGACTAAAGGGAATTTAAAGTTACTAAAAGATCTAGGCTGGCAAGTTACCTCTGTAAAACCAGGAAATACTTTTTCACTCACGTCATCAAAGATATTATACACAGAGCTTTTCATGTTCCTGAATGGAAATTGAAACGGCAATTAAAACAACAAGTCCAAAAGACATGCAATAATAGGAACTACCTTCTATCATTATTTTGTATCACTATCAACTACTAATGAAGTTAACATAACATGAGCAAGTGTATGAGAGGACATATGGTCAAATGACCTATTCTTTCTCCTCCATACATCATTCTACACAACCCTTTCGCATCACTGAGATTTGTCAACATGAGCAGTTAAAGAATACAAAAGTAAGCTCACCAATATACTCTGACAGGTTTGAAAGTGCCCCAGAAGAAACAAAAAATTAAACAGAAATTTTGAAAAGGATTACTGAATATCCCATCATGGGCAGCTAGGCAGGACTTATAATGAAATATGATGCAGGGTTTGGTATATAGAGGTGATAAACCTTATGTACAACAAAAACCAAGCCTTAGTTCCAAAATTTTGAGGTCAGCTAGGTGATCAACCTTATGTATCATCTTTTTTATTAGAGGATTTAGATTTTTTTTCTTTAATTACCAGGGGTAGGAAGCATGTTCAGATCAAATAATGACACTAAGTGAAACAGAAAGTAGGCTCAAAAGAGCCACCAACAAAAGAAAACCCAACATTTTTCCTACACCACAATTATAACTGAATAATGCCTCAATTAAGCAACCATATAAATTTTTTTTTTGGATAAGTAATTGAACTAATTAAACAACCATATAATATTGCTTCCAAACTTTTATTACACCTCAATGCTATTTAGCAAATGACAATATATATGATAACAAATTTTTAAAAGTCCTGTCAGTATATTCTTGTGTAATTTTGTGCACTAATTAACCTGATAGTTAATAGGAACAGATGGTTGCCCAAAGAAAATATGTTTTATTTGGTAAGTCACACACACACCCAATGGTTTTGATCCCATGGCCTCACCATCCACCTAGCATTTACAAGGGGAGGAGGTGTCACTTGAGTTCGAGCTCATTGGCCCCAAAGCAAATACGTAGAGACAGATTGCTGTAATAGAATGGATAAATGGCAGAGGTGGTCGCCAGTTGCTACTGATATCATACGAAAGTGGATAAATGTCTAAGCTTGATATAATAGTTAATTGCTGCATAAGAATGGAAAAATTCCAACATATTTATCATCGCAAATCCACGCGTGGAAGATGAATATTACCATTGCTATTTATCTTTTACTAGAATGTATCTGATTCTCCTCTATTCTATAAGTGAAAATAGATTCTCTCTTTTTCTTTTTAAAATTATTAGTAAGTTGACACGTGCACCCAGTGGTTTTTGAACCTACAACTTTACCCTTCACCCTTTCTTATGGGGGATGGAGAGGTGCCATTTGATCTATAGATCATTGGTATAAGTGATAATATGTTTACAAGACAAAGTCATTCTTGTCCCAACATACAACCAAAAAGTTCATCTAGAAGCAAGCGCTCTTCCTACATGAGCACATTTTCAAGGCCACAAATCCAGTCTATCTAATTAATAGAAAGCACGGGAAACTGTATTCATACCTGTCAAACACAAGATTATGCTGAGAAGGAGACAGAAAGAGCCACCGTTTCTTCCCACACACATTTGCTGACCAACTATATGACCTGAAAACATCAGCATGAAGAGGAGTCCAAGATCCTACATTAAAATTTAAAAATTAATTAATTGAGCATCAGATTACATTTAAAC
Source organism: Quercus gilva (assembly GCA_023621385.1). NCBI lineage: Eukaryota > Viridiplantae > Streptophyta > Magnoliopsida > Fagales > Fagaceae > Quercus > Quercus gilva. The sequence continues at coordinate 9,137,021 of CM042482.1, read as the reverse complement.
AATAGAAAGGACAGTCAATTCTCTCTGTTCAAAGGAAGCATCAAGCTTCCCCCCCCTCCCCCCTTTCTCCCTTCTCTTAAAATAAGTGGAACATCAATTAAACAATATCTGTGACTAACATGAAAGAGGAATAATATTGGTGCTCAAACCTTTTGCTCCCATGTAAACAAAACGATAGTCAGAGCAACTTATTTCATTATTCTCTTGAAAAGTGTCTGGATCCTTATGCATACAATAATTGTCGAGATACAGGTTGAGCCAATCATCACAGAAAAACAGTGGAGTTGTGTATGCTAAATATTCTGGGTACTCCTGAGCATAAGATTAAAGAGGGTAAAGGCAACAAATCAGACTGCTGAACTAACAAGGATCTAACATAGACGCCTTAGACATGAGAAACTGACACAGGCAAAGTGACACTGCCCTACCAAATAGATTGGTAAAATTGAAAAATAACTCTTTATAAGAAAAAAAAATGCCCGAGGGTTTGATTAATATTGATGGCTGAATGATTTGAATGCTAACAGAGCAAGGTTTATGTAATTATTTTTTATTATCAGTAAACCAAATATTAGGAAAGTTTATGTACATCCATGATACATGTCAAAGCATATAACCAGACTTGAGAAAGAACTAACGAATAGTTCACTTTCCATCTTTGTATAAATAGACAATTAAACACCTTGCAGCTTAGCCAGCTTAGTCATTATCAAAGTGGAATTCCAAAGGGGCATTGTGACTTTTTCAATTCAAAACTACACTTGTGAATTATAGCATATTTGACTCTAGTATGCTGACACATGCACAACTTTTTTTAGGTATAGTTCCTTGCAACATACTAATTACATTTTTTCTTTTCAAAAATTTGAAAAAAAAGGTAATTAGTAGTAGTAAAGAATATATATATATATATATATATATAAATAATAGCATTGCAAAAATCTCTCTCTCTCTCTCTCTCTCTCTCTCTCTCTCTCTCTCATTGGATATATGCACCAGTTTTCTTAAATTACTTGTTATTTTTAGCTGATAATAAAAGTTCCTAGCATGATATGGCCATGTCTGTATGCCTTAAACTCTACCAATTATTGCATTGAACACTCATAATGACTTGGCCACTTCACAACTAGGTCATGTTGATTAAACACTAATATAGCTAATTTATTGTGTAAGTTGACTAAATATCTATGGAAATTGATATTTCTATCAAACCAAGATATAATGTTCTCATACTCTTACTGCTTGTAGAAAGACAATCTTCAATAGAAATGTAAAGTAAGCAGAAAAATTAATAAAATAAAAAAATTTATCATACCTTCACAAAATGCCAATCCTTCAAATATAGCACAGGATGGCCATTACTGTAATCTGTTGAAGTACTACAATGCTCCTGCACAGAATTCTCCAGCCAGTGGTCAACAAACTCTGAAACAGACATCTCCACTCTTTTCTGATCTGTGAATTCTCTGGTACCACAATCGGCAACCTTTAATTTACACAGTAACAATTGAGTTCAGTTCATAATAAATTGATTTATAAACAAACAAACAAACAAAAAAATGCCATAGATGAATTCTATTTTTATTTGATATTAAAAACAGTTAATAGCATAACATCTAGTCACTGAACTTTACTAATGAGTAAACAAATGCACAAACTATTAGATAGATCATATTTGGTTTTGAGACTACAAGACTTGAGAATTCAATTTTATAAATTTTCTCTGAAATTGAAAGAAAGGAAATTACTTGACAAATTTCATAGCATTTAGGTGTGAGCACATACTATTTCCACACCCACATGATTGGCACACATTATGGGCTGCATTGCGTTTTGTTCATGGTGTTCACTTGCACATACACACAACTCATACACGTATCAGCAACTAACACAAGCTTTACTTTAAGTGCCAATTCTTAACAAAATACCTGGTACCAGTCTTTTCTGAAACAAACTCTCCATTACTGTAGTGTGATGACACTTCCACTCAAGCTGCGCATACACACAACTCTTACACTTTTTCTGCAACTAACACAAGCTTTAGTTTAAGTTCCAATCCTTAACAAACTGCCCGGTACCACAATCTTTTCCGAAACAAGCTCTCCACTACTGTTATCACACACACACACACTCGCATTATATGCTGTATCGACTTTTACTCATGGTGTCCACTTGCGCATACACTAATCTCTTACACTTTTCAGCTACTAAAACAAGCTCCAAAATTGAAAAATCTCTACGGTCATGCCAAAAGTACTTGAATTAACAGGACTCCAAACCACATTCAAAAACTCATACTAATGTTTCTTATCCAAAGGAACTATACCTCCGAAACCAACATTTCTCTGACCCAAAGAGACCCTCAAGCCAAATCAAAATAAATAAACAAACCCATTATTCCACTGACATCTTTCACAACCATGGCATAAAAACCATAAACATATATAAAATAAAATAAGGTATTGAAGACCAAATTAGTACCTGAACTGTGGAATTGCCAAAATGGGTAGAGAAGAAATAGAGATTGGGTTTTCCATTATCAAAGACCCAATCTTTACAAGCCCTCCAATCATCCATGAGACCTGTCAGCACCACTGGCTGGTTCTTTTCCATATACCTCTCCACAAACTCACTGTAATTCAATTCTTTCCCATTAACCTTCTCTATCTGACCACCAATTCTGATTCCCATTTTCTCTCTCTCTCTTTCTCTCAAATTAACGTTTTTTTTTTTTTGGGAAGGCAAGCCAACAAAGGTTGTTTTTTGAGATGGAACAAAGGTTGTTATGGGTTTTGTCTTTGCAGGGAAAAACAGACGCAACTGGAAAAACTAAAAATTACATACCCTTACGTTTGGGTTTGAGTTGTTCTCATTTTAGTCCTGACCTCCTTTAAGGTGTTTTTTTGTTTTTTATTTTTTTAATGATTGTTTTAACGTTTAGGGATGATGATTGTTCTTTATCATCAGATTAAGACACCAAATTAGTTTTTAATGTAGGCGATAATCGAACTCCATAATCCAGATCTCTTATTCAATAATAAAATTTTTCTTTTTAGCTTATCAAGTTTAGTTTTATTTTAAAAAAGGTCTTTCCAACTATCTTCATGTATTATTCCTTTTCTTTTTTTATGAAAATATTTTTCTTAGTCCATCAATTTTTTTTTTTGCTTGAGAAAAAATTAGGTTCCATTTCCAAAATGATCTTTTTGTCCACCTTCATGTATAATCTGATTTTTATTATATATAAAAAAAAAAATAGAGTCTAATTTTATTAAGAGTCAACAAAACAATGTTTTTGTTTCCCATCCTTTTTAAAATGGCTAGCATTAGTCACAAACATAGGCAAAAAGATAATTTTTTTAAAAAAAAATTTTGAGAGAGAGTTTTAACCTATGGTGTCCGCTCTTGATGATAACTCTTTATCATTAAACAAAGATACCAATCAGTTTTTTGTGTAAGCGGGAATTGAATCCCAAATCTCTTATTTAAGCATCAGAAACTTTACGAGTTGAGCTAACTAGAACCCACGATAATTTTAAAAATTAAATCAAATTTGATAGGCTAAAATAAATAAAAATCCTCAACTTTAGAGAACAAATTAATAATCCTTAACTTTAAGGACAAGATTGTTGTAAAAAAAAAAAAAAATTAAAGGAGTGTAAAATGAATAGATTAGGGCAAGTTCAAGCTCAAATTTGGCCCAATCATCTCTCGCTTTCTATGAGTAACAAAGGTTGTTAATTTGTGAGATTTTATATGGGTTTTGTATTTGCAGGATCAAACAACTTATAGATTCAAAGAAAATTTAAAAGACTAAATTACACTTCCATCCTTAAAAGTTTAGGTTGTTTTTATTTTTGTCCTTACCTTTGAGATATTTTATTTTGATCAATTAAATTTGAGTTGATTTTATTTTGTCCTTAGCATTTCTCGATAAAATGGTGCTTCCATCACTTGTCAAACGATCTATATTTTGTTATTTATGACAAACAGTATTTGGTTATAAATGTTAAGTTTTTTTTTTTTTTTTTTTTTTTTATAATCTTCTCTTGCCCTTTTAACCGTTATATTTAGTCATGGACATGGATCCAAGGAAAAATTTTAAGCTGAATCAAATGAAATTAATCCTAAACTTTAAGGACAAGAGTGTAATTTAGTCAAACTTAAAATTAAGCTCAATTCTTTTTTTGATAGGAAAATTAAGCCCAATTGATTTCAGGCCTTTTGCACTGTCTCTAGAAAAGAGAACTAGGCTAGTCCAGGCCCAAATCCGGCCCAATTTATAGATACATAGAAGTAATAAGTAAAACGCCGCCGTCCCATCACGCAGCGCCGCGAGCGACGGTTCGGTTCGGTTCTGCAACAAACCGACGAAAAACGCCGCCGTTCCATTAAACCCCCAAAAAAAAAAAAAAATTTTAAATTAAAATTAAAAAAAAAACCCTAAAAAGTTTAGAAGCGTCTCACTCACCCAGTCACAATTTCTCACTCACAAAAAAAAACTCTCTCTCTCTCTCTCACTCTAAAGTCTAAACTCAACTTTTCAGGTTAGTTTTATTTTTCAATAAATTATTTTACTGAGAATTTGAATGCTAATGCGGTGTCGTGGTGATAATGGATTTTTGTCTGTTTTGTTAATGGCAGATTTGTATATTTTGTAAAATTTAGGGTTAGCTGTTGATATGGATTCGGATTCGCATTCCTACGACGCGGACTCACCGGTAAATTCTCTCAAAATCTTCTCATTTCATCATTTTTCTTTTTCTTCGTTTCTATTGTTGGATTTTTGTTATTATTGTTATCATTTCACCATTCTCGAAAATATGTTAGAGTTTGTAGCTGAAAGTTGAAACATTGTTTGGCTTTGGTACTTGTTTAGATTTTTTTTTTTTTTTTTTTTTTTTTAATTTTAAGCTACAAGACTTAAATTGTTGTAATATTGCTTGGAAAATGCATTCATTCAAAACAGATTGGTCAGTGATGTGGTTTGTGTATTTTGTTAGGGCATATTTTGCCAAATATTTAGTTTTTCCAAAAAAAAATATGATTGAAATGCCTCAATCCAAGGTCCCCTTTGAAACTCGAGTTGTGCCTCAGTCCAAAGTCCCTTTTGGAACTCGAGTTTGTAACTCAAGTTCCAAGTGGAAATAGAGTTTAGCAAACTCGAGTTCCAAGCAAATAACTCAAGTTAGCAAACTCGAGTTCCAAGCAAATAACTTAACTTAGCAAACTCGAGTTCTAAAAGGGGCTACATAACTAAATAACTTCAAGCATAAGCTTTTTAGTAACATTTTTTGAAAATATTTGTAAAAAAAAAGCCATTTTGCTAGAGATATTGGTTTTTTTTATTTATTATTATTATTGTTTTCACACATTTTGGCAAAATCTTTATTGATTTTTTTTTTATTATGTTTTTTCCAGGCATGCTTGATTGATCTTGCTATTTTTTTTTTTCACATTTATTAGATGAATGATGGGGAGGCTACTTCTGATTCTAACCCTGCATACGAGTTTGAAGCTCCTCCAGATGCATCATCACCCACCGCAAAACATCAGGTGAGTACTAAATTTTTCACTGAAGAACCATGTCATGTTTGGGACCATTTTGTAAAATTACAGGATTGTGATCCCAATGATCCCATAGCTGAATGCATTCATTGCCAGAAGCGATTCAATTTTCATCATAGGAAACATGGTACTTCAGCCCTGTTGGCACATATTAGTTTTGGTTGTGGAGAGTATCCTTACATTCATGCCCCAGTGGATAAACCAGAAGGTAGTGAGAGAGAAGGTGAGAGTGATGTGACAGAATTTAGCGTGGAGAGATTAAGAATGGGTCTTGCTAGGATGATAATCATCGATGAGTTGCCTCTTAGAATTGTGGAAGGTGAAGGTTTTCTTGACTTTATGGCTATGGTTGAACCTAGATTTCCCGTCCCATCTCGCCTCAATGTGACAAAAGATTGTATCATACTTTATGTAAAAGAGAAGAAGTTGAAAAAAGCGTTGAGTGCCAGCCAAAGGGTTTGTTTAACCACTGATACATGGACCTCACTAGAAAACCTTAACTATCTTTGTCTCACCGCCCATTTCATTGATAGTGATTGGAACTATCACAAAAAAATCTTAAACTTTTGTCTAGTTCCTAATCTCAGAGGGGAGACCATTGGTAGGATGGTAGAGTCGTGCTTGCTTGAATGGGATCTTATTGACAAGATTTTCACCATTACAGTAGATAATGCAAGCTCTAATGATGTTGCTGTTGAATTCTTAAGGAGAAAAACAAAAGATAGAAAGGGTAGCTTATTGTCAAGTGAGTTCCTTCATATGAGATGTTGCGCACACACTTTGAAACTTATTGTGCTAGATGGTTTGAAAGATCTTAGTGAGTCAATCATGAAGATTCGTAATGCAATGAGATATGTGAAGTCTTCTCACTCAAGATATGAGCAGTTCAAGGAATGTATGATGCTTGAAAGAATTTCAAGTAAAAATTTAGTGTGCCTTGATATTCCAACTAGATGGGACTCAACATATATGATGTTAAATGCAGCACAGAAGTGTAAGAAGGCTTTTGAGCGGATGGAGGAAGATGAAGAATATGAGGAATACCTTCGTCACTTTCATGAAGATGATGGGAATGGGAAAACGCCCATAGGACCTCCCAATTCTTTTGATTGGGAAAATATTCAAGCTTTTTCTAAATTTCTCAAGCTTTTCTATGAAGCAGCCTTACAATTTTCAGGTTCTTTGTTTGTCACTTCTAATGCATATTTTCATGAACTTGTTTTGATTCAAAGCGAATTAAGTAGTATGTGTAGTAGTGGTGGTGATCCTCTCTTGAAGGATATGGCAGAGAATATGAAGAAAAAATTTGACAACTATTGGGGAAGTATCGATAGAATCAATTCAATGTTGTTTGTGGCTGTTGTACTTGATCCTCGATACAAGTTGAATTATGTTAAGTTCTGGTTTAAGAAGTTGTATGATAATGAGCAAGTGGATGACATGGTAGCCAAGGTGCGGGGTACTTTAGATAGATTGTATGAGCATTATGCAACCAAGGTCACAAGTGAAGGTGTAAGCAGGCAGCCAATTTATAAGCCTCATTCTTCACAATTGATGGTTGATACTAACGTGAAAGATGTTCGGAAAAGGCTGAATAGTTTATACAAGCTACACTTGGTTGATGAGGATAATGCAAAGCGGAAATCTGAAGTGGATCAATATTTATTGGATGGTTGTGAAGATCCTGAGATGGAAAATTTTGATATTTTAAATTGGTGGAAGGTGAACTCATCAAAGTATCAAATCCTTGGCCAAGTAGCACGAGATGTGTTGGCCATTCCTGTTTCCACTGTTGCATCCAGGTCTGCTTTTAGCACTGGAGGTCGTGTCTTGGATCCATTTCAGAGCCCATTGTCTCCAAAAACAATTGAGGCTTTTATCTGTGCACAAAATTGGCTGAGGTCTTCACAATCATCAATTGATATTGGAGAGGCAATAAAAGAAGTTGAAGGCTATCAAATTAATTCGGGTAATATAATTTGTTTGATGTAATTTATCTATTCATTAATTAGTATTATTTACTTTTCTGTTCATTTACTTACTTGTCTTTGTTTCTTCTTTTCTCTTAGAACTGGCACAAAAATGCTAAATACCTGGGGAACCTACCATCATTGGTTTTTGGTTCAGCGCAGTAATGCCATTGCAATTGGTAAGGTTTGTGATGATAATGAAGGAAGATTGTAATGGTTTATGTAACTTCTCTTGACTTGGAGATTGGACCTGTAGGCTTTAGATTATTGGCTTTGCAGTTTGGTTGTAGGTTCTTTGATTGTAATATAACTTGTTTTGCCGGAGATTATTGCTGTTTAAAGTTTAAAGTTTAAACTTATTTGTAGACCTTATTGGCTTGTAGGTTGTTTATATATATATATATATATATATATCCAGTTTTTATTTTAAATCTGTAGTAATTTTTAATTTTACATTTTAATATGATCCCAATTTTTAATATTTATTTTTCATTGAGCTTATAATTTTTTAAACCTATTTGTTTTGGGTATATAGTTTGCTTAAACGTACTTTTGTAACTTATTGGCTTGTAGTTGTTTGAAGTTTAAGATGTAAATTAGCTTGGAACAACGTAAATTGACTTGTGTTGGCTTAGAGTTCATTTTGTTGTTGATTTTGGTTGTAGGTTCTTTTGTTATAATTTAACTTGTATGGGAGGATAGTTGTTTAAAATTTCAACTTATTGATTTTCAAAAAAATGTTTTAACTTATTTGTTATTCTTATTGGCTATTAGGTTTTTTTTTTTTTTTTTTTTTTTTTTTTTCAAAATGGTCTTGAGCCCTAGAATAAGAATTATTCCAGCCAATAAGGTTATAAAAATTAAAAAAAAATTAAAAAAAAACTCTAAGGGGGAGTTGGATCATAGAAAAGAGTTAAATCTGATACGTGTTTGGGCCCAATTTCATCATTTGAAATAATGACACTTCTCTATCACACATATGTATATTTTCATATTTGTGGGTCTCACATGCTCTAAAAGCTTGATCTCATGAAATGCTTTGTTGGAAAAAAATATATATATTCTCAATTTCTGCCACACCAATCAATGTACAAATCAGCGTCAAGAAGATTTTCACTGAGTGTCATTTAAATCCATATATTTCAAATTTGACCCACTAACCCTTTGATCATTTCATTTTGCATTAAATTAATTTATATAGGGGATCACTTCATAAACAGTTTATTTTCGATTTGACTTAGGTTAAAAAAACCAAAAGTTAAATTTCATAAATGGTTTACTTTTCAATTAAAAAAAAAAAAAAAACCAACAAGATAATGGAAAGTAGCTCAGGGGTGTTTCAAATATTTCAAATATATATATATACCCAGGAAAAAAAAAAGTGGTTTTGACTTTATATATTTCAAATACACAGTCGGTCCATCCATGATCATTTTTTTTTGTTGTTGTTGAGAGAAGTATTAACTGAGTTTTTTATGTTAAACTCAACACCTAAAAAAAAATTAAACTCAACATAAAAATTAAAAAAAAAAAATCGTATTGGGGTATATATTTTTGGATAAATTATATCATATTTTATATATATATATATATATATATTTTTTTTGAAACTGGTATATCATTATATATCATATTTCAAAAAATATATAATATATTTTGGTGTCGGTGGTTTAATGTTCGGCCAAGTCCTACATATATATGATATATTAGGACTCTCATAACCGACTCAGGTCGGCTTCAAAAAAAAAATAAATAAATAACCGACTCAGGTAGTCTATATATATTAGATTAGATGTGTGCCCTTTTTGTAGAACCCTAGTTTCTTGTGAGAGAGGACCAAAGGCATATTTGAGGTTCTGCGTCTTGTGTGTCTGTGTTGTGGAACCAACATGAAGAGTCGTCAGTTTATTTGGAAGAAGAAAATAGAGAGGGATGTTTCTTTAGGTGTTAACATTGTTGCTGATATGAAATCAAGATGCATTGAAAGAAAGGCAGAGCTTGAAAAGCTGAGAAAGAGAAGGGCTCTTGAAAAGGCTTTCAAGGTTCTACGTGATGAGAGAGCCAGAGAACTTGCTCGAGATCGGGCTCGTGCTCGTCTTTGTGATGAAGAAGAAGCAGACCCTGAACCTGAAAAAGAAGAAGAAAACAGGGCTATGGCTTTGGCTGTTGTAAAAGAACAACAGAGGAGGCTTCAAGAAGCGTTGGCATCAAAGACAGCTCCTTCTTCAGAAGATAGTTTCGCCATTAATGAACTGAACTTGGACTCTCAGGTTTATTGGTGGCATGACAAGTATAGACCAAGGAAACCAAAGTATGTGAACCATGTTCACACTGGATATTTGTGGAACAAATACAATAGGACTCACTATGATCATGAAAACCCACCTCCAAAGTTTGTGCAGGGGTATAAATTTGATATCTTTTATCCAGACCTTGTTGACAAAACAAAGGTTCCAAGTTTCATTATTGAGGGGGACAAGGATTCTGAAAGCAACAATGGTGAGAGTGAGACTTGCATTATTAGGTTCCATGCAGGGCCACCTTATCAGGACATTGCTTTTCGGATTGTGAACAAGGATTGGGAATATTCCCACAAGAATGGCTTCAAGTGTACTTTTGATGGTGGTATTTTGCGTCTGTATTTCAACTTTAAACGCTGCCCATACCGCAGGTGAATTGGGTAGCTTATGAAGATCCAGAGCCAGAGTTATTAACAAAACAGTAGTTAATTAATTTGTGTTGTAGCTAATATTCTATCAATTTGTATTGCAGAAACCTTGATTTCCTTTGCATCAGTTTAGTTTTGTGTTAATAGATTTTACTTTTTTTGTTGAATTTTCTTCCAACAGTTTTAGACATTATCTGTTTGATTGATTATCAATTATTTCAATGGATAAACCATAGTGTTAATATTGTGATTATGAATAGAGAATAATGTTTTTCTCTTTGCTTGGTGTTGGTGGTGATTCTAAGCACCCTAATTGGGTGGTGAAGCTTAGGATTTGTTTGGTTTATTTTCTTTTTCCCTTTTATTTCTATTTTCCCTGTCCTGCATTGATGTCAACCGTCATATATATATACTTGTTGTCATAATCTCCTTCTCCCTAGATTTGCATGATGTTTCAAGTAAAGGGAGAGGGATGGATTGTAATCCCTGATGTGAATGTTTGTTCCCGTGCACGTGCATCTTCACTACCATCTTATTTCATCCTAGGCATGTCATCCTTAAAATACAAAAGGTATTAATATTTTCCTCTTCCTTTACAGCAAAGGAGGGTTGCAGATAATCTAATCTTGACACTTCATCTGCAGATTAGAAGAAAAATAAAACAAAATAACCCAATTTTATTTTCTGGAGAATTGTATAGATCTCTCTCTAGAGTCATGGTGTCTAGGGTAATGATGTTTCTTTGGCTGAGTAGTGTCATTAGACTCATTACTTTGTTTTCACTGAAATTATATTTCAATAGTCCTGTTTACTCAATTTAAAAAGAAAACAACAGAGTAGCCTAAGGGGTAAGGCTAGCTTACCTTATGACAAAATTAGTTAGGAAAAAAAAAAAAGCCCTTCATTATCATTTTCCAATCTTATTATTATTTTGATAACATGAAAAAGCAATACAACTATCAAATCAGAAGCATAAATACCTGAAACCTACCTCAAAGCAGACAAAAATAACAAACAACCTTCCATAACAGCCAGCTAGGGAAACAATATAAGATAAATCACCAAACCACATGCATGAAGTCTTGAGCCGCTACATTAGCAATTCCATGAATGTTCCCCCATCACTTTGATGCACATGGCTAATGCAAAGGCTTGGGGATTGACGAGGGTGAGGTATATGGAATTATGGATATGAATGTTGGTGAGGTGTTTGTTGAAGATGTATAGGGGATTGATGAGGGTTAGGATGTTGGTGAAACGGGTAGCAGTGAATTGGGGAGTAAGAAGAGCATAAAGGGAGATAAAGAGTAAGACTGAGGGATAGAATTCTGGCAAGTGAAAATGCTTGAAGAAGTTGGCTAAGGTGGAGAAAAAGATGGTCTTACAGAGAACTGGTATTGGTTGTTGGCTGCTAAGGGGAAGAAGGAAGATGGTACAAAGAAAAAGAAAGGTCAGGTTGTCTATTGAAAAGATGGTGAAGAAGAAGAACAGTGGAGAAAAGGGGGTGAAGGTCAAGAAAAGAAAAAAAGCAGTGGTGTAACTTCAATTAGAAGACTAGAAGTTAGAGATAGTAAATTCATTCAAATTTTGTTTTAATTGTCCAATACATAGTAGTGGAGGATTTTTTTTTTTTCTTTTTTTTGGGGGGGGGGGGGGGGGGGGGGGTGGTGGGAGGGGAGGGGATGGGGTTAGACTTCTGAATATCTGCTCATCAACATTACTAATCACTTTATCTAGTATCTTGATTCTGAGGATAAAGATAGAGTAGTTGATTTTATGTTTTAATAATTTATATTTTCCTTATATCTGAACTTTGGTCTTGTTGTTGTATGCAAAGTTTAACATTTATATTGTCCTTTTTGTTTTGATATTTTGCATCAAAATGGGAGCAGAATTCATTTCATGGTTATCTATGAATAATTTGAATAATTTATTTAAATAAAAAATTACATATATATATATATATATATATATATATATATGTATATATTTATTTATTTTTCTTATATATATAATCAACTTCATGCAATTCATCTAAAAGTAACGACGTTAAAACAAATGAATAATTTTCCTAAAAATTACATTTGTATATTCATAATATTTATGTTTAGAAAGACTTTCACTTAAATTTAGTCTTATCAAAGTGAATTGAAATGCTATATTAATGTGACTCAATAAAAGCATAGCAATAATAAAATGCTATGTTTAAGATTTTAGATATTACAGGTTTGATATATATATATATATATATATATATTGTGCGCACCAAAAATGAAGCTATTAAACTGAACCTCACTTGGACTCACAACTTATTTGCATAGTGGGTTTGGATTTCCTACTTTGGGTCGTTCTAGACACAGAAACTCAATGAGATCACTTTTTTCTCTCTATTTCTGTGTTGCTTTACCTCTTTCTCTACTCTCTATCTCTCTATCAAATTTCCAACCCCTTTCCTTCTCTCGCTTCTCCTATTTATAGCCAATTATCAATGGGATGATTATGATTGCTTTCAAAATTAGTGCAATGAGAGGTCCAATGTTGTTAATTGTAAGTGGGCGTTTAGGTGAGAGTGGCTTTGGAAATGGTTTCCACTTCAATAAATGTGCTCGGCAACGATATTCTCTAAGGCACTGCTGGGTACGCAAAGGGTGGTGTGACCAAACGACCGCAACCTTGCTCGGAAAGACTTGCCGAGCAACGACCACGTGGCAAGGCAAGATGCGAGCTAGCGTCGGCTGTCTGCTCCCCAGGCCTTTGAACAACACTCAACTTGGGCTCGTAGCTTTCGTGGGTTTGGGCTGGGATCCTGGGCAGAGTAGAGGTTAGGCCCTTGGGCCATACTATTGATCCATAGTCCAAGGCCCAAATGGGCTTGGATATCATGGGGCTGTATATATATATATATATATTTGGATTTAGATTAGGTGCTTTCAACTCAACACATATCAATTCTCATTATGTAAGTGCACAAAAAAAATAGATTGAAGTGGACTAGAATGAACCAAAGTGATCCGAATGGACTGAATTGTACCAAATGGAACGAAGTGGACGAAATGGACAGAAGAGGACCGAATAGGAACAAGGTAGACCGAATGGACTGAATAAGACCGATTAGACCGAAGTGAATAGAATGGACTAAATAGGACCAAATTGGAAAAAAGTGGACAGACTAATCCGAATAGGACCAATATAGCCTGAATAGGACGGAAGTGGATAGAATGGGCCGTATAGAACCAAAGTGGACAAAATGAACTAAATAGGACTAAAGTAGACTAAATGGCCTGAATAGGACTGAATTGGATCAAAGTGGATAGAGTGGACGAAATGGGACCAAATAGAACCAAAGCAAAGAGAATGGATCGAATAGGACCAAAGTGAAACAAATAGACCGAATAGGACTAAAGTGGACGGAATAGAGCCAATATAAACTGAATAGACCGAAATAGACTGAATAAGACCGAATCTTCAATGGATAGAATGGACTAAATAGGACCGAAGAGGACAGAATGGACTGGATAGAACACTAATGTGGACTGAATAAGACTTTTGAATACTTATAATTTTTTTTTGCATTTTTAAGGCTCATATTTCTAATTTATAATGTCTATTTTAGTATTTTAATTGTATTTTTTTAACTCAAAACTAAAGAGTTTAGCCCAAATATAATAAAATTTAATCCTTTTCAACCAAAAAATTAAGAATTTTTTTTTTTTTTTGGGAGCTAAACTTGAAAAGAAAACCTACAAAAAAAAAAAAAAAAATCCATTTAGGGCTCAATTAGTCTAAAATGGACTGAAGGAGGATCGAAATTGACCGAGTGGACCAAAGTGGACCGAAGTAGACCTAATTGGACTGAATAGAAATTTTTTAATTTTTAGGAGAACCAAATTACCTTCAAAAAAAATTTAGAGAAAAAATTATACATTATATTAAAATACAAAATAATTATTTATTCCCATGCATGGCGTAAGTCTGCGACTAGTAATAATAATAGGAGAGACTTAAACATCTGGTCATTTGTTGGTCACCTAAAATAAGAAAGCATTATGATGAAAATGATGGAATGGAGTTTAGGTTCTCTTGAGTATGTTTGTCACTTTGCCTCTAGGTTTATTTATTCTAACTTATAAAAATGTGATAATTAGGATGAGAGAGAGAGAGAGATTTTGTCAGATAAATGCAAGTAAAAATATTTTTGGTTTTATGAGTTTGATCCTATTATGATTTGTTCTAGTCTCTTTGATTACCAAAATTTGTTAGGGCCACTGACTTTGAGGACATTGTTGGTTGAAAAAGCTATTATGAAATAGGATGGAATTAATTAATAATTTTATTTAAATATTGTGCTGATGTGAAAAATTATGAAAGTTTCGGAGGTTTCGATTTTATATATATATAGTCGCTAACTCGTGCGATGCACGGGATAGTTAAATAAAAGGACAATTAACTAACATCACGTTAAGGTAAAAGAATTAGTGAGAGACTGATTTGCCTACTAAGAATTTAAAAGAAAAAAAGATTGATATAATAAAATCTAAGAAATTTAGAAATAGAAAATTGGGTTAATAATATGCATATTATAGACATTTTGCTAGTTAGCGTTTAATAAAAAAATGGATCTGTCATAATTAAATAAAATACAATGGGAATAAATATTTAACTTCTATACTTTTCTATAGTTTAGAAGTGTTGTTTAACATAAAATGTTATTGGGTTGTAAGAAAGATTTTTATAAAATGTTAATACCATATATATATGCTTATATTGTCAATGTCTCACTGTAGGTGCATAGTTACTGAAACCTACAAAGTAATTTACAATTCTTAAATTAATAAAAAAAAATTCCCAAAAGTTATATATATACATACACTCAAAACTGATATAAACTATAAAAATAAAAACGAATCTTATTTAGTCTATTAATAACAATATAAACAATTCAAAACATGGAACATTATCAACTTTATAACACATAATTCCATTATCTTTTACGTTGAATCCAAACAAATAATTAATTGAAATTAATCCAAACAAATAATTAATCAACCAAAAATCAAAGCTTTAATTAAGAAAAACAAAAATCACATGAACCTAAAATAAAAATTATCAATAAAGCAAAAACATATAAGGTAAAGAATTAAGATCAACTTACTAAGACGCAAATACCAAAAACCCCAAAACTTAAACCTTCCAAATTTTATAGAATCCTCAAATTCTACTTCAAAACCAAACAAAACCCTTCAAATTCAAAAAATTCATATATAATATACCAAATAAAAATTTACCACACCTTAGGTTGAAAAACATAGGTTGCAGTTTTGATTTTTCTCCAAAAAATAGAGATGCTTCATCTACCGTTTACAATATAAAATAATTATTAGAAATTTCAACCCAAAAACCAAACCCACAAAAACACTATTAAAATATAGAGATTAACCCAAATACTTAGAAGAAAATAAATTCTAAATATAACAAAACCATAAGATAGAATGAAAATTTCAGACACATATGAAAGCAAATAAAAAAGACAAAACCTACGTGGTTTTTTTTTTTTTAGTTGAGTCTCTCTCCTTTTTTTTTTTTAATTTTAAAGTGAAGTTAAGTTTAGAGTTTTAAGATGGCAATTGCTAGGGTTTTAAGGAGAGAAGAGAGAGTCCTACCAGGAGTCTAAATAATATAAACAATTCAAAACATGGAACATTATCAAATTTATAACACCTAATTCCATTATCTTTTACGTTGAATCCAAACAAATAATTAATTGAAATTAATCCAAACAAATAATTAATCATCCAAAAATCAAAACTTTAATAAAAAAACAAAAAATAACATGAACCCAAATAAAAATTCTCAATAAAGTAAGAACATATAAAAATTTACCACACCTTGGGCTGGAAGACATAGGTTGCAGCTTTGATTTTTCTCTAAAAAATAAAGATGCTTCATCTGCCATATACAATATAAAATAATTATTAGAATTTCAACCCAAA
Organism: Quercus gilva; assembly: GCA_023621385.1. Lineage (NCBI taxonomy): Eukaryota > Viridiplantae > Streptophyta > Magnoliopsida > Fagales > Fagaceae > Quercus > Quercus gilva. The sequence continues at coordinate 9,120,825 of CM042482.1, read as the reverse complement.
AGCCAAACCCATAAAAACACTATCAAAATATAGAGATTAACCTATATACTTAGAAGAAAATCAATTCTAAACATAATAAAATAATAAGATAGAATGAAAATTTCAGGCACATATGAAAGCAAATAAAAAAGACAAAACCTATGTTTTTTTTTTTTTTTTTTTTTAACGTGAGTCTCTCTCCTTCTTATTTTTTTAATCTTAAAGTGAAGTTGAGTTTAGGGTTTTGAGATGGTAATTATTAGGGTTTTAAGGAGAGAAGAGAGAGTCCTACCAGGAGTCTCTCTCTTTTTTTCTTAATCCTAAAGTTTTTTTTTTTTTTTTTTGTGAGTCCTTTTTAAAAAAAAAAAAATTTCAAACCTAAAGTGAGTCATTTTTTTTTTAAATTCTAACGTGAGGTATCTTAAAAAATTATAATTAATTTTTAATCTTCAATTTTATATTATATATAGATAATAATAATGATGTGATAGGCCAACAAAATATATCTAATAGAGTTTTACTTAAACTAAACTATTGTAACACTAATAAATATAAGAAGATATAAAATCTAGAATAAAAAAAATCTAAAATAAAAAGAAAAAGAAAATAATGGTGACGTGAAAAATTGTGAGAGCTTTAAAGGCTTCAGTTTTATATATAACTAGTCGCTAACCCGTGCGATGCACGGGAAAGCTATTAAGCTATCACTTATGACAGTGCTAAACAACCTTAAAACTTAAGACAAACCCATGGAATGGATTTAAAATTTTTTTCACAAATAAAGAAAGTCTATAATACCTTACATTTTGTGAAAGTGAGAGTCATATTTGATATATTTAAGAAGCAAATAAATATCTAACGTAATACTAATAAATATCTAACTCTCATCACAAAAAATGAATGTTGCACGTTAGGATTACAATCTCAAAATTCCCTATCTTATAGTCAATACTAAACATTCAATTACAAAATGGAAAATATTAATTAATCAAAAATTACTTATTTACTTATATAAATAAGTAAACATAAATAATTATATTATAATAATTGATATTTGTTGTATGTCAATCAATTAGTATCATCACTACACGTCTCACATCACGTTGGGCTCAAAGCTAAAAAAAACTAATGGCTAAAGCATTTTGCCCATCTTTTATTCAAAAATTAAAAGCTTTCTACTTTCCCAGTGCAAGTCATGTGGAGGCTTTGTAAACATAAAAAAGAGTTTACGTTGGGCTCAAAGCTAAAAAAATCTAATGGCTAAAACATTTTGCCCATCTTTTTATTCAAAAATTAAAAGCTTTCCACTTTCCTAATGTAAGTCACGTGGAGGCTTTGTAAACATAAAAAAGAGTACAAAAACAAAAAGAGAGAAACTACAGCAGTGACTGGAGATGGACAAAAGAAAGAGAAGGAGGCAAAGAAGAAGAAACAGTAGTTGAAGATGAAGGTGTTACACCATGACCGGCGACTTGTGTTGGCAACCTACTGCTTCAACTCGGCGCAGCCCCTGCTGCATCGTCTTCTTCTTCTCTCTTTTTTTTTTTTTTTTTTTCCTTACAAATAGAAATGTATGGAATGAAGAGGAAGATGACGAAGAGAGAGATGAGATTATTTTGGTTTTGGTGATTTATGGATTTGGTTTGTGTTGGGTGTGTATTGTGTTTGAAGAAATTTATGGGATGAGGAGGAAGATGACGAAGAGGGAGATGGGGAATTGTTTTGGTTTTGGTTTGGGTTTGTGCTCATATGTACTGTTTTGGTTTGTGTTGGGCTTGTGATATAGAGGGAGATCGGAAGAGAAAAGGTTTTTTTTTGGAAGAGATGGCAGAGCATCGTGAAAGAGAAAGGGTAGAACATCGGGTTTAAGAAAACTATTATTACGTTTTTTTTTTTTTTTGTTTTATGTTTTTTTTTTTAATAATGTGCTGACGTGGAAATTTGTGGGAGCTTCAAAAGTTTCGGTTTTATATATATATATATATAGATAATAATACTAATAATAATAATAAATATAGATGATGATTTTTGTGATAAGTTGATGTAGGACAGAATTTACAATTTAATTTTTGTAATTATGCAAAAAACGTTATTTTAGGTCTAGGTGATTTATTTCCTTATTTTTAGGTTCTTTTAATGTTTTTTCAGGTCAAATTTGGTTCCTATTATGGTTAGGTATTAATTAGGGCTTATTTTAAAATATATTTTCTTATTCATCAAGTTTTATGGAGCCCTTAAATAGGACTCCAAGTTTTTATACGTTTTTCAATATTATTGATATTAATAAAAATTCAAACTTTTGTCTATTGTTTTTCTGGTGGATTCTATATAAGATATAAAACCTAAAATAAAAGTAATCTAAAATAAAAAGAAAAAGAAAATAGTGATGATGTAGAAAATTGTGAGAGTTTCAGAGGCTTCGGTTTTATATATATATATATATATATAGACTAGTATTATGTTCGTGTGATGCATGACTATCACGTGTAAATTAATGAAAAAAATTATTTTAATTTAAAATTAAATGGATAATAAAAATAAAGTAATCTTTTACTCTACTTTTTTTAAACGAAGTAACCTTTTACTTTAAGTTATATAATGAATGTTGTGTGGGCCAGATAACCAGAAGGTGTTGTAAAAATTGTATATATTGGGCCTATGGCCCAATCCGATGATATATACTTGTCCGAGGATAATCGAGCAACGTTATTATGGGAATGATATGAGAGGAAGAGATACAAATTGTACATGACAGTCCAAAAGTTGCTCAAAGATAGAAATCATATCGGGACTGTGGATTTAAGATCAATAGGAATATCTTACTACCCTAAGCATCCTACCAGGCATCACTGCGGTTAGAAATTAGACGCTAGATAAGGAATGAGCAGACGAAGGTTATAAATATCTACTAAGGCTGTTACCTCCGCATTAAATGCTCTGCATCTAACTCCCTAGCAGCATTAATGTGGAGGTGATATCTGAATAGTGCAAAGTTGGCTACCTCCAAAACTAACACTACTAGAGAGGATGTCTGATGGGATAGACACTCAAGTAGTAACACAGATGATCAACAAGTGTAAGATTAAGATGTTTGGAAAAGAATTATATAAGAGAGAAGACCCTTCTTGAAAAGGGGACGAGAATTTAGGAGAGAAGAAGACACTGGGATAAAAAAAAGAAGATAAAACTTGTAACCTAAATTGCATATAAGATACATGAACAGATCACCTCGGATAATGCTGAGGACGATTTTCCTTCAACATAACCGTGTCTCTTTGCATTGATTTATCATTCAAACCTGATCCAATGTTGGTTTAATCATCTAGAGCCCAGTTTTCCGACCAATTCTCTATAAATTCATTGTTTTGAGCTTTTTGGGCCTAAGTCTATCAACTTAGTAGGCTAGGAACTCAAATCTGGTCCTCACAAGTGCATATTGTGCAAAATTAAGTTTTTATTAAACAAAAATCATATATAAGTCCAAAATTAATTGAATTGAATATGGTAAATAACCACGCAACTAATATAAAAGGGGATGCCTAAAAAAATATAAAGGGAGTTTGCATATGTAAAGCCCATATTTAAATGAACAACCTTGAATTCAACCTCAATGTAATAGTTAAGAACAACCCAAATTACTAAACATTAAAAAATAAAAGTAGATAAACTTACATAAGAATTGAATTTTTGTCTTTGAAAGTGAGGAAGAGGCACTGAATTTCACCCTATCAAAACCAATGTGTAAATATAAACTTCAAGAAATTTTTTTAAGAAAAACTCAATACCAAGAGTATTGTTTTATCAAGTACTTTGAAACCTCAAGGAAACTCCACAAATCTAAATTAAAAAAATGAATAATAAAAAAAAAATTTGGGAATTTATTTTTTGAATTGGAGAGAAAAACAAAAAACAAAAAAGAAATAATTCAAAATATTAATAAAAAAAATCATAAACCTTGCCTTATTATTTATAGTGACCTGAAAATCTAAAGATGAGAGTCATGGTATAATATAACTATTATCCATAATCATTTCTATATTTATCCATTCACGGTAAACTTCAACAAAAAAAAAAGAAGGGAATTTATTTAAAATAAAATACCATAAAAATCAATTTGTTAACGTTAATTACAAATTTTTTTTCTGTTATTCCAAAAAATCAAGTTGTTATTTGTTAACGTTATTAGCTTCTTCTTTTTTTTTTTTAATTATTTTTTTTGGTTATCCAAAAATTTGACATTTATCCCCCAAAAAAAAATTAAAATAAAATATATTTGAAAAAAAAAAATAGTAGATAATAAATTGTTCCAGTGTTTATATCCTCCCAATGAAATTGGTTTTTTCTTTTTCTTTTTTAATTTATGGGATTAGCTATACTTCTACGTCACAACTGCACATTTTAATAATTTATGCTTTAGATTTTTTTTCTTTCTTTATATCCTATTATTTTAGGCTTTGTTGATAATATTTAGATAGACACACTTGTAGTTAGATTGTAATCAAATTAAGATTTTTATTAACTTAAAAATTATAGGAGAAGAAAAAATTATATGTATTTTTTTAAAATCTAAAAATCTAAAAAAAAAATTCTGCAATTTGGTGAAGCCACTTGGCGCAACCGCACTTCTAAACCCAACTTTTGTTATATAGTATATGATATGATATGATATGATATAGATAAAGTAAATAATAAAACTTGTTATAATTTTTTTAAAACATTTATTATCAACATTTTAATCAGAATAGCATTTTAGATCAACAGGAAATTTTAACTAAAATACGATAGACTTTTTTTTTTTTTTTGAGAAAGTAAAATACGATAGGCTTGATCATAGCCAAACTATATAAACTAATATATATGAGTCTTCAATATCATAATTGGATCAATTCTATGATTTACTAAATAAATTTTAGTATTTAAAGAAAAGAAAAGTCAGATTTATAGAGTACTTTATATGGGGAATGCACATGGTTTTTTCGATTAAAAGATTAAATATGACTATATTACATCATATCATATCATATACTATATAATAAAAGTTGGGCTTAGAAGTCGTGGTTGTGCCAAGTGATTGCACTAAATTGCAGAAATTGTTTTAGAATTTTAAAAAAATAAATATAATTTTTTTTTGGTACTTATCTTCTTCTCCTATAATTCCTAAATTGAAAAAAAATCTTAATTTGATTACAATCCAAACTCTTTATCTAATCCTTTTATTATTTTAATTTATAAGTTGATAAAAATTTTAATTTGATTACAATTCAAACTCTTTATCTAATTTTTTTTATTTAAATTATATTACTACGAGTAAAAAAAAAAAAAAAAAAAACAACAACAACAACAACACAGTACACGTAAAAAAACAAAAAACAACAACAATCTTCATCTATTCATTTTTTTAAATTTGAATTATATTACTTTGTGTAAAAAAAAAAAAAAAACATAGTACTTGAAAGAAAAAAAAAAACAACGTATTCAATAGCAAAATCTTCCTCTTCACATGTGACTTTTTTTTTTTTTAGATAATTATTGTTCATATAGATTTACCAAAAATATTTTTGGATAAAGTTAAAAAATATGTAAATAAGGTAATAAGTATTTAAGTTTAAAGTAAACACCTTCTCTTTCTTCTAAAAAAAAAAAAAAGTATCTATATATAATAAATGTTTGTTCTTCTAAATTTTTTTTTTGGTTATACAAGAAAAGTTTCCTTTTTTTCCATAAAAAAAAATGTTTTCTTTTTTCTTTCTATTCATATGAGATAGCAACAAATAAATTGATTAGAAATCTTAATTCCAATTGGATTTAAATTCTATATCAAATGAAACTCTACCTATATATATATATATATATATATCCTTTTTGAAGTGAAGTTTATTCCAATATGTGAATGCCAAAATCCCATGACAAGTATGCATTCTTTCTTCATTATTATTTTTTCATTTTGTTTAATCTATTTTTCTTTAACTTCAAAAAAATTAATAAAAACTTCTCACATACTCCCTCCGTCCCACTTTTTTTGTCCTCTATTCCATTTTGAGATGTCCCAAAATATTGTCCTGTTTCTAAAAATAAAAGTCATCAATTTACTAATGTTCCTATTATATCCCTATTAATTTACTAATTCAATTTTTTGATAAATTTTTTTAAGGGTAGTTTTGAAAACTTATACATTTTTAAAAGATAGACAAAACAATAAATGATGTTCCTTTAAAAAGTTTGATTTTTCAAACAGGACAAAAAAAGTGGGACGGAGGGAGTACGTTTTAACCCAATTCATAATATTAAACTTTTGTACTCATTTATTCTCTTTTACAATAATTGGTTTAGGTTTTAGTTATATACTCACACTTTCATCTCTCAAAGTGATAAAAAAATCAAACAAGTTTATTCTTTGTTCTTTTTCTAAATTTATATCTTAATTTATAATTTGTGTTAATTTCTTAATTTTAATTATGAATAAGTTTGATTATATTCTTTATATTGAATGTAAATTGTTATTTATAAGTTTTTGGTCGTGTTATATTCTTCAGGAAAAAAAAAAAAAAGAAAAAAAAATAATTTATATAAATTTGGCAACAAAGCTCAATAGATAAGCCTAAGAAATGTTTATTAATAATAGTTTTATCAGTAACTTTTTATTAACATGATTTAAAAAAAATTGAATAAAGAGATAATTTATTAACGTGATTTAAACTCTACTAAAACTTTTTTAAGGGATTGGTTTAAAAAAATTTCAAAGTAATTTTCTAATTATTAACTACTATGCATTAACTTTTAACTACCAAAAACCACAATTAAAATACTAATATGTCTGAGATACCACTTTCAAAGATTAATATTTTAGCTATTATATATTATATGACTTTTTCTTTTATTTTTTTCAAAAGAAGTGTTTCTCTCTCTCCCCGCAAAACAGAGGGATTATAATAAGAATTAGCTAGATAGGGGTAAAACTACACCACATCTTTTGTACAATAAATGTTATATTCAGATAATTTTTCATGCATATACACACGCTACACAAAGAGATTATAACAATTAGCTAGACAGGGGTAAGACTACACCACATCTTTTTTACAATAAATGTTAAATTCAGATCATTTTTCATGCATATACACACATATGTAGCGTGCAACGCATAAGACTTAAAATTAAACTTGGTAGGGTGAAATACACTCAAGTTTCAGTGTCTTCTTCCATGCTTTCAAGGACAAAAATTAAATTCTCATGTGAGTCTCTCTACTTCAAATTTTTAAATGTTTAATAATTTAGATGGAATAATTATTGAATTGAGGTTTCTATTTAAACATGATTTCAATTATTGTTTTGGATAGTTTTTAACTATTAAATTCAAGGGCTTTCCATTTAAATATATGTGATTAATTGAGCCTTAAAGTTTTTTTTTTTTTTTTTGAGAATGAGCCTTAAAGTTCAATGTATTATAGAAAACCATTATGTATATATATATATATATATATTTAGGTACCTCTACCATCTTCCATTCAATTATATATATATATATATATGCATTTTATGATACCTTAGTCTCATACAACATGAATTCATTATGTAACTTAAAAGTAAAATATTCATTTATTTTTATAATTTATTTTAAGTAAATTAATAAAATAATTATTTATATATGAATTTTAATTAAGTCGTGCATCGCAAGGGCATAATGCTAGTATTGAAATGAAAATTTTGAGATTAAATATTAAATATTTGACATCCCAATTGTTTAATATAATTTCATAAATTATTTGCAAATACCAACTAATTAAGTATAATGTATACAGGACGTATTTAAGAGGGGGCGGGGCCAAGGGGGCCTTGGCCCCTCTGGCCCAAAATTTTTATTTTTTTTTCAATTAGGTATATTTTGAGTTTGTTATAATTGGGCCTCCTCTCTTTTAAAGCCTTAGTCCTACTCCCCTGTGATTATCAACCTAGACAACCTAAGTAGGGATGGTAATGGGATGAGACGGGTTCGAAGGATGGGGTGTTCACTCCTACCCTACATGCTTTTGTTTTATCCCATTCCCACCCCGCCCTACATGACGGGAAAAATTTTCTTACCTCATCCTCGCCCCTTGGGGCCCCGTGAAGCGCCACTATATCCCATAAAACTCTATTTCTTGTTAATTTGCCCATAATTATTACAATTGTTTTTAATAAAACATGTTTTGTTAATAAAGATATACTTGAAATTACAAATAAATTTATCCCATCAAATCAAACTAATTTTTAGCAAAAATTTAATAATATTATTAAAGTGTTTAACAAGACAATATCACAACAAAAATAAAAAACTCATATGACAAAATCAATGATTCAATAGTACATAAATTTGTTTATAATAAAGACAAAAGAAAATGTTAAAATTAGTACCTTATTTCAAACCTTGCTAGAGAAAAAAGAGAGGTAAAAAGCCTTATTGGGTAGAATAAAATAAGCTGATAATATATTTATTTAAATAGTAGGGTTTTAAGGCATAAAAAATTTACAATTTAACTTTTATCAATGCGAGGCGAGGCAAGGTGGGTTGGGTCTAAAAAGTCTAAACCCATCCCCGTCCCGCCCTTTGGTATGGGACTAAAATCTCGCCCTATCCCTGCCCTACCACCTTTATGGGGCGGGAAAAACTTGCGTAAGGAGAAGCGGGAAGGGGCGGGGCAAAATTACCATTCCTAAACCTAACCTAACCCAAAAAAATAAAAACCTATTAGCCATTTTAAGTTTTTAACCCAGGCCCCATAGTTACAAACCTTCAACACTTCAACTTTGTTTATTAAGCCTGTTTGGAGTAAGAAGAGAGTGAAGGAAAATAGAGTAGAGTTAGTTGAAAATATACTAATTTTGAGCTAATTTTACTTTACTTTGTTCTCCCTCAATCTAGATTGACCATTAATTTTTTTTTTTTTTTTTTTTTGGTTGTTGTTGTTATTTTCTTTTGCTTTTTAAGTTTTGTGAGCTTCACGTGACTAGCCTGACTAGTATTCAAGTGAGACTTAGATTTTTATGTTGATTTTTAAGCCTTCTACGGTTCTACACCCTCCTCCACTACACGTAATCACCTAGTATTTTTTTAAAAAGAAATTAGCTTATGACTTTTTCTTCTGTCATTATGTAGATACATGTTAATCATATTATATTATATTCTGAAAAATTAATTGTTATTTTGATAATATATGTATTAAATGTATATTTTAGGCTTAAAGATTGACATACTAATTGAGATATAGACTTATAATTTTAAAAATTTATATGGGTTTTAATCAATATCTCACACACACACACACAAAAAATAGTGGAAATTTCGAAATAGACTAATACCTAAATATTCTGTTCTAATGGACAAACCAAAATAAGTTCTGAAACAGTATTTATAACATTGCTTATAATGCAATAACTAATACTTTTAAATTAGATAAATTTAAAATTGAAAACTAGTAAATCCCACATTGCCCACATTGCTAACTCATAAGACATTTTTTTTCCTGCTTATATTCCGGTCCCCCTTAACTTGAAATCCTTAGTCAATCCCTAAATTTATATTTTTGGTCTTGTTTTCAAAAAAATAAATTATTTACTGTCACATGTTATTATAATTTTAATAATTTATTTTTGCTTACTGAAAAATTACATACATACAGACATTCATTCATTCATATTATAATGTCATTAAGTTTGATCATCACATTTATAGAAAAATCTTAATGGATTATTAAGTACAAGTTCAAAATCATGATAAAAATATGATGAAAAATGTTGACGGTTAATATAAAATACCTTGGCACAATAAACAATTATAATATCAATCATTTAATTTAATATAATATGTTATATATTTGTTATTATATAAAATTTTTTATTTTTAAAATATAGTACATGTTATAACTAGGTTGTTTTGTTAATTGGCGCTTACGTGGCAAGATATTATTCGTTCATTGACACGTGGAACAAGATTATTGGCTAAGAGCCGTATCTCCAACAAGTCCTAGTTAAAGTTGTACTCGGACATTATCAAAAAAAAAAAAGTTGCACTCGGACTAGAACTCTCTCTCTTCCTATAAATATCGAAACAAAACACAAAAGGCTTTCACTTTTTTTTTTTTTCTTAACTTTTCCAAGCTAAGCTAAACTCTTCCAAAAACCTTGTAGTACACGAAAGCGAAAAGCTCAGAGAAAGAGAGAGAGAAAAGCCATGGCAGATCCAAGCTCTTCTGCCCCAGATCATGGGCAGCCCTCTTCTTCCTCTGCGGACCAGTACGTTTTTCACTGCGTCTAATTTCTGTTTGTTTCCCATGAAACCAGTTTCCTGGGAACTTTTTATGTTTTGATTTTTTGTTTCCATCGAAAGATAGCTTCTTTGGGAGTTTTTATTGTTTTCCTGGAAGATAGTTTCGTGGGAGTTTTTTGTTTTCCTAGGATGATGAAGATTGTTTACAATGTTTAAAGATAGAATCTTTCTGTAGAATTTTGTGTCTGTTTGTGCTGTGCTGATATGTGATCGGTTTGTTTTGCATATTGATTAATGGGTTAAGCTTTGCAGGGATTTTTGTCTGTGTTGGGTTTATGTTGAAGTTGAAGTTTTAGTTTTTTATATTGTCTTCATGGTATTGTTTTAATGTGAATGGTGAACTAGGATTAAATGTGATTGATGACTCTTTGGGAATATATTTACTGGGATAATAAAACAGAGTTACAAAAATTAAGTGGATTGTAGAGCATGTGATTTTAAGTGTAAAATGTATTTGAAATAAAATTATATATGGTGGTGTAATGCTTATTGTGAGAGTTAAGCTTCTGGGATGTTTTTACTGTGTATATTTAATTTTGAATGAGAAAATTAGTTAGAGATATATTAAATATTCTTTTATACATGTTGGTGAATTTCAATGTCAGTCTTGGTTTTTAATAATTGTCGAATATTTACTTTTCAAATCTATAGTTTTGATTTACATGGGTCGATTTGATGATGAATTCATTGAGAAAGTTTGGTAATCTGCATTGTCATCCAATTGATAAAGCACATTGCAATTTTTTATGTTGGATGTTAACACTACTTTTTCCACCAATATTAAAATGTAGATATACAGAAGATCTAGACTACTGATAACAGCTGAAATTTTGATGGTTTTTTTTTTTTTTTTTGGGTACGTTTGTTTGTTTTTAAACTGTTAAAAATAGTTGATTCCTTCCTCACATTGTAATATTTGATAAATTGAAATTAGTTTGAAACACAGTAGAAATTTTAAGTTCCAATGAGGCTTGACCTTGGGAGGTTTATGTTGGGCACAAAACTAGTTTACATCATTCAATTTATTGGATAAAAAATTATCACCACTATTGTAATATGTCTCTTTTTCTTCTGTTCATTGTGTATATTTCATGTATCTCATAACTATTCAATGTTCTCTCTCTCTCTCTCTCTTGTCATTTTCCCCAAAGTTACTGGAATTCTTTATTAATTAGTTCATACTCCTTTAGCCTTTCTGCCAGTATAATTGATTTGTATGTTCAAAACAGGAAAAGTAGTAAGAAGGATTATTCCACTGCAATTCTGGAACGCAAGAAGTCTCCTAATCGTCTTGTTGTTGATGAAGCTGTAACTGATGATAACTCTGTGGTTTCCATGCACCCTAATACAATGGAAAAGCTTCAGTTTTTCCGTGGGGACACTGTTTTACTTAAGGTGATTTTACATTCTATATAGCTACTTAAGAGGTGAATTTGATTATGAGAATGTGATTCATTTCCTTTTTTTCCTTTCTTGGTGGTGTACAGGGAAAGAAGCGAAGAGACACAGTCTGTATTGTTCTTGCTGATGAACAATGTGAAGAACCAAAAATCAGAATGAACAAAGTTGTTCGATCAAATCTTAGAGTTCGTCTTGGAGATGTTATATCCGTCCATCAGTGCCCTGATGTGAAGTATGGGAAACGAGTTCACATCCTTCCGATTGATGATACAATTGAGGGTGTTAGTGGCAACTTGTTTGATGTATATTTGAAGCGTGAGTTTGCTATTTTAACTTCAACTTGGCTCATTTATTGCTTTTTTTAATTAGTAATTAAGTAGTTATATAGTTTTTTGATTTTGTCTGATTCTTTTTCCTGGTTCAACAGCATATTTCTTGGAATCTTACCGACCTGTGAGGAAGGGTGACCTTTTTCTAGTCAGGGGTGGAATGAGAAGTGTTGAATTCAAGGTTATTGAGACAGACCCTGGTGAGTATTGTGTTGTCGCACCAGATACTGAAATCTTCTGTGAGGGAGACCCTATCAAACGTGAGGATGAGGAGAGATTGAATGAAGTGGGATATGATGATGTTGGTGGTGTTAGGAAGCAAATGGCTCAGATCCGTGAGCTAGTAGAACTTCCTCTTAGACACCCACAGCTCTTCAAATCAATTGGTGTGAAACCCCCAAAAGGAATCTTGCTTTATGGGCCACCTGGGTCTGGAAAAACTCTGATTGCAAGAGCTGTAGCTAATGAGACAGGTGCATTCTTCTTTTTGATTAATGGACCTGAAATAATGTCAAAGCTAGCTGGTGAGTCTGAAAGCAACTTGAGAAAGGCATTTGAGGAAGCTGAAAAGAATGCCCCGTCTATTATATTTATTGATGAGATAGATTCAATTGCTCCAAAGAGGGAAAAGACGAATGGTGAAGTGGAGAGGCGTATTGTTTCCCAACTCCTGACATTAATGGATGGCCTCAAGTCCCGAGCACATGTGATTGTCATGGGAGCTACCAATAGGCCTAATAGTATTGATCCTGCACTGAGGAGATTTGGGAGATTTGATCGTGAAATTGACATTGGTGTACCAGATGAGGTTGGAAGATTGGAAGTTCTTAGAATCCACACAAAGAATATGAAACTTGCAGATGATGTGAGATTCTTTCTACTGTTTTCTCAAATGTTATTTACGTCATGTTCTTTATGGTGATAACATTATCTTATGTTTTAATTGGTATTATGTTTCAGGTTGATCTTGAAAGAGTTTCGAAAGATACCCATGGTTATGTTGGTGCAGATCTTGCTGCTCTTTGCACAGAGGCTGCTCTTCAGTGTATTCGGGAGAAAATGGATGTCATTGACTTAGAGGATGAAACTATTGATGCTGAGGTGTTAAATTCAATGGCTGTGACTAATGAACACTTCCAATCTGCATTGGGTACTTCAAATCCATCAGCGCTACGTGAAACAGTGAGTTTTGAAAAGAAGTCTTGTTTTTCTTCATATGGAAATTGTTTCTTTATTGGCTATTTTAGATGCCATATGCATTTACAGGAGATAACAATCATGATTTCTTGTTTGGTAGGTTGTGGAGGTTCCTAATGTTTCCTGGGAAGATGTGGGAGGTTTGGACAACGTAAAAAGAGAGCTTCAGGAGGTTTGCACTTTGTTCCATCTTGATTTTTACCTTCTGAAAAATGTGTTTTAGAACATTCTCCTGTCTCTTTTAGATTTCATTTATGTACACTAAATTTCATATCAATTTTTTGGCATCTTGCAGACTGTCCAATACCCAGTGGAGCATCCTGAGAAGTTTGAGAAATTTGGCATGTCACCTTCTAAAGGTGTTCTCTTTTATGGGCCTCCTGGCTGTGGTAAAACACTACTTGCAAAAGCAATCGCCAATGAATGCCAGGCAAATTTCATTAGTGTCAAAGGACCTGAGTTGCTGACAATGTGGTTTGGAGAAAGTGAGGCAAATGTGCGTGAGATATTTGACAAGGCTAGGCAGTCAGCTCCATGTGTCCTTTTCTTTGACGAACTAGACTCTATTGCAACTCAGGTACTGACCATTTAGGCTGTACTTTCACATATCCATTCACCTCTAAACTAGCACAAACACAAAAACAACTTATTGCTGTTAATTGCAAAGTGTTGTACTAAGACTAACTGATTATTTTGATTATTTGATGGTCCCTACTTTCAGCGTGGTGGCTCTGTTGGTGATGCTGGTGGTGCTGCAGACAGAGTACTAAACCAACTTCTGACCGAAATGGATGGTATGACAGCCAAGAAAACAGTGTTTATTATTGGGGCAACAAATAGACCAGACATTATTGATTCAGCTTTGCTCAGGCCTGGACGTCTGGACCAGTTGATTTATATCCCACTTCCAGATGAGGCTTCTCGTCATCAGATATTTAAAGCATGTTTGCGGAAATCACCCGTCTCTAAGGAGGTTGACCTTGCAGCTCTTGCACGGTATACTCAAGGGTTTAGTGGTGCAGATGTCACTGAAATTTGTCAGCGTGCCTGCAAATATGCTATTAGAGAAAATATTGAGAAGGTAAGTGCTTTTCCCAAATTTGAAGTTGCATTTAGCAAAGCATTAGTTTCATTAGCATATTGTTCCTAGACCACCTTGGTTGTGTGGAAGACAGCAAGTTACCAAAACTAATTATTGCTGGTCTAGTAAAGCTGCTCACTCGGTGTGAGAATTCTTTAATTAGTGTGTTTATATAAGGTGTAATTTTTCCTTGACTTGGTAGACATATGGCACCATTTTTGATGGTGTGAATGGCTGTTATAAATAATTTTTTTGTTCTGTACACTCTGTTCATGTTATCATGCTTCATAGTTTTATTTATATATATATATATATATATAGCATGATTGTAGTTCTTCAGAAAATTTGAATTTGCTAATCTTAAAATGTTAAATGCCAACAAGGCTATTACAAATTATTTATTGTTCCATTGTTCCTCCTCTCATAGCTTATATAAATGCTTTAATTCTTTTTTTGTTGGCTGAGCATATGAAAGTAAAATATTATTCAGGTTTGATGGTTTTACAATTTGTAGAATTCTGTATTTGCTCTTGTACTGTTGGTTGGCCTTGGTTTATTATGATTATTATTATGGGTGGATGACCTTGGGTTGATAATATGCACATCCTGCATGCACATCGTTGCTCTCCCACCCCTTCCTATATCTTCTTCTGCTCTTCTTAAAAATGAAGGACTTCGTATTCCTTATATCCTCGTTGTTCAACCCATCTGACAGGATATTGAGAGGGAGAGAAGGAAGAGAGAGAACCCTGAAGCTATGGAGGAGGATGACATTGATGAGGTTCCTGAGATAAAGGCAGCACACTTTGAAGAGTCGATGAAATATGCCCGCCGAAGTGTAAGTGATGCAGACATCAGGAAATACCAGCTCTTTGCTCAGACTTTACAACAATCACGTGGTTTTGGATCTGAGTTCCGGTTTCCAGATCGAACTGAGAGTGCTGCAGCAGGAGCTTCAGACCCATTTTCCTCTGCCACTGCTGCCGGAGATGATGATGATCTGTACAGCTAAAGTTGAAACCAATACCTGTTTTTAAGTGCTGCAGCTGATATGTTACATCCACTGCCATGAATTTCATGTTTTATTCTGCTTAGGAACAATTGTAGCCTTTAGCTTTTAAGTTTCTATCTCACTGTTAGTTAATTTTTTTTGCTATGAAAAAACTTCTTTTAATTTATATGGTTTGCTTTGTTTGTGGGTTGGATCTTTCAACCATGTGAAAATAGGGCAAGACTTCTTTCCAGTATTTCAGTAAACTGGATGAGATATGAGACCAAGACATGGCCATTGTTAGTTATGTGTTGTTTTGTCTAGTTTATTGAAGCACTGGATGCAAGTCAAACCCATGACAATATGGCTGAATATCTTCTCTTTTTTCTCAACTTCAGAGAAAGTGCATACTTAAAAGCCTAAAGGCATAATGAAAAATGGGAGCACACATTAAGTCATTTATTTTCAAAAATATTTTTTCAAAAATTGAAAAAGTTATAAATATTTTTTTATCGAGAATTTTTTTTTTTCAAAAATGGTTAATTATATCCATGAAAAATATGTGACACTGCTCACCTGTTCCCCCTGACCCTTCCCCCAACAAACTGGAGTGACAATCAAAAGGTGATGAGACGTTTTGATGGACACATCCTTGTGTTAAATCAATGAAAACATAATTATCTAACAAAAGATGTGAAGCATTTGGGTTGGGACATTAGGTCTTGTCCGAGTGTAATAATGGACCTATATGACAACGCAATAAGGTATTTCTATCATGGAGATGAAGATGCATCTCCAACCAAATAGAAAAAGATGAAGATGTGGCCCCAACCAAGGATATATACAGGGGAACAGTGTAATATCCTGGTTGTTAGTGAACACAAATATTAATGTCATATATGATTTTCACATGGAGATTTTGTTCCCCCCTCCTCTTAGAGCCAAACTAACTTCGACTTTTATTGTGACCAAAAACGATTCTGCAAATAGGGTTATTTTTTAAGTGGATAGGAAAATATTGTTGGTTATTAGTATATCATCCAATAAATATAACATACCAATAATAAGCCTTGCCATCATGCTTAACACATAATTTTTCCTGTTGAAATGATGTTACACAAAGAAAATCTGATTCAATTCTGGGTTCTTGTATCTTCTAATTATGCAATTCCAGCTTGGCCACTAGGTCTTGTGGCAAACTGTCACAAAGGATTTACTACTGTTTACCACATCTTCTTTCGTAATCTTTTTAATCTCATGCCTCAGTTTTCAACCATCCATTTTCTATCATATCATAATTCTAGTTTCATCCATTTCACCTGAAAAGAATTCTCCATGGTAACATGTTTGTGTACCTCAATGTGTTTTAGTATAAAGTGTCACTTCCATTAAAATTTTTACTGAGCACCAGCCAAAATTTTATCTTATAACTTGATTGGATCCTAGCTAGATCCAAGTTAGCTGTGAAGCAGACCTCACTTAGATCTGCCTAAATCAACACCAACCCACCTATTTACCTACACTATCCAAGGGATACCAAAGTTTTGGTCACTTTGATTGCCAAAATCAACAACTAGTCCTTTGTTAAAGCTGTGCTGATAGTGAACCACATGGCAGTCACCATCTTAATGTAAATTCATGTGGGATCCCTTGTATCATGCATACATGTGGTGGACCCTCTGACCACACAAAAATATACATCATATTAATTTAAGTACTTATGATCTACGTTGGGAATCTTTGATATATACTTTCTATCAATGCCCAAAATTTCCTGGTTTCTCTGAAATATATTTTTGATGCCAGCAGTGTATCTCAGAGTTCACATGTTGGTCCATTAAGTTGCTAGAATCTTTATCACTTTGTGGCTAAACTTGCATGTGCATCACGTGAGAGCAAACAGAGAGCTACAAGAGTTAGCTTAGAACTTTGCTGCATATAATATTAGTATAAGAAGAAAAAGAAGATACTGAAAGCACAGCCTAGCATTGCCACGACAATGACTTATTGCTCAAGTGAGCTAACAACAAAGCAAAGCTCCCAACAAATATGTAAAGTGGTCTTCAAGTCTTGCACCAATATTTTGTGGTGCTTCCCACTGCAGTATCTTTGTGAAAGATCAGTAGCTCTTCTTTATAGTAACCAGTTAGATACAGAGCCAAAAGTTTTTGTACGAAGAAAATAGCTAGTCACATTTCGTAATTATTACTTATAAACTCAAGATCCACCTGGTAAAAATACAGGACTTGACACACATTCACACAGCACACAACATACTTAAAACAATCTAATCCATTTTAATTGTGCAAAATGGTTAAAATTTATCAAAGGGAGAAGAAAATAGAAGAATTTCTTGTTTTTTTCGTCCTTTTGGTAAGTAATTGAAGAACTTTCTTTGTCAGTCATCATTTCTAGTCTCTATCTTTATCCAAGAATAAGTGGTGGCAAGTTGAAATGTATCGTACACAAGTATTGATGTATACATGTATGTACATCTGTATACATCAGTTAATATTTGGAAAAGACGTTTGGCTTGTTTCTAGTTGTATTTGCACATCGAGTTATCATTTTTTCGTAATTAAGTTTTTTAAGTGCCCTATTGAATGTTGTGTGGTTCTATTTCACGTGGTGTGGGGACCTAGATGGATGCATGAAATCAAAGAAGCTTCTTTCTTATCCTTAACTCAACAATTATCAAGAGAGATAAGGGGATCACAATGCCCAATCATTGCACACATTTTCCCACAACCACACATCAGAGAGAGAGAGAGAGAGAGAGATCACTTTCTAAAATTCTTTTTCATCCTTGGTAACATAAATAACACAGTCACACACATCCATCAACACATCCCCTTGCTCCTTTTTGGAGAAGTGATGGAAAATGACTTTGCAATGAAGCAACAATTTGTGTTCCTTTCTCTCTCACACACACTGTTTCATTTGGTAATATTATACATGTATATATATTTTAAAAAAAAAGATGAAGATGTATCGGAATCGTATCGTATTCAGTGTATTACACAAGACATATTAAAAAATAAAAATTCAGTCTTTTTAGATGTGAAAACAAGTTTGAATTTGGGAAATATCAAATGATCCCATTTACTAGAGACAACAATTTCAAGTTGCTCTATACACTCATTTTGCTCAACTTGTTTTCAAATTATCCAAAATATTGACCCTTGCTAACTCTTTACAGTTACTTTATATATTATAACCCTGGCCTACAACTACAAATCAATATTGGAACATATATATTTCCCTCACTACATAATGACACATAAAAATCTATATAGCTATTGATGTTCTGATATATAACCAGCTGAGGAAGATGAATAAGCAAATGAGCAATGAGAAGAGCCTTGGAGGAGTAGCAGTTGAGCCGGTGTCACCGACGATGATGAAATTGAATACGATGGCTTTTCCGTCTTTTTCAGTGAATTGCTATTCAGCTTGTGGCCCTCATTTCCTATGGTGGGCTCATGTTGAATTTCTCTTAATAATGCTGCCACATCTTTCATTGTCGGTCGATCTTCAGCACGGTTGCTTGTACATAGGAGGGAGATTCCTAAGGCCTGTAACATTTCTTGAATTTGGGTGTCTGGATGGCCTTGAAGCTTGGGATCTAGGATCTCAACTGGGTCATTCTTGCTCTTCAGGTGGTCACGTACCCATTGAATCACATGTTGCCCATCAGGAAATGATGGATCCACCGGTCTTTTCCCGGTTATGATCTCTAGTAAAACGACCCCAAAGCTATATACGTCACTCTTTTCTGTGATCTTTAGCATACAACCATATTCTGCAATATAAGCCATACGAAGGAAAAATAAAAATGTTAAAATTAACTCAGTTCAATTTTCACAGATATGAAATGATCAATTTGTGTCACCAATTATTAGAGACACAGGTACAAGGTACAAGTTACAAGTTGTGTAAATAATGAAAATATAAAATCCAAAAGAGATCAAGTATATCACAGCTAGGTAGGGTAATTCGGGCCACATAAAGTGTGGTGTTTTGGACTCTTGCCATGCATGGTACATGTTATGTCATATGCTATACCAAATTTCTTGTCCAGAACCAATTCACCCTTTTTTTTTTCTTCTTTTTATACAATGGAGTGGTGTTCTAATCTTTTAACTAGATTATTTCACTTATTATTCATGAAATACTCTCAAAAGCTCATGCACTAATAGTATGGTAAATTAAACTTAAGACTTCCGAGTTTATATCACACCACAAATTAATGAGCTCAGCACACATATATGATATACCCATGGAATAGTTCACTTCACCTCTCAAATACTAATATGCATGTGCTTTACAGCCAAATATATGAGGAACAAACAAAGCGACAACAAACAACTATCATAGAAATGGAAGTGTCCAAAAAAGTGGTTTTATCCCATCTCATCCTATGTTAGCAAAGGCCTTACGTCACTAACCAATGATTAACTCATTAATCACATTACTAATCAAGCTTTTAGTATCTAACAACTCATAAATCACATTTGTCTAATCAACATAATCATCTCCTAAACTAGAAAATTGAATTAGTAGCCTAATAATAATAACAAATTATATCCAAAAGAAAAAGGGTAAAGTTTGATACATACCAGGAGCAATATAGCCATAAGATCCAGCAAATTGTGGAATAGCTGAGAATGAATTATTATCATCTTCTACAAACCTTGCAAACCCAAAATCAGCCAAACAAGCCTCGTACCTATCGCCTAACAATATATTGTGGGCCTTCACATCCCGATGCAAGATAGCAGGCACACAATCATGATGCAAGTAAGCAAGCCCTTCAGCCACACCTAATGCTATCTTGAGCCGAATCTCCCACTCCACTAATCCTGTGCACCCCTCATGTAACAATGTGTCCAAATTACCGTTAGCCAAGTAGTCATAAAAAAGCAGCTTTGTTTTTCTATTAGCTCCCCAACCTAACAACCGCACGATATTTCGGTGTCGGATTCGTGCTAGCGTGGCAATCTCGGACGAAAAGGCCGATGCAGATAACTTTTCAGATGACCGAAATCTTTTAACGGCTATCATTAAGTTTGATGGGAATACTGTGGCTTTGTAAACAACCCCAGATCGACCTCGACCCAATATATTGCCAGGTGTCAATGATTTTGCCACATCAGAAATTGACAAGTCTAGTTTCTGGTAAAGTGTCACTTCCCAAGGTGGGCCCATTTCCATATCAGCATTGGGATCGTCTTGGGCCCCACCAAGGTTTTTCTTCTTTGAGTTCACCACGATATAGAGCGCCGAGATGAGCAAAGCGCAAGCAGCGCACAATAGAACTATCATTGCCACACGAGCTGCCTCGGCGCGTGTACGATATTTTGGAGATAATTTGGGATTTTCTGAGTTGCAATCGTTGGCGGCGAAGCAGAGAGAGGGGTTTCCGTCGAGGACGCTGAGAGGGAGGCTGGCAAAGAACGAAGTGTTCGGCACGCGCCCTGAGAAGTTATTGAAGGAGACGTTGAGGACCACGAGATTTTGAAGGTCCGCGAGATATTGGAGATCGCCGGAGAGATGGTTGTGAGAGAGATCTAATACTCCGAGCTTATCTAACCCAGCGAACTCCGCCGGAATCTGGCCGGAAAGTTGGTTCCAACTCAGATTCAAAGCAATCTCCAGCGCCGGAATCTTCCCCAGACTTTCCGGAATATTCCCCGACAGTTCGTTACTACTCAGATCTAACAACTGTAACTTCGAGAGCGAACCGAGTTGACTTGGAACCGTTCCAGAAAGCTTGTTCTTCCCGAGAATGAGTTTGGTGAGTGAACTCAGCGATCCAAGACTCGGACTCAGAACACCTTCAATCAAATTATCCGAAAAGTCAACATACTGCAACGAAACAAGGTGGCTTAACTCACCGGGAACCTCTCCGGCGATCAAATTCGAGTGCAAATCGAGAAACGTCAAGTTTCGGCAACCCGAAATCTCGGCCGGCACGACACCCGATATCCGATTCGATCCGAGATCCAAGAAATCCAGATTCTCCAATGCCCCAATCTGTCTCGGTATCGGCCCCGTAAGTTTGTTTCCATTAACTCGGAACCGAATCAGAGACGAACAGTTTCCGATACTTTCCGGTATCTCGCCCGATAAATCGTTGGAGAGAAGCAAAAGCTTGTTCAGCTTCTTGAGCTCAAAGATTCCTTGAGGAATGTTTTCGTTTAAACCGTTTTGAGACAAATCAACGGCTTCGAGATTCTGACATTTGGAGATTGAAGATGGAATGGGACCCACCAGCTGGTTTTGCCACAAGAAAAGCAGCTGAAGTTTCGGGAGGTTTCCGATTTCGGGTGGTATCGTACCGGCGATACGGTTGTTGTCTAACTCGATGAGAGTGAGCTCCGTACAGTTTCCGAGTTGTGCTGGGATTTCGCCCGATATCTGATTCATGCTCAGCTGAAGTTCCTGCAAAGCCGATAAGTTTCCGAAACTTTCCGGAATGTTTCCGGTTAGCGAGTTCATCGAAACGTCGAAAACCGTTAAGTTCTTGCAATTCCCAAGCTCCGATGGAATAGCACCCACCAAGCTGTTTTGCCATACCAGAAGATTTCGGAGGCTTTTCAGGTTTCCGAGACTTTTCGGTATTGAACCGGTGAGTGAGTTTTCGTAGAGGTAGATGTTATGGAGGGCTGTGCAGTCGCCGAGTTCAGGTGGGATTTGGCCGGAGAGGAGAGTTGTGTAGACGGCTATGCTTTCGAGCTTCTTGAGGAGGCCGAGACTCGGAGGAAGGAAACCCGAGACGCTTGTTTCGGCTAGGCCTAGCATGGTCAACTCGGTACAATTCCCGATTTCTCGGGGTATAAGGCCTCCGAGATTCTTGTTTCCACCGGCTCTTATCACCTGGAGGTTCTTCAAGTTGCCTATTGAACTGGGTATTTCTCCATTGAGCTGGTTGTCATAGAGAGTCAGCCGTTTCAAGCTTGCGAGGTTGCCGATTTGAACCGGAATTGAGCCTTCTAGCTGGTTTGAGTTGAGGTGGATATCTTGGAGCTTAAGCAAGTTGCAAATCTCAGATGGGATTTCGCCGGTTAGCGCATTGTCACTCAAGTCCAAGTAATTCAGTTCGTGTAGTGTAGCAATCTGTTTTGGGATTGAACCCGTGAGGTTTGTACTAGAAAGTACAAACTTGGTTAATGAAGCCAATGAAGAGAGATTAGTTGGAACTGTGCCATATAAATCCAAGTACCTTAACTCCAATTCCACAACCTCCTTGTTGATGTTGCAAGTGATTCCAGACCACCCACATGGAGTTTCATCACTTGGGTTCCAATTAGACAAGGCCACAGTGGATCCATTTAGGCTTTGCTTCCATGAAAGAAGAGCTTTGCCTTGTTGATTAACGGCGAAAGCTCCAAAGGGGTTCAAGAGGGAAATGGTAATAATTGTTAGGAAAGAGAAGAGGGTGTTCCATGGATTTACAGGCATTACAGCTATGCTACAAAGTGTAATGAGAGAGGAAGAAAGTACACAAAGGAAGAGGGTTTGGTTGGTTGATTTGAGGCTAGGGAGAGAGACAATGGGAGGAACCAAATCATGTCTTGTGGGCTACAAGTTTTTTAAGTGGTATATGTATAAATAAATTGAAAGACCCAGAATCCTCGGATCCAAGAACAGCTAGGCCATGATGTTTTTATGCAGAGAGAAATGGAATTTTAGATGGTTGTTTTTTAGCATTTGTTTATGGTTGATGATGGAGAAGAGGTGGGGGGAAGGGAGGGATAACTGTTTTTTTAATTCAAATGGAAAGTGGGAGAGCTTGGTGAGAGTCACTTTTGTCTCTGATTTTCTGGTGTGAAATTTATCCTTTTTATATGTGGGTTTGTACAAAATAATCTTAATTTTTTTGTTTTTTTAGTTTAAAGAAAAGAATTGAGAACTAAAAGAAAATATCAGTAAGTGAAAAGGTATTGTCACTTGCTGCATAATTTGGCCAATTAGCACTGAGGGGTCTGAGTCAGCCTTTTCTAGAGTAGAGTTGGATGAGTCTACTACTACTAGGATTGAGACCACTTCACAAATTTTAGTTCTGGATCCAAAAACATTTAATTTTCACTAGAAAGGAACTTATAGTTTTACTGATGATAATGATATTTGAACATGTATTAGTGGGTGAGGGTTCATTTTCCAATTTTGTTTCATTTGGAGCCTACAAAATTGCTGTATTGGAAGAACAGAAATCACTTCAGATTGATTTTGAATCTATGTCCAAAAATATCCCTTCAAAGGTTTTCAAAAGCTGCAAAAAGATTTGTTGGAACAAATACAAAGCTGCATTGTTCTCTGCTCTTACCATAACCTGTAAGTCCATTTTTATCTAAATTTTGGAGGGGACTTAGATCTTGATCATTCATATGGGATACAGACCTTAATCCTGTTGTTGAAATGGTAACAGTTTCAGATTTAGATCTATATTAGAAAAATATGGACTTAGATCCAGA
The DNA here is from genome assembly GCA_023621385.1 of Quercus gilva. Lineage (NCBI taxonomy): Eukaryota > Viridiplantae > Streptophyta > Magnoliopsida > Fagales > Fagaceae > Quercus > Quercus gilva. Next base: position 9,097,067 of record CM042482.1, on the reverse strand, counting down.
TGCTTGTAAACCTGTCTCTTCGAATCTCAAATAAATTCAAGATGAGATCTATGACCTGGTCCATTTGTCCTATGAAATTCATATGCTAATTAACAATGTGCTTATTATTTAAAAAATAACACTCTCAAATGAAATTTTTTGTAACCATTGTTTATGTCGTGTACAAATTCAACATTTTAAGGTCATCCATGACAAGAGCTAAGGTGCTGATTCTGCAGAATTTGTATTAAAAAAATGGGGCTTTGTTTTCAACATAATTAAACCCCCATTGAGGTTTCTAATTAAAGTAACAAAGATGTCACGTGATTTACAGGCCATACTGAGAATATGAATCATTTTGTTTTGGGATTTTCTTCACGATTTAGAGTCACACATATTGGCTACCTCGTGACTCTGCTCTGAGGTTGATATTATTATATTAGAATTACCTTACAAATGTGTCCAATTAGGAATCTAAGCACGAGATGGGGAGGGCTGCACATGAAAGAAAGAGAGAGAGAGGAAGTAGATCGTTGCTTAAAGAACCCAAAACTGCCATGGTATAGGACAGCTTTTGGTTTATGAAAAGTGTCTTTGTTTTGTCGATCGCAAAGAGGAAGAGACAAGCAAACCCCATCAAAGTAGAATAAGTTCCTATTACATCTCTTTTCTCTCTTCCATCACTATTTCTTACAATAACCATTCATGAAAAATCATTACAAATCAAAAAAGAAAAAAAGGAAAGAGAGAGAGACATAACTTCAATTTGCAAGATCAAGTGAATACTTGGCTGATAAATGGTTGAAACTATGTTGTCATGATCCGAAGAAGCCTTAGTCATATCTGTGTTATATTTCAAAAAAACTAGTCAAGTAACTATTAGAACTTCTCGTAATTGTTGATACAATTTAGTAGGACCGAATAAACACTTGATGTAGGATTCAATGCATAACATGCATTTATCCAATCTAAAACCCATAATTGGGGGTGTCACAATGTACTAAACTAAGTTCCAACTAAATAGGCATTTTGGAACCAAATCATGGATATAATTGCATGATTGATGAATTGTGCAAGCAACTGGGCAAGCATTCCTACTACAAGTTATCTTCTTTTGTTTTGGGTTGGAAAGTTTGCATGTAATGAACCTGTGAATGGTTGGTCGTTTTTCAGTGATACACATGCACATCATGTGCTTATCCGTGTCATGTTTCTTTTAATAATATGATGGGATTTAAGAATAAAATGTAAACTGACTTAATAATAGAAATTCATATATTCCAAGTGACTCAAATGTTTGATATCAAAAATTCAAGAAACGATCAATTTAGTTTTACCATGTTATAGTTTCCTTATCTGCAAAGCAGTAACTTTAATTGTACCCTTGAACTTTTTGGAACAATCCTTCGCCAATTTCCCATTGCCTCTTATCTAGTAGCTATGTTTTTGGGTGTAATTTTATTTTATTATATTTTTTTGGTTAATTGTAATTATCCCACCCTAAACTATAGGAGTATTTATAATATGACCACTGTAGAGTCCAAATTTGATGGGCCAAGCACAAACTTTGCAGACTGTGAGTCTAATGAACCCCGAACAATAAATTTGTAGAGAATGGGTTAAATAGCTGGGTTGGATATAAATTTAGCAATGATTCAAATAGACAGGTAAGGATAAAATGATGATCAGACTGGTATTCAGTAAGAATCCTCTTGAATCTGAAGAGGCTTAATGTTTACAGACTAAAAATAATACAATTTTTTCCCCCCTTATTTCAGAGACCTGTTTCCTTTATATATCCTCCTCCTTCTTCATCTTCACCGTACACTTGTTCTTTATCCAAGTATTCACTTGAGTACATGTCACATCAAGCGTTTGCTTTAGTCTGCTGTGAGTGGTAGTAGCTGAGATTGAACTGTTCAAGTGTCTTCTCCACATAAATGTGGTCAGGAAAGTTGCTGCAGTGCATTAAATGCGGTGGTAGCAGCTTTTCCTTTAAGATATTTTGTATTCTTCTCATTCTTAGGCATGCTCAGAGTTCTCCTTTTACCGTGAAATCAACTGGGTAGGTTGCTCAGGTCTTCAATACATTTGCTTGATCAAGTTCCCTAGTGATCCGACGAGGGGAACCTCTTCGGACCAACAGGATTCTCTTCGGACGCGCCCATCATTCCTTTTCAAGTGCACTTCCACCAAACAGACTCAGCCCTAATTCCTTTTACCTCTTCGGACAAATAGTGATATTCAAAATGGGCCCCAGACCCAATACGTAGCGTTGAGTTTTCACACCCACAACCACAAATTCAATAATTTTATAATCAACACCCTCACTTGATGTTAATTTACATTATCCATCTCAACGTATAAATCATTGTACAATTTAATAGTTTAATCTATCTACCATCATCTACGAGAGTTTAGAATTGTGCATTCTAAAACTTTGAGAACATTTGCAATGTAGACCAATTAATTGTAACTTGTAAGAGCATTTACAATCTACACCATCTGTTATATAGAGGGAGACATTTGGTGGATACCTGGCCAAAAATGGCCTCGTGTTTGCCCAATATCCTGTCTAGTGCACAAAAGCATTAGATGGAAGCTATAATTTTTCTTAATAATTCTTAAACCTTTTCTATGTCTTTTCTTGCGAAGTAGGAAGGAAGTGACATCGCCTTCCAAACTTTCCACAAATTTAAATTTAGCCCTATGTTTGAGTTATATTTTACAACAAATAAATGTCTCCAAATTTTCATATCTCCTATATGAATATCAAAAGTGTGTATTTTCTTAATAATTGTTATAACTCCAAACCAAAAAAAAAAAAAAAAGATGGATTTCCCTATAGGACTCTATATTTAGTGTGTTTAATTTTATTTTTTTAAAAATATTGTTAATTATTTTATCTCTTAAAATTCTACCTCTCTGCCACTGTTTAACAGTTTAAGTATGTCATATTTATCTTCTGTATTTTCCAATTGCACAATATTTTAATTTCTCTATTTCGCTTCAAATTCTAATCTAGGGATTCACTATAGCAGTTTGGCCCCTCCAAAACAAAAAATCAAGACTTCACATTTCCACGTAAAAATGATTGAGAGATCTTTTCGTACAGATTTTATATATCTACTAGTCTCTTCACACATGCGGATTTATACTTATAACAAACTAGATAATTGAGCGGTACAAAACATCATTTTTTGGGCCATCTAGAAGAAGCTCCACCATTAAAAAGAGTGATAACGTTTTCATATCAGACACCTATCAGTCATCTGACATGACCTGATAATGGCTTTCAGTGAGCACACAAGTGGGAGATTATGCACATTCCAATTCATTAAGCACTAAGCAGTTCTAAGTGGTTACCCAAAGAAAATCATTTTCACACATATACTGCCGCTGCCCCTTGGAATTACAATATTGGAAGTGTCTTATGCAGAGTTATATTTTGGAATCCAAGAAGAAATCATTTTCACATAATGAGTTTTAGTTAACTCAATTAGTAAAGTTTCTGATGGTTGAATAAGAGATCGAGAGTTCAATTCCTGTCTACACTTAAAATTTTTTAGTGTCTTAATTTGATGATAAAGAATTATTATCAAAAGCAAACGTCATGAGTCGACAGTGTCTTATGCAGAGTTATATTTTGGAATCCAAGAAGAAATCATTTTCACATAATGAGTTTTAGTTAACTCAATTAGTAAAGTTTCTGATGGTTGAATAAGAGATCGAGAGTTCAATTCCTGTCTACACTTAAAATTTTTTAGTGTCTTAATTTGATGATAAAGAATTATTATCAAAAGCAAACGTCATGAGTCGACACTTTCTAAAAACAAAAAGAATAATTTTTTCTTTCTTACACTTTTTAAGAGTTGGGGGGTTTTCCATTAAGCTTGTTGATTGTAATGGGCATTACCTTTTGTTTAATGCTGCGTGAGTATATATGGAAATAAAGCAGCACATAAGTATGTGAGCATAAGAGAGCTATGAGAGGCTGTGGAGAACCACTCAAATGGCCAGTGCTAAGTAAAAAGTTTAGCTAGTTCTAGAGTTATATAGAGAACTAAGAGAATAAGATCTCGTGTCTGATAAAGCCAGGTTCAGGTGAGACCGTGAGAGAGGTCCCTCTCTTCATGAAACTGACATGTGTAAAGCTCACATCCTCATAGAAAAGAATGATTAATGGTGATGGTGTTTGATCATAATTCATCGCAAGTACACTATTGGACACACTTGGTTCATTTGTCTGCTCCCTACTTTATTGCCTAGCATGCATGTAATAATGATGTACAGATCAACACAAAAGAAAATGATCCTCTCTCCATGATAGTTTCATTTCGTAGTTCATGTAAAATTGCATACTATTCTCTGCAATGTTAGATAAGAAAAAGAAAAATTTAACTGTGAAAGAAACTTTCTTCATTTCCAATAAAATCAAAATGATAATTTTCCGAACACAAAAGCTTAAATAAATCTATTGGGTTTGTGTTTTATTCTTCCTTGCTTCATGGACCCATCACAATGATTAGAAATTAGTATTATGCTTATGCAATGATATACAGATTAATAATTGTATGTATGTTAAAACAAGTGTTTCAACAATATAATTGAAAATGAAAAATAAAAATTACTTTAAGTTACATAGAGAAATGGAATTATGTAAAACTGAATTTTATCAAAACCTAAATAATAACAAATTATTAATATAATCTAAAATAAATAATATAACTTTTTATTTTATTTTATTTAATTTTTGGCAATATAATTTAATTGGAATAATATTGTTAAAATTCTTGAAACTTTGATGTTAGGGTCTTACTTAGAAAAAATATTGTGTTAATTTTAATGTAGTTATGCGCCATGTCATCATGTGGTATAAGGAGAAAAAATAAAAGGAAAATATTAAACAAAAAGAAAAGAAAAGAGAGAGAGTGTCCACTTATCGCAACCATAACATATAGAATGAAAAATTATATATATATATATATATAAAGAAGATTATTGGCTTTGTATTTTGATAATTAAAACCATTTAACCTATTTTCCTTTTATGATGAGAGTGTATCTCATGAAATGGTCTCAAGAAACCATCCTTTCATGGTATGAGTCCTACTTATGTGGGACTCATAAATATTGTAAGAGAGATTTAATTAGATTATCTCATAAATTATCTTTTTTTAAATAAAAAAAAATTATGTTGGATGAAAGTCCCTTGGAAAAATTGCTTTTATATTATAACGACTAACGAGTGTACAAACTCATGCATATGCATATATATATTTAAAAATAATCACACTTATACACACACATATAAGTTCAAATTATACATGGTGTTAGAGTTACAACTTACGCTTTTTTTAGCCATAAATTTCTAAAATATGTAATGATTTCTCACTTTATATATATAGATATATATATATATATATGATTTAAAATCTAATTAGATTTGAACTCTTCAATTTTTGCATTTAATAATTTACTTGCTACGAGAATTAAAAAATTAGATACGACACGTGGCGTAAAATTGAATTTTAATTGAAATCTAATTTAAAATCTAATTAAATTTAGACCCTTTAATTTTTACATCTAATAATTCACTTGACACAAAAATTTAAAAATAAATAAAACACATATCACAAAATTGAACTCCAATTTAAAATATAATTAGACTTTCTCTGATACTTTAACTCTATATATATATATATATAGATTTCTTGAGATTTCCTAAAAATTCGATCTTGGGTAAATGGACCCATATTAATTGTTGCAATCCTTGTCAACATTAATTGTTTCTATCATTTTCTCCTTGTTTTGACTTGTGAGTGGGGTGTAGACTGTGGTGGAGTCAGTAAACGCAAAATCGAATAGTAAATTAATGCAATGTGCTTGCAAGTTGCAAGATCAAATAAGCAAATGGAGAAAATGCTTGTACCATAAGTCCATGTCTTCTCAACAAATATTTAAGAGAATGCCAGTCCATTTGAAGAAGAAGAAGAAGAAGATACGCATTAACATATGATTTACTAGATTTATTCTCTCATAATAGCTACGCCAGTACCAGATTATGAATTACAATATCATGGTCCATGGATTAGATTTTTGACTTCCACAAAGATTCCACTTCTGTCTTAAATGCATTCCAAAAAGCTGATTAGAAAGCATGACAATTTAAAATACGAGTCCTTGAAAGCTATGAGTATGTATCCAAGAAGGTGCTCTTATGCTATTAAAGATTTCTTATCATGGTTAATGGTCCATGATGTGAGGATATATATATTTGTTCAAGATCTTTACCAGTCAAATATCCTTTGTATTTTTTTTTTTGTATGATGACTTTTTTCCTTTTAGAATTAGCATTAATTGTTTAGGTTTTCTTCTTCTTTTTCTAAAGAATTAATTGTTTGAAATCTCATTAGCATTCTTTAATCAATGAACTTTTAATTGCATGAAGACAAAAATGAATACATAAAACATTTAATTAATTGAATCAACCATGTTAAGCTAATCAAATTACAAGTATTCTAGTTCGAATATAGACCAGAACATGAATTCAAGCATAAGAGGAAGTGTATTTTAAAAAAAAAAAATGAGTTAGTGTAGGTGGGATTTGATCACATGTCCCTTATTCAATGAGTAAAAGACTTCACTAGTTAAACGGATTGAAACTTGTTTTAAATAAACTTTTAATGAGATCATTTGCTGAATAAAAGTGTTACAAGGGAAGTAAGAATCTGAGGTGCTAAGTTGAATATTTTTTATAGGTTGGCCTGGGATTAAAGATAGAAAATTTTTTAAGAAAAATATATGGCCAAAAATGATTTTACTATTAAGGTGGAAGTTTGGGTGGCAGCTGCAAACTTTGACTTTCTAGTGCTCTGGTTTTTCTAATGGCCTATCCGGGTTTTAAGCTGCATCAATCAACTCCATATAGTTGCTGATGCAAATCTCTCTCTTTCTACATCATACACATTTTTTATCTCTGTTTTATTAGACAATAACATATGATTGACAAGTTTTTTAAATGGGCAAAGGGGGAGTGTTAGATTGCTCACTTGCTTTGATTGTTTTTGAGCAATAATTGAGCAAGTATGAGAGACAATCCCAATGAAAAAAAAGGTTCTCTAATCAACGGCTAGTCAAATATTAGATCATTTTGACTATGAATTATATTTCCAAGCATTGCATGGCCCATTTGGCTCCACAACACGTGTGGGTAACCTCACAAGTCACAACTATTACATAAGCCAATTATACAATTGAAGTTCATCATCTATTTGTTTAGTGTAATTCATATAATATTTAATCTCACACATATAATCACTTTGTGAAAGCTATTCTTTCCTTCTTGGTTGGCCATCTCTTTTGTGTTTTCTATTTGTTCTTTTCCTTTGTGGGTGGTACTCTTCCCTTCTTTCAAGGGTAATGGCCTAGCTTTTCTTCTTTCGGCTCCAAAGTATGTGATTTAAAAGTTTTAATGCGGCTAAACTCTAAGACACACATAATATTGTTAATTCTTGCTTTCCTTCTTTAAGACTAAACGTGCAAGATGATTCAAAATCATTTGCTCACATAAAGGGGGTAATAATGCCACCTTGAGAATAGGCTCTTTGAGAAACTACTCAAGAACATTTGAAGAGAGATGCAAACTTATAATTAACAATGTGATGTTAGCCATGAATGAGAGGTGACTAGCTTTTTAATCATTTACTTCACAACATTAACCGAGATGCTTTTATATTAAAATTGTGAACTGAAAACACTTTCTGCTACTTGCTAACAATTAAAGTAGCTTTGTAATCATTTGTTAGCACATGTATATCGTTCCTTTCAGTTTTAGGCTTGTAACTTGTTTTAAGCTAACCCTAAATAATTTAAACATTAATTGAGCAATGGTACCTCCCCAAGAGTTTTGTATTTCAGCTACGTTAACCAATTCTCTCACTAAATAGAACTTGGACTTAAGGGCCCCCCCCCCCCCCCCCCCCCCCCCCCCACACACACCCTTCACTCCTTCACTTTGTTGTAAGCTAATTAAATTGAGCATTCTCTCTTGTTCTTGTAATAATCTCTTATTCAACCTAGACTATGAAGAGTGCAGATCATAGCACAACCTTTAGATTGGGAAATCTCCAATCCAACCCAACCCAACTCAAATTAAGTTATGTCATCATGTAGGAGCCATTTTGTTGCTTAAGGAAAAACCTTCTATTCAACTACTATTTAAACCTATTTATTTATTTTAATTTACACAATTGGGCATAATATTCAATCTCTTATTAAAATAAATAAAACTAACAATATTATGCAAAGTCTTAAAATTTAACATAAATCAAACTAACAAATAAAATACATATATTATACACAATATGGGTTAGTTCAGGATGATCTTACTTGATCCAAGTCCCCCCCCAAAAAAAAGAAAAAAAAAATCCAACCTAAAGTAAAACCCATCAACCCATGATAAAACCAACATGAAGCGTCGGGTTGGTTTGTTGAATGAACACTCTTACTTGGATCTACAATGATATAAATACTAGCCAATTGAATATTCAGTCATATAATCTCAAAACCATCCTTATAATATTGAAAGGGATAATAGGGATTCAATTGAAGCTCTTGGAGTGTTAAAATTCCTCAAAATTGCTCATGGGGTTGGAGTCAAATTTTGAAGCTTATTAGGGAAATAGCTCGTCTTTGGATCAAACATTCCATTTGTAATAGTGGCAAGACATTTGTTAGGCATGATAATTGGCACCCTGAAGGTACATTATTGCGTAGATTTGGTCACTAGATAGTTCTTGAAGCTGAATGTAATGTAAATGCCAAATTTTCTAGTATTCTAAAACAAGGTTACTATTTTTGCCCTCCAACTAGATCTGAGGTAGTGGTGAATTTTTAGGTTGGTTATCAAAACTTGACTTAGCAAATTTTGTACAATGGTTGCTCTCAAAATTTGGGAGATTTATCAGATCCTCAGCTTGGAATGAAATTAGGCTAACAACTAAGGGATCGAGTCAATACCGTACCGGAGGCTATACCGGTTTGCCCAGCGGTACAATATATTTCGGATACCGGTGTACCATTTCAGGTTTACTACTATTTTTTTATATTTATAAATAAATATATATATATATATATATATATGTATGTATGTATGTATGTATGTATGTGTGTGTGTGTATATATTATAATAAATATAAAAGTTTACCATAAAGCATTTTCTCAATTCAGAACTAATTATTCATAGTTTTAGACTTTAGTATCAATTAAAAGAAAAAAAAAACACACACACAATATATAAAATAAAAAGCTTAAAAGTTATCATTACATACTAAGAAGACAAATAATACTAATAAGTTAATGCAAATAAATTACCATTCTGCTCTAACAAAAATTCAAAAATTACAAAACTTAAAAAAAAAAAAAAAAAAAAAATTTCTGTATCAGTCAGTACACCCGGTATTGGCCAGTATTGCTCGAAATTAGCTAGTATGGCCGGTACGGCCGGTATTTAAACCAATATGAAACGTTAATGTTTCGATACTGGTATGCAATTGGTACAGTACGGCCGGTACCAATACAGTATTGACTTCCTTGCTAACAACTAGAGATTGGTTGGTTAAATGGGGTTATGGTGGATTCATCCTGCGTTTTCTATAGTAATAAAATTAGAATCTTAGATCTTTTTTTTTTAATAAATAAAATAGTATTTCACACTTATAAAACGTATTAAAAACTTTACCAGTTAACTTAAATAAAAGCTTATTTATTTTTTGAATGTTCTTATATTAGTAGAATCTGGTTTCGTCAAAATCCGTGAGGAATAATAAGTGTGGATTAACATGATCTAACCCAATAAGAAAAGGGTAAAAAATAAACCATCAAGTTCCAGACAACGAGCAACCCAAAGGCCCACTGCCCACCCATTTAATGCTTGTTCCGAGTAATGGGCTCACCAAGTCATTGAACTAATTGGGCTCATCTCTTATTTCTGGTTAAAAGCAAATTGAATTAATAAACTAGCTTGCCGAAACAGGCATAGTACTAGAGGCGAAAGCCTATAAAAGTACAGGCCAGAAGCATCAAAGCTTAGCAAATGCTTAGTCCAGTCGGGCTCATCTTAATATCTGCTCACAATGCTTGTCGTTCTTTTAGGTCTTGCCCAAGCTGCTCATTGCCCAACTTAGGCCAATCAGCTTGGTTTTGTAGCTTTTGCTGCAGGTCCAAGAGTTTCTTAGAACAGGTTTGATGGAAAAATCCAGCATTTACACAACCTTTTTTTTGTCACAATTGTAATGCGGTAGATTGTGAATGATGAAGAAAAAAAAAAAAATATGATGAATCCATGTGTAAGTAATAAATAACTACTCATAGTTTGCTACGATAGAATTGTGGCAAAAAATTGTAGAATAGTCTATGGTAGTAGAAGTGTAGAACCACTCCAAATTTTGAATTTCCTCTAAATTGTTATTTGTTAATTTACAAAACTATCTTGTCAATCACATGATTCAAGACTAAACGTGCAAGATTCTAAATCATTTGCTCACATAAAGGGAGCAATAATGCCACCTTGAGAATAGGCTCTTTGATATACTTCTCAAGAATATTTGAAGAGAGATGCAAACTCTTATAATTAACAATGTGAAGTTAGCCATGAATGAGAGGTGACTAGCTTTTTAATAATTTACTTCACAACATTAAAATCTTGAACTGAAAGTGGCTTTGTAATAATTTTTTTTTGCATGTGTATTGTTCCTTTCTTTTTTAGGCTTGTAAGTTGTAACTTGTGATTTAAGCTAACCCTAGAATTTTTGTTATAATTTAAACACTAATCAAGCAATGGTACCTCGCCAAGAGTCTTGTGTTTCAACTACATTAACTGATTCTCTCACTAAAGAGAACTCGGGTTCAAGTCCTCCCCCCCCCCCCCCCCCCCCACTCCTTCACTTTGTTGTAAGCTAATTAAATTGAGTTTTCTCTCTTATTTTTGTAATAATCTCTGATTCAACCTAGACTATGAAGAGTGCTTATCATAGCACAACCTTTAAATTTTGAAATCTCCAATCCAACCCAACCCATATTAGCTTTAAAAACCAACCCAACTCAATTGTTGTAAGCTAATTAAATTGAGTTTTCACTCTTGTTTATGTAATAATCTCTTATTCAACCTAGACTATGAAGAGTGCATATCATAGCACAACCTCTAGATTTGGAAATCTCCAATCCAACCCAACCCAACCCATGTTAGCTCTAAAAACTAATCCAACTCAAATTGATTTACATCATCATGTAGGAGCCATTTTGTTGCTTGAGGGGGGGGGGGGGGGGGTGGAACTACTATTCAACTATCTAAACCCATTTATTTATTTTAATTTACACAATTTGGCATAATATTCAATCTCTTTTAAAACTAATTAAAATAAATAGAACTAGCAATTTTATGCTAAGTCTTAAAATCCAACAAAAATCAAACTAACAAATAAAATATATATACTATACATAATGTGGGTCACTTCGGGTTAATCATATTGAAAACTTTGCCAACCTAAATTTGATCCAACCCAAGTCCACACCCCCCCCCCCCCCCCAAAAAAAAATCCAACCTAAAATAAAACCCATCAACCCATGAAAAAACCAACATAAAGCGTTAGGTTGGTTGGTTAAATGTGAACACTCTCACTTGGATCTACATGTAATTATTAATCTGACACTACTTAAAAAGTATAAACAATTGATTATTTGGTCATATAATCTCAAACACCATCCCTATAAAATAGAAAGGGAGAATTCCTCAAAATTGGTCATGCGGTTGGAGTAAAGTTTTGGATCAAACATTCCATTACTAATGGTGGTAAGACACTTGTTAGGCATGATAATTGGCACCCTGAAGGTGCATTATTGCGTAAGTTTGGTTACTGGATGATTCTTGAAGCTGCAAGTAATGTGAATGCCAAATTTCTAGTATTTTGAAACAGAATTACTAGTTTTGCCCTCCAACTAGATTTGAGGTAGCTAGAGGAGAATTTTTAGATAGGTACAATGGTTAACAAATGAGGATTTTGTACAATGGTTGCTCTCAAAATTTGGGAGATTGGAATGGAATTAGGCTAACAACTAGAGAAATGTTTGTAAATGAGGTTATACTGGGTTCATCTCAATAAGAGATTATTTGTTTTCGAATGTTCCTATTTTTTTTTTTTTTTAGAGAGAGTTTCAACCTATGACCGGATTGTTATTGATACCGTTCTATTTTGGCCGGAATGACCGAAATTTTTCGTACCGGTATGCAAATCGGTACCAGAATACCCCACGTTTCATCTCGGGTCAGATTTCGGGCCATTTCGGTCATTTTGGACAATTTTGGCTAATTCCAACTGAGATGTAAATTCCAGCCGATACAGGATTTAGCCTGTTATTAAAATTTAAAAAAAAAAAAAAAAAAAGTAAAGATCCAAACAATGCCGACCCACCATTTGCCTGAATGAAACCAGCGTCCCAGCCCACTTCTTCATCTTCTTCTCCGTTTGTATCCACTGGTTAGTGGGACTGGTTTTTGTTCTTTTATTTTCTATTGTCTTGAGTGTCCTGGTGTCTTCTAGAGTCTTTTAATGATTTCAAATTTCAACTTTTCTGAGCCCATCACGTGAGCGACTTTGGAAATGACAAAAAAAAGTTAAAAAATTCAAAAGCAAATGTCTGAGGTATTATTTTTATTTTCGTCATGTACAATGGTTTATAACTTTATATTAATATTAATTTTTTTTAAAATATTATTATTAGAAAAATGTTATATTGGTAATATTTTCACAATACTTACACACAACTATAATAGGTTGTATACGTGTGTGTTCACACACACACACACACACACACACACACACACACATATATATATATATATATATATATTTTAGAAAGCCCGAAACATCCTGAAACGGTTTGCTGAAATATGCCGGTATCGAAATAGGCTCGGATTGAATTCCAGATCTCTTATTTAACCATCAGAGATTTTACTAATTGAGTTCATTGGAACTAGTTAACATTGTTCTTTTACTAGTAGAATCCAGTTACCTCCTCTCCTAAATCCGTGTGGTACTGTACAAGAAGCGTGGATTACTGGATTAACATGGTCTAACCCAATAAAAAAAAATGTAAAAAAACCTATTAAGTTCCACACAGCTATCTTCAACGGGCAACCCAACAGGCCCACCACATTAATGCTTGTTCCTAGTAATGGATTCACCAAATCATTGAATTAGTTGGGCTCATCTATTTCATTTTTTGTAAAAAGGAAAATTGCATTAAGAAATCAGCAAGCCAATATAGGCATAGTACTATAGGCTGAAAGCCTATTTAAGAGAACAGGCCAGAAGCAACAAAGCTTAGGAAATGGCTATAGACCAGTTGGGCTCATCAAAGCATAGTTGGGCTCATCTCATTTTCAGCTCACAATGCTTGTCAGTCTTTTAGGCTTTGCCCAAGCAGCTCATTACCCAACTTGGGCCACTCAGCTATTGCTTTGCAGCTTTTGCTGAAAAGTCCAAGAGTTTCTTCAAACAGGTTTGATTTAAAAATTTCCTCTAAATTGTTGCATAAGAATATGGAATGCAATTCCACATATAAGATAGGAAACGGAGAGAATTGCTTCTCATTGAATAGGCTATGGATGAAAAAAAATAAATTAAACTCGTGTTTTAATTGTCATCCATGCAGGCCCTGATTTCTAACTACAACTTACTAATCCAACATTTCTAGGAAGTCCATCCCCAACATGCTCATCAGGAAAGAAACTACTGTGCTGATATTTTAACTAAAACAAGAATGAATTGTAGGGAGGTACTAATCCCCCTAATTTTGTAATTTTGTTGTAAGCTAGTTTTTGACTGATGCTTGGGCGTCGTCGCGTTGGTTAATTCGAGCGTTTTTTAAGGGACGTATTTTGACACACATTTTAACACAACTGGTTTAGTATCAATTAATAATTGCATTACATCACTTACGCATAGGTCCATCACTTAAAGCACTTAAATTAATCTAATAACAACTTGACATGTGTACAAATTGTAGTAGAGTGTGTGTCTCTAGACTTTTCGATCATGAATTAATACCCCAAAAAAAAAAAAGATGTTGAATTACAAAGAAAAAGATATTTAAGAGTTTCGGTGGATTTCTTAAAGAAATTTGTAAGACTATTGGTCTTTACAGTTTCATCATATCTTAGGGTAAATTCTTTATTTGTGTGTTGTGTTTTGTTGAAGTGTTTTGCTTAATTTTTAATCCTTTCACAGTTTAATATCAATAAAGAACACTCCTTAAAAAAAGTTGGAAAAAAATGCCTAACTGAATCTTGCTAGGTTGTATGAGTTGTCCTTGAAAATCCACATAATAATTTGCCTCAGTCAAATAAATAAGCAACTTGTACACATTTGACATACCTTTATAAAACAATCACTCTAATTTCCCTATGAATAATGGATTAAACAATGTGTGTTTTAACCATATAAGTGTCAATCCTTAAAGCACTAGGTGCTTTTTCTAAATTGTTTCTCCCTTGGAAAATGTTCTTTACACTAGGTCCCAAAGATATATATACTTTTAAATATATGAAAATGTATTTAATCATAACAAGCTATTCGGTTTGAAGAATTAGGTGGTATACAAGGAAGAGAAAACTCAACAACTTTCATAAGGACTTAAATTTAAATTCCACTCTTGTCTACATTGAATATTTCTAGCAAAATTTGTAAATGCAAATAAAATTATTATTCTTTAGTAGATGATCATTTTAAGCAGGAATTAAACCACAAAACTAAATGATGCTACAACAGTCCAGCTAGAAATATTTGTATGTTTGTTTGATATAAGGAAGTGTTGTTATAATATTTGGCCAGATTATTCCACTCTCTTTTTTATGAAATACCCCAAAAAACCCCCAAAAATACCCCATGAATAGATAATGTCAAAGATTAAGAGTGGAACGTCCAAATTTATGTCATACCCTAGACCAATAAGCTCATCACCCGAGTAATCCATGAGGGTCAAACAAATAGTTAAAAATAACAACAACAAATAATCTACCAACCAAACAAAGTGGCAAAAAATAAAAGCAAAACCAAAATGCATCACAGCTTAGTTATATCAAAATAAAGTTTTATTTCAACACATTTGGTGGGGAAAAAAAAAAAAAAAACTCTAGGAGAAACATAATTGAAATGAAACATGCCTAATTAAAACATCTTACTTTGCACTAGTAAAATTAACTCCACTCTTCAAGTGATCCAACCAGCATCTTCTTTGTCCTGCAAAATGTAGGTAATAGTCAGAAAGATGTAATAATAATTTTTTTTTTTAAGTGTAGTTTTAGAATATGCCCTCAATTATTTGACACCTTAACTAGCTAGATAGAGGAGTTGCCTCCTAAAATAATAATAATAACAAATAAAATAAAATATGGTAATAGCCTAAACATTGACAAAAAATAAGTATTTTTCACTGGTAGAAAATAAATTAAAAATGAAAAATCATCTTAACAATTTAAAAGGGCATTTTTTAAAGAACTAAAATTATTAAATAAAATATTTTCTAATATGACTCAATAAAAAAAATGTATTTTCTAATATAATAGTACATAAATATATACCTGAAATCATTATTTGTATTTGCAAAATTCTCCTTCAATTAATTCTTCCATGAGCATTCTTCTTGGATCTTCACACCTTGTTGCATCGTTCTCCATAAACAATATTCAAGAGATATTTTGGCTTTTCACTTGAGAACACAAGATATCCCATACCTAATCCAAACATGAAACCACATCCGTACCCCAACAATACAACTTTCCAATGAAATCCATTTGCAAACCCAAAATCATCTTCTTGGAGGGTTGGTGATGGTGGTGGTTGTTGTCCCTCATCATTGCCACAAGTTTTTGTCAATGGAAATCCACATAAACCCAAGTTTCCACTATAAGAAGCATTTGTAAACGTATTAAACTGTTTACCTTGAGGTATCAATCCCACAAGATGGTTTTTTGAGAGATTTAAAATTGCCAATGATGTAAGATCTGTCAATTGTATAGGAATGTCGCCTATGAGCTTGTTTGAGGAGAGATCTAACCATTCAAGATTAGTTAAATTTCCAAATGATATAGGTATATGACCCATAAGATTATTGTGTGAAAAATTTAGCCCTTTAAGTGATCCAAGCTTTCCAATTACCTTTGGAATTTCTCCTTTGAAACTATTGTTGGAAAAATCAATGGTTGTCAATAGAGTTAGTATTTTCACCACATCAATATAATTCCCTTTAATATCAATTGTAACATCAATTGTAGCAAAATTGTAATAATCATAATAATAATGATAATCATCAATATATCTTCGCAAAGCAAAATAATAATCATCACCCATGTATTGCAATCCATTGTTATCCATGTTCCCATTCATCATGGCTGAAAAATACTTGAAAAAGTTTGATGGCAAATGACCATGGAACATATTGTGAGATAGGTCTATAATTCTCAAATTAGGGAATGAGAATTTAGTATTGTGATTGCCTATGGAACCATGAAAGTTATTTGATCGCAATGAGAGAACTCGCAACTCTGAAAGATTTACCAACCAATGAGGGAATGTGTCGTTAACCTTGTTGTTAGCAACGTCCAGAATTTCTAATTTCTTGCAATTGACCAATGAACGTGGCAATGACCCTTCTAATTGATTACCGGCCAGTTTAAGACTTCTCAAGTTATTGCACTTTACAAATTCTGGGATGGTGCCATGAAGGTTGTTATTTTGCAGTTCCAAATTTATGAGATCACTCATATTTCCCAAACATGGAGGAATCATACTAAAATGATTATGAGAGAATTCAAGGTATTTAACAAAATTGAGATCGCAAATCGAGGAAGGGATCTCTCTAGTTAAATTGTTCCTTGAGATTGAAAAGAAAACAATGTGCCGTGGAAGTACATGAAGTGGCCAAGTACCTTCAATAAAATTATCTGAAAAATCAACAAACTGCAACAAAACAAGGCGGCTTAACTTACCAGGAAAGTTTCCGGTGATCAAATTAGAATGCAAACTGAGATACGTCAAGTTTCGGCAGCCAAAGATCTCGGCAGGTACATTTCCCGAAATTCGATTCAAACTGAGATCCAAGATATCTAGATTTTCCAAGTTCCCAATCTCTCTCGGTATTGGTCCTGTAAGCTTGTTATCTCTAACTTCGAACCAAATTAGAGACGAACAGTTTGCGATATTTTCCGGTATGTCACCCGATAAATTGTTGGAGAAAAGTTGGAGTATTTTCAGTTTCTTGAACTGAAAGATTTCTGGGGGAATATTCCCAGTCAAACCGTTAGAACTCAAAACAAGAATTTCGAGATTCTGACATTTGGAAATTGAGGATGGAATGGATCCCACTAACTTGTTTTCATACAAGAAAAGTCGTTGAAGTTTCGTAAGGTTTCCGATTTCGGATGGTATCGTACCAACGATATTGTTGTTGCTTAAGTCGATCTGAGTGAGCTCCTTACAGTTTTCTAATTGTGCTGGAATTTCATCTGATATTTGATTCATTTCGAGTATGAGTTCTTGCAAAGCAGATAAGTTCCTGAAACTTTCCGGAATGTTTCCGGTTAACGAGTTCGCCGAAAAATCAAGAATTGTTAAGTTCTTGCAATTCCCGAGCTCTGATGGAATGGTACCCGCCAAGGTGTTCTCCCAGAGAAAAAGATTTCGGAGATTTTTTAGGCTTCCAAGACTTTTCGGTATTGAACCGGTGAGCGAGTTTTGATAGAGATAAATGTTTTGGAGGGCGCTACAGTTGACAAGTTCAGGTGGAATTTGGCCGGAGAGGAGTGATGTGTACATGTTCATGGTTTCAAGCTTCTTGAGGAGACCAAGACTCGGAGGAAGGAAACCCGACACGCTTGTTTCGGCTAGGCCTAACATGGTCAACTCGGTACAATTCCCGATTTCTCGAGGTATAAGGCCTCCGAGATTCTTGTTCCCACCTGCTCTCATCAACTGGAGGTTCTTCAAGTTGCCAATTGAACGGGGTATCTCACCATTGAGCTGGTTGTCATAAAGAGTCAGCCATTTCAAGCTTGTGAGGTTGCCGATTTGAACCGGAATCGAGCCCTCTAGCTGGTTCGAGTTGAGGTGGATTTCTTGGAGCTTAAACAAGTTGCAAATCTCAGATGGGATTTCACCGGTTAACGCATTGCCACTCAAGTCCAAGTAATTCAATTCATGTAGTATAGCAATCTCTCTTGGGACTGAACCCGTGAGGTTTGTACTAGAAAGTACAACCTTGGTTAATGAAACCAAGGAAGAGAGATTAGTTGGAACTGTACCATATAAACTCAAGTACCTTAATTCCAATTCCACGACCTCCTTGTTGATGTTGCAAGTGATTCCAAGCCACCCACATGGAGTTTCATCTGTTGGGTTCCAATTAGACAAGGCCTCAGTGGGTCCATTCAGGCTTTGCTTCCATGAAAGAAGAGCTTCGCCTTGTGGATTAACTGCAAAAGCTACAAAAGGGTTCAAGAGGGGAAGGACGATCGTTAAGAAGGAGAAGAGGGTGTTCCATGGATTTAGAGGCATTGCAGCTATGCTACAAAAGTGGAATGAGAGGGAGGAAAGTATACAAAGGAAGAGGGGTTGGTTGTGTTTGAACTAAAAATGTTGGTTGGATTGAGGCTAGGGAGAGACGATGAGAGGAACCAAATCATATATTGTGGGCTACAAGCTTGTAGTAACAATATTTTAAATTTCTCTATTTCGATTTAAATTCTAATCCAAGGATTGGGTATGGCGGTTTGGCCCCCCAAAACGAAAAACCAAGACTTTGCCTTTACGCGTAAAAATGTTTTATCATGCATGTAATGATGCACAGAATACAAAAGAAAAAAAAATCCCCTCCATTCTCTATAAAATATTCACCGTGAACCTTTTTCGAACAAGTTTAAATAAATCCATTGGGTTTTCATTTTGATTTAATCATCTAACATTATTTCTCCTTGCTAGATGGATGCTTCACGGTCCCATGGAACTCTATTTTTCATCACAATGATTACAAATAAGTATTATTTTTGTATAATGTGCAGATTAATAAAATATTGTATGCAAAAAAATAATAATAAAAAATATAATTGAAAATGAACGATAAAATACATGGTAAAAATGAAAAGTTACTTTATGTTACATAGAGAAATGAAATTATGTAAGATTGAGTTTTATCACAACCTAAAAAGTATAATGGATTATTAAAATAATCTAAATAAATAATAAAATTTTTAATTTTTTTTGCGCTTTTGGTAATATAGTTTGGGTTGCAGTGCAAGGCACATGCTGCACCTTAAGCAAGAAAAATAAGATAATATTTATTTTGGAAGAAGTATGAAATCATGTACTTAAATTTAGTATAGTTATTTACCATATGAATATATGTTTAATATAATAATTTCTTAGATCCTATTTTACTAAAAGTGATATCTACTCACGAAAAAATTCTGCTAAGAATGATAATAAATGTCATCATCTTCCAATAATAAATAATTAAGTTTTGATAAGACATTACCACAATATTTAAAATTTCATAATGAATGATATATGCTATAATTGAAACTTTTCATCAAATTAAATACTTACAACCATCTACAATGAATATTCTGTTATTCATATTTCCTAATTTATCATCTTATTTTATAAGTGTAATTACGATGTTTAACTTATTTAATTTGTAATGAACACCCTGTTAAGTAAGGAAAAAAAGGACATGTCATTGAAGTTTTCATTAGATAAACTTATAAATCTAGAAGATTTAAACCTCTAGTAAATTATTGTTCTCTAGGTAGCAAATAGAGACCATACATCACCATTCTTATTTTCCAAGTATTACCACCACATAAAACTCAAAATACATGAATAAATTTTTGGGACATTTAAGACATTAATTGCACATCGAAATTTTCTAGGAGTCATAAGATTTCATTAAAGTTTAACTAAAACAGTAATAGCAGGCGTATATGCTCGTTTACAAAAAATTGTGCTTAAAAAAATGAATTTTGGCTGAACAAATTAAGACATTACCAAAAAAGAAGTCTAGGAACACAACAAAATGTCATAATATTTTCATATTACGTTTATTTTTAGCTATGGAAGGCCCTGGTATGATATTTTATTATTTTATTTTAGAGTAATATTATGTTCACAATATTTTCATAACAAATCTTAGGATGCAAATTGTTATTGGTTTTAAGCTGGGCCAACCACTTTAAATTATGCATTAAAAAAATTTAAAAAAAACAAAACAAAATGCCAAGTGAAGAAAATTGTGCTTTAAACAGTAAATTTTGGCTCACTAAATTTTGACTAAACCAAAAACGAAGTTTAGGAACACAACAAAATGTCATAACTTTTTCACAATATCTTTTATTTCCAACAATGGTAGGTCCTGGTCTGATATTTTATTATTTGTGTCTATAACATTTTCACAATAAATTTTAAGTGGCAAATTGTTACTGGTTTTAAACTATGATTACCACTTAAAATTGTGCATTTAAAAAAAAAACAAAAAAAAACAAAAAACCAGTCCAAGAAGACTATGAGTGTAACAATGAATTTTGGCTCACCTAATTTGATTAAACCAAAAAAAGAAAAAAAGAAAAAGAAAAAGAAAAAGAGAGGAATATAACAAAATGATACAACATTTTCACAAGAAGACTAGATTTATTCCCTCATAATAGCTAGACCAGTACCCGATTTTGAATTACAATATCATGATCCATAGATAAGATTTTTGACTTCCACAAAGATTCCACTTAATTATGTCTTAAATGCATTCCAAAAAGCAGATTAGAAAGTATGACAATTTAAAATATGAGTCCTTGAATGATATAAGTTTCCACGAAGGTGCTCTAATGCTATTATCATGGTTAATGGTCCATGAATGTAAGGATATAATTATTTGTTCAAGATCCTTACCAGTCAAATATCCTTTGTATTGTTTTTGTATGATGAGTTTTTCCTTTTAGAATGAACATTAATTGTTTTGGTTTTCTTTCTCCTTTTCTAAAGAATTAATTGTTTGAACTTTGATATCTCATTAGCATTCTTTAATCATTAAACATTTAAACAATAGAAAGAGATGAGAATTAAGATAGCACTGATAGATATTTATATGCTGCAAAGTGATTAGAAGTCTTCAACCTGTAGATGTTTCTTCAAGTCATTGGCCAAAGACTTGGAAAATTATGGCATCGTGGGTCTCTCTATTAGTGAGCATAAAGACTTATGAAAATTATGACCTTAATGGGTCTTTCTTTCAAGTCCAAATCTTTTGTCCAATTTTTCCTGCTCTACTCTATACTTCATAAATAAAAATATGTCATATGTAACCTAATTTTTTTTTTAGGGGGATAACCTAATTAATTCAATTCTAATTTTATTCCTTTAATAATTAGAATACCCAAAATAAATAAATAAAAACCCACCAAACCCCATCACCCCATTGGTCCACAACCAGTCCACCACTACCTTCACTGGTGACACTAGCAAGAGGTAGCTGACGCCTTCGTCATTGCCATTCACAAGCATGAATTGCAAAAGACTTACGAAAATTATGACCATATGGATCCTTCTACTAACCAAACTAGTGTAAACTGGGGGCTGTAAAATTTTGGCAAAACTATATTATTGGTCCCTAAAGTTTACCTTACGAAGGTAATTGGTCTCTCAAGTTTCAAGTGAAAACTATTGGTCTCTTAAATTTAAAAAATGAGCATTGTATGTCATTTTGTTAATTGTTGTTTTTGTTATTACCTATGTGGTTAACGGAACAATGATTTACACGTAATTAACTTTAAAATAGATTTACACATACACATGTTTTAATTAATTCATTCATTGATTCACCACTCTGTTTAAAACCTAAAAATTAAAACTCGATAAGTCTCTCCTTATCTCTCTCGCCTTCTTCCTCTACCATCTATTGGCAATACCTAAAACCAAAATTTAATCCGGTTGGTTTATCTGCACAATACCAGAGTCCTTTTTGAGTCAATAGTGGATACAATTGTTTCAATTTCAAAATATCTTCTTTTCAAATTTGAATCTAACCTAAGTCTCCCCTTTAATTTCATTTTCACTGGGTTTCTAATCTAAATCTAGCCTTAATATTCTTTCTCAAATCCAAATCTAAGTGTTCACAATGCATGATGAAACCATATGGGAAAAAGGAGCAAGAGCTCCATATAGGCATATACATCTAAATTCAGATCCTATTTGTACAAAAATCCGACCTATAAGTTTTTTTTTTCATCATGCCACGTCAATTTCGTAAAATACTTGTAGTAAAAATATGACACGTCATTATTCCATTAGTCATATAAGCAATAACACTAACGGTAGTTAACAAAAGGACTAGCAACTCTCATTTTTAAAATTGAGGGATCAATAGTGCTTATTTAAAACTTAAAAGATCAATAGTGTAGTTTCACCTAAAATTTTTTAATGCACAATTATTGATTCAAGCTAGCTTGAAACTAAAGAAATCAGGTGCCAAAGACGTGAAAATTTTGCTCTCATAGGTCTCCTCTACTTACCAACGTAAAATTGGAGGCTATAGAATTGTTTTATGCTGATTAATTGATTCTAGATTAATTGTTGGCAACCAATCTTTGCTTCTTGGTGCTAAACCTCAAAAGGATATCATAATCGGCTGTTAATTATTTAATTTATTTTTACTGTTTTCTCCTTTTATTGATCTCAATCTTCTCTCGTCATTTGACAAAGAACAGTGCATTGTTTTCTCTTTTTATTGATCTCAGTCTCCTCTCATCCCTTGACAAAGAACAATGCACTGTTTTATCTTTTTATTGACCTCAAGGTTCCTCTTGTC
This sequence comes from Quercus gilva, assembly GCA_023621385.1. Taxonomy (NCBI): domain Eukaryota; kingdom Viridiplantae; phylum Streptophyta; class Magnoliopsida; order Fagales; family Fagaceae; genus Quercus; species Quercus gilva. The sequence continues at coordinate 9,074,181 of CM042482.1, read as the reverse complement.
TTTTGACAAAGAATAGGGGGAGGGTGTTTGGTCATTTGAGACTTTCCTCTAGCTTTATTAAAAATTCAATATTGTTTATTTAATTTTATTTTGAACATAAGTTAAGTATTATTCATCATGATGGAACACTATTTTTCATCATGATGATTACAAATTAGTACTATTGTTGTATAATGTGCAGATTAATAAAATATTGTATGTAAAATATAAAACAAAATCAACAATATAATTGAAAATGAACAATAAAATACATGGTAAAAATGAAAATTTACTTTATGTTACATAGAGAAATGAAATTATGTAAGATTCATAAATTAGTTTTTATTGTTTTTTAATTGTTATTTGATGTTGGGTGCTTGAGTCCCTAGGAACACTGCTTTTCATCATAATCCTTGTCAACATTAATTTTCTATGATTTTCCCCTTGTTTTAACTTGTGAGTTGGGTGTAGACCGTAGACTGTTGTGGATTCAGTAAACGCAAAACCGAATAGTCAATACAATGGGCTTGAAAGTTGCAAGATCAAATAAGCAATTGGGAAAATGCTTGTCCCATATCCTCTCAACAAATATTTAAGAGAAAAGAATGCCAGTCCATTTGAAATTTTACTTATATAAGATACATTTTTTTCATATGTATCTAAAAATTGACCAAGAAGAAGAAGAAAGAAGAAAAAGATACGCATTAACATATGAATCACAAGATTTATTCCATCATCATAGCTAGACCAGTACAGATTATGAATTATAATATCATGGTTTATGGATAGGATTTTTTACTCCACAAAGATTCCATTTATGTCTTAGATGTATTCCAAAAAGCAGATTAGAAAGCATGACAATTTAAAAACGAGTCCTTGAATGATATGAGTATCCACGAAGGTGCTCTAATGCTATTAAATATTTCTTATCGTGGTTAATGGTACATGAATGTAAGGATATAATTATTTGTTCAAGATCTTTACCAGTCAAATATCCTTTGTATTGTTTTTTGTATGATGACTTTTTCCTTTTAGAATGAGCATCAGTTGTTTAGGTTTTCTTTCTCCTTTTCTAAAGAATTAATGGTACATCATTTGTTTGAACTTTGATATCTCATTAGCATTCTTTAATCATTGAACTTTTAATTGCACGATACATAAAAAAATTTAAACAATAGAAAGAGATGAGAATTAAGATGGCATAAATAGATATTTATATGCTGCAAAGTGATTAGAAGTCTTCAACCTGCAGATTTTTCTTCAAGCCATTGGCCAAAGCATCGGAAAATTATAGGCCTTGTGGGTCTCTTATTAATTCAATTCTAATTTTATTCCTTTAATAATTAGAATACCCAAAATAAATAAATAAAAACCCACCAAACCCCATCACCCCACCGGTCCACAACTAGTCTGCCACTACCTTCACCGGTGATACTAGCAAGAGGTAGCTGATGCCTTTGTTGCTGCCATTCACAAGAGTGAATTGCAGAAGACTTATGAAAATTATGACCATATGGATCCTTCTACTAAGTACTAACCAAACCAGTGTAAATTGGGGCTGTAAAAATTTGGCAAAACTATATTATTAGTACCTAAAATTTATCCTATAAGGTAATTGGTCCCTCAAGTTTCAAGTGAGAACTATTGGTCTCCCAAAATTAAAAAATGAGCATTGTATGTTATTTTGTTAACTGTTTTTATTGTTATTACCTAACTATGTGGCTAACGAAACAATAATGTGACATTTTTTTTTTTTTTTTTACCAATGTGACATTTTTTTTTTTATAAAGAAGAAAAAATAGATTTTATATGTATTATGCCACGTAATTAACTTTAAAATAGATTTACACATACACATGTTTTAATTAATTAATTCATTGATTCATCACTCTGTTAAAAACTTCAAAATAAAAACTGGGTAAGTCTCCCCTTATCTCTCTTGCCTTCTTCCTCTACCATCTGTTGGCAATACCCAAAACCAAACTTTAATCCGATTGGTTTATCTGCACAATACCAGAGTCCCTTTTGAGTCAATAGTGAATACAATTGTTTCAATTTCAAAATATCTTCTTTTCAAATCTGAATCTAACCTAAGTCTCCCCTTTAATTTCATTTTCACTAGGTTTCTAATCTAAATCTAGCCTTAATCTTCTTTCTCAAATCCAAATCTAAGTGTTCACAAGGCATGATGAAACCACATGGGAAAAAGGAGCTAGAGCTCCATATAGGCATATACATCCAAATTCAGATCCTATTTGTACAAAAATCCGACCTATAAGTTTTTTTTTTCATCATGCCACGTCAATTTCGTAAAATACTTGTAGTAAAAATATGACACGTCATTATTCCATTAGTCATATAAGCAATAACACTAACGGTAGTTAACAAAAGGACTAGCAACTCTTATTTTTAAAATTGAGGGATCAATAGTGCTTATTTAAAACTTAAAAGATCAATAGTGTAGTTTCACCTAAAATTTTTTAATGCACAATTATTGATTCAAGCTAGCTTGAAACTAAAGAAATCAGGTGCCAAAGACGTGAAAATTTTGCTCTCATAGGTCTCCTCTACTTACCAACGTAAAATTGGAGGCTATAGAATTGTTTTATGCTGATTAATTGATTCTAGATTAATTGTTGGCAACCAATCTTTGCTTCTTGGTGCTAAACCTCAAAAGGATATCATAATCGGCTGTTAATTATTTAATTTATTTTTACTGTTTTCTCCTTTTATTGATCTCAATCTTCTCTCGTCATTTGACAAAGAGCAGTGCACTGTTTTCTCTTTTTATTGATCTCAGTCTCCTCTCATCCCTTGACAAAGAACAATGCACTGTTTTATCTTTTTATTGACCTCAAGGTTCCTCTTGTCTTTTGACAAAGAATAGGGGGAGGGTGTTTGGTCATTTGAGACTTTCCCCTAGCTTTATTAAAAATTCAATATTGTTTATTTAATTTTATTTTGAACATAAGTTAAGTATTATTCATCATGATGGAACACTATTTTTCATCATGATGATTACAAATTAGTACTATTGTTGTATAATGTGCAGATTAATAAAATATTGTATGTAAAATATAAAACAAAATCAACAATATAATTGAAAATGAACAATAAAATACATGGTAAAAATGAAAATTTACTTTATGTTACATAGAGAAATGAAATTATGTAAGACCGAGTTTTATCACAACCTAAAAAGTATAATGGGTTATTAAAATAATCTAAATAAATAATAAAAATTTTAATTTTTTTGCACTTTTGGTAACATAATTTAAATTGAAATTATATTTTCAAAATTCTTGAAACTTTTATGTTAGAGGTTTATTTAGAAAAATATTATTTTAATTATTTGAATGTACTTACAAAGCCTCACATGCTATAAGGGACAAAACAAAAGGAAAATATTAAAAATAAAAAAAGAAAATAAAGGAGGGAGAGTACCATCTATATATATATATATATATATATGATTCTTAAAACAACGTTGGGTATATGGAGCCATATTTTTGCAAACCTTATCAACACATACGCTTAAGAAAATACCTTTGGTTTTGCATTTTCATTTAATCATCTAATCTATTTTCCTACTATGGTGGGAGGATATCGATCGCATAAATCATCCTCTCATAGCATGTGAAACCTACACATGTGAGATTCATGTGTTTTGAGAGAGGCATCTCATAAATTAGTTTTTATTGTTTTTTAATTGTTATTTGATGTTGGGTGCTTGAGTCCCTTGGAACACTGCTTTTCATCATAATCCTTGTCAACATTAATTTTCTATGATTTTCCCCTTGTTTTAACTTGTGAGTTGGGTGTAGACCGTAGACTGTTGTGGATTCAGTAAACGCAAAATCGAATAGTCAATACAATGGGCTTGAAAGTTGCAAGATCAAATAAGCAATTGGGAAAATGCTTGTCCCATATCCTCTCAACAAATATTAAAGAGAAAAGAATGCCAGTCCATTTGAAATTTTACTTATATAAGATACATTTTTTTCATATGTATCTAAAAATTGACCAAGAAGGAGAAGAAAGAAGAAAAAGATACGCATTAACATATGAATCACAAGATTTATTCCATCATTATAGCTAGACCAGTACAGATTATGAATTATAATATCATGGTTTATGGATAGGATTTTTGACTCCACAAAGACTCCATTTATGTCTTAGATGTATTCCAAAAAGCAGATTAGAAAGCATGACAATTTAAAAACGAGTCCTTGAATGATATGAGTATCCACGAAGGTGCTCTGATGCTATTAAATATTTCTTATCATGGTTAATGGTACATGAATATAAGGATATAATTATTTGTTCAAGATCTTTACCAGTCAAATATCCTTTTTATTGTTTTTTGTACGATGACTTTTTCCTTTTAGAATGAGCATCAGTTGTTTAGGTTTTCTTTCTCCTTTTCTAAAGAATTAATGGTACATCATTTGTTTGAACTTTGATATCTCATTAGCATTCTTTAATCATTGAACTTTTAATTGCACGATACATAAAAAAATTTAAACAATAGAAAGAGATGAGAATTAAGATGGCATAAATAGATATTTATATGCTGCAAAGTGATTAGAAGTCTTCAACCTGCATATTTTTCTTCAAGCCATTGGCCAAAGCCTCAGAAAATTATAGGCCTTGTGGGTCTCTTATTAGCTAGCGTGAATTGTGGAAGACTTGTGAAAATTATGACCTTATGGGTCATTCCACTAACCAAATTAACCAATGTAAACTAGAGGCTGTAAAATTTTAGTAAAATAGTACTATCGGTTCTTAAAGTTTACTCTATGAGTACAATGCATCCCTCAAATTTTATGTGAGCACTATTGGTCTCTCAAATTTAAAAAATTAGCATTATTAGTCATTTTGTTAACTGTTATTATTGTTTTGCCTATATGGCTAACAGAAGTTAGGGAACAATAATGTGGCGTCTTTTTTTTTTTAATCGATGTAACAAAAAGAAGAAAAATAGATTTTACATGTATTATGGAATGTAATTAACTTTAAAATAGATCTACACGTACACATGTTTTAATTAATTAATTCATCAATCTGTTAAAAACTTAAAAATAAAAACTAGATTAGTCTCCCCTTATCTCTCTTGCAATTCTTCCTTTGCCATTTGCTGGCAATACCCAAAATCAAACTTTAATATGGCTGGTTTATCTTCACAATACCAAAGTCCCTTTTGAGTCAATAGTGAATACAATTGTTTCAATTTCAAAATATCTTCTCAAATCTAAATCTAATCTAATTCTCCATTTTAATTTCACTTTCACTAGAATTATAATTTAAATTTAACCTTAATCTTCTTCTCAAATCCAAATCTAAGTGTTCACAAGACATGATGAAGCCATATGGGAAAAAGAATAAGCAAGAGCTCTATATAGGCATATACATGCAAATTCATATCCAATTTGTACTAAAGGAGCACAATTGTTTTAGATACAATTGCTTCAACAAAAATCAAAAATAGAAAAATAGAGAGAGGATTCAATGATAGTTAAAGACTAAAACAGAAAACCAAAAATGGTGTTTGAAAGTTCAAATACTAAACCCATATTCATTACATGAAAGTTCAAAATTAAGCACCCAAAAAAGATAAACAAAGACCCAATCTTGCTTTGGTGTCCAACGCAACAAAAACCCAGAAAAAAAAAAAGAAAAAAAAGAAAAAAAAGAAAAAAAAAGAAGGACATAATCAATAAAATCACAAATAATTCGTGGTGATGTGAAGAAGGCAGAATGGAGATGAACAATGGGCTTACATTTGAGAATTTTGATGTTTTGGTGTTTTACGTTTTTATTTTAAATCTTTTTTTAAAGCTGATGAAGCTTCATGCCAGGTCACTTTTGTGAAACACTTAGTTGTAAAACACACAGACAATAGCAATAACGGCAATTAACAAAAGGACTATAAACAGTCCTCATTTTTTAAATTTAAGGGACCAATAGTGATTACTTATAACTTAAATAATCAATTGCACTCACACAGTAAACTTCAATACCAATATTGTAGTTTCGAGCAAAAATTTTTGATGCAAAATTTTTGAATCCAGCCAGCTTGAAACTGAAAAAATCAAATGCCCAAATTTTGTTCTCATGGGTCTCCTCTACTTACCAGCATAAAATTGGAGGCTATAGAATTGTTTTATGTCTATGCGGATTAATTGATTCTAGATTAATTGTTGACAACTAATCTTTGCTTCTTGGTGCTAAACCTCGAAAGGATATAATGCTCGACTTTAAATATTTAATGTATTTTTACTGTTTTCTCCTTTTATTGACCTTAGTCTTCTCTTGTCCCTTGACAAAGAATAGTGCACTGTTTTCTCTTTTTATTGACCTCAATCTCCTCTTGTCCCTTGACAAAGAACAGTGCACGTCCCTTAACAAAGAACAATGCGCTATTTTCTCTTTTTATTGACCTCAATCTCCTTTCGTCCCTTGCAAAGAAGAGAAAGAACAGTGCATTGTTTTCTCTTTTTATTGACCTCAGTCTCCTCTCGTCCCTTGACAAAGAACAATGCACTATTTTCTCTCCTCTCATCCCTTGACAAAGAACAATGCATTGTTTTCTCTTTTTATTGACCTCAATCTCCTCTCCTCCCTTGACAAAGAACAGTGCACTGTTTTCTCTTTCTTTCAATTTCAAGTTTCCTCGTCTTTTGACAAAGAACAGGGGGAGGGTGTTTGGTCATTTGAGACTTTCCTCTAGATTTCAGTGTTGTCTCAAGTATTAAAAATTCAATATTGTTTATTTAATTTTATTTTGAACACAAGTTCAGTTTTAGTTTGCTCACGAATTATTTGATTAATTTATTTTATTCTTGTACATAATAAATACTACAACTAAATTTTTTGCATTCCTTCACAAATCTATACCAGGTTGTAATCCATGCTTATGCATGGAAATAGTAGTGATAAAGGAAAAAAATTGAAGAATTATTAATATTTGTTTGGATTTTGTAAATTATAATTATAATTATAATAATTATTATTTACTGTTGTTAATATTTGTATAAGGAATATGATACTATGGAACTCTATGCTTGATAACAATCTTGTAAAATGTAAAAACATCATATGTACAAATTAAATGTGCCTACTTTATAAATTTAGACAAAATAAACGGAGATAATTTGTTTTCTTACAAAAGAAAATGATAAGTAATCGGTTTATATCCTAGAATAAAAAAAAATAAAAAAATAAAAAAAAAGTAATCGGTTTATATCCTAAAGCTTTAAATCAAACTTGTTATCTGCTCTGCCAAGGCAAAACCATGAGCTATCATAAGTCTTCTTCTTTTTCTTTTTTTTTTTTTTTTTTTTTTTTGCGAGTAAAGATACAAATGGACACATGCATGCGGTATGGGTGAATTTATTTATTTTTCCTGTTTTTAAGTAATATTTTCGTAGTATTATTGTTTTGTGCAAATTAAAGTGTGCAAACAATGATGATGAGGTGGTCTTATATCGATCAAGATCTTCTATATATAGTTCTAGGAAAACTTTACCATATAAAGTCACTTTAATTTTAACATTTCGTTTATAATAAATTCAGATTATGTCATATCATTGATTAACTAACAAAATCACTAAAATAATGGTTTCTAAAAAGCAGATAAAAAAAAAAAAAAATCTAAACTTTAGATTCATCCCCTCCCCCAAACCCTCCGCCTCAACCTCCAACTGACAACCAACATTAGCGGTGGCTGATCTAATAAGAGCTACCTTAAGCCTATGGACAAATAAATTTGGTAGAGTGCTGAAGCAATTATCTTAAAATTACACTAACCAGACATTGTCTAACTTTTAAAATCTAATTTGGAATTTAATTGAATTTTCTCTTAGTCTTAAGATGGTTTAAATCATAGGTAATTATATAAAAAAACTAATATATAACCTCATGTATATACACGAGTATATTTAAAAACAATCACAATTACACACATATATGAGTTCGAATTATACCTAGTATTAGGGTTACAACTTACACAATTTTTAAGCCGTAAATTTCTAAAATATGTAATGATTTCTCATTTTATATATATATATATATATATTATATAGTTTGTATCTCTAGCATTATTCATTTTTATCTATTCACACCACTAACATCACGTTTTCACTTACTAATAAACACTCATTATATCATTAATTTGTAAAAAATGTTGTAATATAGTTTGAAACTCTTGCATTATCATTTCTAAAATATATTAAAAAAAAATAATGAACTTTTTTTAGAAAAAAAAAATCAAAATATGTCAACTAGTTGAGTTATAAGGCTCTTGGACATACCTAACAAGAGTTAAATGGTCATGATGCAAAGATTATTTTATTTATATAAATATATATTGTGGGGCCTAGGAATTAGGCAACCCCGGCCTACTTCGTACCGAGCCCAAGGACCATGCCGAGGAGGAAGAAACTTCCGAAGATAACGTGAAAAAGTTCGGATTACCCAGAAGGACCGCCGAGAACAACTATGTCCTCGGCCAACCCCGACCAAAGGAGAGAGAGTCAACGCCCCATCAAAGACAGCCTCCTAGAGCACCCCAAAAGAAAGAACAAGTATAATGTGTCGATCATGGGAGGACGATAGAAAAGTAAATCTAAGACAAACTGTCACCTCCACATTAAATGCCCACCGCTGGCGTTCTGACTGCATTAATGAGAAAATGACCCCTGAACACTGCGGCCTTGGTAGCTGCAACACATAGAAGGATGGAAAAACGGTTGATGGGACAAGCACTCGAGTAGTGACCTGCCTGGTCGACAAATGTAGGGCTAGGATCAACTAAAAAGAGATATATAATGTAAGAAACTCTTCTGAAAATGGGGCTCTTTCCGGAAGGGGGAAGAAGGAAGGCTAACTGGTCCTCCCTGGAAAAGAGCTTACCAAATTGAGCCAAGAATAAACCTTCTTCATCAAACACGATTTATCTTAGTTTGGTTGCCATGAACGCCATGCTAACTGCTGTTTATTCACTAAAACCTAACCCTTTAAACCCGCTCTATACAAATTCATTGTATCGGGTTAGCTGGGCTTGAGTCCACTTCCTCTAAGGAAAAGTGCTTAAACTTGGTCCCTACAATTGGCACCGTCTTTAAGAAGGGGCTTGTGTGATAGCGAGTGCAGCGGTTAGTTAAGGTGGGCCCAAACTCTCATCAGCAAGGGTCCCTGGAGATGGCCACTTTGATGGTTGTGCAGGTTGCGGGAAAGCACCACCATTGTTTCTGGGAGCATACATGGTCTTTGTCATAACTCAGCACTCACTTAAGTCAACACTTCGAAGTGCTGATTATATAGGGTGGCTCGCTATGTGGGACACAGCCCTGGGGGCTTCTGGCATCAGTCGTATGCTCCGTACCTCCATTATATGGGGTTGGTCCTCGAAGAAAAAACTAAGTCCTAGACAGAACCAAGGTATTGCATGATCCTCGGACTCAAACCTATAGGGAAACTAGGTACTTTAGAAGAAAACTAAGTCCTAGATAGAACCAAGGTATTGCATGATCCTCGGACTCAAACCTGTGGGGAAACTAGGTACTTCAGAAGAAAACTAGGTCCTAGACAGAACCAAGATATTGCATGGTCCTCGGACTCAAACCTGTGGGGAAACTAGGTACTTCAGAGTAAAACTAAGTCCTAGAAAGAACCAAGGTATTGCATGGTTCCTGAACTTAAACCTGTGGGGAAACTAGATACTTCAAAAGAAAACTAAGTCCTAGACAAAACCAAGGTATTGCATGGTCCTCGAACTCAAACCTGTGAGGAAACTAGGTACTTCAGAAAAAAACTAAGTCCTAGACAGAACTAAGGTATTGCATGGTTCTCAGACTCAAACCTATGGAGAAACTAGGTATTTCCAAAAAAAAAAAAAAACTAAGTCCTAGACAGAACTAAGGTATTGCATAGTCTTCAGACTCAAACCTGTGGGGAAACTAGGTACTTCAGAAAAAAAAACTAAGTCCTAGACAGAACTAAGGTATTGCATAGTCCTCGGACTCAAACCTGTGGGGAAACTAGGTACTTCAAAAAAAAAAAAAAAAAAAAAAAAAAAAAAAAAACTAAGTCCTAGACAGAACCAAGGTATTGCATGGTCCTTGGACTCAAACCTGTGGGGAAACTAGGTACTTCAGAAAAAAACTAGGTCCTAGACAGAATCAAGGTATTGCATGGTTCTCGGACTCAAACTTGTGGGGTATCTAGGCACTTCAGAAGAAAACTAAGTCTTAAAAAGAACCAAGGTATTGCATGGTCCTCAGACTCAAACCTACGGAAAAACGATCCTCGGATCAGACACTTGGGGGAAGACGACGCCGCGGCATCACTATGAACGCTGAACGGAGCCTTGGTGCACGGTGGTTCCCCCCCGATCGCTTGTTTAAATCCAACGTGCTTGGCTAGTCGCACAATCCACGGGGCAGAGCACCCGATTATCTTCCTGGTTATTCCTATATTATTAACTCAGTTAAAGATAGCGACCAAGGGCTATCATCGGCTTTGTCGAAATTAGGGTGACAATTATTTATTACTACTAACAACATCAATTCTAAGTCCCATTGGAGGCAAAAAATAACACAAACATTAAATAATTATTGCAGGGAAAATAAAAGATTCGAAAGTAAGAAGAACGGCTCTTTTTTATTGATCAAAAGGGAGATACATCATACATCAGATAGCCGAGGCATGCTTGTTTTAAAGCTAACTATAATAGAAGAGGCTATGGCAGACATGTTTTAAAGCTAACTACAATAGGAGAGGCTAAGGCAGGCTTATTTTAAGGCTAAATCTAAAAAGAGAAAGCACATGGGAATGGTAGATTCACAGCCTCATCCCAGCAGCAGTCGAGCCAGTGGGGATGGCACCGACGATGAAAAAGAAGAAGAGGCGGAAGTGCCTAATGGCCCCATCCTAGGATGTTCCCTTGATTCTCTCCCAGTTTCACGATAACTGGGCATTAGGAGAGGGCAACACTCGAACGTCAACCGTTCAGTAATCTCGCAAACCTCCATCGGGGTCCTACCATCAACGCGAGACCCAAACTGTGTCACGCCGAAAGTCTAATGCGACCCGCGCTTGCTTCGATTCTTGGCTGAAGGAGGAAGGCCTTCTTCCTTGCTCGGTTGAAGGGAAGGAACATCTTTGTCCTTTGCTTCCTTTGCCTCAACTGCCTCACCCTTATCCAGGGCCATCTTATTCCCTAAGCCTGGATCACGACCTTGGCAAAGTCCTTGGAAATGCCTAAAGTGTTGAGGGCTTAAAGTTTCTGATGGACGTGGAGATATGTAAATAGGAAAGAACAATTCCCCCAGAGGGCCTTATATAGAAGGCAAAATCTAGTAAAAATTAATCCGCACGAAATTCGAGGAGAGAGATACGGCGAAGCAAATTCCACCCAATTTCTAAAGAAATTCCCAACCGTTGAATCTGCGCCACTTCACGAGGACATTAATGAGAGTGCGCCTCGTACACTGAAACGTCAAGTGCGTGCCTTGGACAGGTGAAAAGACTCTGGCGCTAATGAAGGACAAGACTTGATAAGCCATGGCAAAGGCCCGAGGACATCAAAATCCTCCTCTCCACCCGAGGAGCCTGACAGCAGGATTTTGAGGGGCTATTGTGGAGCCTAGGAATTAGGCAACCCTGACCCACTTCATACCGAGCTCAAGGACCATGCCGAGGAGGAAGAAACTTCCGAGGATAACGTGAAAAAGTCCGGATCACCTAGGAAGACCGTCGAGAACAACTATGTCCTCGGCCAACCCCGACCATAGGAGGGAGAGTCAACGCCCCATTAAAGACAGCCTCCCAGAGCACCCTAAGGGAAAGAACAAGTATAATGTGCCGATCATGGGAGGATGGTAGAGTAGAAAATCCAAGACAAACTGTCACCTCCACATTAAATGCCCACCGCTGGCGTTTTGGCCGCATTAATGAGGAAATGACCCCTGAACACTGTGGCCTTGGTAGCTGTAACTCACAGAAAGATGGAAAAACGGCTGATGGGACAAGCACTCGAGTAGTGACCTGCCTGGTCGACAAATGTAGAGTTAGGATCAACTGAAAAGAGATATATAATGTAAGAAACTTTTCTGAAAAATGGGGCTCTTTTCGGAAGGGGGAAGAAGGAAGGCTAACTGGTCCTCCCTGAAAATGAGCTCACCAAATTGAGCCAAGAATAAACCTTCTTCATCGAACACGATTCATCTTAGTTTGGTTGCCATGAACACCATACTAACCGCTGTCCATTCACTAAAACCCGACCCTTTAAACCCGCTCTCTACAAATTCATTGTATTGGGCTACTCGGGCTTGAGTCCACTTCCTCCAAGGAAAAATGCTCAAACTCGGTCCCTACATATATATATATATATATATGATAAATGTTTCCATATTTTTGCTACGATTTTTTCAAAAATAAACGTATAATACTCGTACTATACACGTACTGTTTTTACACCATTTCCGTATTTTTATGACAAAATTTTGGAACATAATTCCATGAAAAATGCCGAATTTTACCTGTCCATATATTTATAGTATTAAACACGTACCATATTTTACTAACTATGTTTGGATTTACATGTAATTATTAATCTGAAAAAAAAAAAAAAAAAAATTAAAAAATTAAAAAATCTCACACATATCCAATCTATAATAAAACCCATCAACCCATGAAAAAACCAACATGAAGCGTCAGGTTGGTTGGTTAAATGAACACCCTTACTTGGATCTACATGTAATTATTAATCTGACATTACTTAAAAAGTATAAACAATGATATAAATACTAACAAATTGAATATTCAGTCATATAATCTCAAACACCCATCCTTATAAAAATAGAAAGGGAGAATAGCGATTGAAGCTCTTGGAGTGTTAAGGTTCCTCAAAATTGCTCACGCGGTTGGAGTAAATTTTTGGATCAAACATTCCATTGCTAATGGTGGTAAAACATTCGTTGGGCATGATAAATAAATAAATAACACTATTAAGTTCCTCGCACTATATTCAACAAGCAACCCAACAGGCCCACACGTTAATGCTTGTTCCCAGTAATGGGTTCACTAAATCAATGAATTAGTTGGGCTCATTTATTTCCTTTTTTGTTAAAAGGAAAATTGCATTAAGAAACTAGCTAGCCAACACAGGCATAGTACTATATGCAGAAAGCCCATAAGAGAACAGGCCAGAAGCATCAAAGTTTAGCAAACGGCAATAGACCAGTTGGGTTCGTCAAGGCATAGTTGGGCTCTCTAAATTTCAGCTCACAAAGCTTGTCAGTCTTTTAAGCCTTGCCCAAGCAGCTCATTACCCAACTTGGGCCACTCAACTTTTGCTGAAAGTCCAAGAGTTTCTTCGAACAGGTTTGATTTAAAATTCCTCTAAATTGTTGCATAAGAATACGGACAGCATTCCCACATATAAGAGAAAAAACGGAGAGAATTGCTTCTCATTTTATAGGCTATAGATGAAAGAATGGAAAAAAAAAAAAAACACTAGTGTTTTAATCGTCATCCTTGCAGCGCCCAGATTTCTAACTACAACCAACTAATTCAACATTTTTAGGTAGTCCATCCCCAACATGCTCATCAGGAAAGAAACTACATTCCCTATTACTATTTAGAACAAAATGAACAGAATTTACATTGTTTTTGCAAGAATCATGTCTCATGTGTGTTATAAATTCTAGCCTTTGACATAATTTGGAAATTACCTTTTGATGGTTACATACACTTAACAAAGTTCATTGCATACATTTACGAGAAAAACCAGTGTTACACAACTGCATGTTTGTTATCATATAAACTGTCACATTTAATTCCCTACTAAACTTCAGACATCTCCAAAACTTATCAAGAAAATCTTATTACTGATTTCTGGATATTTTGAAAAATGGTATTTGGTATAAAGGAGATTGTTCAATAATTTTTGCAGGGGATCGTGGCAGCAGGTCTTACACAATACAGAGCTTATTCTAATCCCCTAATTTTGTAATTTTGTTGTAAGCCAGTTGTTGACTGATGCTTGGGCATCGTCCCGTCGGTTAATCCAAGTTTTTATAGGGGAAGCATTTTCACACACTTTACCATAATTTGTTTGGTATCAATTAATAATTGCATTACATCACTTACACAAAAGTTCATCACTTAAAACACTCAAATTAATCTAATAACAACCTGACATGTGTACAAGTTGTAGCAGAATACGTGTCTCTAGACTGTTTGATCATGAATTAATACCAAAAAATAAAAGATGTTGAATTAAAAAGAAAATGACAATTAAGAGTTTAGGTGGATTTCTTAAACAAATATGGGAGAGTATTGGTCTTTGCAGTTTCATCATATCTTGGGGTAAATTAATTATGTGTTTGTTGTGTTTTGTGGAACAGTGTTGCTTACTTTGTAATCCTTTCATAGTTTAACTTTAATATCAATAAAGAACACTACTTATAAAAACTAGGTAAAAAAAAGGCCTAATTGAATCTTACTAGGTTGCATGAGTTTCATAGTTTAATATCAATAAGGAACCCTCCTTAAGAAAAAGAAAAAAAGTAGGAAAAAAAGGCCTAATTGAATCTTGCTAGGTTGTATGAGTTGACCCTGAAAATCCACATAATAATTTGCCTCAGTCAAAGAAATAAGCAACTTGTCCACATTTCACAGACCTTTATAATACATATGCTCTACTTTCCCAACGAATGATGTAATAAACAATGTGTGTATAAACCATGTAAGTGTCAATCTTTAAAACACTATGTGCTTTTTCTAATTTGTTTCTTCCCTGGAAAATGAGCTTTACACTAAGTCCCATAAATCTACTCTTAAATATATGAAAATGTATTTAATCATAACAAATCCTTCAGTTTGAAGAATTAGGTGGTATACAAAGAAGAGAAAACTCAACAACTTTCATAAGGACTTGAATTGAAATTCCACTTTTGTCTGCATTGAATATTTCTAGCAAAATTTGCCAATGTAGATAAAATTATTATTCTTTTTAATTCTTTAGTAGATGATCATTTTAAGTAGGAATTAAAGTACAAAACTAAAGGATGCTCCAACAGTCCAGCTAGAACTATCTGATTGTTTGTTTGATATAAGAAAGTGCTATCTCAATATTTGGCTAGATTATTCCACTTTCTATTTATTAAATACTCCCAAAAACCTCATAAATCAAAAGTGTGGTAGATTTTTGAGTCTAGGACCTCCGAATTTATGTCATACTCGGGTCAAACAAAGAGTTAAAAATAACGATGACAAATAATCTACCAACCAAACAAAAAGAAAAAAATATAAGGAGAAGCAAAATGCATCACAGCTTAGTAATATCAAAATAAAGTTTATTTCAACACATTTGATAGAAAAAAAAAATACTCTAGGAGAAACATAATTAAAATAAAACGTGCATAATTAAAACATCTTACTTAGCACTAGTTAGATGAACTCCACTCTTTAAGCGATCCAACCAACAACATCTTCTTTGTTCTGCAAAATGTAGGTAATAGACACAAGGATGTAATGGTAATAATAAAAAAGTGTAGTTTTAGAATATGTCTCCGATTATTTGGCACTTCAACTAGCTAGGAAAGCCCCTTAAAATAATAATAATAATAACAAATAAAATCAAATCAAATAAATACTTGTCCCAGGAGATTGGCGGTCACATAATAGTAATAGCCTCAACATTGACACAAAAATAGGTACTTGAATTTTTGACAAGTAGAAAATAAATTAAAGATGAAAAATCATCTTTACAATTTAAGAAGACATTTCTTAAGAACCAAAATTATGAAATAAAGTATTTTCTAATATGACTCTATATAAAAATGTATTTTAAAAAATAATACTATATAAATATATACCTGAAATCATTATTTGTATTTGCAAAATTCTGCTTCAATTAATTCTTCCACGAGCATTCTTCTTGGATCTTCGCACCTTGTTGCATTGTTTTCCATAAACACTATTCACTAGCCAATTTGATTTTTCACTTGAGAACACAAGATATCCCATACCTAATCCAAACATGAATCCACATCCATACCCCAACAACACAACTTTCCAATTAAACCCATTTGCAAACTCAAAATCATCTTCTTGGATGGTTGATGATAGTGGTGGGTGTTGTCCCTCATCATTGCCACAAGTTTTTGTCAACGGAAATCCACATAAACCCAGGTTTCCATTGTAAGAATCATTTGTAAACGTATTGAATTGTTTACCTTGAGGTATCAGTCCCACAAGATGGTTTTTTGAGAGATTTAAAATTGCCAGTGATGTAAGATCTGTCAATTGTATAGGAATGTCACCTGTGAGCTTGTTTGAGGAGAGATCTAACCATTCAAGATTAGTTAAATTTTCGAATAATATAGGTATATGACCAATAAGATTATTGTGTGAAAAATTTAGCCCTTTAAGTGATCCAAGCTTTCCAATTACCTTCGGAATTTCTCCTTTGAAACTATTGTTGGAAAAATCAATGATTGTCAATAGAGTTTGTATTTTCTCCACATTAATATCATTCCCTTTAATACAAATTGTAACAGAATCATAATAATAATCATCACCCATATATTGCAATCCACCTTTATCCATGTTCCCATTCATCATGGCTGTTAAATACTTGAAAAAGTTTGATGGCAAATGACCATGGAACATATTATGAGAGAGGTCTATGATTCTCAAATTAGGGAATGAGAATTTAGTCTTGTGATTGCCTGTGGAACCATGAAAGTTGTTTGATCGCAATGAGAGAACCTGCAACTTAGGAAGATTTTCCAACCAATGAGGGAATGTGTCATTAATATTGTTGTTAGCCGCGTCTAGAATTTCCAATTTTTTGCAATTGACCAATGAACGTGGCAAGGGCCCTTCTAATTGATTGCTGGCCAGTTTAAGACTTCTCAAGTTACTGCACTTTACAAATTTTGGGATAGTGCCATGAAGATTGTTATTTCGCAGATCCAAATCTATGAGATAATCACTCATGTTTCCCAAACATGGAGGAATCATACTAAAATGATTATGAGAGAAATCAAGGTAGTTGATAAGATTGAGATTGCAAATCAAGGAAGGGATCTCTCCACTTAAATTGTTCCCTGAGATTGAAAAGAAAACAATGTGAAGTGGAAGTACATGAAGTGGCCAAGTACCTTCAATCAAATTATCCGAAAAATCAACAAATTTCAAAGAAACAAGGCAGCTTAACTCACCAGGAAGGTTTTCCGTGATCAAATTAGAATGCAAATCCAGGTACGTCAAGTTTCGGCAGCCAAAGATCTCGGCCGGTACATTTCCCGAAATCTGATTCGATCCGAGATCCAAGAAATCCAGATTTTCCAAGTTCCCAATCTCTCTCGGTATTGGCCCAGTAAGCTTGTTATCATTAACTCGAAACCGAAACAAAGACGAACAATTTCCAATATTTTCTGGTATATTCCCAGTCAAATTGTTATTAGACAAATCAAGCACCTCGAGATTCTGACATTTGGAAATTGAGGATGGAATGGTACCAGTAAAGTTGTTCTCATTCAACTGTAAAACCTCGAGCGCCGGCAAGTCTCCGATAAAGTCCGGAATAGCACCGTGAAGCTTGTTGCGAAACAAGTTCAACAGCGTCATGTTTTTCAGCTGAGCAAACGAGGATGGAATTTCACCCGTGAGCATGTTGTTCGCCAAGTCCATGGATTTCAAGCTCGCCAAATTCCCAAGCTCCACCGTCAAAGACCCCGAAAGCGCATTCAATTGCAAAAACAGAGTGTCGAGCTTCTGTAGCTTCCTAATCTCCGGTGGTATCTCTCCGGTTAACCCACAGTTTGCGGCGTCGATACGAACAAGCTCCGACAGGTTTCCGATCTCGGCGGGAATGCCTCCCTCGTAGGCATTGAAGTATCCAAGGTAAAGCTCACGCAGGGTCGTCAAGTTTCCGATCTCGGCAGGTATAGTGCCGACTAGGTCGTTGCCGCAAACCGCCAAATACTCAATAAACTGCCATTGTCCGTACTGGGTCGGGATCCTACCGGTGAAATAGTTACCGCCGAGATGCAAATGGCGGAGGTTAGGCATTTCAACGACAGTCAGAGGCAACTCACCGGTCATGTTGTTGTTGTAGAGATCGAGGACTTGGAGGTTCTTGAGGGAAGCGAGTTGGGTTGGGAAAGTGCCGTTGAAAATGTTGTTGGAGAGGTTGAGGTAGCGGAGAGCCGAGAGAGAAGAGAGCTGCGGAGGAATGGGGCCGGAGAGTTGGTTAGAGGCGACGGTGAGGTTCGAAAGGAAGCGGAGGTGGGCGAGGTCAGGGGAGAAAGTGCCGGAGAGGTTGAGACCGGAGAGGTCAAGCGATGTCACGTGACGGTGAGTGGTGTCGCTGCACGTGACGCCCCTCCACGTGCAGTGGTTCGTGGTGGCGTTCCATGATGAAAGGGCCGATTGTGGGTCGTCTATGAGGGACTTTGCCGAGAGAAGTGCTTTGTATTCTGGGATGTGAGCTGAGTGACTTGTGTGGATTTGGAGGTAGAGGTGGAAGAGGAGGAGAAGCAAGAGGAGTAGCTGCATTTTTTTTTTTTTTTTTGGATTGGGATGGGGGTTAGAGGGAGAGTGGCTGTGGTGAGAGTGAAGAGTTTCAGTGAGACTGATGAGAAGGGTTGAAACTTTGTACTTTGAAGCTGTGTGATTTTATTCTTCAATCTTTATTTAAAATACTAAGAAAGTAACTCATATTATTAGTATTATTGATTATATATTATTCTTTATTTACTATATGCCAGTAGTAAGTAGAAAATAGATAGGTCATATTCAGCCCAAAAAAACAAAAAGTAGATATGTCATAGGGCAGGTTTTTCAAATTTTTTTTTTTTTTGGGATACTTAACAATATGATTTTTTTTTTTTAAATTAAAGTAGATAGGTCCTAGCTTTAAATTTTAATCATGAAGAGATGCATTGGGGGTGGGGAGGTACTTACAAATTACGACTTACGAGTAGAGAGAGAGAGAGTTATGCTTGAAATCTTGAAGGTTATTCATTTATTATTTTTATTTTGGGTGTCTGTTTATTGTTCTTTAACTAGGGCAGGAAGGTTCCAATAAATTTTTTTAAAAAACAAATAAATAAAGGGCATGCATGCAGTATGCAGATGCAGGAAGGGAATAAATAAAAATGTAAGAAAGCAAAAGCAAAAAGGAAATTTTCGAATATGCATCTCTCGTTAGCCCAAGGTCCCAACCCTGCCTTTTTCACTCTCCAATGATACAACACATTCTGAGCACAAAAAGTATGGCTTCTTTTGTTTTTGCTAAAAAGAAAGTACGGCTTTCTTTGTTTGAATTTGATAGCTATTATTCCGTACACCGAAAGATAAAAGATAGCTCTAAAAAGGGTGTTAAAATGGGACAATCAAATATTCAGCTGCAAAAAAAAGGTGGGACATTCAAATTTTAGTTAACCAAAATCAGGCCAAAACATTGATTGTATTTTGGCCAAAATGTAAAATTTACTCTTTAAGTTTCACCAATTTTCATTTCAACCTTCTAAATTTATATTTTGTTGTGGCGACGAGAATAGGCCCAATGGGCTTATCTATACCTTGTCTCACAACCTATTTGTATGGTGGGATAGTAATTCCTACTATGGGTCGTTCGCAACTAGGAGACCCGATGAGAGCCCCTTTGATCTCCCTTTATGCACCACCTCACAATCCCACTGCCTCACTCTGTAGTAGTTACTCTCCTCTATATCTGACTTTTTCTCTCCTGTTTTTCCAACCCTTGTTTCTTCTTCCAATTTCATATTTATAGGGAATTGTTAGTGGGGTGATCATGATTGTCTTAAGATTTAATGGATTTAGAGGTCCAATCCCAGAAGGATTTAGTGGGTGTTTAGGTGGGAGTGGCTTTGGAAATGATTCCCACTACAGCGTACATGTACGGCAGCGATGTTTCCCGAGATCCCTCCGGGCAATACCATTATTGAGTGCTCGGGATAAACAGACGACTGTTCGGCAAAACGAAACGGACAACCACCTCGGCGGTAACGCTCATGCTCGGTAAAAAGGACTGGATCCTCAAACGGCATTTTGGGCCGGGCCCGTCCGTAGGGGGGTTCAGAACGTGGCCGGGAGAAACCGAAAGATAGGCCCATGGCCATTCTCAATGGCCCAAGGCCCAAATCGCATAGGCAAGCTTGCACTGCCAGGGCCCGTACATTAGCCCCCCCCTTGATTCCTGCCCGGTAAAGCGGGCAGGGATCAAGGGAAGAGACCAAAAGAAGGGGGAAAAGATCCCATGCCCGGGGTACTGAAAAGGCGCGCCTCTCTGGAGGCGACCAGTCATCCAATAAATGTGCTCCTCAAAAGGTGTGTCGCGCGTGGCCTCATGACCTCAGCGACCTTAACCGCCTGCCAGCTCGCGAACCGAGGCGCGCGCACGCCCTTGGTTTCCGAACGGTCTCATCCTCATAATGCCTCATCATTACGATTTGCTCCTCATTAATGCGCCCTCAACCGTCGCGCACCTTCGTTTCGTGCCTATATGAAGCTTGCTCAAACCCACATTCTCACTTTTCAATTCCTTAGTTTCTGATATTTCTCTCTGCCGAGCACCTATCGCGCTAGTTGCCCACCAGCCACCAGAATCAGCCTTCCTCTTAGTGCCAAAAGTAAGTACCCTTCCTCTCTCCTCTGTTTCAGTTTATTTCCTTCCAGTTTCTTTTGATTCTTTAGCATTTGGGGATGGGTTTCGCTCACCTTTTAGACTCTAGAAACTCCCTAGTCACCTTTAGGCATTGTTAAGGACATATTTTATGTAGTTGGCTAATCCTTTGACAAAACGCACTTTACTTGTATTTGGGTAGATCTAAGTTGTGTTTAATACTTGAAGAAACATGTTGTTCAAGTCTAGTATTAAAGCCATGAAGATTGAACCAAGAAACAAGTGAAGAAAAGGTGTTCAATAAAGCTGGACAGATAGCTTGACACCTGTGGATAGATAGCTCGATAGCTTCTCGATACCTCCTCGACACCTGGCTATCTGTCGAGCTCTTCAGCTAATTCTTATCGCAATCTCGATAGCTTCTCGATAGCTGGTCGATCGATCGAGAAAGTTTCTGTCCCCTCGACACCTTCTCGACACCTCCTCGATAGCTGTATCTGTTGAGATTCATTAAACCTCGACACCTTCTCGACACCTCCTCGATAGCTGTATCTGTCGAGGTTACGGAAATTCAGCTTTTTGATTTTTTGGGCCAGGCTTATGTATTTGTGTAGGGTTTCTTTTCTCACAACCCTAGACCTATATAAGGCTTATTTTAGAGGTCGTCACACAAGAGAATAAGAGAATACAAGGTTTTAAACATATGCAAAAGGTTATTCTCTCTGAAAGAAGCTACTGCGTTTTTGCGCCTTAGGGTTTTGTAACCAAGTGCTTCTTGATCTTCATTCTTGATGAAGTGAAGAACTTTGCAACCAACATCTTCTTCTAGTTGGTGATTGAAGTCGCGTACTGGGATCCGCGCAATTGGTTAGTCACGTATTGGGATTCGTGCATCAAAGGGTGGCGTTCATATATTGAAGAGTTCAGAGGTTCTGAAGCGGTAGAAGGTTTCTGCTGTGAGTTCATCTACGGGGATTGTAGAGTCTAGGGACAAAGGTTTTGTACTAGATCTGAAACTTCTCTTTACTATAGTGGATTGCTTTTCGGGAAGGTTTCCCCCCAGGTTTTTTACTGTGAAACTGGTTGGTTTCATTGGTTTTCCTGAGTCATCATATCTTGTCTTATTTACTTTTCCGCTGCATTCATTATTGACATGATATTGATGTTTATTTGTTTTAACAAGTTTTATTGATAATAAATCTAATTAACAACTTGGATTTAAAACTTGTTAATTCTATCAACTGAGGTCTAAATTTCCCAACAGGCGTGACTACCAAATTCCCGATGACGTGGATGTGATGTACTGCCCCGAAGGTGACATTGCTCTCCATAGAGGGTCAGGCACCGCCTTCTTCCCACTCATGTCAATACTGGAAGGTGGGGTTAGGTTCCCCATTGACCCCCTTTTACATAGAGCCCTTAGGTACTACGGTTTGTGCCCCGATCAACTCGCCCCAAATTTTTACCGGGTAATGAGTTGTGTAAGTAAGTTAAACCATACGTTCGGTCTGCAACTGGACCACCATGATGTAAACCACATGTACAGCCTATGTGGGAAGAAAAAGACTAGCTATTACTTAAAGGTCAGGGACATGAGGATACGGTTGATTTCCTGCTTGCCGGACTCCAACAGAAACTCCGCCGGGGAGTTCGTCCGGGTTCGCGGCAACTGGTTTACCGGGGATGTTCCCCCACCTCTATCACGGCGCGAAGTGGGTGGGTGTCATTGCTAGACGCATTTTTTCATTATCTTTCTGCTTCTGTCTTTCTATCATTTGTTCTGACCAATTCCGTTCTTGTTGCAGACGGTTCGGTGTTTACCCAAGACATCCGATCGGTCCACGTGCGGGACCTTAATTTTGTCCTTCGCTCCGAAATTTTTGTCCATCGAGACGGTCAGCTCCGAGCTTCCCACCTCATCCTCGGCGTTGAGCCTGTCTACACTACTTGGCAACCCTTTAGCCAAGCCCTCCTGGTTGACAGCCCCCTTCTCTCTTATATCGACGTCCGGCACGCGAATTTTCTTCCGGCCAGCCTCACAGTGGGCGAAGCTCGAGACGTTGGCCGGCGGTACACTTGTTCGGACGAGCTTGCCCCTATAAGAGACGCATCAGCCGAGGCGGCATCTCGGCGTCTAAGAGAGCTTGCACACATTGCTCTTCAGCGCGCGGCCGAAGCAGAGCCTGCCGACCAAGCAGACCAGCAGCAGCCCGAGCAAGAGCCAGAACAAGGAGCGGCGGAGTCAAGCAACTCATCCCACGCCCATCCTGGTGCTGGAGAGATGGTCGTCCGCAAAACCCTCTCAGTCAGCCGCTTCCTACCGGGAGCACAGCAAGCCGCGCAGCGGCAGCCGGAGCAGGGGCTGGTCCATACTCCCCCCGTACATCCTCATCCTCCCACCGCGCGTTCTAAGAAAAGGCAGAAGGTTACACATCAGCAATCAACCAGTCCTGGGGACGTCCAAACCCAAGCCCCCACGGCTCCGCCCAGGAGTGTTACCATTCAGGAGCCCCAGAGGCAGGTTGGGGTCTCCGCGGCGTCATCCTCTCGATTCGTTCCGGACTGGCAGCCCACTTACGAGCTGGATGGCAAGCCCCTCCCCGCAGATGCAAGCCTACGGGTGTGGGAAAAAGGGGAAGGGGGCCGTGTCGCACAGTGCCTGGCGCACGGCCTGTTATTGCCCGAGGATGTGAGCTCCTTTTCGGACGCGCCGGACGAGTACATGGGCCGGAGACTACAGTGGCATACCATCGCGGTAATATTCTTGTACTTGCACTTGTTTTGTTTGTTTTCTTTTGCTGCACACCTAACATCATTCCCCTTGCCCGTTTCTAGGCTGCCCAGCTAGCTCATATCCTGAACGAGAGGGTAAAGGACCTTGTTCAGGACGTTGACCGGGAAAAGACCGGGAGGGAGGCAGCCGCGAAGTCTGCAAAGGACAAGGCCAAAGCCGCAGAGGCTGCTGAAAAGAAGGCGGCCGCTGCCGAGAAAGAGAAAAAGCTGGCTGAGGAGAAAACGGCAGGTCTGGAGGCGAAGCAAAGTGAAACGGAGGTGAAGCTAGCTGAGGCAGTTAGCAAAAATACTGCTCTCGCCGAGGAAGCTGCCGACCTTCGTGCCGCTTTGGAGGACGCCGGGACAAAATGGTATGACGAAGGGTTCGCGGATGCTGAAAAGGGGGTAGAGCCGATCGTCTATGAGGCTCGGCGGTTGGCTTTTCATGATGGCTGGCTGGCCGCCCTGCAGGCTTTGGGGGTACCTGCTGACTCTCCTCTCAGAGACCCCGCCAAGATCCCTTTCACTGAGGCTCCTCCGGCAACGCAGATTCCCGCAGGTCATGGTGATGAAGAGGAGACGGACAGCCTAAGGGAGCTGGTGGAGCAGATAGATGCCCACGTGGAACTGATTGGTGCGGAAGCAACCAGCAACCCCTCTGCCGATGACCTGACCATAGGGAATGTGGGGCTTCAAGACCTTGCCACTGACGGTCGGCAACAGGAAGTGCAGACTGGAGACCTGCCCGTGGACCTTACTGAATGACGGCCGTCCCGACGATACCTGAGCCTTTTCTCTTTTCTTATTTTGACTACCGTGCTTATGCCGCCGGGCTGTGGCGGCAAAACTTTTTATTTGCCTTTTCTATTTACTTTTTCTCATTTGTCGCCGGGTTTTGGTGACCGAACAATTGACTTATTCTTAGTTCCTTATTTTATTTAAGTAAAATGTTTGCCATGCTTGCTGTTATTGGTACTACTATTGTGAGTATGCATGCTTCTTTGGGCTTAGAAAGGTTTTCTAGTTCCTTACCTGATCGGTGAAGGAGATCGAACCGAGGATCAGTTTTTACTTTGATTATCTTACGTCCCATCATCCTCGGTGATGGATATCAAGCCGAGCGCCACTTTTATGTCTCTAGACTTTAGGATTTCCATTTATTCGTCGATGATTATCACCCCGAGGGGCCTGTTTATGGTCCTTACGTAGATTTTAACGCCTCTACCTGCTCGGTGATGCAAACTGAAACGTTGGTCATGTTTCTGTCCTTAGACTGATTTTAGGATTCCACCTGCTCGGCAAAGGAAATCGAGCCGAGGGCCAGGTTTCTGTCCTTAGATAGATTTTAAGGTTTCCACCTGCTCGGCGATAGGAATCGAGCCGAGGGTCAGGCTTCTGTCCTTAGATAGATTTTAAGGTTTCCACCTGCTCGGCGATAGGAATCGAGCCGAGGGTCAGGCTTCCGCCCTTAGATAGATTTTAAGGTTTCCACCTGCTCGGCGATAGGAATCGAGCCGAGGGTCAGGTTTCCGTCCTTAGGTTGATTTTAAGGTTTCCACCTGCTCGGCGACAGGAATCGAGCCGAGGGTCAGGCTTCTGTCCTTAGGTTGATTTTAAGGTTTCCACCTGCTCGGCGACAGGAATCGAGCAGAGGGTCAGGCTTCTGTCCTTAGGTTGATTTTAAGGTTTCCACCTGCTCGGCGACAGGAATCGAGCCGAGGGTCAGGCTTCTGTCCTTAGGTTGATTTTAAGTTTCCACATGCTCGGCGAAAGGAATCGAGCCGAATATAGGGTTTCCAACGTAATTGACCTGCACAAATAGCTACTTTCATTAACATGAGCTAACGTACATGGGGGAACTATACAAGTCTTACTGATCACTCGATTGATTAACAATAGAATCTCTTTAAGTTCTGAACATTCCATGGCCGAGGCAATGGTCTCTCATCTAGCTCCTCCAAGTAGTACGCTCCCGCCCCGGCGACAGCGGTAACTCTATACGGCCCTTCCCAGTTCTGAGCTAACTTGCCTGCATGGGTGTCTCGCATGTGCCCCACTGCCCTTCTTAGGACCAGATCCCCTGCGTCAAAATTCCTCGCCTTCACTCCCCGGTCGTATCTTCTGGCCAGTTTTTGTTGGTACTCGGCTAGCCGGATAGTTGCAGCTTCGCGGCGTTCCTCTAACTTGTCTAGGTGCTGAACCAACATCTCGTCATTCACACCGGGATCGTACTTGGTGACTCGTGCGCTGCATATACTGACTTCGGTCGGAATAACGGCCTCGGCACCGTAGGTGAGAGAGAACGGTGTTTCCCCCGTGGATCTCCTTGGCGTTGTTCGATAAGCCCACAGTACATTAGGTAGTTCCTCAGCCCAGTTCCCTTTCGCGTTCTCCAGTCTTCTTTTCAGCCCGTTCACTATTACCTTGTTGACAGCTTCAGCTTAGCCATTACTCTGCGGGTACGCCGGGGTGGAATACTTGTTGATGATGCCGAGTTCCGCGCAGAATTTCCGGAAAGCCCGGCTATCGAACTGCAGCCCATTGTCTGATACCAGGGAATTTGGGACTCCGAATCGGGTAACAATGTTTTTCCAGACGAATTTTTTCACATCAACGTCTCGTATATTTGCCAGGGCTTCTGCCTCCGCCCACTTGGTGAAATAGTCAACGGCTACGAGGACGAACCTTCGGTTTCCTGTTGCTCGGGGGAACGGCCCAAGTATATCCAGCCTCCACTGGGCGAACGGCCAGGGACTACTGACAGGATTAAGATGACCGGCAGGCTGGTGGATCAGGGGAGCGTGTTTCTGGCATCGCTCGCATTTACGTACGTATTCGGCGGCATCCTTTTGCATTTGAGGCCACCAAAATCCCTGAGTCATTGCACGGTGAGCCAGTGAACGTCCTCCTACGTGGCTGCCACATACACCGTCGTGTAGCTCCGCCAGGAGCTCGCCTACCTTGTCCGGATGTAAGCATAAAAGATATGGCCCCCCAAATGATCTTCGGTACAACTTCCGGTCTTCTGATAACCAAAACCGGGGTGCCATTCTTCGGACTTTGTTTGCCTCCTTCTCGTCTGGGGGGATCCGGTCTTCGGCTAAAAACTCAATGATGGGGTCCATCCAGCTAGGCTCAGGCGTGACAATTGCCGTGACTACCAGACAATCGGATGGAGTAATGCTCGGTTTCGGGATTAGCTCGATTCGTATAAGCCGAGGTATGGTCTCGGCTACGGAAGATGCTAAGGTGGCGAGAAAGTCAGCATGACTGTTCTGCGTCCGGGCTATTTGTACAAGCTTCGCCGCTTTAAACCCGGCCATGACCTGCTTTACTCGTTCCAGATATGCCTTCATCCGAGGGTCTCGGGCTTCAAAACTGCCGTGAACCTGATTGACAATTAGCCGAGTGTCCGAGTACACCTCAACTTCCTGGGCTCCCAAACTTGAGACTACGCCTAGCCCAGCCAACAGGGCCTCGTATTCTGCTTCATTGTTGGATGCCTTAAAGCCGAATCTGAAAGAATGCTCCAGGCGGATCCCTTCGGGCCCAATTACGACAATCCCCGCACCAGCCCCCGCGGAGTTGGAAGCACCATCCACGTACACTTTCCACTTACGGCATCCCACCTGGCAGACTACCTGGTAGGAGGCCCTGGGTGAAAACTCTGCTACGAAATCAGCCAGCACCTGTCCCTTCACGGCTATCCTCGGCTTATACCGTACGTCGAAAGCCCCGAGCCTGGTCCCCTATTTTGCTAGCCGCCCCGTGAAATCGGACCGTCTCAGCAACGATTGTAAAGGATACTCGGTCAGCACATGTACGGTATGGGCCTGGAAGTAGTGTGGTAGTTTCCTAGTGGCATGCACGAGCACGAGAACCAGCTTCTCCAATGGCAAGTATCTGGTTTCCGCGTCAACTAGAGTTTTGCTTATGTAATACACAGGCTGTTGAATCCCTCGGTCGCTTAGTAGTATGGCATTCACGGCGTGGTCAGTCACCGAGAGGTACATAAACAAATCTTCCCCGGGCTCAGGGGCCGTCAGTACTGGTGCGTGTGTCAAATACTCCTTCAGATCTTGAAAAGCTTTTTCGCACTCGGCATTCCACTGGAACCCCTTCCACTTTTTTAAGAGCTGATAGAACGGTCGACAGCGATCCGAGAACCTGGAAATGAACCGGTTAAGGGCTGCTAACATCCCGGTCAGCACTTGTACTTCCTTCGGGTTACTCGGTGGTTGGAGGCGCTGCACGGCAGAAATCTGGTCCGGATTAACCTCTATGCCACAGCTGGAGATCAAATATCCCAAGAACTTTCCAGCCCCCACTCCGAAGACGCACTTCTCTGCATTAAGGCGCAGCCTATGCCGCCGTAGCACCTCAAACGTGTCTTGAAGATCCCCTACATGCCGTGCCTGCTGCTTACTCTTGACAACAAGATCGTCAATATATACTTCGACCGTCCTCCCGATCCTGTCGCGAAACATCCTCGTCATCATCCGCTGGTATGTTTCCCCGGCGTTCTTTAGGCCGAATGGCATCACCGTGTAATGGTAATTGGCGTCGGGGGATATGAATGCAGTCTTCTCCTGATCTTCGCCGGCCAGGGAAATCTGATGATAGCCTTGAAATGCATCCAGGAAACTCATCCTCGGGTGTCCGTAAGTGGCGTCCACCAATTGATCAATCTTAGGCACAGGAAACGGATCCTTCGGGCATGCTCGGTTCAAATCCGTGAAGTCGACGCAGACTCTCCATTTGCCACTTTTCTTTCTTACCACCACGGTGTTTGCAAGCCATTCAGGGAAAAAAATCTCCTTTATTGCCCCCGCCTCCTTCAGCTTTTGGACCTCAGATCTGACAGCATCAACGTGTTCTCGGGCTGCCCTTCTCGGCCTCTGCTTTTTGGGAGGGAATGATGTATCCACGTTGAGCCTGTGGACAATGAACTCGGGGTCCACCCCGGGTACTTCGTATGGACTCCATGCGAATACGTCCAAACTACGAACAAGGAATAATAACAATTCAACTTTCTCTTGGGTTGTCAAACTGACCCCGATTTGGAAGTGTTTGCCGTTGTCCGGCAGTATCCCGACCTTTAGAGCACTCTCATCAGGTGTGTCAAATGTGCCAAATGCCAAATATTTGGCACATTTGACACACCAATCATCAAAAACAGCCATTTATCAGCTGTGTTAAAAGTCTCAAAAAAATGAGACACGCTACAGTACCGTCTCATATATGAGACGGTACGGACGAAAATGCCATTTTCAAATATTAATTTTTTATTCGACATTTTCTCTCTCCTCTCAATATTTAATTCCACTTTTTCTCTCTCTTCTCATTATTTCCTCCCTCTCCAGCCGATGCTCTCTCTTTCTTTCTTCTTCAGAATCTCAGATCACCTTCCCTCACCTTCAAATCAGCAGCGATGAAGCCGCCATCACCGATCAAGCTGCCTATAGCCGATCAAGCCGTCTCATCGTTCTTCGTACGCCATCGTTCACCGGTACGGCGGCCTCACCGATCAACGGTGGACCATCGTTCTCGCCATCCTCGCCGCGATCTCGCCAGTCCTCGTCGCCGATCTCGCCATCCTCGCCGCGATCTCGCCATCCTCGCCGCGATCTCGCCAGTCCTCGTCGCCGATCTCGCCAGTCCTCGCCGCTGTTCTCGCCAGTCCTCGCCGCTAATCACGTCGCCGACCTCCACAGCCGTCACCGATCGTTGGTTGAGTTTGGGTCGGCATTTTATTCTTTATTTTTTTGATTGGTTGAGTTTTTTTTTTTTTTTTTTTTTTCTCTTTTGTTGAGGTTTTTGGATTTGGAATTTGTTGGAGGATCCGGTGATTGTGGGTGTAGTTTGTGGCGGTTGATGTGCTGTTGGTGGTGGTTGTAGCGGCCGTGGTTGTTGGTGGTCACTGGTTGTTGTTGCGGCAGTGGTGGAGGAGTTATTGTTGTTGTTGTTGTTGTTGTTGCTGCTGTTGTTGAAGGAATTTAATATATTATTTTAATGTAGTGTAAATATTATTTTAATGTATAGAATAGAAATATAGAACATCTGGTAAATGACATGTTGTAAAATGGTGTGGTAAAATGATAAAGTAGGATTTTGGTGTTGTAAAATGGCATTTTTTATGAGAGAGCTGATGAGAATGCTCTTACTACTTCCTCGGCGCAAGCTGTCCCCGAATCTTCTCGGGGGTGCGGTAATTGCTATAATGGAACCCCTCTGGTGTGCCCACCCGGTACTGCTTGCAGGCTCTCCCAGTTTGCTGCGGCTACGAGGCACTGTCTGGCAGTCCGCTGGCACCCCCGCACCACTGCGACACCTTGTTCGGTGGGAAACTTAAGCTTCACATGTAAGGTGGACGGTACAGCTTTCATGGTGTGAATCCACGGTCTTCCCAGGATTGGCGTGTATGGCGAGAAGGAGTTAACTACTATGAAGATGACCTCTACTTCTTTTCCTCCTACGGTTACCGTCAGTGAAATCCGGCCCTCCGGTATCACTACTCTTCCGTCAAACGAAACCAGCGGCGTGTTATACTTCATCAAATTCTGATTCTTCAACCCAAGTCCGTTGAACAAGTCCGGATACATTACGTCAGCCCCGCTGCCTTGATCTATCATCACTCTCTTCACGTCGAAACCGCTTATCCGAGCAGTGATCACTAGTGCATCTTCATGTGGTTGTATTGTGCCTTCTAGGTCGTTATCTCCGAAAGCGAGGGACTCCCGGGAGAATTTTACTCTCTTCTCCACTCTCTCGGCGCCCTGCAACTCTCATGTGGATACTACTGTTAACACCCCCCGCCTCGTAACTGTCTTGCCTCCCATGGGCAAAAGGATCATCTCGATTACCCCGAGCGGTGGAGGGGTGGGAATTCCCTTCTGCCGACTTCCTTGATCACCAGGATTCACAACGAATTCCTTCAGATGTCCGGCCCTTACTAGCTGCCCCAAATGGTCTTTCAGTACCCGAAATTGCTCGGTGGTGTGCCCTTTGTCCTTATGATAACTGCAGTACAAGTTCTGATTCCGCCGGGATGGATCACCGCCCATTTTATTCAGCCACCTGAAATACGGCTCGCCCTTGATTCTTTCTAGTATCTGGTGCACCGGCTCCTTGAACGTTGCATTCACCTCCCCTGCCTGCCAAAGGGGCTCCTGCGCTCTCCACTCCTTTCGAGGCCTTGACTGGAGGTTTGCTTGCCGAGGACGGCTTATTTGCGGGGCCTTGCCCTTGCTCTGCAGCTGATCATCCTCTAGGCGCTTATACTCTTCGATGCACCTCATGAGCTGCCTCATGTCCTCGGGCGGCTTCTTCGTAATTGACTCCCGCAATTCCGAATCCTCTGGCAGGCCCATCCGGAAGGTACTTGCCGCGATCTTCTCGTTGCCCCCACCTATCTCATTATACAGCTCCCAGTACCGGCTGGCGTAGCTACGAAGGGTTTCCCCCACCCCCATCTTCATTGACAGTAGGGCATCAACTGGCTTTGGCACTCTGCTACAAGTCACGAACCGCATTTCGAACTCCTGGACCAGCTCGGCAAATGAGTGTATGGACCTCTTCCGTAGCCCGTTAAACCACCTCAGAGCGGTTGGGCCAAGGCTGGAGGAAAACATCTTGCACATCAGCGCGTCATTTTGAGAATGCAGGGACATCATATGGATGTAGTGGCTGACGTGCTCAACGGGGTCCGTCTTCCCGTTGTAGATATTGAACGGGGGTCGCGGGAATTTGTTCGGCATTTCGGCCCGCTCAATGTCGTCAGAAAAAGGGGACTGAGCGACTCCGCGTAGGGCGCGGCTTAGCGCATCCATAGCAGCATTACCCGGCTTCTGTTCCTCGGGAGAGTCAGACCCCCGGTCCACATGACCTCGCGATCGCGAATGGCGTTGGCGGCGAGGGAGCTCCCGTGAGTATGATCTTCCTCGGCGATAGTGGGACCCTTGCGAACGTGATCGTTCCCTTCGCCGATGGGACCCCCGAATAGGTGGAACCTTCTTCCCGGCGATCTCCCGCGGCTTCGGCCCTTCTCTCCCGGTCGTCTCTCTCCCTCCTTCGTCGCCTGTCCTCCGCCTCTAACTCGAAATCTCTCACCCGTCTCCTCAACCGTTCGATCTCCTGGTCCCTCCCATCGTGTTGCCTTTGCCCCGAGAGGTTTGTTACTGACCGCTGCGTCTGGTATGACCCCTCCCCAAGGCCGGACAAACCCTCTCGTTCGCGGTTCCTGTCTTCGCGCCTTTTCTGCCTTCTTTCTCGCCAGGATGATCCCCGAAAGGATCCCTCCGAACCAACTTCTTCCCCGCTCCCCGAACGCCTCCCGGACATCGTCTCGTACGCGAGTCTCAGTCGAACAACTGCTTCGTAGGCGCTTCCCACAGACGGCGCCAATTGTGGCAACGAGAATAGGCCCAATGGGCTTATCTATACCTTGTCTTACAACCTATTTGTATGGTGGGATAGTAATTCCTACTATGGGTCGTTCGCAACTAGGAGACCCGATGAGAGCCCCTTTGATCTCCCTTTATGCACCACCTCACAATCCCACTGCCTCACTCTGTAGTAGTTACTCTCCTTTATATCTGACTTTTTCTCTCCTGTTTTTCCAACCCTTGTTTCTTCTTCCAATTTCATATTTATAGGGAATTGTTAGTGGGGTGATCATGATTGTCTTAAGATTTAATGGATTTAGAGGTCCAATCCCAGAAGGATTTAGTGGGTGTTTAGGTGGGAGTGGCTTTGGAAATTATTCCCACTACAGCGTACATGTACGGCAGCGATGTTTCCCGAGATCCCTCCGGGCAATACCATTATTGAGTGCTCGGGATAAACAGACGACTGTTCGGCAAAACGAAACGGACAACCACCTCGGCGGTAACGCTCATGCTCGGTAAAAAGGACTGGATCCTCAAACAGCATTTTGGGCCGGGCCCGTCCGTAGGGGGGTTCAAAACGTGGCCGGGAGAAACCGAAAGATAGGCCCATGGCCATTCTCAATGGCCCAAGGCCCAAATTGCATAGGCAAGCTTGCACTGCCAGGGCCCGTACATTTGTCATTTCAGTCTTTTAAGTTTCACTTATTCTCAATTAAGTCCTTCATTAAAAGCCGGTCAAATGTTGCCGTTAACTTATGTAATATATATATTTTTTTAAATCTTAATTAATGAACCAGAAATTAAATACCTCAAACAAGGTCACTCCCCACATCCGAAGAACTCAAAATTGAAACCCCACCCATAATGAAATCATCATCATTTTTTCTCATAAAATAAAAAGATGTATCTGTCATGAAAGGAAAGGCAAAATTTAAAATAAATAAATTTTGGAAAAGAAATAATTGACATTGCAAATCCCTGGAATCATTCGATGGCTTGTTTGGTGTGGAAGGTGTCATTCTTTCCTTTGATGCCTTGGCAGATGACGCGAGTGTTCTTGTCCATGAAAACTACCGGCGGAGGATGCATAGCCGTCGCGGCATATTTCTAAGTCTGAGTCCATGAAGAAGAAGAAGAAGATCTAGAAATCGAGCCAATCAGCTTGGCGAAGGCTCGGCAACCCATCTAATTCTTTCTTTCACATTTTTTATATAGCAAAGATTCCATTCGTGTCTAGTGCCTGCCTTGCCTTCCTCTACTACTGCTAGCACTCCTTCTTTCCCTAATATTTTGGTGGGTGGGGTTTCAATCTTGTGTTCTTCAGAAGTAGAGAGTGACGTGCTGGTTTATTTATTTTTTTTAATTAACATTTAAAAAAAATTAAAAAGTAAATAAATATTAAATATTAAATAAAGTTGGGTAAGTTAATAGTAGCAATTGACAAATTGTTAATGGAAGACTGAATTGAGAATGCTTGAAACTTAGAGGACTGAAATGACAAAATGCAAACTTAGAAGACTGAAATGAAAAATGGTGAAACTTGGAGAGTGAGTTTTGCATTTTGGTCTTGTATTTTTCATTGTATTTTTCAATAAATACATGCTTTTGGACCAAAAGTTTTGGTCCAATGTACTTGGTTAACAATTTAAATTATTAGGGTAAAATTTTCCTTGCCTTAACAACTTGTCATGCTCTAGGCCACTTGCAAGATTAGGACTAGGATGGCCTTATTGGAATCATCCTAGTCCCTTATTGGGATCGAGAAGTCGGCTCATTAGGCTACCCTCCAATGTAATCAAGGTTCTGATTTTACTGATTGACTTAGTTCTCCAATTATATTGTGTAGGGCAAAAATGCGGCCCAATGGGTTTCACCTCACCTCGACTCACAACCTATTTGTATGGTGGGATAGTGATTCCTACTTTGGGTCGTTCGCAGCTAGGAGACTTAACGAGGGCACCTTTTCTCCCCTTTTAGTACATCATCTTATTATCTCTTTGTATCACTCCGCTGTCACTCTCCTCTCTATCACTTTTTCTCTCCACACTCTCCAACCCTTGCTCCTTCTTTCAATCTTCTATTTATAGGAGATTGCTAGTGGGATGATCATGATTATCCTCAATGTTAATGGATTGAGAGGTCCAATCTCAGAAGGGATTAGTGGGGGTTTAGGTGGGAGTGGCTTTGGAAATGATCCCCACTATAGCAAACGTGTACAGCAGCGTTATTCCCTAGGCACCACCAGGTAGTCACTCGGTTGCTTGTCCGGTCCAATGTAGCAATGCTCGGCAAGTCGAACCGAGCAATCACCTCAGCAGCCTTATTTATGTACGGAGAAAGGTTTAGGTCCTCGGATGGCGTTTGGTCTGGGTCCGTTGCTAGGCGAACTTGGGTTAGGACTTGGGGGGTGGGGCAGTTGTAAGTCTCTTGGGCTCCTTTGTTAGCCCAAGGCCCAAATTACGCCCAGGCCCGCAACACATGGGCCCGTACATATATATATATATATATATATATGTGTGTGTGTGTGTGTGTTACTATTATTGGTGTTCAAATTTGATTAAGTTCTTTTGGCTATTTATTAAAAATTTTAACTAGTAATAAGAATATAAGAATTTCTCTTTTCTTTTTCTTTTTTTTTTCTTTTTTACTGTGAGGATTTAATTTGTGTGTGGAAATGTATATGTGTATGTGTGATTTTTAACTTAATTTTAACTATTACCGTGTGCACCCAAAATGAGGCTTACGGGCTTGTCCAACACTTGGGCTCACAATCTATTTGTAATGTGGGTTTTGGATTTCCTACTATGGATAGTTCTTAGCTCAAAGACCTAACAACACAACCTATTCCTACAAATTCCTCTCATTTCTCTCGTGTCGCTCTCCTTATACCTTCTGCCCTCTGTTCCCTCTAGAATTATTCAACCACCCCCTATTCTTCATTCTCTTCTCTTATTTATAGCTCAAGATTAGTGAAGGGGTTATGATTACTCTAGGTTATTAGTGGGGAAGGGGGTCTAATTCCCTTGCTTCTAAGTGGGTGTTTAGTTAGGAGTGGTAATAGTGGCTTTGGAACTGGTTCCCACCTCAAGAAGGATGTTCGGCAGCAATATTCCCCAAGGTAATACCGAGTAGCCGAGATATTGTATCCCCAAGCAATCACGTTCTTGCCCGAGATGTAGTTGACTAGGCAAGTCTCAGATTTATGAATCATGATGTGTACATATCAAGATTACTTGCCCAATGGGCCTTAGGTCAGGCATAGTGGCATGAGGCTCGGGCCCATGGCCTTAGCGGGCCTAGAGCCCAGCCTCGGACAAAGGGGTTAGGGTCATGGACCACACTGTAGGGTTGAGATTCAAGGCCTAAGTGGGCCTGGGGACCCCGTATTGTACATTAGCCCCCCCTTGATTCGTGCTCGGCTACCGAGAATGAATCAAGGATACTAAGAAATAGAAGCTCTTCAGGAAGTTTAACAGGCAGATAATGAACGGTTAAGAAGTTCATTAATGTGCCCTTAAAAGGTGCATTGTATCAGACTGTCTAGTTCAGTCGTTATCATAACCTGACGGTTCGTGAACCGAGGCAGCGTGCGTGTGGCAGTTACAATGGGGATTCGTAGAGTTTTCCCACCTCCTATTTATTAA
Organism: Quercus gilva; assembly: GCA_023621385.1. Classification (NCBI taxonomy): domain Eukaryota; kingdom Viridiplantae; phylum Streptophyta; class Magnoliopsida; order Fagales; family Fagaceae; genus Quercus; species Quercus gilva. The sequence continues at coordinate 9,038,734 of CM042482.1, read as the reverse complement.
ACATTATTTATTTCTCCATTGGACCCTATAAATAGTTCCTTCTGTGTTTCCTCATCACTTTTTACATCTTCTCTTCCTCAAACTCCCTCTCTGCCAAGCATACTTCTCTTATGCACACATTCTCCAACCCAGAACACCGTTTCCTAGAGTCCACCAATAAGTTTACTTTACCTTTCCTTCTTGCTCTTTCTTCTTCTTTCAGTTTTTCCTTGATCTTAGAGTCTAGGAATGGGCTATTCTCACCTCCTTTCTTCTAAAGCATCTTTGGCTAGTTTTAGAGCAGCCTATGATGTTCCTGGAGACGTCAATATCGCCTACTATCATAAGGGTGATATTGATCTCCATAGGCATACTGGCTCAAATGTAGTATTTTTCCCCTTAATGGCTATTCTCGAGGGCGGGGTTAGGTTCCCTGTAGACCTTCTTATTATAGGTACCCTTAGGTTTTACGACTTGTGTCCCGACCAACTCCCCCCCAATTTTTATTGAGTGGTGAGTTGTGTCAGTAGGTTAAACCAAATATTTAGGTTGCAACTAAATGACCATGACATCAAATTTATGTATAGTCTGTGTGGCAACATTAAGACCAACTATAACTTAAAAACTAAGGTATGCGGGTACGGCTTATATCATGCCTCCTTGATTCTAATAGAAACTCGGAGGGAGAATTTGTCAGGGTAAGCAGCAATTGGCTTGCCGATGAGCTCCTCTGCCTTCTTTCGTCGCGTGACGTTAGTCGGTACTGAGCACTTTTTTTTTGTTTTAAGTTTGATTTTTTTTAAAAAAAAAACTTAATTTACTCGCTTAAATACTAACCAGTCCTTTTATTGATTGGCTGCAGAAGGAAGAAGATTTAAACTAGATTTCAGAGTTGTGCACGTGAGAGATCTTAACTTTGTACTTAGGTCAGAGATTTTTGTGCACATGGACGGACAACTCTAAGCATCTTTGATACTCAGTGTTAACCCCGTGTATTCTACCTGGCAGTCATTCAGCCAAGCCTTATTAGTAGATAGCCCACTCCTTTCGTACATTGACGTCTGGCATGCAAATTTTCTCCCGCCTTCCTTGACCACTGGTGAAGCTCGAGATCTTGGTCCCCATTACACAACTACGAAGGACCTTGCCCTAGTGAAGGACGAGTCAGTCGAGCGTGTGTCCTAAAGCCACAAAGCCCACATTCCTGTTGAAGGGCCTGACGCCCCGATTCAGGAAGCTGATCCAATAGCAGTCGAATCAGTCCACTCCTCGGAAGCAGAGGCTAACTTAAGTGAAGAGATGGTAACCAGGCGCATTCTGTCAATTGACCGGTTCTTGCCAAGTGCCCGCCCCGCTGCTCAACCCTAGAAGACTCCTACCAAAGATCGGACCCCTCCCCCTCCATCCTCTGGCCGTGCCAAGAAGAAGCAACGCGTTGGTGATCCTTCCAAGGTTCCTAGTGACGCTCCCTCAAAGACCCCTCCCTGGGCAACTGGTGGGATTGTCATCTGGGAACCTGCTAGTGCCTCATGACCAACTGCTCAAGTCGGGACAAATGTTGCCTCCTCTTCTTGGCCTATGGCGGCCTGGCAACCCACCTTTAAGCTCCACGATGAGCCCCTGCCAACAATGGCCAGCTTGAGGACTTGGGCATAAGGCAAGGGGGGCAGGTGGCCCAGAGCCTAGTGCAAGGCATTCTTCTGCCCGAGGACGTCAACTTCTACTCAGATGGGACTGAGGAGTCGCTAGCAAGGCGGCTTCAATGGTATACAATAGCAACGCGTTTTTCTTCCTATTTTTCATTTCTTTTGTTGCATGTGCATTTCTTTCGCTTTTGCACTTGTTATATCTGGTTATTGTTGTTTGATCAGGCCGTGCAGCTAACTCACATCCTTAACGAACAACTGAAGGAGCTAGTCGAGGACGTTGAAAGGGAAAAGGCCCTGAAAGATATGGTGGTGGACACGACAAAGGAGAAGGGCAAGGCCGCTAATGTCACCGAGAAAAAGGCTAAAGCTATTGAGAAGGCCCAGTTGGCAGCCGAGAAGAAGTTGGTCGAAGTGGAAGCCAAGCTGGGGGGGCATAGAGCTTAAACTAGCAGAGGCGGAGAGTCTGACTTTGGCCCAAGCCAACAAGATCATCGACCTCAAGGTAGCCCTTGATGCTTCCTAGGAGAGGGGGTACAACTTGGGCTTTGCAGATGCTAAAAACTCTGTGGAGCCCATTGTCCTCCAAGCCCAGCATCATAGGTTTGGTGAGGGGTGGCTGGCAGCGCTACAAACGATGGCTGTGGCCGAGGATTCCTCTCTGAGGAATCCCGAGTAGATCCTTTACCTAACTTCCACCCCTCCGGTCCAAAGCCAAGCAGGTGCTGCTGACGAAGAGGAGACCCTCAGCATGAGGGAGCTGGTTCATGCCATCAACACTCATGTGGAAATGGTCGACCTTGAGGTCACCAGCAACCTTCATGCTGCCAGGGAAGAACAAGGCCAAACGATCTCTGCTGAGCAACCAATCGAAAGTGCACCCGCCCACCATGCTGATAATGTTATCCAACTACCATCTGCCAATCCTTCAGTTTAGTTTATTATTATTTTTTGTTCTTGTTTAATTTTTTCAAGTGCTTGGTTTACCCATTGTCACTGGGTTGTGGTGACCGAACAATGGTTTTAACTTTTATTTTTCTAAGCCTTATTTTCTTAAGTCATCGGGTTGTGGTGACAAAACATTGGTTTAATGTTACTTGCTTTAATTTGCTTTGCTTTAACTATTTTGTTACTCAGACACGGAGACTGAGCATTTTATGAATGGTCAGTTTATCACTACTAGGTTATTCTTCCTATCATGTTTGGTTATGGTTATTATTATTTATTTTTCATCTATCATTCCAACTTGCCGAGCAGCCTTATCACGGTTTGCCACCGAATGGTGATTAGGATTAACTCTTCAAAGGAGCAGGTATATCTTCACATGTATAGTGGTCGGGACTGGCCTAAAAGAAGTTGTCTACATTTGGAAGAATTTAACCTTTCAACAAATATACTGCAGTTGCCATGCATTACCTGATTTAAGAAAAACAAAGGCTAGGTGATTAAGCTTAATCGAGTACAAAGTTAACCGAGCACTAAATCTTCCATTGTGAGTGAATTTTAGTGTAAGAGCATTGTTAGGAGCAGTTAGCGCAAGGTTTTTACCTTTTCAATGATGAGGAATGGCCTCCTCTCCTTAGGTAAAAGTTGAAATTAGGCTTCCACCTGTCCAGTGATGAAAATCAAGCCGGGGACAAGTTTCTATCCTTAGTCCTTAGAAAAATGTAGGGTAAGGTTGCCCCCTGTCTGATGATGAAGATCGAACTAGGGACAGGTTTCTGTCCTTAGAAAAGTTTAGTGTAAGGTTTCCACCTGTTCGATGATGATAATCGAATCAGGGACAAGCTTCTGTCTTTTGAAAAATTTGCGTAAGGTTTCCACCTATCCGATGATGAAAATCGAATCAAGGGCAGGCTTCTGTCCTTTGAAAAATTTGAGATTAGACTTTCCTCACATTCGTTCATTAGCTAGGGTTAACAAGTTAACAGTAGTGAAACCACGAGTGTGAGTATATCAATATGAATAAACATCGCTCTTGCATTACTTTACATTACTTAATATAGACATGCGCCAACAGCTCATTGATAAAACTTCTTTTGATTATGGACGTTCCATTGCCGGGGAAGCGGTCTCTCATTTAGATCCTCCAGGTAGTATGCCTTCGCACCTACAATGGCAGTAACTCTGTAAGGCTCTTCCAGGTCCGAGCTAACTTCCTGGCGTTAGTGTCTCGCATATTTCCCATCGCTTTCCGCAGCACTAGGTCCCTAGTGCCGAATTCCCTCATCTTCACATCCTAGTTGTAGCACTGGGCAAGCTTTTGTTGATACTCGGCTAGCCGTTTTGCTACTGCTTCTTGGTATTTTTCTAACAAATCCAAACGCTTCACCATCAATTCATCATTCTAGGCAAGGTCGAATTCTGCAACTTGTGCACTACACAAGTTTATCTCGGCTAGTATGACAGCCTTTGCCCCATACGTTAGGGAAAATGGAGTCTCTCCCGTAGACCTCCTAGAGTTGTCCGGTATGCCCATAAAATATTGGGTAGCTCCTCGGCCCACCTTCCCTTCTTGCCGTCTAACCTTTTCTTCAATCTACTCATGATCGCTTTGTTAATGGCTTCAACTTGGCCATTACTCTGAGGATATGCCAGGGTGGAGTACTTGTTCTTGATGCCAAGATCACTGCAAAACTCATAAAAGACTCTATTATCGAATTGCAACCCATTATCAGATATGAGAGAGTTCAACACCCCAAATCTCATAACTATGTTTCTCCACACAAACTTTTTAATATCCACGTCCTGGATATTAGCTAACGCATCCGCCTCTACCCATTTGGTGAATTAATCAACGGCTACTAAAACAAACCTCCGATTGGTCGTGGCCCGAGGAAAAGGGCCGAGAATATCCAGCCCCCACTGTGCAAAGAGCCAGGGGCTGTTCACCGGGTTCAAATAACCTGCCAGCTGATGGATCAATGGGGCATGCTTTTGGCACTGTTCACACTTTCACACATACTCAGCGGCATCCTTCTGCGTCTGCGACCACCAAAACCCCTGGGTCATCGCTCAGTGTGCCAATGAGCGTCCCCCTACATGACTGCCACACACCCCATCGTGTAGCCTGGCCAGGAGTTCATTAACTTTCTCGGGGCGTAAACATAAAAGATATGGCCCCCCAAATGACCTTCGGTACAGTTTGCGATCCGCCAATAACCAATACTGAGCGGCTACTCGGCGTATCCGACTAGCCTCCTTCTCATCATCTGGTACTCGATCCTCAGCCAAAAAGTCGATGATTGGGTCCATCCAACATGGCCTGGACGCTGAAACCACTGCGACACCTATCGTGGCGTTAATACTCGATTCTGTTATGATCTTTGCCTTGATTATCCGAGATACATCCTCTGTCATTGATGACGCCAATGTAGCTAGAGAGTCTGCATGTCTATTCTGCCCCCGGGCCACTTGGACCACCTTTGCCTTAAGAAACCGGCTCATAACCTACCTTACCACTCACAAGTATTCCTTCATTTGAGTATCTTGGGCTTCAAAACTACTCTGCACCTGGCTAACCACCAGTTGAGAATCTGAATAAATCTCAACTTCCCGTGCACCTATATCCAAAATGGCTCTTAATCCAACAAGTAAAGCTTCATACTCAGCTTCGTTATCAAAGGCCCTAAACCCCAACCTGAAAGAATGTTCCAACCTTATCCTTTCTAGAGTGATGATAACAATCCCGGCCCCAGCCCCCATTGCACTAGACGCACTGTCCACGAATACCTTCCACGGGCGACAATCCACATGACAAATTACTTCCATTTCAGTCCTAGGGGAAAATTTTGCAACAAAATCAATAAGAACTTGGCCTTTCACAGAACTTCTTGGACTGTACCTTATATCAAAGGATCTAAGCCTGGTTCCCCAATTACCTATTCGACCCGTGAAGTCGAATCTTTTCAACAGTGACTGTAAAAGGTATTTGGTCAACACATAGACGGTGTGAGCTTGAAAAGAGTAAGGCAGCTTCCTCGTAGCGTGCACTAGTGCTAACACTAGCTTCTCCAGGGGCAAGCACGTTGTCTCAACGTCAACCAAGGTCTTGCTGATGTAAGACACAGGTTGCTGCACTTCTTGATCCCTCAAAAGCACAGCATTCACGGCATGATCTGACACTAAGAGATACATGAATAAATCTTCCCCGGGTTCTGGGGCCGTCAACAAAGGTGCCTGCATCAAATACTCCTTCAAGTCCTGAAAAGCCTTTTCACATTCTTCATTCCATTGGAATCCCCTCCACTTCTTCAAAAGCTGGTAGAATGGACGACAGTGATCAGCAAACTTGAAAATGAACCTGTTAAGGGCAGCTAACATGCCAGTTAATACTTGAACTTCCTTCAGATTACTCGGCGGCTTGAGGTGCTTCACAGCTTCAATCTGATCGGGGTTGACTTCTATCCCTCGATTTGTGATCAAATATCCTAGGAACTTGCCAGCCCCCACCCCAAAGACATACTTATCCGAATTAAGGTGCAACTTATGTCACCGAAGTACTTTGAACACCCCCTGGAGATCCTTTATATGTCGTGCCTCTCGTTTACTTTTCACCACCATATCGTCAATGTACACCTCAACCGTCCGCCCAATCTTATCTCAGAACATTCTTGTCATCATCCGTTAATATGTGGCCCCAGCATTCTTTAACCCAAATGACATCACAGTATAATGGTAGTTGGCATCAGGGAAGATAAATCCTGTCTTTTCCTGATCCTCGGTAGACAGGGAAATCTGGTGGTAACCTTGAAAGGCATCCAGAAAACTCATTCTCGGGTGCCCATATGTGGCATCCACTAATTGATCGATCTTCGGCTTAGGAAATGGGTCTTTTGGGCATGCTCGGTTCAAATCGAAATCTACGCAAACTCTCCATTTGCCATTCTTCTTCTTCACCACCACAGTATTCGTAAGCCATTCTGGAAAGAAAATTTCCTTTATCGCCCCAGCTTCCTTTAACCTTTTAACCTCTTGCCTAATAGCTTCAACGTTCTCTTTAGCCGACCTCCTTAGTTTCTGCTTCTTGGGAGGGAAGGATGGGTTTACGTTAAGCCTATGAACTATGAACTCGGGGTCCACCCCGGGCACCTCATACGGGCTCCAAGCAAATACATCCACATTCTGTATGAGAAATAGCAACATCTCTACCTTGTCCTCACCCCCCCATACTTGCCCTTACTTGGAAATAACTGTCATCGTCTAGCAATATCTTTACTCTAATTACCTCCTCGGCACAGCTAGCCCCCATTCCTTCTTAGGGCTCCTGTAATTGCTATAGAGGGACCTCCTCAGACGGTTCCTTCTGTTTGGTATGTTTGTTCTCCCAATTAACCGCAGCAACTAAGCACTGTCTAGCCCTTTGCTGGCTTCCCCTCACTATAGTAATGCCCTGCTCAGTGCGGAATTTGACCTTCACGTGCAGGAAAACTAAACTGGTAAAAAACCTGGGGAGGATTTAACCTAGCTATCCTCAAGGTAAAATCAAATCCACTATGAAAGAATTGATGTTTTACAATAGCGACTTAAACCACTAACATTCAATTACTACCTCGAGTAGAAAATTTACTACCACAACCACGTGACAGCTCCGAGTCCACGAACTACTTCTTTTCTTGATCCACAGCAACCATAAGTTCTCCCACTTATGTTTCTTTAAGCTCTTTAGGCAGCAGTTGAAACAATCATCAAGCTCTCGACATCAATCTTAATCTTGATAACCCTAAGTGTGTATGAAGGCAAACACCTCTAGATCTCACAAGAGATTTACACACACAGCATAAACAACAACGTAAAAACGTGGCTAGAGTTTTTCCTTTTATACTTAAGGCAAAACATAAAACCCTATACGTCATATAGGCTTGGGCTGAGTTGGAAAATTCTGCAGAAAAACATTCTGCACGAGTTTCGATCGATCGAGTCTAATTTTCAATCAATTGAGCCTTGCAGAAAGTGAACAGTAATTTTCTGCAACCACTCGATTCCAACTTTACATACATACACTTTGAGCAAGCCTAAAACTAAACTAAATATTTTGATCATGGTTTGCCAACATTACATAGTGAAGTTCTAATACATTTAAAACCTAAAGTCTTAGAACCTAACAAACTCCCCCTTTGGCAATCTGTGACAAAACACAAAATAAAATAAATTGCTCAAAGTTACAAAAACAGCCCATTACTATAAAATTGCCTAACCAAAAACAATTCAACCTAACTACTATCTATCAATTGCAAGTGTAGATAGCAACACGATTGAATCAACCTGTATATTCCTGAAGCACTCAACAAACACATAAACGCATGTGTGGAAAATACAAGTAAAAAAAAAAAAATTGATATCACAAAACATAAAATAAAAGACATATATCATGAATAACCTCATAAATATAAATCAGTAGGTAATGTAGCACAATGTGAAACAAGAAACAGAAATAAAAACATGTCTCCCCCTAACATATACAACTCATAAAAATAATACATCATGAGCCAAAAAAAAAAAAAAAAAAGGTACAAAATGAAGCCCCTAGATACAATCTAAATCTCTAAAGCTCCAAAAAAAAAAAAAAAAAAAAAACAAAACAAAACAAAATCTCCCCCTATCTCCATCCATATGTACTTCCCCTTTTTGTGATAAATTGCCAAAGGGCAATCAAGACTTATCATCAAAAGGAGGTGGAGGAGGTGACTGTCTAAGGCTTAACAAATCTAAACACAAAGCCTGAAGCTTCGTGAGCATGTCCACCAAAAGTTGACCATGAGCCGCCTGAACGGTCATGACAATGTTCAACATACAATGAATGCTAGAATCATCAGAAGTAGAAGGTGGAGGAGCAGCAACAGTCGGATCAACATACTCCTCAGCAATGGGATCACTTGAAGAAGGAGGAGGAGAAGGTGCAACATCCAAAGAAGACTTAACTCGAGGGCATTTAGAGCTAGCTCTCATCTGAGCAGCTCTCTGCCTAAGGAAAGTGGCACCTATGGGAGCTATAATGTGTACGAGCTCAGACACAGGAAACTCATCTAAACCTAAATGCAATAAAATCTGATGAATAAAAACAGGGAAAAACAAATCATGTGCAGTAGAACTACTCCTATGAACCTCTACCAATGATCAAATGAAAAGATGAGGAAAACTCATAGGAGCATCTGTCACAAGGGCATACAAAAATGCACATCTCTCGAGAGGAATGGTGTGCAAATAACATATGGGCCAGATAGAATGGCAAGAAATCCGAAAAAAGAGATAATGAATCTCGGTCAACTCATGAGAGATAATCCAAAGATCAAAACCCCATTGAATGGAAGACCTAGTGAGATATGACATAATGTCATCTAGTGAAGGGGTCTCTTCATAAGGGAACACATGCTGCTGTACCTTAGGCACCCCAAGAGCAAAGGCCACTACCGAAGGAGTAATGACATACTCTTCACCCTGTATCCAACTCATCACATACTGAGTGTTGGAATCATTGGAGTGGAAAGAGAGGTTCAAGTAGAACTCTCTAATCAAGGTAGCTGGAGGAGGACGATCTATATCAATCAAAGGTAACCAGCCTCTACGCTCAAAATTCCTCCTAATTTCCGGATCAAGCTCATCTAAAACAACTTTTCCCTTAGCCCACACAGTTCTAAAAATGTTTATCTTCTCAAAGATCTCTTGGTTTTTCTCAGTACGAAACCTATCACTCTTAAAGGCTGGAGTAGAAGAGGAGGTAGTTTTCCTATTGGCTCTAGTCTTCCTAGTCATGATGCTAAGGTTGGAATAGGATAGACAAAAGAGAATCAAAGAAAGAAAAACAAAGAAAACCCAAAGGCAGACTGCATCAAACATGGTCAGAGCAAAAAATATATATATATATAGAAAAGAACAATCTATATAATGCATGAACATAGTAAACATATGATGCATGCTCTAATGCATTGAGAACAGCTCAATTAGAATTTAAAAACACAGAATTGGCTTGAACATAGAGTTTATATCAAAAACCCCAAATTTTGAAAACCCACTTTCAAAACTCCCAACAAATTGATCAATTTATCGTTACACAAGTTAGATAACAGTATATAATGACAAAATGAATCAATAACACAAGCCAATTTCATCAAATTTAACCCAATTGAACAAAATCCCCAATTCGGGTAGTTTCAAGTCCTAGAAATTCAAAAACTACCCATTTCACCAAATTGATCAAAACAAACCATGAAAAACATGTTTACATCATCCACTAACAAAAACCCATTAATCAATTTTGAAAGAAAACCTCTCAAACATCAAAAATCTCAAAAGCTATTAGGTCCAAAAATCTCCCTAAAATGCATGAAAAAATGTATAAAAAATGAGATTAAAATAGAAAAGAAAGGGTAAAAAGGTCTTACCGGTGCTAGACGACAAAAACCTTGAGAAAAATTTGAGGGAAAATGACCCAAAAAAAAAAAAAAAAAACACTTAAGTTGGATCGATCAAAGAGAGAGAGCCAAAAAGCTTTTTGAAAAGTTTTGAAATAGTGAAGAACACATGAAAAACTTATGTTTTAAAAAACTCTCTAAACGATTTTCGATCAGTCAAAAAATAGGTTCGATCAATCGAAAATCACATTTGATCGATCCAGCATCAATCGAGTGGCGACCGAGCCAGACAGATTCAAACCAAGTTTTTAATCGCAATTTCGATCGATTAAGCAACAGGTTCGATCGATCGAAAATCTAGAAAAATCAAATTTTTGAAAAACAAAGCATTTTAATGCAGAAACTCCTCAAAGCACAATGTGTTATGAATAAAATGCATGAGTATGAGATGAAAATTGTTCAAAAACTCTTGAATTTAACCTAGATCTTCCAAAAACAAGATTTTCAATCAAATTTTCCTCAAATCCCAAAATTTAAACACATTTTGCATTAAAATCAAGGAATTTTTAATCTTGGATGGCCACAACAAGATCACATACAATATCATGTACTAAGTTTAGCAAATAGTAACTTGTGTAGTGTGTGCAACTAGTAAAAGCTTGAGATACATGTGAGGTGATATGTGAATAGTAATCAATCATAATTTCTACAAAATTTATTACATAGATTTGAAAGAGACTATCACTTAAAGAGTTACATCATATAACTCTCACATCTCCTAGAAAACAGGCTTGCAATTATGTAAGTTTCTTGATTTGCCTCATAATGTACACACCAATTTTAGCATTTAATCCGAGACTACACCTTATATTCTTTTTGTACATGTGCTACACTTTCTCGAGCACAAAATCTTATGATATGCACTAAAGTGTTCATGATTGGCTAGTAAACAGTGGTGAGATGGTTATTTATGCCTTTCTCATTAAGTTCAAGTCCAACAATCAAAGGCATGTGACTTTAAGATCAAGATCAAGTGATCAAAAACTATAAACATCTTCCACACAACATGCACTATAAAGCTCAAACTAGTAAAGTGCAATAAAATAAGCTCATCCAAGCTAAACAAGGTACATAAACATGTTATGTAAAGATAATATGGCCAACCTTGATTTCAAATCCAAGAAAAATAATGTAAAACACATTTTTCTTCCCTTTTCCTCCTTTTTTTTGTTTTTTGTTTTTTTTTATTTTATAATTTTTGAAAAGAATAACAAAAACAACCTACTATGAAATGCATGAATGTTATGCAATGCAAATCCTAGAAAAAAACAAAGAAAACAAAACAACAAAGAAGAAAGGTCACAAAGAATAGAGAGATGAAGCACAAGGACCATGTCAAAAAGATTCAATTAAATCGAGTCTTTTGCATCCAAAACTTTTTAGATGCAACTCTTGCATTGGAATTATTATTCATATTAGAATGATGAGCAACTCCAAGATTAGAATAAAGGTTTAGAACCTTTACCAACTCACCAATAAGTACTATAGGATCTTGTGCTTGAGGCACATGTACTTGCAACTTGAAACAGTTTGGACGAATGTGCCCAGACTTTCCACAAAAATGACAAACCCATACAGGCCTATCATGCAACTTATCCTTTGGAAGGGTAGAATTCTTAGACTTAGATTCTTTAACATCAACCCTAATCTCCCTAGAAGGTGTAACTTCTACAGATTTGACAACCTCACTCACGGGAGACTCAGAAGAAGGAACAAAGTTTGTAGAATTAGTTTCAGACACAGAGATACTTTCTACAAAACCTAGACCAGTTTCGTCTAAGAGAGACTTCTGAACACTCAACATGTGATCAAGTTTGGAACTAGCAGATCTATTTATTTGTTCTCTAGCAACAAATAATTCAAGTTCCAAGTTCTTAACTTTATTAAGCAACAACATGTTCTCAGTCTTCACATTATTTAACAATTCATTAGCATCAAACAGTTTCAATAGCTAATTTCTCTTATCAAGTTCAAGAGAAGCAATTTTCTTTAAACCTGTACGGGCCCTGGCAATGCAAGCTTGCCTATGCGATTTGGGCCTTGGGCCATTGAGAATGGCCATGGGCCTATCTTTCGGTTTCTCCCGGCCACGTTCTGAACCCCCCTACGGACGGGCCCGGCCCAAAATGCCGTTTGAGGATCCAGTCCTTTTTACCGAGCATGAGCGTTACCGCCGAGGTGGTTGTCCGTTTCGTTTTGCCGAACAGTCGTCTGTTTATCCGGAGCACTCAATAATGGTATTGCCCGGAGGGATCTCGGGAAACATCGCTGCCGTACATGTACGCTGTAGTGGGAATCATTTCCAAAGCCACTCCCACCTAAACACCCACTAAATCCTTCTGGGATTGGACCTCTAAATCCATTAAATCTTAAGACAATCATGATCACCCCACTAACAATTCCCTATAAATACGAAATTGGAAGAAGAAACAAGGGTTGAAAAAACAGGAGAGAAAAAGTCAGATATAGAGGAGAGTAACTACAGAGTGAGGCAGTGGGATTGTGAGGTGGTGCATAAAGGGAGATCAAAGGGGCTCTCATCGGGTCTCCTAGTTGCGAACGACTCATAGTAGGAATTACTATCCCACCATACAAATAGGTTGTGAGACAAGGTATAGATAAGCCCATTGGGCCTATTCTCGTCGCCACAATTGGCGCCGTCTGTGGGAATCGCCTACGAAGCAGTTGTTCGACTGAGACTCGCGTACGAGACGATGTCCGGGAGGCATTCGGGGAGCGGGGAAGAAGTTGGTTCGGAGGGATCCTCTCGGGGATCATCCTGGCGAGAAAGAAGGCAGAAAAGGCGCGAAGACAGGAACCGCGAACGAGAGGGTTTGTCCGGCCTTGGGGAGGGGTCATACCAGACGCAGCGGTCAGTAACAAACCTTTCGGGGCAAAGGCAACACGACGGGAGGGACCAGGAGATCGAACGGTTGAGGAGACGGGTGAGAGATTTCGAGTTGGAGGCGGAGGACAGGCGAAGAAGGAGGGAGAGAGACGACCGGGAGAGAAGGGCCGAAGCCGCGGGAGATCGCCGGGAGGAGGGGTCCACCCATTCGGGGTGCCATCGGCGAAGGGAACGATCACGTTCGCAAGGGTCCCACTATCGCCGAGGAAGATCATACTCACGGGAGCTCCCTCGCCGCCAACGCCATTCGTGATCGCGAGGTCATGTGGACCGGGGGTCTGACTCTCCCGAGGAACAGAAGCCGGGTAATGCTGCTATGGATGCGCTAAGCCGCGCCCTACGCGGAGTCGCTTAGTCCCCTTTTTCTGACGACATTGAGTGGGCCGCAATGCCGAACAAATTCCCGCGACCCCCATTCAATATCTACGACTGGAAGACGGACCCCGTTGAGCACGTCAGCCACTACATCCATATGATGTCCCTGCATTCTCAAAATGACGCGCTGATGTGCAAGATGTTTCCCTCCAGCCTTGGCCCAACCGCTCTGAGGTGGTTTAACGGGCTACGGAAGAGGTCCATACACTCATTTGCCGAGCTGGTCCAGGAGTTCGGAATGCGGTTCGTGACTTGTAGCAGAGTGCCAAAGCCAATTGATGCCCTACTGTTAATGAAGATGGGGGTGGGGGAAACCCTTCATAGCTACGCCAGCCGGTACTGGGAGCTGTATAATGAGATAGGTGGGGGCAACGAGAAGATCGCGGCAAGTACATTCCGGATGGGCCAACCAGAGGATTCGGAATTGCGGGAGTCACTTACAAAGAAGCCGCCCGAGGACATGAGGCAGCTCATGAGGCGCATTGAAGAGTATAAGCGCCTAGAGGATGATCGGCTGCAGAGTAAGGGCAAGGCCCCGCAAATAAGCCGTCCTCAGCAAGCAAACCTCCAGTCAAGGCCTCGAAAGGAGTGGAGAGCGCAGGAGCCCCTTTGGCAGGCAAGGGAGGTGAATGCAACGTTCAAGGAGCCGGTGCACCAGATACTAGAAAGAATCAAGGGCGAGCCGTATTTCAGGTGGCCGAATAAAATGGGCGGTGATCCATCCCGGCGGAATCAGAACTTGTACTGCAGTTATCATAAGGACAAAGGGCACACCACCGAGCAATGTCGGGTACTGAAAGACCATTTGGGGCAGCTAGTAAGGGCCGGACATCTGAAGGAGTTCGTTGTGAATCCTGGTGATCAAGGAAGTCGGCAGAAGGGAATTCCCACCCCTCCACCGCTCGGGGTAATCGAGATGATCCTTTTGCCCATGGGATGCAAGACAGTTATGAGGCGGGGGGTGTTAACAGTTGCATCCACGGGAGAGTTGCAGGGCGCCGAGAGAGTGGAGAAGAGAGCAAAATTCTCCCGGGAGTCCCTCGCTTTCGGAGATAACGACCTAGAAGGCACAATACAACCACATGAAGATGCACTAGTGATCACTGCTCGGATAAGCAGTTTCGACGTGAAGAGAGTGATGATAGATCAAGGCAGCGGGGCTGACGTAATGTATCCGGACTTGTTCAACAGACTTGGGTTGAAGAATCAGAATTTGATGAAGTATAACACGCCGCTGGTTTCGTTTGATGGAAGAGTAGTGATACCGGAAGGCCGGATTTCACTGACGGTAACCGTAGGAGGAAAAGAAGTAGAGGTCATCTTCATAGTAGTTAACTCCTTCTCGCCATACACGGCAATCCTGGGAAGACCGTGGATTCACACCATGAAAGCTGTACCGTCCACCTTACATGTGAAGCTTAAGTTTCCCACCGAACAAGGTGTCGCAGTGGTGCGGGGGTGCCAGCGGACTGCCAGACAGTGCCTCGTAGCCGCAGCAAACTGGGAGAGCCTGCAAGCAATACCGGGTGGGGACACCGGAGGGGTTCCATTATAGCAATTACCGCACCCCCGAGAAGATTCGGGGACAGCCTGCGCCGAGGAAGTAGTAAAGGTCGGGATACTGCCGGACAACGGCAAACACTTCCAAATCGGGGTCAGTTTGACAACCCAAGAGAAAGTTGAATTGTTATTATTCCTTGTTTGTAGTCTGGACGTATTCGCATGGAATCCATACGAAGTACCCGGGGTGGACCCCGAGTTCATTGTCCACAGGCTCAACGTGGATACATCATTCCCTCCCAAAAAGCAGAAGCCGAGAAGGGCAGCCCGAGAACACGTTGATGTTGTCAGATCCGAGGTCCAAAAGCTGAAGGAGGCGGGGGCAATAAAGGAGATTTTTTTCCCTGAATGGCTTGCAAACACCGTGGTGGTAAGAAAGAAAAGTGGCAAATGGAGAGTCTGCGTCGACTTCACGGAATTGAACCGAGCATGCCCGAAGGATCCGTTTCCTGTACCCAAGATTGATCAATTGGTGGACGCCACTTACGGACACCCGAGGATGAGTTTCCTGGATGCATTTCAAGGCTATCATCAGATTTCCCTGGCCGGCGAAGATCAGGAGAAGACTGCATTCATATCCCCCGACGCCAATTACCATTACACGGTGATGCCATTCGGCCTAAAGAACGCCGGGGCAACATACCAGCGGATGATGACGAGGATGTTTCGCGACAGGATCGGGAGGACGGTCGAAGTATATATTGACGATCTTGTTGTCAAGAGTAAGCAACAGGCACGGCATGTGGGGGATCTTCAAGACACGTTTGAGGTGCTACGGCGGCATAGGCTGCGCCTTAATGCAGAGAAGTGCGTCTTCGGAGTGGGGGCTGGGAAGTTCTTGGGATATTTGATCTCCAGCCGTGAAATAGAGGTTAATCCGGACCAGATTTCTGCCGTGCAGCGCCTCCAACCACCGAGTAACCCGAAGGAAGTACAAGTGCTGACCGGGATGTTAGCAGCCCTTAACCGGTTCATTTCCAGGTTCTCAGATCGCTGTCGACCGTTCTATCAGCTCTTAAAAAAGTGGAAGGGGTTCCAGTGGAATGCTGAGTGCGAAAAAGCTTTTCAAGATCTGAAGGAGTATTTGACACGCGCACCAGTACTGACGGCCCCTGAGCCCGGGGAAGATTTGTTTATGTACCTCTCGGTGACTGACCACGCCGTGAGTGCCGTACTACTAAGCAACCGAGGGATTCAACAGCCTGTGTATTACATAAGCAAAACTCTGGTTGACGCGGAAACCAGATACTTGCCATTGGAGAAGCTGGTTCTCGCGCTCGTGCATGCCACTAGGAAACTACCACACTACTTCCAGGCCTATACCGTACATGTGCTGACCGAGTATCCTTTACAATCGTTGCTGAGACGGTCCGATTTCACAGGGCGGCTAGCAAAATGGGGGACCAGGCTCGGGGCTTTCGACGTACGGTATAAGCCGAGGACAGCCGTGAAGGGACAGGTGCTGGCTGATTTCGTAGCAGAGTTTTCACCCAGGGCCTCCTACCAGGTAGTCTGCCAGGTGGGATGCCGCAAGTGGAAAGTGTACGTGGATGGTGCTTCCAGCTCCGCGGGGGCTAGTGCGGGGATTGTCGTAATTGGGCCCGAAGGGATCCGCCTGGAGCATTCTTTCAGATTCGGCTTTAAGGCATCCAACAATGAAGCAGAATACGAGGCCCTGTTGGCTGGGCTAGGCGTAGTCTCAAGTTTGGGAGCCCAGGAAGTTGAGGTGTACTCGGATTCCCGGCTTGTCAATCAGGTTCACGGCAGTTTTGAAGCCCGAGACCCTCGGATGAAGGCATATCTGGAACGAGTAAAGCAGGTCATGGCCGGGTTTAAAGCGGCAAAGCTTGTACAAATAGCCCGGACGCAGAACAGTCATGCTGACTCCCTCGCCACCTTAGCATCTTCCGTAGCCGAGACCATACCTCGGCTTATACGAATCGAGCTAATCCCGAAACCGAGCATTACTCCATCCAATTGTCTGGTAGTCACGGCAATTGCCACGCCTGAGCCTAGCTGGATGGACCCCATCATTGAGTTTTTAGCCGAAGACCGGATCCCCCCAGACGAGAAGGAGGCAAACAAAATCCGAAGAATGGCACCCCGGTTTTGGTTATCAGAAGACCGGAAGTTGTACCGAAGATCATTTGGGGGGCCGTATCTTTTATGCTTACATCCGGACAAGGTAGGCAAGCTCCTGGCGGAGCTACACGACGGTGTATGTGGCAGCCACGTAGGAGGACGTTCACTGGCTCACCGTGCCATGACTCAGGGATTTTGGTGGCCTCAAATGCAAAAGGATGCCGCCGAATACGTACGTAAATGCGAGCGATGCCAGAAACACGCTCCCCTGATCCACCAGCCTGCTGGTCATCTTAATCCTGTCAGTAGTCCCTGGCCGTTCGCCCAGTGGGGGCTGGATATACTTGGGCCGTTCCCCTGAGCAACAGGAAACCGAAGGTTCGTCCTCGTAGCCGTTGACTATTTCACCAAGTGGGCGGAGGCAGAAGCCCTGGCAAATATACGAGACGTGGATGTGAAAAAATTCGTCTGGAAAAACATCGTTACCCGATTCGGAGTCCCAAATTCCCTGGTATCAGACAATGGGCTGCAGTTCGATAGCCGGGCTTTCCGGAAATTCTGCGCGGAACTCGGCATCATCAACAAGTATTCCACCCCGGCGTACCCGCAGAGTAATGGCCAAGCTGAAGCTGTCAACAAGGTAATAGTGAACGGGCTGAAAAGAAGACTGGAGAACGCGAAAGGGAACTGGGCTGAGGAACTACCTAATGTACTGTGGGCTTACCGAACAACGCCAAGGAGATCCACGGGGGAAACACCGTTCTCTCTCACCTACGGTGCCGAGGCCGTTATTCCGACCGAAGTCAGTATATGCAGCGCACGAGTCACCAAGTACGATCCCGGTGTGAATGACGAGATGTTGGTTCAGCACCTAGACAAGTTAGAGGAACGCCGCGAAGCTGCAACTATCCGGCTAGCCGAGTACCAACAAAAACTGGCCAGAAGATACGACCGGGGAGTGAAGGCGAGGAATTTTGACACAGGGGATCTAGTCCTAAGAAGGGCAGTGGGGCACATGCGAGACACCCATGCAGGCAAGTTAGCTCAGAACTGGGAAGGGCCGTATAGAGTTACCGCTGTCGCCGGGGCGGGAGCGTACTACTTGGAAGAGCTAGATGAGAGACCATTGCCTCGGCCATGGAATGTTCAGAACTTAAAGAGATTCTATTGTTAATCAACCGAGTGATCAGTAAGACTTGTATAGTTCCCCCATGTGCGTTAGCTCATGATAATGAAAGTAGCTATTTGTGCAGGTCAATTACGTTGGAAACCGTATATTCGGCTCGATTCCTTTCGCCGAGCATGTGGAAACCTAAAATCAACCTAAGGACAGAAGCCTAACCCTCGGCTCGATTCTTGTCGCCGAGCAGGTGGAAACCTTAAAATCAACCTAAGGACGGAAACCTGACCCTCGGCTCGATTCCTATCGCCGAGCAGGTGGAAACCTTAAAATCAACCTAAGGACGGAAACCTGACCCTCAGCTCGATTCCTATCGCCTAGCAGGTGGAAACCTTAAAATCTATCTAAGGGCGGAAGCCTGACCCTCGGCTCGATTCCTATCGCCGAGCAGGTGGAAACCTTAAAATCTATCTAAGGGCGGAAGCCTGACCCTCGGCTCGATTCCTATCGCCGAGCAGGTGGAAACCTTAAAATCTATCTAAGGACAGAAACCTGGCCCTCGGCTCGATTTCCTTCGCTGAGCAGGTGGAATCCTAAAATCAGTCTAAGGACAGAAACATGACCAACGTTTCGATTCGCATCACCGAGCAGGTAGAGGCGTTAAAATCTACGTAAGGGCCGTAAACAGGCCCCTCGGGGTGATAATCATCGACGAATAAATGGAAATCCTAAAGTCTAGAGACATAAAAGTGGTGCTCGGCTTGATATCCATCACCGAGGATGAAGGGACGTAGGATAATCAAAGTAAAAATCGATCCTCGGTTCGATCTCCTTCACCGATCAGGTAAGGAACTGGAAAACCTTTCTAAGCCCAAAGAAGCATGCATACTCACAATAGTAGTAACAATAACAGCAAGCATGGCAAACATTTTACTTAAATAAAGCAAGGAACTAAGAATAAGTCAATTGTTCGGTCACCAAAACCCGGCGACAAATAAGAAAAAGTAAATAGAAAAGGCAAATAAAAAGTTTTGCCGCCACAGCCCGGCGGCATAAGCACGGTAGTCGAAATAAGAAAAGAGAAAAGGCTCAGGTATCGTCGGGACGGCCGTCATTCGGTAAGGTCCACGAGCAGGTCTCCAGTCTGCACTTCCTGTTGCCGACCGTCAGTGGCAAGGTCTTGAAGCCCCATATTCCCTATGGTCAGGTCATCGGCAGAGGGGTTGCTGGTTGCTTCCGCACCAATCAGTTCCACGTGGGCATCTATCTGCTCCACCAGCTCCCTTAGGCTGTCCGTCTCCTCTTCATCACCATGACCTGCGGGGATCTGCGTTGCCGGAGGAGCCTCAGTGAAAGGGATCTTGGCGGGGTCTCTGAGAGGAGAGTCAGCAAGTACCCCCAAAGCCTGCAGGGCGGCCAGCCAGCCATCATGAAAAGCCAACCGCCGAGCCTCATAGACGACCGGCTCTACCCCCTTTTCAGCATCCGCGAACCCTTCGTCATACCATTTTGTCCCGGCGTCCTCCAAAGCGGCACGAAGGTCGGCAGCTTCCTCGGCGAGAGCAGTATTTTTGCTAACTGCCTCAGCTAGCTTCACCTCCGTTTCACTTTGCTTCGCCTCCAGACCCGCCGTTTTCTCCTCAGCCAGCTTTTTCTCTTTCTCGGCAGCGGCCGCCTTCTTTTCAGCAGCCTCTGCGGCTTTGGCCTTGTCCTTTGCAGACTTCGCGGCTGCCTCCCTCCCGGTCTTTTCCCGGTCAACGTCCTGAACAAGGTCCTTTACCCTCTCGTTCAGGATATGAGCTAGCTGGGCAGCCTAGAAACGGGCGATGGGAATGATGTTAGGTGTGCAGCAAAAGAAAACAAACAAAACGAGTGCAAGTACAAGAATATTACCGCGATGGTATGCCACTGAAGTCTCCGGCCCATGTACTCGTCCGGCGCGTCCGAAAAGGAGCTCACATCCTCGGGCAATAACAGGCCGTGCGCCAGGCACTGTGCGACACGGCCCCCTTCCCCTTTTTCCCACACCCGTAGGCTTGCATCTGCGGGGAGGGGCTTGCCATCCAGCTCGTAAGTGGGCTGCCAGTCCGGAACGGATCGAGAGGATGACGCCGCGGAGACCCCAACCTGCCTTTGGGGCTCCTGAATGGTAACACTCCTGGGCGGAGCCGTGGGGGCTTGGGTTTGGACGTCCCCAGGACTGGTTGATTGCTGATGTGTAACCTTCTGCCTTTTCTTGGAACGCGCGGTGGGAGGATGAGGATGTACGAGGGGAGTATAGACCAGCCCCTGCTCCGGCTGCCGTTGCGCGGCTTGCTGTGCTCCCGGCAGGAAGCGGCTGACTGAGAGGGTTTTGCGGACGACCATCTCTCCAGCACCAGGATGGGCGTGGGATGAGTTGCTTGACTCCGCCGCTCCTTGTTCTGGCTCTTGCTCGGGCTGCTGCTGGTCTGCTTGGTCGGCAGGCTCTGCTTCGGCCGCGCGCTGAAGAGCGATGTGTGCAAGCTCTCTTAGACGCCGAGATGCCACCTCGGCTGATGCGTCTCTTATAGGGGCAAGCTCGTCCGAACAAGCGTACCGCCGGCCAACGTCTCGAGCTTCGCCCACTGTGAGGTTGGCCGGAAGAAAATTCGCGTGCCGGACGTCGATATAAGAGAGAAGGGGGCTGTCAACCAGGAGGGCTTGGCCAAAGGGCTGCCAAGTAGTGTAGACAGGCTCAACGCCGAGGATGAGGTGGGAAGCTCGGAGCTGACCGTCTCGATGGACAAAAATTTCGGAGCGAAGGACAAAATTAAGGTCCCGCACGTGGACCGATCGGATGTCTTGGGTAAACACCGAACCGTCTGCAACAAGAACGGGATTGGTCAGAACAAATGATAGAAAGACAGAAGCAGAAAGATAATGAAAAAATGCGTCTAGCAATGACACCCACCCACTTCGCGTCGTGATAGAGGTGGGGGAACATCCCCGGTAAACCAGTTGCCGTGAACCCGGACGAACTCCCCGGCGGAGTTTCTGTTGGAGTCCGGCAAGCAGGAAATCAACCGTATCCTCATGTCCCTGACCTTTAAGTAATAGCTAGTCTTTTTCTTCCCACATAGGCTGTACATGTGGTTTCATCATGGTGGTCCAGTTGCAGACTGAACGTATGGTTTAACTTACTTACACAACTCATTACCCGGTCAAAATTTGGGGCGAGTTGATCGGGGCACAAACCGTAGTACCTAAGGGCTCTATGTAAAAGGGGGTCAATGGGGAACCTAACCCCACCTTCCAGTATTGACATGAGCGGGAAGAAGGCGGTGCCTGACCCTCTATGGAGAGCAATGTCACCTTCGGGGCAGTACATCACATCCACGTCATCGGGAATTTGGTAGTCGCGCCTAAAGGTGACTAGGGAGTTTCTAGAGTCTAAAAGCTGAGCGAAACCCATCCCCAAATGCTAAAGAATCAAAAGAAACTGGAAGGAAATAAACTGAAACAGAGGAAAGAGGAAGGGTACTTACTTTTGGCACTAAGAGGAAGGCTGATTCTGGTGGCTGGTGGGCAACTAGCGCGATAGATGCTTGGCAGAGAGAAATATCAGAAACTAAGGAATTGAAAAGTGAGAATGTGGGTTTGAGCAAGCTTCTTATAGGCACGAAACGAAGGTGCGCGACGGTTGAGGGCGCATTAATGAGGAGCAAATCGCAATGATGAGGCATTATGAGGATGAGACCGTTCGGAAACCAAGGGCGTGCGCGCGCCTCGGTTCGTGAGCTAACAGGCGGTTAAGGTCGCTGAGGTCATGAGGCCACGCGCGACACACCTTTTGAGGAGCACATTTATTGGACGACTGGTCGCCTCCAGAGAGGCGCGCCTTTTCAGTACCCCGGGCATGGGATCTTTTCCCCCTTCTTTTGGTCTCTTCCCTTGATCCCTGCCCGCTTTACCGGGCAGGAATCAAGGGGGGGCTAATGTACGGGCCCTGGCAGTGCAAGCTTGCCTATGCGATTTGGGCCTTGGGCCATTGAGAATGGCCATGGGCCTATCTTTCGGTTTCTCCCGGCCACGTTCTGAACCCCCCTACGGACGGGCCCGGCCCAAAATGCCGTTTGAGGATCTAGTCCTTTTTACCGAGCATGAGCGTTACCGCCGAGGTGGTTATCCGTTTCATTTTGCCGAACAGTCGTCTGTTTATCCGGAGCACTCAATAATGGTATTGCCCGGAGGGATCTCGGGAAACATCGCTGCCGTACATGTACGCTGTAGTGGGAATCATTTCCAAAGCCACTCCCACCTAAACACCCACTAAATCCTTCTGGGATTGGACCTCTAAATCCATTAAATCTTAAGACAATCATGATCACCCCACTAACAATTCCCTATAAATACGAAATTGGAAGAAGAAACAAGGGTTGGAAAAACAGGAGAGAAAAAGTCAGATATAGAGGAGAGTAACTACAGAGTGAGGCAGTGGGATTGTGAGGTGGTGCATAAAGGGAGATCAAAGGGGCTCTCATAGGGTCTCCTAGTTGCGAACGACCCATAGTAGGAATTACTATCCCACCATACAAATAGGTTGTGAGACAAGGTATAGATAAGCCCATTGGGCCTATTCTCGTCGCCACAAAACCTAAATCAACATTCATAGCATCCTTTGCAGCAACCTTGCAAAGTTTATGATAGGCTTCTTGCAAATCAGCATCCTTAGAGAGTTCTCCATCAGAAACACTTTCATCAACTACAATAATAGCTGTAAAAGTAATGAAGTTTCCATCCTCATCACTACCAAACTCATGGTCAAAAACTTCATCATCACTAAGAGTTACAACCATAGCTTTACCCTTTGACCTCAAGAATATAGGACATTCTGATTTCACATGACCATACCCTTGACAACCAAAACATTGTTGACCTATAGAATTATTAGAAGTTTGACCTGCTTTTTATTTAGATTTTTCAAAATTATCCACTTTAGTGGGTTCATTTCTCTTGAAATTTTAAGGTTTAGCATTGTTTTTACCTCTTACCCTTCTGTTATTGTTCCTAAGAAAGTTTCTAAAGTTCTTGGCAAGATATGCAATCTTTGTAGCAGAGAATTTATTATCAAATTCATTCCCATCAACATCATCAACAGACTTAAGAGCCATTGATTTAGAGAAATCCTACAAGTTCATCAATAGGGATGGAGTCCACATCCTTACTTTCAGTAATGGCAATCACTTTGGGTCTAAAGTCCTCAGTCAAGGATCTAAATATCTTCCTAAAAATCTTTGTTTGATCATGGATTTCACCCAAATTATAAGCAGAGTTAACAAAATCATTCAGTTTAGCATAGAATTCATCAAAACATTCATCTTCAGACATTCTAATACTTTCAAATCTAGTAGTTAATTGCTGCAGTTTGTTAATCTTAAGTGCCGTAGTTTGTTAATCTTAACTGCCTTCATGCACAGTTTGGAGAATATTCCAAGCACTATGAACAACCTCAACATTAGAGATTCTCTTGAATTCCTCCATAGAAACAGCATTATAAATAGCATTCATGACTTTACTATTAAAAATGGCTACTTTTTTTTGAGAAGTTTGCCACTCGCTTACAAGAGTAGTTGGCTTCTCCCATCTGTATTCAACGAAATTCCAAACTCTCTTATCAATAGATTTTAGAAATGTTTTTATCCTTACTTTCCAGTAGGCATAGTTGTTCCCATTAAAGTAAGGTGAGATCACAAGAGAGTGATCGTGTTCCATGACAACAAGGGTCAAGGATCAACTCTTAGATCAAAGGATCTAAATACTAGAGCTAACCCACTCTAATACCACTTGTATGTTTTTAGACCCCTTAATATACAAGTTGTTTAACCTAGTTATTTAGCCAAGTGATTACTTAGTCGAATTATTCAGATCTAAGTTAACACAAGTTAATCATATCATTGAAACAATGCGGAAAATAAAGAAGACAACGATATGATAATCCAGGAAAACCAAACCAGTAAAAAACCTGGAAATGATTTAACTTAGCTATCCTTAAGATAAAATTGGATTCACTATGAAATAATTGAAGTTTTACAATAACGACTTAGACCACAAACATCCTATTGCTACCTCGAGTAGAAAACTTACAACCACGACCACGTGACAGCTCCGAATCCATGGACTACTTCTTTCCTTGATCCACAACAACCACAAGTTCTCCCACTTGTGTTTCTTTAAGCTCTTTATGTAGCAATTGAAACGATCATCAAGCTCTCAACATTAATCTTGATCTTGATAATTCTAAGTGTATTTGAAGGCAAACACTTCTAGATCTCACAAGAGATTCACACACATAGCATAAACAACAATGTAAAAACGTGGCTAGGATTTTTCCTTTTATACTTAAGGTAAAACTTAAAACCCTACACGTTATATGGGCTTAATCTGAGTTGGAAAATTCTGCAGAAAAACATTCTGCACGAGCTTTGATCGATCGAGTCTAATTTTCGATCGATCGAGCCTTACAGAAAGTGAACAGTAATTTTCTACAATTACTTGATTCCAACTTTACATACATACACTTTGAGCAAACCTAAAACTAGACTAAATATTTTGAGGACAAAGTTTAACTACAAAATCGATTATAGCCTTAGGCTACAAACTCACTCAATATCTTTTTATTGGAGATGAATTTTGACAAATTCACCATTGGATTGCATCTTCTTCTTATATCCCCCATGTTTGCAAAATTTCAAGAAAATTAAAGATTAATAACTATGTTATCAATAAATTTTTAAATTGCAAATTTTTGTAATTTAAAATTATGTATAAAATATAAGATTATAGATTATATAGTAAATGATATCCTATTGACACAAAAATTGACATATGCATTAAGAGCGTAAAGAACATGTAATTCAATGGTTAGATTTTCAAAATATGCAATAATATTTATTTTATTGAGTGAGTTTGTAGTCTAAGGCTACAACCGATTTTGTAGCTAAACTTTGTCCATATTTTGATCATGGTTTGCCAACATTACATAGTGAAGTTCAAATACATTTAAAACCTAAAGTCTTAAAACCTAACACAGTCTTCTCTCGTCTTTTGACAAAGAACAGTGCACTGTTTTCTCTTTTTATTGACCTCGGTCTCCTCTCGTCCCTTGACAAAGAACAATGAACTGTTTTCTCTTTTTATTGACCTCAAGTTTCCTCTTGTCTTTTGACAAAGAACAGGGGGAGGGCGTTTGGTCATTTGAGACTTTCCTCTAGCTTTCAGTGTTGTCTCATGTATTAAAAATTCAATATTGTTTATTTTATTTTATTTTGAACACAAGTTTAGTATTATTCATCATGATGGAACACTATTTTTCATCACGATGATTACAAATTAGTACTATTCTTGTATAATGTGCAGATTAATAAAATATTGTACGTAAAATATAAAACAAAATCAACAAAAGAACTATAAACAGCCCTCATTTTTTTAAATTTAAGGGACCAACAGTGATTACTTATAACTTGAATAATCAATTGCACTCACACGGTAAACTTCAATACTAATAGTGTAGTTTCGAGTAAAAATTTTTGATGCAGAATTTTTGAATCCAGCCAGCTTGAAACTGAAAAAATCGGATGCCAAAATTTTGTTCTCATGGGTCTCCTCTACTTACCAGCATAAAATTGGAGGCTATAGAATTGTTTTATGCGGATTAATTGATTCTAGATTAATTGTTGGAAACCAATCTTTGCTTCTTGATGCTAAACCTCAAAAGGATATAATGCTCAACTTTTAAATATTTAATTTATTTTTACTGTTTTCTCCTTTTATTGACCTTAGTCTTCTCTCATCCCTTGACAAAGGACAGTGCACTATTTTCTTTTTTTATTGACCTATCTCCTCTCATCCCTTGACTCTCATCCCTTGACAAAGAACAGTGCACTGTTTTCTCTTTTTATTGACCTCAGTCTCCTCTCATCCCTTGACAAAGAACAGTGCACGTCCCTTGACAAAGAACAATGCACTGTTTTCTCTTTTTATTGACCTCAATCTCCTTTTGTCCCTTGACAAAGAAGACAAAGAACAGTGCATTGTTTTCTCTTTTTATTAACCTTAGTCTCCTCTCGTTCCTTGACAAAGAACAATGCACTATTTTCTCTTTTATTGACCTCAATCTCCTCTCATCCCTTGACAAAGAACAGTGCACTATTTTCTATTTTTATTGACCTCAGTCTCCTCTCCTCTCTTGACAAAGAACAGTGCATTGTTTTCTCTTTTTATTGACCTCAATCTCCTCTCGTCCCTTGACAAAGAATAGTGCACTATTTTTTATTTTTATTGACCTCAGTCTCCTCTCCTCCCTTGACAAAGAACAGTGCATTGTTTTCTCTTTTATTGACCTCAGTCTCCTCTCGTCCCTTGACAAAGAACAATGCATTGTTTTCTCTTTCTTTTGACCTCAAGTTTCCTCTTGTCTTTTGACAAAGAACAGGGGGAGGGTGTTTGGTCGTTTAAGACTTTCCTCTAGATTTCAGTGTTGTCTCAAGTATTAAAAATTCAATATTGTTTATTTAATTTTATTTTGAACACAAGTTAAGTTTTAGTTTGTTCATGAATTATTTGATTGATTTATTTTATTCTTGTACATAATAAACACTACAACTAAATTTTTTGCATTCCTTCACAAATCTATACCAGGTTGTAATCCGTGCTTATGCATGGAAATAGTAGTGATAAAGGAGAAAATTTGAAGAATTATTAATATTTGTTTGGATTTTGTAAATTATAATTATTGTAGGGACTGGGTCGAGCACTTTTTCCTTTTGAATGAATGGACTCAAGCCTAGCTGGCCCAATACAATGAATTTGTAAAGAGCGGGACAAGGAACTAAGCCCTAGTGAGGATTGCAACAATTAAACATGGTGATATGCAGAGTGGATGGCTAGTGTATAATCAGAAGTGTGAAATCAAGCTCCTCGACACTCCCCTAGGAGAGTGTAAGTCTTATTATTTCTTTAGTGCTTGGTTACAGAGATGATACAAGTGCTACTATGTTTCTCCCTTCTAATGTCCGTCCCCATTTCTGGAGGACTTCCTACATTATATACCCCTCTCTGATTAATCTTGGCTCTCCATTTATTGATTATGCAGGTCACCACTTGAGTGCTTGTCCTATCAGCCACCTTCCCATTCTTTCTGTGGATGGCAGCAACTAAGGCAACAGTGTTCAGGGGTCACTTCTCCATTAATGCGGCCAGGATATTAGTTGTGGGCATTTAATGCGGAGGTGACAGTTCCTCCTAGAATTTCTCCTCCACCATGCTTCCATGGCCAACCCGTTGTACTTGTCTTTTCCTTGGGACGCTTTGAGGGGCAACCCCAAACGGTGTGTTGCTCTTCCTTTCCATGATCTCGGCCTGCTGAGGACAGGGTTGTCCTCGGCAGTACTTATGGGTAATTTAAGCTTCCTTTATTCGTCCTTGGACAATTTCTCCTCCTCGGCATGGGCCTTGGGCTTAGCATAAAATGGGCCGAGATTGCCAAGTTCCTCGACCCCACAATTATAATTATTATTATTATTATTTACTGTTGTTAATATTTGTATAAGGAATATGATACCATGTAACTCTATGCTTGACAACAATCTTGTAAAATGTAAAAACATCATGTGTACAAATTAAATGTGCCTACTTTATAATTTAGACATAATAAACGGAGATAAATTTTTTTCTTACAAAAGAAAATGATAAGTAATCGATTTATATCCTAAAGCTTTAAATCAAACTCGTTATCTGCTCTGCCAAGGCAAAACCATGAGCCATCATAGGTCACAGTTTTTTTTTTTTTTTTTTGGGTGGGGGGGGGAGAGTAAAGATACAAATGGACATGTGTGTGGTATGGGTTAATTTATTTATTTTTCCTGTTTTGAAGTAATATTTTTGTAGTACTATTGTTTTGTGCAAATTAAAGTGTGCAAACAATGATGATGAGGACCATGAGGTAGTCTCATATAGATCAAGATCTTCTATACGTTCTAGGAAAACTTTACTGTATAAAGTCACTTTAATTTTAACATTTCTTTTATAATAAATTCAGATTATGTCATATCATTGATTTACTAATAAAATCACTAAAATAATGGTTTCTAAAAAGCAACTAAAAAAAAAAAAAAATCTAAACTTTAGATTCATCTCCTCCCCCAAACCCTCCACCTCAACCTCCAACTGACAACCAATGTCAACGGTTGCCGATCTAATAAGAGCTAACTTAGGCTCATGGACAAATCAATTTGGTAGAGTACTAAAGCAGTTATCTTAAAATTACACTAACCAGACATTGTCTAACTTTTGAAATCTAATTTGGAATTTAATTGAATTTTCTCTTAGTCTTAAGATGGTTTAAATCATAGGTAATTATACAAAAACCTAATATATAACCTCATGTATATGCATGGGTATATTTAAAAAAATCACAATTACACACATATATGAGTTCAAATTATATCTAGTATTAGGGTTACAACTTACACAATTTTTAAGCCGTGAATTTATAAAATATGTAATGGTTTCTCATTATATATATATATAGAGAGAGAGAGAGAGAGAGAGAGAGAGAGAGAGAGTTTGTATCTCTAGCTTTATTCATTTTCATCTATTCACACCACTAACATCACGTTTTCACTTACTAATAAACACTCACTATATCATTAGTTTGTAAAAAATGTTGTAATATAGTTTGAAACTCTAACATTATCCTTTCTAAAATTTTTTTAAAAATATATATGAACTTTTTTTAGACAAAAAAAAAAAAAATCAAAATATGTCAACTAGTTGAGTTATAAAGCTCTTGGACATACTTAACAAGAGTTAAATGGTCATGATGCAAAGATTATTTATTTATATAAAAATATATATATGACACATGTTTCCATATTTTTGCTACAATTTTTTCAAAAATAAACGTATAATACTTGTACTATACACGTACCATTTTTTCACCATTTCCGTATTTTTATGACAAATTTTTGAAACATAATTTCATGAAAAATGCCGAATTATACCCGTCCATATATATATAGTATTAAACGCGTACCGTATTTTTCTAACTATGTTTGGATTTACATGTAATTATTAATCTAAAGGAAAAAAAAAAAAAAAAAAAAAAACGCTCACACATATCCAACCTAAAATAAATCCCATCAACCCATAAAAAAACCAACATGAAGCGGCTGGTTGGTTGGTTAAATGAACACTCTTACTTGGATCTACATGTAATTATTAATCTAACACTAGTTAAAAAGTATAAACAATGATATAAATACTAACAAATTGAATATTCGGTCATATAATCTCAAACACCATTCTTATAAAGTAGAAAGGGAGAATAGTGATTCAGTTGAAGCTCTTGGAGTGTTAAAATTCCTCAAAATTGCTAATGCGGTTGGAGTAAATTTTTGGATCAAATTCACTCCATTGCTAATGGTGGTAAAACATTCGTTAGGCTTGATAAATAAATAAATAACACTATTAAGTTCCACGCAACCATATTCAACGAGCAACCCAACAGGCCCACACGTTAATGCTTGTTCCTAGTAATGGGTTCACCAAATCAACGAATTAGTTGGGCTCATTTATTTCATTTTTTGTTAAAAGGAAAATTGCATTAAGAAACTAACCAGCCAACACAGGCATAGTACTACAGGCAGAAAGCCTATAAGAGAACAGGCTAGAAGCATCAAAGCTTAGCGAATGGCTATAGACTAGTTGGGCTCAACAAGGCATAGTTGGGCTCATCTAAATTTCAGCTCACAATGCTTGTCGGTCTTTTAAGCCTTGCCCAAGCAGCTCATTACCCAACTTGGGCCACTCAGCTTTGCTTTGTCGCTTTTGCTGAAAGTCGAAGAATTTCTTCGAACAGGTTTGACTTAAATTTCCTCTAAAACTGGTTATTGGGCAATTTACAAAACTATCTTGTCAATAACACGATTGACGACTTTCAAATTTCAATCGCTAACTGATATAGTTAATATGTCCAATTTAATAGCCATATCATTAATAAATGAGATCGTGTGATATGGATTTGTGAATTGCCTAGTACTCATTTTAAGAAAAAAATTTCTTGGAATTGGAGGAAAGTTTGTCCTCAACTAAATCAATTGATAATAATAATAATAATAATAATAATAATAATAATAAGTGAAGTTAAAAAAAATTCAAATTAAAATTCTAAATTAGTGTTCCAATTTTGTGCCATGTGTCTAGATTTATGTAGGTACCACACAATAATTATCCTTCCAATTGTTCAATTTAAATATAAAATTAGAGTCCAATTTTACTCCATCTGTCTAAATTTAAGTAGGACCATATTATAATTATCCATTGTCCACTCTCATTAAAAAAAAAAATGTTGTCCTCCTTTTTTTTCTTTTTTCATTTTTTTTGAATAAATGGTTATTTGGCAATACTTTATTTTGAAAAAATCAAGTACTGTATAAATTTTTTTTTTTCACTTTTTTTTTTGTATATTTTATATTATTATGTGGATTATAAATATTTCAAATAGTAATTAATAATTAGTATTTAGAATGTGGACTATGTAATGATTTATCTTTATCTTTTTTTTTCTTTTTTTTTATATGGTATTTTATTTTCAAAAAATCAAATATTGGGTAAATTTTTTTTTTCATTTTTTTATTTTGCAAATTTTATATTATTAAGTAGATTATAAATATTTAAGATAGTAATTAGTATTTAGAGTGTGAACTACAAAGTAATTTATCTTTTCTTTTTCTTTTTCTTTTTGTGTGGGACTTTACTTTCAAGAAATCAAGTACTAGGTAATTTTTTTTTCCTTTTTTTTTTCTTTTGTAAAATTTATATTATTAAGTGGATTACAAATATTTCAGATAGTAATTAGTATTTAAATTATGGATTGTGGAGTGATTTATCTTTTTTTTTTTTTCTTTTTCCTTTTGTATGGGAATTTACTTTTAAAAAATAAAAAACTGGGTAAATTTTTTTTCACTTTTTTTTCTTTTGTAAATTTTATGTTATTAAATGGATTATAAATATTTAAGGTAGTAATTAATATTTAAATTGTGGACTGTAGAGTAATTTCTCTTTACCCCTTTTTTTTTTGGTATGGTACTTTACTTTTAAGAAATCAAATACTAGGTTTTTTTTTTCTTTTGTACATTTTATATTATTAAGTGGATTATATATATTTAAGATAGTAATTAGTATTTAGAGTGTGAAATGAGGAGTGATTTATTTTTATCCTTTTTTTTTTCTTTTTCCTTTTGTATGATACTTTACTTTCCAGGATATTTTTTTTTTTCACTTTCTTTTATTTTGTAAATTTAATTTAGTTAAGTGGATTGTAAATATTTAAGATTGTAATTAGTATTTAGATTGTGAACTGTGGAGTGATTTTTTTTTTTTTTTTTTGTATGGTACTTTACTTTCAAGAAATCAAGTACTAGGTATTTTTTTTTCAATTTTTTTTCTTTTGTAAATTTTATATTATTAAGTGTGTGGGGCCCCAAATATTTAAACAACCCCAGCCCACTCCATAGCCGGCCCAAGGCCCGCACCGAGGAGAATTTATAGGCCAAGGGTAAAAGGAAAAATCCCAAGCCCTCTAGGGGCCTCGCCGAGGATGCCCACCTCCTCGGCAAACCGATGTTGATGAAAGGAAAATATCTCCCACCCATTAAATGTGCTCCACCAACATTCTGGCCGCTTTGATGGTGAAGTGACCAGCGAACTCAGGTGCCTGGGTCACTCCAACTAATAGAAAGCCTGCAAAGACGGCTGAGAACTAACATAAAGCCTGCAAAATCAGATGATGGGACAAACCCTTATCCACAGTGACCGGATAACCGACAGATAGACGGCTGAGATTAACTAAAACAATACTATATAACCAAGAGGATTCCCAACATAAAGAGGATTCGGATATGAATCAGTCCTAAGAAAAAGGACAGAATATATATCAACTCTAAGAAAAATAGATCATCGGCCTGAGCCAAGGACAAATATGCTTCGCAAACACTTAACCAAAGTGATGATCATTCTCTACAAAAACACTTAGCCAAATTTCTTTGATAAGATTCCTATGAATTTCATGTCATCTATTATTTGTTATAAACTTCATATCAATCGTTGTCTACTTCGATGATGCCAAGCCCTTTTACCCACACTCTACAAATTTTTATTGTTAAGGGTCCACTACAAATTGAGTCCCTACAAAGTGAATTATAAACATTTAAGATAATAATTAGTATTTAAATTGTGGACTATGGAGTAATTCATCTTTTTTTTTCTTTTGTATGGCATTTTACTTTCAAGAAATCAAGTACTGGGTAAATTTTTTTTTTTTACTTTTTTTTTTTGTAAATTTTATATTATTAAGTGAATTATAAATATTTAAGATAATAATTAATATTTAGAGTGTAGATAGCAAAGTAATTTATCTTTTCTTTTTGTACGGTACTTTATTTTTAAGAAATCAAATATTGGGTAATTTTTTTTCACTTTTGTTTTCTTTTGTAAATTTTATATTATTAAATGGATTATAAATATTAAAGATAGTAATTAATATTTAGATTATGGACTGTAGAGTGATTTATCTTCTTTTTTTCTTTTTCTTTTTGTATGGTACTTTATTTTCAAAAAATCAAGTATTGGGTAAATTTTTTTCACTTTTTTTCTTTTGTAAATTTTATATAATTAAGTGGATTATAAATATTTAAGATAGTAATTAATATTTAGAATGTGGACTGTGGAGTGATTTATCTTTATATTCTTTTTCTTTTTCATTTTGTATAATACTTTACTTTCAAGAAATCAAGTACTAGGTAATTTTTTTTTACATTTTTAAATTTTATGTTATTAAGTGGATTATAAATATTTAAGTCGTTTTTTAGGTCTTAAGAGTATTTTAGTCACTTTTTAGGTTACGATGTCATTTTTTTGGTTTAAAGGTCATTTCAGTCAATTTCTAAGTTTCAAGGTCATGTGGTCATTTTTTTGTCCTAGGAGTATTTTGGTCATTTTTTAGGTTTCAGTGGTATTATGGTAATTTGTGAGAAAAAAAAAAAAGGGAACCATCAAATGAGACAAAAGTATCACTGAGTGTGAGAAATGTATGGTCTAATGTGATGTTGGTACTGTCTGATGTGATAATGTGTTAGGAATGCTATAAGCATATGAATAATAATTGTTGTATTTAGATTTATTTAGTTAGTTAGTTACAATTCCAAGCATGTTAATCATATTTAGCACGTGTTGGAATTATTAATGCACATGGAGAATAATAGAACTAATAGGATGAAGCCATGTAGGCCAATGAAATTAGAGATAGTCTCCTATAAATACATTATTGTAATCCAACATTATATATCAATTGAAGAATAAACCAACTTTTTAGTGCATTAGTGCTTCTCTCTCTCTCTTAATCTCTCTCTTTCTCTATGGAGAGTGACTATCTCAAATTAAGTTAATTTCCCTACAATTCCCATCAATTCCCTTATAATTCCTATCCATCCCCATTAGGAACCATTGGATTCTTGACACAATGGAATCATCAAATGTGATAAAGAAATAAAGGGAGCACCAAATGTGACAAAAGTACAGTCACATATGATATTGGTACTGCACAATATGAGGATGGCACCGTCAAATGTGAGAAAAAAATTAAAGTACAACCAAATGTGTGAAAAGTACGGTCAAATGTGAAGTTGGTACTACCTAATGTGACAATAGAACCATCATTTGCGAAGAAATAAAAAAAAAAAAAAAGGATGATCATGAACCTTTTTGGAACACATAAGCTTAAATAAATCTATTGGGATTTCGTTTAGATTTAATCATCTAACATTATTTCTCTTGGCTAGATGGATGCTTCACGGTTCCATGGAACACTATTTTTCATCACGATGATTACAATAAATAATTTTAATCTTTTTCTTTCACTTTTGGTAATATAATTTAAATTGGAATTATATTTTTAAATTATTGAAACTTTGACGTTAGAGGTTTATTTAGAAAAATATTATGTTAATTATTTTAATGTACTTACAAAGCCTCACTTGCTATAAGGAGACAAACAAAAGGAAAATATTAAAAATAAAAAAGAATAGGAAGGAGGGAGAGTGTCGACTATATATTTATATATGATTCTTAAAACAATGTTGGTTATATGGAGCCATATTTTTGCAAACCTTATCAACACATAAGCCTAAGAAAATACCTTGGTTTTGCATTTTCATTTAATCATCTAACTTATTTTCCTACTATGGTGGTATAGAGTACCTCATGAAACGATCTCATGAAATCATCCTCTTATGATATATAAAACTTACACTGAGATTCATGCATATTGTGAGAGAGATCTCATTAGATAGTCTCATAAAATACTTTTTTTTTTTTTTGGTTATTTAATGTTGGGTGCTTGAGTCCCTTGGAACTATGCTTTTCATCTTATAACTTCATACAATTCTTAAAATGATCTTGGTCTATCCTATTTGTTGCAATCCTTGTCAACATTAGTTGTTTCTATCATTTTCCCCCTGTTTTGACTTGTGAATAAACGCAAAATCGAATAGTTAATGCAATGTGCTTGAAAGTTGCAAAATTGCCTGTTTGGTGAGTAAGTTCAAACTCACATTTTTATATTTTAAATAACATTACACACATTTTTTCACTTACACATATTTCAAAAAACTACAAACAACAATTTTCAAAATACTCTACCAAACACCCCCAATGTGAAATATGCTTGTCCCATATCCTTTGAACAGATATTTAAGAGGAAAGAATGCCAGTCCATTTAAAATTTTACTTATGTAAGATACATTTTTTTTTATACGTATCAAAAAATTGACCAAGAAGAAGAAGAAGAAAAAGATACGCATTAACATATGAATTACAAGATTTATTCCCTTATAATAGCTAGACCGATACCAGATTATGAATTATAATATCATGGTCCATGGATAAGATTTTTGACTCCACAAAGAGTCCTTGAACGATATGAGTATCCACGAAGGTGCTTTTATGCTATTAACTAGCGTTGGCTGCACGTGCAAGGCACATGCTGCCCCTAGTGGTGAAAAAATTAATATAGATTTTGTGTGTGAAATCGTGAATTTTGGCTCACTCAATTTGATTATATTAAAAAAGAAGTCTAAGAATATAACAAAATATCACAATATTTTCACAATATCTTCATTTTTAGGATCTGAATATATATTTTTTATTTTATTTGAGAGAAATGCTATTGTGGGGCCCGAAGATTTGGCAACTCTGGCCCACTCCATATTGGGCCCAAAACCCATGCCGAGGACAATGCAATATCTGAGGATGAGCGGGGAAGGCCCAAGTTGTCAAGGAGCATCGCCAAGGACGACCATGTCCTCGGCCGGCCGATATTGAAGAAGGGAAGGTTGGCGCCCCACCAAAAACACCCTCTCAGGGCATACCAAAGAAAAAGACAAGTACCCAGGGTCGGTCAGGGGAATATGGCGAAGGAGTAATTCGTAGGGGAGCTGTCATCTCCACATTCAAAGCACGCAACTGACACTCTGGCCGCATTAATAAAGAATTGACCATTGAACAGCGATGCTTTGGTTACTTCAACTAACAGGAGGTCTGAAAAGGCGACTGATGAGACAAGCCCTCAGACACAGGCTCAGATGATCAACAAGTGGAAGGCAGAGATCAGCTAAACAGGACTATATAATAGAATGAACCCCTAGAGAAGAAGGGGGGAGGGGGAGAGGGGACAACCCCTATCTTCATTAGCAAGCAGGGAAGAGCTCCTCGAACTAGGCCGAGGACGAACTTCCCCTTAGAAAAACTTAGCTAAATCTCATTTGATGATCTTGTAAACCCACATCAACCGTTATAATATTCGCTAATACCTAGTCCTTCTACCCACTCTCTACAAATTCATTGTATCGGGACGCTTCTTTTGCCGACGTGGGATTAAGGTGTCAAGCCTTACACTACAAGATCAGCCCTTGGTGGGGTGAAAATCCTGAAAACCCGCGTCGCTAGAGAACAAAAGCCTAGCCCCTACAACTATATTTATAAGATTTTTAGAACAAATTATAATTGACAAGTTATTATTGGTTTTAAGCTAATAACATTGTTATTGTTATTCTCAAAACATTTATTTTCAGTTGTGATTGGTCACAACCTCATATTTTATTATTTTATTTCGACTTGTAAGAAATTAACACGTCAATAATTGTGAAAATATTGTGAAATTTGTTGTGTTTGTATAATAATATAAATGTTAGCTTACATCAATATTTAAAAGAAAAAAAAAACACAAACTGATTACTAAAAAAAGGACTCACAAAACCAAAGCACTGTTGCAGCTACAATGCTACACAATACCAACACTTTGGATGCATAGTACCGAAGCATTGTAGCGGCATAGCCACTTTTATTATAAAGATAAAGATTTCTTATCATGGTTAATGGTCCGTGAATGTAAGGATATAATTATTTGTTCAAGATTTTTACCAGTCAAATATCCTTTGTATTGTTTTTTGCATGATGACTTTTTCCTTTTGGAATAGCATTTCTTGTTTAGGTCTTCTTCTTCCTTTCTAAAGAATTAATTGTTTGAAATCTCATTAGCATTCTTTAATCATTGCTTTTTTAATTGCATGAGGACGAAATAGAATACATAAAACATTTAAACAATAGAAAGAGATGAGAATTAAGATGGCATAGATTGATATTGTATGCTTCAAAGTGATTAGAATTTATAAGTCTTCAACCTGCAGATGTTCCTTCAATTCATTGACCAAAGACTTGGAAAATTATGGCCTTGTGGGTCTCTCTAACGCGTGCGTGAATTGTGGAAGACACTGAAAATCATAATCTATAAAACTGTTTGATGCATAATTTTTTTTTTTTTTTTTTAAGATAACTTTAACTTATAGTGTCCGTTCTTGCCATTTTATCTTCAGCATAAAATACCAATTGATTTTGTGTGGGGGGAGGTGTTTCTTATTCGATGACAAAAGACTTTACCTTAACCTAACTAACCTACTTTCTAATATATAGGGTCCGTTTGGATACAACTTATTGTTGCTGAAAACTGATTGTTGCTAAAAACACTGTAGTAAAATAATTTTTAAATAGATAAATAATACCTTGGGACTCATTTTTAATATTTTTTAATCATGAACAGTGCATGAACAGTGCACACACTATTCTTTTATCTCTAAAAGCAGAAACAAAGTGTAGAAAAAAAAAAAAAAAAAAAAAAGTTGCAAAACGCAACGTAACAAAACTCACAATCCAAACACATACATAGTCTATTTTGTCAGTTTATAAACAAAATGGACTATTTATATTATTAATAAATTAAAATTATTAATTTTATATTTTAATAAATTATTTACAAACTACCAAAATTTAATATCAACTTTATATTTATATATTTTATATATGTATATAGTAAAAACATATAATATTATATATATTTAAATCAAGTTTCATACTCACGAGTTTTTATTTATTATTTTTTTATTTTAGGAAACAAACTCACGAGCCTGTTCATGAACATATTATTATGTATAAACTTGATTTATATAGTTGAATTTAAATTTACGCTTAAGCTTGGCTCGCTTATAAACTCCCAAGTGAAATGTTAGTAAATAAATGAACATAAAGAAGTTTTCTTCGGTCTAAATTGTTTTTAAATATGGTTTTTTGGGTAAATTACAAATTAAACCTCTAAAGTTTTGAGTTATTTGGATTTACACCCCCACAGTTTCAGATATTTGATTTCACTAGCTTAAGTTTGGTTCCGTTAGCAATTCGCACCCCTAGTTAGTTTTTGCCCTAGTTAGTTTTTGCCTTTAACTGGCACATCACCGTGCTAACATGTTTTATTTTTGCCAAATCAACCTCAAAACTACGTCATTTCAGTGAAAAATAAAAGCACACCTAGAACAATCAAAACGGGGCTGTTTTGCCCGAATTTAAAACACAAAACTCAAAGCCAAAAATTCCAAATCAAAATCCTACGAAGGTAGCTCCCTCCCAAATTGCAAAGCAATGACCCATCGTGAACCCACACCTCAAAACCATCAGCTTAAGCAGACCAGGTCCACAACGATGGCCACTATGCGTCGTGTTATATATGCAACTTGTGCATGTGACGCGTGCCGGATTGTGGTGTCTAAGGATTAACCTCCGCTCTGCCAGAGTTGCATTACATATTGTGGCCTCTTTGCACTTTCTCTCATCATTTCATGGATTCTCCGTAAGGTTGCGACGCCGCTAATGGAAAAGCTCCCTTGTAAGTTGCCTTCTCAAATTTTTTCAATGTAGTTTGCTTTTGTCCCTTTTTTGGTATTTTGGTGGTTATGGATATCTTTTATTCTTTATATGATCTGGTAAATATGTTTTATTTGGAGCATTTTGTTGTTTGTGTTACTAGTAAAGTAGCTAAAATATGGAAAAGAGAGAGAAATAGAGCTGGAGAGGAGAAAGAATTCTCACAGTGGCCTCTGCTATGGACCTAATATGGTCGAGCCACTCGTTTTGAGGTGTGAATCGCTGCTATGGACCTGGTCTAGTCAAGCTGATGGTTTTGAGGTGTAGGTTCACAAAAGGTCTCTACCATGCGATTTGGGAGGGATCCCTCCCAAATCGCATGGTAGAGACCTTCGTGGGGTTTTAATTTGGGATTTTAGAACTTGGTTGAAACAGTGTATTTTATGCTTTGAGTTTTGTGTTTTAAATTGGGCCAAAATGACACTGTCTTGGTATGCCAGGTCTACTTTTATTTTTCACTGAAGCTACATAGTTTTGGAGCTGATTTGGCAAAAATAAAACTCGTCAGCATGGTAATGTGTCAATTAATTGAGGGATGCAAATTGCTAACAGAATTAAACTTCAATGAGTAAAATCAAATTTCTGAAATTTTAGAGTGTAAAATTAAAACAATCCCAAACTTCAAAGATGTAATTTACAATTTTTTTCAGTAATTTTTTCCTTTACTGCTTTCCCTTCCACGTTGATTAGCTCCAAGAATTTTAAGCCATGTGGGGCCGAAGTGTGAAAAAAAAAAAGTTTAGCTGGATTTGGCCTGCCTCTCCCGTTGGGCCAGACCTTAAAATTCTTGTGCTTTATGGATTGTCATTCATTGATTATGAAAAAAAAAAATCATTTTTTGGTTTAATTCGATTTTATTTTTTTCCCTCGCTATATAGTATACACTTTCTCAGCTGTAGGCTGTAGCTGTATCTACAAGAATTTCAAGAATATATTTCATAAAATAACAACTACTCAATAACTAAATTATATAGCCAGTTTAGATGAAGGGGATATAAAGTATAAACTAACAAATAACAACTGCTCATTCAAACAAATGCAAATTCAAGTACAAAATACAAGATATTCAGCAAAAAATAAAAAGTTACAAAATATAAGATGTAATTACTAAAAAATATGCCCATTAATCACTGACATCTCTTTAATTTCAAAGAATATGGACTGCATTCCCACATATAGAAAGAAAACTGAGAGAATTTCTTCTTATTGTATAGGCTATAGATGAAAAAGGAGAAACAAAAACCAAACAATTTTCTTCCAAATTTTTTAACCCATTTTATGGCAAATCATTTAGTCATTCACTCGTATACTTTATATTAGTTTTCTCAGAAAAGCTAGGAAGAGGAGCTAACTCATGTTTTAATTATCATCCTTGCAGCGCACGGAATTTTGACTACAAGCTTCTACAAATTCAACATATCTAGAAAGTCCATCCCCAACATGCTCATCAGGAAAGAAACTAATGCACTAATATTCTAACTAAAACAAGAATTAATATTAGGGAGGCTTTTGTTATGTACTAATCTGACGCCACTTAAAAAGCAGAAACAATGATATAAATACTACTAAATTGAATATTCAGTAATATAATCTCAAACACTATCCTTATAAAATAGAAAGGGAGAATAGCGATTCAGTTGAAGCTCTTGGACTGTTAAAATTGCTCTTGGGGTTAGAATCAAATTTTGAAGCTTATTAGGGAAATAGCTCGTCTTTGGATCAAAAAATCCATTTGTAATGGTGGTAAGACATTCGTTAGGCATGATAATTGGCACCCTGAAGATGCATTATTGTGTAGATTTGGTCACTGGATAGTTCTTGAAGCTGCAAGTAATGTGAATGCCAAAGTTTCTAGTGTTCTGAAGCTTGGAATGAAATTAGATTAACAACCAGAGATTGGTTGGTCAAATGGGGTTCATGTTATGTTTTTTATAGAAATAAATTGATATTTTAGATTTTTTTTTTTTTTTTTTTTTTTGCATATAAATAAAATAGCATATCAAACCTATAAAACGTATTTCTCTATAAAAATAAAAATAAAAAATAAAAACCTATAGAATAGAACGTATTAGAGACTTTACGTCTTTACAGGTTAAGCTAAATAAGAGATTATTTATTTTTTGAATGTTCTTATAATAGTAGATCTGGTTTCGTCTAAATCCTTGTGGTATAAGGAGCGTGGATTAACATGATCTAGCCCAATAACAAAAGGGTAAAAAATAAACCATTAAGTTCCACACAAGTATCTTTAACGAGCAACCCAATAGGCCCACTGCCTACCCCTTTAATGCCTGTTTCGAGTAATAGGCTCACCAAATCATTGATTTAGTTGGGCTCATCTCTTTTCTCTGGTTAAAAGGAAATTGCACGAAGAAACTAGCTTGCCGAAACAGGCACAGTACTGGAGGCAGAAATCCTATAAAAGGACAGGCCAGAAGCATCAAAGCTTAGCAAATACTTAGCCCAGTTGCAGAGACGGTAAGGGCATTCTCATCAAGAGTCTTAAAAAATTTAGCATTTAACGGTTCAAAAATTTACTTTATCTCTTTTTTACCGCTTCACTTTACAATATATCTAACATCCTACCAATAGTTCCATGCCCAAAACCCAAAAACTACAAACAACCATCACCATCACAAACCAATAGCTTCCATGCCCAAAACTCAAAAACTACAAACAACCATCACAAACCCATCACCCACAAACCCAACCACAAACCACCACAGCACAGCCATAGCCACCATCACTGGCGGCACCCACAACCTCTGCAAATCGGGACCCCCACCACCCAAAACCAAATCAAAAACTCAACAAACCAACATCAAATCCACCAATCAAACCCAATACCACCACAAATCACAAACTCATGTTAGAAATCACAGACCCAAAATAAAAAAGAGCATATTTTTTGAAATTTCTCACTCGAAATCAAATCACAAAACCTACCAAAACCCAGCCACACCTATCGAAAACCAGCTACGCTCGCCGAACCACCGCAACCCAGCCACCTCAATCAACAGCAGAGATCCACGAACCACAAACTCGACCTCATCTTCTTCACCGATTTTGCCGAACCACTATCCACACTGGTTGCCGAAGTCAAACTGTAGCTCAGTGAGAAAGAGTGAGACGAAGAGAGACCAGAATCAAATCATAGCTCGTGAGAAAGAGGGAGGCGGGGAGGCTGAGAGAAAGAGAGAAAAGATAGAGAGAGTGAGAGTGAGAGTGAGAAAGAGGACAGAGTGAGTTTGAGTCTAAGGAGAGAGAGAATTAAAAATATTAAAAAATTATGACATCGTGCTACAATGCGCTCTAAAAAATAAGAGCCCACACTAGTAAGATATCAAATTTTTTAGCATATAGCATCTTTGATGAAGTAGGTTTTTGTAGTTATAAATACTAAAAATTATAATTTAGCATTTATAACACTCTTGATAAG
This sequence comes from Quercus gilva, assembly GCA_023621385.1. NCBI lineage: Eukaryota > Viridiplantae > Streptophyta > Magnoliopsida > Fagales > Fagaceae > Quercus > Quercus gilva. The sequence goes on along the minus strand of CM042482.1, from coordinate 8,996,889 downwards.
AATGCTCTAAAAAATTTAGTTTTTAGCACCTTAAAAAAGTGAAAAATTACTTTATCTATTTTATCACTTCACTTTACAATACACCCAACATTAAATTTTTTTAATTTTTTACCACTTCATTTAAAATAATATAAATAATTCATTAAAATAATAAAAGAAGAGAGAGAATTTAAGTTTTTTAATTGAAGGTAGAAAGATATTATTAATAAAATATTGTATTTTATTTTTAACAATTTGCTAAAATCAACTGGTATCTATACTAGTTTAATACAGTTGCAAAAAATTTAGTTTTAACTCCTCTAATAACACATGGTTCTTTAGTGGTAAAATAAATTTTTTACTAAAATACAATCACCATTATGAATATTTTTATTGTTTTTGTTCAGTTTTTGGATTAGATAGTTGCTAGATGGAGAGGGACCTAAAACCAGAAGGGACAACTACAGAAATGATATATAAAATAAGTTAAAAAAAATTTGGGCCAGGGGGCGCCCGGGCCCCTACCTCAGTCCATCCCTGCCCAGTTGGGCTCATCTCAATTTCTATTCACAATGTTTGTCTGTCTTTTAAGTCTTGCCCAAGCAGCTCATTACCCAACTTTGGTCACTCAGCTTGGTTTTACAGCTTTTGCTGCATTTCCAAGGGTTTCTTAGAACATATTTGAAGAAAAAATTTAGTAACACAAACTATTATAGAACTTTTTTATTTTATTACAATTGCGATGTGGTAAAGCGTGAATGGTGAAAAAAAAATTAATGATTCCATGTGTAAGTAATAAATAACTACTTATAGTCTGCTACATTAGAATTATGACAAAAAGTTGTGGAATAGTTTGTAGTAGTAGAACCACTCTAGATATTGAATTTCCTCTAAATTTTTATTTGTTAATTTACAAAACTATCTTATCAATCACATGATTCATGACTTTCAATCACTAACTGAGAGTTAATATGACCAATTTAATAGCCATATCATTAATAAATGAGATCATGTGATATGGATCTGTGAATTTCATGTAGTAATTTTGAGAGAAAACTCTTTCGAATTGGAGGAAAAGTTTTTCCTTTACTAAATCAATTGATAAATTTTTGCATAAGAATATGGAATGCATTCCCACATATCGAAAGAAAACTGAGAGGATTGCTTCTCATTGTATATGCTATAGATGAAAAAGAAGAAATAAAAACCAAACAATTTTCTTCCAAATTGTCTAACCTATTTTATGGCAAATCATTGGGTCATTAACATGTATACTTCATAATAGCTTTTGCAGAAAAGCTAGGAAGAGGAGCTAACTGGTGTTTTAATTGTCATCCTTGCAGCACTCAAACTTTTTACTACAAGCTTTACTAATCCAAGATTTATAGGAAGCCCATCCCCAACATGCTCATCGGGAAAGAAACTACTATATATGCTAATATTCTAACTAAAACAATAATTAATAGTAAGGAGGCTTTTGTTATGTACTAATCCCCCTAATTTTGTTGTAAGCCAATGGTTGACAAATGTTTGGGCGTCATCAGGTCGATTAATCCGAGTTTTCTTAGGGGATGTATTTTGGCACACTCGTTACCATAGTTTGTTTAGTATCAATTATGGGTCCATCATTTAAAGCACTCAAATTAATCTAATAACAACTTGACATGTGTACAAATTGTGGCAAAGTATGTCTTTAGACAGTTTGATCATAAATTAATACACAAAGAAAAAAAAAATAGATGTTGAATTAAAAAGAAAAAGATATTTAAAAGTTATGGTGGATTTCTGGAAGGTTGAATTTAATCAACCATCTTGTTGGCTTTATTCCGTACCAAATTTGCTTGTATTTTAGCAATTAGTAACCCTGTATTTAGGTGAGATTCATGTAAGGGTAGTGTGTGAGAAGATGTGAAGAAAAACTCAAGTTTGTGCAAGGAGGCAAAGTCTAGCGGCTAGGACTCGCGAGTGACTTGTGACTGGAAGCCGCCAACTGCAGCACACGTGAAAAGCACGCAGGGGAGCTGAAGGGTCACACCAGCTGTCGCACTACAGGACAAAAGTCCTAGGCTGGTTAGGCCGTTACCTCGCGGCTAAAACTCGCGACTCAGACCAGTCACGAGGCCAAGCTGCCAACCAGCCCTGTTTGGGAAAAACTGACTCTTCACATTCTAAACACACACCACTATATATAGACCCTTATACCCACGAAATGTAAAGAGCTTCCAGAGAAAATTTTGAGAGAGAAACCCTAGAGAAAAACAAGATTGATTCATCCACAATCTTTACCTAAGAGACTCTTCAAATTCCTCTACTCTCACCCTCTCCATTGATACATCATTGAGAGGTTCTTGACCAAATCATTTTCTCACCATACCCATATCAGTGAGAATGTTTATTTAGTGCTTTGGGAAGCAATTATGAAGGGACCAATTCACATTGGTTGATACTATGGTTTATAGAAGAATCCGGTAAGCTAAAAAAGAAAAAGATTCGGCGTAACCTCGTTGGAGTAAGAAACTTGGAAGGCTTAGGTACACAGAGTAGATTAGGCTTAAAGGGTCTATTGCTGTTCATGTATCCTAACTGCATTTTCTAGTGAATTATTGACCGCTAGGAGGGCGGCGGAGAGGTTTTACACTGAGGGCTTCAGTTTCCTCTTCGATAACACATCGAGTGTTGTCCTTGTGTTTGCATCTCTCTTCCCTTTATTTTTGCCATTTATTTTCTGTTGTGGATGTAATTATATTTGGCTTAGATTGTTTATCAATTCTGTGTTTAGCTTATGTTCATGTTCCGCACGTTAATCGTTTGATATTAAGCTTGAATTAATATTTTGTAATTTGGGGTCTAAATGTTCAAGGGTGTTTCATACCCATTTTGAACATTCAATTTCTTAAAGAAAGATGTGAGACTACTAGTCTTTGCAGTTTCATCATATCTTGGGGTAAATTATTGATTTGTGTTTTGTTTATGTGTGTTGCTTACTTTGTAATCCTTTCACAGTTTAATATCAATAAAGAACACTCCTTAAAAAAAGTAGGGAAAAAGAAGGCCTAATTGAATCTTGCTAGGTAGCATGCGGGCCCTTGGAAATCCACATAATAATTTGCCTCAGTCAAGAAATAAGCAACTTGTACACTTTTGACAAACCTTAATAATACAATTGCTCTAATTTCCCTACGAATGATAGATTAAACCATGTGTGTTTTAACCATATAAGTGTCAATCCTTTTTCCTTAAAGCACTAGGTGCGTTTTTTATATTGTTTTGCCCCTGGAAAATGTACTTTACACTAGGTCCCAAAGATATATATACTTTTAAAATATACGAAAATGTATTTAATCATAACAAACTATTTTGTTTGAAGAATTAGGTGCTATACAAAGAAGAGAAAACTCAACAATTAGTATAAGGACTTAAATTTAAATTCCACTCTTGTGTGCATTGAATATTTCTAGCAAAATTTGCTAATGCAAATAAAGTTATTATTCTTTTTAATTCTTTAGTAGATGATCATTTTAAGCAGGAATTAAAGTACAAACTAAATGATGCTACAACAATCTAGCTAGAAATATTTGTTTGTTTGATATAAGGAAGTGTTGTCTTAATATTTGGCCAGATTATTCCTCTCTCTTTTTATGAAATACCCCAAAAACTCCAAGAATAGATAATGTGATAGATTAAGAGTGGGACCTCCAAATTTATTTCATACCCTAGACCAATGAGCTCATCACCCGAGTAACCCATAAGGATCAAACAAATGGTTCAAAATAATAACAACAAATAATCTACCAATCAAACAAAGAGAAAAAATAAAAGTAGAAACAAAATACATCACAGCTTAGTTCTATCAAAATAAAATTTTATTTCAACACATTTGGTGGGAAAAAAAAAAAAAAAAAAAAACTCTAGGAGAAACATAATTGAATTAAAACGTGCATAATGAAAACATCTTATTTTGCACTAGTAAAATTAACTCCACTCTTCAAGTGTTCCAACCAACAACACCTCCTTTATTCTGCAAAACATAGGTAATAATCACAAGGATGTAATAATAATTTTTTTTTAAAGTGTAGTTTTAGAATATGCCCCCGATTATTTGGCACTTCAACTAGCAAGGTAGAGGAGTTGCCTCCTAAAATAATAATAATAATAACAAATAAAATAAAATATGGTAATAGCCTTAACATTGACACAAAAACAGGTACATCTAACTGGTAGAAAATAAATTAAAAATGAAAAATCATCTTTACAATCTAAAAGGACATTTTTTTTAAGAACCAAAATTATGAAATAAAGTATTTTCTAATATGACTCAACAAAAAAATGTATTTTATAATATAATAGTACATAAATAAATACCTGAAATCATTATTTGTATCTGCACAATTCTACTTCAATTAATTCTTCCATCAGCATTCTTCTTGGATCTTCGCACCTTGTTGCGTCATTCTCCATAAATAATATTCAAGAGACATTTTGTTTTTTCACTTGAGAACACAAGATATCCCATACCTAATCCGAACATGAAACCACATCCGTATCCCAAAAATACAACTTTCCAATGAAATCCATTTACAAACCCAAAATCATCTTCTTGGATGGTTGGTGATGGTGGTGGTTGCTGTCCCTCATCATTGCCACAAGTTTTTGTCAATGGAAATCCACATAAACCAAAGTTTCCACTGTAAGAAGCATTTGTAAACGTATTGAACTGTTTACCTTGAGGTATCAATCCCACAAGATAGTTTTTTGAGAGATTTAAAATTGCCAATGATGTAAGATCTGTCAATTGTATAGGAATGTCGCCTGTGAGCTTGTTTGAGGAGAGATCTAACCATTCAAGATTAGTTAAATTTCCAAATGATATAGGTATATGACCCATAAGATTATTGTGTGAAAAATTTAGCCCTTTAAGTGATCCAAGCTTTCCAATTACCTTTGGAATTTCTCCTTTGAAACTATTGTTTGAAAAATCAATGGTTGTCAATAGAGTGTGTATTTTCACCACATCAATGTAATTCCCTTTAATACCAATTGTAACATCAATTGTAACATTTTCATAATAATAAGAATAAAAATCATAGAAATATCTTCTCCAAACAAAATAATAATCATCACCCATATATTGCAATCCATCACTGTCCATGTTCCCATTTGTCATGGCTGATAAATACTTGAAAAAGTTTGATGGCAAATGACCATGGAACACATTGTGAGAGAGGTCTATAATTCTCAAATTAGGCAATGAGAATTTAGTCTTATGATTGCCTATGGAACCATGAAAGTTGTTTGATCGCAATAAGAGAACCCGCAACTCTGGAAGATTTACCAACCAATGAGGGAATGTGTCGTTAACCTTGTTGTTAGCAATGTCTAGAATTTCTAATTTCTTGCAATTGACCAATGAACGTGGCAATGGCCCTTCTAATTGATTGTCGGCCAGTTTAAGACTTCTCAAGTTACGGCACTCTACAAATTTTGGGATGGTGCCATGAAGATTGTTATTTCGCAGTTCCAAATTTATGAGATCACTCATATTTCCCAAACATGGAGGAATCATACTAAAATGATTATGAGAGAAATCAAGGTATTTAACAAAATTGAGATCGCAAATTGAGGATGGGATCTCTCCGCTTAAATTGTTCCTTGAGATTGAAAAGAAAACAATGTGCTGTGGAAGTACATGAAGTGGCCAAGTACCTTCAATTAAATTATCCGAAAAATCAACAAACTGCAACAAAACAAGGCGGCTTAACTTACCAGGAAAGTTTCCAGTGATCAAATTAGAATGCAAATTGAGATATGTCAAGTTTCGGCAACCTAAGATCTCGACAGGTACATTTCCCGAAATTCGATTCAAACTGAGATCCAAGTTATGCAGATTTTCCAAGTTCCCAATCTCTCTCGGTATTTCACCTGATAAGTTGTTGGAGAAAAGATAGATTGTCTTCAGTTTCTTGAACTGGAAGATTCCTTGGGGAATATTCCCAGTCAAAACGTTCTCAGACAAATCAAGGGCCTCGAGATTCTGACATTTGGAAATTGCCAAAGGAATTGATAATTCCTTGCAATTTCCAAGCTCTAATGGAATAGGCCCCACCAAGCTGTTCTTCCAGAGAACAAGATTTCGGAGGCTTTTGAGGTTTTCGAGATTTTTTGGTATTGAACCGGTGAGTGAATTTTCGTGAAGGTAGATGTTTTGGAGGGCGGTACAGTTGCCGATTTCAGGTGGGATTTGGCCGGAGAGGAGAGATGAGCCGATGAATATGGTTTCAAGCTTCTTGAGGAGACCAAGACTCGGAGGAAGGAAACCCAAGACACTTGTATGAGTTAGGCCTAACATGATCAACTCGGTACAATTCCAGATTTCTCGGGGTATAAGGCCTCCAAGGTTCTTGTTTCTACCGGCTCTTAACACTTGGAGGTTCTTCAAGTTGCCTATGGTATTGGGTATTTCTCCATTGAGCTGGTTTTCAAAAAGAGTCAGCCGCTTCAAGCTTGTGAGGTTGCCGATTTGAACCGGAATCGAGCCCTCTAGCTGGTTCGCGTTGAGGTGGATTTCTTGGAGCTTAAGCAAGTTGCAAATCTCAGACGGGATTTTACCAGTTAACGCATTGTCTCTCAAGTCCAAGTAATTCAGTTCATGCAGTATAGCAATCTCTATTGGGATTGAACCCGTGAGGTTTGTACTAGAAAGTATAATCTTGGTTAATGAAACCAATGAAGTGAGATTAGTTGGAACTGTACCATATAAATCCAAGTACCTTAATTCCAATTCCACAACCTCCTCGTTGATGTTGCAAGTGATTCCAAGCCACCCACATGGAGTTTCATCGCTTGGGTCCCAATTAGACAAGGCCACAGCGGATCCATTCAGGCTTTGCTTCCATGAAAGAAGAGCTTCGCCTTGTGGATTAACTGCAAAAGCTACAAAAGGGTTCAAGAGGGGAAGGATGATTGTTAGGAAGGAGAAGAGGGTGATCCATGGATTTAGAGGCATTACAGCTATGCTTCGAAGTGTAATGAGAGGGAGGAAAGTACACAAAGGAAGAGGGGTTGGTGCAGGGCCGGCTCCAGGTAATGCAATCACCTCGGCCTCAAATAATGGGTGGCCTCCCCTTACAAAAAAGAATTTATATATATAATATATTTATTTATATATTTTAATTAAAAAAATTTAAATACTTTTATTAATCAATAAAATGCATTAAAAATGTTTTATTATATTTTAAAATGCAATAAATTAAAAAGAGAAAAAATAAAAATAATCAAATTTTATCTAATAAAATTAAATTTTAAAAAATAAATTTATTAACTCATTTTTAAAATATACTAAAATCAAAATTAATACCAGATAAATTTATTAATAACACAATATAATTATTTTAAAATATATTAAAATAAAAATTTTAAATTTTAAAAACAAAAAAAAAATCTCTCGTCTCCTTATCTCTCCGCCTAATTTCTCACCTCTCTACCTATATTCTTACCTTTCTTTTCTTCGTCTTCGTTTTGATTGTTGATTTTGTTCCATAAACTCAGTCTATGTTGAAATTTTTGTTTGTTGATTTCTTTCAATTCACACAGCAAATTCAAAATTGAAAAGGAGAAGCGTACACGTCTTATCTGCACTGATCACCATCAATTCGTGAAACTCAAACACGCCTAGCAAATACTAGCGTCTTCTTTTTCAAGTCATTATCACTCGTGTCATTGGCCCACCATAAGTTTCAACACTATGCAACCAAACATTATCATATAAATTTTATCGGAGATTCTGAACCGTTCAGTTATTGTGTTTAAATATACAGGTAAAATCATTTATATATCATGACTTTTGCGTGTAATTTGCCAAGGAAGAAGTGATAAAGACTTTTTGTTAAGTGGCCACGGCGGATTTGGAGATCTGGTGGACCTAGCATAATCTTACATTTTTAAATTAATTACTTATTTAAAAAAATTATATTATATTATAATATTTTTACAACAAATTTTAAGTAATAAATTATTATTAATTTTAATTTAAAAATTAATTTTTTATCAACTAATAATAGTAAGTAAACTACCGCACACTTTTAGTGCGATAATCACTCCACAAGTATAAGTATTTATAGAGTATGAAGAAAAAGTTGATTTAAGTTTTCAGGAGAAAGTTTCACGCTCATATACATTTAGATTAAGTTCAAATAAAATTAAATAACTTTGGGGGCCTTACACAAAAATTTTAAGTGGGACCTTTTTATAATTAAAAATGATAATTTAACTAAATATAAAATTTAAAGTATAGAATAATAGAATTTGGTTATTGAAATTTTTTTAGGTTGTGATAATTTTAAAGTCTAAACCTGCACAAATAAAAATTAATTTATTATATAGTTTAATAAATTAGTATTACTATAATATAAATAAGTCGATATAATACGCATCAAATTATTAATTAGTATAATAATTTATAAGAGTTTATAAAGTGAGCAAAACGGGTTGTCTTATAACTGTGGGTTGCACTGTACAGTGTAGCCTGTGCTGCTGTGCGCTTCGGCAAATGTGAGATGTCCAGCCTGTACTCCTATGGCTAAGTGTAAAATAGCAGAAAAGGGTCCGATTAAGAGGGGCAGAATTTTGTATCAATATTTTGTATTAATATTTTTCCATCCTGTCCTATGACTAAAAACCAAGGCCCACTTGTGTAGTGAAAAAAATAACGTGTCCCACTCCCATCAATGGCTTGTGCAGTGAAATAAGAGGGGGCCAGACAAGGATCCTATCATAGTAAAAACGTTTCCCATCAATCAATTGTTCAGAGAAATAAACTAAAAATATATATAATTTAAGTTAAATAAATATTAGACTTATCATCAGATATGTATGGTGTGTCATGGTGTAGGTTGACAAGCCTATCTTTGGTGTCTGTAAACAGTTAGCTGTTTTTTATTGTTATTGATTCTGTTCCGTTTCAGTTGGAATGGCTGAAATTTTTCGTACTGGTATGCAAACCGGTACCAGAATACCCCACATTCCACCTCGGGTCAAATTTCGGGCCGTTCCGGGCCATTCCGGCCAATTCCGGCCGAGATGCAAATTTCGGCCAATACCGGATTTGGCCTATTATTAAAAAAAAAAAAAAAAAAAAAAAAAAAGAGTAAAGGTCCAATGGGTGCTAGTAGTTCTTGGAAGTTCTTTTGATGATGAATTTGATCCTTCTCTCATGGATGATGATGAGAAGGAGGAGTAAATCTTGTATTCTTTGATATTTAGTTATTGTTTTGTAAATCTTCTTATTGTGTGATGTTAAATTGATGTTATGTTGATGTTTAAGACTTAAGAGTTAAGACTAAATAATTTGTATTATTTGATATTTAGTTATTTATTTATTAGAATTGACAATTTTGTGTTCAACAAGAATATATATAAATTATTTTTTAAGAATCCCGAAACATCCTGAAACGGTACGCCGAAATCGGCCGGTACCGAAATATTCCATTCTACTGGACAAACCGAAACGGCGTCCGAAACAGTATTAATAACAATGCTGTTTTCTAATATAGTCCTTTTAACCAAAAAAAAATCTTTATTTTTGAAAAGATAAAGATTGGAAGAAGATTACCTTTTCAATTTTGAATTTGCTGTGAATGGAAGGGAATCGAAGGGAATTAATAAGGAAAAATTTCAAGTTAGAGTGAGTTTATGGAAAAAGATCAAGAATCAAAATAAAGATGAAGAAAAGAAAGGTAAAAATATAGATGGAGAGGTAGAGAGATAGAGAGATGAGAGATTTTTCTTTTGTTTTTGAAATTTATAATCTCTATTTTAGCATATTTCAAGCCAATTATATTGTATTATTAATGAATTTGTCTGGTATTAATTTTGATTTTAGTATATTTTAAGAATGAGTTAATAAATTTGTCTCCTAACATTTAATTTTGTTAGCTGAAGTTTGACTATTTTTGTTTTTTCTCATTTTAATTTTCTGCATTTTAGGATACAATGGAGTCTTTTTAATACATTTTTTTGACCAATAAAAGTGCTTAAAATTTTTTTTAATTAAAATATATTATATATACAATTTTTTGTTTACAAGTGGAGGTCCTTTTATTATTTCGGGCCTTAGATGATCGCATCAATTACAATACCTATTGAGCCAACCCTAACTTTATGGATAGGATTTTTGACTCCACAAAGATTCCATTTGTCTTAGATGTATTCCAAAATGCAAATTAGAAAACATGACAATTTAAACACGAGTCCTTGAATGATATGAGTATCCACGAAGGTGCTCTAATGCTATTAAATATTTCTTATCAAGGTAAATGTTCCATGAATGTAAGGATATAATTATTTGTTCAAGATCTTTGCCAGTCAAATATCCTATGTATTGTTTTTTTTATGATGACTTTTTCCTTTTAGAATGAGCATCAGTGGTTTAGGTTTTCTTCCTCCTTTTCTAAAGAATTAATTGTTTGAACTTTGATATCCCATTAGCATTCTTTAATCATTGATCTTTTAATTGCATGATACCTAAAACATTTAAACAATAGAAAGAGATGAGAATTAAGATGGCATAAATAGAAATTTATATGCTGCAATCGAAGGGTGAATGGGTGAGTGGTTATGCTAGAGCAATCGGGTTTACCACCAGTGTGGCGGCGGAGCTATGGGCTCTTCGTGGTGGGATTAATCTTTGCATTGATTTAAATTTGGAGAATGTTATAATTGAACTTGATCCAAAACTTGTGGTGGATCTACTTATGAAAGATGAGAGTAGTTCAAATGGCAATGAAGTTATTATTGCTGACTGCAAGGAAGGTTTGAAGAGAATTCCGCGGGTTAGAATTCAGCACTGCTTCAGGGAAGCTAATAAATGCGCCGACGCGCTTGCTAGAAGAGGTGCTATTAGTCCATATGATTTTGTTATTTTTCAATTCCCTCCAGCTGATGTGGCTTTGTTGGCTAGTCTTGATGCGGCTAGAACTTTGTATGAGCGTGTCTGCTCTAGTGTTTCTGATGGTTAGTTTTGTTTAATGTTAATGACTGATTACCAAAAAAAAAAAAAAGTGATTAAAAGTCTTCAATCTGCAGATGTTTCTTCAAGTCATTGGTCAAAGACTTGGAAAATTATAGGCCTTGTGGGTCTCTCTATTAGCGAGCATGAATTGTGGAAGACTTGTGAAAATTATGATCTTAAGGGTCATTCTACTAACCAAATTAGCCAATGTATATCAGAGGCTGTAAAATTTTACCAAAACTGCACTATCAGTCCTTAAACTTTACTTTACGAATACAATTTGTCTCTCAAGTTTTATGTGAGCATTATTGGTCCCTCAAATTTTAAAATTAAGCATTAATAGTCATTTTGTTATCTGTTGTTACTATTATTGTCTACATGGCTAACGAAAGTTACAGAACAATGATGTAGCATCTTTTTTCTTTTTCTTTTTTTATTTTTTTTATCGATGTAACATTTCTTTTTATTAGAAAGAAGAAAAATAGATTTTACATGTTATGGCACGTAATTAACTTTAAAATAGATTTACACGAACACATGTTTTAATCAATTAATTCATCTTTCTATTAAAAACTTAAAAATAAAAACTCAATAAGTCTCCCCTTATCTCTCTCGCAATTCTTCCTCTACCATCAGCTGGCAATACCCAAAATCAAACTTTAATCTAGCTGGTTTATCTTCACAATACCAAAGTCCCTTTTGAGTCAATAGTGAATACAATTGTTTCAATTTCAAAATATCTTCTCAAATCTAAATTTAATCTAAGTCTCCCCTTTAATTTTACTTTCACTGGGATTATAATACAAATTTAACCTTAATCTTCTTCTCAAATCCAAATCTAAGTGTTCACAAGGGATGATGAAGCCATATGGGAAAAAGAATAAGCAAGAGCTCTATATAGGCGTATACATGCAAATTTATATCCTATTTGCACTAAAGGACCACAATTGTTTTAGATACAATTGTTTCAACAAAAAACGAAAGAGAAAAATAGAGAGAGGATTCAATGATAGTTAAAGACTAAAATAGAAAACCAAAAATTGGTGTTTGAAATTTCAAATACTAAACCCATATTCATTATATGAAAGTTCAAAAGCACCCAAAAAAGATAAACAAAGACCCAGTCTTGCTTTAGCGTCCAGCGCAGTAAAAACCCAGAAAAAATCAACTTTATCAATAAACCCGCTCTCGCCCTCTTCAATCTCAAAACAAAAAACCAAGGCAAAAAAAAAAAAAAAACCATAATCAATAAAATCTCAAATAAAGCAAATGGAAATCTTGGCAGAATGGATGATTCATGATGAGGCGAAAAAGGCAAAATGGAGATGGACAATGGGCTTACATTTGGGAATTTTGATGTTTTGGTGTTTTAAGTTATTATTTTAAATCTTATTTTAAAGCCAATGCAGCATCATGTTAGATTAGTTTTGTAAAACACTTAGTAGTAAAAGGATGACACATCATTGTTCCATTAGTCACATAGACAATAGTAATAACGACAATTAACAAAAAGACTAAACAACCGTCATTTTTTAAATTTAAGACTCCAATAATGATCACTTAAAACTTGAAGGCTATAAAATTGTTTATGCGGATTAATTGATTCTAGATTAATTGTTGGCAACCAATCTTTGCTTCTTGGTGTTAAACCTCAAAAGGATATAATGCTCGATTGTTAATAATTTAATTTATTTTTACTGTTTTCTCCTTTTATTGACCTCAGTTTTCTCTCGTCCCTTGACAAAGAATAGTGCACTATTTTCTCTTTTTATTGAAGGCAAGTTTCCTCTTGTCTTTTGACAATGAACAGGGGGAGGGTGTTTGATCATTTGAGACTTTCCTCTAGCTTTCAATGTTGTTTCAAGCATTAAAAATTCAATACTATTTATTTAATTTTACTTTGAACACAAGTTAAGTTTTAGTTTGCTCACGAATTATTTGATTAATTTATTTTATTTTTGTATATAATAAACACCACAACTAAAATTTTTGCATTCCTTCACAAATCTATACCAGGTTGTAATCCATGCTTACGCATGGAAATTGTTAAGTTCTAAATATTTAGGATTGAATGTTTAGAATAATATTTTGTATGTGCTGGCAAACCAAGAACAAAACATATTTATTCTATGTGTTAGACAATGCTCAAAGGTGTATGTTTCAAGCTTCAAGTTCGAGTTGACTGCAGAAAAGAGGAGTCATAAGTCATAATCTGCCAAGCTCGATCGATTTAGGCCCGATCGATCGAGAATCATAGAAAAAGAATTTTAGCAAAATTTAAAATCAGGCCTAGCCCGCGAAAACATTTAGGGTTTCAATCTAACTTGTCCAAAAATAAAAGGGAAATCATAGCTATGTTTTTCAAACTTTTAGGAAGACTTGTGTGTTACTCTTTATGAGATCTGAGAAGTTTTGTACCTTCTAACTACACAAGCGTCTACCAGTGCAAGATCTACAATCAAGTGGTGGTAGAACCTAGTTGTTGCTACAAAGATCAACAACTAAGGGTGATCTGAAACTTTTGAGTAGGATATCAAAGTCACAAGTGTGGGTGCTTATGTTGCAGTAAATCCAAGGAGAGAAGGAGTCCGTGGATTCGGAACTTGCACGTGGTCGTGTCAGTAAGTTACTACTGAAGTAGCAATAGATTTAGGATTAAATTTGATTTTAAAAACTTTAATTCTCTTATAATGGATTTGCTTTTCCTTGAGAATTGCTAGGTCAAATCCTCCCTAGGTTTTTACCTTGAAACGATTCGTTTCATCGGTTTTTCTGAGTCATCATATCGTGGTGTTGTTTACTTTTCCACTACTGTACATGATATGATTTGTTATTATTTGACCTAAATATAAATAATTAACCTAAATAATCACTTAGCTAATATATTAAGTTAACCAATCTGGTTTAAGGGGTCTAAACATAACAAACAGAAATAGTAGTGATAAAGGAAAAAAAAAACTTCCGAGGACGACGTGAGAAGGTTCGAATCACCCAGGATGCCAACCCCAATCAGAGGAGGGAGAGTCAACGTCCCATCACAGGCATCCTCCCTGTAGGGGCCTTTTTTTGTATTTTTGGGCTGAGCTGCCTCCTACGGTGATGGGCCCGAGTGTTTGTTTTTCTTTCTGGGTAAGGAAGTCGAGACCGGTCTAACTGAAGCTCACTTTGGGCCGGCTTGGCACAAACTTAGCCTAGACTGCCAGGCTCACCCTTACGGCAAACAGAGTTATTGTAAAAGGATTACGGCAGGCAGATATAATGATAATAAAAAGAAGACAATGGAATGCAGCAGCTAATAATAGTAATGAACAGACATCACAATAGTGCTAGTAGTAACAATAATAATGGCTTTCTAAAGAAAGAACAATGGATTGAACAACAATGGAAGCTTAATCAAAAAATAATCATCCAGTAAAAAAAACGAGCCTGTGATGACAATCTTCCAAAGAGGAAGAACGTTTCCTCTCAATGAGATTAACCTCCCAGGAGAATATCCTGCCGTGGGGATTAATAACTTTGAGGGAATCAGACCTAAATGTTGGATGTCCGAAAAAAGTTTTCACTTGCTTAATTATTCCTTAGAGAGTGTGATTTTGAGGGGGAGAGGGGAGAAAAGATCTATTGGTGCATGCCCCTTATCCTCACAAGTTGTTTTCTTATCTTTTTCTTCTTTTCTTTTTCTTTTTCTCTTAGTTTTCTTTCTATGATTTTCTTCCTCTGTTTTTCGGTCCCCCTTACAGGGCACGACAAGGCTCCTTTTATAGGGCCTGCCGTGGTTGTTCTTTTACCATTTCACCCCTTAACGGCTTATGTCTGGTCTGGGCATGCTTGCCGACCACCGTCTACACACTACTTACCCTTGCCAGACAAAGACAAGTGAGTTCTGTTTCTGTCCGCCGTGGCACTGTTCCCTGCCGTGGCTTAAATGCTCTCTCTCTCGTCCTATGGCATGCACCCAATGTTCCCTTCCCAATCTTACCTCTTTTGGGTGGTTTGTCATCCCAGCAGGACATACCTCCCAAAAGGGTTTGGGCAGGGACCGTGAAATAGACCTTTTCCCTCCTCCCCACCAAACCACACCCCCCTTTACCTCTTTCCACTGACCCGTGGCCCCACCATGGCCCATATTGGCTGGGTACAGGCTGGTGGCACCTGAGCTTTGCGCATGCTTTCCTGTCAAGTACGTTTGAGAAGGGCCTGCCTGCGGCCCATGTGCTTGTTGTGCTCTGGAGCTTTGCTTGCATGTGTCTGTCATACTTCTTCATTCTTTCTCGTGGGCTGAAGCGTTTTCTTTCCTTTGGGGTTGGGCCTTTGCTAATACTGGATTTCACATCTTTCTTGGCCCATTCCTTGGTTTATGTCCACGTTTTGTCTCATTACTTAGCACTTCCTGCCATAATAATGTGTTCCTGCTAGGCCTTCTTTAAAGCCTGCCATTTCATTCTTTCCCCCAGTGACTCAAGAGAGTCCGCTGGTGTTTTTTTACTCATGGGCTCTATTTATCCCTTTTCTTTTTCCTTTTGGGCCTGCGGCCCTTTTACTTCCCTTGGGCTTCCTCGGCCCATTCCATTGTTTTCAGACTCTTTTGTCCCATTGTATTCTTTTGGGCATCCTCGCCCGTTTCATCACTTTTGGGCTCCTTTGTCCCATTTGGGCTCCTTTGTCCTGTTTCAATTCTTTACTCCCATAGGCTTTTACTAATTTCATTGGGCTTCCCCGGCCCAATTACTGTATACTCATCCTTGGGGCTTATGGGCTTGCCATCAACCCCTACTCTCTTTGCTTACATTACTTCGGGCCTGCCGCGGCCCATTCTCGCTTTCTCATACCATACATTGCCCATGGATGTTATTTCTCTCTTTCGGAGCCCTTTGGGCCCATTTGCTTTCTCAAGACCCATTTATTCATGTTATGGGCCTGTGTTCTATTCTTCCTGCCGCTTGGGCCTGATAGTTTTATTCTGTGCCTGCCAATCTCATTGCCTAACTTGCTGGATTGGACCGGCTTTACAAAAATGACCCTCAACACTCCTAGAGCACCCCAGGAGAAAGAACGAGTATAATGTGTCGATCATGGGAGGATGGTGGAAGAGCAAATCCAAGACAAACTGTCATCTCCACATTAAATGCCCGCCACTGGCGTTCTGGCCGCATTAATGAGAAAATGACCTTTGAACATTGCAGTCTTGATAGCCGCAACTCACAGAAGGATAGAGAAACGGCTGATACGACAAACACTCAAGTAGTGACCTCTCTGGTCGACAAATGTAGGGTTAGGATCAACTGAAAAGAGATATATAATGTAAGAAGTCCTCCAGAAGGAAGAGGGGGTGGAGAAAAAGCAGAAAATACTGCAGCACTCGCATGACCCCTGCAACCAAGCATTGAGGAAGTAATAAGAACTTTCAGCCCCTAAGAAGAGGGTCGAGGAACCATATCTTACGCTTTAGCTTACGTTCATGTTATTCAACCCATACACTACCCTGTTTAGCTATTGCAATCTTTACCAGGGACTAGTTCTTGAACCCATACTCTACAAATTCATTGTACCGGGCTAGCTGGGCTTGAGTCCACCTCATCCTAGGGGCGCTTTCCTTGCCGATGTGGGACTAGGATGTCAAGCCTTACACCACAAGGTCAACCCTTGGTGGGGTGAAAATCCTAAACCCCTGCGTCGCATGGGAAAAGTCCAGCCCCTACAAGAATCATTCAATATTCCCTAGAACAAAACTTCTCGAATTGTACCAAGAATAACTTTTCCTTGATAAATTCAGTTAATCTCTGTTTGATTGTCACGAAAACCATATTAACTATTGTCCATGCGCTAAATCCTAGTTCTTTGACCCACTCTCTACAAATTTATTGTATTGGGCTAGTTGGGCCTGAGTCGATCCATCTAATAAAAGAAGTGCTCAAACCCAGTCCCTACATTTACGTAAGTTAATCACTTGGCTAAATAACTAGGTTAATCTGTTTGTATTTAAGGAGTCTAAAAACGTACAGTTTTCCATGAAATAAACTGCTATGATTTAAAAATCTTTTTTTTTTCTTTTTTTTTTTAAAGTTTTATCATAAATATTAGAGGCGAGATCAGCTTAATGACATGAGTCATATCTAAATTTATTGTAGGGCTCCTTTGCGCTTGAGTCTTTTCTATTACTCATGTTTGGTTTGTCTTGATTTTGGTTGATATACATAATTTTTTTTTGAAAGCGTTTGATATACATAATTGATCATCAAATATTGACTGCTTTCTCTACCAACAATAATTTTTGGTCTGGCTTTAGTCAAAACTAATTTGATGCACACAGATACACACTACTGTATTTTGTTGACACTAAGAATCAATTATCAACTGCATCACAGGAGGATAATCTTCTTAGTACTACCAGGTTTCACAATTCAATCACAGAATTTACAAAAAGGTAAATGAATAAAAGTAAAAATAAAAAAAAAATTTCTCCAAAGAAAAAAAAAAAAATCACTTACCAACCATCCTCTGAGTTTGACTCTGTTTTGTTAAATGAGAAAAAAAAAACTTCCCAAAGCCAACGCCTACCTGCAAAAATCAATAACAACTCAATCAAATGCATTCAATTCAAGCATAACTAACAATAATGATCAAATAAATGATCCTTTATCAAATGTAATATAAATGAATTGTTAACATCATCTAATCAAACGGAGAATTTCATTTCTTATGGTAGTATCACTCAAAACATTACAATGAATAAAAAATAGTATGCAAACAAAGACAAATAAGCTTTCCCACAAATTACGAATCTGTTTTAGTTCTTCATATTCTTGGTTGAAGAGAAAGTGCAACTTTGAAGAGGAAGTTTTTTCTTATCTGGGCACCATTAATTGTTCGGTCTTTTTTTATCTGCCAAATCCACGCACCATTCCTTGGTCTTTCTTAAGTTTGTTTACAAACATATTATTATGTTTAAATTTGATTCGTATATGTAAGCTTAAATTTGAACTAAAACTTGACTCGCTTATGAACTCCCAAATGAAATATTTGTAAATAAATGAACACAAACAAGTTTTCTTCCTAATTAGTCTTGAATTGTTCTTAAATAGTTCTTTTCATTTGTCTCCTGTCATGAATAGATCCCATGATTCCCATCCATAATGGACTTCCACGTTGGTTAGCTTGCAAGAAGTTTTAGCCATGTGGGCCAAAAGTGTGACAAAAGGTTTAGTTGAATTTCGGCTGGCACTAACGGGCTAGGCCTAAAAATGGGGGAAAAAAAAAAAAGTTCTTTGATGGATTTTATGCTGAGTGAAGTCTATATTTTATGTTGCTGGTCCTAAGAATCTTGTGCTTTGTGGATTATCATCCATTGATTATTAAAAAAAGAAAACAAAAACAAATTCATTTTTTTTTTGGGTTTAATTTGGGCTTTTATTTCCTGTTGGGCCTTTTGGGCCAGAACTCAAAAAAAAAAATTTTCAAAAAAAAATTTATTGTACATTATATGACTATACAATACATGCATTATGCACTCATAGTATACACTTATGGTCTGTTTGGTTGGAGGGAAGAAAAAGGAGGAATGGAGGGGAGTAGAGTAGAGTTGACTAAAAATAAGCTAATTTTGTGCTAAATCTAATCTACTCTACTCTACTCTACTCTACTTTACTTTCCTTCTCTCTCCCTCAATCCAAACGGATTAGTCAGCTGTAGGCTGTAGGTGACTTTACAAGAAATTCAATAATATATTTCATGAAATAACAACTACTCAGTGACATAAATTATAGGCGTAAATGCATTTTTAGTCCCTACATTTTGACTTTTTTCCATTTTAGTTCTTACATTTTATTTTTATAACTTTTAGTCCCTAAATCAATTTACGCGTTTCATGTAAGTCCTTGAAGCTACCTTCCGTCACTAATCTAACGGGCAAACTAACGGATGAATAAAATAATAACAAAAAATTTACTATAACATGCCACATCATATTATAATTTAAAATATTTATTTTTCAATTTTAACTAAATAAAAAAAGAAAAAACAAAATTAAAAATAATAAAACACATCAATTCAGATCTAATTCATTTTGAACAAGAACACAATCAGTACAAACCCAGAACCAAACACAAACTCAAATTTAAAAACACAAAGAACACAAATATTAATCTAAATCTTTCCTCTCCTCTATGCCAAAGATCCAAAAATAAAACCTGAAGACCCCAACAAGAAGACAAAGAAAGAAAGGTTCCAACCCAAAAACACAAAAAATTCTCTGCTTTTTTTCATAAACCAAAAACCACAACGACAGAAATTTCAACCAAAAGCCCCCCAAAATTGAATACCAAATCTCTAGAACCACCGCAACAAACCTAGGGCTGCCAACAAACCAAATCTAAACCTACCTACAAAGCCGATCTAAAACACAAGACCACCCACAAAGCCGATCTGAAGCCCACCCACAAAGCTAATCTGAAACCCAGGACCACCCACAAAGCCGATCTGACCCAGGACCACCCAAAGCCGATCTTGAAAGAGAGAGAGAGGGAGCGAGAGAGGCTTCACCATGAGACAAATTAAGAGGGAGGCTCAGTTACGTGGTGGAACAGGGAGGCTGTGCCTCATTTTAGACCAAAGAGAGAGAAGCCAAGGTCTAAAGAGAAATGGACTCAAATCAGGTTTTGGGTCTCAAGTGTTCAAAGTGTGTGAGATTTAGTTTGGGTGGTAGAGAGATTGGAGGTGGAGGAAGCTTCGGCCATGGTGGCCTTGCAGAAACCCTCTTTTTCACTGAAAGAAAATAATTTTTTTTTGTTTGGAAATCGGAGGTTGAGGTTGAGTCTAGTGAAGATGATTGAGGTGGTGCTGAACGATCGGCTAGGGAAGAAGGTGAGAGTGAAGTGCAACGAGGACGACACCATCAGAGACCTGAAGACACTCGTGGCGGCGCAGACGGGTACCCAGGCCGACAAGATCCGGATCTAGAAGTGGTACAACATCTACAAGGACCATATCACCCTTAAGGACTATGAAATCCACGACAAAGGGACTTCCGACCAGGTAAGCAAATCGGCGACAATGGATATCGCCGATCACGACGAGTCGACCCATTGACACGTTGAGCTTGTTATGGGTTTTTCCATTGTGAGATTTTTTTTGTAGTTTAGGTGTTTGTGTTTTTGTCTGTGAGAGATTTGGGGGCTTTGGAATTTATGATTTTTTTTTTTTAATGGTGTTTTTATGCTGAATTTTCTTAGTTTATGAATTTGGTTTCTGGGTTTATGAATTTTATTTGCTGGAGGTTTCGTTGTTGATTGAAAGATGAGAAAATCTGGGTTTGAGTTGAGATTTTGTATATCTGGGTTTTGTAGTTTGAGAAAATCTGAGAAGATTTGCTGCTAGGTTTGGGTTTGTGTTCTTGCTGGAGATTGATTTGTGTTTGTGTTTGGTTGACAAGAAAGGGCAAGAAAATGCAAGAAAATCTCGGCATGTGTTCTTATGTTTAAAATCTGGGTTTGTGTTGTTTGTGTTCTTTGGTGTTCTTGTTGAAGAAGAATATAGATCTGAGTAATTCATATTTTTTCTTTTGTTAAGATTGAAAAATAAATATTTTAAATTATAATATGATGTGGCATGCTACAGTAAAATTTTTTATTATTATTTTATTCATCCGTTAGTTTGCCTATTAGATTAGTGACGGAAGGTAGTTTCAAGGACTTAAATGGAACGAGTAAATTGATTTACGGACTAGAAGTGGTAAAAATAAAATGTATAAACTAAAATAAATAAATAAAAAAGTCAAAATATAATTACTAAAAGTGCATTTACGGCTAAATTATATGACCAATTTGGATGGAGGGGATATAAAATATAAACTAACTACTCATTGCACAAATGCAAGTTCAAGTACAAAGTACAAGATATTCAGCAAAAAAGAAAAAAAAAATAAAGGGACAATATAAAAGATATAAAAACTAAAGAAACCTGTCCATCAATCATCCACGTACCTTTAATTTCAAAGAGCTATAAATGAAAATAATTTAATAAACATTGAATAATTCAAAGGAAGTAGATTAGATAATCAACTGTAGAAAGTAGAAACACAAAGAATGTGGTATCGGGGCACGGAACAAATATTACAGATTAGCTATACTTTTTTTTTTTTTTTTTTGGCTGAGATTACAGATCAGCTATACAAAATATAGGAAACATAGATAAAATATGCCACCATCTATTGTAAAAAAGAAGAGGGGGGGGGGGGGGGGGGGGGCTGGGCAATTATTTTAAATATATATATATATATACTGTTGATTTTTGTGCGTTATAAATTAAATAGGGATGGCAAAGTAAGCCTAAATTCATTTATCCACCAAAACTCACCCACTCTAATTGAATCCAAACCCACCTAATTATTAGTTGTGTAAGGACACGATTTTCAGACCAATCCCAAAATGTATGAGATTTTGGCCTAGTGAGTCTAGTACAATAATTTTGTAGAGAGTGAGTCAAAGAGCTAAGTTTTAGTGCATGGATAACGATTAATATGGTTTTCATGACAATCAAACAGAGATGAACTGAATTTATCAAAGAATGTTTGTCATCGGCACAATCTGAGGAGCTTTATTCTAGTAAATATTGAATGAGAATGATTCTAGGAGTTCTTGAGATTGCTACAATACTTTCTCCGTTAATTCCAGGATCTTCTCTCTATGGTGGGTTTCTCCTATTATATAGTCTCCTTTGAATGATTTTGGCCTTCCACTTGTTGATCATCCAAGCTTATACTTGAGTGTCTGTCCCATCGAACACCCTCTCTAGCGTTCTATGAGTTGCGGTAACCGAGATAGTATTGTTGAGGGGTCTTGTCTATATAAATGCGTTGTTAGCATTTTTCTCTTAGATATTTTTGAGTTCCTATCCTTTAGAACTTCCTGGAAGGTCACTCTGACTATTTAGGAATTATATCTGACCGTACCTTAGCTGTTCTGAGGAGATATTCCTCCTCAGACTCAAACTACCACGCTCTCGACCAAAGCCCCAAACCCCATTATATGATTTTGGGCCCATGACCTCACAATAACCCCTCAAAACTCCGGTTTTTTCCTCTCATCCGAGGAGAAAAGTGGGGTTTTGAATTCTTTAAGAGTTAACTCTACTTGATCCTTTGATTCATACCTATGGGAGTGCCATTTCACGCGCCCATATTTGTACTGTAAATTGCTCCTTACAGAGCTGCCAATCTGAGGAGTTGGTTATGATCTTGAGTCTATCTTGACACTTAGTGAGAAACACATAGATATCATGGAACGTTACTTTCTCCAAAGTATGTGGTTCGAGGATCCATGCATAACTAAAGTTCTGTTTAATCACTTAGAGAGATGCCAGAGTGCTAACTTCCCCTACATCATCTGGTCTGAGTACCGAGGCATGATTGAATTTCAGTTTAAACACTTTAAAAAGATGTCATTGAGTGTTAACCTTTCGACTTCATCTGGTCCGAAGACTTAGGCATGATTGAGTTCAGTTTAAACACTTGAAAAAGTTGTCATTGAATGTTAACATTCCCACTTCATCTGGTCCAAAGACTCAGGCATGATTGAGTTCAGTTTAAACACTTTAAAAAGTTGTCATTAAGTGTTAACCTTCCCACTTCATCTAGTCCGAGGACTCAGGCATGATTGAGTTCAGTTTAAACACTTGAAAAAGTTGTCATTGTGTGTTAACCTTCCCACTTCATCTGGTCCGAGGACTTAGGCATGATTGAGTTCAGTTTAAACACTTTAAAAAGTTGTCATTGAGTGTTAACCTTCCCAATTCATCTGGTCTGAGGACTCAGGCTTGCTTGAGTTCAGTTTAAAAACTTTTCAGATGCCATGGAACTAACCCCGCTGCAGAGCCCCCTGGATTTGCTCTGTGTTGCTGCCACTTCCTCTCATGGAGGTTCAGCAAACTCGGCCACCAGATTCGCGAGAACTAGCCCCTTGATAGAGGTACGAGGCATATACTTGATTTCAAAAGCCCCTAGAACTGTGTGTGCTCTTGAAAATAATGGGGAAGCTTATAGTAAACTGGCTACCATAATGGTTTCCCCAAGGACTCTTGCTGATGGGAGCTTTATCCTACCATAATTAACCGTTGTACTCACTATCACACAAGCTCTTCCCATAGACGACGCCAATTATAGGGACACGATTTTCAAACTAATCCCAAAATGTATAGGATCTTGGCCCAATGAGCCCAGTACAATAATTTTGTAGAGAGTGGGTCAAAGAACTAGGATTTAGTGCATGGATAACGATTAATATGGTTTTCATGACAATCAAACAGAGATGAACTGAGTTTATCAAAGAAAGTTTGTCCTTAGCACAATCCGAAGAGCTTTATTTTAGTAAATATTGAATGAGAATGATTCCAGGAGTTCTTAAGATTGCTATAGTGCTTTCTCTGTTAATTCCAGGATCTTCTCTCCAAGGTGGATTCTCGTATTATATAATCCCCTTTGAACGATCTTGGCCTTTCACTTGTTGATCATCTAAGCCTATACTTGAGTGTCT
Source organism: Quercus gilva (assembly GCA_023621385.1). NCBI lineage: Eukaryota > Viridiplantae > Streptophyta > Magnoliopsida > Fagales > Fagaceae > Quercus > Quercus gilva. The sequence goes on along the minus strand of CM042482.1, from coordinate 8,973,381 downwards.
GTCCCATCAGACACCCTCTCTGGCGTTCTGTGAGTTGCGGTAACCGAGACAGTACTGTTCAGGGGTCTTGTCTATATAAATGCGGTGTTAGCAGCTTTTCCTTAGATATTTTTGAGTTTCTATCCTTTAGAACTTCCTGGAATGTCACTTTGACTATTTAAGAATTATATCTGACCGTGCCTTAGCTGCTCCGAGGAGATATTCCTCCTCAGACTCGGACTACCACGCTCTCGGCCAAAGCCCCAAACCCCATTATATGATTTTGGGCCCATAACCCCACAAGTTGGGTTAAATGGGCATCAACCCAGTTAGACCTAGTGATTATTGAGTTTTAACTAAAAACCCATTGAAGCCTATTTAACCCAAAAACAATTTACCCAAATTCAACTCAGCCCTCCCATAAAAATAAAAATAAAATAAAATAATAAAAATAAAAAAACCCAGCCCTCAGACATTTCAGTGTTTCATGAGGGTTTTCATTTTCCCTATTTTCTCGACCTCTAGTCATGTTTTAGTCGAAGATGCAGTGATCTTTTTTCTTTCTTTCTATTCACCACTTTGCACTGTTTGGTCTCTGAGAAAGTTTAATCTTCATCAAATCCAAGAAAACAAGAAACAAGAAACCAAACCAAACCATAATTCAACCCAAGAAATAAACCCATAAACACAGTAACCAATCCATCTCCAGCAAACCCATAAATTTCACATGATCAAATTCCTATTCATTAATTTCCTCTTCAACCTTAATCTTAGATGGGCAAAATCAAATGGCATATCGTGATCAATTTGCTCCCCAAAACCACAGTCAACGTCGTCGACCGCCAAGATTTCTCCCCTGCTACCAAACCCAAGAAGATTGTCGAGAAATGGTTTGCTTTTCCCAACCTCATTGGCTTCGGAGTCACCGTCGACGACTTAGGCCACCACGCTGGCTACTACGATATCGAGCATTCCCATGCCGCTAGGTCAATCTTCTAAAACCCTAGATTTCCTTAACGGTCTCTGATTGGTATTTTCATGTAATTATGCGAGTTTTAGAATCGTTAAGTTTTTGTTCTTATCTTAATATGATAATTACTATTAATTCAAACAAATCAGTGATTTATTACTCTACTGGGTTTCTTTAATCATCATCCTTAATTTCCTCTTAATTTCCTTAATTTATTACTCTACTAGGTTTCTTTAATCAATCTTAGATCATTCTCTCTCTCTCTCTCCCTCTCTCTCTCAACCCAAATACAAATATATGATTTTAAGATTTAAAAAATTAATTTAATTACATTTTGAAAAATTATAAATTCAGAATTTTATTTTTAATTTTCTGACGTGGCTTTTTTAAAAAATTAAAATGTTGATGTGTCATTTAAAAAATGCAAATTAAAATATTTTGGTCATTTTTAAATATTTTAGAGTAATTGGTCATTTTCACTTTAGGGGCATTTTAGTAATTTTAATAATTGAGTAATTGGGTGGGTTGGGGTTTACCCATTATAATTGGGTTGGATTGGGTTTGCGTTAGAAGTAATTAGTTAAATGAGTTTTATATACCCAACTCTATTATGCTCATCCCAAACCTACCCGAACCCACCCATTTGACCTCCCTAGTTATAAATTGGATTGGATTATAATTTAATTTTAAGCATTAGGCTGAGTTGAGTTTGAGTTGATAGCCTTTTCAAATTATTTGACCCAACTTGATTTGTCATATATTCTTTTGATTTTTTTAGTTAGAATTTTTTTAGTATTTTGTGAATTATTTTTTATGAATGTAGAAATTTAAAATATAATTTAGACATATTACATGATTTTTTTTTATAAATATATTATATGAAAATTATAATAATTTATTAAAGAAAAAGTGCTTAAATAGTTTACAAAAGTCCCTCTTTTTTTTTTTTTTTTAATACATGAAACATAAAAGAACATAATTTACATTCCCAACCCGACCCGAACCCATGCCCATCCTACTTCACCCATGCACAAGCCACTCCAACTTCCAAGAAAAAAGAAAAAGAAAAAGAAAATAAAAATGGCGGGCTAAAAGCAAAAATTTCATTTCAAAACAAATCACACACACTCTCTCTCTGTCTCTCACTGCGCGTGTGCGTTCGTGTCCGTGAGAAAAATGGAGGCGCAAGCTGCGGAGGAGTCAGTACGGACGAAGATGGAGTCGCTGCGATTGAATTGCGAAAGAGAGATACAGATCCACCAACAGAAGATCGACTCTTATGCGTCTTCGTTTCGTAATTCCCTCCAATCCATCAAGTCCAGAGCTCAACAAACCGCCCAAAACCAAGGTCTGCTTCACGACCGTGTGCTTTTTTTTTTTTTCACTGTTTCCTTCTCATTTCTGCAAAATTAGGGTTTTGATCTTTTGGGTTTGAGACTCTGTGAGCCTCGCTCAAATTAGGGTTTTTTTGGATGCGAAAAATGTCACCTTGGTTAAGAAATTTTAGTTTAACTTTACTTTTGATTTTGATTGTTTAGGAAAATTAGGGGAACTTAAAGCTAAACTCAGAGAGGCCGAGGATGATATGGTAAAAGCCCTAGCAGGTAATTTTGATTATTTGAAAATTTTGAAAGAACTTGAATTTTATTTTTATTTTTTAGTCAATTTAATAAATTGATGGTGTGTATTTTTATTTGAAAAATAAAAAAAATGATTTTTATGAAGTTTTAAACTTTGTGTGTATTTTTTTTTTCTGTTTTCTTTTGTTAATATTGTAATGTAGTGAAGACCCGGAAAGAGGCGAAGCGGATGGCGATAATGGACTCAATTGCTGCTCAAAGAGCTAGAGTAGAAGAGCTTAAAAGAAGTGTGCAAGTACAGAGTGCAAAGAGGGATCAATATGCTGCAATTATATCTCAACATTCTCTTGGTACTTTCCTCTCGTCGTGTTGCTTGTTTGTTTTTTTGTAAGTTATATGTATGCATCGTCTAATGTTTGTTTAGGATTTAGTTGAAGTCAGTGAGTAATGGGTTAATCCTGAAACGTCTGGTTTTATAGCGTGTTATGGATGTGAAGGTAGTAGTTTTGTACCCAATAGTCATCCTTGCCCAATTGGTTTTCAATTATCTATGAAGGAGAAGAATGTAGGTTCGTTGTCAATATTTTGCATTTTTGCTGCGAATCAACTTTTATGTGAGTCATGGAAGTTGAATTATGGTCATAAGGAGACATTCTGAATTCTGCAGGATTTGAAAATATTGGCCTCTAATGCTCCACTGGTAGGAATCATGTGCAGATTCATCATTTCCCATTTGAGGAATTAAGTCAGTGAGTAATGGATTGGTCCTGAAACATCTGGTTTTATAGTGTGTTATGGATGTGAAGATAGTAGTTTTGTACCCAATATTCATCCTTGCCCAATTGGTTTTCAATTATCTGTGGAGGAAAAGAAAGTAGGTTCGTTGTCAATATTTTGCATTTTTTCTGCAAACCAACTTTTATGTAAGTCATGGAAGATGAATTAAGGTCATAAGGAGACATTTTTATTCTGTAGGATTTGAAAATATTGGCCTCTAAGGGTCCACTGGTAGGAATCGTGTGCAGATTCATCATTCCCCATTTGAGGAATTATGATGTTATTTATTTGGTCTTCAGTTCAATCTGGAGCAGATATTCTATTTCTGAAACTAATATATGGAGACTTTAGTTCTCTACTATTTTTTAGTTAACTCTACTGCCTGGCCCAAGAACACCAAATTCACGCTTTGGTATATTTGAACTACTAGGAGTCTGATGTGGAAAGAGATCAATCATATCACTTTGGAAGAGGGATTATATATCATGGGTGTGAGGCTTGTGATTATCAATTTATGTTACCTACACCTCTCTTCTAATTTTCCCCTTATTGGTTGATATGCCAGTTGATGCAATCCATAGGCAAATAATCATCCATGAGAATATCATTAGCTGGGTCTCAGTGGTGCCTGTATATATTATGTGGCGAGTTGGGTTTTAGTTTGTGGTTTTACAGTTGTGAGGGCAACCATGACTAGTGGGAGACATGGCCTTATGATGGGGTCACCACAAGTTAGTTTGATTTGAAGTATTTTGCTATTCTCATTTCTCAACAGCGATATTACTTCATTACTCTTATTGTTTCCCCCTTTTTCAATTATATATTATTGTTTTGTATCTGAAAGAATTTCCATATATATTGGTTATGAGTTCTTAAGAGTGATAGTAATGGTTTTCTCACTTTATCTAACCAATATTTTAAAGGTGTGTGAATCTTGGTTCCTCAATGATTATGTTAGATGACTTATATATTTCTTTTCAAGTTCTGGCACCTATTACATTGTGTTTACATGTTTTATTGCAATTTGCAGTTAATGTAGTATGGACTCATATATATATGAATATATCAGTGGTATTTAATTACACTAAAATTTTGAGTCGGCCATGTGGTGACACTGACACTTCTTAAGAATCTCTAACCATCTAGTGGCCAGTTGAAACTTGAAAGTCTTATTGTAGTTTGGACTGTCATGGGTAATATATCTTGGTTTTGTACAATAGTTGAAATTCTGTACTGTACACACTTCTATTTATTTTTTTGGTCAAAACCATTTTGTGAACATTGATATATAGTGGTTTTGTTTATAAATCTGAATCTGTACTGTGAAGTAAAGGATGGCCTAGATTACTACTTGTTCTCTGCTCATTTTCTCTCATTTTGTACCATCAACAGCTTTGGCAGCATCTGAAGAAAAGAGTAACAAAGATGTTGAGTGTAAAAGTGAAACACAAGAAGCAATTTTGTGGTACAATAGGGTTCTTGGTTTCCATGTTGAAGCTGGACGTGGTAATTGAAATTCAAAATCATGCACTTTTATTTATGTATGTATTACTATCAAGAGTGATTTACTTACAAGTCTTTTGTTCTCTAGGGGTAAAATTCACCTTCAAGAACATAAATTCGAGAAATCCAAATGAGGAGTACTCTGTCACCGTTCGCTATGCAAATGATACTTACGCCTGTAAGTTATATAGACCTGTTATTGGTCATGTTCTAATGTTAAATATATTCCAGTGACGTGCGGATAAGATATTCATATATTTTCTATCACATCAGTGTTAGATTGTGATCCACACTTGAACGACACCAAAGAGTTGATCTATGAGTTGAATAAAACCAATGGTTTATTCAAATTTGTCAGAATCATGAGAGAGAAGTTCCAAGAAGCTGCCACACAAGGTACAATCTTATCTTTTGCATCCTTTCTAGTACATTGCATGTCTGATAAATGACATCCACTCAAAAATGAGAGCCGGTCTTCTCTAGTGAAACTCATTCCTGTAATCAAAGAGCCAAAAAGAAATTATTTTACCCTTAGTGACATGCATGTAGCACTTTACCTTTCATGTTTCTTATATGGTAAAAATAAATTGACTGAAAAGTGGCCTTGTGTACAATTATAAAATTTTAGAGAAGTTTTATGGTAGGTTACTCTGTTTCCATTGAGGTGCACCTTATATATGACTTAGAATAATACTTCATTGTGCCATTTATGAATTGCCAGGATTTTTGCCCCAATTAACAAATCATCAAGAGTCGTCCATAATATCTACATCTGCTCCAGTTCTATCAATGTCAAGTGACAGAAGTGAATCCTCAGCCACAAAAAATGACGACCAAGTTCTACATGAAGAAGGCAGTAGACCTTCTAAGAAAGCATACTATTTAAGAGGGTCGAAACCCTTATCATGGAGGTGATCATATGCCATCAAAAATTTCTTATTGTAGTTATTGGTCCACGTATGTGTGGATGTAATTATTTGCTTTCGATCTTTATCTGCCAAACTCCTATGTAATTGTTTTTGCATGGTGGACTGGTCCATTTAGAATGATCACTAATTGTTTGGATTTTCTTCGTCCTTTTTTCAAATAATGCACTGCTGGAAATCTCATTAGCATTCTCTTAGCATTAAGATTTTAATTGCAAGAGGATTAAAAAAACACAAAAATAAAAATCTTGCTACTAGACCTGATTAATAAGTGTCGAATTAGCTACGTAAATAGTATTTGCATTCTTTTGAGTGAACTTTTGAGTTGGAAGTATGATAGTTACCTTAAAAGAGAAAGGTTTTGAAAATATTTACAAGGTTTTTCTTTTGTACATTATCTATTGAAAATGAGAAAAAAGAAGGTTAAATTCTAAGTTCCGAAGTTAGATCGATTGCTGAAAAGCAAGTTCCAACTTACAAAGCAAGTAAGAATGTAAAATGAGAATTTTGATGTTCTTAACTTAGTCTGGCTCAAAAGACAAAATAGAATCTGGTCGAAAACGAATTTCCTAAACTTTCTAGTCCTTTTGTTTATACTCTCTTTTTGATGGCATATACTGGTACTAATCGACCTCAACTCCATGTAATTGTTGAATGTAAATCTCTCCATTTTAAAATCAAAATCAAAGCAATATTGTCTCTGTCTGGTAAAACACAATCACATATAATTGATAATATTTTTTTATGAACTATTTACCTCTAAAAACAGTACTGACTGTAGTCTAGGTAATTTAAGGCTTTTAAGTTTTAAACGCATAAAAAGAAGCGTTAGATGCATGCTTGCTTTTGAGGAATAATTGAGCAAGCATGAGTAAAAAATCCCAACGAGAAAGGTTTTCTAATTTCCAATCAACTGCTTGTCAACTGTTAGATCAAATTTCATTTCAAAAACAGTTTCTCATTTTACTACGGAACTCTAAGCATGGCCCATTTGGCTCCACATGATGTGTGGTAACCACACAACATAATTGTAGATATTATTACATAACAACTTTATTACTTAACTGATTGTGTAATATGTTAAGTCATAAGTGTATCCATATGTTTAATCTCTCTTATTAGTATCACTTAATTAAGGCTATTCTTTCCTTCAAGATTTGTTATCTCTATTATGTTTGGAAAATGATCTACTCTCGTTAAACCCTCTAATTCCCTCCCATTTTTTAGCTGAATATGATGCACATGACATCTATTATGTTTTCTTTATGTACTTTATTATTATTAACTTTGGTTATTATTGCTCCCTTTTTTTCAAGGTAACTCTAATTAGTAATTTGCTCTTCTTTTACATGGCTAAGACAGCCATAATAGTGTTACTTATTTGTTTTCTTCTTTAAAGTCTGAACATTTTTTCCCCAATCCAGTAAACTTTCTATATGGACAACCTTTGTTGAATGTCCATCAGTCAGACAGCTCAAGATTCAAAATCATTTGCTCATATAAAGGGCAATAATCAATAATGCCACTCTGAGAATAAGCTCTCTGAGAAACTTCTAAAAAAAAATTGGAAAGAGGCAAATTTGTGAGTAACAATGTGAGGTTAGGCGACTAGCTTTTTAATAATTTATTTCACAACATCAATGCAGATGTTTTTTTTTTTTTAGTCATAAGAAGCATGCATATTCCTAGGCTTAATAGAAAAGTGAAGAAAGAAATCATTCTTTCATTTTTTTTTTTTTTTTTTTTTTTCTGTGCAGAGAATAGTTTATTCCTAGTCCTACTGCTAGACCTAGTATATGTTGCATGTTATTTTTTTTTGTTCAATTTTTGTAAGAAACGCAATGTTATTTGATAAAAATTCATGGGAATATTTAATCACAATGCGTTTCATGGAAGTAAAAAACGTGAGAAATGACAAATTTTTACCGGAAGTATAGGAATTTCAATTCTCTCGTTTCTTGGGAAAATTGACTTTTATATTAATAATAATTCTTGAGAATTTTATTAAATAAACTACCTAAATCCATAATTTGTTAGATTATTTATTTAATTATTTATTTTTCATTAGTAAAGCTATGTCTCATGCTTGGCCATATGCCATAACTTTATCAGCTTCTTTTTTTCCCCACCCATGATTTTACATAGTATTATTTTTTTCCCTGGCCATCATTATTGCTACTTAACAAGTTAATTAAACTATTAGGGGGTGCTCATGAATAAACCTGGTCTGTTAAATCACAGCATGATTGCCAGAAAGAAAGCATGGATAGACCTGGTCTGAGAGAGCTCGTAAAGAGATTTTTTTAGTTGTAATGACAACTATTGAGACAACATTATTTACATTTAAAATCAAGGCATTGGATGATCATCAATCTCAACCACTGGAACCTCCAAACCAATCTGATAGTATTTAGGAGTTCTCATATAATCTAAATACTTCCAAAGCAATCTAATAGTATTTAGGATTTCTCATGTAATCAAAATACAATAGCATAGTTATCTTTTATCTTATAAACAAACTTTTATTTGTATATATACGTACATTTGAATATAAAAGTAGTAACTCCTGAAATATTTTCAAGGAAGCTTACCAAAACACAATTTAAGAGTTCTCATGTAATCCAAATACAATAGCATTGTTTTCTGTTATCTTGTAAATAAACCTTTATCTGTATATGTATATGTATGTACGTTTGAATATAAATATAAAAGTAGTAGCTCTTGAAATAATTTCAAGGAAGTAAAACCAAAACACAAACTCTTATTATTATTTTTTTAACAACTAAAGCTTATTAAGACAAACTTATAGTTGTGAATTGTGATTATTGATTAATCTTCATGTAATGCTAGCTGCTTATTTTTTGGTCACTACCAGTATAGTTTTTGTGTCGACTATCTACCTTTTAATGCAGCTATCGTCACACACTCACACTAAGGGAAAATTATAAATTCATCTAAAAAAAGGAAAATAATAAATGTCTACAATTCTAAAGGTTATAGTATTGTGATTGATTTTTCGTTTGAGATTACTCCTTTATTATTAGTTTTTAAGAGAAATTTGACATAGAAATTTTTTATGAATTCAACTGTTTATTCATGCGTTCTTCTTCTTCTTTGTTTTTTTTTTTTTGGCTGAACGTTCAATTATCATCTAATGACTACTAACTCCAAAATAAACTCTCTCCAGTAAGTTGAACCCAAATGGTACTTTTCATCAAAAGTGTTAAATTATGTGATCCAAAGTTAATCACTCAAAATGCTTCTGTCCTTTTGATTGAGACCTATACAAATGCATATTAACCGAAAAGTGTTATAGTATTTTGACAAAGAATTATGCAATAATTCCATTTTTAAGCTTTGATTTTGCATAAAGTAAAACATATATGAGAAGGAGATCAAAGTAAATTTTTCACAATTTTTGTGCACATATCATTTTCCATAATTAACACTTAGCCCGAAATTAGCAGGTTCCATACAAATTATGATCCACCAGAAACCAAATAGGCCCACCCTTCCATGCTTGTCCCAAGTCCAATCTAAGGGCTAACCAATCATCTCTCTTGCCCCCACCCCACGAGTGGTAATTTTGCAAAGCACAGTACTGAAAACCCACAATTATGGTTCATCATTCACTAAAGAGAAATTGTATTTTCAAAATTTTTACGTTAAATTATTACAGGAAACGAACCCCTCAATTGGTTCACACACTTTACAAATCTTTCTAGACCAAATGTTACATCTGAGAATGCCTAAAAAAAAACTTTAAGACATCATTCCTTCTTGTTATTATAGTGCATAGGGATGCTATTTTAATAGCAAGTTATACCCTTCTTGCATAATTTGGATCTGGTCTGAAATGATTTTTGTTGCTAATACTATTTATAGCAACACGTACTGTGACGAAATGGTTTGTCACTAAAAATTTTAACTTTTAGCGACGAAATTTTTCGTCTAAGTTTGCGCCAAATATTTTTCCCCTGGTGCCCAAATTTTTGATCACCAATAGCGACGGAAATTACATTTCGTTGCTAAATGCTATATATTTTTTCATTATTAACAACGAAATCTATATTTCGTCACTAAATCTGTATTTTTAGTGACAAAAATAATTTCCTCACTAATTTTCATCATTAAAAATACATTTTGTTGTAGTAACCATGCAATAGCTCCAAAATCCACTCACAAAAAAATTTATTTTTTCTCATCTTAAAAATTTTTTTTATCTAATAGTTGAGATTAAAAGTTAACTTCTTGATTTTTGATCTCAACCTTTGAAAAAAGTATAGTAGATTATTGCACTAGATCTCAATCTTGCATGCATATTCGACTAGAATTGTCAACTAGTTTATATACTTATTAGATTGTTGAATTGATGGGAAAATTTTGATTCGAATCAATGGACAACATGTAGTACTAAATGGGGCGTTCAAGGATTGATGGTTTGATATTGGCTCAACTAAGAGGAATAAGTCATGACATGGTTATGCAAATGTAATTGGACGTAATTTGGGATCAATAAGATTCATTGTAACTAAACACATAATTAAAATAGCACATTCGAGGATAATATATATAGTAAAAGATTAAATTAAAGAAAAAACTACAACACTAGAAATAAATTTGTGTGGTTGTTGGAACTTGGAAGAGGTTCATTTCTCTCAAATGAGAGCTCTCTTTCTATTTGCATCTTGGTGGTTATTAGCATAATAGGACACATGTCTCTATAGTCTTTATTCTTTAGGAAAAATGTCTCAATGCATTGTCGAACTTCCCTTGATTTTTGGAGTCATCTAACTAGACTGTAACTCTTATTATTTTAATTTTCTTGTGATTTGTAACTGCCATTCTGACTAATGTCTACCATCATGTAAAACTCAAGTGAATTTTTTTTTTGGTAGTGAAACACTCAAGTGATTTGAATGCTTTCAAATTAAGATCCGGTTAATGTATGTCCTTAGAGCATCTTTAAAGAATATATTAACCATTCATTTTTTAAAACTATTTTATAGGGATTTGAAAAGGCTGTCAAAAAGTTAATCATTTTTTTTTTTCCTTAAAAAGTTTCTTTAAATGGTTTCCTAGTGTATGCTCTAAGGGCATATGTTAGTAAAACCCTTCAAATTATTAATGCCCAGGACATGTGTCTTTAGTACACAGTTTGCCCCTTTGTTTTCTTGTGTCATTAATTGATTGATCAAAATTAAATCTATATCATAAACATAGATATTTTCTTTTTCATATTTTTTATATCCTATTAAGCATTTGGGATATACATATGAGAGAGAGAGAGAGAGAGAGAGAGAGAGAGGTGTAGACATTTGATATTTTGTTATTAAGAGCAGATGAGAAAGGAATAGTTCTCAAACCCCTTTATTGTCAAATAGTATTTTAGAGGTCACTGACTAGTAGTCTTTTATGTTGTCTTCTGCATTTGTAAATACATAATCCTATTTACATGACTCCTAAGTCTCTAAATTTACAGAAGAATATGATACATTTTAAGCTGCAGGTTGACCTAATCGTTTGTAAATCACAGCACGAGTTTGCTTAAATAACTTTTGTGCTTCAGATTCATCATTTGCTAGACTTGAGCAGCTACTCTCATTACAGTCTGCAAAGTATTTCCCAGTCACCGCTTCTAGTTGTGGGCTAAGAGCAACATAGCATGTGGTTGATGCACCCTGCACAAAAGAATTCATGCACCATATTATCAATACCCAAGTGGATCAAAATCCTCTCTGTCTCTCTCAACTGATATGAATGCATGTGAACAAACCTGAGATGAAGACTTTAGAAACTTGGATGCAACGAAGTATATTGAATCTGCATGAAAGTTTGAAGGTATCAGAACATGTTTTCCACCTTGATATGTAGCGTAATATCGTTAAAGTAATAGTTAAATGATTAACTTCACTATTTTTTAATAACGCAGGGTTTTTGGGAAAACGGGTAAAAGAAGCACTTTGTGAAACACTGCTAACATATTCTAATCAAATGGCTATGAAATTAAAGGAATCAGGAATATAAATTCATGCCTGTTATAAAGCCCTTGTGAGCTCTAATGATTCCAGTCTTCACAATGCCTGGATGTACTGCATTGATAGTTACTCTTGCATTCCTTGATTGCAACTGCCTTGCCATTTCCTTAACATGCAATATGTTTGCCAATTTTGACTGAGCATATGCACGAGTACCATTATAGCTGCATACATTGGAAAGAGTAGTCCTATTATTAATTATTTAACATAAGTCAGCAATAATAAATCTTTTCCTAGCTATCGTCAAATTTAGCGGTTACTCTTTTGGGAAAATTAATAGGTACTCTTTGGAGTACTATAGCTAATGTCATAGTCTAAGTCATTAAAAGCAAGTTACTTCATACAAAAGTAAACTTTTTCAAGTCACTTTTTTGAGTTCTGCAATTCTATTGGTGTGTAGAGGCCTAGAGGTCCATTAGTACTGAAATTACGGCACAAAGTTTTCATGTTAGGAGCAGTGAAAAGTGAGAAAATATTTACTTCTTTGGATTGAGCATTTGATTGAAACGAAACGAATCTCTCTTCACCCAACTGTGAATCACAGAAGTAACATTTATTATTCTTCCTTGGATGCCTGTTTTTGCTGCTGTTTCTACCATTTTCTCTAATAGCATTTCTGTCAACAAAAAATGTCCTGCCAAAAAAATTGAAATTATTAAGTAAGAAAAACTAAATCTTTTTTTTTTGGTTAAATCACTTAAAATTGTTAATAAATTTATTATTAATGGATTCAAGATCCCACTTGGGTTTATCTCAAAACTAACTAAAGTTTTATTTTTATTTTTTTTATTTGGGTTGAAAAGCCATATTATATGATACATTTTTTTCCTCAATAAGTCTAGTAATACAAAATTTTTAATAAGCTTTTTATTGTGATTAGTGCGTAATAAGAATGGAATTATTAATAGATCTATATGAAAGTCATATTATTCCAATTGCACGCGTAACTTATCACTTTAACAAGTTCCGAGAAAGTGCTAAAAAATTGTTTTTTCACCCTTCCACACATCTCACAGTAGAAGAACAGAGGGCCCTAAGGGCCTGTTTGGAGCACTACTTAATGCTCCACAAACATTTTTCTGCTTTTACTTTTTGGTCGGTCTTTACTTTTAATATTTTCAAGCCCGGCCCGCCTCGGTATCTGGAGCTTCTAAATAAATCGGATCCGGGCCCTTCTTCACTCTGGTTCAATTGGTCCAGGCCATTAAGTTTGTTATTTTTTGGACACAATTTTTATTTTTTTGGTTAAAATAATGGTATTTGATCACAAATGCTTGTCCAAAAAAAAAGTTCCACTAGAAAATAATCACAAAAAATTAGTGGAAAAACAGTAGGAAACATATAATTTATTATTGGATTAAAATATTTTTAATCCTAAAGGCTAACACTATCAATTATATAAGGACAAATTAATAGATTACCCAAATAATTTGTGGCATATGTCATTTCAATTTTGTCCTCAGAGAACTCCAAATTCTGAGAGAATATTCCAGCATTGTTTCTGCAAAAATGGTTTTCTTTCACAATTAGTATCATATCAAATACTTCTCTCTCTCTCTTTTTCTTTCTTTTTTTTCTCTCTCTCTCACACACACATAAATAAGAAAAAAAAATATTTGATACTCACATGAGAATGTTGAGAGATAATCCTAGTGACAAAAACTCAGTACAAAATCTCTTCACAGAAGTTAATGAGCTCAAATCAACCTCCAATAGTATAATCTCTGCCTGTGGACTCTCTTTTTGAATTTCCTCCTTCAGTTCAGCTGCTCTTCTTAAATCCCTTGCTGGAATCACAATTCTCACACCTTTCTTTGCTAACACTCTTGCTGTTTCAGCTCCAATACCAGATGTTGCCCCTTAAAAAAGGAAAAAAAAAAAAAAGAAATAACAAAACCCAAAAGCTTTTATTTAGTTTTTATTTATTTATGGCACATGTGTTTTATGCATGAGAATTTAATTTATTTATTTTTTTTAAAGATAAATTTTAAAAATTAAAATGGTGAGACTTTGTTGCAAACGTGCCATGATATAGTACAGAAAGCAGTGATCTATTGGGGACCAATTAGATACTACTGATATTCCAAAGAGACAAAACCATATCTTGGTGCAGCCAAAAAGAACCACTAAAAGAACTACTACCATATTGCATAAATATACTGCAAATTTTCCTGAACACACATACTATTTCTCTTCAAAGAAAGCCTTATAAAATTATCTAAAAACATACTCTTGTATGCATCCACTAAATTTGGCAAATTATCCCAAGAGAGTTCTTAGGAAAATGAATCAAAATTTTCTATCAAGTTAAAATAAATGGAGAAGAAGAAAAATAAAATGAAATAGAAAAGAAACATGAAATTAACAAAACACTTTCATAAATCTTTTGAAGCCAACAGAGAGACACACTCACAGATGGAGAGAGAGAGAGCCATGAAATATCTCATATCTAACATTCTATCATGTTGTTTAACAATTATTGTATCACTCCAATGCTCAACTTTCAAGCAAAACTCTTTCATGAACACTCAGAGTGGGGATAAAAGATTTTTATTCATATAGTTATCACTGAAAAGAGAGTTTGTTTCCCTTACCATAAAGTTTTAGTAAGAGAATATTGTTTGAGACTAACCAGTGATTATAGCAGTTAGATGGGGAGGGACCATGCAAGAGAAATCTTCTGTGACTTGCTCAGCAGAGGAGTTTGAGCCATAACCACTTGGCCCTGCAAGTCCTGCTAGATACCTTAGTGTTTCCTTCATGAGTGTACCAAAACACTGCCAGCTTTAGAATCTTATACAGCAAGAGAGCAGTTTTAGGTTGAAACTTGAAACCACATAAGTATATATATAGGACTTCTAGACCAGAAATAATTTTCTGGTATTCCAAGGACCACCCTTGCTATGTGGTCTCAAGTCTCAACCAATAAACATTGTCATAATGTCATTTGGAATTATTGGACCACCCATATTAGGTGGTCCACAAACTAATTGTGGTTGGGTTAGGCTTTCTCATCTTGTACACAGTGTAGTACAGAATGAAACGCGTAACTGACATGTGGTTATTTTAGGACACGTGTCAGTCCTGTGTAACCTCTAATGCACAAAAAAATTGGAGGAAAACCTAACCCACTAAAATGTAACTTAAAAAATAATAGAATTATTAGGTTGCTTTTAAACATATGTACTATAGAGAACTGTAATTGCAAAAATGGAGAAATTGTACCACTATTTTTGTCTTCGTTTCCCATAATTACTGTCTATCCTAATTGAGTGGCTTCAATTTCGTAGTTGGCTTAGAGAGAGAGATTGTTATTTCCAGGCCAGCTTTGCTTGTTCAAGTGCAATTTATGTGCTTCTAAAAGTAATGTTGAAATCATCACAGAGAAATGTATCAATGAAGTATAATAATCTTCTAGGTGGAGATGGTGTTTGACTGTGTTACTCCTTTTTTTTTTCTCTCTCTTTTCTCTTTGGTATGAGTCTATATGACTCCCTTTTTGCTTCTTTGTGATTAATTGCACCCAACATGTCCAAAAATGGCTTATTAGATGACTTTCTTGTTAAGTAATCATCTCATGAGAAATTATCAAATGAACGTTTATAATGCTAAAGGAAGAAAAATAGGGGGGGCAAAAAAAAAAAGCATCAGGTTTGGTGGTAGGATTAGTTGGTCAATCTATATCGAGAAAAAGATATGTTGACTAGTGGAAAAAGATTCACATAGCTAAGCCCTTTTGCTTTCTCCTTGGTTGGTGATATAATTTAATATGGAAATCCATCTTATATTGTTTGACCCAACAAAAAAAATCTCCTACTAAATTCAAAATTATCTTTGAGTTGGTGCTTCAATTTTTCTACCACAATGCTTGTTGTTTTCATAAGGAGAAAAAGAAAAAACTTTGTAACCTTTAGTGGTATAGATTTTGATTTTTCTTTTTAAATGTTTGACTAGATAAAACTAAATTTTAATATCAAAGTTTTAGTTGAGGGAGTTTTCTTTTCTCTCTTTTCCCCTTTTATTGTCCCTCATAGCAAATTTTAGCATTTAAATGTAGGTAATTACTCACGTTGTGCATGCTTAGTACGTACTAATTAGCACTATATATTAGGCTACAGGACCTGTGTAAGTTGTCTTTATATGTCAAAATAGTTTGAATGCTAATATAATATGTAATCAAGAGTCAAGACCTTAATTTCAACTATTTTGTGACCTTTCATGCTACTTGGTGTAAAAATTATAAATAATATTTAGAATTTAATTTATAATCTTTGATATAAAGGTAAGCCAACTCAATCTATATCATCCTTAACCTTAATGAGCGAGGAGTATATTATTCAACACTTACAACAAAAAGGTGCCAGAGATTTGAAACGTGACAAATTCTAAACTTTAAGCTTTAATTTTTTATTGAATGGTTATTATATCTTATTTGGTTTCTTGAATTTAAAAATTAAACTAAGCAAATGAGAAAAGTTGACAGATCTCCTAATAAGGGTATTAATTTAAAAAAATATTTTTAAAAACTTTTACGGAAAAAAAAAAAAAAAAAACCAACAATCATTTTTGAAAACTTTGATATTAAAACTTTATTAAAATTATTAATTAACGGGTATCAGTTAACACTTATACTCTATTTATAATACTTTATAAATCTGTAATTTTTCGACCTTCATATAGTTAATCTACATGAAATTTATAAAATCTAAAAGAAAAAAAAAAGTGTGTACTTTTGACTTGTGAGCTTTAATTATGGGTATATACATGCATGCACTCAAAAAGGTAGGGTTTGAGTAGTTCTCACACGTGGACATATAGAAAAAAAAAACTCAGCGATAATTACATGCAATCGTGAAAATTTGAATTGTATCACGAAAAAAGAATCAAAGATAGGAAGGCTCTCTCTATTTTTGCAGACAAAATTGCTTTTACTGCGTGCCACCGTGCCACTCACGTCTCCTTTTTGTTCCCAATGGCCAAAATTTTCATCCATGGCCATTGAGAAATGATGGATGGTGTTGGGAGCTTGATGGACCAAAAGATAGGCATTGAGGTTGACCCCTCAACAATGGAGTGGTGAACTGGCTAGGGCTATGCACAAGGGACCCATTGTGTTTCCTAAGTTGCATACACATTCTCATCAACCTTGCCACAACTACATGAAGCATGATTTGTTTTGTAGTTTCACATGTGATCTTGTTCCATTCTTTCATTCTTGGCATGCCCCAAAAAAGTGTAAAAAGTGAAATTGATTGGGAACCCCCATTTTGTGTGTGTATTGTCTTATACATACATGCTTCCTTGATACAAAAGGTGAAT
Source organism: Quercus gilva (assembly GCA_023621385.1). Taxonomy (NCBI): domain Eukaryota; kingdom Viridiplantae; phylum Streptophyta; class Magnoliopsida; order Fagales; family Fagaceae; genus Quercus; species Quercus gilva. The sequence continues at coordinate 8,956,289 of CM042482.1, read as the reverse complement.
TCCCCCTCCATGACCTAAAAGCTAAAGGGATATTATATGCTTCTTGTATACCCTTTAATTATAGATGGAGTTTAAGATAAGTCTTGTAACTCTTATACTTTATCTTTAATTAAGGTCATATTGAATTTAGATTATAGATGGAGTTTAAGATAAGACTTGTAACTAGTATTTTATCTTTAATTAAGGTTATATTGAATTTAGATTAATTGAGTGTTTATTAAGATTATGAGATGATTTGTTACGATTGTGTCTTTTTTTGATGGTTTAATTCTTACAAGTGGTGGAGGTTGGGGGGGATTCGAACTTTTTTTTTTTGAGAAGAAGATTATAATTTTATGAAGAAAAAACAGTTATATCGGCTAAGATTACAGCATTAAAATGTAAAGGAGCATCCTCTATCCACACTAAAAGCCTATTAACATTATTCATTAAAAAATATAAAAAGATTTAATAGTATTATCAATAATTATGAGATGTTAATAATCTTAAGAAAGGTGATTAATTGAGTACTGATCTTCAAACTATCTTATAAGAAGCATGGAGCTTTGAAGTTGATACATCTTATTATTTTGTCACTTAACTTTGTAACCATAGTATTTCATTACTTGAGAAGTTGGACATGAGTATACAACATGATAATTTTCTTTGATCACGCCTCATAGTCTTTGAACTCCTTAAGGCTTATAGTCCACGACAAATTTGATAAAGGGAAAAGAATCTTTGAAAATGTTTCTCCTTTCGTGTTATATAGGAGTATAATTTTTTTTTTATTAGGTAATATTGAATCTATATTATATAATTTAAAATAAAATTTGGTTCAATGCACCAAAATATCTATGATGGGATAAGTTATGTATCAAATGCATGTAGCATCTCTCTAATAATTTGGGTTTTCCTATTAGCTCTACAGTCCATTATTGTTAATAATATATTTGACCATGTATAATATGTTTTTCTGTCTACAATAACTATGTTCATGTATTCAATAACATTTCAGAGCTGTTATTTCATTGAAATAGTTAAACATGAAGGAAACAGAATAATCAAATTATTAACCAACTAGACGGCATGGCCAATATGAAAATTGAGTCAAATATTGAGAGCCAAAATGAAAATTTTAAATTGTAAAGGGCCAAAATAAAAGCAATTCCAAACTTGAAGGGCTAAAATTGAACTTTAGTTATACCTTTTCAAATGAAACTTATGAAATACAAAAATATGAGAATTTTAAAATCATATAATAATAAGTCATTTAGTTATTATCACCAAAAAATATTCAAAATAAATTTAAAAATACTACTCCAATTGAAATTTTACCACCAAGAATCTCTAAAAAATTAAAATAAACTCTTTTTTTAATAAAAGTTGGGAAATATATGAGTTAATCTAAATATTACAAGTTGTAAAAAATAATTTCACCATGTGATTCATTATAAGTATATTTATTGAAACAGCTTATTTTAAGGGAAATTTTAAGATTTAATAAAATTATAATACTACTGTGTTTAACCCACTTATTAAGTTGCAAGATATTTAAAAAAAGTTTTGTAGGGTCACGTTTTGGCGGCCCAAGCCCAACGAGTATGGGGTTGTGGGTTAGTGAGCCCAATACAATGAATTTGTAAAGAGTGGGTTAAAGAGTTGGGCTCTAGTCAGTACTATAACGGCTAAGATGAATTTGTAAGACGGTTATACAAGAAAAATGCATACAAAGTTCAGTTTACGTGTTGTCTGAGGAGGCCAATGTCCTATAGATTGAGGGGACAGATTACAAATGCTCTTCTTCCTAATACAATGTTCTTTTTTTGTTTTTCGACCCCCTCTTTATGAAGGGTCTCCCATATTATATAGGCCCCTTCTGGTGATCTTGATCTTCCATTTGTTGAGCATTCAGACCACCACTTGAGTACCTGTTTCATCAGACACCTCTTCTGGCCCTCTGTGAGTTGCGGTGGCCAAGGAGACACTGTTCAGAGGTCCTCTCCACATAAATGTGGTCAAAAAAGTAGTTGTAGTACAATTAATGTGAATGTGACAACTATCCTTCTTGTTCGAGCTTTTCTCAAAACTCACCTTGACCGTTGGAACATAGATGTAGGCTTGGTTCATCATACCCGAGGAGGAGTTCTTCCTCGGACCACCTTCCATCCTTCTTTTACTTGTGGATCTTTGAAGTGGGAGTTTCCCAACTATTACTCGTTCCCTCTCGGCCCAGTTTATATCCTCGGATTGAGCCCAAGGCTCATTATGTGACTCTGGGCTTTTATCCCTACAAGTTTCATTATTTATTTTAATCTTTGATTTTTAATTAAAATTTGGTCTTATATAATTTGCATTATCGTGATTCATGTAACTTCAAGTAAGTTTTTCTTATCTTAAGTTTATTATTTCATTTTAATTATATTATCGACATATTTTTCTTACTTTATATTTGATCCATGATTAGCCATACATCACAAGTGCATAATATTAGTGATAATATAAAATGAAACTTTTAATTTTCTTGATGACTTCTTATGACACCAAAAATATTTATTAATTAAATATGTATCATATTACATTTTTTATTATTAAAGCTTTTCACGTATTAAACAAGTTAACCGTTAGTTTTATTAAAAAAGAAAAAATTCTAAATAATAGAGAATGCAAGGGATGCATGAGACTGAGATATGTTCTCATAAATAATGAATTCTTGAAAGATTTTCTCCTCTCATAAATCATCCTCGATCATCCCAACTAAATATTCATTGGGTTATTGTGAGTTGGGTGATGCTTGCTGGCAGCAAGGAAATGACCAATAACAAAGACATTGGAAATCATTCACACTCAAAGATTTGGACTTTCAACAAAGGTATAAAATTTGGGTTCCAACTTCCAACCAAAGGTATCAATTTCAAACCCACCATTTCCTTTTCTCTGTCTTATCTTCTTGCATCACTAATTAGACCAATAAAAAACTTTATTTGAAGGACAATTAAGAAAAACTTTTATTCTTAGTGATCTCAACGATCTTTATTAAATCCCAACAACTCCACTAAATCAAATGTAAATGAAATTGAAATGTGTGAGAGTGAGAGTTTATGGAAGAAAAGCATTAGCCGCCTAACCAAAGAAATTAGGTCTTTCTTTAATTGTTAAAGAATCTTTTCCATTGTAGTTTGGACAAATCCAATGAGTAAACCATTTTTTTTTATTTTTCGTAGGGTGAGGACCCCATATGTTACAATTTCTCCCTCCATCACAAAAAAAAATTTCCTACCTGAATTGATGCATTCAACATAGCTAAAAAATTCAATATGCCGACAAACCCATAATTTCTCCTAGTTCAATCATGTCAACCTATCGTTTTTGTTATCCATGAAGATTAAGAAAAGGTCTGCTTAAAACAAAGAACCTGTATTATTTTGATGCACACGTGCCATGTGCCAATCATGTTATGAGAAATGGCCCCCTTGAGAAAAGGGTCCCATGCCACACGAGCCAATCACGGAAGAGAGTGGGGTGTGTGGGACAACGCTAAGGGCTAGTGTCCCCCTTTGATTATTATACCTTTCACATAGATCATTAGCTATAAATTATTAACAACACGATCCATGTTAAGTAATAAATTGAAAACAATAATAAGATGATCCAGGTTAAGCAATAAACTAACTTTGGATTGTCATCTTTTTCCTTTGCATTTGATGCCTTGTGTGGTAAGATTTGACTAAAAGGTTATTTGTCCCCATCTCCATGCAACAAATGTTATAATCAAAGTCTTAGAGGAACAGAAATGCACATGAGATTGCCTATAAGAGATGCTTTCATTAAGAATGAGAGGTTTGATTGAACACATCAAGAGACTTCTATTCTAAAAGACATTAAGGACATTAAAAAGCCAAATACAATGGTTCAAACTAGTGATTGCATGAATTGCTTGTTGAAATATTAGAGGGGCGGTAGGAGACATGTGAAATAACCAATTTATATCAGAGACAATATAATGTGTTTGCCATTGTGGCTTTGAGGATGGAGCTTCAATTTTTATATTTTTCTAAAGTGAAATGATGCTATTTAGTTTGGAGAAACTAGACTTTAAGCTTAATGAAGAGACCCTGTACAATAGCCTTTAATCTTCCAATGATCCATTCCATTTCCCAAAAGTCCAAGACCTAAAATGACAACTTAATTGGTCGTGGTAAGAATTTTGAGCATAGTAAATTAGTAACCATTTATGATAATGCAACAAAACTCACTTCCTCTGTGAAAAAAGTCTTAATTCCAGTCTCACTTACTATAGTCATTTTGAGAGGATTCTAGATCCAAATAATGTTAATATGGCATAAATAATATATCATATTAAGAAGTTATTTTCAGTTTAAGGACTGTTACTTTCTTCTATTTGAAACCATTGGTCACTAGTGTAAAGTTAAGCTTATGCTAGAACTAATTAATTCACTTGAGATCACACATGCTTTGTTTATCGTCTAACCTATTAGGTATTAGTTTCTTAGCAAGTAGGGAGCTATTACAGTCATATTTAGATAGAATTGTCACGATTAATTATCATTTTCCCTTAACTTTTTTATTTAGGAAAAAACAAACTCTTTGAATACTAAAACCCTCTTTAACTCTTTAGATCTTTACCAAGCTAAATTTGGTGCTATCAAGCATAACTTTTTCATTTGTTTTATTGGAAAAAAAAAAGAATCATAGATCTTTCACAGCCTCAATGAAGCTCGATTTGGTGCTATCAAGCACAACCTTTTCATTTGTTGTCTTGAAAAAAACAAAAGAATCCTAGATCTTCCACAACCTTAATTTTGTGCTGTCAAGCATAAATCAGGTTTGTCCACACCAATCTGGTTCCAACTCCATTTGGGTCCAACCTGCAGTCCAATCATGTAGTGGTTGAAAAAACAAAAATGTGAACCCATACTATCTTTTCCGTCATTAGGCCATGGGCCTAAACTCGACAACTTAATGCTAGGTCAAAGAGTTAAAGCCACCACTGTTTACGTTTTTGGGATCCAGCTTAAGTTTTCCATACTTTCGGTTCCACAAAATCATCACATTTGTCTTTTATTCCAGCCCAAGAGGCAAAAGAATAAAAGTCAAATTTGAGTTTGGTTTGATATAGATGTCACATGTGATTCATCTGTAACGTTCAACTATGAAGCAAGCATATGTTTAAAATCCATACACTGTTTGAAACGCAAGAACAATAAGAAAAATGATATTTACAACTTTTTTTTTTTTTTTAAAGAGAAGAAAATGGCATTTATGATGATTTGAGGCCCTTGCATGTTTACCCCTGGTTTGAAAAGAATCATTTTACCCATATATGATTCACGTATGTCTAAAAAAAGTAAAATAAAATGAAACAAATCATAAAATTCCATCAAAGTAAGTCCTAAAAAGTGATTACCATTTGAGAAGGTGCTTAGAATGATGATTGAGTCTTAAGACCCTGCTTCAATGAATCTTATGAATGATATATACATATTCTTAAATGTTTTGGCAGCTCTTAGTCAGAATATTCTACCTCAGCCTTTTGTGGAATTGGTCGAGGCACTTGTTGCAAGTAGAACGGTCAATTTTGCCATGGAAATTAGCATTTTACAACTTGAGTTTGAAGGTGATTGCCAGCGTGTTATTTCTACAATTAATAACCACAAACCTTCAAAGACCATGTTTTGGCCATATCATTGATGAAATAGAAGACTCTATCAAGACTCTACAGAGATCCAGTTTCAACTTTCAAGCATGTTAAGAGGGAAGCTAATCAGCTTGTTTATGCCTTTGCTAGAAGAGCAGCTCAGTCTGCAGATATTAATGTGAGTGTAGAAGATCTTCCGCTAGACTTAGATAGCGTATTCTAAAGTGATTTTAGTCATTAACAAAGTCTAACTGACCTGTTCCTTAAAGAAAAAAAAAGTGCGTAACAAAGCTAACCATAGATGAGTAAACTGGTATGACAATGATGTGTAATTATTTTTCATCAAAGAAATAGGGGTTGATCTACAATACAATTTGATAGATAAATATTTGAATTTTTGCAAGTGTTTTAAGTGCTACTTTTTAAATATCAAGTAGGCAATGTGTCAATTCTATAAGATAAATAAAAAACCAAAAAAAAAAAAAAAAAGTAAGCAATGCGTAAGTTAAGTTGTATCCATCTCCTAAAAAAAAAAAAAGTTGTATTCATCTCAAATCAATAGTGATTTGGATTATCAAAAAAAAAAAAAAAAAAATAGTGATTTGGATTTGAGTTGGTCAAGCCCAAAAAAAGAATACAGGAATTGGACCTAATATTTGGTGAATATTTTGGGTTTTGGGTCCATAATAGCCAAACCCTGAGCCTGACCCAAACAAAAATTGAAGATTAACAAAACGACGAGTCGAAGAGGTTATTTCACTATTTCCGATTCAAAGCTTACTACCGACAAACACAATACAATTCTCCTCCGTTTTGATATTTTCACAGCTCACAATTCCAAATTCCAAATTCCAATTCTCCGCGGAAAACAAAATCCCAGGGTTTTCGAATTCCATGGCTTCCCACACCCATCTCGACGATGTAAACAACTCCTCCAATTTCTCAAATTCATTCTATTTTTTCTCGTTGTCTTTGTAGTTTCTCTGATTCTGAGCTTGTTTGTGAAACTCAGGACGATGAATTCGGAGGCGATTTTCCTGGAACTCACAATGCCAGGCGTTCAGGTTATTTATTTATTTATTTTTAGTTCGTTTTCTCCGTTGGGTGTTATTTATTTATTTATTTTTAAATAAAGATAATAATTTTTGTGTGCTAATAATTTTGTTTAGGTAATAAGAGAAATTTTGGGGATCTTGAGGATGATGAAGACGATATTTTTGGCTCAAAAAAGGTATTTATTGTGTTTCTGTGAGCATACCCACATTGACACATGTGTGACTTGTTATAATTTTGCATTGAAATTAGGCATGAAATTTACAGCAATTTATATGCAAAGTGTTCTTTTATGGTACATTTGGGTTATAGTAAGTACCCACTATGATCAAAATTGTTTATCTTGAGTGTGTTGAGTTTAGCCTTTTGAGTGTAGTTGAGATGAGAATGTGAAGATGGGTAAGTGAAAATATAGGGAAAGATAGGATTTTTATTAAAAAATGTGTCTGCCCCAACCTTACACTATATAAAAGACTGCATCAGATTAGTTCCATTGGATATTGGTTGAACTACTTGTTGATTAACACTTACAAATATAAACAAAAAAACAAAGAAAAGATAGGATTTTTTTTTTTTTTTTTTGGATGATGTGGAACCTTACCAAGGCCAATTTGGAGCCATCCCTGGGGAAAACAACGGATACATGACCCCACCCATTAGAACCATGTATCAAGTAATCCAGGGGATTTCCTAGTGGGGTTCAAACCCATATGTCTGGGTTTATAGCCTCCAACTACTAGGCTACACCCGGACGGGTAAGGAAGGATAGGATTTGAAACGTAGAATTTTGCTCAAAAATAGGGGTAGCTCCTATTGATGAAGAGGTGAGGGAAAGTTGCTTGAGATGATTTGATTATTTATAGAGGAGAGTGATTAATGCACCAGTGAGGAAGAGTGAGCTGATTCAAGTCGAGGGAAGTAATGAAGGTAGAAGAATATCTAAAATAACATTAGTAGAAATAGTGAAAAGGACATGTCAATTAAGGGGGTAACAAAGAGAACAAATTTATATAAAATAAAATGACATAAAAGAATACATGTAGATAGGATTATCGAGGATCTATAGCTGACCCCAAGATTTTTGGACTAAGGCTTGGTTGTTGTGATATTTATATTCATGAAGGAATGATGAAGATTAAACCACCTGAAAATAGATGGCTATGATAATTGTGGGTACCTTACCCTTAAGAGACACAGAGGTACCATATTGTGTGTGTGTTTGAGAGAGAGAGAGAGGACTACAAATGTGGCAGCGAATGTGAATGAAGCAATGGGAGATGGTGGGGAATTTAAGTGAGGGGTGAGATAACAGGGTTGAGATGATATTGTCTAGATTTAAATTCTGCTGAAATGTTGCTGAGGCCTGTGATTGCTGAGCTGATTGTTATTCCCATTGAACTCATAGATATCTTTGAATTGTTGCTCTTCAATGCTTCCAAATGATGGAGCTTTTTATCCAAAGAAGAGGCACTATTTTGGGGTGTCAAAGTTGAATGGAAGCATGTTATTTTTGATGCAATCCATTTTCTTAAATGTTAATATAGAAGATTAGTGAATGATTAAAGTCTGACTAGATATCTAAATGAGCTTGGTGTGTTGCATCAACTAGACCTGGGATAGACTTTTAAGTGTTGTTTGCACTTGACTGATTGAGAAAATATCTTCTGAGTTGTAACATAATTCTGGGATTTACTTATTCAATATTTGGAACTTCTACTGAGAGATTATATAGTTTTTTTCTGCTGCATCAGTCCAACATCAGTTCCAACTCCATCCTCCTTGCTTGTCTAAGGCTTCTTGTTGAACTTTAAAAAGAAGGATAAAATGTGGAACCCACAGCATTTTAATATTCCTATTCATATGATTTTTGGAGATCAGTCACCAATTACTTGAAATTGAAAGAGATTAAGCGTCTGAATGTGAGGTGCAGGGACTAGGGATCTTTGCCTCTGTTGATCATGAATCAGTGTGAGGCATCATATCCTTCAGGCTCTGTTTATTCTAGGACTTCTGCAGAATACATAACATATATTCATCTTTATTTCACAGAACTTCATTGTAAAAATTTTAATGACACCTCATATATTTTCAAGTCTTTGCCTACACAGGATAAAGGTCTCTATTGTTTTCCCTTACTTTACTATATAATAATTTTGTAGAAGCATGAAGCTTAAGTTTTTTTCCTTGTGTCTTTGTATATTTTGAGGATCACACCATTTTTTTGGGTCATAATGCAGGGTAAGCCAAAAGTAGAAGAAACTGCTCCAGGTGTAGCAACTGGGATGATTTTGTCTCTTCGTGAGAGGTATCATAAGATCTAGAATGATTTTTATTGTCTTTTCATGCTATCAGTTGTTAGATTGCATCAAATTATGTTTAAGCCTAATATTTATTTTTCATTGGAATTTTCTTTTGCAGTCTTCAGACCTGTAAGGATAACCTTGCAACATGTCAAGTATGTATTTATATCCATCAATTGATGTTATATCTTTGTTCCTATATTGTATACCTCTCAGTTTGGGTGCTGTAAATTATGTGCTCAATGATGATATAAATTTCAGGGAAAAGGCTACTACCATTCACATCAGTGAGGGAATTTTGTGTAAAAATTTAATCTGCACAGTTATCTTGATTCTCAATTTTATTTGAGTAAGAAACTCCATAAGGAACAAGGAGCCCTTAGGCTATTAGACAAGTATTTCTAGATTGTTCAAAAAAGGAAAGAGGAAGATTTTCCCCTATAACTTTGGTTTTCTGAAATTTTATGAATATCATATCAGTTTCCTGAAAAATTGGAACTTCAGGTCACACTATAGCAATTAAAATTCTAATTATGGTGCTTTCTAGCATTTGGGGATTCTGGAATTGATTAAAATTACTGAGTATACTAATTCATAGTTTATGCTTTCTAGCTGTTTGGAAATATACTTTCCATACTAGGGATCACCTCATAATTAATTAGATTCAAGAAAATTCCTTTTTATTTTTATTTATTTATAAAAGGGACAGTGTGCCTGATTTGGCAGTTCCAATTCAATATGGAATGCCTAGGATGCTACAGAAACTCAAAATTCCTTTCTATTGAATATTGTGTTAGAGTTGTAGAATCTCTAATATCTTCAAACTCCTCTTAATAAGAAACAGTAATCACCTTAACATGCACCTTTAGCATCACTTTCAAAAAGCAACCCTGGTTGCTAACTACATTTTGTACAAAAGCGACTACCGCATCCTTTAAGTGATATATATATATATATATATATCCTCAAGTGTCAGTTTTCTTGCATTTGATATGTTAAAATGTAATTAGGGTCCTACATTGAAGTCTCGAGTATGGTCAACTTACAAAAGGTCAATTTCTTCAACAAAGAGAATTCAGATCAATAAACTTTAACAGACTTATCAAAAGAGAAAAAGAAAAAGACAAAAGACAAAAGAAGATCAATATACTTTAACAGTAGTAGTGGGGGATAGATAGGTTTCTTAGGGCAACACTTGCATGCATGACTTGTTGGATGTTATTGTACAAATTTTATGAATGCTAATCCTTTTAAAATTTAAGTTTGAATGGTTCCATGCCACCTATGGAAGTGCATAATGATTATGTTTAATTTATGATTCTGCCTCTGATGGAGGAGTCTAGTGCATTTATTGGAATGATGACGTGGCACAGAGGTGTCATGGCTTCATAATGCAATGTGGGATGGATGGGGGCCTAGCTTGGCCAAGTTGCACAAGGAGGCTAAGGCTGGCCGAATTTCACACGTGCCATATGATTATTGTAGCTAAATCCGCGTGTCGAGCTTGTTTTAGTACTTGAAAATTTGAGGGAAAATTAGTTAGTGGTGCTAGATTTTAGGAAGCTGTTAAAAATAGAAGCCACGTGCTCTATTAGTTATAAAACAACAATGCTACAAACACAACTTGTTGAGATGGCAGATTGTGATTAGTGCAATATTACTCACTGGGACTACCATTGATATCACTTTTATTTTACACCAATCACAACCTGCCAACTTAGCAGTTGTGAAAAATTTTATGAAAGTTGTTGTGTCATTATACTTATAAATAATTAATATGTTATAATTGTATCTTGGCATATGATAAATGTGAGTTAGTTGTGGGATGATTTCATCACTTATAACTACTTTCTAGGCTATAAATATCCATGCACATGCTTTGTAATTCATTGATTGATAATAAAGTTTCAGAACTTCAGATTTTGAGTTTAGATTGAGGTGTGAATTCCCATTCTTTCACTATTTTTCTCTCTCTGTGGAATCTGCCTCTCCATTAAATGCAATTATTTCATGTCTTGCACCAGCTTCCCTACAAAATATTATCTAGGTCATTAAATTATAATTTTGACAATTTTCAGGAAGAACTTGAAGCTGCAAAATCTGAGATTCAGATGTGGCATTCTTCATTTCAGAATGAGTCTTTCATACCTACTGGAACTTCTCCTGGTTAGCCTTTCCTCAAAAGAGTTCATTGTTTTATTTTTATTTACTTTGCAGTTTTGTGTAAACTGTATGTGCAGCTCTAAGCTTACGTCTTTTGTGATCATATTATGCATGCATTCCTTAAATGATTGATTTTGAATTTTCTTTGTAGAACCTAAATTAGTGATCGATTATCTTCAGATGCTGAAATCCTCTGAGGAGTCATTGAGAGAACAGGTTTGGGATTTATTGCTGGATTTTATTACTATTATTATTTTTTTGGCTTCATGAAAACCATTTCGTGTGTAGGATTTCACCCATGTTTAATCTTGTTATCAGCTAGAAAAAGCCAAGAAAAAGGAAGCAGCATTCATTGTAACATTTGCAAAACGAGAGCAAGAAATATCAGAGTTAAAGGTATACATTTTTTTCCCATATCTTTTTCTTGAAGTATTTAGCGTGCACAAAATATAAACACCGGAACAAAGTCCTCAGAAAATGCATCTTCCGATCGAAAGTTGACCTCTCACACCCATCTAAATTTCTTGCATTTCTGTCCCTCCAAATACACCACATCAAACAATGAAGAATGGCCTTCCAAATCTCCCTATTGCGATGCCACCCAAAATGGCCTTGCCAACTTGCTAGTTAATCAACAACCCTCCCAGGCATCACCCACTGAACCCCAAAAAGAGCAAAGACCATTTCCCATAACTCTTTGGCAATATGGCAGTGCAATAACAAATGTTCCACTGTCTCTCCATAAGTAGACTAAAAGGAATATCTGCCATTTTTATGTCTAGCAATGTCCTAAGGTTTTTAGATGAAGTCGCAAACTTTCCATTGCTTTCACTAGCCTATTCCATGAAATAAGAATTGCTCCTCTATCATCCCTTGACAATTTTGCTTTAAATTCCTTTGACGTGATTCAGGATTTCAGAGTGATAAACTATTTGTTTGAACCCCCCTCAACCTAGGAAAAAAGTTCTATAAGCGCTGTAATAATCTTTAAGAACAGCTTTATGGTATTACCACATTATAAACTTGGAGTTATCCAAAAACAAGATGGCATGGTTCCATAGTTTCAATTCTGGGGTTGCATGGATTCCTGTACAGGATTCCATAACAATCAAACATAAGAAAGTATTTACAAGTGGCCCAAGCAGTAACTGTGATGTTATGGCTTGAGTAAATAAATAGACAATGCACATGTCTTTTGATATCAAGTTATACAAACAAGCCGATTCCTTCAAAGGTTTCTCTAATTAACGCACAAAGACAATTTTGCAACTGCACCTTATTTTCCTTTATTATATGATTATTCTGAACCCTATTTTTCTATGAAATTTTAATACATCTTGGTTTTTTTAGTATGTTCATTACTTGCATGTTATTTTCTGATCTTCTAAGACCAGATTTATTCTTATATTTCCAGTCTGCAGTAAGGGAATTAAAAGCGCAACTCAAGCCACCATCAATGCAGGTAATATAATGATTTTGTGGTTTTCTTTCTTGGGGGTATACAATAATTATGGAATCGAAGGATTGGAGGCACTGTAATTGTTAGTTCAGTATCATTTTGTGTTTTCAGTTTATGATTTCTCTGGGATCTCATCTTTGATTTTTTATAGGGTAGGAATTGAATATTTTATCTTCTTCTTCTGTGAGCCATATATTTACTTGCTTTGATACACTCAGCTCGAAGTCTTCTCCTTGTATAAGTGTGAAGTACCCACTCTCCAAAAGCTCTCTACCTCAAAGTAATTTATATGTTGTGATACATCTACTTCATTACTGAACCTTTTTTCATGTTGATTAATTTATCAAACCTCTACAGCAGACCTGATGCATTACTCTGTTTTCCTGCCTTTTGCTCTTCCTCTTCTTAGTGTCTTTGAAGCATTTTCCTACATTTTTTTCCAATTCTTCTCGAGAACCAAAGGAGGCTTTGGAATGATTGTACATGGTTCAGTTTTATCTTCTTCTTCTTCTTTTCTATATTATTATTTTTATTATAAATTTGGTAAGTGATACATGCACCCAATGAATTTGAACTCATGACCTCCTCCCATGCATTCTTGTGAAAGGAGGAAGTGTCATTTGAGCTAGGGTTTAAGAGTTTGAAATTTGGATTTTTTTTGGGACATCCAGCTTAGTAAGGTTCCATAGATGACGTAACCGAGCTTAATGATTGAAAGGACATATTTTTACTGATTTTTTACCAATGAATTGACCTCTCCCTATTGTTTGTTTTTTTGAATGGATACGGGTTTGCAGCCAGCTCTTATGTCTCTATTGCTGCCGTTTTCCTTTAATCCTTGAGTACTCTTCATGAGAGACATTTACATGATACAATTATCCATTCCTCTTCAACGGTGGGGGAAGATTATAGTGATGCTCATACTGGCATTGAAAGCAGTCTTGCCATGCTTTTCAGCTTTGAAAACTGGTGGCCAAATTTAAGGTTTGTGGGATGGTACTTGATGGGCAAACTGAGAACTGGATTCCTTTGTTTATTGAGGCTAGACAATGTTTCTCTGAAGTATATAACCTGTTCTAAGTGCATCTTTGAAAGTTAATGGGATTGGTTACACATCAGTGTGGAAATTCTGAGTTAGTTATACCTAGAAAGTTGTGTTTTCTTAGGCTTGCACACAGGCAATTTTTGTTTGCCTTGTCTTTATCATATGTAGTATACAAGATTTTTTTTTTTTTTTTTTGGGTGGTAACTATACATTTCTGAATGTCATCCACATTCTTGATCTTGAATGGCTAATTGCCACTATTTCCAAAAATATTAGTCATCCTGATTCCTCTAGTTGGTTACCTTACTGCTGTGACAGTATTGTTTCTGATAACATCAATATAATCCTTGCTTTTACTCCTCCATGGTTTCTTGATTCTAAAAATGTTTATCCTCTGTCAATTGGAAATTTCGTAGATAAATGTTTCATTATTTGGTTTCTTTGGGAAAGAAGTGTTCTCTTTTTGGTTAATTGTTTAAATTAACTAACAGAATTGGTATGGTGGTTGATTTGACAGGCTAGGAGATTATTACTAGATCCTGCAATTCATGAAGAGTTTACACGGTTAAAGGTTTGTAAAACTCCTCTATTAGATATGGGTGTTATTACCCCTGAGTATGGACGTGCTCCTTCTCTTTTCTTTTTGGTTATGAACAGCAATGACTTTATTGCAAAAAGGAAGACGGTCATTGTGATCAACGCTCATGTCTAAGATATGGTCATTTGTTGATCCATTAATGTAGGGCATTGTGACTAATGCCCACGCCTTTTTACATTCAATTGACTGCTGGATTTGCTGTGTGAATTGATTTATGTAAAAAGGAATAGGGATCATATTTAAATCCGAACAAATAATAAGGCTTTGACCAAATTTTCTTCATGGTCACCTCACAGATTGATGGAGGGCATTTATATGCTCCGCTCCTAGGTCAAATATAAAATTTCAATTTGGAGCTTTTTATATGTTGAAGTACACTAAGTTTCCAGTTGCAAAGTTTAGAAAGCAGAGGCAATAAATGAAATAAAAGCAGGGGTTCCATTAATAACCCAAGGTTTGCTTCTAGTCCTTTGGAGACCATAACTTGAAATCACACAAAGTATCAGCATTTAGAAAGAAAATGGTAATAATTTATTTGTTTACATTTCATGCCATTTTCTACCATATCTGATTGTGATTGCTGTTAATTGTTTTAATAAGATTTCTGATTTGAAGTTATACTTTTGTTGTTTTCTGTTACTTTAGAGCACCCCAAAGTGGCTCAGTATTTGTCTTTTGCTTTTAGAAAGTCTGTTTATGTTTTCTTGTGATGCCATAATGCTAGAATTTGGTTGAGGAGAAGGAGAAAGAGCTGAAGGAGAAACAGGATACTATTTCTGCACTCAGTTTCACTCCACAAAGCAAGATGGGTAAGATGCTGATGGCTAAATGCAGGACTCTGCAAGAGGAAAATGAGGAGATTGGAAATCTAGCTTCTGAAGGAAAGGTGCTGCAACTGCATTGCATGATAGTTCCTGTCATCATACTTCTCAGTTTGTATCAATTTTCATTTTGGCCTTGAGAATTTTTTTTTCCTAGGTTTCTTGTTATGTTTATGTTTCTTCTATGAGAAACGGAGACATGAATTCGTGCATGAGCTTGCATTAAGGGCGGTTTTCTGGGGGTGGGGGTTAGGGGATAGGTGGTATACGATAAGAAACACTTTTACTCCTTATTCTATATGGTTAAGGAGGATTATGCACAAACTTAAGTAAACCAATTTAATATAGTTCATAGTATGATGTTATCTTATGTTTCCAGAAGTGATTGATTTTCCTTATGCTAAACTCTTGGTTAACTTGATTTTTCTCTACATTCTGTTGTCAGATGCATGAGTTAGCAATGCAACTTGCTTTGCAGAAATCTCAAAATGCAGAACTCAGAAGCCAATTTGAAGGTTAGTACTTAGTATATTTCGACTTTATGTATATTTATTTCCTTGGCTGGGTTTCAATTATAATAGATGCCTAAGTATCAAGTAAATTAAAAGACTCCAATCATTTACAGTTACATAGGAAAATACCTTTTTAACTTTCAGATACTGTATAGTTAACATTTTAGGAGTTCTTTTCTACTTATCAAAATTAATATAGCTTATTAGTAACTAAACAATTTTTTATTTATTGAAGTCTTCATGCAAATATCTTAACGTAATCAATCCTTTTTGAGGAGAAGACATTCTGTTTGTAAAAGACCTATAGAATATTCATTTCTAATGAATAAGGTGCATCCCTCTTTCTGTTTTCTTTGTCAAATTGCTAGAATTATGATCCTACCACAATTCCAATCTGGATAGAACTCAAATTGTCGTCACAATTAATCTTCACTCTCAGTTTCTGTGGCATCAAACATTTAGTTCCCTCTGCTTTTTTGTTCAAAAGAAAATAAGGGAGATTGTTAAGGGTACACTTAATCGTTTTGTGAATTAAGCTGAAACGAAAGTTGCTATACCATGGTTTTCAAAGTTCATGCTATATTGATTCTCTTTGTACGTTAAGTTGAAACCAATGTTGCTATACCATGGTTTTCAAAGTTCATGCTATATTGATTCTCTTTGTTCTATTGCGTGCAGGACTGCACAAACATATGGAGGGGCTTACGAATGATGTGGAAAGATCAAATGAAATGGTTTTCATCTTTCTTTCATTTCTTAATTTACTTGGAGTAAATTTTGCAGTTTATTGTTATGTTAGCGTTTATATGCTTATATATAACATATTTCCAGGGGTAACTGAAAATAGACATGTTTCCCCACAGAATCTTGATTGCATAATTGTATGATACCAATTTTCTGGGTCAAATATCTTGTTGATGATTGATGCTATGTTTTTTTTTTTTGAGAAAGGATGATTGATGCTATGTGATTGTCTTTGTTTGACATTTATAGGATAATCAATTATAGCCGGAATCTTTAGGTTAATCTGTGATTTGGCTTTAGATGCTTTGAACTAAATGAAATATTGGTAAAGGTGATCTAAATGTAACTGTGTTATACGAGTGATCATAAAAAATATTGTGCATCTATTGCAGGCGCTTATCTTGCAAGAAAAGCTAGAAGAAAAAGATCAAGAGATTGAAAGGCTGAAGAATGAGGCGCAACAAAAGAGCGTAATTGAGGAGGAAAAGGAGGAAAAAACTGATTCGGCTCCTATCCAGAAAGAGAGAGATGAAGAGATGATTGATGGGGAAACCAACAACTGAGTTATTCAATGCAATTTTGTAGGATTTAATTAATTTATTCCCCTTCCATTTGTGATTTGTACATTAAACATTAATGTAATTCTTTTTGGTGACATTTATGCTTTTCATTTTCAATCTGCACCACCACCAGGTTAGTGGATGAGGTAACATCATCTTGAATTTTAGGTTCCCTCATCCCAAATACAAGATTTTACCAGTGAATTGGACCGGTTTGAACCACAGATGGGTCTAACGCCTACCTGACCTGTTTGGCAGCTATAAGTCTCACTGCCCATTTTTAAAAGTCTAGTAAAAAATGTAGTATTAGAATCAGGTACTGGTGCCTTGTTAAGTAGATTTCTTCCTGCCCATTAGGAAAGGAGAGCAATGTTAATGCATGTATGCCACAAAAGTATGCATTATTTACCAAGACTAAAATAGACCACACCACCGTAAAATATGGTAGGATTTCATCCTTTACAAAAAGATTTGAGAACAATAAGCAGATTTGGCAAAGGACCGCTATAAACTAGAGAGAGAGCTAAAAAAAAAGAGCTAAACACTTGTAATAGCCTTAACAATTGGGACTACGCTTGTATATGGTGGATGTGTCCTGTTATCTCAATGGTGCTTTGCTATTCCCTGAGGCCACCCCAATCCAGCGTTACCAACATTTCCAAATGCTTGTATTGGTTCCACCATCCCCTTTGTAGTGCTGCCAAGTCCCTCCCCCTGCAGATATTACAAAATGAAGTGTCAACATAGGGAGTGAGTTAACAAAATCAGCATATAGATTGTCTTAGTTGTCAAATTGGAGGACCATTTCCATCCATTCAAGTCATCTTATCCTCCGTCAAAGACCAAACCCCAACCCCAATCATCAATCAAAAACCAGTAATAATGAGTGCTAGTGTTAGCCAAGTGACACTATTTGCCTAGAATCAAGAATATCATCAGTTGTTACAGTTTTCTTCTAAGCAGATTTCCAACAAAAAAACGCTAATATTGTGATGAGAACATACCTCCTTCCAGCCCATGCCTTCCAGAAGTTTTCTGGCGTAACTACCAGCTCCAAACGACATATTCAAGGCCTCGGCTGCAGCTTCTTCTGTATTGGCAGAAGCATATGATGATGACTGTTCATCTTCATCAAACTTTGAATTCTTTTGTCCAGGGCCCACTCCAAAACCCCCATGCAAGGCTCTTCTCTCAGCAGCTCTGTCCCTATACACATGGATTCTCTGCTGGAGATACAGTAGGGACAAATCAAGGGTTAAACAAGGTGGATTGTGAAAAGGATGCATATAATCCAGAAGATCATATCTAAATGTATATTGTTTAAAACATATAGAACATTTCTCACAAATAGAATATGCCTAATCACCCAAAAATCCAAAACTTTTAACTAGCTAGTATGGGTCTGGTACCTTCGGATCAAAATGTAACACTAGTGTAAACAATAAACATAATATCTAGCATCTGATAAAAGCATTAAGACATCACTGATAGCTCTTAGCAATGCCATTCCCTTATCAATACTCAAAACTGTCTTCTTTTGGTATTATGAGTTACTACTTGACGCCATAAACTAGCATTGCATACGCCAACCATCTTCTTCAAGGGAATGCTCAAATAGCATTGCACACTTCCATGGAAAAACTTCAAATTTTTACATGCATGTGGTGCCATTACTTATATGAACTTTTGTTTATCTGTTAAATCTATTAAAGGACTCACTCTTGTCATTACATTATGTGCTTCTATTTTCTATGTTCTTCTGATACTATTGATATACCTTTGTTTGTTGACTAGAATAAGATTAGGTATGGTTTCAGTACACCAACTTCAAACCCAAGCTTTTAAAATAAACAAGTTACCTGTCCAGATGCGGAAAGATTATCTGGTAATATAGACAAATCTTTGCTGGTGGATACTCCATCTGCAGTTTTTGATACATGGTTTCCACTAGATTTAGAGATTGGGAGAGAGTGACTATCTACTGATAATTCAGGGAATCCCCAATCTTTTGTTGGGTTGGAAGAATCATAAGTTGACAATGAAGCTAGGTATCTTGCATTTGGTGTCCGCAACTTATAAACTTGACCTGATAGAAGGAAATTTCATATAAGTAAAAAATCACACTATTTTCAACAAACTGTGAAATATCTTTATAATTCGCCATCTGCTTCAGCAAACAAATGAATACAGGCCAATAAAGAACGACCTGGCATATAATGTAGATGGTTTGTATATGTTGTCAAATGAAAAGAGGTAAATGCAAACCTGACGTGACTCGTACCAGATCAAGATGTACTTCACATATTGGGGCAGTTTTTAGGAGACCACCACCCGAAGGCATGGACGGATGACCCTTGACAGACCTTCTCACTAATCTTCCAACCAGCCTCACCACCTCACCTTTTCCATCCTTTCTGGTCCCTGTAACCTTTTCCCAGTCCCATAAATCCACAACTTCAAATTCTGGCATTGGCTCTTCCCCAGATTTAATGACTTGACCATACTGTGCTCGCCAGTTTTCTTCATCCCGTGACACACCTAATCCACAGAAGCTTGTGTTAATCCATGTGTCAAAATTTTGGATCACCAATTTCTTGAACAGGTTAATGACCCAAAAATTGTACAGATCAACTATCTAAAAATCCAGTTAGGATGGTTTGACAATCAACAGAGAAACTTTAGAAACAATCTTATATGGATTTAAATGGTTGATGTTCAAGCAAATGTCAGGTTATTGGTTCATGGAGAGACAAATGGCTGATACTTGCTAGGATAACATAGGTGAGGTTTAAATGTATACATGTGGATGGTGTTAATATTTGGATGAACAAGCCACTTAATAGAGATAACAATAAACCTGATGTTAATAATATTATAATGAAAATGGACATCAAGCACTTGATTATTAGCAACATCATCCTGGCCATACCTTCATCTAAGACATTTCCACTTGAATTAGTTACATCACAATGGTTCTCTGGACACCATTCTCCTTCCAGCTCATAAGCATCACTGGTCCCTGCAATCCCATGAATCAAGCCAATTTAGGCCCTATCCCAGATAGGGTAGTCTATAAAAAAAAAACAAGAGGATTTGGGACTAACTTTCAGCAGGCAGCGCATCATCTGTTTCCAAGGGCATCATCACATGATCAGAATCACTAACTACTGGCTTGGAATAACCAGACAAATAAAGCTCAATAAGTGTATCTTCTAACCTAAAAAAGTAAAAAGATATAGTCAGGAAAGCGATCATGATGTGATGAGCTGATAATGAATAATAGGAACTGAGATGCGTAAAGTAGCATACCATTCCGATGGAGGAGGTGGATTTTCAGGTTCACTACTGTTGGAGCACTCTGTGTCGCCTGTTAGTAACAGTTAGTTAATTGATCAAATTCAATGCATTTAATCCAGAATCATCAAGCACTTATTTGAAATTGCATAGAAGGAGATTCAAACCCAGTTCTGAAGAATATTAAGTGATCTGAAAACATCTGATGGAAACCATATGGGACTAAAGAGAACCTATAGATTTTACAAGATTAATGCAATTTTTTTTGGCCAATATGCTATTACAATGGACTTCTACAATAAATTGACCCAATTGATATTCAAAATAGCTCCAAAGCACAAAATTAAGGTGCAATCACTAAGGTCTTGTCACGTCACAATGCCTATAATAAATCACATTGTGGTTTCCATGATAATAATCATTCTTTGAAATGGAAACAGCATAATATACAAACTTCTTTACAACAGTTGGCATGCATGCTCACCTAGCCTGTTTTCATCAGGAGTAGTCTCTATACACTGGTAAACTTCACATTCATCTCCCTGGAATGCATGGCAATTTTCATTGCTGCCACATCTAAATGTTTCATTTTGACCGGGATTATCATAACCAGTTTCTTTGTTCTGATCAATTTCAGCTTCACCACTCTGAGAAAAAACCACAAAAACTAACATCAAGAACATTACATAACACAATCCTCTCTATCAAAAACAACCAGAATACTACCTTTTCAGACTCCATAAGCACATAATTTCCATTCTCAAACTTGTAATAAAGCCCATCTCTACCACTATAGTACCATCCAGCAACTGGATCATGGTAAAATCCACTACTGCATCAAATTAAGACCCCAAAAACATTATAAATAAATAGAAGGACAACAACTTATGACCAAGCAAAACACTTTAAGGATACATAAAAATTGAAATACTTTGATTTAACCAAAGATGAAATCTTTTGACAATTTGAGAATCCTAAATTAAGGAAACTACAAAAAAAACAAAAACAAAAAAAAAAAAAAAAGAAGCAAAAAACAAAAAGGGTTTTGTTTTGGAGTAGTAAAGAAAAACCTGGCATGGAAATAGAGCTGAGAATTATCGTCCCAAACAAAGGAGCAGTCGTCTGGTTCAGAGGTACCCATCATTTGTTTTTGCTTTGCTTCTCTATAGTCTATAATTGAGTTGCAGAGATTTGAAATTCAGCGTTAATATTAGAAGTAGAAAGCCACAGGCCCACAGGCATTGAAGCTCTGAGTCTGGGTCGACTTGCAAGCGTGGGGGTGATGGAGAACATTGTTTTTTGGTCTGGGCTGCTTGGTTTTTAAACCCGGACCGAACCGTACGGTTCGACCGGGTTAACCGTGAACCGCCCACTTTACAGTTCTTTAAACCATAAGATCCTTTTTGTGCCAAAAAACATGAAACCGCATAGTGCTGGGATATATATAGTCTTGCCGCTCTTGCGGTTCATACATTCCCATTTAAAACAAATTTATAGTCTTGAACCGCATAGTGCTGGGATATATACCGGCCAGAAAACAAATATCAACATTGGAAGAATTTGAAAAAAAAAAAAAAAAAAGAGGAGAAAAAAGAAAAAAAGAAAAAAAGAAGCAATCACATTAGCAGTGTGGATCATGGCAACGCTTTGCCTTGATAGATCGATTCTCATTTTTTCCTTTTATTTCTTTCAGCTTCTTAAAGCTTCTTAACACAGTTGGCTGCTTTGTTGGGTTTGATGCCGACGAGCCAAAGACCAGCATGTTGTTCCCATAGGCAAGCTCAAGAACATAAGGTTCATGAGTATATTCACGTTCAAGTCTGGTGGACTACCCACTGGATTGGAAGCAATCGCAAAGATATAGAGAATGAAACCCAGATGGTGATTTTGGACAAGAATGACTTGGGGCGCCCCTATGTTCTCTTACTTCCACTCATTGAAGGTCCATTCAGATTTCAGAGCTTGTCTCCAACATGGTGTCGGTGACTATGTGGAAATGTGTAGGGAGAGTCGGTCCACAAGTGTATGTGGGTCCAGCTTCAGAAGCTCTTTGTACATGCATGTAGGTGATGATCCATTTGGTCTTGTTAAGGAGGCTATGAAGGTTATTAGGTTCCGTTTGGGGACCTTTAAGCTTCTTGAAGAGAAAAACCCACCAGGAATAGTAGACAAATTTGGTTGGTGTACATGGGATGCATTTTATCTTAAGGTGCACCCCAGAGGGATTTATGATGGGGTCAAGGGCTTAGTAGAGGGTGGGTGCCCACCAGGAATGGTCTTGATTGATGATGGGTGGCAATCAATTTCACATGATGACGACCCCATCACTGATCAAGATTGCATGAATCGAACGGCTGCAGGTGAACAAATGCCATGTAGGCTAGTAAAATATGAGGAAAATTATAAATTTAGGGACTATCAAAGTCCTAAGGTCCCTAAAAATAAAGGGATGGGTGGGTTTATTAGAGACCTTAAAGACGAGTTTAGTAGCATAGAACATGTGTATGTTTGGCATGCACTTTGTGGATATTGGGGTGGGGTTAGACCCAATGTTAAGGGCATGCCTGAGTGTAAGGTCATTACTCCTAAGTTGTCACAGGGATTGCAGATGACAATGGAAGATTTGGCTGTGGACAAGATTGTGAACAATGGAGTTGGGTTGGTACCACCGGAGCTAGTCCACAAGATGTACGAGGGGCTTCACACTCATCTTGTGTCGATGGGGATTGACGGTGTGAAGGTCAACGTCATTCACGTAAGTTCTGGAATCCTTTTTCTTTTCCTTAGAAACTGTTTACTTCTTCCTATGCATAAAGGTTTTAATTTGAGTATGGTGTGACTTTGGATTTACGTACACCGGTTAATAGTTACAATCCTACAAAATTGAAGGTCGACGTCATTCACGTAAGTTCTGGAATCCTTTTTCTTTTCCTTAGAAACTGTTTACTTCTTCCTATGCATAAAGGTTTTAATTTGAGTATGGTGTGACTTTGGATTCACGTACACCGGTTAATAGTTACAATCCTACAAAATTTAGACATGTAAAGAGTAATTTTAGTATCACATAAAACTCTACAATTTTTATCACTTTCTCATAAATTTATTATTTTTTATCTACCATTCACAGTCTACCACATAAATTATTGTGGCAAATGTTGTGATATTTTACTAGATCTTAAAATTTTTTATACTTAATGACTTGAAGGCTTGAAGCTCAGCATTAGGTCAAATAATTTTTTACAAATCATCTTCTTTTTTGTTGCAACATTTAATATTAATAATATCTATGATTGAAAATGCTTATCCTATAATACGAGGAAGAGAGAGTACATGAGTAAAAATACAATTACTATATAAACAAATTGATAGGAATCCTTACTAATTATTTGACACAATTAAAAAAGAAATGATGGTTGATAAAAAAAATATATATATATATATATATCTGTGAATCCACATCCAATAAAAAATTTTGAATTAGAAAAAAAATAATATGAATAAGAAAGCACATACACTAGAGCAAGAAACTATATTAAAATTAAAATAGAAGAATATAAATAAATTATAATCTTGCTTGTAGTCCCTTAGATGTGTGACACATACTCTTTGTTTATTATTTGGAAAAGAAGGAGAACCCAAATACACAATTGCGATTGTAATTGCAATTGCAGGAGATAAAGCCACATTTCTCATCCAGAAATCTTTTGTCATTGCAACTCTATCCTTTTCTTGGCACGTGTCCTCTACTAGTATCAACAGGTGAGTGTTAGGATCATCATTACCATATTCACATCATATATGTAGCATATAAACAAATTCAATTGTGTTATTTTTTTACATGTATATGTCTATCATGGATTCTTGTGTCAAGAACTAGGTTTATAAAAAATTAGTTTATCAAAATCATGTGATATCTTTTCTCTTCCATCTCACTTGCATTTGAATTGAACGGATAATTAAATTGACAAACCAACTTGAAATTCTGGTTTTCTAATTGTTATGGATGAGATGCATCAGAATTTCTTATCAATTGTATTATAATAAATCAAGGAAAGATATGTCAAACAATCAAATTGTATATAATTAAATGGTCTTGACTCTTGAGTAATATTTTCCTTTTTTTTTTAATTTTTAATTTTTGGAAGAATTCAACTTTTATTGTGAAAGGGAATTATATATTGGGGCTGATTGTTTTGAATTAATGAATAGCCACAATGTTCATAAGTTAAAAACAGATAATCATGTAAGAGAAAAAAGAGGGAAAGATGGCCCTGATATGGTTGCAGGGCTCAGCTATATAGTAAACAGGCCCATATGAGTTGGGCTACTTGGGCTGATCTTGTGGTATGTTTTATTATTATGGGCTATGGCTGGGTTTTAAGGAAAAAAAAACAACAACAACAACTACAACAACAACAGCAACAACAACAACAAACAAAAATAACGTTTGATCTTGGGTGAATATTTGACATTTGCAGTTGCTTGAGATGTTATCTGAGGAATATGGTGGCAAAGTTGAGCTAGCAAAGCTTATTACAAGGCCTTGACTGCTTCTGTGAAGAAACACTTCAAAGGGAATGGTGTTATTGCTAACATGGAACACTGTAATGACTTCATGTTCCTTGGAACAGAGGCCATAACACTTGGACGAGTTGGTATGTAAAATCTAACTCAAATGACTTTGGATATACTAATAAGAGAATCCAAACATTAAACTTTCTATTTGTGATGCATATAGGAGATGATTTTTGGTGCATTGACCTGTCGGGGGATCCAAATGGTACATTTTGGCTACAAGGGTGTCACATGGTGCACTGTGCCTATAATAGCTTGTGGATGGGAAATTTTATACATCCAAATTGGGACATGTTCCAATCCACTCATCCTTGTGCTGAATTCCATGTTGCATCTTGAGCGATTTCTGGTGGACTAATTTATGTAAGCGACTCTGTAGGAAAACACAACTTTAAGTTACTCAAAAGCTTAGTGTTGCCAGATGGGTCTATTCTGCGATGCCAATACTATGCACTTCCTACTAGAGATTGCCTATTTGAAGACCCTTTACATGATGGGAAAACAATGCTCAAGATTTGGAACCTTAACAAAGTAAGACATTAATATTTACAAGTTCAAGCAAGTTTGATAGTCGCATACCTAAAAGTATATTTTTAAAGCATAATATAATACAATTTAGATTAGACTGCATATTTAGTTCTCAATTTTGAAATTTGTTTCAAAATTATACTTTAAAATGTTTCACTTTAATTCATATTCTTTCAAAATTGTTTTAAAATGTCATTATCGTTATCTAATGGATGGAAGATTTTGAAGTGGCAAACAGAACTCATGTCATGTCACCAATGTAATCTTGGTTTTCTGAATTTCGTTTGTTATGTCAGTATTTTTCATCCATTTAATGATAGTAAGAACCTTTTTGGAACATTTTAAAGTATAAAGAAATTTTGAGAGACCAAATATGCAATTCAACATACGATTTATATACAGTAATTTTAATATAATGTTTTGTCATTTAAAATTTGTCACAGTACACTGGAGTTTTAGGACTTTTCAACTGTCAAGGAGGGGGGAGGGGGTGCCCTCAATCCAGGCGAAACAAGAGTGCCTCACAATTTTCACATTTGGTGGCCTGTGTTACTAGTCCTAAAGATATTGAATGGAATAGTGGAAAGCACCCTGTTTCCACAAAAGGGGTGGATATATTTGCAGTCTATATGCTCCAAGAAAAGAAGCTGAAGCTGTTGAAGTCATCAGAGACATTGGAGATATCACTTGAGCCATTTTGTTATGAGCTTCTTATTGTTTCCCCAGTGACAGTCTTGCCCAAACAAATAATCCAATTTGCTCCAATTGGATTAGTCAACATGCTGAATTGTGGTGGTGCAATTCAGTCAATTGAATTTGATGATGATGAGAATTTGGTAAGAGTTGGAGTGAAGGGAAGTGGAGAAATGAGAGTGTTTGCATCAGAGAAACCTATGAGTTGCAAGATTGATGGAGTAGGTGTGGAATTTAGTTATGAAGATAAGATGGTCACAGTGCAAGTTCCCTGGCCTAATTCCTCAAGATCATCCCTTGTTGAGTACTCATTTTGAGTTCATGGTGCAATCGCTAGAGTTCAACATTGGAAGTGTGGTTAAATTTACTGCTAACTTTTTTTCCCCACTTTCTCTAGAGAGAGCAAGTGCTTTTGTTGATTTTCAGTGACTTTCAAACATATGAAAATAACGTTGTCCCTACAAGTTATATTATCCTTACAATGTTTGCTAATATGCTTGGAGACTAGGATAAGATGCCATAAGGGGACAAGTGTTTGTTGTTATAGGACTGTGTAGCAACCTGTCCTTAAAAATTTGGATTGTATCTTGTAACTTGTTCATGTCTCAACACTTTCAAATATGTTTAGCTTGCTAGTGTGACTCTTTGTACTCTGGAAAAAAACCTAATTATGGACTGTTTTTAAACTTTAAATGTTATGATGCAGTTTCTTTCTGTGTCACAAAAGTTGCTAAAATCTGTCATGGTTATGCATGTCCTACTACAAAAATCAGTTGCTACTTTTTAAATATGCCCTTATCTAAATATATTAATGTTTAATTTTTTTTTTCGTTATGAATCCTCATGTTTTAATTTGCTACTTTTGAATTAACAAATATATGTTAGGCCATTTAAAAAAAGAAAAAAAAAGATTTGTTTTTTCACTTAAAAAACAGAAAGTTAAAAAATGCAAAATTTTAATCATAAAAGGTTGCAATTGGCAATTTGGGAAAGTAGATCACAATTCACAGACTCGTAGTGGCAACAAGTGGCAATTGATTCCCAATCCTTCAAGAGCATCCACAGCAGATGTTGCAAAAAAAATGTCATTTTGCCACACCAAAGACCTACTTTATTATTTTACCGCATCATTTTACAACATCTCATTTATCAAATGTTTTATCATTCAATTCTATGCATTAAAATAATATTTACTACACATTAAAATAATATATTATCCCCTCCTCCATTATCATCAACAACATCGACAGCCACCATCAGCCATCACCCACATAGCCCACCACCACTGCCACTGTCACTACTTATAGCCCACAGCCCACCACCACCCAGATCAACTGAACCACCACCTGTCGCCTACAATTTAAAAAACAAACACAAAACCCATACCACCCCCACAACCCACCATCACCCACAGCTCACCCATCATATAAGATCAACCCAAATTGCAGCAAAAAAAAAAAAAAAGCCCACAACTAGAGAGAGGCAAAGTGAAAGGCAGATAGAGAGGAGAGGGAAGAGGGTGAGATCGACGGTGGCCTCGGGGTGAGATCGGCGAGATCGAGCATGGCTGAACGTGGGTGAGATCGCTGATCGAGCGTGGCAAAGCGCGCTGTCGTCGTCGGAGCTATGCCGTCATCGCTGTCGGTGAACATTCTGGATTGGTCGAAGAGAGAGGGAACCGGTGAGTGAGAGAGAAGAGAAAAGAAAAAATGAAGATAGAGGAGAGAGAAAAGAGAATATAAAACAATAAAAAAAATTTGCAATATCTGTCCGTACTGCCTCAAATATGAGGCGGTACTATAGCGGTGTTGTATAATTTTTAGAATTTGGAACATCTAATAAAGCTTCATTTTTGTGTTTGGTGTGGCAAATGTGCCAAATATTTGGCATTTGCCACATTTGCCACATCTGATGCGGATGCTCTAGAGTCTCTTATTACATTTACAGCTCCCCCCGTAAGCCTCTGTTTGGAATCTAGGAAAATTAAGAGGAAAAAAAATTCACAATCATGAGATTGTCGGAGTTCATGGACAAGCAAATCACTGAATTGTCTCGATCTCATTACCAAGATTTCTCCCTATTCTCGAAGCATGTCATGGAGGGTAGAAAGTTTTAAGATACCAAACCATGTCTAAATAGGTTAGTAACAAATAAGAACCTGGTAACTTGCCTACAAGTTCATTAACAAACAACCCCAACAAACCCTAGTACATAGCTGAATCTCCATCCTAATCAAAATTTGAACGTAAAAGGCGCAAGCCAGCAAGAAGGGACTCTACAAAAAAGTTGGGTTTTTTTTTTTTTTTTTTTCACAACCATGTACATAGACTTCAAAGAATCACATATTACAAAATCTATATTATAGCAAAACACAAATATCAAAACAAAATTCAATTACCTTTCTAAGTCACTAAGTCCTTCATTTTTGAAGTTTATGGAGACACTTTCACATTAATTTAAAGGAACTTAGTATTTTAACTAGAGAATTTTGAAACTAATAAACTATTATACCCAACATCTTTAATAGCATGCTAAGAGTATCAGCACCTGGCATTGTAAATGCCATATGGAAGGCGGGTTTAGCATTTTAAGCCCAAAAAGCCTCTGCATCTGGGATTGTAAAAAGGTAGAATTGCAAAAAATTTTGGAATTGTGCTACAGTACAATTCTACCTTTAGAATTATACTGTAGCACCATTCTAAATTTAAATAATAATATTTAATTCTCTCTCTCTCTCTCCTATTTTTTATTAAACAAGTCAGAATTGGTTCTCTCTCCTCTCTCTCTCTCGTTATTTCTCTGCTCTGTTCCTTCTCTCTTTAGACCCAAAACCCATAGCCACCACACTATGGCGAGCCACCACTCTCGTTGCAAATTGGCCTGGCTAACGGTGGCGACGTGGCTTGCGTTCTCTCTCTCTGGTTGACAGCAGCGACATGGATCGGTGCGGTTGTGGGTTTGGGTTTGGTGTGCATCGGCGGGCTGGGTTTGCTGGATCGGTGCGACGTGGCTTGCGTTCTCTCTTTGGTTTGCTCCGATGGCTCCGAGGAATGGGTTTGCTGGGTTTTGAATGGGTTTTGCTGGGTTCAAACATTTTTTTTGAATGCGTTCTCTAACTGTTGCTTTTTTTTTTTTTTTTCGGTGTTGACGGTAGATTATAGGTTGCTGGCGGTGGTGGTGTCAGGTGTGTGCAGTGAAATGGTGGGCTTGTGGTGATGATGGTTTTGTATGGTAAATGATTGTGATCGTGATATATATTATTTTATTGTGTAAAAATATTATTTTAATGAGTAGAGTAGTAAAATAAAAATTAGAATATTGGGAGTATTGTAAAATTGTATTGTATAATTGATAAAGTAGCTTTTTGAGATGGTAAAATGGGATAGAGTAGCATTTTTTGACACTAATGCTCTGAGAGTGTTGGACAAAGATATCTCAGACCATTCCAAGAGATTAGAAGATGCTTCAAAATATGAGAATTTAAATCTTTTAAAAAAAAACTCCAATTTATACTCCATAACACAAAAAACCAATAAAAATGGTTAATCAAATTGCATTGTTTTTAGCTGAAATAGCTTGAGAAACACAAAGACTTCCACTGTACTAGTATAATTAATCAACATATCTATTGGGAAACCTATATTATAGTTGATTTTCAATAATTAACATACACGTAGAATTTTCAAAATCAGCATCAAACTCTTAGATAAATACTGGAAAACAAAAACTAACAAACACGGCATTAAAAAAAAATAAAAAAAAAATAAAAACCTCATTAATCCAACCCATACTTAAATTGATACAAGGGCCGGTTTAATAGGTGATGCAATTGATGCAATTACCTAAGGCCCCCAAATAAAAAAAAGGCCCCCACTTGTAAAAAAAAAAAATATATATATATATATATATAAATAATATATTTATCTATATATTTTAATTAAAAAAAATTTAAGCACTTTTATTGATCAATAAAATACTTTAAAAAGACCCCATTGTATCCTAAAATGCAAAAGCAAATTAAAAAGGAAAAAATAAAAATAGTCAAACTTCAGCTTTTCTACCCTTGCAGCCCCCCTTTTACCCTTTTCTGCCATGATAATTGATAGGAGTAGGACACGTTTTTTCTTTAAAACTTAGCCATAAACATAGGATGATAGGGCTTAGAAGTAGTAGAGTACAGGTTGGTTGGTTTCTCACACTTTTTTTTTTATTTTTTATCTGACACTTTATTTATTATTATAAATTATTATACTAATTAATAATTTGATGTGTATCATATCAACTCATTTATACTATAGTAACATAAATTTATTAAACCTTGTATTAAATTAATTTTTATTTGTGCAGGTTTAAACTTTAAATTGGTCACAGCTTTAGAAAAATTACAATAATCAGGTTCGGTTGTTCTATACTTTAAATTTTATTTTTAGTTAAATTATCATTTTTAATTATAAATTGTGTTTTATTTATCTATAAATATTTTCTCATTATAAATGTCTACTAGAAAATATTTATCCGGATATGAAAAACTTCTAAAAAAGAGAAAAATTGAAAAACAAATTGAATCTCAAAAAGGATCTATGGATAAATTTGTTACTAGTATTAAAAAAAACACAATAGAAAGTTTGGGTGAAAATATTACAAATGAACAATAGAAAGTGGATTAGCTATATTTTCAATTGAAAAAAAATTGTTAGAGGAACTTAAATACAAAAACTTAATTAGTAATTTTGCATCTCAAAAAGCAAGAAAAATAGATTTTAAATAAAAAAAATTCAATATATATATATATATATATATATTATTTGATTAATATTTAATTATAAAAAGACCCTATTTAAAATTTTTGCCTAAGGCCCCAAAAGTTGTTGAGCCGGCCCTGATTGATACTATTGTTATACCACACCATTAACACTTAGAAACTCCTTTTTAAGCATTTCCTCAATATAATATGTTCAAACCTTTTACATCCAACCCATACTTCAAATTCGAAAGGACATGTATGTAATTTCAAAGCACCCAAACCCTAGCCCCAAATTATACCAATGGTGAGGAAGAGAAGTATCTATGGATGGAGAGAGAGAAAACGAGAGAGATGTTTGGAGAGTTTTGCTATGTAATTTCCATAATTTCTTGGGAAACAAACAGAGAGAGATAGGCATGTAACCGAAAAATAAGGCGGCGGAGAGGGCTATGTCTATCAACAGCTAGCTCATCGTCGAAGATGAGATTGCCAACCACCGTGAATCAGCTCGTCAAAGATGAGATGAGCCAAAATGAGTTTTCCTTTGAAAATTTTGGGATATCTTTTATCAAGAGTTGTCATAGGTTGCATAGAAAAATGTTTAAATTTGGAGGCAAAACTATCACTGGATTGTTAAAACTGGTCGGTAGCTAGATTTTAATGGCTTGTTTCTATGGTTGTATTTGAGAATTTTATTGACCCTCGAAATAAAGCTAGTCAACCATATACTCCAGTTTTTAGTGATGGTTTCGCACTTTTTAATGAACCCCTTTGAAAAAAGTGGGTTGAAACAAGTCAAGTTTGTTGTGGTGTACATCCAAAGCCAATTAAATTCCTAACATTAGTAGGAAAATGAGCCAATTACATCCCTAACATGGGGTTATCTTCCACTGTTCCTTAATCACTTTAGGACTCTTAATTGGAGCCTTTTTTTTTTTTTTTTTTTTTTGAGAAGCAATTGGAGCCTTAAACATGAGTAATTATAAAATACTCTTAGAATATCATAAATTATATACTCTTTCATCTCACATATAACTGAGTCCATTAATTAAATTTATGGTAAGATCTACAATTTATGTAAGATGGGAAGTATGCATTTATGGTATTACAGAAATATTCAATAGTTTCTCAAAAAAAAAATATTCAATAATTTTTCAAAAAACATAATATTAGTGTAAATCTGAAATTTAATTGGTAATAAAACTAATTTGATATTCAAGCTGCCGTGTATTTTTGTGCTCATGCATGAACGTGAAAGGGTGGGTGGGTTTTTTTTTTGGAAGCTAGATAGTTGACATGACTGTATCTGTATGCGTGACATTGCCTGGTGAAAGGTTTTAAAGTTTCAAAGTTTGTATTGAATGCTATCATTGGGTAAGCTATGTAGTAATGCTTTTCTTTTTTGAGTGTTGGCCTTAGATCAATGTATGTTTAGTGCTAGTTTTGAAAAGTTTTAAATCGATAGTAATGATGTTTACCTTAAACATTTTCTATATCTGAAATGAGATAAAAGGTGTTGTGCAATATCAGCCCGATTAAAAAGATATGTATTAAGTTGGTGCGCAGAATTTCCTCTATAATGTTATCACATGCAGTACTGGAATAATTAAAAAAAAAAAAAAAAAGAACTTTAATAAACTTATCTTATTGTGCACTTTTGGTGTGATGATCACACCACAAGTATAAGTTATTGTGAGGTGGGGACTTAAGTTTAGGTTAACTATTTTAATTTGAATCTATCAGCAAAATTACTTTTTTGCCCACAATCCTAAAACTTATTAGAATTTGGTGTGAAAGTGTGGTCAAAATCTTCACTAATAATTCTAATTTAAATTTATTAATGAAATTACTTTTTTACCTGTAATCCTTAGCTTATTAGAGCACTCACAACAGTAGTGCTATATAGGTATAATGGTATTTTTTTAGCTCTCAATCACAAAAAAACCATCATGCAGCAGTGGAGCTAAATTTAAAAGATTTAGCTCCTAAGCTATTGTGCACATCTATCTTTAGATGTGCACTGTAGCTCACAGGTAAATTTTTTTTATTTTTTTATTACACTTCTCTCTCTTTTCTCATTAAATAAACATTTCCTATTCTCTCTCTTTCTCTCCGGCTTCTCTTCTTTCTTCTTTCTTCCTCGATTTTTTTTTCTCTCTAGCTCGTTGGCCAGCTCCCTCATCTCCCTCATCCCTCAACTCGCCGACCAACTCTCTTATCTCTGATTTGTTCCGCCGACCCACCCCAAGCCCCATTGCCCAATCCGTGCCTCTCTCTCTCAGTCACTCTCACCTCTCTCTCTCTCAACATCTCCGACCCAAGCCTCCGCTGGCCTCAACATCACCGGCCCAAGCCGACCCAAGCCCTAAGCTGCTGATCCACGCCTCCACCCAGTCCTCCATCCCAACACTCACCCAACGCCGATCAGACCCATCCGCCTCAGCTGCAAGCCACTGCTGCAATTTGCAAGCTACCACTGCCGCCCATCTCTCTATTCTCTTTGCTGTGATTGATTTTTTTTTTTTTTTTTTTAATGTATTTTCATATGGGTTTGGTGGCTATGGTGGTGGTGGTTGATTTTGGCTATCGTAGTGGTGGTGGATGATTTTGACAGTGGGTTCGTGGATTTTGGTTGTGGTGGTGGTGGATGATTTTGACTTTGGCAGTGGGTTTTGTGTCTTTTGGCTTTGACAGTAGCTTGTTTCTTGGTTTTGTTTTGTTTTTGTTTTTTTTTTTTTTTCTATGTTTTGTTGTGGTTGCCAAAATAGAGTGGTGGTTGTGGCTGGTGGTGGTGGTGGTGGTTGTGGGTGTAGCTGTGGTTGATGGTAAAGGTGGTTGTGTTGGTGCTGTAGATGTTTTTGTGAGTAGTGGGATATATTATTTTATTGTAGGGGATATATTATTTTATTGTGATGTTTATATTATTTTATTGTGTTGAAAGTTAAAATAAATTCACTGCTGCAGCATGTGTGTAAGTAAAATAGATAAAGTGACTTTTTATGTAACTAAATAGCTAAAATTTTAGATTCACTGCTGTGAATGCTTGGACTTGCTTTTCTTTTGTCCACAATCCAAAACTGATTAGGATTTGTTACGTATGGACAACTGGACCCATACACTCATACTCCCACCACTATATAGAAACCCATAGTCCCATACATTCAACAATCATCTCTTCTCTCTAAACTCGAAGTAACACTGCCAGTCAAAGGTACTGATTATTTGTTTGTTTTTTTTTTTTTTTTAACTTTTTTTTTAATGGTTATTATTTGTATATATTAAGTGGATTAAAAAATCTGTATATATTAAGAAGATTCAGAAAGTTAGATATTGTCTTTTTTACTGTAAAAAATACACATAATTTAATTAATTTAAAACTTAAAAATGAGGTTAAAATAATAAATTTAAAAAATAATAAATGGGGTTATTATTATTATTGTTTGAGTAATTGGAATAAAAAAGCTTAATGAAAAAAGCTTAGGTCTGTTTGGATAAGCTGTTTTAAAACGTACATTTTAAAAAAATGTGCGTTTTTAAAACACAAATTTTAAAATCATTTATAAGCATTTGGCAAAATTTACAAGAACATTGAGAAAGAAATTTTTTATTGTCAACTAAGCATTTGAACTATATTTGCCTAAAATTATTGTTTAAGCGTAAATTACCAAAATAGGACACAACTCTATCACCAAAGTACACTTATAAAATAATTTTAGACAGATTATAATCACCCCACCACTATAGCTGTTCACCAATACAGTCACCTCATCGCTATAGCTGTTGACCGCTCAATGATAATAATAATAATAATAATAATAATAATATAACTTGCCCAATGCAGGCCTACCATCAATTCTAAACCACAAAAACAAAATAGAGTTGAAAAGTTGAAACTCAAATCACAAATAACGTAGTGAAAAACTAACGGGAGAGGGAGAAAGAAAGAGCTTGCAGCAATGGCGTTCTCTATTTGTGGTGATTGAGCTTGCAGATGGTGCAATTGAGGCTCTGCCAGTGCGTCTTCTTTCTAGGTCTAGAAGCCTCTACCCAGTGTGTCTTAGCTACCATTGGAGCTTTGCTGTGATGTTGTTCTGCAACTTGCATAGAGAACAACGAGAAGTAGCAGGTACAAGTTGTCCTTAGACAATAATTTCTTCATTAAGCAAAATTTTGAGGATATTTTAGGTATTGACACCCTTCAAATTTGGATTGTGACGAGTTTTTAAAATTGCGGTTTCGAAAAAATTCGACTGCATTTCATTTCCAAAACGCCAAATTTGGCATTTTTGAAAACGCAATTGCTAAAAAATCGCAATGCTCAAATTTGCCTTTTGATTCAAAAACGTGCGTTTGCGTGGTGCAAACGCTTAATGGGGTTATTATCCACGGGTTTCTCAAAAAAAAAAAAAAAAAAAAAAAAAAGGGAAAGGTCGATGGATTGCGTGAAGAAAGGAGAAGAAGAGAAACGGCGGTGGATTAGGGTATTTGTCCACCGCCTCCCTCCTAATATATAACAACACCAAACACCAACAAGCAATACGCTCTCTGCTCTCTCTCTTTTTCATAGTCGTCCGTTTGTTTGGCTTGCGTTGCTCCGTTTCTATCCGATCCTCTCTTCGCAAAGCAAATTGCAAGTAAGCTCTCTCTCTTTCTCTCTCTCGATTCGATTTTCTGTAATTTAGGGGTATTGATTTTGCTTTGATTAGTTTAGATTGAATTCCATGTTACATTTGTTAATTTCGTATATATGGAATTCTTTGATTCTTTGTGCTCTGATTATTTGGCGGTTCTTAGTTTATGCCATGGTTAGGGTTAGGGTTACGGTTACGGTTCTGACTTATATTCTGAGAGATTTGTTTTGTTTTATCCAGAGTTGGTCATGTCGAATTCCAAATGTTCAACACCAAAATCACCGTCCTCTTTGTCTTCGTCGTCTCCACCTTCTTCATCTACATTCTCACTACCATCGAGTGATGAAGATTCTCTTCCATACCAGAAATTTGCTTGTATTCTCGTAGAAGGTTCTCGAATGGATTTGGAGTGGTATGTCTTTAACATCTCCGACGATGTTGAGCACAATCAGGCTCCTCCTCCTCCTGGTCCTAGTCCGTTTCTACAAGCAATATTTCATCCAAACTCCCACCAGCAGCTGCATATCAAACCCGCAGTGATTGTACCTTCAGGAAGGAAGTGTTGCGTTTTAGGATCCAACAACACTTTATACCATATAGCTGGCCGCAGTTTTTGTGCTTCTGGACGCGACAATTTAGTGTCTCGCTTTGACCTTACCAATACCAAAAAATCTAGGCAAGAGTTTCTTCCTCCAATGCCTAATGGTGTGTCGTCAGCGCATGCCCTCTTTCTTGGCAATAAGCTTTATTGCCTAGGTGGTTATCAAGAAAACAAACCTTGGGCCATGGCTTACGACTTGAGTCTTGATAGATGGGACTCTCTAGTGGATCCTCCTCGCTGTCCCAAAAATGCTGATAATATTTTTTCAGTAGCTATGGAGGTTCCAACTCCAACTATCGTGGTGGGTTCAACTTTGGAGCCTTGTCCTCTCCAAATCTATGATGTGCATACCAAGTGTTGGAGACTACATGAGTTTATAAACAAGGATGGCTTTTATCTTTTCCCTCGGGGACAACCTGTGGCTGTTGATAGCAAGTTTTATTGGTATGAATTCAACTATCAATGCCTAGCTGCATTTGATGTGGTCACAAACGAGTGGTCATTGGCCTATGTCCCTATACATGACAGTCATGAATGTCTATTGGATGGAGAGATCGATTCACCTCCGCGCTTGGCTCATCTAGCCGGTGATGATTTCTGCTTGTTTTGGGGATCCCCCTGCCAGCATTACGAACCTGGTGCCCCTCTTGACAGCGTCACATCTCGCCTTCACTGCCTGAAGTTTCGTATTTCCAAAGTTCACCCAAAGCAAGGATCAACTTTTCGCTTGGATGCCTCTATCCTGTCATGCCAATCCTGCGTTGTGCCTTGGGTAAAGCCCTTTCTTGATGGCTTCGTGGGGTAAGTATGCGTCTCTTTCTCTATTTACGACTCTTCCTTTTCTGTAATTTATATGCCTCTGCCACTCTAATTTTATATATTTGTTATTTTTATGGTTGTCATGCTAATTGAAGAGTGTTGATACTGCAGGGACGGCCATTTGGATTTGGGATACAACTGCTTGGAAGTTTGACAACATGAGTGGTATTTTTGTGTTTGCCTTTTTTCATTTTCCCCTTTTGATTCTATGGAACAAGATATTAGTGTTGTAATCCTTTTTTTTTTGGTTAATTAGTGAAGTAATCCTTTGGTAACCTCCTTTTATTCTTTTGATAGAATATAGTTGCATTGAGTATTGTGGGTATGCATACTTTTCTTTACTACCTGCTCTTTTCTGAATTCATGAATTTGTTGTTGGTGGTGGGAGGGGAGGGTGTGGATTGAGGAGGATTACCTCATAATTTTTTATTAAAGTGTTGCTATAGTGGTTAATAAATATTCTCAGTTGTGCAATGCACAAGGTAACTTTTCTAAATGGTCTATTGTGTACTACGTTTGTACCATAATGAACTGTAACTATGGTAAATGGACAATTCTTAATATCTAGAGTAAATGCTGTGATGTAGGTGTAAACATTCTCCTTGACTAATACTAATGTGAGGTAGATATATTCTTCATATAATTTGTGTATGGAATTTAGATAACGTATTGGTTTGGATATCACTGAAAGTTACGTTGCGTTTTCTCTCTTTTTTTTTTTTTTTTTTTGGGCCGGATTTCTTGACTTTTTAGAGAAAAAAGTACTGTTCATGAACAGTGCTTGTACTGTTTACGCACTGTTCATGAGACAAAAACACTGTTCACGCACTGTTCATGGGACTCACAGCCACTTTATTAAAAAAATATTAAAAATGGATCCCACGGTACTATTCACATATTTAAAAATTATTTTGCTACAGTGTTTTCAGCAACAATCATCAGTTTTCAGAAACAATAAACTATATCCAAACGGACCCACATTTCACAAAAATGGAAGACCCCTAGTACTCCCTAACTTTAAACATGTACTTGAATTGATGTTTATGTCAACTCCAATCTCCTATTTGCTTGACCATTAAAATGATGCAAACCTTTTTCCCAATGATAGACTGATTGTTGTTTTTAGTATCGATAAAATGGGATTTATATACCTTTTTCATGGCTTTATGACACTTTTTATTTGGGGTATGGTGGGGGTGATGTTTGATTTTTTTTTTTTTGGAGAAGAATTTTCCAATTTAAGATTAAGAACACTTGTTTGAACAAACTCTGACTTGTGCATTCTTCTGCTATTGTCAACACCTTAAATCGCTTTGAACCCTACCATTACCCCCTACATTTAGAAGGATATGAAGAAATTTTGATTTAGAGTTGTTAAATAGAGGGTTATGGGTTTATATTAAGAATTAAAAGGTGGGTAGATGAGTTATTTGATGATTATTTGATTGAAGAAATTATGCAGAGTTTTAAGGTGTTGATGGGTAAAAGAAAGAATTGATTAGGGGTTGTAAGAAATAAGGAAATGGAGATGATTCTGTGGTATTTAGGGGCTGCATGAACAATACTAGAAGAAAAGAAGTGCTTAAATTTTACCATCCTTCACCCTTGTTGTGGATAGCTTTCTCAGCGTCCTGTCATGATTGAGCATGTCACTTACACTCTCGATTGCCAAAGTAATCTGCAAACAACCGAGAACATCCATTATTAGAGAAAAATGAACTGAAGTATTCCATAGATAACTTTTTAAGAATCAAGCATTAATTTATTCAAATTTCATATCCTAAGCAGGTTTTCATATATTCAACAGCAGTAGCACGTTTTACTTGTGTACGCAAATACTTTTTTTTTTGTTTTTTTATTTTTTATAATGAAATCTGTATGCAAATTTTTTATTTCTTTCTTTTGATCAACAATCCTCAAATTTTAAAATGGAAGCAAATAAGAGCAGAACAAGGTTTATGTGCACCAGCATTCATCAAATCCTCAAAGAAGGATTTAAAATACACCCATAATGAATTGGGACATAGTGATCACCCACTTTGATGCCCAGCCCTTTAGCATCTCCATTCCATGATTAATAAGAGACTGTTTTTGTGAAGGTGGCTATTTTTGTGAAGGTGGCTATTTTTGTGAAGTTCAATGACAAGTCTTTTGGTATCAAATATGCAATTTGAATTCGAGCTCTTGTTATGTTGTTTCTTTCTTCCTTCTTATTGTTTATGACATGAGCATCAGAGGTATTAATTTATTTAGAAAAAAATCGTAATGGAGATTGTGGCTATTATTTCTCATATTATTTCTCAATTGATATTTGTGTCAATAACATTGTTCACAACCACAAAGATGGCAATGTAATGGTGCTGTATACATGCTTAACTAAAATAATCTTATCACATGTGATTGCCCTCATGAACAATTTGACGAGCTTGATCTCTTTCCCTTCAGCCCCCACCAAAAAAAAAAGGCTTAATTTCTGCAGTCTGTCCAGGTTGCAGAAAGTTGATTTATTGGTGGTAAGCAATAAATAAATAAGACTAATTTAATATTTCACTATATCACAGACGGCTTTATATTCTTTGCACCTATAGTTGATTGATCTTATGCTTTTTTTTTTAAATACGTTTTAACTGCTTGAATTTGTTAGAGTTTGCTGAAAATCATGGAATTATTGAAACATATGATTTTGTATGATATAAGATGGCTGGGTTTAGTGAGATTGCAGATAAGTGGTCTAGTGATATAGACAATTTGGTTTGATTGAATACTCATTACTTTTGTATACAGCAGAAGTCGAAGTCAAAATTTTGACTTAATTCTATGATTTTTCAATGCCATTATTCTTTTAGCTCGTTTTAAAAGCATTAACACTACAACAAACTTGAGTTTTTTCAACATATTTATATCCACGGTCACTAAAAGAATGTAAATAAAAGTTTAATTTTCTACGGTTGAGTACAACTGTAGAGTAAAAATAAGGAAATTCATAAACTTATTTCTGCAGTTGTTATAACTGTTGAAAAAAGTATTTGGTTTTAGTTTTTTTCTTCAGGCACCATAGTAAAAGGGGGTCGAAAGAGAGAATAGTTTAATCAACAGTTTGATCAATTGTGGACAAAATAGTTTAAATTTTGTATCAACGGTTGTAAAACGTTGGAAAACAATAACTAAAATGTTAAGGGGCTCTCTCGCTCTCACTCCCGCTCTCTTTCATAGCTCACATCTCTACCGCTCCTCACAGGTTCTCTCTCTTTTTCTCTCTCTCTCTCTTCCTTGTGTTTTTCTATTATTTTCTCAGCAACCAAACAGATTTTTTGACTTTGGTTGATTTTTCTTTGCTTCAGATTCACCGAGTTGGTACAATCGCATCCAAATCTTGCATATATTCACACTTTTACCTATCCAAACCTCTGATTAGGTATCTTCTATACATTGATGAATCCAATTTCACATTCTCCTTGTAAACCTAACCTTCAATTTTGTATTTCTTTGTTTTTCCATAGATAGCATAAACGTTTTGTTTTTGATTTTGGATTTTTTGTAAATAACTTGTATAATTAAACTGCAAATCTAGAATTATTGTTTATTAATATAATTACTCTTACTATATAATTTAGGTTTGTTTTTCAATGGTCTTTTGGAATTCAGAGTTTGATTTTGGTTTTGGAGATTAGTGAGAATTCAGGGTTAAAAGTTTGGACCTCGAACCCGTTGTATCGGGATAAGTATTTGCATAGAGAGAGGAAGGGAGGGCTTGGGTTGTTGATTCCAGAACAAGGACCGAAACAAGTGGAAGTGAAGGCTTAGGAGTTTGGGTAATCTAAACTTTTAACATATGTATACATGTCATTTTTCATGTTGGAATTGATCATTTGAACTTCATTTTGTGGAGTATAGAATTGTGAAATTGTTTTTTTATAAGCAATTGTTGTTGTAGGAAAATTAGATGTAGAATAAAGATTGCCATGGCATTCCTTGCATTTGAATATAAGTTATACAACTTTCTATTCAAAGGTTGCTCGAGTGTTGTGATTATTTGAAGATTTGGATTCCTGTTTCTGTAGTTTCTGGTTTTAATAAATTGTAGTTACTAAAAAAATGCTTATATCAATAAATTGTTATTAGTTTCACGAATCCAGTTTTGCCATTTTAGTAGAATTATAAACCACTTGGAAATGTTTCATGACCTAAAACTCTTTTACCTTCTCCTCGTGGAACCATGATATCAGCCATACCACATTTTGATAATTTAAATGTGTGTTTCTAGGTTAGCTTCATGAATTTGGTCTGTTCATACATTCTGTTAAGCTTTTATCTGCTTGTCAATGTCTCATTAGCTTAGTCCATATACTCCTTTGGCTTGTCCTGTTAACACCAAAATATGAGTTCTTAACACTTTTTAGTGTGTTAATTCCTCTCTATTAAAATTGCTGTCCTTCTCCAGGTCGCACAAAGGTCTTGCCTAACATCAAAAGCATTAAAGTAAAAATAAGATTCTTTGCTCTTCTTTATGATTAAATTACTGTGGTTTTTGTTGCAGTGTTCATTTGGTGGAATTGCAAGGTACAGGTGAACTATATGCTATGAAGGCAATGGAAAAGTCAATGATGCTGAACCGTAACAAGGTATGAATATATAAGAGAATTGTTATTTGACTGTTGAAAGATACCTAGCCATTTCCTTTCTATATGAAATCAATGTAACAAAAGAGAATATTTCTTTCAAAATCCTTTCACCGTTTTTTTTTGTGTGTGTGTGTCAAATAAATCCTGATGACTTATATTGAGTCTACATAAAGGTATTTGGTTTCATGATTATGTGGCTTAGAATATGTTGCTCAAATGGCACATCCTCCCCTTGTAAGAGCAAGGTGGGTTGAGGTCGTTAATTCAAGACCCATCAGGTAGGTGTGTAATTTATCAAGAAAAAAAAGGCTTAGAATCTGTGGCCTTCTCTTGCATTTGAAAGTTTCATGAATTTCATTAACTCCCATAATTGCAAAGACGCATATATGCACAACTAAAAACATTTTAAATATGCATGTGAATGAAAAATGTGTTATGTTTTCACCCTCTAATGCAATTTGGGGTTTTTGTTTAGTGGCTTCTATGACTGAAAATTTTGAATGTTTTGTTCTCTAGGGCGCATTGGGTGTTTTTATTTTTAAAATTTTTTTCCTTTATTTTTGCTTAAGACATTACGGTACTGAACCTACATTAAGGTGGAAATACTTATCATCGTCAGGATTACTAGCCTTAATCCTTTGGATTTCCTCCCTGCAAAGTGCAACAAATAAGTTACATGCAAACTCAAGGTATATGCATGTAACTAATCTCTCAATTTCAAGACCAAATCCAATTCCTACCATCACTCATAATCAAGTTAGTCTCTGAGAGAGAGAGAGAGTAAAAACCATTTTACTTAATATACCTGTTATATGCTGAAGGAACCCGTTGTCTCTTCTCTAGGGCTGTGATGTACACACAAATTTAAAACATAATTTAGATTGCTTTTATCAATTGTAAGTGCAATGCTTTGAATACTATTATAGGCATAGGAATTTGCTGCACAATGAACATGTGTATGATTAGCATTATTAAGCATTGAATATTGACTGACTATAATCTTAAATATACTGGGAAGCAGTCCAAAAGTTCATGGTCTTTTAACATTCCATCTGTTAAACTATGCTGTGGTCCATTGCTCCTTTGGTTTTTTGGCAATTCAGTACAACTTCTCAATCACGCCCCATCTGTTAACACATGCTGTGTCCTGGCGTATTATTGAATCTGAATTATTGAATCTGAATTAAGTTCGCATAGTCTAGACCTCTAAAGGTAGCCTATTTATCCAAGTTCTTAGGGAAAACAAAATTGGAACTGTAAAAGACAATGAAGGTTCTTACGCAACCTCTGCTATGAATTAATGATGAGTCAAATTAGTTAGGTAAAGTCACCATCTTTGGAGAGTCCGTGGATGAGTAGAGAATAAAATCATGTGCTTAATTTGGGTACTGAGAGATTTGCAAAACTATTAAACTTATATTATATGACCCATGGCTTCAATGATGAAGTAGGACTTGTCACCATAAAGTTGAACTTAGGAATTCTCCAAGATTGGAAAAAATTAGGCATCAAGAAATTTAGGCTTTTCTTATTCATTAGAAAAGAGAAAAAATTATTGGTAACTTACACGTGCATCTAGTGAGACAGGTATGGGTAGGAGGGGGAGATAGAATCCATATGTTTGGTAGGAGGGAAAATGGAGAAGGGGAAAGGGTGGGAGGGAGAGGTAGAATCCATATGTTTGATATGGGAAAAAAGGAGATAGAGTGGGAACAGAGGGGGAATCAATAACCCTCTAGACCGATCAAATCAATCCTATCCAAAAGTGGGCAGATTGGTGGG
Organism: Quercus gilva; assembly: GCA_023621385.1. Taxonomy (NCBI): domain Eukaryota; kingdom Viridiplantae; phylum Streptophyta; class Magnoliopsida; order Fagales; family Fagaceae; genus Quercus; species Quercus gilva. The sequence continues at coordinate 8,913,107 of CM042482.1, read as the reverse complement.
GAGATGGAAGGGGAAGGGAGGGGTTGTTTAGAAAGAAGAGTAGAAACTCACTTTTATCCCCTCTTCAAATTATTTTTGAAATATGGTGTAGCTGTAACTTATAATCTTTACTGCATTGCCCGCTTTTCACTTTTCCTCTTTTTTCCACCAAACAACATGATGGAGAGGTGGAATTCTCTTACTTTCACCTCGTTTTGCTTATCACCTCCCTTCTCATTCCGCCTATTTTCTATCCCTCCAACCAAACATTTACATAGTGTAAATTTTTATTCTTCTTCTTTTTCTTTGTTCTTTTGGGTGTCATAAATATGCAATAAAATCACCAAATTTCTTAACCAATTAGGACCGACTAAGCCACATTGAGTGAAATCTGGTAATTGAATGAGTGGTTAGGCTTAGGATTTCTTTTTTGTTGGTGGGTGAGGAAAGATTCATGGGTGTGTGGGGAAGTAATCAGCTTACTATGTAGGACCTGAAAAAAGGAGCGTACCCATGTACTAGGTGTAAAAGGCTGGTGACTAAAAGTTTAGCAGTTCAAATTTTTTAGGAAGAGGATTTTATAGTTTTTCATGACATAGACCTTTCAGTGCAGGCTCTAACTGCTTTACTGTGGCCTTTCTCAGGAAATATGGGGTTATGGCTAAGATGCAGTTTTGTGTGTGGCAAATGAATTCTATATTAAAGGTGGAGTGGCCTTTAAACGTCCACTCTGAAGGAGAAAAGTAACATTTTTGCAAAGTTTCACGGAATCTAAAACATGGCCCCATTTGAGCTAGCTCAATCTGATTGTTCTTCTTAACTTTACCAATTAGATTAGTTTGTTAACTTTACTTGTTCTTTTAAGTAAAGGGTTTGTTACTTTTTTTTTTTTTTTTTTTTTTTTGGGTGTAATCTTTGGATGGTTGGGTTTGTTTGACACTTTTCTGTTTACATTTCAAGCTGCCATTTTTTTTGTTAAGAAAGGGTAAAGAGAAATGGTTTTGGGGATATGTGATGGTTCAATAAATTTTCCAGCTGCTAGCTATGTTTTGAATACAAAATGTCATGGTTGAAACTGATATTTTTCCAGCTCATAATATCCATACAAGAAGAAGGTCTTGCTTTATTTTCTTATCAAACCACGTTGGTTCTTGTGCTGTGTCAAAATCAAAGTAGCATTACATGTGCTTGTTTAAAAGTTGTTTCAATTTCGTTAGGCCCAATGTGGGCATTTTCCAGTGAGAAGTAACTTTCATTATAACTTCTTTTGTGATATTTAATCTCTTTTAATTTCTTCATAAAATTATAAGTCAGATTAAAGCTAAGAATAGAAGAGATCACAATTTTCCAAACCTAAAAGAATTTGGAGATAATTTTCTTTCCATCTTCATTATGTGGCTGCACCAATTGCTTGAAATTGTGATGACTGATTCTAATGACCTGAGACAGCCTCCTAGTTCGCACTGTAAATGGTTGTGGGATGTTGAAAATTACCCCAATTTCTCCTGCCGTGTCTGCCGATCCTAGTATTGACAAAAACTGAAAAACTCCTATGAGTTTGGTAAATAACATAAAAAAAATGTGTTATGTCTTGCAATAGGCATGGCAGAATCTCCCCTGCAACACCTTTTCCTTCTTTATTTATGAGATGAGGGGAGGGCAGGCTTTTCTTTTCTTTTTTCTGGGGGGGATGGGGATGATCATTAGGGAACTCACTGCTGTATTTGTATTACTGCTATATGGTAATTTATTTATTTTTTTATGCTCAATCTTATGCCTGTACAATGTTGATATTTGAGATGAAACTCTTCTACAAGTTATGGAAATAATTCATAGTTAATTATTGAATCTTTTGTTAATTTTCCATTGCAGGTTGTTGTTGGAAGTGTATAGAAGAGAAAAATCAGTCTGTTTTGTAGAGAAAGTATGAACTTTCATTCTATTTTGGTTGGATGCATCTTCTTGTAGATATAGTCTGAGCTATCAGCAGTCTGTCAAATGCTATGTTTTGCAAGTTTTGATTCACCCTTTGCTTCAAGTGCAGAACAGATCTCATGATGATGATTTCCAAAATTCTTGGTTTGTGCAAAGTAAATATGTGACTTCCTCTTTACTTTTCTAAATATTCTTTGGTTCACTATGATGTCATATGAATGAAATTACTGCTATATGTAATGATTAGAATGTACAGGTGGTAGAATTTCCAGGGAAATTACTTTTGTCTTGCTCTACATCTACACACATTAAATTGTGAATTTGTTACCCTCTTGGTTGTCTTTCTTTTTTTATACAATTCTTGTTCTCTAAGCTATGTATGTTGGACTGCAATGATGGTTTTGAATCATAGGCCTAAACTATGCAGGAGTATCTATATTCACCACCACCAATGTATTAAAGTTTACAAATTTAGAGTTCCCACATTGTGATCGTAGTGTTATTGCCATCTTTTTCAGTACTAACTACTAATAGTAATACTAATACTTTTGCTTTATGGTGGATAAATAAGTTCGGTTAAGTACTTTGGTGTTACACAGCCATCATCTTCCATTTTTCACTGATTTATGTTGATTTCTTAAACATAAATAAGATTCGTGAGTTGGTGGAATTGCCTTTAAGGCATCCACAGCTTTTTGAAAATATTGGAGTGAAGCCTCCCAAGGGAATTTTGCTATATGGGCCTCCTGGTATTGGAAAGACACTCATAGCAAAGGGTATTGCTTTAGTTTTTTATTTTTATTTATTTATTTTTTTTTTATAATACTTATTTCAACGGTTTCAAACTGTTGAAATTTATCTCAAGACAACATATATTTCAACAGTTTTCAATAATATTTTGACGTTTAATAATTGTTGATAAAGGTGAATCACATTTTTCGACGGTCACATAGGGTGTAGAAAAAAAGTTTCGACATAGTTTTGTTGAAAATAGCAAACTTTCTTGTAGTGTAAGTTATAAATCATTAGTTATTTAATGTTTTAATGTGCTATTCTTTAGAAAGATTCCCTACATTATAATAATAACAATAAAAGGATTTGTATGTGTTACTAGTGTTAGTGTTTATCAACTGCTAAATCCGTCAGGGGTGAATGCCGTTGGATTACCAGGGGGTCGCTTGTAGGTTTTATTGGATAGAGGCAAGTCCAAAGTGCTGTTCTTTAGAAAGATTCCCTACATTATAATAATAATAATAAAAGGATTTTGTATGTGTTAGTGTTTATCAATGGCTAAACCCATCAGAGGTGAATGCCGTTGGATTACCTAGTGGTCGCTTTAGTGGTGAATGCCCCTGGATTACTCGGTTGCCTATAGGTTTTATTGGATAGAGGCGAGTCCAAAGTGCTATTCTTTGGAATGATTTCCTATGTTATAATAATAATAATAATAATAATAATAATAATAATAATATAATAAAAGAATTTGTATGTGTTAGTATTTATCACCTCCTAAGCTCATAAGTGGTGAATGCCTTTGGATTACCCAGTTACCCGTAGGTTTTATTGGATGCATGCGAGTCCAAAGTGCGATTCTTTAGAAAGATTCCCTATGTAATAATAATAATAATAATAATAATAAAAGAATTTGTATGTGTTAGTATTTATCAACCCTAATCCCCTCAGGGGTGAATGCCCCTAGATTACCCCGTTGCCTGTAGATTTTATTGGATAGAGGCGAGTGCAAAGTTCTATTCTTAAGAAAGGTTCCCTACATTGTAATAATAATAATAATAATAATAATAATAATAATAATAATAAACAAGAATTTTTATGTGTTAGTGATAGTAGATCATATTCTAAATGAGGAAGTAAACACAGGTCTCTAGTTTAGAAGGTTCCGCATTTCCGTGGTATGATAAGGGTATATTGGGTGGTATAAATATGTTGTAAACCCTCATTTTCACACAGTGGAGTTCTCAGCCTCTCGCTCTTGTGGATATAGGCACATTGTTGAACCATGCAAATCTTTGTATTGTATTTTCTCTCTATTTTGCCAAGATTGCTTTAAATGGAAATCTTCAACAGTATGGATGGCCCATTAACTAGTATGCACTATGCAGCCATGAGGCAATGGAGGCAACATGCAGCCATGGGCTGCTGTCTGCTATCTGCGTAGACAGCATGCAACCATGACTTGATGCATGCATAGGCAGCAATTGGGCACTGCCCGTGCTGCCTGTTGGTAGCATGGCCCTCAGTTTAAATAAAAATTGCAACTCCTTCCCTTCTTTGACCTCAGTTCAAATTATAGTAACCCGTTTCTCTCCTTTGGAGTGAGCTTATGAGTGAAGAGAAACTACCTAACAATATTGTCATTGTGTTATAATCTCCCTGCAGAGAGATGGAGACTTAATATGACATATCAAATGCCTAACCAAAACGGCCATACAAGACATATTTACTATCTAGAAGCTGAACAGATGATCTTAGGTTATTGGCAGGGCAGGTTCTCATTTCATAAAATTTGTATGCTCTAAATGGATCATGTCCATTGGTTCTGCATGTCATTAGTAGAGTCTATCATGTACTCATGTACTTTTAAGCCTAAGTTGTCAATGTTCAATGACAGAATTCACATATGTATGATATAGTTACAAATTTACAACTCTCTGGTGAGAGTTAGTCAATTTTTGTTTTGTTTACAAATCGTTTGAAGATGGTTTTAGACCAACTGATCTCTGAGTCCCAGAATAGTTTTGTGGGAGGTAGACAAATTCTTGACTCAGTTCTTATTGCTAATGAGTGTGTTGATAGCCGAGTTAAGAGTAAGACTCCGGGGGTTATTTGTAAGCTTGATATCGAGAAAGCTTATGATCATGTGAATTGGGAGGCCTTGCTAGATCTCTTGAAGAGAATGGGCTTTGGAGAGAAGTGGTGTAGATGGATTCGGACTTGTATTTCAACTGTTCAATTCTCTATTTTGGTTAATGGGACTCCAGCTGACTTTTTTAGGAGCACGAGGGGTCTGAGACAAGGGGATCCGCTATCTCCTATGTTGTTTCTGGTTATTATGGAGGTTTTAAGCAGAGTGTTGAAAAGAGTTGAAGGTGCTGGTTTGATCAGGGGTTTTAAGGCAGATGGTAGACGGGGTGAAGGGGAATGTGTCTCTCATCTTCTGTTTGCGGATGACACTATTCTTTTTTGTGACGCGGAAGTGGAGTAGATCCTTCACGTTCGGATGCTTCTCCTTTGTTTTCAGGCTGTGACAGGTTTGAAGGTTAATGTCCTGAAAAGCGAAATGGTTCCAATAGGAGAGGTTAATAATGTGCATGCCTTGGCAGAGATTCTGGGTTGTAGGATTGGGACTTTGCCTATGACCTATCTAGGTATGCCGTTAGGGGCCCCTCATAAGTCTCCCTCTATTTGGAATCCTATTTTGGAGAAAATTAAGCGGAAGCTGGCTGGGTGGAAGAAACTGTATTTGTCGAAAGGTGGAAGACTGACGTTACTCAAGAGTACGCTAGCTAGCCTTCGTACTTATTATTTGTCTCTTTTTACCATCCCATCGCATGTGGCGAATAAGATTGAGAAGATGCAAAGGGACTTCTTGTGGGGGGATTCGAAGGCTCACTTGGTGGGGTGGGATAAGGTGTGTGCTCCTAAGGAGAACGGTGGTCTGGGTGTAAGGAAAATAACCACTTTCAATAAAGCCTTATTAGGAAAATGGTTATGGCGGTTTGGGGTTGAGGAGACTCGTCTTTGGAGGAGGGTTATAGTTTCGAAGTTCGGGGAAGAGTGGGGGGGTTGGTCTTCTAAGCTGGGTAGGGGTGCCTATGGGTGTGGTTTATGGAGAAGTATTCGTAATGGTTGGGAGGTGTTTAGTAAATGCATTCAGTTTGAGGTAGGGGTGGGGGATAGAGTGAAGTTTTGGACAGATAGGTGGTGTGGGGACTTACCACTCCATCGATCCTTCCCATTAGTGTATGAGATTGCTTCTAATAGAGAGGCATCAGTGGCCTTGTCTTTCGAAAGGTTGGGGACGGAGGCTCGGAGAAGCTGGAATGTTCGCTTATTAAGGGGTCCTAATGATTGGGAGATGGGTGAGGTGGATGAATTCCTTCGTACCTTAGGTTCTAATTTACCTCGATCTGAGCTCGGAGACCGCATGAGGTGGAAGTTGACAAAGAAGGGGGATTTTGACATCCGCTCTTTCTACAAGAAGCTTCGTTGTCCTTTGCCTATTATCTTTCCTTGGAAAGGTATTTGGAAGGTTAAGGCTCCTCCGCGAGTCTCTTTCTTTGTTTGGACTGCAACTGGAGAGAAGATTCTTACAGGGGACATTCTGAGGCGTAGAGGAATTGTTTTTGTTGACCGGTGCATTATGTGTCGTTGTAACGGGGAGACGGTGAACCATTTGCTTCTCCATTGTGAAAAAGCTTTTCAGCTGTGGAGCTTGGTTTTTAGAACTTTTGGGATCTCTTGGGTTCTGCCAAGATCGGTTGCAGATATGCTTTTTGGTTGGTGGAATTGGTTTGGAAAGCACTCTTCTAGCATTTGGAATTTAGCTCCTTTGTGCCTTATGTGGTGTATCTGGAGGGAGCGGAACTGGCGAACATTTGAGGATACGGACAAATCCGATAATCAGTTGCTCGCTTTCTTTAGTGGTTCTCTTTTTTATTGGACTAGGGCTTGGGGAATCACCTCTAGTGACTCTCTCCCTTCGTTCCTTAATTCTCTACTCTGTACTTAGTTCTGTTGTTGGCTTTTGTTTGTTTTGTTGTCTTTTCTTGTTGTTTGTTTCCTTCTCTGTACTCCTTGCTCTACCTTTTGTGTTTCTTGAGGTAGCTCTTTAAATATACATCTTTTTACTTATCAAAAAAAAAAAATTCTCTTACAGAATGACTTTAAAACTACCGTTTTGAATTTGAGAGAAAAAAGAAGACTGCCAAAACTGAAACAGAAAGAGAAGCCCCTCTGTAATGATTTATCTATGATTTACTTAAAATGAAAATGATTGGATGATGCAGTGCATTTGATGCCCTTAATTCCATTTGAAGCAAGCATAATGATTTTCCCAGGTAGTAATGTCACCCCTCTTGCCACTTCACCATGCCGTGTCATCATCATCATCCATGTTATGCATTATACTCCTGCATCTTCTTCTTTTCTATTTTTTTTTTTGGGGGGGGGGGGGGGGGGGGGGGGTGTTAGGTTATGAGAATTGTATTGGGGTTAGCTGGTACTTTTTATAAGGCTTGTCAATGCAGCAAGTCTTTAACATGATTCTATTTTGTTTGTGAATGATGTTTTACAGTTTCAAGGCGGTATTCAAGATTTAAGGGATAAACAAGAGATAGCATAGGCTCAGCTGCAGCTTGCAAAGCTTCAAATGTTGAAGGATAACCAGCAATCGCAAAATAAGATCACAACTGGTCAAAGTAATTCAGCTCAAGAACCATTGTCATCTGCCCCTCAGCAAAGCACCAACCAGTTCCAATTCCTGTTGCTTCTCCACAACAACTTCCTGCTCTCCCTTTTAATGTTCTTCCAAACGTAACTCTTCAAAATTCATCACCAGCATCTTCAGCAACAGCTGCACAGATTCCTACCCAATTATCCCAGAACCCGATCCCCTCTCTTCTTCAGTCTGAATCTTACTATTCAACACCTGTGCATACTCAAGAATCCACACATCAGCAATACCATATGCCTCCAATGCAGCAACCGCCTCCACCACCATATCAACGTTATTACCCAGAACCTCAACTTCCTCCAATCTCCCAGGTATCACAGCCACCTCAACGGCACCTCTTGGCTTTGTTAATCCCCAAGTCCATTGTCCATCTAGCCATCATCCTGAAGAAATACCATACATGCCATCTCAAAGCTTCCCGCCAAGCAATCACAGGTCCCCTCAAGCACCTGGCATTGCTTTCCCCTCCCAACAATATTATATGGGTTCTTCCCAGCAGATGCAAGATCAACCCTCCCGCGATCCTAATTTTGGGTTCCCATCCAGTTCCAGGCATTCACAACCACCTGGGCATTCACATTTTTATGAGCATTCTTATAGTGGATATCCTTCCCATTACAGCAGTTCAAAAATGAAACCCTTGCAAAATGGTGAAAGCAGCAACTCACGACTGCCAACTGCTCAGATACTACCGCATGCACTACCTATCTCCTCTAGTGTGGATGATGGATCCAGTTCTAGTGGGACTCAAGACAGCATACCAACCGATGATGTTGTTGACAAGGTTGTAGTGATGGGATTCTGAAGGGACTTGGGGAGAGCGACAGTAAGGAAATTGACAGAGACTGGGCAATCAGTGGATCTCAATGTGGTGCTTGATAGGATGATGGATGGTGGGGAACTGGAGTCGCATGGTAGTAGGTTTGGCAAATAATATATGGTGTTCCTGTAATGGCTGGTTTGATTTATTTCTGTAAATGATGTTGTAAATGATGTTGTACCATGTCTTCTGTCTTCAGTACTAATCTAGTTGTAGGTTTGGCAGATAATATATGGTGTTCTTGCAATGGCTGGGTTGATTTATTTCTGTACATGATGCTGTAAATGATGTAGTACCATGTCTTCTTTATCGATTAATACTGTATCTACAATATTGTTTCACTGACACTGCATCTACAATATTGTTTCACTGACGGCTGTTTTACACCATTTCCTTATTGCTATCTAAATTGAGATTTGTTCCGACATTTATGTGGTTTTGTATGTGACCGAAAATTTTGTTTAATTTTCCAGCTCACCTTTCTGCTCATATATCAACTATTGAATGGTATACTCTACTCTCTTGACATGAGGTGTTTCATGAAGTTCAAAGTTTTCTAATCCTGCTTCTTTTCTTCTAATTGGTTATTGCTGTCATGGCTTGATCATCCAAAATGGATTGCTCTTACTGTGAGTTGCTGCCAATCAATTGCAGATAATGCGCTCGTTTCCATTGTTATAGGAAGTAGAGGTTTAACTGTAGAGCTTTAGTACAATTTTGGTTCTTGACTTTTGCCCCTTTAGTACATTTTCAGTGTACTTGGATTGACTATGATTTTTAATATAAATTATAGAGTTTAGCCAAGAAAGCTCTTTAGTATTTTGAGTGAGTGACAAATTACAATAAATAGTTCATTAAATTTATGGATTTATAATATGTAGTGTATTCTTTAAAACTTTAAATTTTAGCTTTATATTAGTCTTAAAATTGAAAACAGTTTTAAGGATCTCCTTACATCATTCACATCCTGTTAAAGTTCTTTGGTGAAATTGCCAAATAATTATCATCATTATTATTTGCTATAAAGGTTCTTATTAAAGCACTTTTAATTTTTAAACACTCATCAAAAGCATAAACAGATGGGCCCAGATATCTAAATGACTATTTCACAAGTAGCTCCTCCTGTAACGATGATTCAATATATCAAACTGATGGGAAATAGGAGGGATTGTCTCTCAAATACAAAGCTTGTGGATAAGAAGAAAGTGCCAATTAGAGGAGGAAATCACCCCTTGAAAAGACAAGAACAATGGGAAATCTGTGTTTCCTTCCAAGGATCAATTTTTACATCATGACATGAAAGCCCATGTCTAAGGCTTACCAAATTGAGAGTCTCGAAAGTGCTGAGGAATCTTGTTAATAATTTTATGGGCCAGCCTTTTTTTTTATGTCAATTTTATGTATTGATGTCGTAGGGTTCTCTTCACCCCAAAAAAAAGAGGTTTAGGGTCCCCAATCACCATCCAATAGGGCTTCAAGCACTCATTACTTAATGAGTGTTTGGGAACAAGGTAAAAAGTTTTTTAGTTTTAGTCCTTTGTTTCATTCTTTTACAAAGAATCTAACTTATTTTTATCTTTTTGTTTCAGTCTTTTACAAATAATCTGAATTTTAATTTTTTTTTAAAGTAAGTTAATTTTTAGCCTGTTGTCGTATATTTAATATAAAAACTACCAAAAATTATATATTTTGATAAATGCTGTCAAATAAGTTACAGGAAATTACAAGTATCCAAACATTGCAAGTATTCAAACAGACACTCAATTATGTTCATAACAAAAGGAGCTTGACTTCAAATAAAGCTATTAAGAAATAGTTATTTCTTATTTTAAATAATAATTGTTCCTAAGGTATTTATTGTGATGAAAACGTGAATAATTATTCAATTCCAGTGTTTATTACAATGTACAAAAAATGCACTTAGTTTTGTTAGGAAAATGCTTCATTTAAGCCCAATGAAAAATTAGTCACCCTTTTATTTTATTTTTATTTTTTGAATGAAAAATGAGTTATTTTAGGACCACAAATTTTGTCACATCCTTTTAAACAACTATCTTATATGAAAAATTTTGTTTAATTACCTATCACTTTCATATAGACTGACTACTTTTTCTCTATCACTCGTAATCACTTACATAAAAAATGTGTAAAAATGGCATGTAAAATGGTGTGTTCCTAGATTTATTGATGAAAAATTAGTCTAATGGACATTTTTTACCCCTTGGATATGTATGACCTAATATCAAGGTCTTGTCATTCTATTTGAGGAGCACAAATATACAACTTGACAAGTGTCAAGCATCATATATATATTTTTTTTAAATTTAAATTTTCGAACAAATTGAAGGGATCATTATGTGATGCTGACGTAGTGGGATGAAACAAATCCTAGAAGCTCAGCCAATGCGGGTTCTTTGTAGGTTGTCCATCAAAAATGTATTAGTTTTAATAGTTGGTAAAATTTTATCCAAAAAAAAAAAATGTTGGTAAAATAGGGCTACTGAAATTGCATGACTCTCTTCAGCATTCACATCAAATGTTATTTTAGCAACCAAACCATAAAAAAAAAACAACAACCACAACACTTGAGTGATAAAAGAAAGAATAAAAAAAGAATAAAGAAAGAATATTTAAATGAAGTGTTAAAAAAATAGAGTATTTAATGTTGAGTGTATTGTAAAGTGTGGTGTTAAAATAAATAAAGTAATTTTTAAGTTGCCAAAAACCAAAATTTTAAAACTTGATGTGATTTTACTAAAAAAAAAAAAAAAAGAAAAAAAAAAAAAGAAAGAGAGATGCTACGTCCACAACATTTTCACAACAAATCATAGGTGGTTAATTGTTATTGGTTCAAATTTGAACCTTGTAGGGACACGTTTTGCGGCCCATGCCCAAAATATAAGGGGTGTTGGCCTGGTGAGCCCAGTACAATAAATTTATAAAGAGTGGGTCAAAGAACTAGGTCCTAATGAACTTAACAACAGCTAGTATGGATTCAGGAGATGATCAAGTAAGAACAAGGCACATAGGACTGAATGAATTCACTGTCCGAGGAGGCAAATCTTATTATAAATCAATAAAACTTATTACAAGTGCAACTTTGATTGCTACAGTACTCTTTCTATATTTTTCCGATCCCCTTTCCTTCAGAGGCCTCTTCCATTATATATCTCTCTACTAATGATCTTGGTATTCCATTTATTGATCATCCAAACCACCACTTGAGTACCCGTCCCATCAGACACCCATTTTGGTTTTTTGTGAGTTGTAGTAGCCAAGGTAGCACTGTTTAGGGGTCTTCTTCACATAAATGCGGCCAGAAAAATAGTTGCAGTGCATTAAATACGGTGGTAACATTTTTTCCTTAGGTATCTCATAGTTTTCACTTTTTGGTATACTCGGGATGTATGTTCCTGTCACTGGAGCTTTCTAGAAAGTCGTTTTGATCAATGTGATCCATATTTGGTCCGTGTTTAGCTTGTCTGAGAAGATATTCCTCCTCGGACCACCTTCCCAGTCATATCATGTTCATGAAGGTCTGAGCTTAAACCACTAACCACTGTTTAATCATCCTCGGATCACCCATGTTCTCGGCCAAGGCCCAAGGCCTAATACTGGATTTAGGCATTTACCCTTACAAACCTAATACTAAGATTACTTTTTTGCCCCAATAATAACAATCAGTAACAACTTGCCACCTAGGATTTATTGTAAAAATGTTATGAAAATATTGTGGACATATTATTTCTCAAAAAGAAAAACATAACTCTATTTATGTATTTTCTATATATTTTCATAGCAAAAAATGCAATATAAATATCACATGTAGAATCTCAATATCGAAGGGTTTTTTAATTGAATAGCAATTGGTATATAGATCACTTGTAGAATCTTAATATCCAAGAGTTTGTTAATTAAATAGTAATCGGTATATAATATACAATACGTTGTTTTTTTTTTTTTTTTTTTGGTGGATTTTCAAAATCTTATTATGTATCAAAAGTCTTATAACTCAATTGGTTAGCATTTTTTGGTATTTTCAGAAAGTTAATTATTGTTTTTTTTACTGTAAAAAATACCCCTACTTTAATTAATCTAAAACTTAAAAATGGAGTTTTTTTTTTTTTTTTTTTTTGAGAAATAGTAAAATGGAGTTAAAATAGTAAATTTAAAAAAATAATAATAAATGGGGTTATTATTTTTTATTTTTTGGAAAATTGGAATAAAAAAGCTTAATGAAAAAAAGTGTAGGGTCAAAGTTTGATGGGCCAAGCACAAACTTTGCAGACTCAGCCCAATGAACCCCAAACAATGAATTTGTAGAAAATGAGTTAAACAGCTGGGCTGGAAATGGATTTAGCAACGATTCAAATAGACAAATAAGGAAAAAATGTTGTTCAGAATAGCATTCAGTATGAATCCTCTCAAATCCGAAGAGGTTTTAGGTTTACAGAATTAAAATCATCTCCCCCCTTTCTGTGAGACCTATTCCCTTTATACATACCCCTTCCTCCTCATCTTCACCGTACACTTGTTCTTCATCTAAGCATCCACTTGAGTACTAGTCACATCAGATGTTTGCTTTAGTCTGCCGTGAGTGGTAGTGGTTGAGGTTGCACTATTCAGATATCTTCTCCACATAAATGTGACCAGGAAAGTTGCTGCAGTGCATTAAATGCGGTAGTAACAGCTTTTTCTTTAAGATATTTTATGATCTTCTCACCCCTAGGTGTGCCTAGAGCTCACTCTTTACCGTGGAATCTGCTGGGAGGGTTGCTGGGGTCTTCAGTATATTTACTTGATCAAGTTCTCTAGCGATCCGATGAGTGGAACCTCTTCGGACCAACCAGGTTGTCTTCGGTCGCACCATTCATCCCTTCTCGAGTGCATTTTCACTAAACGGACTTAGTGTTGATCCTTTTTACCTCTTCGGATAAACAGTGATATTCAAATTGGGCCCCAGGTCCAATACGTGGCATTGGGCTTTCTCACCCACAAAAAGCTTAATGGTTATTATCTGTAAATATTAACAGGATTAAAAAATCTGTATATATTAAGAGAATTCAGAAAGTTAGTTATTGTTTTTTTTACTGTAAAAAATACTCCTAATTTAATTAATCTCAAACTTAAAAATGAGGTTAAAATAGTAAATTTTAAAAAATAATAATGGGGTTATTATAATTATTTTTTGGGTAATTGGAATAAAAAAGCTTAATGAAAAAAAAGCTTAATGAGGTTATTGTTACTCTTAAGTCTTAACTAGTCGCTAACCTGTGCGATGCACGGGAAAACTATTAAATGTAAGATTCAAAAAATAATACCACGCACTTTTATAACATAAGGTATCAAAGAGATGATACAACTAATTTTTTGATAATTTTGGTGGTCATCGCCTACTCGAAATATTAAAATCACTATATTGAAGTAAGCTATTCAAATTTAACAATTATTAACAAATTAAGAGAAATTAACAATTATTAATAAAAGTTGCTATAGATGGTAGTTGTAGTAGAATTCATTCAATATGTTATAATCGTTTACATCACCTCATAACATTGCTTCATAATCCATGTATGCACACCTCATAATAGAATAAGCAACCTTGTATAATCGAGGAATACCAAATATTTTGCAATGAATTCATTGTACAGATTTTGGACATGTTTTGATAACTTTCTTATTAATTTATTTATACTCAATGGTTAAAACTACCAACACAACACCTTTTTTAATTTTTTGATCGGATTAATGGATACATGTGAGGTAAGCTTATCTTTTGTCTTCTAAACAACACAACACCCTTTTTTTTTTGTTTTTTGTTTTTTTTCTTTTTTCTTCCGTTTTTTCTCAGCCACATTTCCTTCACATTTTGTCTTCTTTATTTCTCGCTTTTCTCAATTTTCCTCCACAAACTTCTTTCAATACCTCTCTCTAACTCTGTTTCAAATATTGCTTGCCTTAACCCAGTACCCACACTTCAACAAAGTGACTTCGGTGAGTCATAGTTCATCAAGAATCAAGACCCAGTTTAGCACCCCTCTTTGAAACAACTTTTTGACCGTTGTGTTGATCGGTGACTCCATGATTCTCATCAAGAATCAAGACCCAGTTCACTTTGGTAGTACCCACGACATGCAGTGGTGATGGCGCTCCATCGGTGACGAAAATGACATGCAGCGGTGATGGGGCTCCATCTGCGACAAAAATAGCTGTTGAGAGCATCAAATCTAAAAGTTGTGTATGGTCATGATTGGCCGTGGGTCTGTGTTTATATATATGTAGATGGTGGTAGGCAGAGCATCATGAAAGAGCAGAGCATTGTGAAAGAGTTTTGGTGAAGGAAAAGGTATAGCATCGTGAAAGAGAAGGCAGAGCACGGGTTTGGGTTTTAGAAAAAAATTTATTATTATTATCTGTATATATTGAGAGAATTCAGAAAGTTAGTTATTGCTTTTTTTTTTGGGTCAAAAATACCTCTAAATTAATTAACCAACAACTTAAAAATGGGGTTAAAATTGTAAATTGGCAAAAGAAAATTAGTTATTGCTTTTTTTATTGTTAAAAATACCCCATACCTAAAACTTAAAAATGAGGTTAAAATAGTAAATTGACAAAAATAATAAATTCTTATTTCTATGTTGAAATGTCTTCCTACTTCTAATAAACTCTTATTTTTACATTGATTTAAATTCATACTTCTACTCACTAACTCCTTACAAAATAGGATCACTCTTTTGTTAATTTTAAAACTCTTCAAATTTACAAAACTCACCCCACGTATTCATATATATATATATATATATATTTTACTTCATCATGATGTATTTGTTTCTTCTGTCCTTTTTTTTTCAATTTTTTTTTAAAAAATTTCATTACTCTAATCTCACGTTTTTATTTTCCCAAATCTCTTCTTTTTTATTAAAAAAAAAAAAAACTCTTACTATAAAACCAATACTATAACTTCTATCCATCCTTATCATCCCAACATCCCCATTAAAAAGCAGTTACTACTATGTAATTTCTCATGCTTTTATTTTTGTTTTTCACTTTCTCACTCACGATCTCCTTATTATCACTAACCTCCACGTTTGTTTGTCAATTTTATATTTATCTTATATTTGTGAAGGCCAAGTTTCATTCTTATCAATCTCATGTTTCTTTTTCTTTGTAAATTTTTTTTGACAATTTGTTCAATTTGTGCTTTTCAATGGTTATTTTTTAAAATTAAGCCAAACTTTAGCAACTAATTGATGACTTCAATGGATTTGATGTTAGGGACACATTTTACGGGGTCTGGAATTGAGATTGGCAAATGCAATCAAGACTCAAACCATTCATTGAGCAGATAGGTATCTTCCAAAATTCTTGGTAGTATTGATTTATGCATTTACGGGGGAAATAATTTCTTTATCACACTCTTAGGGTTTTTTTTTTTTTTTTTTCTTCTTCAATTGAAAAAAGTAAAAATTCTAAATTATAATAAATATAAATTATTAATTTTTATTCAAAAAATAGAAGAACCCACGCGCGTGAGTAATGTGTTTAGAGACTAGTTATTATTATTTGTACGTATATATAGGTTAATTAAGAGTAATGAAAAACAGGTCCACGGGTTTCTCCAAAAAAAAAAAAAAAAAAAAAAAAAGGAAAGGTGGACGGATTGCGTGGAGAAAGGAGAAGAGAAACGGTGGTGGGTTAGGGTATTTGTCCACCGCCTCCCTCCTAATATATAACAACACCAAACACAAACAAGCAATACGCTCTCTGCTCTCTCTTTTTCATAGTCGTCTGTATGTTTGGCTTGCGTCGCTCCGTTTCTATCCGATCCTCTCTTCACAAAACAAATTGCAAGTAAGCTCCCTCTTTCTCTCTCACTTGATTCGATTTTCTGTAATTTAGGGGGAATTGATTTTGCCTAGATTAGTATAGATTGAATTCCATGTTACATTTGTTAATTTCGTATATATGGAATTCTTTGATTCTTCTATACTATTATTTAAGAGTTTTTCTTGTTTGAATTCCTAATTTTTTTTAGTTTAAAAATGTTTTACACCCCTATGTTTAAGTAGTGATAAAATTAAAGAACAATTTGATAAAAATGCAACTCTATCTTTCACTAAAATATTGTCAAAAAATAAGACTATTTTCCTGTTATTTTTCAAATTGATTTATCCACTTATAAATTAGATTTTTAAAATATAAATTATATATATGTATATAAAAAAAAAACACAATTTTTGTTTTACAAAATAGATTTATTCACAATTTTTGTTATAAAAAAAAGAAAAAAAAAAAAAAAAAAAACCTCATCGCTCGCCCGAAGCATGTTCGATGAGGCTAGTTGTCTTTTAAGGCTCTAATTATTTGGCGGTTGTTAGTTTATGCCATGGTTAGGGTTAGGGTTAGGGTTAGGGTTACGGTTACAGTTCTGACTTATATTCTGAGAGATTTGTTTTGTTTTATCTAGAGTTGGCCATGTCGAATTCCAGATTTTCAACACCGAAATCATCGTCCTCTTCGTCTTCCTTGTCTCCACGTTCTTCATCTACATTCTCACTACCATCGAGTGATTCTCTTTCATACCAGAAATTTGCTTGTATTCTTGTACGAGGTTCTCGTATGGCTTTGGAGTGGTATGTCTTTAACATCTCCGACGATGTTGAGCACAATCAGGCTCCTCCTCCTCCTGGTCCTAGTCCGTTTCTACAAGCAATATTTCATCCAAACTCCCACCAGCAGCAGCATATCAATCCCGCAGTGATTGTACCTTCAGGAAGGAAGTGTTCCGTTTTAGGATCCAACAACACTTTATACCATATACCTGGCCAGCGTCTTTGTGCTTCTGGACGTGACAATTTAGTGTCTTGCTTTGACCTTACCAATACCAAAAAATCTAGGCAAGAGTTTCTTCCTCCAATGCCTAATGGTGTGTCGTCAGCACATGCCCTCTTTCTTGGCAATAAGCTTTATTGCCTAGGTGGTTATGAAGAAAACAAACCTTGGGCCATGGCTTACGACTTGAGTCTTGATAGATGGGACTCCCTAGTGGATCCTCCTCGCCGTCCCAAAAATACTTATAATATTTTTTCAGTAGCTATAGAGGTCCCAACCCCAAGTATCGTGGTGGGTTCAACTTTGCAGTCTTGTCCTCTCCAAATCTATGATGTGCATACCAAGTGTTGGAGACTACATGAGTTTATAAACAAGGATGGCTTTTATCTTTTCCCTCGGGGACAACCTGTGGCTGTTGATAGCAAGTTTTATTGGTATGAATTCAACTATCAATGCCTAGCTGCATTTGATGTGGTCACAAACGAGTGGTCATTGGCCTATGTCCCTATACATGACAGTGATCAATGTCTATTGGATGGAGAGATCGATTCTCCTCCGCGCTTGGCTCATCTAGCCGGTGATGATTTCTGCTTGTTTTGGGGATCCCCCTGCCAGCATTACGATCCTGTTGCCCCTCTTGAAAGCGTCACATCTCGCCTTCACTGCCTGAAGTTTCGTATTTCCAAACTTCACCCAAAGCAAGGATCAACTTTTCGCTTGGATGCCTCTATCTTGTCATGCCAATCCTATGTTGTGCCTGGGGTAAAGCTCTTTTTTGATGGCTTTGTGGGGTAAGTATGCATCTCTTTCTTTATTTATGACTCTTCCTTTTCTGTAATTTATATGCCTCTGCCACTCTAATTTTATATATTTGTTATTTTTATGGTTGTCATGCTAATTGAAGAGTGTTGATACTGCAGGGATGGTCATTTGGATTTGGGATACAACTGCTTGGAAGTTTGACAACATGAGTGGTATTTTTGTGTTTTACCTTTTTTTGATTTTCCCCTTTTGATTCTATGGAACAAGATATTAGTGCTGTAATCCTTTTTTTTTTGGTTAATTAGTGAAGTAATCCTTTTGTAACCTCCTTTTATTCTTTTTATAGAATATAGTTGCATTCTTTTCTTTACTACCTGCTCTTTTCTAAATTCATGAATTTGTTGTTGTTGGTGGAAGGGGAGGGTGTGGATTGAGGAGGATTATCTCAGAATTATTTATTTAAGTGTTGCTACAGTGGTTAATAAATATTCTCAGTTGTGCAATGCGCAAGGTAACTTTTCTAGATGGTCTATTGTGTACTATGTTTGTACTGTAATGAACTGTAACTATGGTAAATGGACAATTCTAAATATCTAGAATAATTGCTGCGATGTAGGTGTAAACATTCTACTTGATTAATACTAATGTGAGGTAGATATATTCTTCATTTAGTTTGTGTATGGAATTTAGATAAAATTTCATGAAAATGGAAGACCCCTGGTACTCCCTAACTTTAAACATGTACTTGAATTGATGTTTATGTCAAATCCAAAATAATCTATAGACAACCCAGAACATCCATTATTAGAGAAAGATGAACTTAAGTATTCCATAGACAACTTTTTAAGAATCAAGCATTAATTTATTTAAATTTCATATCCTAAGTAGGTTTTCATATATTCAACAAGAGTAGCACGTTTTACTTGTGTACACAAATACTTTTTATTTTTTATTTTTTTATTTTTTTATAATGAAATTTGTATGCAAATTTTTTATTTCTTTCTTTTGATCAACAATCCTCAAATTTTAAAATTGAAGCAGATAAGAGCAAAACAAGGTTTACGTGCACCAGCATTCATCAAATCCTCAAAGAAGGATTTAAAATACACCCATAATGAATTGGGACATAGTGATCACCCACTTTGATGCCCAGCCCTTTAGCATCTCCATTCCATGATTAATAAGAGACTGTTTTTGTGAAGGTGGCTATTTTTGTGAAGTTCAATGACAAGTCTTTTGGTATCAAATATGCAATTTGAATTCGAGCTCTTGTTATGTTGTTTCTTTCTTCCTTCTTATTGTTTATGACATGAACATCAGAGGTATTAATTTATTAAGGAAAAAATCTTAATGGAGATTGTGGCTATTATTTCTCAATTGATATTTGTGTCAATAACATTGTTCACAACCACAAAGATGGCAATGTAATGGTGCTGTATACATGCTTAACTAAAATAATCTTATCACATGTGATTGCCCTCATGAACAATTTGACGAGCTTGATCTCTTTGCCTTCAGCCCCCACCAAAAAAAAAGGGCTTAATTTCTGCAATTTGTCCAGGTTGCAGAAAGTTGATTTATTGGTGGTAAGCAATAAATAAATAAGACTAATTTTATATTGCACTATATGACAGACGGCTTTATATACTTTGCACCCATAGTTGACTGATCTTATGCTTTTTTTTTTTTTTAAATACGTTTTTACTGCTTGAATTAGTTAGAGTTTCCTGAAAATCATGGAATTATTGAAATATATGATTTTGTATGATATAAGATGGCTGGGTTTAGTGAGATTGCAGATAAGTGGTCTAGTGAAATAGACAATTTGGCTTGATCGAATACTCGTTACTTTTGTATACAGCAGAAGTCGAAGTCAAAATTTTGACTTAATTCTATGATTTTTCAATGCCATTATTCTTTTAGCTCGTTTTAAAAGCATTAAGTTATAAATCATGAGTTATTTGATTATTTCAGATGCATATTTCTGTACTATGTCCTAATCTAATGAGGCTCATGCTTTATTGGAAATCTAATCAGATTCTAATTTTTCATTCCTTTTTCTATGTTTCCCTTTCAACCAAATGAAGCTGCAAAGTAAACCCTCAGGCAGATTACTAGTTCTTCACATAGATTTGTTGAGCCAAATTCTAGAAATAGAATTGATAAGCCAAAGCATAGATAGAAACTGTTGCTAGAACATGGTCTCATGCTTTCCACTACATGAATCCACAGAAGCTTCCATTACAAAACAAAGAGGGGTGGGGGGTGGAAATCCAGGCATTGTTTTTGTTATTTGCCATCAGGTTTTATAAAGTTTTTAGTCTATTCTCATTCATTTTTGTTTGCTATTCCCCATCATTCATAGAAAAGCAGACACAAGAGTGATGAATGGCACCATGTCACTATCTAATATATGTTTCAGTTGGTCCAATGACTAATTTCTAAGTTACAGTTCAGATGCTGAGCTGATAAGAACACTCATATCCGGTTTAGCAAATGGTCTTTTAAGCTAAATTGTTGAGTACTGTTTGTGATGCATATAGGAGATGATTTTTAGTGCACTGACCCATCGGGGGATCCAAATGGTACATTTTGGCTACAAGGGTGTCACAGGGTGCACTGTGCCTATAATAGCTTGTGGATGGGAAATTTTAGACATCCAGATTGGGACATGTTCCAATCCACTCATCCTTGTGCTGAATTCTATGCTGCATCCCGAGCTATTTTTGGTGGACCAATTTATGTAAGCGACTCTATTGGAAAACACAACTTTAAATTACTCAAAAGCCTAGTGTTGCCAGATGGGTCTATTCTGCGATGCCAATACTATGCACTTCCTACTAGAGATTGCCTATTTGAAGACCCTTTACATGATGGGAAAACAATGCTCAAGATTTGGAACCTTAACAAAGTAAGCCATTAATATTTACAAGTTCAAGCAAGTTTGATGGTAGCATACCTAAAAGTATATTTTTAAAGCATAATATAATACAATTTAGATTAGACTGCATATTTAGTTCTCAATTTTGAAATTTGTTTCGAAATTATACTTTAAAATTTTTCACTTTAATACATATTCTTTCAAAATTGTTTTAAAATGTCATTATCATTATCTAATGGATGGAAGATTTTGAAGTGGCAAATGGAACTCATATCATGTCATCAAAGTAATCTTGGTTTCCTGAATTTTGTTTGTTATGTCAGCATTTTTCATCCATTGAATGATAGTAAGAACCTTTTTGGAATATTTTAAAGTACAGAGAAATTTTGAGAGACCAAATATGCAATCCAACATATGATTTATATACTGTAATTTTAATATAATTTTTTGTTATTTAAAATTTGTCACAGCACACGGGAGTTTTAAGACTTTTCAACTGTAAGGGGGTGGTGCCCTCAATCCAGGCGAAACAAGAGTGCCTCACAATTTTCACACTTAGTGACCTGTGTTACTAGTCCTAAAGATATTGAATGGAACAATGGAAAGCACCCCATTTCCACAAAAGGGGGGATATATTTGCAGTCTATATGCTCCAAGAAAAGAAGCTGAAGTTGTTGAAGTCATCAGAGACATTGGAGATTTCACTTGAGCCATTGTTTCTCCAGTGACAGTCTTGCCCAAACAAATAATCCAATTTGCTCCAATTGGATTAGTCAACATGCTGAACTGTGGTGGTGCAATTCAGTCAGTTGAATTTGATGATGATGAGACTTTGGTAAGAGTTGGAGTCAGGGAAGTGGAGAAATGAGAGTGTTTGCATCAGAGAAACCTATGAGTTGCAAGATTGATGGAGTAGGTGTGGAATTTAGTTATGAAGATAAGATGGTCACAGTGCAAGTTCCCTGGCCTAATTCCTCAAGATCATCCCTTGTTGAGTACTCATTTTGAGTTCATGGTGCAACCGCTGGAGTTCAACATTGGAAGCGTGGTTAAATTTACTGCTAACTTTTTTCACCACTTTCTCTAGAGAGAGCAAGTGCTTTTGTTCATTTTCAATGACCTGCAAACTTATGAAAATAACGTTTTCCCTACAAGTTATATTATCCTTACAATTGTTTGCTAATTTGCTTGGAGACGGGGATAAGATGCCATAAGGGGACACGTGTTTGATGTTATAGGACTGTGTAGCAACATGTCCTTAAAAATTTGGGTTGTATCTTGTAACTTGTTCATGTCTCCACACTTTCAAATATGTTTAGCTTGCTAGTGTGACTCTGTACTCTGGAAAAAACTTAATTATGAACTGTTTTTAAACTTCAAATGTTATAATGCAGTATCTTTCTGTGTCACAAAAGTTGCCGCTAAAATCTGTTATGGTTGTGCATGTCCTACTATAGAATAATTTGCTACTTTTTAAAAACTCATATTTAATAGTAAATTAAATATGCACTTACCTAAATATTTTAAGATTATAGTGATGCTCATACTGGCATTGAAAGCAGTCTTGCCATGCTTTTCAGCTTTGAAAACTGGTGGCCATATTTAAGGTTTGTGGGATAATACTTGATAGGCAAACTGAGAACTGGATTCCTTTGTTTATTGAGGCTCAGACAATGTTTCTTTGAAGTATATAACCTGTTCTAAGTGCATCTTTGAAAGTTAATGGGATTGGTTAGGCATCAGTGTGGAAATTCTGAGCTAGTTATACCTAGAAATTTGTGTTTTCTTAGGCTTGCACACAGGCAATTTTTGTTTGCCTTGTCTTTATCATATGTAGTCTTATGAAAATATGCAAGATTTTTTTTTTTTTTTTTGGTGGTAACAATACATTTCCGAATGTCATCCACATTCTTGATCTTGAATGGCTAATTGCCACTATTTCCAAAAATATTAGTCATCCTGATTCCTCTATTTGGTTACCTTACTGCTGTGACAGTATTGTTTCTGATAACATCAATATAATCCTTGCTTTTACCCTTTCATGGTTTCTTGATTCTAAAAATGTTTATCCTCTATCAATTGGAAATTTCGTAGATAAATGTTTCATTATTTGGTTTCTTTGGGAAAGAAGTGTTCTCTTTTTTGTTAATTGTTTAAATTAACTAACAGAATTGGTATGGTGGTTGATTTGACAGGCTAGGAGATTATTACTAGATCCTGCAATTCATGAAGAGTTTACACGTTTAAAGGTTTGTAAAACTCCTTCATTAGATATGGGTGTTATTACCCAAGTATGGACGTGCTCCTTCTCTTTTCTTTTTGGTTATGAACAGCAATGACTTTATTGCAAAAAGGAAGACGGTCATTGTGACCAATGCTCATGTCTAAGATATGGTCATTTGTTGATCCATTGATGTAGGGCATTGTGACTAATGCCCACGTCTTTTTACATTCAATTGACTGATGAATTTGCTGTGTGAATTGATTTATGTAAAAAGGAATAGGGATCATATTTAAATCCGAACAAATAATAAGGCTTTGACCTAATTTTCTTCATGGTCACCTCACGGATTGATGGAGGGCATTTATATGCTCCGCTCCTAGGTCAAATATAAAATTTCAATTTTGAGTTTTTTATATGTTGAAGTACACTAAATTTCCATATGCAAAGTTTAGAAAGCAGAGGCAATAAATGAAATAAAAGCAGGGGTTCCATTAATAACCCAAGGTTGCTTCTAGTCCTTTGGGGACCATAACTTGAAATCACACAGTATCTGCATTTAGAAAGAAAATGGTAATAATTTCTTTGTTTACATTTCATGCCATTTTCTACCATATCTGATTGTGATTGCTGTTAATTGTTTTAATAAGATTTCTGATTTGAAGTTATACTTTTGTTGTTTTCTGTTACTTTAGAGCACCCCAAAGTGGCTCAGTATTTGTCTTTTGCTTTTAGAAAGTCTGTTTATGTTTACTTGTGATGCCATAATGCTAGAATTTGGTTGAGGAGAAGGAGAAAGAGCTGAAGGAGAAACAGGATACTATTTCTGCACTCAGTTTCACTCCACAAAGCAAGATGGGTAAGATGCTGATGGCTAAATGCGGGACTCTGCAAGAGGAAAATGAGGAGATTGGAAATCTAGCTTCTGAAGGAAAGGTGCTGCAACTGCATTGCATTATAGTTCCTGTCATCATACTTCTCAGTTTGTATC
The DNA here is from genome assembly GCA_023621385.1 of Quercus gilva. Lineage (NCBI taxonomy): Eukaryota > Viridiplantae > Streptophyta > Magnoliopsida > Fagales > Fagaceae > Quercus > Quercus gilva. The sequence continues at coordinate 8,889,213 of CM042482.1, read as the reverse complement.
AATTTTCATTTTGGCCTTGAGAAATTTTTTATTATATTATATTTATGTTTCTTCTATGAGAAACGGAGACATGATTTCGTGCATGAGCTGGCATTAAGGGCGGTTTTCCGGGGGTGGGGGTTAGGGGATAGGTGGTATACGATAAGAAACACTTTTACTCCTGATTCTATATGGTTAAGGAGGATTATGCACAAACTTAAGTAAACCAATTTAATATAGTTCATAGTATGATGTTAACTTATGTTTCCAGAAGTGATTGATTTTCCTTATGCTAAACTCTTGGTTAACTTGATTTTTCTCTACATTTTGTTGTCAGATGCATGAGTTAGCAATGCAACTTGCTTTGCAGAAATCTCAAAATGCAGAACTCAGTAGCCAATTTGAAGGTTAGTGCTTAGTATATATCGACTGTATGTATATTTATTTCCTTGGCTGGGTTTCAATTATAATAGATGCCTAAGTATCAAGTAAATTAAAAGACTCCAATCATTTACAGTTACATAGGAAAATACCTTTTTAACTTTCAGATACTGTATAGTTAACATTTTAGGAGTTCTTTTCTACTTATTAAAATTAATATGACTTATTAGTAACTAAACAATTTTTTATTTATTGAAGTCTTCATGCAAATATCTTAACGCAATCAATCCTTTTTGAGGAGAAGACATTCTGTTTGTAAAAGACCTATAGAATATTCATTTCTAATGAATAAGGTGCATCCCTCTTTCTGTTTTCTTTGTCAAATTGCTAGAATTATGATCCCACCACAATTCCAATCCGGATAGAACTCAAATTGTCGTCACAATTAATCTTCACTTTCAGTTTCTGTGGCATCAAACATTTAGTTCCCTTTGCTTTTTTGTTCATAAGAAAATAAGGGAGATTGTTAAGGGTACACTTTCGTTTTGTGCATTAAGCTGAAACCAATGTTGCTATACCATGGTTTTCAAAGTTCATGCTATATTGATTCTCTTTGTTCTATTGCGTGTAGGACTGCACAAACATATGGAGGGGCTTACGAATGATGTGGAAAGATCAAATGAAATGGTTTTCATCTTTCTTTCATTTCTTAATTTACTTGGAGTAAATTTTGCAGTTTATTGTTATGTTAGTGTTTATATGCTTATATATAACATATTTCCAGGGGTAACTGAAAATAGACATGTTTCCCCACAGAATCATGATTGCATAATTGTATTATACCAATTTTCTGGGTCAAATATCTTCTTGTTGATGATTGATGCTATATGATTGCCTTTTTTTGACATTTATAGGATAATCAATTATAGCCGGAATCTTTAGGTTAATCTGTAATTTGGCTTTAGATGCTTTGAACTAAACGAAATATTGGTAAAGGTGATCTAAATGTAACCGTGTTATATGAGTGATCATAAAAAATATTGTGTGTCTATTGCAGGCGCTTATCTTGCAAGAAAAGCTAGAAGAAAAAGATCAAGAGATTGAAAGGCTGAAGAATGAGGCGCAACAAAAAAGCGTAATTGAGGAGGAAATGGAGGAAAAAACTGATTCGGCTCCTATCCGGAAAGAGAGAGATGATTGATGGGGAAACCAACAACTGAGTTATTCAATGCATTTTTGTAGGATTTAATTAATTTATTCCCCTTCCATTTGTGATTTGTAAATTAAATATTATGTAATTCTTTTTGGTGACATTTATGCTTTTCATCTTCAATCTGCACCACCACCAGGTTAGTGGATGAGGTAACATCATCTTGAATTTTAGGTTCCCTCATCCCAAATACAAGATTTTACCAGTGAATTGGACCGGTTGAACCACAGATGGGTCTAACGCCTGCCTGACCTGTTTGGCAGTTATAAGTCTCACTGCCCTTTTTTAAAAATCTAGTAAAAAATTTAGTATTAGAATCAGGTACTGGTGCATTGTTGAGTAGATTTCTTCCTGCCCATTAGAAAACGAGAGCAATGTTTATGCTTGTATGCCACAAAAGTGTGCATTGTTTTGCTATAAACTAGAGAGAGAGAGAGAGAGAGAGAGAGAGAGAGAGAGCTGAAAAAAAAGAGCTAAACGCTTGTAATTGCCTTAACAGTTGGGACTACACTTATGCTGGATATGTCCAGTTATCTCAATGGTGCTTTGCTATTTCGTGAGGCCACCCCAATCCAGTGTTACCAACATTTCCAACTGCTTGTATTGGTTCCGCCATCCCCCTTTGTAGTGCTGCCAAGTCCCTACCCCTGCAGATATTACAAAATGAAATGTCAACATAGGGAGTGAGTTAACAAAATCAGCATGTAGATTGTCTTAGATGTCAAATTGGAGGACCATTTCCATCCATTCAAGTCGTCTTTCCTTCATCAAACACCAAACCCCAACCCCAATCATCAATCAAAAACCAGTAATAATGTGTGCTAGTGTTAGCCAAGTGACACTATTTGCCTAGAATCAAGAATATCATCAGTTGTTACAGTTTTCTTCTAAGCAGATTTCCAACAAAAAAACGCTAATATTGTGATGAGAACATACCTCCTTCCAGTCCATGCCTTCCAGAAGTTTTCTGGCGTAACTACCAGCTCCAAACGACATATTCAAGGCCTTGGCTGCAGCTTCTTCTGTATTGGCAGAAGCATATGATGATGACTGTTCATCTTCATCAAACTTTGAATTCTTTTGTCCAGGGCCCACTCCAAAACCCCCATGCAAGGTTCTTCTCTCGGCAGCTCTGTCCCTATACACATGGATTCTCTGCTGGAGATACAGTAGGGACAAATCAGGGGTTAAACAAGGTGGATTGTGAAAAGGATGCATATAATCCAGAAGATCATATCTAAATGTATATTGTTTCAAACATATAGAACGTTTCTCACAAATAGAATATGCCTAATCACCCAAAAATCCAAAACTTTTAACTAGCTAGTATGGGTCTGGTACCTTCGGATCAAAATCTAACACTAGTGTAAACAATAAACATAATATCTAGCATCTGATAAAAGCATTAAGACATCACTGATAGCTCTTAGCAATGCCATTCCCTTATCAATACTCAAAACTCTCTTCTTTTGGTATTATGAGTTACTACTTGACGCCATAAACTAGCATTGCATACGCCAACCATCTTCTTCAAGGGAATGCTCAAATAGCATTGCATACGTCCATGGAAAAACTTCAAATTTTTACATGCATGTGATGCCATTACTTATATGAACTCATGTTTATCTGTTAAATCTATTAAAGGACTCACTCTTGCCATTACGTTATGTGCTTCTATTTTCTATGCTCTTCTGATATACCTTTGTTTGTTGACTAGAATAAGATTAGGTATGGTTTCAGCACATCAACTTCAAATCCAAGCTTTTAAGATAAACAAGTTACCTGTCCAGATGCGGAAAGATTATCTAGTAATGTAGACAAATCTTTGCTGGTGGATACTCCCTCTGCAGTTTTTGATACATGGTTTCCACTAGATTTAGAGAATGGGAGAGAGTGACTATCTACTGATAATTCAGGGAATCCCCAATCTTTTGTTGGGTTGGAAGAATCATAAGTTGACAATGAAGCTAGGTATCTTGCATTTGGTGTCCGCAACTTATAAACTTGACCTGAAAGAAGGAAATTTCATATGAGTTCAAAATCACACTATTTTCAACAAACTGCGAAATATCTTTATCATTCGCCATCCGCTTCAGCAAACAAATGAATACAGGCCAATAAAGAACGACCTGGCATATAATGTAGAAGGTTTGTGTATGTTGTCAAATGAAAAGAGGTAAATGCAAACCTGACGTGACTCGTACCAGATCAAGATGTACTTCACATATTGGGGCAGTTTTTAGGAGACCACCACCTAAAGGCATGGACGGATGACGCTTGACAGACCTTCTCACTAATCTTCCAACCAGCCTCACCACCTCACCTTTTCCATCCTTTCTGGTCCCTGTAACCTTTTCCCAGTCCCATAAATCCACAACTTCAAATTCTGGCATTGGCTCTTCCCCAGATTTAATGACTTGACCATATTGTGCTCGCCAGTTTTCTTCATCCCATGACACACCTAATCCACAAATGCTTGTGTTAATCCATGTGTCAAAATTTTGGATCACCAATTTCTTGTACAGGTTAATGACCCAAAAATTGTACAGATCAACTATCTAAACATCCATTTAGGATGGTTTGACAATCAACAGAGAAACTTTAGAAACAATCTTATATGGATTTAAATGGTTGATGTTCAAGCAAATGTCAGGTTATTGGTTCTTGGAGAGACAAATGGCTGATACTTGCTAGGATAACATAGGTGAGGTTTACCTGTATACATGTGGATGGTGTTTATATTTGGATGGACAAGCCACTTAATAGAGATAACAATAAACCTGATGTTAATAATATTATAATGAAAATGGACATCAAGCACTTGATTATTAGCAACATCATACTGGCCATACCTTCATCTAAGACATTTCCACTTGAATTAGTTACATCACAATGGTTCTCTGGACACCATTCTCCTTCCAGCTCATAAGCATCACTGGTCCCTGCAATCCCATGAATCAAGCCAATTTAGGCCCTATCCCAGATCGGGTAGTCTATAAAAAAAAAAAAGAGGATTTGGGACTAACCTTCAGCAGGTAGCGCATCATCTGTTTCCAAGGGCATCATCAAATGATCAGAATCAGTAACTACTGGCTTGGAATAACCAGACAAATAAAGCTCAATAAGTGTATCTTCTAACCTAAAAAATTAAATAAGATATAGTCAGGACAGCGATCATGATGTGATGAGCTGATAATGAATAATAGGAACTGAGATGCTTAAAGTAGCATACCATTCCGATGGAGGAGGTGGATTTTCAGGTTCACTACTGTTGGAGCACTCTTTGTCGCCTGTTAGTAACAATTAGTTAATTGATCAAATTCAATGCATTTAATCCAGAGTCATCAAGCACTTATTTGAAATTGCATAGAAGGAGATTCAAACCCAATTCTGAAGAATATTAAGTGATCTGAATACATCTGATGGAAACCATATGGGACTAAAAAGAACCTATAGATTTTACAAGATTAATGCAATTTTTTTTGGCCAATATGCTATTACAATGGACTTCTACAATAAATTGACCCAATTGATATTCAAAATAGCTCCAAAGCACAAACTTAAGGTACAATCACTAAGGCTTGTCAGGTCACAATGCCTATAATAAATCACATTGTGGTTTCCATGATAATAATCATTCTTTGAAATGGAAACAGCATAATATACAAACTTCTTTACAACAGTTGGCATGCTCACCTAGCCTGTTTTCATCAGGAGTAGTCTCTATACATTGGTAAACTTCACATTCATCTCCCTGGAATGCATGGCAATTTTCATTGCTGCCACATCTAAATGTTTCATCTTGACAAGGATTATCATAACCTGTTTCTTTGTTCTGATCAATTTCACCTTCACCACTCTGAGAAAAAACAACAAAAACTAACATCGAGAACATTACATAACACAATCCTCTCTATCAAAAACAACCAGAATACTACCTTTTCAGACTCCATAAGCACATAATTTCCATTCTCAAACTTGTAATAAAGCCCATCTCTACCACTATAGTACCATCCAGCAACTGGGTCATGGTAAAATCCACTACTGCATCAAAATTAAGACCCCAAAAACATTATAAATAAATATAAGGGCAACAACTTATGACCAAGCAACAAACTTTAAGGATACATAAAAATTGAAATACTTTGATTTAACCAAAGATGAAATCTTTTTGACAATTTGAGAATCCTAAATTAACGAAACTACAAAAAAAAAGGGGGGGGGGGGGGTTGTGTTTTTGAGTAGTAAAGAAAAACCTGGCATGGAAATAGCGCTAAGAATTCTCGTCCCAAACAAAGGAGCAATCGTCTGGTTCAGAGGTACCCATCATTTGTTTTTGCTTTGTTTCTCAATAGTCAATAATTGAGTTGCAGAGATTTGAAGTTCAGTGTTAATATTAGAAGTAGAAAGCCACAGGCCCATAGGCATTGAAGCTCTGAGTCTGGGTCGCCTTGGAACTCGGAGGTTATGGAGAACGTTGTTTTTTGGTCTGGGCTGAGGCTTGCTGCAAAACAGTGTCCAAAATTGAGTTTGGGCTGAAATTGAGCTTTAGATTGACTGAGTTGGGCCCAAAACCCTTTAACTACTTTTTTGAATTGGGCTAAATCTAGGCTCTATGTCCATGGCTCGATGGCCTATAAGAGCATTTTCATCAACACTCTCAAATGCTATAAATGCTAAATTTTAGCATCAAAAGATCAAAAAGTATACTCCATCAAAGCTCTTAAATTCTATTCATTTTGCAATCCAGCTACGGTGGGCTGCTAGAGATAGCAGTCCACTGTAGCAAGATTGTAAAAAAAAAATTATCTGTTTAATAAAGAGAGAGAAAGAGGACAGAAAGAGAGAGAGAGAGGAAAAATAAAAAATGAATAAAAAATAATAAAGAAAGAATATTTAAATGGAGTGTTAAAAAAAAAATAGAAGTTTTGATAAAAGAGATATTGTAAAATGATGTATTATATATTATAAAATTAGTTTTTGAGATGATAAATGCTAAATTTTTTAGAAATGTTGATGGGAATGCTCTAAAAGGGGCCTACGTCGTCTGTCCATGAAAAGAAAAGGTATTGTTAAAAAGATCTACTAGTATTTAAAAGTTTAAGGTGGTTACTTAAATGGTTTTATATGATACCCACTAATGTAATTTTTGATAAAGCATTACAACGTTAAGGTAATGATTGGTTAATGTTGAATTTTATACCTTAATCAATTGACTTTTAATAAGGAATCGAGTCACTTTCAATTTAAAATGTATGTATTACTAAAGGTGTCTTGGATTCTCTGAATTTACTAGTAGTAGCATATATATACGTACACACGCACGCGCGCACACACACACACACACACACACACACACACACACACACACATATATATATTAGTTTTGCTACTTCTATAAAAAAGATAGCTATTTGCGACGAAACTTTTTTGACGACCACAAAAAGCCATTGGAAAATCTTGTTTTAGCCTCCTTAAAACAAGTGCATATAATGAGTGCATGAGGGTCTCTGTTAACATGAAGAGAAATTATCTTATCCATTCTGCATATGTATTATCTCTTTTATCATGCATGAATCTTATATAATTATTAAATCAACATTACATATGAGGGATGATGCATATACAAAATAAGAGACTAAAATGTTTAAAATCACAAAAGAGAATGACTTGGATTTGGAAATATACAGTAAAGACTAAAATAGTCCATGAAAGTAGTATTAAAATTTTTCTATAATAGCCCATTAACAAATGCCTAAAGACATCCATTGACAGGAATCTTGTTTTAGTTGTCTCTTTAACTTTTTTTGTAGGATTTTGAATCATCAATCTGTCATTTCTTTTCAAATAAGGAAAAGTTATTTTATATAAATCCAACATATGCATATCATATCTTTCTAGCTATCATGTGTGATCAGTCTTATACAATTGTTGAAACGAAGTGATGTGCAAGGAGCAGTGGCGGAGGCAGGATTTCAAGTTAGGAGGGGCAAGATTAAAAGACAACGAGGGGCAAGATTAAAAGACAAGATTGAAAGTAAAATTAATCTAAGAAATATTAATCAATACTAATAACAAAATAAATAAATGACTATATGCCAAAGTCATTGTCATACATAATCTAATATAAAATTTTACTTTAATTCATTTTTTTTTTCATTTCTAATTAAATTTACTCAATTGCAAAATCTATTTCAATACAAGCTCATTTAGAATTTGACTTAGACATATTACTATGAAGTTGTATATGTTGGTTAATGCCATGAATGCTTTTAAAATGTTATGTAGACATTTGAGTTTATAGCAAAAACTTTGGGTTTTATTTATTTATTTTATTTATTTATTTATTTTTAGATTAGCAAAAACTCAGGTTGAAACTGAAAATGGTTGATTATAAGAGAAAAAAATTGTAAATAAGAAGTGGACTAGTGAGATGCTACAGTTTGGTATTACTATATATTTTTTTTCCCAGTCTTATTCAGTGAAAGTTGTGTGCAAAGCCAATGTACTAGTAAGTGGGACCCATTGTTTAATAAAAGTGCTGCTTCAGTGCTTTTTGAATGTAAAACTGTTTTCTTGTTGACAAGGTAGCTATACATATATACTAGTAAAAACCAAAAAGTTGTTTCTGTCAGGAGGGGCAAATAAATACATAGAGAATTTCTGAGAAGGTAAGGGGGGCAGCTGCCCCCCTTGGAACCCCCCTCCCTCCGCCCCTAGCAAGGAGGATACACATAGGTTGAGTTTGGATTGCATTGAAAAGTTTCTGTGGGTCCTATATACTGTTCACAGGACCCGCAAGTATGGAAAAACGTAAATTTAACTTTAAAACTGAGTTTCACGGTACTATTCATACATGTAAAAATTATTTCACTATAGTATTTTCAGTTTTCAGTTTTTAACAATAAACAGTATCTAAACAAACTCATACTAACTTTGATATATAGTACCACGGTATCAGTATGGAACTTGGTGATCCTCCTCAAAGATATTAAGATAAGAACCCTCATCATCATGGATATCAATGTCTAGACACTAGATAATTATGCTTTTGGTGAGATTAAGTTAATGCATGTGAAATCTGTACGTGTGCTAAAATAAGGGGTAACCCTTGTTTCTCATTTCATGTCTTTGGCCAAGCAGTGGTGTACGGTTTGGTTGGTGAGATTGAATGTGTACATTTTTTGAGAATGGTATGCAACCTCTACGTGGCCACAATTCTCGAGCTTTTTTGGAATAAAAAGGAAGATGAGATGTCACAAAACTACTGAGAGTTTAGCTTTTAGGTGCGTGTCACAGGCTAAATACCCTTCATACCTACTCCCCCCCCCCAGTTGATCCCCACGTATATATGTTTAGTTGTGTACGTGTGAGTTCACCTACTTTCTTATTGTTGTTCATATAGGCTGTGTTTGTTCTTTGTGAACACCTGGCTAAGTTAAATGTACTCCAACTGTTCTCAAAGTAGCCTAGTAAGTAATGGCCCACTATATATATATACGTCTCACTTCCAATCTACCACCTCAAATACTTGTGAATGTGATGCTGTATTAAGCTCAATTTACCACCTCAAATATGAAAATATTTTGAAATTTATTATATTTGTAGTGTTGTTGTTTCTTGATATGAAATGAAGTCATATTAAAAGCATAACATTTTTCATAACAGATGAATTATCAAGTTTTTATTGATTGTTATTTAAACACTATTTATATAGCTTTATTATTTATCATTCACGACTTGCAAAGTTGCCACATCCACCATTATAAAATATTTTTGTTATAACTTGTATTTATCTAGAGTTGTAGGAAATGAGTGAATGTGAATCCACCATATATGTATTGATTAGACTTGTATGAAATGAACGAACGTGAATCCATATTGTTTTAGGAGAAAAGCCAAAAAGGCAAAAAGAAAAAAGAAAAAAAAAAGAAAGATGTAACAAAACAAAACAAAACAATCTCTATTTAAGAAAAGTACAAAATTTTCTTTAAATTCTTATATGACATAATATTTTGTTATTATTTGCATGAGTCTAGACTCTTACGAAATGAGTGAATGTAAATCCACCATATTGTTTAGACTAGTAAGAACTATGAAATGAGCGAACGGGAATCCATATTGTTTTAGGAGAAAAGCCAAAAGGAAAAACAAATTAAAGAATAAGCCAAAAAAAAAAAAATTCTATTTAAGAAAAACACAAAGTTTTTTTTAAATTATTATATGGCAACTCTTGATAGGCCACAAACGAATTGACCCCTTGTGATTAATTAACAAATTAATTTAACCAAGTTGATTAATTAAGTTAATTAACATGCAATTGGGTGGCAGCACAAACAAATCACCAATAAACTAAATATGCAGCGGAAAATAAATAATACAGTGATTTGTTTACGAATGGGAAAAATCTAACGACAAAAACCCCATCGGGTGATTTCAGGTCACCACTCTCGAAACTCCACTATTATCACAACAAGCAATTACAAGTAAAGGAATCTCAAGTACTTTACCAACCTACAGTTGAACCCTTACCCCAATATCCAATTGGACTTGTTTTGTAGTAACAGCTTTGTCTTTTGATGCACGACTCCTAAGTACGTGACTAATCAATTTGTCCAGATCCCAGTACGCGACTTCAATCACAACTAAAAAAGATGGTTGGCTGCAAAGTTCTTCAGTTCATCCACATGATGAAGATCAAGAAGATGCTTGGTCACAAAACCCAAAAGTGCACATACACAGCAACTTCTTCAGAAGAGATGAACAAGGGGAGAACTTTGTCTCCGGTTACAAATGCTTGAATAGAATTTGCTCAATGCTTGTGCAACTTGTATCTCTATCGACGGCCCTTAAAACAATCATTTTATATGTCTAGGGTTAGGAGAAAAGAAGGCCCAAAGACACATTCACGGATTCCAAGAAATCAGATTAGAAATTCTGATTTTATAAACCTCGACAGATAGAAGCTGTTAAGAAGCTGTCGAGCAGGTGTCAAGCTTACGGGCTGAAACAGCTTACTTAAGCTCGATAGATGCAGCTGTCGAGCTTTAATGATTTTGCACTTTCAGCTTGTTTTCTTAAACAGATTTGAAGGCTTCCACACTTGATCTTGAAACATAGTTTCTCGGAGTATTTCAACACATCTTAGATCTACCTAATTACAAGTAAAGTGCGTTTTGTCAAAGGATTAGCCAACTACATAAATATTGACATATGTTCTTAACATGAATTACATATGTTCTAACAATCTCTCCCTTTGGCAATCCGTGACAAAACCAGAATAAACAAATGAACATATGAGAGAAGTCATAAATCACTCAACTCATACTCACTTGTTAACTACAATAAAATCTATCCTAACACAAACTCTTGAAAAACTTTGCAAGAAAAAAGTTTATGGCAAGTAGACTTTGACAACCTGTATTTCTAAAACACTTTAAACAAAACTCATCAAGGCATCTTGTGTGAACCAAAAATAATAGATTGCATACAAATAAAGAATCATGTGTATAAAGAGAGAAAAGAAACAACACATGTAGAGGTGGGTGAAAGAAACATACATCCACATATAGAAAGAACTAAGTACAATGCATGTCAGTAAATGGTCACAAGACCCAATGTACATGAACAATGTATCTAAAAAGAAAGAGAAGAAAAGATACATCATATCCTCACTACATCCCTCAAAACACATAACAACACTCCCCCTAACAAAAATGTCCTATACTACTAACTCTCCCCCTAAGTATGACTATTCTCATATCCAAAACTGCTCTGATACTTCTAACTCTCCCCCTAAGTACAACTGCTATGATACCACTTGTTGAAAAATTTAAACCCCGGTTGATAGAATTAATAAGTTTTAGACCTAAGTTGTTAATTAGATTTATTATTAATAAAACTTATTAAAACAAATAAACATTAATATCATGTCAAAATTATGCAGCGGAAAAATAAATAAGACAAGATATGATGACCCAAGAAAACCAATGAAACCAACCAGTTTCACATTAAAAAACTTGAGGAGAAACCTTCCCGAAAAGCAATCCACTATAGTAAAGAGACGTTTCAGATCTAGTACAAAACCTTTGTCCCTAGACTCTACAATTCCCGTAGATGAACTTATAGCAGAAACCTTCTACCGCTTTAGAACCTTTGAAATTTTCAATATATGAACGCCACCCTTTTTGTTGTATACCCGATAGGCCTTACTTGTAGAAGAGTAATCCAGAAATATATCTTCATCACTCAGAGAGTCAAACTTTCCCACATTTTCTTTATCATTGAGGATGAAATAAGTACTTCCAAAGATTTTGAAATACTTCACATTTGGCTTCCTTCCTTTTCATAACTCATAGGGAGTCTTTTTGGTATCGAGTCTGAAGTACACCCAATTAACCGTATGACATGCAGTGTTCACGGCCTCTCCCCACAAATTTCTAGCCACATCTTTGTTGTACAACATGGCTCTGGCCATTTCTTGAATAACCCTATTCTTCCTTTCTACCACGCCATTTTGCTGAGGAGTAATAGGAGTAGAGAATTCTTGAGATATGCCTGATCTTGTGCAAAAGGACTCCATATAAGAGTTCTCGAATTCTTTACCATGGTCACTTTGTATTCGATCTATTTTTAGATTCTTTTCATTCTGCAGTCTTGTGCACAAGGCCTCAATATGCTCAGGAGCATCAGATTTGGATCGTAAAAGAATGACCCAAGTGTATCTAGTGAAGTCGTCTACCATAACCATGATGTATCTCTTACCACCAAGAGACTCGGTTCTAGGTGGACCCGTAAGATCTAAATGTAGAAGCTCTAATGGCCTAGATGTAGTTGATGTCTGTGTACCTAGATGCTTAGCTTTTGTCTGTTTTCCAAGCTGACATGGTCCACACCCTACATTGCTTATTCTACTAAGCTTTGGTATCCCTAAGATAGATTCATGCTTAGATACAATAGAAAGATGTTTGTAACTAGCATGTCCCATTCGTTGATGCCATAGATCTTCATTAGGCAAACGAATGTTATTGCACACAATATCAGCATTAGGAACCAATCCATAGTAGTTATCTAAAGTGCGAATACCACTAATGAGCTTCTTTCCAGACTCATCCATGACAAGACACTTTCCTTTTGAGAATAGTACCATGAAGTCTTGATCACATATCTGACTTATGCTCAACAGATTCACTCTTAAACCTTCTACATAAAGAACATTTGCAATGTCTGGCAATCCAGGTAGAGAGATGATTCCTTTCCTTTTAATCTGTGACTTGCTCCTATCACCAAAGGTGACATTTCCACCTTTCTTAGACTCGAAAACCTTGAAGAGAGATCGGTTTTCAGTCATGTGTCTTGAGCAACCACTGTCAAGGTACCACAAACATGTGTCCATCACTTTAAATGCGGACTTCATCATAAAACACACTTCGTGCTTAGATGACAAATCAGTGGGAATGGTGCTTTCTCTCAACTGCCTTTTATGAGCTAAGCCTTTAACTTTTACTCTTCTCAGACGAACTATTTTGCACATTTTCATTTCGAGACAGTCTAGTTTCTTCTTAGCCAAATTGAGATCTTTTCCAATAGTCATCATAAAAGAATTCAAATAACTTTTAGACTTGTATTTTCTGAGACACTCAAACAAATAGTGGTTAGAAAAACAAGATGTATTTGAAAACAAAGATCTTTTCAAGCCGGTTACAGCCATGACAACAGTGGTTAATAGATCAAACACAGCAAAGATTATCCTAATCAAAGTGTGCCTACTCTGATACCACTTGATAGGCCACAAACGAATTGACCCCTTATGATTAATTAATCAATTAATTTAACTAAGTTGATTAATTAAGTTAATTAACATGCAATTGCGTGGCAGCACAAACAAATCACCAATAAACTAAATATGCAGCGGAAAATAAATAACATGGTAATTTGTTTACGAATGGGGAAAACCTAACGGTAGGGGTGTGCATGGGTCGGGTTGGGTCGGGTTGAGGGAATTTTTTGACCCGACCCACCATGGTGGGTCAAAAAAAATTCGACCCAACCCAACCCATCACATAAATTCAACCCGACCCAACCCGACCCATGTGGGTCGGGTTGGGTCGGGTTGAACCCATGGGTTTGAAATTTTTTTATTATTATTATTAAATTGAGTAAAAAAAAAATATAAATATTAATATATTAAAAAAACCCAAAGATTAGTATCGATGTAATTCCTTAAGGGCAAACAACACCAATAACTAAACAACAATAATAATTTACTAGAGTTTGTGTGAACTAATTGGCTTTATATAGGATAGGAAGAGTTGGTTATTTTAAAATTTTTATTAATTATATAATACATATTATATATATAATTAGTATTAGTAGGAGGAACTGAGGAAGTATTGCTCTACAGCTGGTTTTTTTTTTTTTTTTTTTTTATATTATTAAATATAATATATATATATATAAGTGCCCTAGTTTTTTAAAAAAAAATTTAAATATATAATATATTTTAAATATATATTAAATATGGGTGGGTCGGTGGGTCGGGTCGGGTTTGGCGGGTTTGTAATTTTATGACCCAAACCCAACCCGACCCGCTATAAAAAAATTTTTTGTAACCCAACCCAACCCACCAAGGCCTAAAAACCGACCCAACCCGGTGGGTCGGGTTGGGTCGGGTCGGATTTGGCGGGTCGGTGGGTTTTCTGCACATCCCTACCTAACGGCAAAAACCCCAACGGGTGATTTTCAAGTCACCACTCCCAAAACTCCACTATTATCACAACAAACGATTACAAGTAAAGGAATCACAAGTACCTTACCAACCTACAGTTGAACCTTTACTCCAATACCCAATTGGACTTGTTCTGTAGTGACAGTTTCCCCTTTTGATGCACGGCTCCCAAGTACATGACTAACCAATTTGCGTGGGTCTCAGTACACGATTTCAATCACCAACTAGAAAAGATGGTTAGCTGTAAAATTTTTCAGTTCATTCACACGATAAAGATTAAGAAGATGCTTGGTCACAAAACTCAAAGGTGCACATACACAGCAACTTCTTCAGAAGAGATGAACAAGGGCAGAACTTTGTCTCCGATTACAAATTGCTTGAACAGAGTTTGCTCAATGCTTGTGCAACTTGTATTTCTGTTGATGGCCCTTAAAACAATTATTTTATATGTTTAGGGTTAAGAGAAAAGAAGGCTCAAAAACACATTCACGGATCCCAAGAAATCAAATTAGAAATTCTGATTTTATAAATTTTGACAGATAGAAGCTGTCGAGAAGCTGTCGAGCAGGTGTCGAGCTTACGGGATGGAACAACTTACGGTCTGGAATAGCTTACTTAAGCTCGATAGATGCAACTGTCGAACCAGCTGTCGAGCTATAATGATTTTGCACTTTCAGCTTGTTTTCTTGGACAGACTTGAAGGCTTCTACACTTGATCTTGAAACATAATTTCTCGAAGTATTTTAACACATCTTAGATCTATCCAATTATAAGTAAAGTGCGTTTTGTCAAAAGATTAGCCAAGTACATAAATATTGACATATGTTCTTAACATGAATCACATATGTTCTAACACGTTTTGTAGTATAATGTCGATCACTTTCTTAGGTTCTATTTCACTTTATAATCTAAAAGAAAACGTGAAAGAAATTAAAATTGATGAGTGATATAGAATACTACCCATAAGGTATCTTCGAAATGAGTATAGATCCCTCAATTCAGTCAATTGGTTCTGTGGTCGAGGATACTTTGGACTCTCTGATTGAGTGATTTCTGGTCCTGAATTATAGGACTGCAATCTTGTCTCTTTTTCTCCTTTTCTTTTACTGTTAATATAGCTAGGAATATATTTGTGGCTTTGCTTTTACGTAGCTCCTTGGATCTTTTTCTTTTACTGTTGAATTTTGGAATGTATCTACTATTCTGTGGCTTTGCTTCCTCTTTCTAGAGTTCCTTAGAAGTTTCTAGTTTTTTTTCCCCCTCAACGGGAGTTCTGATTGGTTGTGAATTGAAAGTTCCTACTCAAAAAGAAAATATAAAGAAACCCACAATTATAAAAGAAAGAAATTAAAATAAGAAAAAGTTTATTCCACCCACGTACCCCAACCAATGGCTATTTATATGAGGAATGACATTGAAATATATTTAGTCCTTATTTATTTCTAAGTCAGAACATAAATTTTTTTTTTTAAAAATTGTCAAGAAAATAATTAAATAGACTAGTTTTTTTGTTTTTGTTTTTGTTTTTTTGCTTTTGTTTTGCTTTTAATAACAGGTGGGGTGAGGGTTTCAAATCTAGATACTCCCACAAAGAGAACCAAATAATCAGGAGCATATTGGCATGGTTATATGGTTAAAATCGCATCACTAATAAGATGGGAATCATTATTCAAATCACGTAAGCTTTGCATGACTAAGAAAGTGTTGATCGACTATTAAAATTACCAAGATATGTTCGGCTTTGAAATGACATAGGGATGTTCATAGTTTTTTGAAGAATTATTGTTCCTAGTTCATTCCTTTCATTGGAGTGATACATGGGAATAATTGTCACCTCTTTTTTTTTTTTTTTTTTAATTCAATAATTGAGAAGATTAGTGTTAAATTACCGATCGATTGTACCAAAAGTCTAAACTATTGAGATATGATAAATTTAATTATTTAACCATATGCTTGAGATTTTAAATGGAATGTAGAGTGCAAGAGATAAGGATTGAACTTAAGGCTTTTTATTCTGATACCATATTAAATTATCGATTGTCCCAAAAGTTTATTTGACATTTCTATTAAAAGCATTAGAAAATACTATTTGAGCTACAAGACTTTGGATATTTTGTATATTGTTTTGAGTCTTATGACATGGAAATGATATAATATTTAGAAGAATTATTTGTTGATATAGGATTGATATGATAGAGATGTTTGTGTGAGAGAGAGAGATCGATAGAGATGGAGGAAGCCCATTTTGAGAAGAATTAGCTTGGTTCAACTTCAAGGTCCAAGCCTAAAATTCAGGTTAAATTGTGGTAAAGCATGCTGAAGAAATGTCTAGAAAAGTGACGAACTATCGAGATTTCCCAAATAAAGACAGTACTCACAGTAGCAGTAGCAACGGGAATAAAGACAACTTTAGCAGTGTCCTCCAAAGCATGTGGTAGACCCCTTGAAATGACTTCCAATCCACTCCACTTTGAGATATATGGTCCCCATTGAGCAGTGATACATTCATTCCCAATTGCTCTTTGAATTCAAGGACAATATTCCACATATGGCCTCTATATGTACAACTCTATCTAGCTAGAAATGCTATTAGAATTTAGACCTATTATCCCATAGAAATAGTTGCCGACAACCTACCCATTTGAGAGGAAAAGACACACACATCAATTCCACCAGTACTCTCAATATAACAATTTGTTTCACATATAACAAGCATTACTAGATTCTACCTCCAATTTATTTGGAAATTGGAATTGAAAATTACACCACCAACCAAATGGTCCTCATACCCTTTAAAGGGTGTTACTAGAATGTCCTCCCGAAAGCAAAATTTACTCCAACTTGTACATTGTTTTGTTCCTATAGGACAGAGATTGGGTGCATTGGACCCATTGCGATGACATATGGTCTAGTCAGTCCATTCTCATATATACTAGAACCAAGATTTCATCAGAATTATATGACTAATAAGTTAAAAGAGCATTTTCATCGATTTGTACAAAAATTTCTGTCTATTTTAGTATAAGAACCTATTTTTATTTTATTTTATATACCCATTTATCAAAATATTATGCATTAGATTATCTATTTTGTATTATAATTTATTAAAATATTAATTTTTCTTGATTTTATTAATTGTCTCTCATTCATTCTCTTCCTTTATTCTTAAGATACGTAAAGAAATAATAAATAACAAAATACAAAATAAAATGTTAGACTAGGAAAAAAATATAATGAATTTATTTTTAGACAAAACTATGTAAATTTTACATTTTTTTTTCCTATAATACTCAAATTGATGTGAATGCTCGTACTAAGAAAAAAAAAAAGACTTTTGGATAAATAACATAGCATGTCGGTCATTTTTATTATGCAACACTCGTGAATCATAATAGATTACATCATAGTTACTAAAAATTAATATAGTTTCTTAAAACTTATTAATTACATGTTACGCAGTATCTTTCTAAAACTTCTATATAAACCTCTCCTCATTGCCTGCCTTGGGCACCAACCAGTGTAGCCAAACCACCTCTCTTTCTATCTCATACTCTCTCTCTCTGTATAAACCTCTCCTCCCTCGGGCACACCAACCATAGCAGGCAAACCTTCTCTCTCTCTCCAAGCTCTCTAGCTAGCTAGTTTGCAAAGACCAAGTTCCCATGGCTCCAAGCCTAAGCAAAAATGCCCCAGACGTAATGGGGCTCCTTGACAGCAATATAACCTTGTCCACAACCCTAGAAGGATCAAACTTTCTAGCTAATGGCCACCCAGTCCTCACTGAAGTCCCTTTGAACATCATAGCCACACCATCATCCCTTGTCACTTCAGACAAGACCAAGAACACAGTTGGCTGCTTTGTTGGGTTTGATGCCAACGAGCCAAAGAGCCAGCATCTTGTTCCCATAGGCAAGCTCAAGAACGTAAGGTTCATGAGTATATTCAGGTTCAAAGTCTGGTGGTCTACCCACTGGATTGGAAGCAATGGCAAAGATATAGAGAATGAAACCCAGATGGTGATTTTGGACAAGAATGACTTGGGGCGCCCCTATGTTCTCTTACTTCCACTCATTGAAGGTCCATTCAGAGCTTGTCTCCAACATGGTGTCGATGACTATGTGGAAATGTGTGTGGAGAGTGGGTCCACAAGTGTATGTGGGTCCAGCTTCAGAAGCTCTTTGTACATGCATGTAGGTGATGATCCATTTGGTCTTGTTAAGGAGGCTATGAAGGTTATTAGGTTCCGTTTGGGGACCTTTAAGCTTCTAGAAGAGAAAAACCCACCAGGTATAGTAGACAAATTTGGTTGGTGTACATGGGATGCATTTTATCTTAAGGTGCACCCCAAAGGGGTTTATGATGGGGTCAAGGGCTTAGTAGAAGGTGGGTGCCCACCAGGAATGGTCTTGATTGATGATGGGTGGCAATCAATTTCACATGATGAGGACCCCATCATTGATCAAGATTGCATGAATCGAACGGCTGCAGGTGAACAAATGCCATGTAGGCTAGTAAAATATGAGGAAAATTATAAATTTAGGGACTATCAAAGTCCTAAGGTCCCTAAAAATAAAGGGATGGGTGGGTTTATTAGAGACCTTAAAGATGAGTTTAGGAGCATAGAACATGTGTATGTTTGGCATGCACTTTGTGGATATTGGGGTGGGGTTAGACCCAATGTTAAGGGCATGCCTGAGTGTAAGGTCATTACTCCTAAGTTGTCGCAGGGATTGCAGACGACAATGGAAGATTTGGCTGTAGACAAGATTGTGAACAATGGAGTTGGGTTGGTACCACCGGAGCTAGTCCACAAGATGTACGAGGGGCTTCACTCTCATCTTGCGTCGGTGGGGATTGACGGTGTGAAGGTCGATGTCATTCACGTAAGTTCTGGAAACCTTTTTCTTTGCCTCAGAAATTGTTTACTTTTTCCTATGCATAAACTTTTTAATTTGAGTATGGTGTGACTTTGGATTCACGTACACCGGTTAATAGTAATGATCTTACAAAATTTAGACAGGTAAAAAGTAATTTTAGTATCACATAAAACTCTACAATTTTATCTCTCTCTCATAAATTTATTATTTTTTATCTATCATTCACTGTCTATCATATGAATATATAATTGTGGCAAATGTTGTAATATTTTACAATATCATAAAATTTTTTATACTTAATGACTTGAAGGCTTGAAGCTCAGCAATAGGTCAAATAATTTTTTACAAATCATCTTCTTTTTTGTTGCAACATTTAATATTAATAATATCTATGACTGAAAATGCTTATCCTATAATACGAGGAAGAGAGAGTACATGAGTAAAAATACAATTACTATATAAACAAATTGATAGGAATCCTTACTAATTATTTGACACAATTAAAAAGGAAATGATGGTTGATAAATATATATATATATATATATATATCTGTGAATCCACATCCAATAAAAAATTTTAAATTAGAAAAAAAAAAAATGAATAAGAAAGCACATACACTAGAGCAAGAAACTATATTAAAATTAAAATAGAAGAATATAAATAAATGATAATCTTGCTTGTAGTCCCTTAGATGTGTGACACATACTCTTTGTTTATTATTTGGAAAAGAAGGAGAACCCAAATATACAATTGCGATTGTAATTGCAATTGCAGGGGATAAAGCCACATTTCTCATCCAGAAATCTTTTGTCATTGCAACTCTATCCTTTTCTTGGCACGTGTCCTCTACTAGTATCAACAGGTGAGTGTTAGGATCATCATTACCATATTCACATCATATACGTAGCATACAAACAAATTCAATTGTGTTATTTTTTACATGTATATGTCTATCATGGATTGGTTTATGAAAAATTAGTTTATCAAAATCATGTGATATCTTTTCTCTTCCATCTCACTTGTTTTTGAATTGAACGGATAATTAAATTGACAAACAAACTTGAAATTTTGGTTTTCTAATTGTTATGGATGAGATGCATCAGAATTTCTTATCAATTCTATTATAATAAATCAAGGAAAGATATGTCAAACAATCAAATTGTGTATAAGTAAATGGTCTTGACTCTTGAGTAATATTTTCCTTTATTTTTTAATTTTTAATTTTTGGAAGAATACAACTTTTATTGTGAAAGGGAATTATATATTGGGGCTGATTGTTTTGAATTAATGAATAGCCACAATTTTCTTATAAGTTAAAAAGAGATAATCATGTAAGATAAAAAAAAGAATAAGATGGCCCTGGTATGGTTGCTGGGCTCAGCTATATAGTAAACAGGCCCATATGAGTTGGACTACTTGGGCTGATCTTGTGGTATGTTATATTATTATGGCTGGGTTTTAAAGAAGGGGGGGTGTGGGGAGGGGAGGGGGAACAACAACAAACAAAAATAACGTTTGATCTTGGGTGAATATTTGACATTTGCAGTTGCTTGAGATGTTATCTGAAGAATATGGCGGCAGAGTTGAGCTAGCCAAAGCTTATTACAAGGCCTTGACTGCTTCTGTGAAGAAACACTTCAAAGGGAATGGTGTCATAGCTAGCATGGAACACTGCAATGACTTCATGTTCCTTGGAACAGAGGCCATAACACTTGGACGAGTTGGTATGTAAAATCTAACTCACATGTCTTTGGATATACTAATAAGAGAATCCAAGCATTAAACTTTCTGTTTGTGATGCATATAGGAGATGATTTTTGGTGCACTGACCCGTCTGGGGATCCAAATGGTACATTTTGGCTACAAGGGTGTCACATGGTGCACTGTGCCTATAATAGCTTGTGGATGGGAAATTTTATACATCCAGATTGGGACATGTTCCAATCCACTCATCCTTGTGCTAAATTCCATGCTGCATCTCGAGCAATTTCTGGTGGACCAATTTATGTAAGCGACTCTGTTGGAAAACACAACTTTAAGTTACTCAAAAGCTTAGTGTTGCCAGATGGGTCTATTCTGCGATGCCAATACTATGCACTTCCTACTAGAGATTGCCTATTTGAAGACCCTTTACATGATGGGAAAACAATGCTCAAGATTTGGAACCTTAACAAAGTAAGACATTAATATTTACAAGTTCAAGCAAGTTTGATAGTAGCATACCTAAAAGCATATTTTTAAAGCATAATATAATACAATTTAGATTAGATTGCATATTTAGTTCTCAATTTTGAAATTTGTTTCAAAATTATACTTTAAAATGTTTCACTTTAATTCATATTCTTTCAAAATTGCTTTAAAATGTCATTATCGTTATCTAATGGATGGAAGATTCTAAAGTGGCAAACGGAACTCATGTCATATCATCAAAGTAATCTTAGTTTTCTAAATTTTGTTTGTTATGTCAGCATTTTTCATCCATTTAATGATAGTAAAAACCTTTTTGGAACATTTTAAAGTATAAAGAAATTTTGAGAGACCAAATATGCAATTCAACATACGATTTATATACAGTAATTTTAATATAATGTTTTGTCATTTAAAATTTGTCACAGTACACGGGAGTTCTAGGACTTTTCAACTGTCAAGGAGGGGGGTGGTGCCCTCAATCCAGGCGAAACAAGAGTGCCTCACAATTTTCACACTTGGTGGCCTGTGTTACTAGTCCTAAAGATATTGAATGGAACAGTGGAAAGCACCCCATTTCCACAAAAGGGGTGGATATATTTGCAGTCTATATGCTCCAAGAAAAGAAGCTGAAGCTGTTGAAGTCATCAGAGACATTGGAGATTTCACTTGAGCCATTTTGTTATGAGCTTCTTATTGTTTCTCCAGTGACAGTCTTGCCCAAACAAATAATCCAATTTGCTCCAATCGGATTAGTCAACATGCTGAACTGCGGTGGTGCAATTCAGTCAGTTGAATTTGATGATGATGAGAATTTGGTAAGAGTTGGAGTGAGGGGAAGTGGAGAAATAAGAGTGTTTGCATCAGCGAAACCTATGAGTTGCAAAATTGATGGAGTAGATGTGGAATTTAGTTATGAAGATAAGATGGTCACAGTGCAAGTTCCCTGGCCTAATTCCTCAAGATCATCCCTGGTTGAGTACTCATTTTGAGTTCATGGTGCAATCGTTGGAGTTCAACATTGGAAGTGTGGTTAAATTTATGCTAACTTTTTTTCCCCACTTGCTTTAGAGAGAGCAAGTGCTTTTGTTGATTTTCAGTGACCTTCAAACTTATGAAAATAACGTTGTCCCTGCAAGTTATATTATCCTTACAATGTTTGCTAATATGCTTGGAGACTAGGATAAGATGCCATAAGGGGACAAGTGTTTGTTGTTACAGGACTGTGTAGCAACGTCCTTAAAAATTTGGATTGTATCTTGTAACTTGTTCATGTCTCAACACTTTCAAATATGTTTAGCTTGCTAGTGTGACTCCCTGTACACTGGAAAAAAACTTTATTATGGACTGTTTTTAAACTTTAAATGTTATGATGCAATTTCTTTCCGTGTCACAAAAGTTGCGAAAATCTGTTTTCAAAAAGTCTAACACCACTATATTAAGTTTTTTGTATTAACACTTCATATAATGGACTTACAGGTTGCACTAGGTAATATGTTTCAAATTTGTTAACAGCAAAATCACATAATCCACTCAAAAAGAATGATAAAATGCACAACCCAGCTAAAAACAAAACAAAACAAGATACAAAGAAACTCTCTTTGCCTCTCTCTTCCTTAACTAGGAATAGTCTCTTTTATACTTTTATATAAAGTATTATTCTTTTTTTTGTCTGATATATAAAGTATTATTCAAGTTGTGCTAAGTAATATGTTTCAAATTTGTTAATTTAGCTAAATCATATAATATGATAAAATGTACAATCCGGTTAAAACTAAAATAAAATGAAATATATGAGATGTAACATTGTGTTTGTCAAAACAAATGTATGTTTAAATTTAGATTCAAAAAATATTGTCCCAATATTTTTCAAAGCACAAAATTTAACAAAAAATTGATTCCATAGCTCCTATACCATTATCAAATTTCTAGTCATCAAATCATAAGCATTCAAAACTTAAAACCCTTGTATCCAAATGGACCATGCCTTGAAAGCTTGACTAAGCTACTCTTAAACCATTTCTCGAAACTTGCATCATTAATCTTGCACAATGAATAGTGAATTTTTGGTAATGCATCTGGTAGGACTTGATGAAGCTTCTTCAAGAGCTTTCCCAACCAGGTATTTATGGTGATATCTCTTTCACATTTGCAAATGATCCTCATATATTTCGGGATAGATCGCTTCTGAATTACAGGTGGCTATTGTTATTATTGTTGTTGATTGTTTTGAGATATCTCTAGGTCCGCACAACACTTGCCAAAGTGGTGACGATCAACACTATCTTTAGGAATAGTTTTATTAAATGGAAGCTTATAAACCCAATCAGTCAAATCTACCGGGGTTTTATTAAACCCAATCAGTCATATTTACCAGTGGTGAGTTCAAAGTTATATATATTTAGAAATCAGAGTCATTCCTTTTTTGAATTTCCCACACGTATAAAAAAATTTGCACCTCCTATTCCTGTCAAAGGAAAAGAAAAGAAAAGATGGGAGTAAGCGTAGAAAGAAGGGATCATGATGCAACTTATTGAGGTAGTTTAGTCAAGATGCAACACTGAGAGAAATATGAAGGAATTAATTACAAAAATCTGAACTAATATTATAACCAACCATTAAACTATAATATTATTGGTCATATACCATACAAAGTTAATGTTGACCGTAATTTATAATAAATAATATTTATACTTAAAACCCGTGATTTTTTGTGAGTGTATATACACTCACAAACAAATGAGTATACATACATAGTGACTTGATAAAAAGCAAATTTTCATGTTTACCATCTTTTTAGCAAGATCTGCAAACATTTAAGTAATAAAAATAATTTGATTGCCCTTACATATATTAATCAAAAAAAGTAAATACAAGAAATTTTAGGTAAATTGATATCTATTTGATTTTTACATTTTGGTAGCAATTAATTTGGTTTATATTATTTTTTAATTGTAGTCAATTTGGTCTATACCATCAATTCATTAATGAAAAATGCAAACATGACAAACAGATTGCAAGGTAACACACTATACAAACACACAACAAACAGGTTCCTACACTATACAAACACACAACAAGAAATAACTCTCAAAGCCCTCCCTCAAATTTGCTTTTTGCCGTCCACATAATCACTCTATACTACACATAGTTAAAAGAAAAACAAAAAGAAAGAAAGCTCAGAGAAAGCAGTAAAAAAAAGAGAGAGACAAAACAAAGCAGTCAATACCTTGAATGGCGGTAGTGGATACGATGATAGTGTGACAAACTTCGGCTTAGAGAGAAGAAAGGGTTTTAGAGGACTGATAGAGAAAAATATGTGCGGGACATTTGTTATTAGTTTACTCCAATATTTCAATAATTTTTTGGGTAATATTTAGTGTTTTACTTTATAGGCAAAATAGAAAGACAATAAGAGTATTGGAGTTATTTGATCATACTATATGCATTTACAAATTTAATAATTGCATGATATATATATATATATATATATGTATATAAAGCATGCTCTACACCTACTTAAGAATGCAAATATCATTTTAATAAATTGAAAATACAAATATCCTTCAATTATTATTATTATTATTATTATACATTCTTGATTGTATGTCATTAAATCTATTTATTTATTCTTTTATTGGACTTTGTTTTAACTACTTCAAAATTAACTAAATTTGAGGAAAAATAACATATTTCAAATAAAATATATGTTTCTTATATAAATTTTAGAAAAATGACAACAAAATTTTATTATACTTAAATAATTAATGATAAATTATAATAGGATGGTAAATGAGTCAAGTCAAGTTGAATATTACAAATTCAAGATTGATTCATTTAATTTTATTGGGTAAATTCCATTAATATTCGCTGAGGTTTGGGCTAATACCAATCAGATCTTAAACCTTTTAAAATTAATCAATTTGGTTCTAAAGCCAACTTAGTCCTTAAGATAGTTGAGAAAAATATCTAACTGACCTAATAGTTTTTAGGGACCAAGTTGGCTTTAAGGACTAAATTTTTTAATTTTTAAAAGTTTTGGATTTGGTTATTGTGGGGCCCTATTACATTAACCGCGCTGGCCCATCACATGCGGCCCAAGGCCCGCGCCGAGGATAGTGCTGAGGCCGAGGACAATGGGAAAGAACCCAGAACATCCAAAGGGCCGCGCCGAGGATGACCTGTCCTCGGCGCACCGACTTCATTAAAAGGGAAAATATCACGACTTCATTAAAGGGAAAATATCCCACCAACATTTTGGTCGTCTTAATGAAGACATGACCGGCGGACCCAGTCATCTCGATTACCCCAACTAATAGAAAGTCTGTAAAGGCGGCTGAGAACTAACGTAAAGCCTGTAAGCTGCAGATGATGTGACAAACTCCTGTACACGACGATCAGATAATTGACAAGTGGATGGTCAAGATCAACGAAAATAAGACTATATAACTAGCAAGATTCTAAACATAAAAGGGGGGCCTGAAAAAGAAGACGGGAGATCCTCAGAGAGAGATCCGAGGATCACTGGTCCTTACAAACACTTGGCCAAAATTCGTTGTCCGCCCGTTTTATGCTTAGTCCTTCCTACCCATTCTCTACAAATTTTATTGTTTTGGCCCCGTTACATTTTGAGCCTCTACAGTTATAATTAGTCTAAACCTGAAGGTATATTAATGGAATTTACCCAATTTTATTCAAGTACAAGTCAAGTTCTAGTTGTTGACATCTCAATTTGCAACCCGCATTTAACCTCACGTGGTGGGTAAAAGGGAAATTTTACATTGGAAATAGACATCTTAATTGTGGCCATTAGATCCTTAATTTCATTTCATCAAAATGGCCTTGATGTTGTAACACTCAAATCGACTAGTCATAAGCACTAATTGAACCATCAGATTGAAAGTTATCATCAAATCAAGTTTTAATGGCTGAGATGTGCTATCATAAATTAAGTCCGACTATATATAATTATGAACAATTGATTCCAATTGGCTATAATTATAATCAATTTGAGATTAATGACGTGTCATAATTTGATTGGTTAGGACTGTATTTTATGGTAAGGTTGCACACACTCAATTAATTAGACAGTCAAACATTAATTATTCAATGAGTAATTTGTGCAATTATCTTTTTAATTAGAGTAAATTTGGAACTACTTAAGTATGAAATGGGAGTGATTGAAGCCTATTAATGTTAATTGGAAACTATTTTGGAACCTATTAATGTTAATTGTGCTGAAATTATTTTCTAACAAATGGCCTTTGCTCACCATTTCGTTGATATCTCTCAGAATATTTTGAATATGTGAATGAGGTTAATTTTCCCAAAAATTAGACATCTGGGCCTTCAATTTGAACACTTGAACGAGACAATTTCGATCAGAATTGAGTAAAGGTATGATTTTTTGAATTTGGCTATGTAGGTGGTTACAATAGTTACGAGAAAACCGAATTTTGCTTGCTCATCACTCCCACTAATCTCTACATTTAATGCACTAGATTTTTCCAAGGTCTAAAATAAGGTCTTTTCCTCTCTTGAGTTTTAATGAAGTAGAGTAGTCTTGTCATATCTAGATCTTCCTAAGACTCAAGGTATTGAGTGAGCCTCACTCTCCCTCTCCTAGCTCTTCTTTTCTACTCTACCTTTAGGACCTCCAATGTGTGGATCTTGCATGAAGGTAAAATCCATTTTCCTAACTTATTTTTTATGTTGCCATGATGAGAATTTAAGATTAAAGCATGATAGTAATTATTTAAATTCCTTTGAATATGTTTGAATGTTCTTAAATGTTCATATGTGTTCTTCACATGTTCTTAGTTGTTCATCACATGTTCATGCATAAAATTCGCTTTGATCTTAAATTCACACATAAAATATGAAAAACATGTTTGTTTCATAATTCTCTCAAATCCTTGAATCTAGGATATCACCATCCACACACATTCATTAGAATTTATTTTTCAATCCAAATGCAATGCTAGATAAATTGAATTAGGGTTTATCACATGCACATACATTAAATTCAAGTAAAGCAATAAACATGGAAATTGATTGATAACATATTGGATGATATAATATAAATGTTGACAATCATAGTCTAGAAGACTGGTTTCACCGAGTAAGGTGGATGCCTAATACCTTCTCACCTTGTAACATAATCTTTAAGCTTAGATCAAAGGTTAATAGACCAATGTTTATCCATGTAATTTTCAATTTTTAGATTGTAACTAGGAAACAAAGCCATGTACTTTATCTTAGATTATATCTAGGACCAAAGCCATGTAATTTCTTATGATCAATGTAAATTCAAATGCAAATCAATAAAATGAGAAATTTTTCAATTTTGAGTTTCTTATTTATTACAACAATTAAATAAGTGACGACTTCATTGTAAAACCCTTAATCTAAAGGGGAAAATATAATTAGTCGAGCCTCTATTTTAAGAGGCAATAATACAACTTCACCCATTCACGTAAGTTTGGCCCAACATCCCAAAAATTGGCTGGGGCGCGGTCTCTTACACTCATTCATCGTCAAATTAGATGCATGTGTGTTGGGAAGTGATTTTTAGCTGGCTTTTTGCTTTTTTTGTCTACTGTTTGTGGTTTTCACACCAATATTTTAGGTCCCACATGAGTCCTGCGAAATGAAGCTTATAAGATGCATGCGTTTAGCTTTTTTACCAATGGTAATATTGCTGTTTTATAGGTCTCACATGCATTTATCATTGGCAAAGGTTAGATTATTGTCTCTATCAACAATAATATTATTGCTTGTGGGTCCCACATGCATTGAGCTTTTTACTATCTCTGCCTATTGTAATATTACTGTTTGTGGGTCCTACATTCAATGTATTTTTATTTCTCCTTTAACTTTTAAAGCAAAAGGCTAAATAAGTTGTTCCCAAATAAATTTAGCTCGATTAATGCATTTAGCTTTTAATTATCCTCTAACTTTTAATGTGTTCAGCTTGATTAATTTTCTTATCAAACAAGTTTAAGTTTATTCATGAGTTATTTGATTAACTTAATATTTCACCATATATATTAAACATCACAGCTAAAATGTTTTACCTCTTCATAAATCTATGCTAATAAGGAATAAAAGTAAAATCTTAAAGAAGATTACATTTTAAAATCTATAATTTATGAATGAATAAATTAAACCCTATAGTTTATAAAGTAACAAATTAAATTCCAAAACTTCAAAAAATAACAAATTAAACCATTAGCCAAATACAATTTTGTTCAACTTAAATGAATGAGAAATGCTATGTCCATAACATTTTCACAATATTTTAACAACAAATTTTAAGTAGCAAGTTATTACTGACTATTATTAGTAGACAAAAAAGTAATTTAATTGGTGGATTCAAATTAAAACAAAAATAACTTATTGCTTATGATTTGTTATGAAGGTATTGTGAAAATGACATCCCAAAATCTAACTCAACTCTAAAAAGTGAATTAATAAATACATGTTATTTTTTTGTAATTTTGAATTATGTGTCTCTACATAGGTTGGTATATATAGTTGCTTGGCTTGTTTAGTGTGTA
Organism: Quercus gilva; assembly: GCA_023621385.1. Lineage (NCBI taxonomy): Eukaryota > Viridiplantae > Streptophyta > Magnoliopsida > Fagales > Fagaceae > Quercus > Quercus gilva. Next base: position 8,860,293 of record CM042482.1, on the reverse strand, counting down.
TCTTTGGGCTTCGTGGTTTGATAGAGGCATTTCACTAAGAGGTTTTCTTCCTTTGACATCCAAGTCTCTTATATTACCTCTAGACATTGATACTCTTGATTTAGTTGAAAGGTATGGAAATTGAGTTGTCTATTTCCTTAATTATGTTGCATTATTCTTTTAAGTCTTAGTAACATATTGGTGACACATAGTGTTGCAACTTGCAAGTAACAGGCTTGGTTAGGAGCTTGTGTTTAACTATGACAAAGCTTTTTTTATGATTCCCAGCTCTTTATTGTGAGTTGCTTTAAATGTAACAGACAGCTTTTAACATATAAGATTTATCGATTGCAAAAGTTCATATTTTATGATACATTGAGATAAACGATTCTCAACTCTCTATACTTTTTTCTTTGAGCTTTGTTTCCCTTTCATGAAGTTACTGCACATTAGAAGAATCTGGACTGTAATCTTGTATATGTGTGTTTGTATCTATTTGGGTGGGTACCTAGATGTGTATGTGTATGTTGATAAAATTAGGTTTGTTGTAGAGGGATTTGGGTCTAGGTGAAATAGGATTTTGTTGAATTGGTGATTTAACCAATTAGGTAATGTAGAATTTGTGGGGTAAATTTAATTCTCTGTGGTGTTTTGTTGGGATTCTAATGTTGTTTGCAATGATTTATTAAAGATTTTTGTTTCGAATCTATTTGGCATGTTAAAAAATAGTCAACTGAAAAAAATAAACATAAAAAAAAAAAAAAAATTGTAAAGAGTTGGTGACCATTGATATTGCTAAGAATGATTTTGTTGGAAGCATACCTTCTTGGATAGGACATAGACTTTCAAGCTTGGTGATTCTTAACCTTCGCTCAAATAATTTTCAGGGTTACATCCCAAAAGAACTATGTTCTCTAACATCACTCCAAATCTTGGACCTTTCACATAATAAGCTATTTGGAAGCATTCCTAGATGTGTCCACAATTGTAGTGCCATGGCCACAAGTACCAATTCAGATTATCCCTTTTATTTATATCAAACATCAACAAGATATAATTCATATAATATTTTGCATTAACAATTAATGATAATTTCTGTATTTCTTCCAGTAAGGAGTTTTCTCTCGAACTAATAAGTTTGATGACAATGCATTCAAAATTCTCACTATTAAAAATGTGGCTTCAGTGTTCATGCCACCAGGTTTCTAGTTGAACATTCAGGTAAATAAAAGATCACAATTCCTTCTTAAATTTTTGATTGGATCTTCTTTCTTCTTATCATTTGACTCGCCTTGTTGTTCTAATACTTGTGCAGAATGATCAATTCTTCGCTCAACACAATTTGAGTATGAGAAGCTTTATACTTTCTGTATCTAAAAGTATAATTGTTAATTATATTTCACCACCAGAGGTTGCTTTCCTAAGAAGAATTACTGCATGATTTAATTCAAAATGGCAAAACTGGTCTTTCAATACCTAGGACAAGATGAGATTGAGCCTTCAACCAACCAGACTTATGGTCTCTCTTAAAGAATCTTAAATTTGTCAAGACATTTGCCTCTGTAAATCTTGTTCTCAAGGCTTACTTATGGCATGTAGATTAAACTGATTATTTACTAGGTCATGAAGAAGAGCTAGAAGATTTTGTAAATGATGTTCCACTTAGTGTCAGTTACAGTTATGATCTAGTAACTCAGTTCTTGAATTATATTGACAATGGCAACTTCTCCATTAATGGTGTGCTAGCTGACGTCCCACTTATACTCCATCAAAGGCTATAGGTAAATTTTTGTCTTGTTTTTCCCCGTTAAGAAAAGTGCTCACCTAAAATTATTCATACCTAAAAACTTTATTGTATCGGTTCATTCTAAATTTCTAGCTGTTTTGATTTCTGTAAATTCTCTTACAAAGTTAAATTGTTCTACCTACCTGAATCCCTTGACAGATGTATTGGATTTCTAACTAATCAAATCAATAAAGCTTCTAATTGCGATTTCCTAGGTTTGGCTAAAAGGCCTCCTTGATAGATTTCTCCTTTACCCATTTCTTGACCTTTTAGCACATTTAATGTGATATGATTTACTCTTTGTCAGTGGAATCATGTGGATATCAGTGTGCATTTCCAGATAACCTTAACAACTTTCCTGCATTTTGTTCTTAACTGGTGCTATTTCTAACTTCGTATAGATGCGTTCATGATTCATCTAGCTCTTCATGAGAAGTTAAATGTTTAATAAAATTGAACAAAAAAAAAAAAACTAAAACTAGAACTCATTGTTTTTTGGAGACATTTCAATTTCATTCTCAATCTTGGGACTATCTATGAAAAATTTACAATTATAACTCTTAGCAATGCGGGGCGGGGCGGGGAGGGTCTAAAAAGTCTAAACCCATCCCCGCCCCACCACCTTTGCGGGGCGGGAAAAACTTGCGTGGGACAAAGCGAATAGAGGCGGGTTAAGCAGGGCGGGGCAAAATTGTCTTCCTTACTCTGTAGTAGTAGTAGAAGAGACTGTGATTGTGTGGCAAAGGAAAGCAAATTTGAGGAACAACTTTGAGAGATTACAAATAATTCTGAACATGGCGCAAGCACTCAACAGTCGTAGTAGAGGTAATGATCGAGTTTTGGTTTTTTTTTTTTTTTTAATTATTATTTTTTTATGTTATGATGAATTCCTTCTAGTTCTGGTCGTGGTAGTTAACTAGATTTCTTGTGTTTTGTTACTATTCTTATTTGGAACCTGTTTGTTTACTGTTCTTTTCTTTTTTTAATTATTATTCTAATTATCTTGAACAAATTAAGGTAACTAAACCGGGGAACTGGAATTAATTTGAACTTTGAACTACCTAGATACTTTCCTTCCCACATAAAAAAGGAAAAAAGAAAAAAAGAAACCACAATTCTTTGATTCTTTAATTTCTCAATTTATATGACTACTAGAATCTAGAATAAAAAAACATATACATTAAATGTTTATTATGTATTTATGTTAGTCATTATACTTTTAATAATTCATTGCACATAGTTGGTGCAATAATAACTTTACAAGTATAAGTGCTTATGAGGTGTTGAGAGGGTAAGGATCGGGGTTCAAGTCTTCAAGAGTAAGTTTCATACACATATATACTTAAATTATTTTAAAACAGAATTTCTATCTTGTATATAATAAAAAAAAAAAAATTGGTATCAATTAACCTACTTAATTTTCTTGTAGTATATACTATTACAATTAATAAAATTATTTTTATTACTTTTCCGTTAGCCAAACTCCTTTTAATCTCAATAATATAAACTATTACAATTAATCAAATTATTTTTTATTACTTTTCCGATAGCCAAACTCCTTTTAATCTCAATAAAAGAAGTCGTTGAAAAAGTGATCTTATTATTAATTTCAATTGGTGGATTTGGATTTGAAAGAAAATTATTATCAACATACAGTATATACCTACTTCTTGTTCAGATTTATTAATAGGAGTATGTAATTGAATGGAAATTAGTAAATTACTATTCGATTACCTTGCAATTGATTCCATTGAGGGATATGATTTTCAAATCCAGATCGGACCGTACAGTCCAATCGGATTAACCGAAAACCTCTCATGAAAACGGTTCTTTTAATCTAAAAACTTGTTTTTATGAAAAAAAATAAATGGAAAAAGAAAAAGAAAAAGAGAACCATTGGAACCAAGGTCCAACCGAACCATGCCCGGTTCTTGCAGTTTGAACAATTCCCTTTTCTGTGGGAAATTTGAGAAATGATATGTTCACAACATTTCATAATATTTTTACAATAAATTCTAAGTGGCATATTATTATTAGTTGTTATTGTTAGGGCAAAAAAGTAATCTTAGTATTAGATTTAAATTTGAACCAATAACAATTTACTACTTATAATTTGTTGTAAATATATTATAAAAATATTGTGGACATAGTATCTCTCGAAAAATTTGAGCATTACGGCCTCTCTCTCTCTCTCTCTATATATATATATATATATATAAGTCGCCGCCGCTTGCCATAACCTACCTGATTACTACCACGTCGTTGATGTCATCTCTGTGGCATGTTCTTCTCTCCCTCACGTTGCTTCTTTTTCTCTCCTTCCCGACACTTCAACCGTTTCTTCTTCTACCAGACCCAATTTTTTACCTTCTTATTTTTATTTTTTACTCTTCCCAGTCTCCCTTAGAAGTTTTTTTATTTATTATTTTATCGGTTTATCCGCCGCCTAGCCACTAGTCTGCCACTACACGTCAAAGATTAACTCATAAACACGTTTCAGAAGTTTGAGTTAAAGTTACTTTTCAAAACTTTGTCTTTATCTTCTTCCACTATATAAAATATTTTTTATTTGGTTTTCTTTTTTTTTCTTTTTTTTGAGTAAATTTTTATTTGGTTTCCTCCATATATGAAATTTTAAAGTACTCGGCATATGTATAAGTGTATAATTCATAGTTTGACAAAAATAAGATCAAACCACGAAGATTTATACGAATGTAGAAAAATTAATCAAATCTTAAATTAATCATAATTTAGTTTAATAAAAATTTGTTATTTTAAAATTAAATAAACTAAGCAAATAATAAAATTAAGCAAATAATTAAACTAAGAAAAAGAAAAAAAATATAAAGCAATAAAAATACGTAAAAAAGAAATGAATTAAGATTTTAGAATCCGCTTATCAATTCATATCAGCATGTATTTATCATCATTAATTTTTTTTAACCACTCCATGATACTCTAAAAATCAATTTTACTATCATAGAAGATATTATCATTAAAATCTTTATTTTAAAAATAAAAAAGCATGTTCTTTTTCACTTCTTAAAATTAAAATCAAATTATCACCAGTATCTATTAACAAACAAATCACAAAATATATACAATTTTAAAATCAAACAATCATAATCCAAATATTCAATTATTTAAGATAAATCCTAAATCACGAGAAAAATATGATTGAACTCATATCTAGAATCTTATTTTAGTAAATTGATGTAAAACAAGAACAATTTAAATCATTAAAATATTTTAAAAAAAATAAAATCAAATAAATACTACTTACAATCCTTAACAAAGTTTCATCCTCAACTAAAATTTAGCTCCTGGTGATACTTGAAATAAAACACACAAAATAAATATTAAACATTAAACTAGACCATTAAACTGCTAACTAGAATGGAAGAGAAAAGTTACAGTGCTAGCATAGAGAAAGGGCGAAGAAAAAGCCACATGCGGCACTGCCCTTTTGCTTCTGCCTTTCAGCCTTCGCCGTTGTTTCAGCTCTCTTCTCGCCTGCGTTTCAGCTTCCTTCTCTGCCGCCCCGCTGTTTCTATTTCCCACTATTTATACTTACATTCAGCAATGTGGCTGAGTGGCCCAAGTACTCCTAGCTATAGGTAGATCTTTCGGTGAACAAATCAAGAGTCCTACAACAACAGTACAATTATTGATTTGGACTCTAAAGCCCAACATGTTGACTGTGTAAGAATTGCTTGACTTGAGTTTTGTTTCCTTGCAGACTACATCCACGTTGGATTGAATCTTGGGCTTCTTTTTCTTTTCTTTTCTTTTTTCTTTATTTTTGCTTTCGGTCTTCTCTTGAATTCAAGCTGGATCTTTACTTTGGGCTGAATTTTTCTTTCATGCTTCAGATCTGGGTCTTAAGTTAGCTTGATAATTGGTCTGATCCCACTTTGTATGTAAAACCTTTATTATCTCTAAATCAAAGACATCTTATAATCAACCACAAAATAGCATAAAAGTAAGGTTAAAAATGCAAATATGAGAGTACTTTATTGTTTATTTTTCATGCACATCAACTACTATCCTTAACTTTTTAAACAAACTAAACAACCAGATATTTAGTTATCTAATGATGGTTAATAGATTATTAAAAAAAAAAAAAAAGCCTAATAGTTATCTAGTTATCTGCTTTTATTATTACTATATATATATATATATATGCAATACGTGTCTTTTTTCAAAAAAAAAAAAGTGTAATTTGGATTTTATTTGCATATTTTATGCAATTGTATTTTGTACTTTTAAGAATTAAGAAACTCAATATCTATTTTTTATTAGGATTTTATATTTTATACTAGTTGAAGGCCCGTGCGTTGCATGGTTTTATGTTAAAACTTGTAGAATATAAATAATTATTATAACCAAATAAGTAATTGTAGGGACCGGGTTTGGTCACTCTTCCTTGAGATGAAGTGGACTCAAGCTCAGCTAGCTCGATACAATGAATTTGTAGAGTATGAGTTCAAGAATTAGGCCATAGTAAAGATTGCAACAACTAAACACCATAGTGGAAGGGTTGGGTGACAAGAATATAAGCTGGAGTATGAAATATTGCTCCCCCACCTTCCTCTTAAGGGCTTGAAGTTCTTATTACTTCTTCAGTGCTTAGTTACAGGGGTCATGCGAGTGCTGCAATATTTTCTGCTTTTTCACCCCCCTCCTTTCTCGAGGACTTATTACATTATATACCTCTTTTCAGTTGATTCTAGTTCTACATTTGTCAATCAGGTAGGTCACTACTTGAGTGCTTATCTCATTAGCCATTTTTTCATCCTTCTGTGAGTTGCAACTACCAAGATTGCAGTGTTCAGGAATCATTTCCTCATTAATGCAGCCAAAATGCCAGCGGCGGGCATTTAATGTGGAGATGACAGTTTGTCTTGAGTTTGCGCCTCCACCGTCCTCTTATGGTCGGCACGTTATACTTGTTCTTTCTCCTGGGGTGCTCTGGGAAACTGCCTTTGACGGGGTGTAGACTCTCCCTCCTCTGGTCGGGGTTGGTCGAGAACACATTTGTCCTCGGCGGTACTCCTAGGTGATTTAGCCTTTTTCATGTTATCCTCGGAAGTTTCTTCCTCTTCGGCATGGGCCTTGGGCTTGGTACAAAGTGGGCCGGGGTTGCTTAATTCCTTGGCCTCACAGTAATTATTATAACGAAATGAATAAATTGCATTGGTATAACAATGATCTTCTAACATACCAATTGCGCTATAATATCATTTGTAGTTACATATATCAAACTATTGGCATATGAATTTTATATCTTATGAATCTACAATATAAGTGATTTGTACCAATTGTGCTATAATATCATTTGTAGTTACATATATCGAACTATTGGCATATGAATTTTCTATCTTATGAATCTACAATATAAGTGATTTGTACCAATTGTGCTATAATATCATTTGTAGTTATATATATCGAACTATTGGCATATGAATTTTATATCTTATGAATCTACAATATAAGTGATTTGCAGTATTGTTAACAATAATATTAATAATTAAAATCTTTAGATAAAGTAACATAAAATTGGCCACTTTTTAAAGATAGAACTATTCGAGGAATAAAACCTTTGTTCTAATTAAAAAAACTTGCAAAGTTCTACATCTAGATTACAAACCTTTCTTAGGATGCTTGAAATCTTTTTTGACAAACCTGAAAAGAAAAAAATCAAGAAGAAAATTAAACAGAGTTAAAAAAAAAAAAAAAAAAAAAAAAAAAACAAAGTACCATATAGATTGCAAAATTGTATGTAATTTTAATAGTCTATGATTGGAATTTGCTATGACAACTTACATATATATTGGACAACAAAATAATTAAATTGGATCAAACCATTAACATATGAATTAGATCAAACATAAGGAAATTACCCCCTCAAAAAAAGAAAAACATAAGGAAATTAGCTTAAACAAAAGACAACAAATACATAAAATGTATTTAATTGATTATAAGAAAAAAATTAGAGTAAAAAATACATACCTACATGATTGTAGGTAGAAAAATGGAAGCCTAAATAAATAAATAAATAAATAAATAAAAATGTACAATAAGTTGGAGAATGAAAAACTACACCAACTAACTGTGTATATATATACATACTCCACCTAGAAAATGAGTCCAAGTAAAAATCAAATACTTTAAACATCTTGAAGTTACCTAATCAAAAAGTTTAGGTTAATTACATATTAGTTTTTTTTAAATACTTTATCCCCAAAAAATAGTTAACGTTATTAGTTAGATTGTTATTAGATTTAAAAAAAAAAAAAAATTTGTTTACGATAAAGTTAATACAAAAAAAAAAAAAAAAAAAAAAAACTTACGGGAAGCAGTATGTTTTTTTTTTTTTTTTTTTTTTTTTGAGATATATACACTTACATTATGATAACAATGAATTAGAGTCCTGATTTTTTGAATTTGAGATATAAATGAATTAGAGTCCTGATTAATCTAATATTAATCTGCAGTTTTTTATTTCAATTTTTTTTTTTTGAGATTCACTTACTTTATGATAACAATGAATTAGAGATAAGAATGAATTAGAGTCCTGATTAATCTAATATTAATTTACCTACAATCTTACATGAAGTAGTTTTTATTTTACGCTTACTATATAATTTTTTTTTTTGATTAATCTATACCTACAATCTTCCTGATAGTTAATAAAAGTTTAAAATAGTATGAAGTATTCCAATAAGTTTTAAAATAGTATGAAGTATCCTCAATCCTCTACCTCTTTCTCTGTTCCTCTTTATCTTTTTTTTGGTGTAACTTTGTTCATCTTTATCATCGATGCATAATAATCCTATTGGTTCAAATAGTCCACCAAAAGAACTCCTACGTTTTTTTGTTGGCAAAAGATTAGAAAAAAGAACTCCTACGTTAAACCTATTAAAAAAAACCAAATAATAAACCAAATTAAAAAAAGGTCTCCAAGTTGAACAAAGAAGAACTCCTACATTTTTGTTTTTGTTTTAAGTAAAAGATTAGAAAAAAAAAAAAGAAAAGAAAAAAAAAAAGAACACTTACGTTGAACCTATTAAAAAAAAAATCAAATAATAGGTGTAGCGTGGGGTTTTATTTTATTTTATATATGGTAACAATAATTCTAATTGGTTTCAAATAACTCTGACAATTAAATGTTAATACAATAATAATTTGATCATAGAGGAAATCATAAAAATACAAAACTCTTCTATTTGGAATTCCAAGAATCTTTAGTCCTAAAAGGACTTATTTTTTTAAAATAAAAAAAGAGACTTACAGGCGTGATATCATTTATTTATTTATTTATATTTTTTTTATGGAAACAGTAGTTCTAATTAATTTCAAATAGGCCTAACAATAAAATGTTAATACAATAATTAATAATGTGACCGATAGAGGAAATCCTAAAAATGCAAAACTCTCCTATTTGAAATTCATCCAAGCATGCCAAGGATCTTTGGTCCTAATAAGACTTAATCTTTTTATAATTAAAAAATAAAAAAGGATTGGTGATGTGGAAATTTGTGAGATCTTGAAAGTAATGTGGTAAAATATTAAAAAAGGTCAAACAATAAGAATAAAAATATCAAGATACTTTGGTAGCATCTATTACCTCTACCTGCGAATTATTAGTCCAACCTGAAATCATAACCCCTAACCTCAATAGATCATAACCATATATATTTGCTACTTCATATTTGAATCTAAATAAAAATTTACAATAAATCTACGTTACAAACCAAGCCAAAGCAGTTATTCAATACCATGAAGCATCTAAAATAACAAATTAAACGAAGAGAAAAGAATACCATATGTAAGATATGGTTGGAGCCATGCTTTCTTAAGCTTTTGAGTATGTTAGCAACAACCACACCAATTTTAGCATGCGTCTAATTCTCTAAGCGGTGGCCAAAAAGTAAATTTTTATTTCTTTATTTTTTTTTTAAAGAGATAAACTACTTAATGATAAAAATGAATTAGAGTCTTGGTAGTATACTATTCCTTTTTTAGTTCTTTAAAAATCCAAAAATTTAATAAAATTTCTGCAATTTGATGAAGCCACGAGGGGTAATCACGGCGTTTAAGCCCAACTTTTATTATATATAATATAATATGATTTGCCTTATGGAAGTTATGATATAAAAAATACATTTAATTGGACTATTTTAGTCAATTTTTCTATTTTAATCAATTTAATATATTTATTTATATTTTAAATTATTATTAAATTAATTATTACGTCATTACGGTTAAACCTCAGTTCAAGCATAAAAATCTTGAACCTCTACTAAAATTCCTAAAAGTCTCATCCTGCTAAATGTGCCCTATACTTGTATTAAAAAAAAAAATGCCCTATACCATATAGTATAGTCACAAATCTAAAACTATAATCTTGTTAGTTGTTACATGTATACAGTCACCTATATAGTCATTAACTTTGTATTGCACATCCCTCAAAAAGCTTTGTATTGTATATGATATAACTTATGAGCATTAACTTTTAGTGTAATTGTTAATTTATGTTGTTGCTTATAACATTAGTTCACTTTTTTGCACTGAATTTTAGCTTTCATATTCCTGTTGCAACCTAGACTAAACTACCTCAATAAGTTACATCATGATTCCATCATTTTCTTATTGTGGTCTGTGTTTGATTTTTGAGAAAAATAAGAGAAAATAGAATGCAGAGTGTTCTTTCTCTACTTATTTTCTTTAGCGTGACCTTAATAAGAATGATTTTCTAACTTTTCTCCTTTTAAGATGGCTGGGTTTAGTGAGATTGCAGATAAGTGGTCTAGTGATATAGACAATTTGGTTTGATTGAATACTCATTACTTTTGTATACAGCAAAAGTCGAAGTCAAAATTTTGTCTTAGAGTTATTAAATAGAGGGTTATGGGTTTATATTAAGAATTAAAAGGTGGGTAAATGAGTTATTTGATGATTATTTGATTGAAGAAAGTATGCAGAGTTTTAAGGTATTGATGGGTAAAAGAAAGGATTGATTAGGGGTTGTCCGCCACCTCCCTCCTAATATATAACAACACCAAAAACAAACACAAACACAAAAAAGCAATACGCTCTCTGCTCTCTTTTTTTCATAGTCGTCCGTTAGTTTGGCTTGCATTGCTCCGTTTCTATCCGATCCTCTCTTCGCAAAGCAAATTGCAAGTAAGCTCTCTTTCTTTCTCTCTCCCTTGATTCAATTTTCTATAATTTAGGGGTATTGATTTGCTTAGATTAGTTTAGATTGAATTCCATGTTACATTTGTTAATTTCGTATATAGGGAATTCTTTGATTCTTTGTCTTTTAAGGCTCTGATTATTTGGCGGTTGTTAGTTTATGCCATGGTTAGGGTTAGGTTACGGTTACGATTCTAACTTATATTCTAAGAGATTTGTTTTGTTTTATCTAGAGTTGGCCATGTCCTAGATTTTCAACACCGAAATCTTCGTCGTCTCCACCTTCTTCATCTACATTCTCACTACCATCGAGTGATAAAGATTCTCTTCCATACCTGAAATTTGCTTGTATTCTCGTACAAGATTCTCGTATGGCTTTAGAGTGGTATGTCTTTAACATCTCCAACGATGTTGAGCACAATCAGGCTCCTCCTCCTAGTCCTAGTCCGTTTCTACAAGCAATATTTCATCCTTTTACTGTAAACTCCCACCAGCAGCAGCATATCAAACCTGTAGTGATTGTACCTTCAGGAAGGAAGTGTTCCGTTTTAGGATCCAACAACATTTTATACCATATAGCTGGCCACTGTCTTTGTGCTTCTAGACGAGACGATTTAGTGTCTCGCTTTGACCTTACCAATATCAAAAAATCTAGGCAAGAGTTTCTTCCTCCAATGCCTAATGGTGTGTCGTCAGCACATGCCCTCTTTCTTGGCAATAAGCTTTATTGCCTAGGTGGTTATCAAGAAAACAAACCTTGGGTCATGGCTTACGACTTGAGTCTTGATAGATGGGACTCTCTAGTAGATCCTCCTCGCCATCTCGAAAATACTTATAATATTTTTTCAGTAGCTATAGAGGTCCCAACCCAACTATCTACTAACTACTATACTTTTTTTTAATAGGACTACTATACTTCTTCTTTTTTTGAGAATCGGACTACTATACTTCTTAAACAAACTAAAATCTTGAACCTCTACTAAAATTCCTAAAAGTCTCAACCTGCTAAATCTTGATCCATGCTAAGGGAAGGCAACAAAATTCCTAAAAGTCTCATCTTGCTAAATGTGCCCTATACTTGTATTAAAAAAAATGCCCTATACTATATAGTATAGTCACAAATCTAAAACCGTAATCTTGTTAGATGTTACATGTATATAGTCATTAACTTTGTATTGCACATCCCTAAAAAAAATTTGTATTGTATATGATATAACTTATGAGCATTAAATTTTAGTGTAATTGTTAATTTATGTTGTTGCTTATAACATTAGTTCACTTTTTTGCACTGAATTTTAGCTATCATATTCCTGTTCCAGCCTAGACTAAACTACCTTAATAAGTTACATCATGATCCCATCATTTCCTTATTGTGGTCTATGTTTGATTTTTGAGAAAAATAAGAGAAAATAGAATGTAGAGTGTTCTTTCTCTACTTATTTTCTTTAGCGTGACCTTAATAAGAATGATTTTCTAACTTTTCTCCTTTTAATTTTTGTGATTGTGTTATTTTATTTTTGTTTGTAAAGATAGGGTAGGAAATAAAACTTAGAAATTAGTTTAGTTCTTAGGTGAAGGTTATTTATGTTCTTCATCTTTGTTCTCACTACCATCGAGTGATGAAGATTCTCTTCCATGCCAAAAATTTGCTTGTATTCTTGTACAAGGTTCTCGTATGGCTTTGTAGTGGTATGTCTTTAACATCTCCAACAATGTTGAGCACAATCAGGCTCCTCCTCCTCCTGGTCCTAGTCCGTTTCTACAAGCAATATTTCATCCAAACTCCCACCAGCAGCCGCATATCAAACCCGCAGTGATTGTACCTTCAGGAAGGAAGTGTTCCGTTTTAGGATCCAACAACACTTTTTACCATATAGTTGGCCACCGTCTTTGTGCTTCTGGACGCGATGATTTAGTGTTTCGCTTTGACCTTACCAATACCAAAAAATCTAGACAAGAGTTTCTTCCTCCAATGCCTAATGGCGTGTCGTCAGCACATGCCCTCTTTCTTGGCAATAAGCTTTATTGCCCAGGTGGTTATCAAGAAAACAAACCTTGGGCCATGGCTTATGACTTGAGTCTTGATAGATGGTACTCTCTAGTGGATCCTCCTTGCCCTCCCGAAAATACTTATAATATTTTTTCAGTAGCTATAGAGGTCCCAACCCCAACTATCTACTAACTACTATACTTTTTTTTTTTAATAAGACTACTATACTTCTTAAACAAACTAAACAGCCCGATATTGAGTTATCTACTGATGGTTAATAGATTATTAAAAAGAAAAAAAGGGCTAATAGTTATCTAGTTATCTACTTCTATTATTAATATTATATATATATATATATATGATTATATGCAAACTACAAAAAACTAGGCTTATAGTGGCCATTGTCAAAAATGCCACTATAGGTGCCCTATAGTGGCGTTTTCTATAAACGCTGCTATAGACATATCTATAGCTGCGTTCAGGGAGTCCTATAGTAGCGTTTTAAAACAATGGGTCTATAGCAGCTTTTCAAAGGGCTTATAGTGGCGTTTGTCCTGGTCTTACAAACTCTACTATAGGCACTTTTTTTTTTTTTTTTTTTTTTTCTTTTGGGCTAGGTTTTTTTTTTATAAGGGCCCGAGGAAAAAAAATAAAAAAATACTATAGTGGCATTTGCCAAACGCTACTATAGGCATTTAAAAAAAAAAAAAAATTATAAGGGCTAGAGGAAAAAAGACCTATAGTGGCGTTTGTCAAACGCCATTATAGGCCCTTGTAAGAGAAGGACCTATAGTGACATTTGACAACCACCACTATAGGCACATTTTTTTTTTCTTCGGCTGGGTTTTATTTTTAGGGCCAAAGGAAAAAAAGATCTATAGTGGTGTTTGACAACCACCACTATAGGCCCTTGTAAGTGTAGCACCTATAGTGGCATTTGACAAACGCCACTATAGGTTCTTAAAGATATTAAAAAAAAGAGAAATGCTACTTCCACTATATTTTTACAACATTTTCACAACAAATTATGAGTGGTTAGTTGTTATTGGTTCAAATTTGAATTTAGCACTGAGATTACTTTTTTAACTCAACAATAACAACCAGTAACAATCCACCATTTAGAATTTGTTGTAAAAACAATTGTGTACATATCATTTCTCTAAAAAAAATATATATATATATATATATATACCCAATCCGTAAAACAAAACTATGGCATGTTTTAGGAATATGCCATAGAATATTCTTAGGCATATTCCAAACTATTCCTTAAAAAAAAAAAAATCTCAATTCGTAAAAAAAAACTGTGATATATTCTAGGAATATGCCATAGAATATTCTATGGCATATTCCAAACTATTCCTTTAAAAAAACTATGATATATTCTAGGAATATGCTATAGAATATTCCTAGAATATTCTATGGCATATTCCAAACTATTCTTTAAAAAAAAAAAAAAAAACTCAATCCGAATTGATTCAACATTCATCTTCATTCTCACTACCATCGAGTGATGAAGATTCCCTTCCATACCAAAAATTTTCTTGTATTCTCGTACAAGGTTCTTGTTTGGCTTTGAAGTGGTATATCTTTAACATCTCCAACGATGTTGAGCACAATCAGGCTCCTTCTCCTCTTGGTCCTAGTTTGTTTCTACAAGAAATATTTCATCATTTTACTGTAAACTCCCACCAGTAGCAGCATATCAAACCCGTAGTGATTGTACCTTCAGGAAGGAAATGTTCCGTTTTAGGATCCAACAACACTTTATACCATATAGCTAGCCACCGTCTTTGTGCTTCTGGATGCGACAATTTAGTGTCTCGCTTTGACCTTACCAATACCAAAAAATCTAGGCAAGACTTTCTTCCTCCAATGCTTGTTGGCGTGTCATCAGCACATGCCCTCTTTCTTGGCAATAAGCTTTATTGCCTAGGTGGTTATCAAGAAAACAAACCTTGGACCACAGCTTACGACTTGAGTCTTGATAGATGGGACTCTCTAGTGGATCCTTCTCGCTGTCCCAAAAATACTTATAATATTTTTTCAGTAGCTATAGAGGTCCCAACCCTAACTATTGTGGTGGGTTCAACTTTGGAGTCTTGTCCTCTCTAAATCTATGATGTGCATACCAAATGTTGGAGACTACATGAGTTTATATACAAGAATGGCTTTTATCTTTTTCCTCAGAGACAACCTGTGGCTGTTGATAGTAAGTTTTATTGGTATGAATTCAACTATCAATGCCTAGCTACATTTGATGTGGTCACAAACGAGTGGTCATTGGCCTATGTCCCTATACATGACAGTCATGAATGTCTATTGGATGGAGAGATTGATTCTCCTCCGTGCTTGGCTCATCTAGTCGGTGATGATTTCTGCTTGTTTTGGTTATCCCCTTGCCAGCCTGAAGTTTCGTATTTCCAAACTTCACCCAAAGCAAGGATCAACTTTTCTTTTGGATGCCTCTATCCTGTCATGCCAATCCTACGTAGTGCCTGGGTAAAGCTCTTTCTTGATGGCTTCGTGGGGTAAATATGCATCTCTTTCTCTATTTATGACTCTTCCTTTTCTATAATTTATACACCTTTGCCACTCTAATTTTATATATTTGTTATTTTTATGGTTGTCATGCTAATTGAAGAGTGTCGATAATGCAGGGATGGTCATTTGGATTTGGGATACAATTGCTTGGAAGTTTGACAACATGAGTGGTATTTTTGTGTTTACCTTTTTTTCATTTTCCCCTTTTGATTCTATGGAACAAGATATTAGTGTTGTAATCCTTTTTCTTTTTTTTTTTTGGTTTATTAGTGAAGTAATCCTTTTGTAACCTCCTTTTATTCTTTTGATAGAATATAGTTGTATTAAGTATTGTGCGTATGCATTCTTTTCTTTACTACCTGCTCTTTTCTAAATTCATGAATTTTTTGTTGTTGGTGGAAGGGGAGGGTGTGGATTGAGAAGGATTATCTCATAATTTTTTATTTAAGTGTCGCTACAATGGTTAATAAATATTCTCAGTTGTGCAATGCACAAGGTAACTTTTCTAGATGGTCTATCGTGTACTACGTTTGTACTGTAATGAACTGTAACTATGGTAAATGGACAATTCTAAATATCTAGAGTAGATGCTGTGATGTAGGTGTAAACATTCTACTTGACTAATACTAATGTAAGGTAGATATATTCTTCATTTAATTTGTGTATGGAATTTAGATAAAATTTCACGAAAATGGAAGACCCCTGGTACTCCCTAACTTTAAACATGTACTTGAATTGATGTTTATGTCAACTCCAATCTCCTATTTGCTTGACCATTAAAACGATGCAAACCTTTTTCCCAATGATAGATTGATTGTTGTTTTTAGTATCGATAAAACGGGATTTATATGCCATTTTCATGGCTTTATGACACTTTTTATTTGGGGTATGGTGGGGTGATGTTTGATTTTTTTTTTGGAGAAGAATTTTCCAATTTAAGATTAAGAACACTTGTTGGAACAAACTTTGACTCGTGCATTCTTCTGCTATTGTCAACACCTTAAATCGCTTTGAACCCTGCCATTACCCCCTACATTTAGGAGGATATGAGGAAATTTTGATTTAGAGTTGTTAAATAGAGGATTATGGGTTTATATTAAGAATTAAAAGGTGGGTAGATGAGTTATTTGATGATTATTTGATTGAAGAAAGTATGCAGAGTTTTAAGGACTTGATGGGTAAAAGAAAGGATTGATTAGGGGTTGTAAGAAATAAGAAAATGGAGATGATTCTATGGTATTTAGGCGCTGCATGAACATTGAACAGTATTAGAAGAAAAGAAGTGCTGAAATTTTACCATCTTGCACCCTTGTTGTGGATAACTTTCTCAACATCCTGTCATGATTGAGCATGGCACTTACACTCTCAACTGCCAAAATAATCTGTAGACAACCCAAAACATCCATTATTATAGAAAGATGAACTTAAGTATTCCATAGTTAACTTTTTATGAATCAAGATTAATTTATTCAAATTTCATATCATAAGCAGGTTTTCATATATTCAACAGGAGGAGCACATTTTACTTGTGCACGCAAATACATATTTTTTTTTTTAATGAAATCTGTATGCAAAATTTTTATTTCTTTCTTTTGATCAACAATCCTCAAATTTTATAATTGAAGCAGATAAGAGCAAAACAGGGTTTACGAGTACCATTCATCAATTTACATTCTTAGCATTCATCAAATCCTCAAAGAAGGATTTAAAATACACCCATAATGAATTGGGACATAGTGATCACCCACTTTGGTGCCCAACCCTTTAGCATCTCCATTCCATGATTAATAAGAAACTGTTTTTGTGAAGGTGGCTATTTTTGTGAAGTTCAATGACAAGTCTTTTGGTATCAAATATGCAATTTGAATTCGAGCTCTTGTTATGTTGTTTCTTTCTTCCTTCTTATTGTTTATGACATGAACATCAGAGGTATTAATTTATTATGGAAAAAATCTTAATGGAGATTGTGGCTATTATTTCCCAATTGATATTTGTGTCAATAATATTGTTCACAACCACAAAGATGGCAATGTAATGGTGCTGTATACATGCTTAACTAAAATGATCTTATCACATGTGATTGCCCTCATGAACAATTTGACGAGCTTAATCTCTTTGCCTTCAGCCCCCACCTAAGGGCTTAATTTCTGCAATTTGTCCAGGTTGCAAAAAGTTGATTTATTGGTGGTAAGCAATAAATAAATAAGACTAATTTTATATTTCACTATATCACAGAAGGCTTTATATTCTTTGCACCCATAGTTGACTGATCTTATGCTCTTCTTTTTTATTTATTTATTTATTATTTATTTTTATAAATACGTTTTAACTGCTTGAATTAGTTAGAGTTTCTTGAAAATCATGGAATTATTGAAATATATGATTTTGTATGATATAAGATGGCTAGGTTTGAGTCCGGCTACTTGCATTTTGAAAAAATTCCCTCGGCCAGCGATTTACCCCACTATGGGCCCATCCGTCGCGAACAGTGATTAGTCTTTGATTGAAAGCTTTGAATATACATTGTGTGAAAGCAAAAAAAAAAAAAAAAAAGATGGCTAGGTTTAGTGAGATTGCAGATAAGTGGTCTAGTGATATAGACAATTTGGTTTGATTGAATACTCATTACTTTTGTATACAGCAAAAGTCGAAGTCAAAATTTTGACTTAATTCTATGATTTTTCAATGCCATTATTCTTTTAGCTCGTTTTAAAAGCATTAAGTTATACAGTAAACATCATGGCTAAAACGGTTTATTTCTTTACTAATATATGCTAATAAGGAATAAAAGTAAAATCTTAAAAAAATTACATTTTAAACCATATAATTTTAGATAAAATAAATTTAACCCTATAGTTATTTTTTTTTTTTAAGAAACAAATCATATAATTTATAAAGTAACAAAATAAACTCCGAAATTAAAAAAAAAAAGTAACAAATTAAATCATTAGCTTATAATAAATCCCAAACATAATTTTGTTAAATTTAAATAAATGGGAAAAATTAAATTCTCCTCTCTTCAGGTATGGAGGAATGACTGAAAAAATATTTTGTATCAAATGATACTATGTTATCCGTATCAAAGTCCAAAAAATGAGAGACATGTGTGTAAAAATAATTATATACTAACATATATTTTTCATTTGTTAGTAGGGTAGCTGTTTTTTGTTGTCATGTCTCATACTTATTAGGTTTTGATACTATTTGCATAATATCATTTAATTTGATGCTAAATACCTTCTCGAGGAATGACACTCATTCTTAAAACATGTTGCTCAAGCAGATTTTTTACTTGTTTTTAGTCGCACTTTGCCAACTGATATTATTTAAGTTTGCAGATTCACAATTTTTTTTTTTTAATTGGACCTCTCAATAACTCTTTGCATCAAAAAATTTATGAGATAAACATGAAAAGTAATTTTGGGTTTAATAAAAATTTTAAGGATAAATAATAATTTTGGAAATTTGCACTTAACCAAAGGACAAATTAGGATACAACATTTATAACTTTTGTGCAGGCCTCAGAACGAAGATACTGGGCTATGACTCGTTTGGGCTCACAATCTATTTGTATCGTGGGCTTGAATTTCCTACATTGGGTCGTTCTTGTGCTGAGACTGATCGACGACTCCTTCTACTCTTTTTCTCTCTCTGTTTTTCAACCAACCCTTCCTTCCCATGAGATTCTTGTATTTATAGTGAGATGCTAGTGGGATAGTGATGATTAGCTTTGTCGCTAGTGCATTTGGAGGTCCAATACAGGCGATGATAGGTGGATGTTTAGGTGGGAATGGCCTTGGAAATAGTTCCCATTCCCTAACGCTAGGCGGATACAACTCCTGGTCGTCGATGCTCGGCTATAGATTTTCCGGGCATGATAGAACTTCCCGGGGAAGTATCCTCGGGGGATGACGCAGTCTCGGGAAACACGAGTGGACGGCTAAGACCAAAATGTCCTCATCTGAGCGTGCCAAGAAAGTAGAGCCTTAGTGGGCCTTAATGATCCAACAGGCCCAGGGAGTTTGGTGCCGTACAACTTTAATTTTAAAAATTTTGGTCAAATGAAGGTTAAGGGAGGAAAGTGTTTTTTCCCCTTCTAGTTTGGAGGGATTATCATTTTCTCAAAGAATAAAGTTTAGTTACAAAATTGGTTGTAGTTTAAACCTACAACCTTATTCAATATCTTTTTATTATAGGTGAATTTTGACAAATCCACAATTAGATTACATCTTCTACTTATACCCTCCATGCTTGCAAAATTTCTAGAAAATTAAAGATCAATACAATAAATTGTTTAAATTGCAAGTTTTTATAGTTTAAAATTATACATAAAATATAAACTTATAGATGATATAGTAAATGATATCCAATTAACACAAAATTTGACATGTGTACTAAAGTGTATAAAGAACATACAATTCAACGGTTAAATTTTTAAAATATGTAATAACTAGTATTATGCCCGTGCGATGCACGACTTAATAGAAAATATTTTGATAATATAATTAAATTTAATAACAAATAAAATGAAAAAAGAAATAATTCAAAATTTAAGATTAAAAAATAAATTGTACTTGTACACTTAAAGGAAATTTAATTTTTATTTCTTATTTTGATATTTAAATAATTTGTTTTAGTTTTGATTTCATTCAAATGATTATAAGTTATATCAACCATAAACTAGCATATGTATCCATATGTAACATTCGAAATTAATAAATAAAAATTTAATTCTTTAACTTATTGTAACATTCTAACTTACTAATAAATAAATATAACACCCTAACTTAAAGTAATGTTTATAATTGTATTGTATTTTATCCTTTAAGAACACATATATTATTTTTTTATCATAAAAAAAACACAGATATTAATATTACACATAAAAAAATAATGAATTCAATAGTTGAAACGGTTGAAAACAAAATTAAGCCAAAACCTCAATTCATTAATGAAAAAATATCCAAAATTTGAACTTAAAAAAAAAAAAAAAAACGGAGTTAAGTAAAGATAGACTTGCATAGAAATTTGGATGGATGGATTCTTTCATATCCAATTTCATGTTTGGCAGCAAATTTTTCTTTTAATTAAAGAATATAGATTACAAGAAACAAAGCACCAAACAAAATCCATTACAAATTAAATCCATTATAAAATATTGATGTCAACAACAAATAATCATGTAATAAGAATTTAAAAAATACAAATATATTGCTTGCTATATTGACTTCTAAAAAAAATACTAAAAGGTGTGATCAAACATAGAATTTCAGCCTATCTCTAAAACTTGTTGATAAAAATCATATTATATATAATAAGAAGGCAACAAATACACAAAATCTATTAAATTTGATGAAAGAAAAAAAAAATTACTTGCAAGGTTGTAGGTAGGGCAGAGAGGAGAAATGAAGAATATAACAAATAATTGTAATGTACGTAGTAGAAATAATGAAACACCAAAAAACTGTGTGTATATATAGTGTGAATTTTAGGTTGTGAAGAAGATGATATGAATAAAAAGAAAAACATAGAATTTTAGCCTATCTATAAAACTTGTTGATAAAAATTATATTATATATAATAGAAAGGCAACAAATACACAAAATCTATTCAATTGGATGAAAGAAAAAAAAAATTACCTACAAGATTGTAGGTAGGGCAGATAGGAGAAATAAAGAATATAGCAAATAATTATAAAGTACATAATAGAAATAATGAAACACCAAAAAACTGTATATATGTATAGTGAGAATTTTAGGTTGTGAAGAAATTGATATGAACAAAAAGAAGTAGTTTAGGTAAAACTCAAATACTTTTTTTTTTTTTTTTTTTTACTTTATTATTAGGAAAAAGATGACATAAGATGCAAATTTATCCATTAAAAAAAAAAAACGTAGGTAAAAAAATGCAAGTTCTATATTTTTTTCCTTTTACGTTTTTTTTAAGAAACGCAGGAAAAAAAAAATGCAAATTCGATCTTTTTTTTTTTCTTTTACGTTTTTTTATCTCTCTTTTTTATTTAAATTCTATCCTTAAGTAATTCTATTCTATTGATTTTAGGCTTTGTTGATAGCATTTTTGATAAACACAACTGTTATTGTTGTAAATAAAATATTACTTTCTTTCATTACTTGATTTGTCATATTTATTCAAAAAATATGTATATATCTATTCTTAAAATCTAAAAATTTATTAAAATTTTTGCAATTTGGTGAAACTATATGGCAACATTAGAGGCAAAAACAATGTAGTTGAGTTGCCTCTGGGAGAGAGGAGTTGTTATCTGCCTAAAACAACCATGACAATTGTGGGAGTGCTCTAGGTTTTGAAGAAATTATATATTTGCTGTTATCTGCCTAAAACAGCCGTGACAATTGCAAACTCCTTAGATGATGCTCATGAATTAATCATGGAGAGGCGGTTTGATCATGAATTAATCATGAAAGGAGACATGTAAGGCAATTCTAGAAAAAGTTGGAGAAAAACCTGCAGAAAATTCGATCTTTTTTTCTTTTATGTTTTTTATCTCTATTTTTTATTTAAATTCTATCCTTAGGTAATTCTATTATATTGATTTTAAGTTTTGTTGATAACATTTTAGATAGACACAACTCTTATAGTTGTAAATCAAATACTACTTTTTTTTTTATTACTTGATTTGTCATATTTATCCAAAAAATATGTATATATCTATTCTTAAAATCTAAATATTTATTAAAATTTCTACAATTTGGTGAAGCCACGTGGTACAATCATGACGTCTAAGTCCAACTTTTATTATATATAATATAATATAATATGATATTAATTTTATTCAGTAAAGTTGTAACCTTAGACTATAACAAATTTTGTACCTAAATTTTGTCTATTCTTAAATCTTAAAAAATGGGATAGTAATTTGCCCAAAATAAATTATGTTTAATTTTTTTTTTCTTTATGAATCCTCATGATTTAACTTGTTATTTTTGAAAGAATAAGGTTCAATTTGTTACAGTTTTTAAAAACTCACATTTACTTTGCTACTTTTGAATTAATATGTAAGAAATTTAAAGATATAATGTTCTCCACACAAAAAAAAAAAAAAAAAAAAAAAAAATTTGTGGGTTCCAGTTTACCAGCTAGCTCAACTGGTCACCTATAATAAAAAATAAAAAATAAATAAAAAAAAAGTTTAAAAATGCAAACTTTTAATCGTAATTCGTAGGGTTGCAATTTACAAATGCAACACGTGGCAATTGATTCCCAATCCTTCAGTTTGGTTCTTGACTCATGTCACTCATCAATTACAGCTCTCCCAGTCCCCGTAAGCCTCTGTTTGGAATCTGGGAAAATTAAGAGGGAAAAAACACACAATCATGAGATCGTCGGAGTACATGGACAAGCAAATCACCGAATTGTCTCGATCTCATTCCCAAGATTTCTCCCTATTCCCAAACCCTCACCACCACCACCACCACCACAACGACGACGACGACGACGACGAGGAGCTCTCTCCGACCTTCCGTTTCCACCCTATACGACCCGTCGTTTCGACTCATCAGTCACTCGCCGATGATTCCGACTCGTTGATCTCCGCGATCGATAGGAAGATGAAGGAGCTGGGTGAGAATCTAATGCACGCCGTGGAAGGAATCAGCGCGCGCCTCACTCAGCTCGAGAATCGAACGCGCCGCATCGAGAATTCCGTCGACGATCTGAAAGACTCGATTGAGTCTCGCCATGGCAGCTCTGATGGCAAGCTCAGAGAGCTCCATAATATTCTCACACAGGTATAGAAAGATAAAAGAGTTATCCAAATTGACTTCACTTTACTATTTGCTATCGATGAAAATAGTTCCGAGTTTATTTTCAATAACACAGTCTCTGAGAATCTGGAGATTACCAAAGCTCTGTTAATTCCAAAGCTGGAATTTTGTTTTTGCAGTTTGGAGTTTAAATTAGTTCAAAGAATTTGTATGTGTTATTAGTATTTATCAACTGCTAAGCCCGTCAGGGGTGAATGCTGCCGGATTACCCGGTTGCTTGTAGGTTTTATTGGATAGAGGCGAGTCCAAAGTGCTATTCTTTAGAAAGATTACGTACATTATAATAATAACAATAAAAGGATTTTGTATGTGTTAGTGTTTATCAACTGCTAAACCCATCAGGGCTGAATGCCGTTGGATTACCCGGTGGTTGCTTGTAGGTTTTATTGGATAGAGGTTAGTCCAAAGTGCTATTCTTTAGAAGTATTCCCTGCATTATAAAAATAATAATAAAAGACCAACCATCATTGTATTAGTAACATAGTACTTATTAACACCTAAGCCCATCAGTGGTGAATGCCCCTGGATTACCCGGTTGCCTATAGGTTTTATTGGATAGAGGCGAGTCCAAAGTACTATTCTTTAGAAAGATTTCCTATGTTATAATAATAATATAATAAAAGAATTTGTATGTGTTAGTATTTATCACCTCCTAAGCCTGTAAGGGGTGAATGCCTTTGGATTACCTGGTTACCTGTAGGTTTTATTAGATGCATGCGAGTCCAAAGTGTGATTCTTTAGAAAGATTCCCTACGTTATAATAATTATAATAAAAGAATTTGTATATGATAGTATTTATCAACCCCTAATCCCCTCAGGGGTGAATGCCCCTGGATTACTTGGTTGCCTGTAGGTTTTATTGGATAGAGGCGAGTCCAAAGTTCTATTCTTTAGAAAGGTTCCCTACGTTGTAATAATAATAATAATAAAAAACACGAATTTTTATGTGTTAGTGATAGTAGATCATATTCTAAATGAGGAAGTAAACACAAGTCTCTAGCTTAGAGGGTTCTGCATTTCCATGGTATGATAAAGGGTATATTGGGTGGTATAAATATGTTGTAAACCCTCATTTTCACACAGTGGAGTTCTCAGCTTCTTGCTCTTGTGGATATAGGCACACTGTTGAACCATGCAAATCTTTGTATTGTATTTTCTCTCTATTTTACCAAGATTGCTTTAAACAGAAATCTTCAACAATGGGTGGCCCATTGACAATAACTAGTATGCACTATGCGGCCATGAGGCAATGGAGGCAATATGCAGCCACGGGCTGCTGTCTACTATCTGCGTAGACAGCATGCAACCGTGACTTGATTCACACATAGGCAGCAATTGGGCACTGCCCGTGTTGCCTGTTGGTAGCATTGGCCCTCAGTTTAAATAAAATTGTAACTCCTTCTCTTCTTTGACCTCAGTTCAAATTATAAGAACTCATTTCTCTCCTTTGGAGTGAGTTTATGAGTGAAGAGAAACTACCTAACAATATTGTCATTGTGTTATATTCTCCCTGCAGAGAGATGGAGACTTAATATGACCTATCAAATTCCTAACCAAAACGGGCATACAAGACATATTTACTATCTAGAAGCTGAACTGATGATCTTAGGTTATTGGCAGAGCAGGTTGTTCTCATTTCATAAAATTTGTATGCTCTAAATGGATCATGTCCATTGGTTCTGCATGTCGTTAGTAGAGACTATCATGTACTTATGTACTTTTAAGCCTAAGTTGTCAATGTTCAATGACAGAATTCACATATGTATGATATAATTACAAATTTACAACTTTCTGGTGAGAATTAGTCAATTTTTGTTTTTGTTTTTTATTATTTAATTTCTAAATGGTAAGTAATTCTCTTACAGAATGACATTAAAACTACTGTTTTGAATTTGAGAGAAAAAAGAAGACTGTGCCAAAACTGAGACAGAAAGAGAAGCCCCTCTGTAATGCTTTATCTATGATTTACTTAAAATGAAAATGATTGGATGATGCAGTGCATTTGATGCCCTTAATTCCATTTGAAGCAAGTGTAATGATTTTCCCAGGTAGTAATGTCACCCCTCATGCCACTTAACCACGCCGTGTCATCATCATCATCCATGTTATGCATTATACTCCTGCATCTTTTTTTTTTTTTTTGGGGGGCGGGGGTAGATAACGAGAATTGTATTGGGGTTAGCTGGTACTTTTTATAAGGCTTGTCAATGCAGCAAGTCTTTAATCTGGTTCTATTTTGTCTGTGAATGATGTTTTACAGGTTCAAGGCGGTATTCGAGATTTAAGGGATAAACAAGAGATAGCAGAGGCTCAGCTGCAGCTTGCAAAGCTTCAAATGTCGAAGGATAACCAGCAATTGCAAAATAAGATCACAACTGGTCAAAGTAATTCAGCTCAAGAACCATTGTCATCTGCCCCTCAGCAAAGCCACCAACCAGTTCCAATTCCTGTTGCTTCTCCACAACAACTTCCTGCTCTCCCTTTTAATGTTTTTCCAAATGTACCTCTTCAAAATTCATCACCAACATCTTCAGCAACAGCTGCACAGATTCCTACCCAATTATCCCAGAACCCAATCCCCTCTCTTCTTCAGCCTGAATCTTACTATTCAACACCTGTGCATACTCAAGAATCCACACATCAGCAATACCACCTGCCTCCAATGCAGCAACCACCTCCACCACCATATCAACATTATCACCCAGAACCTCAACTTCCTCCAATCTCCCAGGTATCACAGCCACCTCAACAGCACCCTTCTCTTGGCTTTGTTAATCCCCAAGTCCACTGTCCATCTAGCCATCATCCTGAAGAAATACCATACATGCCATCTCAAAGCTACCCGCCAAGCAATCACAGGTCCCCTCAAGCACCTGGCATTGCTTCCCCCTCCCAACAATATTATTTGGGTTCTTCCCAGCAGATGCAAGATCAACCCTCCCGCGATCCTAATTTTGGGTTCCCATCCAGTTCCAGGCATTCACAACCACCTGGGCATTCACATTTTTATGAGCGTTCTTATAGTGGATATCCTTCCCATTACAACAGTTCAACAATGAAACCCCTGCAAAGTGGTGAAAGCAGCAACTCACAACTGCCAACTGCCCAGATACTACCGCATGCACTACCTATCTCCTCTAGTGTGGATGATGGATCCAGTTCTAGTGGGACTCGAGACAGCATACCAACCGATGATGTTGTTGACAACGTTGTAGCGATGGGATTCCGAAGGGACTTGGTGAGAGCAACAGTAAGGAAATTGACAGAGACTGGGCAATCAGTGGATCTCAATGTGGTGCTTGATAGGATGATGAATGGTGGGGAACTGGAGTCGCATGGTAGTAGGTTTGGCAAATAATATATGGTGTTCCTGTAATGGCTGGTTTGATTTATTTCTGTAAATGATGCTGTAAATGATGTTGTACCGTGTCTTCTGTCTACAGTATTAGTCTAGTTGTAGGTTTGGCAGATAATATATGGTGTTCTTGCAATGGCTGGGTTGATTTATTTCTGTACATGATGCTGTAAATGATGTAGTACCATGTCTTCTTTATCGATTAATACTGTATCTACAATATTGTTTCACTGACACTGCATCTACGTTATTGTTTCACTGACGGCTCTTTCACACCATTTCCTTATTCCTATCTAAATTGAGATTTGTTCTGACATTTATGTGGTTTTGTATGTGACTGAAAATTCTGTTTAATTTTCCAGCTCACTTTTCTGTCATATATCAACTATTGAGTGGTATACTTTACTCTCTTGACATGAGGTGTTTTATGAAGTTCAAAGTTTTCTAATCCTGCTTCTTTTCTTCTAATTGGTTATTGGTGTCATGGCTTGATCATCCAAAATGGATTGCTCTTACTATGAGTGGCTGCCAATCAATTGCAGATAATACACTCGTTTCCATTGTTATAGGAAGTAGAGGTTTAACTGTAGAGCTTTAGTACAATTTTGGTTCTTGACTTTTGCCCCTTTAGTACATTTTCAGTGTACTTGGATTGACTATGAATTTTAATAAAATTTTACGTCTTATCGAGGAAAAAAAAAAAAAAAAAAAAAACTGTAGAGCTTTAGTAATAGAACTTCTGATATAAATTATAGAGTTTTAACTAGAAAGCTCTTTAGTATTTTGAGTGAGTGACAAATTACAATAAATAGTCCATTAAATTTATGGATTTATAATATGCAGTGTTTTCTTCAAAACTTTAAATTTTAGCTTTATATTAGTCTTAAAATTGAAAACAATTTTAAGGATCTCCCTACATCATTCACATCCTGTTAAAGTTCTTTGGTGAAATTGCCAAATAATTATCATCATTATTATTTGCTATAAAGGCTCTTATTAAAGCACTTTTAATTTTTAAACACTCATCAAAAGCATAAACAGACGGGCCCAGATATCTAAATGACTATTTCACAAGTAGCTCCTCCTGTAACAACGATTCAATATATCAAACTGATGGGAAATAGGAGGGATTGTCCCTCAAATACAAAGCTTGTGGATAAGAAGAAAGTGCCAATTAGAGGAGGAAATCACCCCTTGAAAAGACAAGAACAATGGGAAATCTGTGTTTCCTTCCAAGGATCAATTTTTACATCATGACATGAAAGCCCATGTCTAAGGCTTACCAAATTGAGAGTCCCGAAAGTGCTGAGGAATCTTGTTAATAATTTTATGGGCCAGCCTTTTTTTTTTGGTCAATTTTATCTATTGATATCGTAGGGTCCTCTTCACCCCAAAAAAAAAAAAAAGAGGTTTAGGGTCCCCAATCCCCATCCAATTGGGCTTCAAGCACTCATCATTTAATGAGTGTTTCTTGGGAACAAGGTAAAAAGTTTTTTAGTTTTTGCCCTTTGTCTCATTCTTTTACAAAGAATCTAACTTATTTTTATCTTTTTGTTTCAGTCTTTTACAAACAATCTAAATTTTAATTTTTTTTAAGTAAGTTAATTTTTATCTAAATTTTAATTTTTTTTAAGTAAGTTAATTTTTAACTT
The DNA here is from genome assembly GCA_023621385.1 of Quercus gilva. Lineage (NCBI taxonomy): Eukaryota > Viridiplantae > Streptophyta > Magnoliopsida > Fagales > Fagaceae > Quercus > Quercus gilva. The sequence goes on along the minus strand of CM042482.1, from coordinate 8,831,981 downwards.
TTTGTTGTATATTTAATATAAAAACTACCAAAAATGATATATTTTGATAAATACTATCAAATAAGTTACAGAAAATTGTAAGTATCCAAACAGGCACTCAATTATGTTCATAACAAAAGGAGCTTGACTTCAAATAAAGCTATTAAGAAATAGTTATTTCTTATTTTAAATAATAATTGTTCTTAAGGAATTCATTGTGATGAAAACGTGAATAATTATTTCATTTCAGTGTTTATTACAATGTACCAAAAATGCACTTAGTTTTGTTAGGAAAATACTTCATTTAAGCCCAATGAAAAATTAGTCACCCTTTTATTTTTTATTTTTGAATGAAAAATGAGTTATTTTAGGACCACAAATTTTGTCACATTCTTTTAAATAACTATCTTATATGAAAAATTTTGTTTGATTACCTATCACTTTCATATAGATTGACTACTTTTTCTCTACCACTTGCAATCACACACATAAAAAATTTGTGAAAATGGTGTGTAAAATAGTGTGTTCCTAACATTATTGATGAAAAATTAGTCACATGGACATTTTTTACCCCTCGGATATGTATGGCCTAATATCAAGGTCTTGTCATTCTATTTGAGGAGCACAAATATTCAACTTGACAAGTGTCAAGCATCATATTATTTATTTTTTTTTAAATTTAAATTTTCGAACAAATTGAAGGGATCATTATGTGATGCTGACGTAGTGGGATGAAACAAATCCTAGAAGCTCAGCCAGTGCTGGTTCTTTGTAGGTTGTCCACCAAAAATGTAGTCGTTTTAATAGTTGGTAAAATTTTATCCCCCAAAAAAAAAAAAAAGTTAGTAAAATAGGGCTACTGAAATTGAGCATGACTAGCGGTGTTCACCAAGCCGCATAAATCGCACAAACTGTAAAAATCGCACCAAAACCGCCCGTAAAATGACATAACCACACTGCATCGCAAGTAATATTGCACCACACCGCATGGTGCAGTGCGGTTTGCGGTTTTATAATAAGAAAACTGCACAAACCATACCACACCGCACACTTTTTATATATTAATATATTTAATTATTTTTAATATTAAATATATTATTAATAGTTTAATAACCCTAGTTTTCCAAAAAAAAAAAAAAAGTTTGATAATCTTAGCAAGTGTTGATTAGGAAAGCTAGCCCAAAATAAAGAAAAACTAGCTCAATAGTTTAAAACTTGGACCAAAACAAAGGGAAAAGTTAGTTTTGGGCTGGGTAGAAAATGCCCAAAATTTGAAAAATATACAAACTTCAAATAATTCAAACCGCATCTTATACACCGCATCGCATATGTGATCGCAAAAATGAGGTGCGATGCGGTTATGGTTTTGGCTAAACTTTAAACTGCACTGCACCGCACCACACCGCACCGTACATGTGACCGCAAAAAAAAGGTGTGGTGCAATTATGGTTTTAGATAAACTGCACCGCAAAATGCGGTGCTAAAAATGAACCAAACCCGCATCACACCGCACCGTGAACACTTTTAAGCATGACTCTCTTTAGCATTCACATTATTTTAGCACCCAAACCATAAATAAAAAAAAAAAAAAAAAAAAAAAAAAAAAAAAAAAAAAAAACCCTACACTTGAGTGATAAAAAAAAGAATAAAGAAAAAATATTTAAATGAACTGAGAAAAAAATAGAGTATTTAATGTTGGGTGTATTGTAAAGTGAGGTGTTAAAATAAAAAAGTAAAATTTTAAGTTACTAAAACCTAAATTTTTAAAACCTTTGATGTGATTTTTTTTTTTAAAAGAAAAGAAAAAGAAAAGCATAACTCTATTTATTTATTTATCTTATAAATATTGTTGTGTGCCAAGAACCTTTTAACTCAATTGGTTGACATTTTTTGGCGTTTTCAAAAGGGACATTAGATTCAAATCCCCCTACCTAACTATTCAATTATCAAAATCTTGTTGTAGAAAAATATGATAAAAAGAAATAGTCTTCAAAATTTACAGAAGGGTAGCCTTTCAAACTATTATTACAATCTTAGGACTTGGATGAAAAATAGGGTCCAATTTCATAGATTTAAATATATAAATAAATAATTTGTATTTTTTTATAGGATAAATAAAGTTTCATTATTTCTACAACAAGTGCTATGATATAGGCTAAAGGGTCCAAGGCCCAAACCACATATTATTATTATTATTATTCAATGGTTAAAATACTTATATAATATATATGCTGTGACCCGACATCTTGAACCCACTCCCCTTTGTTATCCCAAGTGCTTAGGGAGAAACCAACTCTCACAATTGGGTAGTGGTCAGTGGCTACCACTTGTTTATCTAGGTTTTTAGTGTTTTTGATGAACGAAAATGGGTGAGCAAGGGCGACCACTGTGGCGGACCCCCAAGGGCGTGACCATTGGGGCACTCACCTACTAGGGAATGTTGGAATGAGGTATAGTTACTATTGTTTAATTTGACAAAAGATTTCACTCTAGCCCCACGAGAAGGCTAGTACCCTTGGGCTAGCTGTAGGAGAGAATTCCCATATTCCGCCCATTGGGGTTCAAACATGGGACCTTAAGCAGCGCTGCACTCTTGCATTCGCGCCATTGGGGTTGGATTGAGCTATAGCTACTATTGTCTGGGTTGACAACAGATCTCACCCTAGCCCTACGAGAAGGCTAGTACCCTTGGGCTAGTTGCAGGAGGGAATTCCCACATTCCGCCCATTGGGGTTCAAACATGGGACCTTAAGCAGCGCTGCACTCTTGCGTTCGCACCAAGATCACTAGACCACCTTTCTTGGTGGTGGTTTTTAGTGTTCTAATACAATTATACTAGCTTGTACTACATTTTATACTATTGTTCTACACCAATACTTTGTATTGTACTTGTATGCTAATGAGTGTACAAATACTAAAATACATGCTTCTCCAAAAAAAAAAAAAAAAAGTTGTCTTATTTCTACAGCAACTGGTAAGAAAATGGGCCAAAGGGCTTAAGGTCCAAACCACTTATAGGATTAGTGTTCTAATAGGACAATACTATTTTTTATTTTTTCTCTTTTTGACAACAACTAATAAGACAATATTAGACCCTTTTGGATATACACCACTGTTAGTTTTTTTTAAAAAAAAACCTTCTTCCCTCTCCCTTTGTGTATGTGTGTGTGAAAATATTTAGTATTCTAAAAAAAAAAAAGAAAAAAGAAAAAAAAGACAACACTAGCTTGTACTTTATACTAATGTATGTAATATATTTTTTTAGAAAATGGACCATAAGCTAAAATTCTATCATATATATATATATATATATATAATCGAATGTAGGTCTTTTTGTTTTTTGAGAAACAAACACAAACACATTGGTCTCCTTAAATAAAATAAGAGACCAATTTAGGGAGGGAAAAGAAAAACCCACGTTGGCTTCCCTTCACATCCCTTCAAATAATATTTTGCTACTTTATCTCTTTCATTTTGGGAACACAATTTATTTCCCAATCATTTATTTATTTATTTGCATTCTCTCTATCTCTCTCCACTTTCGTTTTCTCTCACCAACAACGGGGATTACAAAATTAGACCTAACATTGACACCAACAATCACTTTGATTCAGTCAAGACTTGGAAGAGATTAAAGTATGATGTTGAAATCTTCAACAAAATGGAGTGAATTGAATTATGACATGTAAATGCAATGTGTTAGTAGCACAGTGGACATAGAGTAGTGCCACAAGCACAACAATTTTACAATAAAACTTAGGTAATAAGTTGTTATTATTTCTCAATTAAACCCAAAACCGACATAACTTTTTTACTTACTATTGACCGTTTGTCACCTAAGTTTTGCTCTGAAAATGTTGTGATGTGTAGATTTATCGGTGGATGTCTTATCCTATGAGGAAATGCTCACTTCATCATGAAACCACAATGATTGGTTTAGCCGCTAGCGTGCGTACAAGACTACAAGTTGAGAAGGACCATCTTCTTAATGTGTGCACCTTGGTGAATCGTGATATAGACATTTTTCATTTTCCTTCCTAGATTATGGACCACTTTTGCTGGGGGCAGAAAGTGACTTGACTTGAATGCAGCATGCTGAGAGTTCTCAAACGTCTGAAATCAAGGAAAAATCTAAGGGTTCAGTTTTGTTCTAAATCTTTTGGAGGAGATTACAATGACTGAGCTCTCAAAAAACACATATTGTGGTCCCGGAGTTTGAATGCACAAATTTGATTTCCAAATAGTGCTGATTTTGTGGACCTATCAGTTGGAGGTTCAGGCAACTTGTTCTCTAGGAATTTTATTGTGTCATCCCTTTCTACTTTTCTTTTTTGGTTCCTATAAAACAAAAAAGAATTTAAAACTTTATTTATTCTACAGTATACTACTTTCTTATTAGTTTCATATGAGATATTCCATAATATTCTCGTACTAAACTTATGAAGTAAAAAAAAGAAAAAAGAAAAAAGAAAAAAAAAGTAAAATAGTAAAAAAAGAGTCGTAGGGATAAGGGCCCAAAAATAATATATTGGGCCTTGGGCTTTGTCCAAGGGCGTTAGTTTGTCCGAGAGAGGATAAACTATAGTAGGGGTGTTAAGTTCAGAACCCCATGAGAAAAATACAAGCAGAAAGGTTGAGAAAGTCGATCCGAGGAGGATTATCTCCTCGGATGAGTGAGGCAAGGATCAGATTCATATCTCATCACTCAAGGTAGCCTTCCAGGACGACTACTGATGGAGACGGGTGATACGAACGTACTAGAAGGATGGGAGCTAAGAGGTATTTAAGGGAAAACTGCTACCACCGCATTAAATGCACTGCAGCTACTTTTCTGGCTGCATTTATGTGGAGAAGACCCTTAAAAAGTGCCGTCTTGACTACTACAACTCATAGAGAGCCAGAGGGGATGTCTGATGGGACGGGCACTTAAGTAGTATCATGGATGATCAACAAGTGGAAGGCCAAGATCTTTAGGAGGGAAATATATAATGTAGGAGACCCCTGAAGGAAGGGGGATTAGAAAATCAAGAAAGAAATATTATAGCAATCTGGAACTAGATTTTTAATAAAGCTTCAAAAGCATACATAAGAATCAATCTCCTCGGATTTGGCCGATGACGTTTTTCTTTGATGAATGCCTATTATCTTTATTTCTTTGTCATCAAAACCTATTGGTTTGTTACTTAATTCACTAAAGCCCAGTTTTCTAACCCATTCTTTACAAATTTATTGTTTTGGGTTTTTTGGGCTTAAATCCATATACCTTTTGGGCTAGGAGTTCAAATCAGATCCTTACAAGAGAAATTACATTCCTTTCCTTTGAGGTTTGAAGAAAATAACACTTTCTCTCATACTGTTTATATTAGTAATAGAATATTCTAAATTCTCTTTACCAAAGTTTTAACTATGAGTAATAAAAACATAACTAATAAATTTAGAATAATAATTCAAAGTTATCAAGTACCAAAAGACACGTAATGACAAATCTCTCCACTACCTGTTGAAAAAAGAAAAAGAATAAGAAAAAGTCATTCTAAATATTTTAAAAAACTCTTTAATTAGAAATTCAAATAAGTGGATTTTAATTTTGAAAGGGAAGATAATTTTGAAAACCTGCCCTTAAGCAAAGGGAAAATTAGTACACAACATTTTTAATATTGATTTAACGTTGTTTGGTCAAATGGATGTCAAGGGAGAAACTTTTTTTTTTTCTTTTTCTCTTTAAGTTTGGGTAGGACTGTCATTTTCTAAAATCTCAAAGAAGCAGAGTGTAATTACCCCCAAGCAAAAATATTAGTAATAAAAATTCTAAGATCAATTTTGAAAAACCACGCAGTAATTTGTTTGAAATAACCTCTTCTTCCTTTTTCTCTTTGTCAAAATTCCAACCACCTTAACGATGTTGGAATTGCATGAAATTTAGAGGGTTAAAGGGAAACGACATTTTGATCAAGACTTGAGACTTTGCCTCAAGGGTCGCTTTAATTTAGGCGAATTCTTTCGTTAAGGCCCCCAAAACAGTGTTTTTGTTATTTTAAGTAATATTTGTTTTCCTTAATAACTTTTATTTTAAAAGTCAGAATAAGGCTCTGTCTATTTTGGAACGTCTCTTAGAGACAGTAGCTTCAATTTCCGCAATTATCTCAATTTTACTATTTTGCAGCCTAATTACGTAATTAGTGCAAATTAGGGTTTTCTAGATGTTTTTCTAGCCATCTTAGGTTTTGCTTTTACTATTTAAATATATTGTAGTCTCATGGACAATTCAGTTTTTCAGATTAATAAAAATACAAACTTTGTCTACTGCTTCTCTAACGTGTTTAGTTTCTTTTTTCATTCAGAAAACAACATATTTATTTTCTTGTAACTTCCCCGACATCAGTCATGTACTTGCTTTCCTCCACCCACCCTCTGTAAGTTCCCACACTTTCATGTCTTATATTTGTTCTAATTCGTATAGCATTATCAATTATGGTTTTTAAATTGTTTTCAATTCTTTGAATATCTGTTAAGGCCTTTCAAATGAGATTAGTCACATGTTCAAAGACATTTCTAGATTTAACCTCTAAAATTTTCATCATTCATTAAATAAATACAAAAAAGCCTCTGAAGTCTGAAGACTAGTATGTGCATATAAAGATACTAAATTTATTTCGAGGAATTTTTTCCTAGATAAATATCGAACCCCAAATACCTAACACCACACCATAGAAGGTGTTGGTATCACCATTATTGCCTTTAAGTTTTATCACCTCAAAATGATACCAACAAAAAGAAGTTTTCAATTAAAATAAAATTAAGGGACTTCCACTAATATTAAGTAACTTTTCGATCTCTTTGGCATCTTCTACTCATACCATTTAATCTAATTGAATAAATGTTCTTTAGTTTTCAAACATGCATAATTTTTCTCCTTAAAAAGGCAAAGCAACTTAGTGAGATCCATGTGTTGTTAGAAATGAAGAAAGACCAAATTGCAATGATTGGAAATAATTGTCTGACTAAATATCATGTGTTGACCATTTAAATAAACAATTATATGTTAATAATTATATTACCTTTTATGAATGTCAATGCTTGGCCAAAACTCTTTCTATTTGTGACTCACCACTTCCTCATCCCAAGCCAGAGATCTCTTGTGCGTTTGTGACGAAAAAACAAAGAAATTTGTTGATGCCCACTTGTAATCCACTACAAAATTGTTGTCTATTCAAACTTGCAACAAGTTTCCCAAATGCTGCGAATAAGAATGGCTGCGGTTTTATTTTAAATTATAATTTACATTATTTAATCTTTTTCTATAGAATAAATCTAGGAATACAACTAATTTTACAACATGTTGAAGTGATCGACTTTAAGTGATGAATACTTTTTCCCTACTTTTTTTTATTAGTCACAATTGACCATTTCAGTAACTTGTAAAATTATATGTATTCATAATATTGTTATCATTTTGGTTTAGGGCATATATTAATTATCCATTTTAAGAAACTTTTTATAAGAAATTGAAAAAGTAGTAAAAAAAAAGTTAGTGATTTTTTCATTTTTCCATAAAAAGTTTTTTAACATAGGTTATTAATGAATACCCTAAGGGCAAACGTTAGTAAAACCCTATTTTTATTATGCATAACATGTCTAGCTTTTGTCAACCATTTTTTCTCTCTCCACATAATAATGGAATCTATGTAAACGAAACTAACGGAGAGGAAGGAACTCATCTCCTACATATGCTCCCATAATGGAGCAAGGAAGAGAGAATAGGAAAATCCTTTCACTATGCTTAAAACAACAAGAGGCTTATTGGGCATTGAGGTTAGCCAAAAAGTTAGCTTTTCTAAGAGCATTTGCTTGAATAAGTGTAAAATAGAAAAAGATATCAATTTTACACATTCAACCCCCAAATCACTCATATCCGTTAAGTTAAAAATGTGTAAATTTACATTAACATTATCCACTTTGCATATAGTTTTTTATTCTTTTTTTTACGTATCCCGAAGTTGAAAGAAGAAAGTAGATGATGATTATTGTATGTGATGAAAAAAAAACAAATAAAAAAATCAAGAAAATAGATAATCTGATGTGGAGTATTTTGAAAAGTGATTATGTAAAATAAAAAAAGTAAATTCTTATAATAAAATAGACAGAATTATTTGCATGAATTGATATAAATGTTCCAAGGATATGTTCAGCTCGCCAACAGAAAAAAGAGTTTTAAAACTACCAAAAACATGTACTATTATAGTATTATGGTTGGATAGACCATTGGGAACAACGATTAGGATTAATAACATTCAGAGCATTCCTTCCAATATGATATTTGAGAAGTCAGTTCCTTTTCAACATTTGAACTGCCAACAACAACAAAGCCATTTGAACTTTTGCCCAAAATGGATCCATATTCTTCTCAAATCTCAATACTTATAATAAGCTCAACTTGACCATAGAGTTGATGAATGGTCTTTTGTTATTCTCGACAGTCTATTGTGACAATTGTTGGATTCATAGGCATAAGTTAGTGAAAGGGGAAGAGCTGAAAAGTGAAAACCCCATTAAGCTAGCATTGAAACCCCATCAACATGCTTGTCAATCAGTGTTTCTCCCTCAATCGATATCTACTTGGGATCCCTCCTCCACTAGGTTTTCTCTTTCAAGCTAAACTTCAAGTTTGTTGTTCGATTAGAGTGCGTAGGGTCCTTTGTTCAACTTTCCTTCAAGCTTGGAGAGCATTTGACCTTGGAATTCTTCTTGTATCCCTAGATGAAAAACGCATTTAGACCTATAGTAGTATAGATTGACTTACTACCAATTTTAACCAATTAATCAAGATCATGTCTAAGTAGTTAATTAGTTACTTTAAGTACAGCTGTATTAATGGATAAATATTAAATAGTAAAACAATTAAATCACCAAGCCCAAATCATTAATTCCACAATGAAAGTTGTTGCAATATAGACTATACTAATAAGAATTTCCATACAAGTAGTTAGACCTTGTACTCGAGCTTCGTGCTCCTGTTAGCAACTGCAGACTCCTACCTTGTTCTTTTGTAGCAACTTGATCCTACAAGTCAATTTGCTGGCTGCAAAATAGATATCTCGGTTACTTCGAGGCTTCTTGAAAGATTTGTGACATCTTTACGGTTTTATCAACACTTCTAACACAATAAAGATGATCTTTGTGATTGGAGCACTCAACCTTTCAAGGATGATAAATGGAAGAGGTTTTAAGACAAAGAAAAAAGCTCTCTCTAAGTTTCTCTTTATCGTTTTGTGGCCATCTTCTTTCTCATGAAATTAGGGTTGAAAATAAGGTTTTATAGGCTTGAGGAGGCTAAAAAAAATATTGTGGAGGCAAATCTCAAAATTTTCATAATATGTTCTTGGTTGACCGAGTGCCTAACAAGACTCTACCGGGAGTTTTTATCTAAGCTAGCAGGACTAAATCTTGATCCTGCTTAACGAGGTCTTCATTCTTGCATATTGAACAAAACCTTCAACTTTCAGTACTCATTATCACAATACACATACAACTTCAAAATCCAAAGATTACAAAATTTTTTTCCATGGAGTTAGCCAACATAATTGGTATGTTATATTTAGATGTGATCATCAATATGAAGTGCAAAGAGAAGGCAACATAATTTTCTTTCCATTATAGGGCTGGACAAGTTAGTTTTAACAAAAGAAATTCGAGTTTATAGTTGGTACATTCGTAATGTCTATAGTTGTTATGCTTGTGACTTTTGCTGTTGGCACATAAAATTCCCTAGAAATAAAAATTGTGTTGCTGAGGCTAGAGAAGATAACGGTTATTCTTTTCCGAGACAATCTTTTAAGCATATTTATCTCGTTATTGTTTTAATAAATGAAATTGGTTTTTATAGTTGGTATGTTCTTAACGTCTATTGATGTCATGTTCGCAACGTCTAGGGTTGGACAAATATTTCTTTCCCTTAAATTTTGTTTTGTTGAATTAACAGAAGATAACTATTCTTTTATTTTTTGAGACAATCATCTAATCATATTCATTAGTTTTTACGGTTGGTACATTTGTAATTACTACAATTGGTATGTTGACTACGTTTGCAATGGGTGCATAAGTTTTTTTCTTTTTTTAATTTTAATTTTATTATTATTTAAAAAAATTTTTTTTTTGTTGAGGTAAAATAAGATAACAAATCTTCTTATTCACTGAGACAATTGTCTAAGCATATTCATGAAAAGAATAAATTGTTAAAAAATGAGATCAAGAATGGTCACTATTTCTTTAATTTGAGCTCATCAATTTCCTATTAACATTATTATAGAGTATTAGTCTCACCACATGCACTTTACGCTTGTCACGAGTTTTTTTTTTTTTTTTTTTGTTGGTCTAGTGTCATAATTTCCTTTTTTATTTTTAATTTTGGATAAGTTTGTTTTGAAGATATGAATTAATAGGAGAGCATCCTATTTTGTAAGCATTCTAAGTGGAGTTGGAGATATATTTTTACCGGGTTATTTTTAAGTTTTTTCTTTATTAAACCTAAAATTTATGAATATTTTTGAAACAAATAAAAGTTCAATTCATAAAAGAAAATCTTCTTATAAATAATATAGATAATATCTTTGATCTTACTAACCAAAACTACGAGGGTACAAACGAAAATAATCTATAAAAGGTGACAAATATAATTAAGAGAAAAAGAGGGAGAGAGACGGAGAGAAGAAAAAAAGCAGCAAATGCAATTACATTACAAGTTTTTTTTTTTTTTAGTTATTATTTGAGGTAGCAAAAAGTTCAAAAATCAACTGCTGACAAAATTGGGTTAACTAGAAAACCCGTACGTCTCTCTCACACTATTCGCTATCTGAATCTCTCTCTTCTTTAATTCCCATCCAAATCAAAACTCAAAATGCTCACAACTCAAAAAAGATAAGATTTATTCATCCAAAAACATAAAAAAAAACTGATAAGATTTTAATAGAAACTTAAATTTAAGAGAGTTCTTGTTACTTAGAACAAGCTTTTCTAGTTCATCCAAAAAAAAAAAAAAAAACAAGCTTTTCTTCGAGATGTAATAGTTGCTTTTTAATCTGAATAAAATTGAAATTTACAGTGTTCCGATAGAACAAAGAGGAAAAAGCGAAAAACAAAATTTATTGAGAAGAAAAGAAAAGAAAAAGTAAACTGAACAATGCAGAGCAATACATTGCATATAAGAGCAGCTTTGTTTTTCAAAACCCTTCCTTTTTCTAGTACCTCCCATAGTATAATAGAGTAGTATATAGTATATAATATAGTATATTATATATATATATATATATAATATAAATAAATATTTTGCTTGTACATAAATATAGAACAGTGAAATCAAGCCTAGTGGGAGTGTTTATTGTTTCGAGATCTCACACATCGGAAAACTGCGATTTTTCTTTGTGATTTCTTGATTCCAGAGAGAAATCTCATGTTGGGAAGTCTTCCAAGGAGTGTGTTCGGTGGTCCATAATCCATAGTACCCTCTTGTTACATTTTAGTTTTTTACACAGTTTTTCTCTTCTGGGTTTTCTTTCTTTTGGTCTTTCCTAGTAAAGCATGCAAATGTATTAGGATTTGGGATTTTGTTTTCTGTTTTTGTGTTTTGTGTTGTTTTCATTTTGTGATTGTTTCAGTGAATTTCATAGGAATTAACATGCTGGTTATTGATGTTCTTTCAACTTGTTTTTGTTTTGTGCTTTTTTTTTGCCAAGTATTTCAATAACTTGAATGTTTCTATGAAAATCTTTACTGGGTAGCTGAGGGCAGAGTTTCAAAATTATAGAACATTGGGGGTTTGCATGCACAGAGGCTCTAGAAACCCTAGGAATCTGAGAGATTACCTGTCAGTTTTTCAGGGTTTCAGAGTCCAATTCCAAGTTCCCAAGTTTTAAAACCGCCTACTAACTTTCTGTTTCACAATTTTGTCTAGATTGGTTTCATTTTCTGTTTCTTCAACTAGATCAGTCAAAAAAATATTTTAAAAAAAATTTCAATAACGCTCACCACCAACCATTTGCATGCAATAACTTCCCTGCGGTCCATTTGTCAATTCAAATTTTTTGTTTCCATGTTCTGGGCTTCGCTATAAATATCAAGATCACTGTTTCACTTCCTTGCAATCACTGTTCTAATACTCTGTTTTCTTACTCTGTTTCTTTCTTCCAGTACTCTGTTTTACTACTCTGTTTCTTAATTTTCAATGGTACAAATTGCCAGTGTTTTCTCAATGAGGCACTTCTTCGTACTTTCTTTAGCTTTGAATGTGAGTTTCATCTTGAGGAGTGTGTTCGAGAGGGAACAGGGCCTTAATTGGTTCGGTTTTGAATCTGAGAAAGACCAAGTTACACAAAGGACTCGCTTGTCTGTGTCTTCTTCTCTTTCTTCCATTACTACTCTGGCTGAAGCTCAGGATAGCGGGGAGAGAGTTATCAATCTCGATCAGTAAGTGCAACACTCTGTTTCTTTTTATTTTCAGTTTATACTTTATATATCTTAACTTGTGGAATACTTGCCCTGAAGTCTCATTAACCTCCCTTGTAGTTCTTTGTTATCAATTACATCACCAAGTTAGCTCTTTTTTGTCTTTTTGTTCTTTTTTTTTCGCTTAATGAAAAATTTGTAAGGAAACTATTTGATGATAGTTTTAGCAAGTGTTTGCTCACTCAAAGAGAAAGGAAGTGGGCCAAAAAAAAAAAAAAAAAAAAAATTCAGGGGCATAAGTGTAAATTCATACCAAATGAGCAGCTTTTAGAATGGAAAGTATTAGGTAAGCAATGAGAGCTGCACAAATCCAAGGGTCTCCTACTATGTCAGAAACCTGAAATGTTGTCAGTGATATTTCTCAATTGGTCAGGGAAGTAATTATTGTTTTTATTACAGTATTGTTATTGGCAACACTGCTAGCTCTGTGTGGTCCTAGTCCTGCTGGGATTCCAAAACGTGTGCTGCGGTAACTTACTTTTTACTGGTAGAGTATTAGGTTTCGTGTAGGACACGAGTTTAAACGCATGTATTCAGTTTTTAAACAGTATTATACATATTTTTATATATTTTTTTACTTACACATATTTTTAAAAATGCTAAAAACTGTAAACAACGCGTACATGAGCCCTTAACTTCCTTGCTAGACAAAGACAGTTCCTTCTATTGGATGAGATTTTCCATGGTGCATGTTAGACTTTGGCCTGGGAACTCAGGATCCTTTTGCAACCGAGGACTCTTGTTTTGTCATTTCTCTGTTCCAAAGTTGAAGGGAGGTGGGTGGTGGTGCTAGACTGCTAGTGTTACTATTTGCTAGATTCTAACATGCAACTTAGGTGGTGCTCATTGACATTTGACCAACAGCATCATCATTATGTTATGTACCTAAGTTGTGGACTTCAAAATTGCACAAACAGTGTTGGGGTGTCTGGTGTAAGAGGTTTTTTTTATTAGTTTTCACTTGTTCTAATTCAAGTGTGACCTTTTTAAAACTTCCTTAACGAGTAAATTACCCTTTAATTAGAGACATAATTATGCATCTTTTTAGGAAATCGAGCCACTTTTAACTTAAATTTCATAATTTTATCAGCTTTTGACTTTTATTATTTCCCAGCAAGTGGGATTCTTTTGAAGCTTTTTTTAAGAAGTGCACAGTAACATCTATGAACAAAAACATAATATATATAAGATAGTTGGAGACCCCAATGTGCACATATCAAAGCAGGCACAACTGCACAAGTCGCTATAAGTCTGGCTTAGAAGTAGATAGATAACTGTGGGATGCATGTGGCTTTGTACACACACTGCATGCAGACACCTTTAGGCCTTTGGTGTGATGTAAAGACTCAAACTTTAGTGCTGCTCCGTGGGATGTTTGAAATCTCAGAACTTTTTGGCCGCCCAAGCTTTTAAGGCCCTTTGTTAGTCATATATAGAAAAAAAAAGGAAAAAGAAAGAAAAAAGGTGGGATTGTCTAGATCTACCACTTAGTGGGCCATATATAGAACATATTTATTTTATTTCGAATGATATTTAACATAGGTTTATATTGTACTAATAATGTAAGTATTGTGCTAATGGGAGTAACAGCAGCCTTCTGTCCTTTCTTTCGGCAGTTTTATCATTTATGTCATTTTTTTGTAGCTTTCAGGTTGTGGGGCTAGTTTCATAGAGAGAAAAAAAATATTAAAATAAGATGTGGGGCTAGTTTATGTTTTTTTCTTCTATTTATTTAATTTTTTTTATTAAGTAGAATCCACATTAGTCTAACTTTAACAAGCACCGCATGATACTCATTAACATTTGGCATAATGTAAATCTTACCTTGTAGACATTTATAAGTTGGTTAGTTTATAAAGGAAATCTTACTTACGAGCACAATGTAAACTAAGATTTCTTAGGTAGAAATAATGTATTAACATCATATCGATCTTAAGTTAGATGTGATAGATAGGGTCCCACATTGCTGCCATCCTCACACCTACCCCTAACAAGTAAATTCAGAACCCAATTGCTGTGTACAGTCTTTTTCACTTAGCAAGAACTAGAAGTGACATTTTTCACAAAATAATCTTGCCATTAAAATGTCTTTTCATTTTCGGCTGTTTCTATTGGGGAGGTGACTTTTCTCTTTCTTGTTTTTGTTTTCTTATGATTAGTAGGTAGGTAGTTCTCTTCTCTAACAAATTGATTGTTGCCATTGGACCATTTGAGATTTTTATGGTGGACTGTCTAGGCAGACCAATTGCAAAGAGTACTTGTTGGATTTGTAAACTTGTTCTGAATTAATATTAATTTATTTCTAAAATGTACCATGATAATAATATAATAATAACTATATATGATGGCCAACATACATTGTCTTAAAAGATGTTAATTTTATAATGTTATTTCAACAGCGGTGATCCGACAATGTATGAAAAATATTGGCAACAAATGGGGGACAAAACAACAGTTGTGATCCCAGGGTGGCAGTACATGAGCTACTTTTCCGATATCAGCAACATTTGCTGGTTTTTGGAGCCTGAGTTTGCTAAGCAGGTGGTCAGGTTACACAAAGTTGTTGGTAATGCTGTCACAGATGGTCGTCACATTGTTGTTGGTACAGGTTCATCTCAGCTCTATCTAGCTGCTCTCTTTGCTCTCTCACCGAGTGATGCATCTGAACCAATAAGTGTGGTATCTCAAGCCCCTTACTATTCGGTAAGTGTTGTATTCATATTAGGGTTCGGTTAATGTATGCTCCTCAGGGCATATATTAATCATTTATTCTAAGAAACTTTTTATGATAAACTGAAAAAATTGTCAAAAAAGTTAGTCACTTTTCATTTTTTTATAAAAATTTTTTAAAATGATTTGTTAATGTATGCTCAAAGAGCATACGTTAATAAAACACTATTAGTAAAACCCTAAGGGCATATGTTGTTAAACTATATTGTTACAGAATAAAAATCTAATCGTGGATTTTATTTTAGCTCATTTGAAAAAGTCTCCCATCTTCAAATAAGAAGTTCGGAGTTCGAACCACACTTACACCAAAAGTCGAATGGTGTCTTAGCTTAATAGTAAAAAGCAATCAACATGATAAAAATTAATCGTCCCATTTGTAGTGTCTTACTTTATACTCCACTAATTGCAATAAATAATGTATATGATATATATTTTTAATACCATAAACTTTCGTTGTGGGTTTCAGTTAATTCAACTGATAAAGTTTTTGATGGGTATATAAGAAATTTGGGATTCAATCCTGGCTTACACAAAAAACTGATTGGTGTTTTGGTTTGATAATAAAGAGCTATCTCTCTAAAAAAAAATGGTGGAACATACTCTTAAATATCGAGTGTGGCATAAAGGATTTTCATTTATTACTATTCTTTGTTGGTTTAATATTGTTGCTTAATTTAATCGTCTTGAGTTTGATATTTTAGCAACTTGGTGTTATGATTGTTAGAGAATCTATTCAAAGAGAATGGTTAATACCAATGAACTTAAAGGTTTACTCCTGTGCTTATATATGGTTAATTTAATCACTTTGATCATGATCATGATTAATTTAATCACCTTTACAAGGTGGGCATGCTTATATTTCTTTTCACTAATGGCATTGTATTAGATTGTTGACCTTGTCCAACATATATATAGTATCATGCTATTTGTTTCTGCAGCACTATCAAGATTTTTCAACTCTTAATTAATTTTCTAAATCTCTACTTTGGCATCTCAATTATTTTCCCCGCACTTCGTTTATGCTTTCTCTATCTTCTTTTCTTTCATCCTCACGCTTGCACTAATGCGCACTGACACATTTACCAAACACAGCATTCAACAAATCCTCACAATGCACGAGACTGCAAACTTGCATGTGCCAAACTTGATTGGATGAATATTATTAAAAATTTACCTTTCAAATGGTTATTCAAATACACTTTGTACTTTCAGATGTATAAGAACCGTTTAAAAGAAGGCATTCCTTAAATGTTCTTGAACTTGGAAAGTCAAATTACCCTTATTAAAAACAAGTCAACTATATTGCATAGCATGATGGCAAAATCTTTTTGGTTGAATGGGTTGGGTGATTGTGTCATATGCACTGTCTGCACACTACTTTTCTAGCATGCTTAGTATCGCAGGAAATTGCGTTAGGAAAATGGTATTAATACCAATTTCTATGATGACTGTCATGATCCAGTCCACATGCATAGAATTCAAAAGGCCACGGTACAAGAAGTCCGTATCTTTTTCACCTTTCTTTGTCCCCTAAGAAACACATGCCTCGCAGGTTTTAGAGTAAAATGTAAGCCATAGTCTGTCTTAGACAGCTGTATCCTTACTGACTTTTATGACTTGGGAGAATATATGACACAGATACCTTATCTTCTTTGTACTAAGATGCCTCTAACTGAGTAGTTAATATAATATATAGAGATGCCACCTAACACAAAAGATTTAAGCCTATGAGTTTGAGCCCAATTGTGTTATATTAGCCACTCATTTTTGTTATTTTTATCCAATGTGGAGCTTCACTTACATGTGTATTCCCAACAATTCCTCCCTTACTCGTGAGTCTCTGTCTTTCTATGCTATGCACCAAGAACAAGTTCTACTAGCTCTCTTTTGCCTATGACCTTTTTCCATTACCAAAACGTCATCCATGGGCCTTCTGTATGCCATCAACGGGAACCATGTGTCAACCCCGCATGCTCATCCATGGGAATCAGCTTGTACATTCTTGCCCGTTGGAATGAGCTCTTTCGGCATTGGCAACACTCCTTTGTTGGGCATTTTTCTAGGATAGTTTGTGTGAGCTCTTTTGGCTTGCTTTGTTCTCTCTGGGGTAGGGATCCTGAATACCTTGCCACTTTCACCACACACCACCCTGAACTTTGATACCATTTGTTCATAATAATTAGTTAATAACCAGTTTCATTAGGTCCTAGCTAATGTCAAAGCGGAGGAATTTTAAAAATTTGCCAAAGATACTAGATTTCTAGCTTGGTTTGGTATTCTGAATGCTGAAAAATCTACATTTGTTTGATTCTTCGTTCTTTTAAAACAAAGAACTTATCTGTAACTGCCTATTAGAAAATAACATCTATAAGATGAATCAATTTATAATTGAGTTACAAATTACCTGCAGTCCTACCCGGCTATGACGGATTGCCTAAAGTCGGGCCTTTACAAATGGGCTGGTGAGGCACATAACTTCAGCAAAGAGGGGCCTTACATTGAACTAGTTACATCTCCTAACAACCCCGACGGGACTGCAAGGCATTCAGTGGTTAATAGAAACAAGGGCACATTGCTTCATGACCTCGCCTACTATTGGCCGCAATATACTCCTATTTCTTCCCCTGCAGACCATGAACTCATGTTGTTCACAGTCTCAAAGAGCACAGGCCATGCAGGAATGCGGATTGGGTAAGTTGATCATATCAAGATAATCATATTAATAGCTATATAATTGGTTTGTGCTAATTCTTTGTTCTGTAATGCAAGTCATATGTGTTGCACTAGTTTTAATTCTGTTAAATTACCGATTGCCCCAAAAGTTTAGACTGATGGGAAATGATAAATTTAATCATTAAATTACATAATTCTAACACATTCTCTCACGTGTGGGTTCAGACTTCCTTTTAATTGGTGAGGCCTAATATGTGGGATTTAAATAGAAAGTAGAGTGGAGGAGACAAAAATCAAACATAAGACCTCTTGCTCTAATACCATGTTAAATTACTAATTATCCAAAAGCTTAAACTATTGAGAATGGTAACTTTAATCATTCAACTACATAATTCTAACAATTTCTAATGCTTTCGCTTTTAAATTTCCTAGTTGGGCCATTGTTAAGGACAAAGAGGTTGCAAAAAGAATGACTAAATTTGTTGAGCTCAACACCATAGGCGTGTCCAAGGATTCACAAATTCGAGCAGCTAAGGTTCTGAAAGCTATCTCTGACACCTATGAACTGGTTGACGACTCAGAAGTAGGTGAAACCTTTTTCGACTACAGCTACCACAATATGGCAGAGAGGTGGAAGTTGTTGAGAGAGGCAGTGGAGCACAGCGGAATGTTTAGTTTGCCTAAATTTCCACCTGCATTTTGCACCTTTTTCAATCAAGTCTCTGAGCCTCGGCCTGGTAAGAGCATTTACATCAGCTATTGCAAAAATTTTAGTATATTTTAGCATAAGGACCTATTTTTTCAATTTTATATACTCACTTTTCAAAACATCATACATTAGATTATTTATTTTATAGTACATTTCATTAAAATATTAATTTTTCTTGATTTTTTTAATTATTTTTCTTTCTTCACATACAATAACGATTATTCACTCTCTTTCTTCATCTTTAGAATACATAAAAAAAAAAAAAATGAAAAATAAATAGTGCCAGTATAAATATACATAGTTACTGTAGCAAATTTGTAAATTTACATAATTTTACACTCATATTTTTTCTATACCCTTTACAGCTTTTGCATGGTTAAAATGTGAAAAAGATATAGAGGACTGCGAAACCTTCCTAAGAGGCCATAAAATTTTGACTAGAGGGGGAAAACACTTTGGGGTTGGCCCTAAGTATGTGAGGATCAGCATGCTGGATAGGGACTTAAATTTCATTCGATTTGTAAAACGATTGTCCACAATCCGCGTTTAACCAAAGTTGATCCCTTGTTTCAAGTTTGTAAGAGGAAGAAAAGGGTGATAGTGAGCAATATATGTAAATATAGAAAAAGAAAGCAATAACAGTTTTCTTTTGTCGTTCTAATAATATTCTCGCTTTTGTCAATTCTCATGGTATGTTCTTCTACCTTAATTTGGCTTAAATTTCTTATCTGTCTATATATATATATATATATATAAGCGTAGCATTTATTGTTGTTATGCACTTATTAAGTCACATCAGCAACCACATCATTTAGTTATTTCCAACTCTCTCTCTCCCTCTCATATTTATAACTTTTTTCTTCTTTTTATTAATCCCCAAATTATTGTTATGCTACCTTAATATCACTTATCCTCTATCCTTTTATCTTCCTTTCTTTTTGCATCTTTTTATTCTCTTCATTTTACTATAAATCTGCAATTCTCTCACATTCTATGCATAGCTTTCCCAATTCCCACACAAAAAAAAATTAATTCTCTCTATCTCTCAATTTATTTATTTATTTCAATTTTTGGTAAATTTTTTTATTTTTATTTATTTATCTTGCATCTCTATTTTAGGTTGATTAACTTTTGTGTTCTTTAGAACTCTACTTTGGGTTGATGTAATTTAGTTTTGTGTTTTTAAGTTATTATCTTTTTTCTTTTATTTGATTTCATAAATGCTATCTTATTGCATTATAAAGATGGTTTATACGAATATAGTGTTATTTTATTACATAGCATAACTATGATAATTTAGTGCTTATTACTATATTTTTTTAACTCTTTTTATTCTCATCTAATTTTCTGTAAATTTGTTGTTATCTCTCACATTTTCTCTTAAAAAAATGATTATTCTGTCTCTCTCCCTCTTGATTTTTTATTATTTCTTGCAACTCTACTTTAGGTTGATGAAACATTGTGTTTTTTTATAACTCTATTTTAGGTCAATACATTTTAGTGTTGTGTTTTTGAGTTCCTCAACACAAGTAGTACCCCTCCCTCTTACAACTTTGGTTTGATTTTTGTTTGAGTTAATACTTAGAAAAATCGAAAGTTTGAGTTTATATCAAAACATAATATTGGCTATGCATTTGAATGTGTCTATCAATTATTTGAGTATTAAAAATTATTTTTGTTATGAGTTTTGATTATCATGGTAATCTCCTTTAAAAGAATTAGTAATTTAAATAATTTATTTGAAACTTAAAAAATTATCTGTAGAGAAAAAAATTGGAAAAACATAGCACATTATAACATAATTTCAAAGACAGGAAATTTTTTTGTAAACTTTGATTTAATTTTGTTCGGATCTTAGTGTGTTGATATATTCTGTGCCCAAATTACATATACTTTTTTAGTTCTTAATTTTTTTGTATCATATACAATTATGCGTAAATTTGTATTGGTTTAATAGGTCAAAATACTGAACGTGAAGCTGAAGTATGAAGAATCTCGGTTGAGTGAAATTACATGGGTTAGACGAGTTTTACCTATTTGGAAAAACAATCTTGCTCGAGAAATTGGAAAAACATAGCACATTATAACATAATGTCAAAGACAGGAAATTTTTTTGTAAACTTTGATTTAATTTTGTTAGGATCTTAGTGTGTTGGTATATTCTGTGCCCAAATTACATATACTTTTTTAGTTCTTAATTTTTTTGTATCATATACAATTATGTGTAAATTTGTATTGGTTTAATAGGTCAAAATACTGAACGTGAAGCTGAAGTATGAAGAATCTCGGTTGAGTGAAATTACATGGGTTAGACGAGTTTTACCTATTTGGAAAAACAATCTTGCCTCTCTCTTGCCAGTTTCTTAGTCGAGCAAGATTGCTAGAACTTGAGAGAAATTTGTTATTCACCTCTCTACAATACTTATCTAGAAACTTTTCTATATAACACTCATATATCATGAGATTCTATGCCCAATTCCTATATTGGGGAGTTAGGGAGCAAAATCACATTGTTCTCTCTACCTTCTCTCTCTCCAAAATTCCAAATTCCATAGAGAAGTTTAAAACTAAACACACATAGAATCCTTTAGAGTTCTTTGTTGTTGTTTGGTGTTGGTGAATCATTGGAGTAGTCTTAAAATTTGCAAAAGGCCTTGGTTGAAGAGTCAAGTTCTGCTTCTGCTTAATATGTCATTTTCATTAACTTAAAAAAATATAAATAATAACGCTTTGTTTGTTTCGGTGATAATGTTTTCTAAAAAATGAGTCATTTTTTAAAAATTATTTTCTATAAAACTATCTCATTTTCCTATGTTTAGTAGAAACCTTAAATAAGTTGAAAAACACTTCTAACTTCATTTATTTAACTTGTTGAGAGATAGAGTCATTTTCCAAAAAATATTTATTGGAAAATAATCTCTAAAATAAGCCATACATAATTTTCCTTTAACTCATTTTTTTTTTATACTACCAAATATTGAAAACACAGAAAACTATTTTTAAACAAAGGTTTCCGCCAAAACAAAGAGAGTGAAAGTTAACAGCTTTATTTATTTTTAGTTTATAATCATTTGAAATGGACTGAAGTGGAGCAAATGGACCAAATTGCGCTAAATGGACTGAAATGGAACAAATGGACCGAAGTAGACCGTAATAGACCGAATTAGACCAAATTGGGCTGAAATGGACCAAATTTGCCCGAAGTGGGTGTTTATTATCTCTATCTCTTGAAGCTGATGAAAATGACATATGGTTCTCTAAATAGGAACGAAACTGGATCCTTCAAATTTGGCCATGAATACTACATTAGCATAAGGATATTAATATAGTGGTGGAATAAGATTTTTTTTTTTGGATGAGTATAAACTAAAAATAAATAAATTGTGTTTTCACTCAAGCTATTTGTGTTACTTGTATTTTATATTATAAATTATATTTAGGTTCAAGAGTATGTAAATTCATGGTAGTAAAAAGTGACAATCCTATCTTGATGGGTAAGTTACAATTAGTTTAAGAATGTGTAAAGGTATTATGCATTATTGCATACATTAATATCTAGGTTGTAGCTTTTAGATATTAATATACCATGGTGGATGAAAATGGAATGTTGGATTCACATTTGGATACATTGGGATGATCATGTTTAGTTGAACTAGTATTGCTAGATAAAAACTAATTTTTTTTTTTTTTTTTGAGAATGTGCTTAACAAAAACCTTTGGATTGTGTTATTGAATATTGAATATATTATTTATGTTGTTGGGTATTTTATTTGTTTGTTATATATTAAGTTATATATATATATATATATATAACACCATAACACCACCTAATATTTTTTAATTAGATATGAATTTTAATAAATCCA
The DNA here is from genome assembly GCA_023621385.1 of Quercus gilva. Classification (NCBI taxonomy): domain Eukaryota; kingdom Viridiplantae; phylum Streptophyta; class Magnoliopsida; order Fagales; family Fagaceae; genus Quercus; species Quercus gilva. Next base: position 8,809,526 of record CM042482.1, on the reverse strand, counting down.
TCTCTGGATTACATTATCTTTGTATATTCTCCATGCTTAAAAAAATTGAAGATGATCAAAGATCAATGGTCATGTCATTAATCAATTGTTTAAATTTAAGTTTTTGTAGTTTAATAACATATAATTCAACGGTTGGATTCTTAAAATATGAATTCAATAACAAGTTATTAGGTAATATAACATTGCTTAGAGTTACATCATGTGTAACTTGAATTCAACCCATATATATATATATATATATATATGTATATATGAATTAATAACAAGTCATTGAGTAGTATAACATTACTTAGAGTTACACAAAGTGTAACTTGAACTCAACCCATATATATATGTGTGTGTGTGTGTGTGTGTAATAAAATGAAAGATATACATAGGGTAGGGGTGAGTATGTGTTAGGTTGGGTTGGGTTTGGGCCTTTGGGGTATTTTCCAACCCAACCAGACCTCCTCAGGTTAATAATTGCCAAACCCGTCCCACAAATTTTCACAACCATTTTTTTTTGGGTAAATTACATATTTGGTCCCCATCTTTTATATTATATTTTAATTTAGTCCCTAACCTTTCAATTGTGTCAATTTGGTCCTTAACCTTTTATTGCTGTGTCAATTTAGTCCCTACCGTTATCTCTCGGATGAAAAAGTCTGACGTGTCAAACAGTTTAAATAAAAAATGCCACATCAACTGCCACTAGACTAACACATCAATTTTTTTTAAAAAAAAGAGAACACGTCAGTTTTTTTTAGAAAACCCAAATCAAATCTTCAGAATTTTGCTTAAACAGGGGCAAACCCATCATGTAAAACACTATCTCCCTAAAATCCAAAATCCCTTCTCCTTCCTTCCAGCGACGCCTTTCTCCTCCAACGGCATCAGGTTCATCCCTCTCTGTCTCTCTGAGTAAACCAAATGACAATAGAAACATTCCCAAACCCATGACTCTTCCTCCACCATTCCCTATACCCATGTCTCTACTCCATATTTTCATCACAAAATTGTCTTTCATGGTATAAAATTTCTATTCTGTCAAATCCTCATCAAGGAAAGTTGACTGTTAAGGCTGATCTTATTTTTGAAGAATACAGTACGGCCTTAACCATTATATGTCTAACTTCAAAAAATAATCCAAGACATTTTTTAAGGTTTAGTCCCTTTCACTTACCACTTCTACCCCTAAATCAATGCAGGTGAGCCTGATGTTGAAGATAAAGAAGATGATTGCAAAATCATCACTGAAAAAATAGCATTTGATCACATACGTGAAAAATCCAAAAAATTATAATTAAAAGCAGTATGGTGAACAAAATTGGGGCTCTCTATTTCCTTGTACCCAGAAATCTGTACAATTAAATTTGCATAGAACTGAACCTTCACGTTTTGAGGAAAGGGATTTTTTTTGTGGTTGATAGATGTGAGTTAGAATTCAATTATCTTTTATTTTTCTTTTTTTCTAATTTAAAATTTTGTTGACATTCTATAAAATAAAATTTAAAATGCTGACATGTTAGTTCAGTGGCAGATGATGTGGCAATTTTTTTTTTATAAAAAAAAAAACCGTTTGACATGTCAGACTTTTCCATCCAAGAGATAACAGTGAGGACTAAATTGACACAGCATTGAAAAGTTAGGAACCAACTAGACACAATTAAAAGGTTAGGGACTAAATTGAAATTTGGTGTAAAGGATAGGGACCAAATATGTAGTTTACCCTTTTTTTTTTCTTCTTTTGGGAACAGCATTTGAAAAGAATAGTATTGTGATGTCAACAACGGAGAGGGCTATAAAATCATATTCTAAATTTCACATTACACCCTTAAAATTGGGAGTAATTTTGATTTTTCCTCTTAAAGTTTCAAAATTTCGATCTGCTCCTCTAATGCTAAATATCACTTGGCCCCTTGGATCCATATCCATTAATATCCTCCAATCCATCACTAGCTTTTTGGTGGACTCCAAATTCACTTTCGTAGGAGTTGGGGTTACTAGAGATATAGCCAAGCTCAAGCATGAGTATGAGCTAGACTGTAGCAATAGCATAGACATTTGTAATCTGAAAAAGAGAAAGTGCGAGGAGTGGAGTACGGTTCCATCGGCATATCTTGACAGAACTTATGCCTCTGATAGCATTGGTCACAAGCTTCTCATGGATGAAGAACAGGATCTTAATTTATACCTAGTGTTTTATTTTATACAGTGAGCTTTTTCATGCAATGGGTATCTGGGAATTTATTTGTGCCCCTTGGCAATTGGCATGAGCTATTTCCTCTCTTTGTCCTTACATTTTGAGCCTAAAGTCCTTTTTTTGGAGGTCTTTTAAGTGTAAGATATGGCCCTAGAGCAACCATTTCGCTGTTTAATTTGCTTCATATGTCCCTTGGCCCTTCATTTTTCTCTACCTGACAACTTACTTTATTTTACTTAAAAGCATGGTTTTGGTCAAGCTAATGTTTATGTTATTGCGCATACATTAGAATTTCCTCGCATAAATGTTCTGCCATTGAGGATACAATATAAGCACATTAAATTTTTTATTTTTGATGAAAAATTTATTTTCCTTTCAGTGGAACATATTTCCCAGTTCCATTCTCAGCATCCAAAATGGAGTGAAGAAATAAGAGATTCAAACTGACCAATTGTAGATTCTTGATAGCAGAACTGAACTTGGGGGATTCTTCAACTACTAATATGAATTCCCTATCCATATACTAGCTTGAATATTGAGCTGCAATTGCAATAAGAGGAAATTTTCTATTAATAATTAGACTAAAAGATTCAGTAATATCCAAATCCTCTGCTCTTGCACCTCCAGGCAATGTCCAATTAAATTTGTGCATAAGACTTGCCAAAACAATCTCCATTGTAGTTATGGCAAAGGCCATTCCGGGGCAAACCCTCCTACCAGCTCCAAATGGAATCAGTTGGAAGTCATGTCCCCTAAAATTTATCGAAGAAGTCAAGAACCTTTCTGGCTTAAATTCCTCTGGTTCATCCCATGACACAGGGTCTCTTCCAATTGCCAATGCATTGATATAAACCTTTGTTCCAACCGCAATGTCATATCCTTGTATTTTCATATCTTGAATCGATTCTCGTACAAATAACATTGGATGTAGGCGAAGAGTTTCTTTGATGACTGCCTTTAAGTAATGCATTTTATCCAAATCATCCTTTGTTATATCCTTTTTGCAGTTTCTTCATAGTCTTTGGGTGCCTTAGCAGCTCTGACATTGTCCACTATAAGGCTACGTATGGTAGTATCAGTAGCAGCAGCAAATGCATCCTATAACATTTAAAAGAGGGTTAATATAGGTGAAATTTATCAATGTGTTTGTGCCAACAATTGTTGAGCCAAGGCAGCATATCAATGTTCTAAAATTGACACTTGGAGGAATTTTATACAGTATAAGGCTGCAAATATAGTTGAACGTGGAGCATACTGATTGGCTGATGGTAAATAAATATTTCAGTTATTATGGATAAAGGCAAACTTTTTTTTTTAGAATACTAAGTATTTTTAACATACATACGGGAAGAGGGGAGAAGGTTTTTAAAGAAATTTACAATGGCATATATCCAAAAGAACCTAACTCTTGGATACATAGCACAAACTTTAAACCTTTTTAACTCACATTCATTTTCCATTGTTTTTATACAGTATAAGGCTGCAAATATAGTCGAACGTGGAGCATACTGATTGGCTGATAGTAAATAAATATTTCAGTTATTATGGATAAAGCCAATCTTTTTTTTTTTTTTTTAAATACTAAGTATTTTTAACACACATACGGAAAGAGGGGAGAAGGTTTTTAAAGAAATTTACAATGGTGTATATCCAAAAGAGTCTAACTCTTGGATACACAGTACAAGTTTTAAACCTCTTTAACTCATACTCATTTTTCACTGTTTAAAGAAACTTACAGTGATGTATATCCGAAAGCCAAGCTATTGGATTGCTGTGAAATTAGAATACTAGCAAGAGTTTGGAGCCTATGAAATGAAGAATGACATAAGAAATTAATGCATTTAGATAACAACATTAATCAACATTTGAATTTGTTATCCTTAGTATAGCTAAGTCATAAATGAGATTGCATGTGGTATTGAAGAATCAAACTAGATCTCTCACCGATTGAGTTTGTATTGTGGAAAAGATTAATACAAGTAAGTTGTCATAATTTCTCGTGTAAATTTTCTTAATTGTTGTTACATTGCATTTTTGTAAAGGCCTCTTGATTGAGAAAATTATCAACCCATCGAAACAAAAAAAAAAAAGAAAAAAAAAAAAGGAAAAAGTAAACAATAAGCATGAGAAAGAATGTGAAGTACATTGGCGGCCTAGACCAAAACAAACCTCTTTGCATGCACTTCTCAATCAATTTTGAGCGGAACCTTTAATTTCCTATATTAATTATCTTGGAATAAATTTGTGGGTTGGCACTTCTTAAAATGACAAGTTGACCATCACACATTTTTGGTGTAGTGGTTACTACACAAGTATAAATGTTTATGGAGTGTGGAGGGAAAGGGCCGGGGTTCAAGTCTCAAAGAGGGAGCTTCACATACATATACACTTAGATTAGACTAGAGTAAAAATTCTATCTTGTATCAAAAAAAAGAAAAAAAAGAAAAAGACAAGTTGCGATTGGTAGACAATATAAATGTTGTCAATTGTATGCTCATGGGAAAGAGTAATTAAACTATTATCCACCAATCACAATATGCCACATCGACAAATTATAAAATTATATATCCATAAACTTATTAACTATCTTTTCTTTTTTTACCTAATTTATGAAGAATAAAATTCAAAGACAATGATATAATGGTGAAATTGTAAATATATTTTTTCACTTTATAGACTAAGTGAAAATATTCTAATTTTTTTTTATTCCATTCCAAATTCCTTATAATTTATTTTGGTTTTTTTAATGGCAAAAAGCCACTTTTAGTCTTTACATTTTCAGGCAATTCCCATTCTAGTCCCTACATTTTATTTTTACCGCTTTTAGTCCCTATCCTTAAAAACGCTTCCCGTTTTGGTCCCTGCCGTTACATCAAAAACAGAGAAAGTTGAAGTGGCAAACAGCAGGAATAAATAATACTAAATTAATGTCCATGTGGCCTAAATTAATAATACAAAATATTTTTTGGCATTAAAAAATGCCACGTCAGCCTATAAATTAAAAAAATTAATTTATTAATTTTAACTAAATAAAAAAAATTAAAAACAGAATTAAAAACTAAAAATCCTATGAATTGAGATCCAAGTGTGTCTTGAACAAGAATAACAAGAACACAAACCCAGAAATTTATAAAAAAAAAAAAAAAAAAAACCAAACCTTGTGATTAAAGTATATCTTGAACAAGACCAAAAAGAACAAAGAATGAAAAAAACACCCATATACACACACTTTCTTTCCTTCGCTCAAACTCACTAAAAAAAACAACACCCAGATCTCAAATGTGACAACACCAACAACACTTCTTTGGCTCTCTTTCTCTCTCTCTTCTCTCAAAAATGTCATCCCAACAATAGCAAGAAGCCAAGAACCCAAATCCAATCCAAAAGCCACAAAGCAAAACACAAGATCTCCCTTCATATCAACCCAGATAGCAATGGTGGAGCTGAAGCAAAAAATCCTGACTTCTCTCTCGAAACTCTTCGACCGCCTATCGCGACACCATTGGCTCGCTCTCCAACCTCTACCTCAAGGCTATGAGGCTGCACCTCCCGCCACTGCCAGTGCGGCCGCATCAGAAAAAGCTGGCCAAGAATCAGGTGAGGCACCAATCATTACAGGAGAAGGAGAAGGAGCATCGTCGCCATTCATCGCCACTGCCGCTGGAGTCTTCCATGTAGACTTTGACTTCGACTTGGTACCACTCACTTCCTGATTATTCTCCACCATCACCATCCCTCCTCCGATCGAACCCAAAAAAAAAAAAAAAAAAAAAAAATCCCACCAAAACTTCTCTCACTCGTAGCTGCTAGAGAGAGATTAAGTGAAAACAAACCCAGATTGTCTAGTTCGTTCTCTCTCTAACTCATCATCTTTGTCTCTCTCTTTAACCCCATGGCCAATCGATAGTGATTGAGTGGTCTATTGGTCCAGATTTGAAAGAGAGAAGCATAGAAGATCTGGGTTTTTTTTGGGGTTTGTTAAGGATCTGTGGCCAATTTGTGGTTTTTATTTTTTATTTTTATTTTATTTTATAAATTTCTATGTTTGTGTTCTTGTTCAAGACACTTATATCTCAATTCATAGGATTTTTAGTTTTTAAATTTTTTTTAGTTAAAATTAATAAATTAATTTTTTTAATTTATATGCTGACGTGGTATTTTTTAATGCCAAAAAATATTTTTTTATTATTAATTTAGGCCACGTGGACATTAATTTAGTATTATTTATTCCTGTCGTTTGCTATGTTAGCTTTCTCCATCTCTAATGTAACTGTTGGGATCAAAACGGGAAGCGTTTTTCAAGATAAGGACTAAAAGCGTAAAAATAAAATGTAGGGATTAAAAGTAGTTTTTTGCTTTTTTTAATATGAACTCGCAAACATAGTCAAAGTGTTTATTTATTTTTATTTTTATATAAATAAATTCCAGTTTTGATACAAGCTAAAGAAAAATAAAACAAATCCATACTAAACTAGTATTATTTTAGTCCTAAATGCAAAAACACCCTCTGGGGTTTGGGTATAAAAAAAAAAAAAAAAAAAAAAAAAATCTTTAGGTCTCAGTTCTTTTTCATAACTCTCTGAAGTTTTCATATTTGCCAAATTGACCATTGGGAAAAAACTTTCATTAACTTTTATGAACAGTAAAATCAAGTGACCATAACGTGACTAGTTTTGCGAATTAGTTTGTGAGTGTTCTTAATGTGGTTACATGAATTTTTCTTGCATTAGAGTTAATGAAAGTTAATTTCAAGGATCAATTTCGTAGATATGAGAACTTCTATGAGCTATGAGGAAGAATTGAAACCTTAAGGGATGTTTTTGCAATTAATACAAATGCGACTGCGGGGGGTGGGGGGTAATTTTTACATTTTGACCTTTATTTTATTTCTAATTTGTCTTGAATTAGGTCAAATCCAATTTTAGTTCATAACAGAATGCCTAAATTCAATCAAAAACTATTTTTTGTGGAAATATGCATGTCAACACACCAATTTATAATATTATGATTTTTTTATGAAATTCATCTAATTTGGAACAAAAAAAAAAATTATCAAACTAATGAAAAAAATAAAATCAATTATTTTGTTCATAACTAAGCTAGTTTTGTGGTTAGCCAAACATCATAGTATTACTATATTAACACACAAGATTAATTCAAGCACAAATATAAAACTAGGCAGACACATAAATTTGTGACAATTGTTGCTCACTTGTCCTACTGGTCGCTATTTTAGAGTGAAAAATTTTCGTTTTCTAATAATATAATCTATTATATGGATACCGCAAAATTTAATACATAAACCATATATATTCATATTTCAAAATTTAAAGACAAATGAAAAATTACTTAAGAAGTTTATTTAACATGTTTTAATACGGTACCTCATTTTGTAAATAGGATTCCCTCCATTTCATTGAAAAATGTGAGTCTATTTTATGGTTAAAATTTTATTTCTTTTAGATATGTAATGTTTTTTTTTTTTTTTTTTTTTTTTTTTTTGGTGTGTTGAAAAACTAGATATGTAATGTTTAATGTGAGCCATGACTTGAATTTATTTCAAATAGAGAATATCCCTTTCCGTTTGACTTGATACAAACTGCAAAATGCATATATTGTTAAGCTTATCCGAAATGTTTGCCAAATAACAGTCAATTTTTTTTTTTTTTTGATTGAAGTCAAAATTATCTCTTACCTCTTCAAAGATGTAATTCAGGCATCATCATATTTTTTATGCGAAAGTCAACTAAGTCGCACAACAAGGCCAGGGCCCATGGTCCAGTTTGGTGTCCCACCAGCCCACCAGATTAATGGTCTACAAGACCTGATACTTTTGAGGCAGTGGGTAACTCATTAGCTTGATGGGTTAAAGTAGGTGAAAGTATACTATATTTTAGTACTCCCTCCGTCCCATTTTTTTTGTCCTCTATTCTATTTTGAGATGTCCCAAAATATTGTCCTGTTTCTAAAATTAAAAGTCATTAATTTGCTAATGTTCCTATTATACCCCTATTAATTTACTTATTCAATTTTTTGATAAATTTTTTTAAGGGTTGTTTTGGAAATTTATACATTTTTAAAAGGTAGACAAGACAATAAATGATGTTTCCTTAAAAAATTTGACTTTTCAAACAGAACAAAAAAAATAGGACGGAGGTAGTATTTATTTTGGTATTTTTTATTCAATAAATAACTAATATTTGTTTTAAAAAATCACATTAAACTACTCTAATAAATTAATAATAATTTTCTATACTATCGGGAAGATAAATTAATTATTTATTGGAGTAATTTGATATGATTTTTTGAAACAAGTGTCAGTCATTTATTAAATAGAAAATACTAAAACAAATACTGACTTGGTATTACCGAAATATGATATATTTTCTCCCAAGTCGGGGCTGATTTTTCTACCCATGGCCCAATAGCTTGGCCGTAAACTTAGCCCAACAACACGATATTTATAAGAAATATCTTCGGGTTGAAACTTGTGACATGAGAGAGAAGAGACTCTTGAGGCCACATGTCTAACCAGTAGGATACCTCTCACTTTTTTTTAAAACTTTTAAATTTTTTTTTAATTTTTTTTTATGAGAAGATGTGTTTAGTTATATATGCATTATAAATAAGAATTGAAGTTATGCATATAATATATTCTCGCCCTACTCTGAATAATTCCAATTAATAAAAGTTAATCAATAATTTTTTTAAAGTATCTTTAATAGTGCAATTTGATATTTTGTGTTTTGTAACATATAATATATATATATATATATAAATATAATTTTTTAATTAAAATTTATAAGTTTCATCAATGGCCTGTTAAAAAGCCTAATAAGAATCCATTAAAAGCCTATAGGTAACCTATTAAAAGTCTATTAGGCTCAACCCTTCTACTAAGTCTACTAAGATTACTTTTTTATCCTAATAACAACAACAAGTAGCAATCTGCCACTTAAAATTTGTTGTAAAAATATTATGAAAATGTTGTGGACATATCATTTCTTAATTTGTAAATGGATAAAGCAATTTGAAGATAATAGGAGGGTGACCCTATTTTTTAGGCAATGTTTTAGTGAGAGTACGAGTTGTATTTTTATTAGATTGCTTTTTAATTTTGTTTCTACTTAAATATAGGGGTGTATGAGCATTTTTGAACTAAAAAAATGAGAAACCCAAACAGGGGAAGCCTTTTAAATAGAGTATAAATAAGGAAAATTAATCAAATTATTTTTATTACTTTCCTGATAGCCAAACTCCTTTTAATCTCAATAAAAGAAGTCATTGAAAAAGCGATCTTATTATTAGTTTTAGTCGGTGGATTTGGATTTGAAAGAAAATTATTATCAACATACGATATATACCTACCTTTTGTTCAGATTTATTAATAGGAGTATGCAATTGAGTGGAAATTAGTAAATTACTATTCGATTACCTTGCAATTGATTCCACCGAGGGACATGGTTATCAAACCCTGACCGGATCGTACGATCCAACCGGGTTAACTGAAAACCTCTCATGAAGACAATTCTTTTAATCTAAAAACCCGTTTTATGCAAAAAAGTAGGGAACCGTTGGAATCGAGGTCCAACCGCATGGTTCTGAAAATCGTGCCTGGTTCTTGCGATTTGAATGGTTCCCTTTTTTGCTGTAATGTTGGGCATTTGAACGGACTTACCAAGAAAATTTGGGCATTTCAGCTGGTATATATGAAATGCACAAGTAAAAAAAAGCCACAAAAGTCGCTGCTACTTGCCACCACCTACCTGATTGCTACCACGTCGTCGATGTCATCTCCGTGGCATGTTCTTCTCTCCCTTACGTTGCTTCTTTTTCTCTCCTTCACGACACTTCTACCATTTCTTCTTCTACCTCTAAAAACAAGCCTAGTTTTTTTCCCTCTTATTTTATTTTTTACTCTTCCCAGTCTCCCTTTGAAGGGCTAATAGTTATCTAGTTATCTACTTCCTAGTCTCCCTTTGATTCCTACATTTCTATTTTACCACTTTTAGTCCCTAAACCAATTAACGCGTTCCATTTTGGTCTTTACCGTCACTCACTTAACGGAAATATCTTACGTGGCAAACAGAGTGCATTGTTGACATAGTAAATGTTGATGTGTCCATTAAAATAATATTAAAAAATGCCATGTGATGAGTAAAATAATATTAAAAATGCCACATCAGCATCTAATTTTAAAAAAAAAAAAATTTATCAATTTTAACTAAATAAAAAAAAAAACAACAGAATTAAAATTTAAAAAATACAAAAATCTAAATCTGGTTTCATCTTTAGCAAGAACACAAACCCAGATTTGAATATAAGACGAACACAAAATGCTGTCTAATTTTTTCATTTTCTTTCCTCTCCTCTGTGTCAAAGCTCCATGGCCACCATGGCCGGAGCTTCCTCCACCTCCAATCTCTCTACCACTCAAACTAAATCTGACACATTTTGAACACTTGAGACCCAAAACTTGATTTGAGTCCATCTCTCTCTAGACCTTGGCTTTTTTTTCTTTGATCCAAAACGAGGCACAGCCTCCCTGTTCCACCACGAAACTCGGCCAACACCACCACGGAACCTAGCACTCACAAGACTCTCGACCTAAGCCCAAAATCAACAAACACTCTCTCTAAACCCGAATCTCTTTACTCTCAAACCCAGAAGCTACTCTCCGATCTACAAGCTAAAAGCATCTTGAACGGCGCTTGATCCATAAAAATGAGATGTGGAGGTTAAAGGGCAAAATAGAGGGTAAGTGCTGGGTAATATGTGTTTATGTGCTCAGTGTTATGAGGCTTTGTGAGCATGTAACATGTGTAATAACACGCACACCCAGATTGGGTTGGTTAGTTTTGATGGCTATGCTAGATCGGTGGAGGTGGAGATCGTAGGTGGCTGGGTCAGATCAGTGGTGTTGGTTCCTTTTTTTGGGTCGTAAGTGGTGGGTAGATCTGGGTTTTCTGGGTCTAGATCGACTAGGTCCATTGGTTGGTTTAAAGAGAGGTTGAGATGTTTTGCTTTGTTTGGTATGGTTGAGCTGGGTTTGTGTTGGTATGGTTGAGGAATTTGAGTTTGTGTTTGGTTTTGGGTTTGTGCTCTTATGTTCTTGTGTTGATGTTTAAATCTATGATTATGTTTTTGTGTGTTCTTGTTCAAAATGAATTAGATCTAAATTTATGTATTTTATTGTTTTTAATTCTGTTTTTATTTTATTTTATTTTTTATTTTGTTAAAATTGATTAATAGTTTTCTAAAGGGGTGGAAATCATGTGGCATGGGTGATGAGTGCTATAGTAAATTTTTTTATAATATTTTAATTCCTTCATCAACCACCTTAGATATTTTCGTCTGTTGACTGACGGAAAGAACGAAAATAACACGTGTTAATTGGTTTAGGGACTAAAAGTGGTAAAATAGAAATGTAGGGACTAAAATGGAAAAAAGCCAAAATATAAGGACTAAAAGTGCATTTACACCAAAAAAAAAAAAGTATGCCCTATACTATATAGTATAGTCACAAATCTAAAACCTCAATCTTGTTAGTTGTTACACGTATATAGTCACCTATATAGTCATTAACTTTGTATTGTATATCCCTAAAAAAACTTTGTATTGCATATGATATAACTTATGAGCATTAAATTTTAGTGTAATTGTTAATTTATGTTGTTGCTAATAAAATTAGTTCACTTTTTTGCACTGAATTTTACCTTTCATATTCCTATTCTAGCCTAGACTAAACTACCTCAATAAGTTACATCATGATCCCATCATTTTCTTATTGTGGTCTATGTTTGATTTTTGAGAAAATAAAGAGAAAATAGAATGCAGAGTGTTCTTTCGCTACCTATTTTCTTTAGCATGACCTTAATAAGAATGATTTTCTAACTTTGCAAAAATGTGGGATATAGCTGCGTTTTTTTTAGCCATGTTTACAAAAAAACGCAGCTAAAAAAAAAAAAAAAAAAAGCGGCTATAACCCGCATTTTTTGTAGTGTTTCTCCTTTTTATTTTTGTGATTGTGTTATTGTATTTTTGTTTGTAAAGATAGGGTAGGAAATAGAACTTGGAAATTAGTTTAGTTCTTAGGTGGAGGTTATTTATGTTTTGGTCTTTTTCTATATCAAATATTTTTATAGATTTCCATCAAAAAATATATATTTTTATAGGTGATGAAATTTCTATATTATGATAAACTAAGCCCTTTGTGGTTGTTAAAAACATGGTTAAATTGTTGTAAATATTTTTTATTTGTTATATGTGCTTTAACAGGATTTCGACAAGTGGCTAAAATCACAAAATTATAAGGACATATAGGAGGATGACTCGATGGGCATTGTTACTGGCATGAAGCCCACGTTTGTGCAATTGTTTTCTCAAGTCACTAATCACCTCAATTACTAAAACGGCAGAAATGAGTTCAACGATTCGTTGAGGAAGAGCATGCAAATTTTAACAATGATAGAGGGAAGAAGAAAATGGTTAGAGGTGAAATTTATTGGTTGAATCAATCAGGTTAATGGGAATGATGAAGGGAATGCCAGAATTGCAAAGGGAATTCGTATGGATGTTATTCATCTTCATGACCTAGTGAACGCAGTCACAAAGAAACGTGATTTTGTTGATAAACCAGAGGTTGTAACATTGTTTTGTAAGAGCTTGTATGAAGCAAAAGAAGGCACGTCCTTGTTAGAGGTTAAGAAGGTTGCTTTCTACACTTATTCCCATCCCATTTTTTTCGACAAGGACAGGAGATGCAAATTTATTTACAAGGTGTGGGAAATTCAAAAAAGGAATGAGTTTTATTCAAAAAAACTATAGCTTTGAACGCAAAACCAATAGATATGACTGATTGGTTTAATCGACTTCCCTTGGATCCAAATTTTCCTGAAGATAGTATTGATCAATCACCACTTTGGCAAGTGATGTATGGACCTAGAGATTCTTAAAACAATCATCAACAACAACTACAGCCCACTACAACAAAAAATGTTTATTACCAAAAAAAAAAAAAAAATTGTTGCAATAATAGCAGAGTCATTGCAGTAGTTTGTGTGAAGTGTTGCAATAAAATTTGAGGTAATAGGTTTGTACTACAAAAAAATTTCGTTGCAATAAACTTTAAATATTTTAATAACAATTTTGATGTAATAATATATTTTTTGTAGCAATAAAAAATTTACTACATTGAATATCTTGTAGCAATAGGCTACTATTTCACGAATTTTATTACAATAGATTGCAAATAATTGACAAAAATAATTTGAGTCAAGTTATTGCAACGATATCTTCCTTGTAATAGATAATTGTTTTATGGAGTTGGGTTGGTAGCACCGGAGCTAGTCCACAAGATGTATGAGGCGCTTCACTCTCATCTTGCGTTGGTGGGGATTGACGCTATGAAGGTTGATATCATTCACGTAAGTTCTGGAAACCCTTTTTTATCCTCATAAATTGTTTATTTCTTTCTATGCATAAACTATTTAATTTGAGTATGGCCTGGCTTTGGACTCACGTACACTGCTTAATAGTTTTGACTACAAAATTTAGTGATTGTAAAATGTAATTTTAGTACCATGTAAAACTCCATAATTTTTGTTACTTTCATATGTATCGTTCACTTTTGTAAGGAATATGATTACGTATTGAGTAAAAATACAATTCTATATAAACAAAATGATAGGAATCCTTACTAACTATTTGACACAATTAAAAAAGAAATGATGGTTGATAATATATATATATATATATATGCATCCACATCCAATCAAAAAATTTGAATTAAAAAAAAAAAAAAATATATATATATATATAAATAAGAAAGCGCGCGCGCACAAACACACACATATATATATATATATATATATATGCATCCACATCCAATCAAAAAATTTGAATTAGAAAAAAAAGAAAGAAATATATATATATATATATATATATATATTTAAAAATAAGAAAGCACATAGGTGCACTAGAGCAAGAAACTATAATAAATTAAAATAGAAGAATATAAATAAATGATAATCTTGCTTGTAGTCCCTTAGATGTGTGACACATACTCTTTGTTTATTATTTGTAAAAGAAGGAGAACCCAAATATACAATTGCGATTGTAATTGCAATTGCAGGGGATAAAGCCACATTTCTCATCCAGAAATCTTTTGTCATTGCAACTCTATCCTTTTCTTGGCACGTGTCCTCTACTAGTATCAAAAGGTGAGTGTTAGGATCATCATTACCATATTCACATGAGGAATATTCAAACAAGCAAGTGTGCACACAGAGAGATGCTTACCAGGATTAGAGCCTTAATGTTAACTCTATCAATTGGGAAAGTGGTCGCGTTTCCCTTTTGAATTCGAAGCAAAATGTCCACAAAGTCCATTTGGGCTTCATTTTCAAGAGTAACAACATGGTCATCATTCTAACTCCATTTTTGTTGACAATTTATGTGATCTTCAATTACTTCTTCAAAAAAATATCAAATTGTTTAGCCAATTTCTTCGCTCTAGCATCCAAGCCATTGAAATGGCTGACCCAAGCAAGCCATGGAATATAATCCCCCACGATAATTACACCTAACAACTCCATTAACTCGCCCAAAAGCTCCCTAAACTTCCTCCCATCTTCTCCTTCACCATACTTCCTTCCCAAGGCCACCCTACATACGATATCATTAGTAAACTTTGCAAACACCTCACTTAAATTCACAGTTGTAGAAGAATTACAAGATTGTTTGATTTTCTCAATCAGTAGAGATAGTTCCTCCTCTCTCACGCCACGATAGGACTGAACCCTTTTGTTAGTCAATAGATTTAGCATAAGTATGCTCTTCATCTGCCTCTAGTGCTCGCCATAGGGGGCCATAACTACATCTTTGTAATTGTATGATAGATTCTCGTTCATTTTTGTTTTGGGTCGACTTGTAAAGATAGGGTCATGGGTCTTCATGATCTCTTGAGCAGTATCAGCAGATGAAGCAACGAGGGCTGGTACTCTGCCGAAATGAAGCAACATGAGGGGGCCATGGCGTTGTGATAAGGCTCGGAGTGAGCGGTGAGGGTGCAAGCCCAGTTGGTGAAGGTTTCCGATGATTGGTAGCTTTGGTGGTGAAGGTGTTAAGTTTGTTTTGGTTTCATTATTGTTTGGAAGGGTTAAGAGCCATTTGAAAAGGACAATGAAGATGAAGGCAAAGATGATTAAAACAAAGGGATGCATCAACAGGGATGTTAAGTCTGGCCCTAAAAATTCAGGAAGTGTGACATTTTCTTCCCTCTTTTACAGGAAGTTATAAGTTTAAGTTCTTGGGGATTCCTTCATGTTAGTTTTCCTGTTTAATATTGGATTCATTCCCCAAAGGCCCCAAACACCTCAAGAGTAGTACTAGTAAGATACTGAAATCTGAAGAAAAAATTACCAATGGTCTAAGCCTTCGATCCGTTTGGATTGAGGGGAGAGGGAGAGTAAAGTAGATTTAGTGTATGTTTGTGAATTAATGAAAATTATAAATTATTTCATTATTCAGCTTATTTTTACTGCTATTCATGGGTCTTATTGTATTATTTCAACTAACTTTTACTTTTATCTACAGTATTTTCAGTAATAAGTTTTCAATTTCAGCAAAATAAGCGGTATCCAAACAGATCCTAAGAATGGTAAAATTAAAATGATCCAAAATTTAAGGGTTGTGATTTGCTATTTACTTGGAAAATTAATAATTTAATAAAATTGTATTCAAGTTTTCTTGACATCTCTCATTTAGTTGTTAATATGATTAATGCACTTAATCATTTATTGTGTGCTTTAACTAAATATCAATTTTATTTTGAAAAGCTTCTTAGCTTCTACAAAAGCAACGGTAAAATATGCTTTAACTAAAACTTCAGTAAGCCATTCATGCATTTGAAAAAAATATAGTTTTCTTTTATAATTTTTTTTTTTGAGAAGAAGTTTTCTTTTATAATTAAGTTCACTGATTGGAGTATTTTTAATTACTGTGTAAAATTTATTTAAAAATTTTTAGTTTTGATAATAAATCTATTTTCACCTAAATTTTATTTTATATTTTGTTCATTATTATTTATTAGTATCAAATTTATCAAGAGATACTCTTTTAGATTGAATTAATTTTGTATTCTTATTTTTTAATGATGGCCCCATATCTTGTGGCTAGATGTTGAAGGCCAGGTACTAGTTAGCCCAATTGATTAATAAATATTATTTAATTTTATTGCAAATGTTTATTTTATTTTCCTACTTGGTTAGTTGGTTTAGAATTTAATTCCTTTTTTCTTACTGGATTCTCTATTCTTTTATGTTCAATATTTCAAGTTTCAACTTTGATTTCATTTTTCTCAACTAAAAAAATTTCAACTACTTATGTATTAGCTTCA
Source organism: Quercus gilva (assembly GCA_023621385.1). Classification (NCBI taxonomy): domain Eukaryota; kingdom Viridiplantae; phylum Streptophyta; class Magnoliopsida; order Fagales; family Fagaceae; genus Quercus; species Quercus gilva. The sequence continues at coordinate 8,792,946 of CM042482.1, read as the reverse complement.
AAATGGTCGCCAGGTTTGCCTGGAACATTGACACTGGCGAGAACGTGGCCATCAAGATTCTTGACAAAGAGAAGCTTAAATTTAAAAAAAAAAAAAAAAAAAAATCGATTTTCGAATTGAACGAATCAGAATTGTTATTTGTTAGATTCATTGATTCAGTTCGTTGCATTTGAGAAACCAAAAAAAAAAAAAAAAAAAAAAAAAAAAGAAGAAGAAGAAGAAGAAGAAGAAATTTTCAATTATGTACTTTGAGGAACTACTTTCATTTATTCTAATTTTTTTAATTGAGGAATCGTAAAAGGAACACAGAAGAATTGCAAAAGGAATTGTAAACCAAGGCTTAGATCTCTCTCTCTCATTCTTTTATTCATGAGTATTTGGGATTGAATTAACAACATAACAACTCTCTCATTCTTTTATTCATGAGTATTTGGGATTGAATTAACAACATAACAACAACAAACAAAGTCTTAGTTCCAAAATTTTGGAGTTTGTCATGAATTCTTAATAGATTTGTTAAGATCAGCTATATGTATTATTATTATTATTATTTTTTCCATACTACTCTATTTAAAGTTACACTCTCTATTCTAAAAAAAAAAAAGAAAAAAAAGGTAATTGTCCTATATTGCTTAAGAGAGTGTGTTGTGCATACTATAATTTGTCCACCCTCCCTTAAAAGTTACTATGACTTTTGAGTGGAGTTGTGGTGTGCTTTTGTGTTAGAACTCATTTCTCTCTTCCTTGTGTGTGTGTGTGTGTGTGTGTGTATTTTAAACTTTATGAAACTCTAGACTAGAGACTAAAGGTGCTCAATAGGTAAATTTTAGGGATTGACATTGAAAGTTCAATTAGTGTGTAAAACACTAATGAATGTTTAGACCCCCAATTTTAATAATACCAACACAGGCTTATACACAAACAATATATGTATGGAATGATGCATATAAGCTATAACCAAATAGGTAAAATACTCTAAACCATAATTAATTACAAACACAGTAGCAATTAAAAGATAAAGAGTAAGAGAAGAGAGATGCAAGCATAAAGATAACACCGACATGTGTTATCGAAGAGGAAACTGAAGAATTCGGTGAAAAACCTCTCCGTCGCACTCCAAGCGGTCAAATGATCCACTAAAGAATAAAGTTGTAATACATGAATAGCAGAAGACCCTTCAAGCCTAATCTACCCAATGCACCTAAGCCCTCCAAGCTTCTTGCTTCAACAGGGTTATGCCTAACCTTGTCTTCTTTAACTTCCTGGATCTTGCAATAAGCACACTGCATCAACCAAGTAAATTGGTAATCTCCGAATTGCTTCCCAAGTACCAAAATACCTCTTCACTGATATGGGTATGGTGAGATAAGGATTTGGCAAAATGTACCTCTCAAGGATATGTTAATGGAGAGAGTGAGAGTAGAGGAATTGGGAGAATCAAATGATGAAGATTGTGGATGAGTTAATCTTGTCTTTCTCTAGGGTTTCTCTCTCAAAATTCTCTCTGGAAACTCTCTACATTTTGTGCGTATAAGGGTATTTATATTAGTGTATGTGAGGAATGTGAAAAGTCAGTTTTCATTCAAACAGGGTATTCTGGCAACTCAGCCTCGCGAGTGGAACGAGTCGTGAGTTTGAGTGGCAAGCTAACTACCTGGCCAGACTGTACATTTTGTCCTGTAGTGCTCAAGTTGTCGTGACCCTTTAGTTCCCTACATGCTTCACACGTGTGCCACTTTTGCGACTTGCCAGTCGCTAGTTAGTCACGAGATCCAGTCGCGAGACTCTTTTGATTGCACATATCTTGAGTTTTCTTCATACTCTCTCATATACAACCCTTACAAAATTCCCACCTAAATACAGGGTATCTAATTATTAAAATACAAGTAAATTTGGTACGGAATAAAACCAACAATTGATTGAATAAATTCGACCTTACAGACATTATCTTCCATCTAGTTTTTCTTGTCATTGATTGTATCAGACGGAACCATAGTACTTGTAAATTAAAACAATAGTAATTTTTTACTCAACTTGGCTTTTTAATTTCTATAGTTGAAATAGATCTCTTCATTCAAATAGAATTAAGTAAAAATTACTAGATTTTTGTATTTTTTAATACATATGAATTTCACCATTATTTATGTACATGAAAATAAATAATTATCATTTTTTTAAAGTAAAAATTTCACTAATGATTCACATAAGAAGATTTTTAATAGCTAGACAAATATCAAATATATCACATTTGAATTTTTGATATTTTGGTTAATATATAAAATGATCAAATTGTAAAATTTTTAAAATTTCATTGTGAATATGCATGCACTTGAAATTTCAGAGCTCATCGATAAAATAATATTAAACTCAGAAGTTTATTATATGATTACTCACAATTTTTTTTAACCTTTAAAATATAGATTAAAAAAATTCAGGAAAAAAAAGAAAATAGATGGGAAAAAAAAAATTTGAAAATAGGAGGGGCAAATCAATTATCAAACATATAAACAATGCGAACTTTGGTGGGGCCTGGCCCCCTTGGCTTCACCATTGATGATGATGGGTAGAAAAAGAATAACCTGTTTCTACAATTGTTAATAATTTCTAAAAATCAAATATTTCTCAAGTCGAATAAAATCATATAAAAAATGTTTTCAAATTTTCCATTACTTTTACTTTACAACATTGAATTGTATTAAACGTGAGTACAATGTGAATTTTTTTTTTCCACAAATTTTAAAAGTTTAATAGGCCTGTTTTGTGTCTCAAATTCTAGACTTGAATTCAAATTTTAAAGGTTGAATAGGCGTTACATTTCTTAAATTTTAAAAGTTGAATAGGCATTATATTGTTTACATTACTCAAATTTTAAAAGTTAAATAAGCGTTATGTATGAATATTGGTGAAATCATGTGAATAGATGCTCCTGAATTTTAATAATCTTTAATTTTATTATCTTTTTTGCCACGATGAATCTCATGACAAATGCATTTGTTTTGGGTACGAAATGTCACGGTTTGCATCAAGTGTTAGGTGAGTTAGATAAAATTACCAAAAAAGAAAAAAGGATACTTAAGAAATTTGAAACTTTTGATGGAACCATAATGTTAATGAAATTCAGCCAATATATATTTAACAGACTTTGATTATGAACAATTGCTACATTTTTACCAATTTAGACTATATTCTACTCTCTCTCTCTTTTTTTTTTTTTTTGATTAAATTAACAGTTAACTATGAAATAAAATTTGGCATTCAATTTTCACTTGGGAGTACCCTATATCGTACTACTATTATTTTTTTTTATTTTTATTTTTTGATAATTTGATAATTATAACGTTGAGGAAGCGGAATTTGAATCCTAATTCTCTTCACGGAAGAAAGAGAGAAATTAGAAATGCCACTATATTGCTATATGACTCTTGACCATTCTACCATACATTAATCACTTACTGTATTTCTTTCGGCCAATGATGCCATTGTCTTTTATTTTCTACCATAAACTTTACTTAGGCACCATCAATTTTTCCATCATCTGTGTATGTAATTTTCTTAATGAAATTCATTAAACAGGAGAGTTATATCTTGTCCACCTCCTGGTCCTCTTCAGCATCAATAGCACAATCCTTAGGGAATTTGAATGATATGGACATTTCACCAGCCAACCAAACTGGTGCTACCCCTCTGTTTTTTAAAGGTGGCACTTGAGTTTTGAACTGAAAATGCAAACATCATACTGGTAACAAAGCAATGAAGATGTGCGAATTGAAACTTGTATAATAAATAAATTTAGAGGAAGATTTGTGTAATAATCTACCAAGTTCATTGTTATATTGATGTTTTCACAATCTTTGGGTGGTTTGAACTTTGAAGTATATTAGGACACAATTTGTTGTGATCTCATTTTCGTTTTGCATTTTATGCGTGCTATTTAATAGTTAATGTAACTCATAAAATGAATGTACTAATTGAAGTTTTATAAACTGTTGTTGTAGTGCTAAATTGGTTGAGACCAAGTATATATAACTTCTTGACGGCAAGTATTATAATGTATTACCATGATCTAAGGTACACCAGCAATGTATTTACTATTTATTGTCTACTTAAGGAAAGAAAAAGACGGAAAAAAATGGAGAGTAATGCTATAACTACAAACTATTTTATAATATTTTTACAAATTTTTGATGTGGTCAGCTTCTTATTGGTTTTCATCTAAGCTCATTATTAGTATCATTTTTTCATTTACCAATAACCATTCACTATATCAGCAATTTGTAAAAAAATTTGTAAAATAGTTTGTATCTCTAGCATTATTAAAAAATGGAGGATAAAAAAGGACAAAGAATAAATTACAAGATTGATCTGGTGAATTGACATCAGGATCAGTGTTTTTTTTTTCTTCCTTATTTGCCACCTTTAATTTAGGGTCTTTAACTTGGATTAATCATGCCTAAAATAAAATGAAAACTTGGCCCTTTAGCTAAAAAAAAAAAAAAAAAAAAAAACGCTTATATCAAAAGACCTAGAGGTCCTGGACTTGCCTTTAGGCAAAAAATGGAAAAAGAAAACCAAACCCAAACCCAAATAAAACAAACTGTGGACTTTAGCTTTCCCCTTATTGGTAGTCGAATATACCCCATGAGTACACTGCTACGTATATAAAAATTTTGCTAATATTTTTTACACCAGTTGAGTTGGCAAGAAAGTTTCTACCGGTTTTCATTTGTGCCACTATTGACATCATTTTTTTTACAGAAATAGTCATCACTTTTATAAACTATACGGAAAAAACTTCAGTCAATGTGATGGTCCAGGCACAATACTGTCATCACATCGAGCTGATGGAAAAGCTGAAAAGATCAAGTTTGTTCCATTTGAACAATATGTTAAGTTGAGGAAGAGCGAAGCCTATCACTAACAATCTGTGAAATCTAGTCGGTGTTAAATTTTTTGTGCCCCCATTGCTAGAGAAGTTATTAGGTCCACTGGAAGACTACTGAAATGGTCCTCCCTAGTTTTCTCAACTAATAAAACATTGTCACCAATGCAAATATGACATCACCTGGTGGTTATTTATTTATTTTTCTCTAATTTTAATTAGGAAGATGACTCAAATGATATTGTTTTATTGGCTAGAATGATCATTTTAGCAATCTTCCAAGTGGACATAATAATTTCTCCCATTGTTGGCTTCTCTATCTCACTTTCAAATTTTTGGAAGCTAACTCAGATAACATTGTTTCATTGGTTGGAATGACCATTTTAATAATCTTTAAGAATTTCTCCCATTGCTGGCTTCTCTATCTCACTTTCAAATTTTTTTTTTTTTATTTCCTAAAATTGACCATTGTAAATATGGCATCACCTGGTGGTTATTTATTTTTTTATATATTTTTTCTTATGCTGATTAGAAAGTTGACTTAGATGACATTGTTTCATTGGTTGGAATGACCATTTAGCAATCTTTCCAATGGACTTAGTAATTTCTCCAATTGCCGAATATCAGTTTTAAATTATTTTTTTCCCAAAACCGAACAAACCAAGCAACCACCCCGTAATGCTTAGTGGTAAAAAAAATAATGCACTTCCAAAACCGTCACCCAAGTGATGATTGATGAACACCTCTATTTAATTACTCCGAATAAAATATAAGTTTTTGTGGGTTGATACGAACACCCCAAATATCATATGATCCAACTTTGTCGGAATAAACAAGACCTAAATTGTCAACCCAAACAATCCCTTTAGGTTAATATATATTACATTTTCAATACACAACTCTATACATGTTCAATATACTTTACTTGCATATAATGAAATTCCAAAAGGCAGACGCATGCATGGTGGAATTAATAAAATTTTGAAAATTTTCCAGCTTAACATGTTTCGGTTATAGCAGATAAATTACAGGTAAATTAATTTTTTTTGCTTCTAATGGAACTTTGTTGTATTTCAATATAATATCCTGTGACGCATTGGTGTGGTTAAATGGTAGCAATATCCGTGTTGGATGTGGAGTGTAACCTGGACGAGCCTACATGCGCGTCCCATGCACACAGGGGCGGAGTTGTAGCAAGGCTTGGCGGGTCATGGCCCCCCAAAATTTAAAAAAAAGTCTATTATATTATGTGAAAGCATTAAAAAATTTAAGTATTCAACTACAAAAATAGAAGTTGCCCCCCCCCCCAGTTGTTTGAGTTAGTCCAATGTTGCTCTTAAAAGCTAATAGAATTTTTCAATTAGTCTAGTAGTTATAGAGATAAATTAGTTTTTGTTTTCTCAAATTATTTTTTTTTTTACATGTTTAATATCAAACTAGACAGTTTTTATATATTCATTAGAGTTTAAAAGATGATAAGTTCCTCTAAAAAATTATCTTGCAAATATGCATATGTGAAAGTTGTTCATTTTATATACAATATATTTATAAATTATGACTTACTCTAATATCAAAATATTAATGTTTATATATGTGTATGTGCATTTGTGCATATATGTGATAGTTTATCTTGACTCGTGACTACTATATTAGTACCAAAATTTGGCTCCCCCAAATAAAAAATCCTGGCTCCGCCCTTGATCCCACACAATTTTTTTTAATAAAAAAATCTGATACAGGGAACTTATATGGTGAAGAAGATGAAGAATAGTGAATTTTTAAAAACTGGCATGCCCTGAATCTGATGTCTGAACCACTTTTCTAATAAGCATTACTGTTTATTAAAAAAAAAAAAAAATAGGGATGTTTATCCCACATTGGTTGTGTGTGTCTAGTGTCCGCTGTTTATAACCCCAGTTTACAACTACAAAACTTTTGTAGTTGTATTCTGGTTATATAATGTATTATAAACCCGGTTTAAAACACTAATATTACTATTTTCGTGTGTGTTCTAATAAGTATTACTATTTACTCAACAAAAAAAAAAAAAAAAAAATAGGGATGTTTATCCTACATTAGTTGTATATCTAGTGTCCGCTGTTTATAACTCTAGTTTACAACTATAAAGATTAGACCCTTTTGTAGTTGTACTTTGGTTATGTAATGTATTATAAACCTGGTTTAAAGCACTAATATTACTATTTTCGTGTGTGTTCTAATAAATATTACTATTTACTCAAAAAAAGGAAAAAAAAAAAAAAACCACCACCCTTTCTAGGAAAAACAAAAAATTTAATCCACTGCCTTCATCTCTGTTTTAAACGGAGAAGAAAAAGCACTAGATGAAAAAAAAACAATGAAGAACAAAACGATACAGAGGCAGTAAGAGAAACCCAAAAGAGAAAAATAAGAGAGAGAGAGAGAGAGAGAGAGAGAGAGAGAGAGAGAGAGAGAGAGAACACTAATGTCCAGCAGTTTGAAACTTTGAAAAGAATACAGAGAAGTGTGTGAGACAATTGAAATTAATGTGATATGCTATGTTCACAACAAATCTTAACTGGTGAGTTGTTATGGGTGGGAAAAAAAATATTTTAAGTTATAAATTATAATTAGAACTAATAATAACTTACCACCTATGATTTTTTGTAAAAATATTGTGAATGTAGCACTTATTGAAAAAAAAAAAATTGGGTAGGTAAGAAAGAGTGGCTAAAGTGAAATTAAAAAAGGTTCCTAGTTTCCAATTACTCAAAATGTTGGCTTGATTTACAAAAATGCCATAAATAATTTTTATTATTATTAAAAATAACTATAAAATCACCTTTATTATGGTTTTCTTTTTAAACTATATTAAATTCATTAATTTACTTGACTTTATAATAGTAACTAGTAAAAATATTATTCTATTAATTACTAAATAATAATATTAACATGTATTCACTTTAATTATTATTTACTATTACTTTTAAATTGATATATATTTACCATTATATATTAAAAAAATGCTTAGCAATATAAATATAAATAAAAATATATCTAATAATTAATTTATAAATGTATCATGCCGCAGTCATGTTTTGATTTTAAAAAAAATTGTCGTGTTTCCGCACTGCATGCACTCGCACCCATATTCGTGTTTGTGCTTCCTAGATAATATCATCATGTTCCTTGTTAATATGTTATGTACTCATTTATTTTCAAGTTCCATTTTCAACAACCAAATTGGAGTGAAGTAAAAAGAGATTCGAACTGAGTAATCTTTGATCCTTGCTAGCCAAGAAGATTCTTCAACTACTAATATCTATTGCATCTATGTATACTAGCCAAAATATGGAGTTGCAATCACAGTAAGAGGAAAATTTCTATGAAAAATGGATATTCCAGTAGATTCAGTCATGTCCATATCCTCTCCTCTTGCCCCTCCAAGCAATGTCCAATCAAAGTTGAGCAGAAGATTTGCCAAAACAAGCTTGATAGTGGTTATGGCAAAGGAAATTCCTAGGCAACCCCTCCTTCCAGCGCCAAATAGGATTAACTAAAAGTCATGCCCTTTAAAATCTATAGAATAAGTCAAGAACCTTTCCGGATGAAATTTCTTTGGATTGTCCCATAATCCAAGGTCTCTTCCAATTGCCCATACATTGATAAAAACTAGTGTTCCAGTTGCAATGTCATAGCCTTGTATTTTGGCATCTTGAATTGATTCTTGGCGAACTAATAGTGGAAGAGGAGGATGGAAACGAAGAGTCTCTTTGATCACTGCATTTAAGTAATGCATTTTGACCAAATCATCCTTTGCTATGTCCTTTTTGTGGCCAATGATTAATCCTCTAACTTCATTTTGCACATTCTTCATGAGCTTTGGGTTTCTTAAGAGCTCTACCACCATCACCCAGTCCAACACTGTGTACGTAGAGTGAGTACCAGTAGCGAATGCATCCTATAGTAAAAAGAAGGGACATATTGTAGAAAATTGTCAACCAGCATGAGAAAGAGTATGAAATGTCAGTCTCCTAGAACAAAACAAACCTTTTTGATGAAGCTTTTTACCCCACTAACTGTATCAACAAACACAAATTCATAACATTTTCTACAATTTATTGACATTCTTGTCCTTACAAACTCATGTGAATGTGATGTTATGGTGGGTCTAAGTCTGGTGTTTGTGACAAAAAAAATACCTCAGTAAATTGTTAAAAAGATTGTGAATTTGTGTGCCTATAGGCTTATGTTCTTTATACCCTCTCATTTTCGTACCAGAAACAATTTTAGTTACTATACAATTTGACCTAATCCAGTCTAAAACCTTTTTTTTTTTTTTTTTTTTTGAGGTAGAAAAATGCATGTGAAAATACCAAAATATAAAAATTGATTTTGGAAAGAATGTGTCTTTAGAGGAATCTAAGCTAGCTAAAACTAGTTTTATATGAAAATATATCTAGACACACACACACACACACATATATATATATATATATATATACGTTTTTAGATCCCTGTAAAATTAGATTGTTTAGCCTAATTAATTAACCAAGTAAATACTTAGGTTTATTATTCAGATCTAGGTTAAAACAATAACAATCATATCATGTAAAGCAGCGGAAAATATAAAAAACATATGATATGATGACCCAGGAAAACTAAACCGGTAAAAAACCTGGGGAGGATTTAACTCAACTATCCTCGAGGTAAAACAGATCCACTATGAAAGAATTGAAGTTTGTACAATAGAACTTAAACCACTAACATTCTATTGCTACCTTGAGTAGAAAACTTACTACCACGACCCCATGATAGCTCTGAGTTCACGGACTACTTCTTTCCTTGGCTTTTGCAACATAAGCACCCACACTTGTGATAAAAAACAAAAACTCTTCTATTTGTGACTCCAAGACCACCCTTAAAAGTTTAGATCATCAACATCTTTGATGACTAGAGAAGGTAGCAACTTCTACAACACCGGATCTTGAGATTCTTCAAGGAATAACACTAGTAGAAGACATGAGAGAGCTTTTTAGGTATAAAACCCTAGATACAAAGGAGGCACACTTTTCTCTCTTGGAAAAACCTTATAAAAAGTGTGCTTAGGGTTTCCTTTATATGCTAGAAGTGTTTTACTTGAAACTCAATATGTTTAAGTAGAGTTTGGGCTAAAATAGAATTCTACAGATACGTGTTTTGATCGGTGGAGCCTATTCTTCGATTGATCGAACCAGGTAGTTTCTGAACTCTTCTTTCTACATCTTGTATATTCTTGAATCTTGACTTGTATCACCTTGAGCATTATCTAATAATATCTATAGACTCTAGAATCTATATCTAGACAAGTTTGTGTTCACGATTTGCCAATTGTTCTAAACTTTTAGAACCTAACAAAATATATATATATATATATTTAAAATCAAATGTATAAACTACAAAAACCAATTATATTGTTCTTAGCAAACTTGGTTTTATGTTTTGCCAAACACTATATGCTCTTTTGGATTAATGGTAGGATAAAATTAATATGCCGCTATAGCTAGTATTTAAAAGAGGCCTATAACAGTGCTTTTAAAACCGCCGTTATAGGCCTTTTAAGCTTGTATTTAATAAGGCTTATGGCAGCGATTTTAAAACTGCCACTATAGGCTATATTAAAAAAAAGACCTATCTCGGTGCTTTTAAATTGCCACTATAACCTGTATTTAAAGAAGAAAAAAACCTATAGCAGCAGTTCAAAAAGCCCTGGTATAGGCACTACAAAAAACTGGACCTATAGTGGCGTTCTAAAAATGGGTCTATAGCAGCATTTTCAACGGCCTATAGTGGCGTTTGTCAAACACCACTATAGGCACTTTTTATTTATTTATTTTTTTTTTGGGTTGGGTGGGACTATAGTGGCGTTTGACAAACACCACTATAGGCCCTTGTAACAATAGGACCTATAGTGGTGTTTGCACTATAGCCCCAAAAAAAAAAAAGGGGATCTATAGTGGCGTTTGGAATAGGACCTATAGTGGCGTTTACCAAACGTCACTATAGGTCCAAAAAGTGCATGCTCTACCGTATTCCCAAAAAAAAAAAAAAGCTGTATGGGTTCATGCTGAAACAAATACTACGGAATATGCCATAGAATATTCTATGGCATATTCTACGATATTCCTTAAAAAAAAAAAGAACCTGAATGAGTTTCAGGCTTTAGTGGGTACGTAAAGATTATTTATTTGAATATAATATATATATATATATATATATTTATTTATTTAAATGTATATATTATTATATATTTATATCTAAATGAAAAATGTTACGTTCATAGTATTTTTACAATATTTTGATAAAAAATTATAAGTAGTTAGTTGTTATTGGGTCAAATTTGAACTTAATAATAAGATTATTTTTTTGCCCCAACAATAACAACCGGTCACTTAAGATTTGTTGTAAAAATGTTGTGAAAATATTATGAATCTATCAATTCTTTATATGAGAAATGATACGTTCACAACATTTTTACAACAAATTCTAAGTGGCAGATTGTTATTGTTGGGGCAAAAAAGTAATCTTAGGTTCAAATTTGAACTTATAACAACTAATTACATGTAATTGATTGTGAAAATATTGTAAAAATATTGTGCAAGTAATATCTCTTAGATATATATATATATATATATATATATATATATAAAAGCGTTAAAAAAATTCAGAATTGAAAATTCAAAATCCATCTAACCCTATTTACCCCCGCTCACCTTATCAATCTATTTTCTCCATGTCCATCTAGATCATTTCTCCAAGCCTTTTTTTTTTTTTTTTTTTTTTTTTTTTTTTTTTTTTTTTTTTCAGACTTCTTTTTCTCCCTCACCCCTACTCACATTATCAATCAATTTTCTCCACGTCTAGCTAGCTTATCCACTTTTTTTTTTTTTTTTTTTTCACTCTTTTTTCACTACGCACATGGATTTATTCTTTTCTCTTCCTCTCCATTTTGATTTTATTTCCCCTATTTTATTTGTGGTGGTGTTAATGTTAGTGGGTTTTGGATTTGAAGATGGTGTTGCAACTTGTTAATTTTGTTTAAATTTGTAAATGGTGCTACTGTTATAGGTTTTGTAAATGGTGTTAATGGCCTTGCATGGTCCTCGGATTCAAGCCTATGGGGAAACTAGTTACTTCAGAAGACAAGTGTTAGACAGAACCTAGGCCTTGCATAGTCCTCGGACTCAAGTCTCTGGGGAAACTAACTACTAAAAGAGAACTAGGTACTAGACAGAATCTAGGCCTTGCATGGTCCTCGGACTCAAGCCTATGGGGAAACTAGTTACTTCAGAAGACAAGTATTAGACAGAACCTAGGCCTTGCATAGTCCTCGGATTCAAGTCTCTGGGGAAACTAACTACTAAAAGAGAACTAGGTACTAGATAGAACCTAGGCCTTGCATGGTCCTCAGACTCAAGCTTATGGGGAAATTAGCTACTTCAGAAGACAAGTGTTAGACAGAACCTAGGCCTTGCATAGTCCTCGGACTCAAGTCTCTAGGGAAACTAACTAATAAAAGAGAACTAGGTACTAGACAGAACTAAGGCCTTGCATGGTCCTCGGACTCAAGCCTATGGGGAAATTAGCTACTTCAGAAGACAAGTGTTAGACAGAACCTAGGCCTTGCATAGTCCTCGGACTCAAGCCTCTGGGAAACTAACTACTAAAAGAGAACTAGGTACTAGACAGAACCAAGGTCTTGCATGGTCCTCGGACTCAAGCTTATGAGAAAACTAGCTACTTCAGAAGACAAGTGTTAGTCGCCTTATGAGATCCAAGCCAATGGAGAAACCATCCCCCCACAAAATACCAAGTGTAAAGCAAAGCCTGGGTCCTGTATGTTCCTTGGCACCAAACCTATGGGAAAACTAGTTGCTTCAAAAAAACCCAAGTATTAGACAGAACCAAGGTCTTGCATGGTCCAAGGACTCAAATCTATGGGGAAACTAATCACTTTAGGGGGACCTAAGCACTGGACAGAACCAAGGTCTTGTGTTGACCGTGGACCCAGACCTACGGCGAGGCTAACCACTTAGGTACTAGTAGTGAGTGCTGCAGGGGACGGCGATCAGTATAGTCGGCCGAGGCGTAATTGAAACCAATATCGCACAAGTGATGTAGGCACACATATATAATGTAATACAAACAAAGCGATTAAAGGGAAACAAAATATGCACTTTATTAAGTCTTTAAAAAAAAAAAAGTTTTACAAGGTAAACACACTAACACAAAAAAAGAAGGAGAAAACAGAAAATAGGGCAGAGACGCAACAGGCGATCACTCTTTCGGCTCCATCTCAACTCCCCCCTCAGGGGGTTGGGTAGAGAAGGTCTCGGAATCCTTGGGGCCGCAGCCTGGGAAAGTTCAGCTGGATGGGATGCCTCCTTTACAAGAGGTGCTTGAGCATCAGCCGAGGAGTCCGCAGTCTCTCTAGGCGCATCAACAATGGGATCCTGGCTTGCCTCAACATTCCTAGGAGGGTCAGCTTCCTTGGGGGGCTCGCCCGAAGTAAGAGCAGTTGGGGTGCCTCCCTCAGAGACAACCCCAATACCCTTGGTAGCCCCCTCTGCCTTAGAACTTGGAGGGGCAGTCTCACGGATGGCAGGAGGATAGTATACGTTCTCCGCCCTCCACAGGTTGGATGAGGCTTCAACCCTAGCTTGTGTAAGAGCTTCATTCCAGACTTGGGAGCAGTAAAGTCTGCATACCTCAGGCACTTGGGCTCTAAGGCTGTCTTCTGTTTCAACCGCCCCTTCCTCATAGGCCTCCTGCACGGCTTTGTCTTTGGAGGCCACGGCCTCAGCCTTGGCAGATTCAGCCTCTTCCTTGTCTTTCACGGCCTCAGCCTTGGTAGACTCCGCAGCACCTCTGGCCCTATCTGCCTCAAGCACCCTCTTCTCCAGGGTCACGATCTTCTCTCTGGCCATCCTCAGCTGATCATCGGCCTTGATCAACCTGTCCGTTTGATCTAGAGCCAATTTTTTAGCAGCAGCAAGGGCCGAACCAGCAACGTCTCGAGCCGCTGAAATTTAATGAAGGCACGCTCCAGATACCGAAACGCCAGGAACGTCCCTTGGGCAATTGAAAAGATAGTGACATTGACAGAAAGACAAGGCTAGACAAGCCAGGACCATCGGCCCAAGAACATCAAAATCCTCCTCCCCTCTCGAGAGGTCGGGTAGCAGAATTTCGAGGGGCTATTGTAGGGCCCGAGTATTAAGCAACCCAGGCCCACTTCACATCTGGCTCAAGGTTCGTGCCGAGGATGGTACAAAGTTCGAGGATGAGTGGGAGAAACTCAAGTCCTCTGGGACCTCGCCGAGGATGCTCACGTCCTCGGCAAACCGACATTGAAGGCAGGGAGCTGTCACTCACTCATTAAATGAACACCACCAACACTCTGGTTACATCAACGGTGAATTGACCAGCCAACAGTGATGCCTTGGTTGCTTCAACTAACAGAAAGCCTGCAAAGGCGGCTGATGGGACAAGCCTTCAAACACAAGTCCAGATGGCCGACAAGTGGACGGCAGAGATCAATTGAATAAGACTATATAATAGGTAGAATCCCCAAAGTCAAAGGGCTTTTGGCCTTTTCTCTACCCAAAAAGGGGCGGAAGGGAGGAGGATAGTTTTTTCTTTCTCTTAGGATGTTCAAAGGACAACCCTTGTATCCATTAATTTTAAGGAAAAGGGGGTCCTCGGACTGAGCCGAGGACGAACTTTCCTCAAGAACACTTAGCCAAAATTTTAGTTATCTTCCTTTTAAGCCCACTCCGACTGTTGCTTTTCTTGCTAAGTGCCTGGCTTTTTTATCCACTCTCTACAAATTTATTGTAAGGGGGTCGCCTGAAAACGGATCCCTACAAATAGTATAAATAAAAAAAAATTAAAAAAAAAAAACTGTTTTTGGTATTCGTCTAGGCATCTGCTTTAAATTTACTTGCATAATTGTCTATGTAATTGTGCATATATATCATCATTCCCCTGCATAAATGCTTCTATAATTGCTGAAGTAAATTAAAAATTTGTTTCTAATGTAAAACCTTGTTGCATTTTAGTTAATTTCATTATTTTCCTTGTTTATCTATACTAGACTCTTTTATTTATCTTAAAGTTCCATTCTCTACAATCAAAATGGAGTGCGTGAAAAAAAGAAATTCAAACTGAACAATCATATTCATACATTCTTGCAAGCCAAATTGAACTTAGAGGATTATTCAAATGCTAAATGTATTGCCTATATATGCTAGGCAACATATGGAGTTGCAACTGCAACAAGAGGAAATTTTCTATGAATCACCATACCAATAGATTTAGTCATGTCCAAGTCCACTCCTCTTGTCCCATCAGGCAATGTCCAATCAAAGTAGTGCAAAAGCTTTGCCAAAACAAGCTTAATTGTGATTATGGAAAAGGATATTCCTGGGCAACCCCTCCTACCAGCTCCAAATGGAATGAATTGAAAATTATGTCCTTTAAAGTCTATAGAAGAAGTCAAGAACCTTTCTGGATGAAATTCCTCTGGATTGTCCCATAACCCAGGGTCTCTTCCAATTGCCCACACATTGATAAAAACTTGAGTTCCCATTGCAATATCATAACCTCGTATTTTGGCATCTCTACATGATTCTCGAGGAGTTAACAATGGAAGAATAGGATGCAAGCGAAGTGTCTCTTTGATCACTGCAGTTAAATAATGCATTTCATCCAAATCAACCTCTCTTATGTCCTTTTTGTTTCTAGTGATCTCTCTCACTTCATTTTGCATCTTCTTCATCGTTTATGGATGCCTTAAAAGCTCTGTCATTGCCCACTCTAACACTGAGTACGTAGTGTTAGTACCAGCAGTGAATACATCCTATAACAAAAGATGGTTAATATTGAAGAAAGTTGTCAATATGCATGAGAAAGAGAGTGAAATATCACAATTAAGTTACTTGAACAAAACAAACACTTTTTTAGTCAAGGATGTCTCTTTTATTTTTTATTTTTTTTAGTAAAGTACGACTATCTAATATTTTCAGCAAGATCCCTTCATTGGCCATTCTTATCTAATAATATTTAACACTTCGTTAGTTGACCTGCATAGACCCCCACACAATTTCATAACTTTTATTTTTCCATAAAGTACTTATATTTTTGTTATTATAGGCTTATGTAAAAGCGGTGTTATGGTGGATCTAAGTCAAAGTGGTGTCATTGACACGAAATTTAGTCACACGCACACACACACATAGAGAGAGACAGAGAGAGAGAGTTGCTTACCTGAATTATAGCCTTAATGCTTACTCTTTCAATAGGGAAACCGATCACATTTTCCTTTTGAACCCAAAGTAATACATCCACAAAGTCCTTCTGGTCTTCATTTTCTAAATTATGGTTATCATTCCCTTTCTTTTGACCATTTATGTGCTCCTCAATTACTCCTTCTAGAAAATTGTCAAGTTGTTTAGCTACCTTTTCTGCTTTAGCATCTAAGCCATTGACACGGCTCACCCATGCAAGCCATGGAATATAATCCCCCACGTTGATAACACCCAACAACTCCATTACCTCCCCCAGAAGCTCCTTAAAATTCCTCCCACTTTCCCCTTCCCCTTCACCATACTTCCTTCCCAAGGCCACCCTACATATAATATCCTTAGTAAACTCTGCAAAAGCTTCGCTTAAATTCACAGCTGAAGAAGAACTAGACTGTCTGATTTTCCCAATCAGTAGAGATAGCTCTTCCTCTCTCACTGCACGAAAGGACTGAACCTTTTTGTTACTCAAAAGATGTATCACTAATATGCTTTTCATTTGCCTCCAGTACTCACCGTATGGTGCCATTGCAACATCTTCGAAATTGTATGATAGTTTCTTAAATATTCTTGTTTTGGGCCGGTTTGCAAAGACGACATCATGGGTCTTCATGATCTCTTGGACAGCATCAGCTGACGAGACAACAAGGGTTGGTACATTGCCGAACCGAAGCAACATTAGAGGGCCATAGAGTTGAGCTAAGTCTTGGAGTGAGTGGTGAGGGTGCAAGCCGATTTGGTGAAGGTTTCCGATGATTGGGAGCTTTGGTGGTGAAGGTGGGGGGTTTTTGTTGTTGTTTGGAAGAGTGGAGGACCATTTGAATAGGAAAATGAAAATGAAGGCCAAAAAGCTTAAAACCAAGGGATGCAGCAACAAGGATTCTTCGTTTGGCCCTAAAAATTGCGGGAAGTGTGACATTTTTTAACTGTTTTTTCCGTTTAAATAATACTTATTTTGGCTGAAAACCGAAATCTAAAAATTAAAAACAATAAAAAAAATTACTGTATACGCACAGATTACTATTCATATACTTGATACACTATTCATGAACATGAATAATGCACCAGGCACTGGTAAAAAAAATAAAAATAAAAAAAGCCAGGCGCAAACACTGAGCTCCAAAACGCAAACCAAATGCAAACTAATATGTTTAAGTTCTTGGGGGTATTGTCCTCTTTTATATTGGATTTACTGCCCAACTGTCTCAATGGCAAAGCCACTTGAGGATTGAGGGGGGCCTTGCCTCCCACAATTTTTTTTTTTTTTAAATATTCTAAATAATTTGAAAAATTTTAAATTACCTTATCATCTTGCCCCATACCTGTCTAAAAATAAAAATAATTTTAATTTAAATAAAATACAATCCATAAATCAATGTTATTAATTTCATGAAAAAAATAATATTAATAATAAAGATGAACCTGACGACGAGAACAGAAATTAAAAGATAAGATGAGATAGTTTGAAGAAATTTACATGAAGTAGTAGACCTGAAGAGGCATCCTTGGAGTTGAACAAAGCTTAGAGAGAGAGAGAGAGAGAGAGAGAGGAGAGAGAGAGAGAGGAGATAAGAGAGACAAGATGAGAGCATCAGACTTTCTGAATATGAGAGTATGGTTGTGATGAGGTTTTGAATACACGGTTGTGATAAGGTGTGGGATGTGGAAATATTGGGATTTGGTGATAGATGAGACTTAAAGCGAAAGATGAAAATAGGGGAAGAGAAGGCCAAAACATGTGAAGTAGAAGAAACTAGAAAGAAAAATAAAGAAATGAATCAAAAGATTTGGCAGTGGTGGGGTCAGTTAGAGAAAATAAATGAATACTAAAAATTTAAATCATTATTTTATATAATTAAGTCAAATTCATTATTTTATATCTATATCTCACTTTTTTGAATCGTTAGTTTTAGGTTATATGTATAAAATAATTTGGTACCAAAATATTTTGTTTAATTGGACAAACCGAAATAGGTTCCTAACAAAATTAATAACATTATATAAATACATATGACAACAAATTACAATACTATTTTACATTTTATATACAATAAAAAAAAAAATTGTATATTCCCATCTGAAGATAAATTTCTATCCCTACACTGACTTGCCTCAAGAGTAGGGCGAACTTGAATGTGAATTAAGGTCAGCAAATAGTCCATTGTCCAAACATGAAAATTGAATGTGTGAATCCTTTGTGTCGTAATGTCAGCTTAGGCGACTGTGACATTTGCCCTCCGTATATATACGGACTGTACCACACATAAAAGGTTTTGCTCTTTGAAGCTGCAGACTGCAGATAGAAGTGATTGGTATTGCTTCATTCTGATTATTGATTTCACAGACAATGGAATATTTCCCATTCTATGAGACAAAGTTTACGAAAATTGCTCACCGACATACGTATGAAGAGATAAACTATAAGAGCAAAACCATGTACAATATAGAATTATATAATATGATTAGAATAAAGTAAATCTTACAAAGTGTAAAAAAATAAAACTTGATAGATTAGAGACACTATTGTAACTTTATCTAACAAGAGGATCACCCAATAACCTCAAGTCAGCATTCACATGTAAAGTGTGGATACCTTGAGCAACCATCAAAGGCCCTTTAATTATTAAGTCAAACAGTACTACCCCACGGTAATTTGAATATCACATGCTATGAAACTTTCAAAACTGACCTAGGGCTAAAATCTTTATCATAGAAGATGAGGACGTAATGGTTCTTTCCTAAGTTAAAATAGGTTTTGATCAAGATAATAAAAAATAACAATTTTAATTGGTCAAAAGATGATCTTACCATAGACGTGCATGCATAGGATAAATTTAATTAAAATTTTTAAATAGGATAAATTTACTTAAAAATTTTAAATTAATTTAAATTAATCCTTAAAAAGATTGATTAAAATTTAACCAAGATCTTAAAGATTGATTAAAATTTTAGTGGCTTACATGTAAATACATAATGATAGAAATTCTAGTAGAAGTGACATATGGATCTCATCAAGTTGATCAGGTTTAGGTAAAAAACGGGTTATTTTAAATAAGTTGCAAACAGGTCGAGTCAATTAAGTTGCAGGTTGATCCATATTTTTTCACATTAAAAAATATATATATTTTTTTAAAATATATATTTGTCATTTGGTAAGTCATGTAACAAATTACTTAGTACGAAATGTATTAATTTAGAATTAGATCTACCCATGTTAAGAAAGAGCTTAGATTAACATTTTTTTTTTAATGCGAAATTGATACTTGTACATTAATAATATAATTGTATAAATCATAGCATTATTAACTAAAACAAAATAGCAAAAAACATAAAGGAGTTTAGTTTACCATTTGAAAATCTAATTAAAACAATAAGACAACTATTTCCACACAATATCAACATCCTAAAATAGATAACCGAATTAGAAATGACCTATTGGATTAGCAATTTAATTTCACAAACAATAAAAATAGATAAGAAATTTACTATCATGAAAAGAAATTTCATCCAAACTTGAAAAACACACATAAAAACTCCATTAAACTAAGCTTAATATATCACATCAAAAGATTCAAACTTTAATTACTTTTTTTCATTCCATTCTCTTATCAACTAAGAAGAAATTACCCTTTGTCTAAGGAAAGATAGTGACGACTCCAAGAACTTTGTTGAAGGGGATCATTAAGAAATTTAGTACTCACTACAAAAAAAGGGCTATCCCAGTGTTTTCAAAACTGCTGGGATAGCCCTAAAAAGCACTGGAATAGGGTCAAAATTCTTATCTTGGCCTTTTTTTTTTTTTTTTTTTTTTTTTTTTTTTTTTTTTTTTTTTCGGCGCTTCAAATTGCCGCACAGTGAATGTGGGTATAGGATCGCCGGACTTGTACTAGCGCTTTTCAAAAGCGCTGGGAAAGGCATATGCCCTATACCAGCGCTTTTGAAAGCGCTGGCATAGGCAATACCTATTCCAACATTTTAAAAAGTGCTGACATAGGTCTTGAATCAATATAATTTAAAAGGCCTATACCAGCGCTTTCAAAAGCGCTAGCATAGGCTGTACCTATTCTAGCGTTCACAAAAGTGCTGGTATAGGTCTTGAATCAATATAATTTAAAAGGTCTATACCAGCACTTTTGAAAGCGCTGGCATAGACTGTACCTATTCCAGCGTTCACAAAAGCGCTGGTATAGGTCTTTTTTTTTATAAAAAAAAAAAAAAAAGTTAGCACCTATAATGTACCTAAAATACATATTTTCCAATACCTGTTTTATAGCAACTGTAATGAACTACAATTCATATTTTCCAATCGCAAGTACCATACCACATTAAACCAAGAAACTAAATTCATTTAATTAAACCATATCAATAATTACATCCCAAATGTCTAAAATTTTATACACAAAATAATACATTCTAAACAACTATGTACAATGTCCTACACAAAAAAATACATTCTAACTATATAGAATGTCCTACACAAAAGAGTACATTCTAATTGTCTAAAATGTTATAATAAAGTTTCCAACTATGATGTGTACATATATATCAAAGTTTGAAACTTTATTATAAATATCAAAATATCATAGTAACTACTCCAAAATAGGTGCCCAAAGTATCGCCTACTGCGTATCATCAAATGATAAGTGTTGAGCACCGAGAAACTAGATATTAACTGCAGAATCACCATCACCATCACCATCCTACGAATTGAGAAACACACAATGGATTAGTGTACTAAACAACAGAGCTAGTAGCTGAATGACACAATATCACTAGTATTACTACCAAGTGCCACATTAGCAATTAAAACACACTCAAAATTTGAGATTTCGGTTAAGCATTCGAACATTCTATTCCTTCAAAAACTCTCAAATTTATTTCCCTCCAAATGGTCCATAAAAGGCAAGCTAGAGTAGCTCCCCACTAAGTAAAACAAGTTTTTTTACCACACAGTCCAGACCAAATAATGAGTAGGTCTAGCACCAAACACAGCCTTTAATTGCAGTAAGGTACTTAGACTAGTGTGGTAAAAAGTGTAGAGAAAAGGTTCAAGCCTTAACTCAAACTCTCCTAAAAAGACCCAAGCGATACATTAAGTTATATGAGAAACATGTTTTAGATATCACATTCTAAATTAATAGAACCCTTAAATAAGTTCAATTAAATAAGCTACATCTTTCAAACTTATTTCCTTCAAGTGGGCACTCTCATGTTGCCCTATCCAACTTATTCAATTCACTAATAAAGTCACTCATAATTAACAAACTAAAAACTGCTTAGCAAAAGTGACACCACTCTTCAACAAGTACATAAAAGAAAACTTGCCTAGTATCAATCAATTACTATGCCTTGCAAATCACAATATTTTATGTCTCCCCATCCTTCCTTCCCCTCTCTTCTACTTCTTTCTCAAATTCAAATAAACCCAATTGTCTTATTTTGCTAAAAGGAAATTAATTCCTGAGTGGTTGTAAAGGCAAAAAACATATATAACAATCTTTGACTACACTATCAAGAGTAAAGTGAGATATAAGGTTCCTCTCATTAATAATTTATCAAACATCACATTTACAAACTTTTGATGTGCGTGTTTGTGACTCATTTTACTAACAAATTTTGACAATTCTATGTTAATAGAAATGTGAAAATTCCACCACAGAAGTGTCAAAGAGTTTAACTTTCATATCCAATGTATTAGACTTTTTAATGCCAAAAATGGTGCATGTTTGCCTAGAAAACCCTAATGCCATTTTGGTGATAGAATGGTGATCTAAGCCTGAGGAAATCAGCAAATATAGGACTGTTGAATGCAAAGACCAACAACTTGTTTGCATAAGCATGCAATTATTAGATTTGACAAATTGAACCACAACTAATGTCCTTGGGTGTCTAGCACCATATTATTAACCCTAAAATATGGTGCATCTTATTATTTACTTATTTGTCCAACACAACCAAAAAAAAAAAAAAAATCATTTATTATTTGTCATGTCTACTGGCTTTCCATTATTTTTTTTTCCAACAACAATATCATTACATTCAGAAAAATAGAGTGATGATGTTGAAACACATTTACTTCTACTTTAAAATGCAAAATGATTTAAATTTGATTATTTTTTGGCATGTTACTAATATATAAATTTAATTCTTACAAGGAGATCAACTGTTTGAGCATAGCTTTTGGAACCACAAGTATGTATCTCATGCTTCACAATTATTGCCAAATGGCCTTTTGGCCACTTTACAAATCATACTTTCCATGAAAGACATAAAACAAGCACAAAATAAAAATTCAATCTATAGCCAACTGAGAACACAATTTAAAGAAATAACAATCAACACTCCCAATAATGAAAAGTAGACCACCTTATATCACCATGCAAGCCACCCGCTTACTCCAAATCAACAACCCACCACAACAGTAATTTTGACATATAATTTTAGAGTAGTACGATATTATGAAACAGATTTTACTCACTCTTTAGCAACTCACTGCCCGCCTCACGAAAAGAGGAACCCAAACTTACAGCAAGCTACTAATCATGCAAAAGCTAAGTCTAAATTATAAACTACTAAGATAACCAACGCATAAAGATAAAGGAAAGAAGGTATGAATAGAATAAATCAATTTACTTCCTCAATAACCAAAGTCTGAAGTGAGAATAATAATTATCATCATCATCATAAATTTTTTTTTTTTTTTTTTTTTTTTGTGGTTTTTTCATTCTTAGTATATTAGGCTAGGAAGTGTTGACCAAATTATAGAGCCCACATCAGCCATGAACAATATAACATATAATTGATTTAAAATTTAATCTTTTTTATTTAATGAATTAATCAAATTTTAGATTTTTCCCACCATCCAAGTTTCAAGGGCAAACAAACAACACCGAAACCATAATTTAACTTTGGTTGAAACAAAAATTGTATAGAATAAACCCACTTTAAACCTACCATAGAAATTATTTCATTTTATCCTTGTGCTAAGTTCCAAAATAAAGAGCAAATTAACTTGGATGTTCACGATACATAGACTTCCACATAAAATGAGTTGCACTCACACAACAAAAATTGTAGCAAGACTAATCCTCTATCATTCCTTAAACGTGGATATATAATGCAAATAAAATAAATAAATAAAAAAACTACAAACTTGGTTTTATTGCAAATAAAATCACAACTACATTTTTTTTTCCCCATACTCAAACCAGTTTTTATATTTGAGAACAAAATCTAAAAACAAAGATTGTAAAAGATGAGAAAGTTGAAAAGGAATGAGGATAGTGAGGAAGTAGTAGTTCATGAGCTACTTAGTAATACTAGGATAAATATCAAAATAATGGGAAATAATGAAAGTAAATTACTATATATAGATTTACAAGTTCACAATTTCCTTTATTAAACCACATCAATCCTTTGTCTCCTTTTTTTTTTTTTTTTAGAATCAATCCTTGATCTCCTTGATTGGCTTAGATTTAAATCCACACTTAATACACCAATGGTTAATTACACCTTAAGTACTTAATTAAAACACCAACAACTATATATCTAATAACTTAACAACCTAATAGCCACATATATTGCTTTGTACTTACTTAGTATATAATCATAATACAATTAGCCATTCACTTACTTATACATATATGTAGTCAATTATGCATATCAATTAAAGCTTAGTTTTTAGCTTTAATCTAATCTATGATCACTAGTTCCCTTGCTTATATATATATATATATATATAAGTAACAATCTTAGTGTAATGATTCATGTTAGTTAAGAGTTAACCCTCCATTACTAATCATTACGGTCTCTTAGTTTAATATAATGTCCTAATTGGTGTAGGGCACCATGGTAGGAAGCGCCAAGCTATTGAAAATGGATTTACAAACAAAAAAAAAAGAATTTTGATGAATAAACAGAATCAAACCATACATATGCTTATCGATGATGAAAAATTTGAACCTTAATCATGGGTAATAATCCAGAATGCCTTGAATTTGACTCCATGGCTGATGCTGAAAAAGCTTAAAAAATGCTAGACCACTCCAATCACCTAGGAACCTAGTGTTCACGAAACTAAAAAAATATAAGTTTAAGTCAAGTTAGATCCATACTTGGTTTGCCTAGGCCTAATCATTGAATACACCAATGCATGAGTATTACTTAAGCAGCAATGGATAAAAATAAACTTAGCTGATCACATAAAAGATGGAATTATTAAAGAAATTCCAGTGAGAATGAATAAGTTCATAACCAATAATTATAGCACAATAGGAACAACACAGTTAACACTCCCAATATAAAATACACTGCCTTATATCTCCATGCAAGTCACCCACTTACTCCAAATCAATAACCCACCACAGTAGAATATTTAAATTTACTAAGAGGAGATAAAATAAATTCACACATAGTTGAACAATAATATCACAACATTCACAAGACAATCAACACTCCCAATAATGAAAAGTAGACCACCTTATATCACCATGCAAGCCACCCGCTTGCTCCAAACCAACAATCCACCACAACAGAAATTTTAAAATATAATTATAGACTAGTAGGGTATTATGAAGCAGATTTTACTCATCCTTTAACAATTCATTGGTTTGCTCATGGAAAGAGGAACTCAAACTTAGAGCAAGCTGCTAATTCTGCAAAATCTAAGTCTAAATTATAGACTACTAAGATAACTTAAAAGACGTAAATTAGGTGACTTCATGTCCAAAATCATGCAAAGGAGAAGACATTACTAAACTAAGTACACTGAGAGAACAAACTATAAACTAAAATAGGGAGAGGTGTGCAAAAATATACAAACCAAAAGATAAGCTCCAATATTTTGCTAGTTTGCATTTGTTCCACAAGTAGACATGAGCTATTTAATAATTTAATCATACGTAGTCAGAGAATGAGAGGTTAACTTACTAGTTGCTACCTTGCTTTGCTCCAACGGAGATGCCAAAGATGAAAAGAAGAACTCCAAGACCCTTCAATACTATTGCAGCAGCCAGTAAATGTTTAATCTGGCAATGACAAATTCAATAGTCAGAATTGAGTTGTTTTTTATTTTAATAAAAACAAAATGGCAAAGCAAAATAAAATTATCAACTAAATTGAGTGGAAAGATTAATGCATATCTCATGGTTAAAGGCACTTGCTTGATTTATGTTTAAAATATTGATAAGAAGCATGCTCTAGGAATAGAGTGAGACATTTACAACTTAAATATTGAATGCTCTAGAAATAGCCACTAACCCACTACTAATTTAGTAAATAGAAACCATTATATACATAGCTTACTTGTCCATGGTATACCATCTAATTTTTATAAAGCAAAAGCCTTCTTCATGGTGCACCTATTGCATATCCCTTGGGAAGTTACATTCTAAAAAAAACAATAGCCAACTAGCTCACCAATTGAGCTGTCATTTATTTATATCTAGTGGAAGTGCACCTATTGCGTATATCTCTTGTGAGTGAAGTAGAGTAAGATAGTGAAGTGACTCATCAAACAAATTATTGTCTATCTTCAAATTAAATAGCATGCAGTTATTTTCTATCTTCACTAAGTACTTGAATCATAAACGTTTATATTTGAAACACTATGAGATATGCATAATTAGGAGGGATAAAAAATTAATCGTGCCAACTATTCTAGCAGTGCCGACTCAACATACTAAGCAAGTGAGGCGATCGCCTAAGGCCCCCAAGCAAAAAAAAGGCCCCAAATTTTAACCAATCAAAAATTTTTAAGTCCCAAAATGTTAGATGGTAAAATAATGTTAAGAGTGACCCAAATAAAAACCAATAAAAACCAAAATTTGCTAACTCAATTGTTGTGAAAAATGTAATATATATCGTAACATTACTTCTACCCAACAGGATCTATTTCTTGAAAGTATTAATTAAGCCCAAAATTCTAACCAATAAATAAAAAATAATTTTTTTATCAAAGAAAAAACTAGAACAAATAAATTTTTCGTTTGATGTGTAACCTTTCACTTTCTCCATGGGTGTTTTTCAGTGTAGAATTCATTAACTCCCCTATAGAGAAGCTAAAAAAACACAAATGACCAACTAAGTAGTTACTATTCAAGACACAAATGACCAATTCATATCTTTAAAAAAAATAAAAATAATAAAATCAACTTAACCACAAACCTAAAACAAGATGATCTGCCTAAGTCACCATGTCTCAATTATTTACCAACTAGTTTTGAATGAAAACCATTATCGATCTTATAGATACTTCGTATCTGTAGAGGCAATATACCCAAAGATAAACTAACAATAAATAAAAATGATAAACATAGAGTCACAAACACATTACATTATTTTATTTAACTATCATTAAAGGAGCAAGTGGAGTGGTTTATGAAAGTAGAGTTTTTTAGTGCAAGCTTTGATGAAAGTCCTTTACTGTGTCATATAAACAAGAACAGAAGAAAAAGGGAAAAATTAATAGGGTCAATTTAATACATTTTCACACACTAAGGAAGGAAAATAAAAAGAACATCTTCAACAATTAAAAGCATATAAGAACAATGGAAAACTTACCTGTATACTTACTGGATTTTTTTTTTTTTTTTTTTTTTGTTTTGTTTGAGAATGACCTATATACTTAGTTACTTTGTAATCTTTACACTTATACACACAAAATATAACACAAAGAAATAAAAATCAAAACCAGATCAACCTAAAATGCTTATGTTTATATATAAAGGACATGCATGCCCTACTTACGACAAAATGCAATTAAATGCAGGAAACAAAAACCATGCAAATTAAACAATATCCATAGTACAAGCAAAAAGTGAAAATTGACCA
This sequence comes from Quercus gilva, assembly GCA_023621385.1. NCBI lineage: Eukaryota > Viridiplantae > Streptophyta > Magnoliopsida > Fagales > Fagaceae > Quercus > Quercus gilva. Next base: position 8,765,916 of record CM042482.1, on the reverse strand, counting down.
AAAATGAAATATTTAATGGTAAATTCAATAAGTGACACAAATGTGGCCCTAATTTCATAAACAATTGCCACGTGTTTTTGTCCATCCAATATTGTCTCCAAAACAACCCCATAACACAATATTCTTGGTCATACTAATATGACCAAAAAGAATAGTAGAATCCCTAAATGAGCACTTGCAAGAAACACTTACCTTATCATTGCAGTTAGATGAGTCCTCTAAACACAAACAATAACAAAACCTCGACAATGTAGCTTAAAAAATTGACAAATCATGAAAAGAAAGCCCGAAAAAAATTGACCCAAATCGAAATTCAGCAAATGTACAACAAAGACCACTCCAAAACCACTAAATCATAAAAAGAGAGAAAACCCATGTGAAATAAACCAATGCAGGCTAGGAATCTTAGATTTCAGCTAAAATCTTTCATCAAATTAGCAAGAAGGAAAAAAATAAAAAACCAAAACCAGAAATAAAAAATAAACTAAACTTTAACCAAAACCAAAACTAAAACCCACACAATCAACCAACAGTTACACAAAAATATACACATAACCCAAACCAAACTTCAACCAACATCAAAACTAAAAAACCAGAAATTTAACAACAAATATATATACAAATATTGCTACAAAATAGAAATGAGAGCTAGAGAGACTTACCTTGCTTTGGGTAGAGTTTGTGGTTTTGGTTAGTATTTTTGTGTTTGAAATTTTGGAAAAGAAATGGTGGGTTTTAAGTAGAGAAGAAGAGAGGATAAGGGGAAATGGGTTAAGGAAGAGGAAGAGGAAGAGGGAGAGGGGAGGGAGAGGGAGAGAAAATGTGGGTGAGAAGAAAACCTCTAAAGAAAAGAAGTGGGAGACCAAAAATGAGAGGCCATAGTGGTGGGAAGGTGAAAAAAATAAGTGGGAAGTCTGAAAATTTTTTAGTGGTACGAGGGACCTATCCCAGCGCTTTTGGAAATGCTGGAATAGGTGGACCCTATTCCAACGCTTTCAAAAGCGCTGAGATAGGTCTATCCCTATAAGGGAATGAATAATCCTATCCCGGCGCTTTTGGAAGCGCTGGAATAAGGTCCACCTATTCCAGCGCTTTCAAAAGCGTTGGGAAAGGTCTATCCATTCCTTTATGGAGAAAGGCCTATCCCTGCACTTTTAAAAGCGTTGGGATAAGTTCCACCTATCCTAGTGCTTTTGGAGACCTATCCCAACACTTCTGGAAGCGCTAGAATAGGTGGACCTTATTCCAGTGCTTTCAAAAGCGCTGGGACAAGTCTATCCTCATAAGGGAATGAGTGATCCTATCCCAACGCTTTTGGAAGTGCTAGAATAGGGTCTACATATTCCAGCGCTTTCAAAAGCGCTGGGATAGGTCTCTCCATTACCTTATGGAGAGAGGCCTATCTCAGTGCTTTTTGAAGCCTTGGAATAGGTGGACCATATTCCAGCGCTTTTAAAAGCGCTGAGATAGGTCTTTCCATTAGCATTTTTTTGATTAATAGTAATATAAATAATTCAAATTATAAATAGTAATATAAATAGTAATATTTAATATTTTCTTGATTAATAAGATTGAATATAATACTTCAAATTAATAAAATATAATTTAACAGTACAAATTAATAAAATAAATTATATTAATTAATAAAAATTTTAATAATTCAATTTAACAAAATTTAATTTAATTTAATACTTCAAATTAATAAAATATAATTCCTCACTAAAAATTAGTAAAATATACTGTAATAGCTAAAAAAAAAAATGTAAGATGAGACTCAAATACCAACAATATTAAAATATAATTTATTATTTTAATTGGGTTGGGTATATAAAATCCATTTACCTATTAAAACTCATTTAACTAATTACTTCTAACCCAACCCAACCCAATTATTGTGGGTAAACCCCAACCCACCCAGTTACTCAATTATCAAAATTACCAAAATGCCCCTAAAGTGTAAATGAGCAAAGTACTCTAAAATCTTCAAAAATGACCAAAATACTCCAAAACCTCAAAATTACCAAAATAACCACGAAACCTACAAAATAACCAAAATACCTCTAAAACCCAAAAAATGACCTAAATACCCCTAAAACCAAAAAATTACCAAAATACCCCCGAAACATAAAAAATGACGAAAATACGCATGAAACCCCAAAAAATGACTAAAATACCCCAAAAACCCTAAAAAATGTCCAAAATACCACTGAAACCTAAAAAATTACCAAAATACCTCCAAAACCTAAAAAATGGCCAAAATAACCTTTAAGCCTAAAAATTAACCAAAATAACCCCGAAACCTAAAAATGACCAAAATACCTCTGAAACCTTAAAAATGGCCAAAATAACCCTGAAGCCTGAAAATTAACCAAAATAACCTAGAAACCTAAAAGTGATCGAAATACCCCCGAAATCTTAGAAATGGCCAAAATAACCTCGAAACTTGAAAATTGACCAAAATAACCTAGAAACCTAAAAATGATCGAAATACCCTCAAAATCTTAAAAATGGCCAAAAAAAATAACCTAGAAACCTAAAAATGATCGAAACACCCCTAAAATCTTAAAAATGGCCAAAATAACCTTGAAGGCTGAAAATTGACCAAAATAACCTAGAAACCTAAAAATGATCGAAATACCCCCAAAATCTTAAAAATGGCCAAAATAACCCCGAAGCCTTAAATTGACCAAAATAACCTAGAAACCTAAAAATGATCAAAATATCCTCAAAACCTAAAAAATGATTGAAGTACCCTGAAAGCCTAGAAATTAACTGAAATACCCTCTGAAACCTAAAAAATGACCAAAGTGCCCTTGAAACCTATATATGACCAAAATAACCCCTAAACCTTAAAATGAACAAAATATCCTCGAAACCTAAAAAACGACCAAAATACCCCGAAACCTATAAAATGATGAAAATGCCCCTTAAACCTGTAAGTCGATAAAAATACACCTTAAACCTAAAAAATTACCAAAATCCCCCCTAAAACTAAGAAATGACCAAAATACTCCCTAAACATAACAAATGACCAAAATACCCCATAAACCCCTATTTTGGTAATTTTAGAGGTTTTGGGTGCATTTTGTTCATCTTATAGGATTAGTGGTATATTGGTCATTTTAGATATTTTGAGGGGTATTTTGGTCGTTTTATAGGTTTAGAGGTATTTTGGTCGTTTTAGGGGTTTCAGGGTATTTTTGGTAATTTTAGAGGTTTCAGGTTGTTTGTGGCCATTTTTGAGATTTTTGGTTTATTTGGGTCTTTTCAAAAGTTTAAGGGTATTTTCGTCACTTTATAGGTTTGAGAGTATTTTGATAATTTGTTAGGTTTCAGGGGTATTCTAGAAATTTTTTAGGTTTAGGGGGATATTTTGGTCATTTTTAGATTTCAGGATTATTTTCGTCAATTTTTAGGCTTGGGGGTTATTTTGGTCATTTTTTAGGTTACTGGAGGGGGTATTTTGGTCATTTTTAGGTTTCGAGGGGGATTTGGGTAATTTTCTTGGATTTTAGGGGTACTTTCATAATTTTTAGGTTTCGGGGGCATTTTAGTCATTTTATGGACTTTAGGGGTATTTTGGTAATTTTTAGGTTTTTGGGGTATTTTGGTCATTTTATCAGTTTCAGGGGTATTTTGGTCATTTGTTTGGGTTTTGGGGGGGGGGGGGTTTTGGTAGTTTTTAGGTTTTGGAGTTATTTTGGTCATTTTTTCGATTTTAGGGGGGATTTCAATCATTTTTTATGTTTCGGGGGAATTTTGGTAATTTTTAAGTTTTGAGGGTATTTTGGTCATTTTTTAGATGTCAGCGGTATTCTGGTAATTTTTAGGTTTTGGTCGTATTTTGGTCATTTTATCGATTTCAGGGGTATTTCGATCATTTTTTGTGTTTTGGGGGTATTTTGATAATTTTTAGGTTTCGAGAGCATTTTGGTCATTTTTTGGACTTTGGGGGTACTTTGGTCATGTTTTTGGGGGGTTTTGGGGTATGTTGGTAATTTTTAGGTTTTAGGGGTATTTTGGTCATTTTTTTTTGTTTCAGGGGGTATTTCAGTCATTTTTTATGTTTTGGTGGGATTTTGGTAATTTTTAGGTTTTGGGGGAATTTTGGTCATTTTTTTTTTCTATTCGGGCAATATTTTGGTTATTTGATAATTAACAAATCCCTATAGGTGATTTTTATAGGTTTCAGGGGTATTTTGGTCATTTTTAAGGTTTCGGAAGTATTTTGGTCATTATTTTGGGTTTTAGGGCTATTTTAGTCATTTTTAGATTTCGGGGGTATTTCAGTTTTTTTTTTTTTTTTTTTTTTTTTTTGTGGTTTTGGGAGTATTTTGGTAATTTCTAGGTTTTTTTTGGGTATTTTGGTCATTTTTTGGATTTTAGGGGAATTTTGGTCATTTCTTAGGTTTAGAGGTATTTTGGTTATTTTTTTTTTAGTTTCAAAGGTATTTTAGTCATTTTTTAGAAATTTAGATTTTATGTTGTTTATTTAAATTTTAAATGGGTTTTAGTGAGTATTAGTGGTTTTATCCATTAAGACTCATATAATTAAATAATAAAAAATACACTATAGGTAGGGGTGTCAATGTTCGACCTAACCCGTGAATACGACACGAATCTGACACGGGTTTTTTCAGGTTAGGGTTAAGACTTAATGGGTTTGGGTCATAAACGGGTCGACCTGAAAGCGACACGATAAGAAACGGGTCATAAATGGGTCAACCCGCATAACCCGCAATAGACACGTTTGGCGTGCCAATTTATTTGGGTCAACCCGAAATGACCCACTTAACACAATCCGTTTAACTCATATAATAAATAAATATTTATTTTATTTTAGATTTGTCAAATACCTTTTATATCTAACATATATTTTAAATTTAAAAAGAAAAGTGAGTAATTACAAAAATTTACAAGGGATATAATTGGAAATTGAAACTTTACAAACCTTAGAACTACTAATACTTTTTTTTTGTTTGGCATAGAACTTACACAAATGAAATTGGATGAACTTGTGGAAGATGTTATGAATTTGGACATCAACAAAGAATCTATGGATGATAATCATGGTCATAGTCAGGATTAGTCTACTGTTTACTCAAATTCTTTCAATATTGATACTTAGCATTTGGCGAGTTCCAAGAATATTATATTTTTATTGAACTATGTTATTTTATTTTTGTGAAACTTTGTTATTTTGAATTTGGGTTGAAGTGTATGCATGTCTTTTGGAGTGTAAAGAACTTATTTTTAGATGAATGTTATATTTTTGTTGAACTATATTATTTTGAATGTGGGTTGAAGACTTGAAGTGTATGCACTGCTTTTTGAGATGTAAAAATAATTATTTCTAGATAGATGTTATATTTAATATTATGCAGGTTGAAATGGATTGTGTTACATTCGTATCAATCCAACACGACTCGTTTATTAAGCGTGTCAAATGGGTTGGGTCAGGTCAATCCGCCTTATTAACAGGTCGGGTTAGGGTTGAAGGATCATGACACAATTATTAAATGGGTCGGGTTAGGGTTGAGCCATTTAGTCGAATACTCCTACCTCGACACGACACGAACCCGATACGCTAATCCGAATTAACACCCCTAACTTTACCCTCTAAACTATACCCCATGTTACACTTACTTCCTAAACTATGTGATTGCATGCTTAAAGCATCTCCAATAGTTTATGTGAAAGAAAAATAATCTCTATAATAGAGAATGAGACCCAAAAAATGGTCTCCAATGGATTCTCTAAATCATGATTTTTTTTTTTTTGCTCATGAACCATAGCTCATCAAATCTGATGGGCTACTGTACATATTAGCAAAAGAATAAAACTAAATAAAAATAATAAAAAAAAAAAAGCAAAGAAAGGAGGTGGGATGGGGCTATGGGAATATGTGTGTTAAAGAATGAATAAATAATAAATGAAAAAAAAATAATATTTAAATGAAATAGAGAAATGATAGAGAATTTGTTGGAAAATGTATTTAAAAAAGTAGGCAAGTAAAATGTAAATGTCATTGTTCACTGTCCAAATAGTACAAAAATATAGAAAAATTGTTGGAGATGCTCTTATTCCCCCTAAACGTTATCCCTGCACAATGTGCACCCTACCATTAGTTAGTTGTTAATTTAGATGGAATTTAGAGTCATGTGACTTTCACATGACAACTCAAATAATGAAAATAACCGAATTACCCCCATTTTAATTTCTATAAACATCACAAGACCCTCATGTGTTCTCTCTAAAGTCTTCCCTCACCTATAATATTTTGTTCATCTCTTCCTCTGTCTCACTCTGTCCCAAATTAGTTTATGCCTTAGTCTCAGATGAAGTCCCAAAAAAACCCTAAGACGCATAAAGACACAGCAAAAACATGCCACACGTAACACAATATAATACTCATCAGAAAACAAATGTACATACAACTATACAAGCAATATTCTATACTATAATAGCATGTGGGGACGAGTTGAACACATTATTCCAACCAACAACTAACTTTGTCAACAGAAGTTAATAAATCTACCCAAAACAATTCACCACGCATCCACACCACATAAATTGCTGTCACCCAATATACTGAAATAATATTCATTTTACATAGAATTCTAATGGTTCGTGTTTTTCAATTTGGTATAACTTTGGTCTCTTAAGGTTTTTTGGGGTTGGGTCTAAGTGGAAACGAAAGACTGAGAGGGATTGAGGTATTGATGAGAATTGATAATTTTGCCTTTGTAGTTGATGAAAGCTAAAGACTTAGACTGTGGGAGTGAAGCCAGAGATGATGAGGAAGAAGAGGCTAAATTCCATCTAAATTAACAGCTAACTAACAATGAGACGCTCTATCTTTTCAATCCAAAAAAAAAAAAAAAAAAAAAACTAACGTTAGGATGCAAAGTATGCAGGGGATAATAGTTGAGAGGGTTTAAGTGTGTAATCGCATAATTTAGGGGATAAATGTAACATGAGATATAGTTTAAGGGAGTAAAGTGTAATTTTCTCCAAAATTTAAAGATAAACCTACCATTTAAACAAATAAGAATGAAAGCTGTTTGGACTTTGGAGTGTAAATATTTATAGTTCTATATGCCCCCTCTAAGGCTCTTCTAATCTAAGTTTTTGAAGTGATATTCATGTGATTATGTTTATGAGTTTGAATTTGGTGGGCTTATTTGACGAGTGTGTTTATGGTTTTTATAAATGGTGGACATTTAAGGTTTATTTATGATGAAAATTTGAGGTTTTGGATTTATAACATGAAATAGCTGGTAAATCTAATTTTTTTGTTATTAAGTTTATTTTAGAGTAAGTTGAGGATTTAGATTAGCTTTATCATGGCTTTCTCAAAAAAAGAAAAAGAAAAAAAAGATTAGCTTTATCATGGTGGATATAATGATATATCTTGTTTCATGGGTTCCTCTTGAATACGTTGTGTAAATCATATGGGAGCAACTTATAAGGTGTTGGGAGTCTTAGGACTTTATTACAAAGAAGTGGATAGGATGGACCCCTAAATTTTTATTATTATTATTTTTTAATATTGAGATTTGCCTAATAATCATGATGTGGGCTTTATAACTCATGGACTTCACTTCATGTTATGGGCCTCGTAACCTGGATTGTCTTCTACTTCATAAATTGAGTTTATGACTCGCGTCTTCTTTTGCCTCACAAACTAGGCTTACTGCCTCTGGTCCTCCATAATTTGTCGAGTGGGCCTATGTTCAGCGCTCACGTTTTCTTTCTACACGAATTGAGCCTAGCAACCCAGTTGGGCTGGTTAGGCAACAAATCTATACAGCCCATCAACATTCTTGCAAGCCCAAGCTCTTTATTGTACAAGTACAGCCCAAATCAGTTAACAAGCACCAAGCTAAACAGCTTGATTGGCTATGAAGAACATGTCCATTAAATTCTTATGCAAAAAGAACAACATTTTTCAGAACACATCCCGTTAGAATGAAGTGTTTGCTTACTGATGTGACTAAGCCCTTGTGTGTTTTTCATGCAACATGTAGTCATTTAACTCTTGGCGTTGTGGACAAAGGTTTTATTGACCAAAACACATTAATTTCTTTGAGCTAAGGGTGCTTCTATTTTCTTATTCTTAGACTGTGTATTTAAAATTCAACATGCAATGAAACTACCATTCACCCAAATTTGTACAGTGCAAGCCTAAATTTGTATTCATTCCCATGTGGAATAAGGTTACAAGAGCAAATACATATACAAGCAGGGAAAACTTTAAAGAAAAGCCAATCAAAAGTGCAAAAGTAGACATTGGAAGAGAATTTGAAGTCTAGTGAAAGTCTATATAGGCTTCATCATCTCTACCCAAACTTTTATTTTAAGATAATAAATTATATGATCTCTCTATTGCAAACACACTTGTGGGTTGATGCATCTTCATCACCTACACCTCTCTTAGAGGGGTCTTTGTCTTTCTTTTCGTTTTCCCAAACATACATAAGAAATTTCTGAAAACGTTCATATATTGAACTTTGACCATGAGGCCCAACTACACTTGGGAACTTGCACGCCAATGTTATGAAATGTACTATGAGATCAAGCAGGCATGCGAACCCGCAAAGGACAAAGAGACCCTGAAAGCTTTTAAGCTGAAGCTGGTCCACTTCAGTAGTTGTGCCTTGCGCAGTGCAAGCACTTCTCATAAGCCATTTGTCATGAATTCTCTGGAGGTCACCATTCTCTGACAGTTTTAAAATGGCAGTTGACATGTCAATTGCTAAAGGTGAGTCCCATGGAAAGGCCTGATGATCAATGAAGAATATAACCATGTTATTATAAGCCAGCAGCCATTAGCTACCATTAACAAACACACACACCCTTTTGCTTGGTTATGGATGATGCTAGGAATGTTTACGTAGAGAATGATATATACAAAGATTATGCTCAAATAATGCTGACTCAACATGTTAGGATTTCAAGTAAGCATGCATGTTGATCAAATTTTGAAGATTGTTAAAATCTTTTAGGACATTTTAAAGTTAATACTCCCCAAATTTCTCTTTCTTCCATGAAAATAATGAATTGATAAGATACTTCAATAATCTTCGTTTGTTTTCATTAGAATTTATGTTGTGATTATGAGTGAGATTGATAAGAGATAAAGATAGAAAGCGAAAATAAAATTAACTTGATTTGGCCTAACAATTTACATTGTTATGAATGTCTACATATGTAGTGTATTGAAGCGGGTGTTACAACAAGCACATTAGGGGTTTATATAAATAGACTAACTTTAGGCTAGCTATAGAAGCTAATTATAGACTAACCATAGAATATGGTATAAGTTAGGATGTGTAGTACTATAGTACAAGTACATCCAATCCAGCATCGACTAACATCTCTAACATACCTCTACAAATTAAGGGAAAAGCTTGAGAACACCAGAAGTTTGGAAATAAACTTATTGTGTAGTAGAGCAAGTAGGAAAAAATCAATTATAGAATAAATTGGGCTTGACATGAAGTGGAACATTCGAGATAATTGTTAACATTAGCGGAGGAATGGTGGCTCGAGGATGACATAAAGATGTTGATGATAATAGCAGTTAAAGATGAATAGTACTCAGACGACGACAACACTAACAATAAGAGGAAAGGGGCCATTTTTCAAGAAGGCAGAATATGATCATTATGTTAGTTATTAACACACATTATTATGATTATATTTATATATGAACCTATTTTACCATTTAAAGGAAATATAATAGTGGTAAGATTCTAATAAAATATGTAAATTTAGGAAATTTTATAGAGAATCTTTATAGAATATAAAGTTGATTATATATAAAAAAAAAAATATAGAATAATTATGCGAAAATTGTGAGTTTTCAAAAATTTGTGTATAAGCGATTTTTTTATAGAAGTAAACTAAAAGTAAAAGATTTTGGTATTATTTAGACTAATCGTAGACCCACGCGATGCATGGAAATAGATAATTATTTTATAATTGTGGTATAAAATATAATTTGTTTTCTAAATTTTGTTGAAGATAATTTTGTTCTCCCTAAAAATTAAACAATTTCTAAAATTATTTCATTTTTCTAATGCTACCAATATATCATACTATTATTTTGGGTTGTGTTTGATTGATATTATTCCTTTATAAGGTGGTCCATATTATTCAAGATTATGTTATAGTGCACTATGTTTTTATAATTTTTTTTTGTGCAATTAAACTTTTTAAGTTTTGAATAAATCATTCAAATTCTTCATTCTCTTAAAGAAGATTATTATGATAATAAAAAATCATAACAAAATTGCACTTAATGTTACTCAAATAATTGATAGACACATTCAAATGCACATCCAAGACTTTTTATTTGTTTTTATACAAATTCAAATTCTCACTTACAAAATAACTAAGTAACTCAAACAAAAGCTAAACCAAAACTATAAGAGGGAGAGAGAGATTACTTATAATATAGAAAACTCAAAAATATAACACTAAAATGTATTAACCCAAAATAAAGTTTTAAAAAATACAATGATTCGTCAACCTAAAGTAGAGTTGCAAGAAAGAATAAAAAATTGAGAGAGAGAGAGTAACAAATTTATAAAAAATAAGATAGGTACAAAAAGAGTAAAAATATAAGATATAATAATAAATATCAAATTATTCAAATCATGATGTATATATAATAATGATATATTCTTATATACTATCTTTATAATGTAATAAGATGACATCTATTAAATCAAAAAAAAAAAAAAAACCGTCGTAAAAATACAAAACTAAATCACATTAATCTAAAGTGAAGTTCTAAAAAACATAAAAATTCATCAACTTAAAGTAAGCTTTGAAAACAACTTACGTTGATAATATGAGATTGATTAATTCAATAACCTACAACATAACGTTAATTATTAAATAACTGAAAATATACTTGCATTTATTTACAATGTAATATGAGGCTAGCCATACCACATCAACCACATTATAGGATGTAAAAAATTCAAATATATATATATATATATATTCACAATTATCAATAATACTTTGGAAAGGAACTCATAATCTCAACCAAAGAAAAAAAATTGAAAACTTAGAAACTCATATGATCTAGGCATATTTGATAACTCAAAAGGATATGCATCGATAAACTTGGCATGGTCATGTTCAATTTAGGCCAAGTATATAGGTTCATTACTTCAGTTAAACACATAACAATGATAACATAAACAACAATTGTAATTGACAATTAATACTTAGGCTTCCCAAGCATTATTGGTATACTTATTCCTTAGTCCTATATCTACATTAGATTGGCTGAAATCCCAAACATGAATTCTACGATGTGGCTTGATGCAAATGAGTTACAAACAAATATTAATGATAAATATGAAAAAAAAAAAAAAAAAAAAACTTTTGATACACTGAACCATGATCACAAAGGATTGGGAGTGGACCATGATTTCTCTAGCACACAAATCCATAGGAGTCACATAATAGGAAATCAAGACCACCAAAAAATGAAAAAAAAAAAAAAATAGAGAAAGAGAGAAAATAACATTTTGTGTGTGAGAAAATTATGCACAGAAGGTGAAAGAGAATTGGAAATTTATAATAAGAAGATGAGAATAAGAAGAGCCAAAAATAAAGGAAGATAAAGGGATAGAGGAAGAGAGATATTATGGTAGTTAATAGTGGGAAGATGAAAAGGTAAAAGGGAGGGGAAAAGGTTTGAGAATGTGTAACAATAAGATAAGAAAATTAATAAAAAGAAAGAGTTAAAAGAGAGAGAGACTTAAGAGAGAGAGAGAGAGAGAGAGTTGAAAGTAAGTGGATGATGTGGCTGTTGATGTGTCTCAATAGAAGCATAGTAACAATAAATGTTATATTTCAGTTTTCAGATATTTATAGATGGAGAAAGTTTGGCTCCAAACATGTTTGGAGTTATTTTTTCCAACCAAATATGTGACAAATTATAAGACTATCCATGTGTATTATTTAAACAAATTATATGTCTCATTAAAAAAGTCATGTGACTAAAATTACAAATGAATAATTTCTTCAATTGCCATATAATATGTTAGAACAATATAGCTGCAAATATGTTTGGAGTCACTTTAGACTATTGAGATTGTAGATAGTAAAATTATAGATGCACAATATGAAAGACAAAGTTTGGTTCTAAACATATTACAAATAAGAAAATGATATTTATGGTCTACTTTGTCATATGCTATGGATATAACTCACTTAACTTAACCAACAAAATGAGTCATGTGCATTGTGTATGATAGGACATATGTCATCTTCCTATTGATAATGAAATTAACCTAAGGCTGCAAACATGTTTGGAACTAAACATTTTTCACAAGAACCCTAACATGAATTCCAAAAGCAAGTAGTAGTGTAGTACTAGGAAGTGCAGTGTCATTGATAAAAGTGATACTTACAAATCCCCAACTAGCTTTAGTGAACTCTTGACCTACAATACTGAATTCACAACGAGTTGAAAGGAAGAGTTCTATGTACGCACGGTCATCAACGATAGCAACAACACCACCCCTTTGTGGATCGTCGTTTAAGGCGTTGGCATAATCTTCGACAGAATTAAGAGGAACAAGTCTGGACTCACGAATACCAAGTTCCTCAACTAAATAACTTCTAGCATATGAACCTTGTTGGTAGCCAATGGGATCATTGCTGTTAATTAGAGTTTCAATGCCTTTAATGGGAGAAGAAAGTTGTTGCACTGTAAGAATTGAGGTCAAACTTGCAGTGTAGCTTGAGTTTATTATAAGAACAACAAATAACCATATAATTAGCACAAAACGAGTAGGGTTGCTTTTTGTTTCTTCCTCTACACACACACACACACACACACACACACACACACACACACACACACAAAAAAAGGTTACTTGATAAGTGAAACACAAACTACCATGTGTTGCTATGCCTACGATGGCCATAAGAAAATACAAGTAAATTAGAGTCAATTCACTTACTATGGGCATAAAACAATGTTGAAAAGCTAAACCTGCAGAATCAAAGGAATGTAGGTGATTGGAGGATTCGACTAAGAAGATGCAATCTAAACATGATTGGTTCATCAAATAGACATATTATAAGAAAGAAGGAAATTCGCAACACAAAAGACTTTCCTAGAAATTACTATTTCACATATATGGATAGTTTGATCTCTATAGCAAAGGATAGCAAGGAGTTTTCTACTTTCCCTAAATTAGAAAGAATCAGCCATATACATTGTCACAATCTAATATAAAAAAAAAAAAAAAAATCGTACCTGGGGCACAAAACTCTTATTATTTTAAGGCTTGGAAAAGGTGAATGATGAAAAACTTTACTACCAATTCTTTAAATAAAATAAAAAAAAAAATTACTCAAGCTCGCCTCTTACCATCGCACCAAAGTCCAACCTCCATTGTTACAATATTATGTCAACAACAAAATTACATAAAAAGAAACTTTGAATCAATTTAATGTTGAGTTGTTTACACTAAAAAAAAAAGTAAAACTAGTAGAATGAAACTTATCTTGATTATTTTGCACTAAGTAAAGAGTGACAAAAGGAATTTATGCATTTAGGTCAAGGCCATGATATGTTTAATTCCTCACCATAGAACAGTTGAAAATTGTTCATTGGGGGTACCCTGGAAATGAATATTATTTTTATGCTCCAAAAACCAAATAACTGCTCCCACAATAAGGAAAGAGATAGCTGTGACAAGCCACATCATTGGAGTGAATGGCCTCAAAAATGCCCAGGCATTGGAACTCAACTTCTTAACTGAGGCCACTACTACTAGCCCCGACTCGATATAAGGTTGTGTAAAATCCACCATTCTTGTTTGATCAGTAGTGATTGCAATGTCACCTATTGCTGCATCAAAGACCTATATGGAAGAAGAAAATTAGAGAATAGAAAAATGGTCAAAATATTCTTTTGTCCTTGAAAAAATAGTATATGTTCTATTTCATTTCTAAAAATTTAAAATGTCACGCATTTCATCCTTTCGTCTATTTTTGTGTTTCTATTGTATGTTTTAGGGATGAAACTAGTGTGTATATTATATTTTAGGGTTAAGAAAGATATAATTTAGGTTCTTCTTTTGTCCCTAAAATATCATCCATGTTTCATTTTTGTCAGTCAAACTTATTTTAAGTGGACAGAATGATGAATTGTAGAAATTTTAAACTTTAAGGATGAGGAAAGAACCTAAACTATATTTTAAGGAGAAAAAGAATTTTATGGCCTTAGAAAATCAATGAAAACTTCACAAAGTTCTGAAACTTTTTTTTTTTTTTTTTTTTTTTTTTTTGTAGTACTTACACCCGTCGTGATCAAACGCACAAGCTCAGTGCAACTTGGGTTATTACGACCATCCCCAAATGGAACTAATTTATATGGGACAGCATATGGCAATAAACTCAATGCAGCAGTAAATACATAAATGCAGTATCCTTTGAAAATGTTAGTGCCTTCTGCTTGTGACACAAATTCACGATAACTAACTCGTGTTGGGACTCCAATTATCAATTGCCTTCCATTTTTTGGAAAAGCCCACCCTCGAGGAAGTTGTGTAGTTTGTCCTGGCCAAATTACACTATATAATCTTTGATTTGCACTGGAACGATTAGGAGGCTTTGTGTAAAGCACTTCTGGTGGCAAAACTGATAAGCCAAAAATAATTAGTCCAATAACCAACCCTTCTAAACCCTGTGCCAATGATATTGATGACTTCAAATGCAGGATTAATGAAGTCCTTATCGGGAGTAAACTCAATTGGTCCTGTTACACCACTCATATTGACCTGTAAAATGCTCTTAAGCAACAAATTCCCTCCATTAAAAATGTTTAAAGCATCAAGTCTCAAACTCCCTCCGTGCAACTCACTTAACCTGGAATCATTTGAGAATGAGATAACTCCTCCCTGATTGAAAAATGCATCAATTGCATGAGCAAGCAGCCAAACTGTGTCATAGGCATATAGACCATAAGTATTTAACCCAAAAGAGACATTAGCACTTTTTCCCTTGGTCAAGTTGTTCCATTTGGAAACAAATTTTCTTTTGAGTTTTGAATCTGGTGCATACATACGCAATGTAATAACTCCTTGAAAATCATCCATTACATTTGAAGCTAGGGGAGAATTAGTATCCAATATGGTAGAGAGCCAGTTAGTAGCTATCCACACAAACCCAGATTCCATCATTCCAAGATACTTTGCTAAATTAAGCACCATCGAACCTAGACCATCATAAGTGTGAACAATAATTATCCGAGACTCTATTAGAGAAACCTGTTACAATACCACCAAAAAAAAAAAAAAAAAAAAAGAGAGAGAGAGATTAAATTGAAACATTCTTAATAGTTTAAACTTTTGGGATAATAAGTAATTTATCTTATAATATCAAAGCTAGTATTCCTAATTTCTAATTATTTCTCTACTTTATCTGTCATTTAAAAGGTTAGAAATCATACGTGTTTGATCCTATTTATTAAGAGGGTGGGTTAGCAAAATAGTTAAATGATTAAATGCATCCATTCTTAACAGGTTAAACTTTTGTTGATTAGTAATCTATCATAACCTTAATCAACATGTCGATGATGTCTTCCCGGGTCGCTTCAGAGGGCATGGGTGCTTTGTATGAGATCTTACATCGTTTCTCAGCAAGCTTATCCCCTAATGCAACAATCCCATTTCTGCCATAATCATCGTCAACATAGAGTGCAATCACTTCTTTCCATCCATAGTAGTCTATGATTTCTGCTACTGCAGCCATCTGAAAAAGATCATTTTGGGAAGTTCTAACAAAGAATGGGAACTGAAGTGAAGACAACGTTGGGTCTGTTGCTGAATATGACAATAGAGGAACTTGGAGCTCATTTGAAATATGAGAAATTACGTGAGCTGTTACAGAATTTAAGGGGCCAATTATGGCCACTGTGTCTTTCTCCATGAACAGTAAAGTTGTTACGATAAATTAAAGAAAGAAAAATCACAATCGATTGGTGATTCAAGGTAACCTACCATAAGAGAATATGACAAGTGAACAAACAAAGAAGAGTTATAAGCAAATAACTTACTCTCAACAATGCCCAAAAATCCGTTGTAATTGGAGTCTTGCATTGTAAGTTGGATCTTAGTTCCAGCAAGAATAGTTGGATCAGAATTCACATCTTCAATTGCAGCTTCTATTGCTACCTTTGCAACCTTTCCAATAATAGACTTGTAAGTAAGAATAGCCCCAATGTTGACAACACTAGGCCTTGTGGAGATATTTGTAACCACCCCATTTGAGAAAATCTCATGGCAAAAAACTACTAACACCATAAGCCAAATTCTAGTCATGGTAAATTATTTGATACAAACCCTAATTCTCACCTTTTTCTGCAAAGAACACAAAACTACACCATCAAGAAATGAAGTATACAAAATAAAATAAAATAAAATATTAAGAAGTATCTAAAAAAATGAGAGAGAGAGAGAGCATAAAGAATTAATATTATTTGATCTGAGCAGCCTACATCAATCTCAAAAGGCCCAAATAACCACTATTTTACTATTGATCTCTATATGTTACAATGAACTCAATGAAGAGTGCATATATAGTAGACTAACCTTGGAGTAAGCCTTAGGTTAGAGTAATATAATTTCAACTATGTATATAGTAAGGATTATGATTCTTATTACAATTTGGACTAGGATACAATATCCTTGAATCTTGACTATATCTCTAACAATCCTTTAAACTCTAGGTAGTAGAAGATTGATGACAAACTGAGTTTAAATGGAAAGTGTGACCAAGTGGAGTGAAAATGATAAACTGGAATGAAGGCATTGCCCATCTATATGCATGATTTGAGAAACTTGACCAAAGATGAGAGAGATGCAAAACCAGAAAGAAAGTAAGATGGCAGGTAGGAGGTACTAGTTAGAGTGGTTCATAAAGATACCCTGTATACAAAGATGTTTGAGTCATGTGACAAGTAAGAAAGTCAATTAGACGCTACGGATCAACCAAGGTAGCAAACTACCAAGGCGAGCCAATAAAGGCAACAAAGGCAGTAATTAAAATGCATGATTAGAAGGAAATTAAATTAGATGCTGAATATAAATCTTCTGTAACAGTTTTTTATGTCTCAATTTATGATCCACCAGTGTGAATATGAGAAGCTCCAACGTGAGCTTATATGGAGGATGACTCTTCTAAATGGGGAAGGATGTGTGGCAGTATGTTTGGGTTTTTCTTCAAAGGATGTTGTCCAACGAATGGAATGTATCGCGATAGTTAAGCTTAGAGATGGGATGGAATTGTAATTTCATGTTCACAAAAGCCTAAATCTAACTACTTACTCTAAGACCTATAATGGGCTGACAACATTGATAAGATGGGGCACCTAGCTTTGATCCCATGTTAAAATAAGAAAAATATATCAACAACATGATGAATTAAATTTTAATACAATATAACTAGGAATACAATAAAAGTTCACAATAATTTTACATCACTAAATTAGCTTACCATCTCACACATGAGCCCACCACAATGTATAATTACTTTTTTTTTATAATATTAATTTAAAACTATTATGAAATTTTTGTGAATTTTTGTTGAATCTCTAACATAACTCAAAATTGAGAACACAAATACTATTGATGGATCCACTGCCTTCCCTCAACAAGGCCTATTCTTTGTTCATTCAAGAAGAAATGTAGAGGTTTGTCACTAATTCTATTCGAGCTGAGTCCATTGCCTTGGCTACCAAGAGTTCAAGATACAATTCCAAAGGGAAAGAAAGACCTTTGTGCACTCATTGTGGAAAATTGGGTCATACTATGGACAAATGTTATAAGTTGCATGGTTTCCCTCCAGGGTACTAGCTCAAGAACCAGATTGCTATGGCTCATCAAGTCTCATCTATTGCTGATCAGTCTCAAGGTCATCTCTTTATTCCAAATTCAGAACTCAATTCTATTGCCACTCAAGCACATGCACCTGCTTTTACACCTGATCAGTATCAACAACTTCTGGCCTTGATTGGTTCTTCTTCAATTGGAGTACAACAAGCTTCAACAAGTCAAGATCCTCATATGATCAATACTATTTCTTTGCCATCTAATGCTGTTGTAGGTAATGTTCCTTACTTAAAACATTCTATGTTTTCTACTAAAGTTGTGAACAAAGGGCTTTTGGCATTGAAACTTGGGTAATAGATATAGTTGCTACTGATCATATAGTATGTTCCATGCATTTATTGACTTTTTTTTACTGAAATCTCACACATTGTGGTTGAATTGCCTAATGGGGAAGTTGCTGTTGTGACTCATGTTGGTACAAAAAAACTTTCATCCCACATTACCCTCACAAATGTCCTTTGTGTACCTTCTTTTTCATTCAACTTACTCTCTAGCAGTGCCTTGACTTATTCTCAGCCTCTTTGCCTTGTTTTTCTTTCCACTTATTGCTTTATACAAGACCTTACCTGCTGGAGCACAATTGGAATGGGCCAAATGCATGATGGGTTATACTTGTTACAAGGATCAAGCCTCTCTAAAGCTACTAAGTCTCTTGATGATTTCCTTCTCAGGCACAAACTCAAATCATTTACTGTTTTTTCTTCTTCTGATTCACATGCCAATTTGCATTCACTATGGCATTCTAGACTAGGACATCCATCTGATATGAAAATTCATTCCTTAAGTCATGTTTTTCATTTCCTTTAAAAATGTTGTACTAAAGATTGTAATATATGTCCTTTGGCCAAACAAAAAAGGTTGCCATTTCCTTTTGACAATAAAAGATCTGCTAATCCTTTTGATCTTGTTAATTTGGATGTTTATGGACCATTTTTTGTTTCTACTATTGATGGGCATAGGTATTTTCTCACTATAGTTGATGATGCATCAAGAGCCACTTGGGTCTTTCTTTTAAAGGCTAAATCAAAAGTAAGACCCTTGATTGTATCATTTTATACTATGGTTCAAACACAATTTAAGGCTAAAATCAACTTCATCATAACTGACAATGACTTAGAATTCAATATGGTTGAATTTTATAATTCTAATGGAATCATTCATCAACAAAGCTGTGTTTACACTCCACAACAAAACTTAGTTGTGGAGAGAAAACATCAACATATCCTAGCTATTGCTAGAACATTGCAAATTTAATCTAGTCTTCCTTTTGTTTTCTAGGGTGACTATGTTCTCATGGCTGTGTATTTGATCAATAAGCTTCCTACACCTTTTCTGCAAAACAAATCCCCTTATGAAGTTCTTTTTAAATAGGTTCTATCTTATTCTCATCTTAGAACTTTTGGCTATCTTTGCTTTGCCTTTGCTGTTGATCCTAACAAACACAAGTTTTCCCCAAGAGCTTGGAAATCTGTATTATTAGGTTATCCTTTTAGCATCAAAGGGTATAAATTGTTTGATCTTCAATCACACTTCTTTTTCATATCTAGGGATGTAGTGTTTCATGAAAGAGTTTTCCCTTTTTCTTCAAATGCTCACACTGATTCTACTGCATTGATTCCCTTACCTAGGATTCCTCCTCTTTCATATGTTTTCCTTGATCCTACACCTTCTTCTCTAGTTTCAGCTGATTCCATTGTTCAATTTCATCATGATTTTGATGAAGATATTCAGGATTTTCCTAATGCTCTTGATAATCTTGTTTCTTAGCTTCTTGTTGTATCTAATGTTCCTAGAAGGTCAACTAGGATTTTTAAGCCTCCCTCTTATCTTAAGGTTTATCATTGTAACCACGTGTCATCTGCAACCATTTCTAATCAGCCCCATTCAGGCACTTCTCTAACTTTCAATTGTTGTCAATTTGGTACTCTGTTAAACTCCAGCTATATCCTGCCATTAATTGAGCCAAAACGACATCGTTTGGGCTCTTTTTTTTTATAAATAAATTTCGAAATTTAAAGAAAATTAAAAAAAAAAAAAAAAAACTGAGGGTCAATAGTCTCCGAGACGACGTCACAGTAGCAATAGTCTTTGAGACTCACCTGGTATGTACTTTATACGAGATTGCTACAAATTTATGTACGTGTTTATGTGTATGTATGTGAATTTCGTTTCTTTTTGTTACAGAGGAAGGTCAAGTGGAGTTGCAAGAGGTGGTGAAGTTACAGAGCAAGAGAGATCGAGAATCGTTGATGAACAATCAAAGCAAGAGGAAGAGAGCTAGTTCTAGACGAGAAGAAGGAGAGGAAAGCACAAAAGAGAGCATCAAAGACGAAGAAGATGAAGACTACTCCATTGTCGTCGTAGACGACAACAACCATTGTCGGCCAGCCAGATCCTCAAGGCACTGGAAAGTAACTGATGAAATGATCGGCATCTCTGTCCAGAGAAAAGCTCGCTCCTGTAAAAATCTAAATCTACCTAACACCTCATCGTTTTGGGTTCATAATTTTTTTTTTTTTTTTTTTTTTTTGCATATTTTGATTGTATATGGGTTTTTTTTTTTTTTTTTTTTTTTTTTTTTTTTTTTTTTTTTCAGGGTTCTGACTATTCTGGAGGCTGAGAACAAGCGAAAGGAGAAGTTGGAGATTAAATTTTGGAATTGACCCCTTTTTTTAATTTTCTTTAAATTCTGAAATTTATTAATAATAATAATAAAAAAATAAAAATAAAAAGCCAAAACGACGTCGTTTTGGCTTAATTAACGGCAGGACATAACTAGAGTTTAACAGAGTACCAAATTGACAACAATTGAAAGTTAGAGGACTGAAATGAGAAAACTAAAAGTTAGAGGACTGAAATGAAAAAAGCTAATAGTTAGAGAGCAAGTTTTGCATTTTTGCCAAATATCTACAACTTTCCAGTTTTGAGTTTTTCAAAATTCTCAATTTTTGAAGGCTGAAATTAACTCACAAGTTACTACTATAAACCTGGACGGAAATTAAAATAGTAAAAGTTTTATTTTCTTTAGACACTTTGAATGCTCGAAAATGTGTTGAAAACACAAGAACTGTTTGACCCCCAAATTAAGATTACGGCTCAATAGATTTTACACCTACTTAATACTAAATGCAGAATAGTGTAAATGCGAGCGGATAAGCAAACAAGCTACTCTAATACATAATCTAAGTAACACAGCAGTATAACAAAATATAAAAGAGTATGGAAGAAGAATGCAAATACAAGATAACACGCCGATGTGTTATCGAAGAGGAAACCGAAGAACTTGGCGAAAAACCTCTCCGCCGCCCTCTAAGCGGTAATCGATCCACTAGACAATCAGTTGGGATACATGGGTTAGCAAGAGACCCTTCAAGCCTTATCTACCCGATGTACCTAAGCCCTCCAAGCTTCTACTCCAATAAGGCTTCTTGAAACCGTGTCTTGTCTAGCTCTCTGGATCCTACAACAAGCTCTATGTTGCATCTGCCATCCTTGGCTTCTTCCAATGCTTTCCAGCAGCACCAAAACGTCACTTAACACTCTCAAATGGTGTGGTAAGTGTTTGGGCTATCAACCTCTCAATGGTATAGAAATGGAGAGGTAGAAGTTTGAGGAAATATCACAAGCAAGTGTGCAGAGAATTGTGGGGATGACAATCTCTAATTCTCAATGTGTTTGGCTAGGGTTTTCTCTAAGAAGCACTCTTCAACATTTGTGGGTAAAGTGGGTATAAATAGTGTAGGCACAGAAAGTGTGTATTAGGCTGGACAGGCTGGCAGAACAGAATGTCTCGCAGGTGTTTCGCGGGAAGGCCTTACCCGCGAGATACTCACGAGACATAGTTGTCTCCATCTGTCCTGACTCTTCGCATTCTAGCATGTGCAGGGCACATGTGTCACTTCGCAAAAAGCTAAGTCACGACATACCCGCGAGAAATCTTCAATCTTCAAATGCTTGAGTCTTCACACACTCTCTCTCTAACACACAACCCTTACAAAGAAATCCCACAATAAATACAGGGTATAAAAGATTGAAAGCAATTACAATCAAATTTGGCACGGAATAAAAGCCAACAAAATACATAGTTGTAAATAACAACTTTACACACTTAGATGTTAGGGTTTTGAAGGGAGACTGTGTATAACGAATTTGGTAGAGAAAACCTTGTATTTTACTTTCTCTAATGGCAGCCTAAACTCTTTGCTAGGGCTAGGGGTTATGTTTCTTCTATACGGTATGAATATTCAATGTGATTCTCTCTAAGATTTTAGACAATAACATATTTGATTGTTCAATTAGATTTCTTTTGATGTACCAGTTCTTCCATGCTTTCAATAAGTTCAATCATATTTTTCTTATTGTTTAGATGAATTTCTAATAGTTTCAAATAGAAATCACGTTTTAAAGTGAATGAGTTTTTCTAAAAACTATTCTAACCACATTATTAATCGATGTTATTATGCATTCTTGAATTGTCTCAATTCAACCAAATCATAAGTTTTGAAATGTATAAGAACAATCAATTATGAAATATATATTTTCTTAGATCACAAAGAATCTCATATCGATATAGGGAAACACCCCGATGCGCTAGTATTTACATTATTGATTTAAATTGGCTTTTATTATTATTCTTGTTAACAATTACCATGCAAACATACTTTTCTTCTTCACCCAAATTGTTATTTAATTATATTGTCTTTGAATTTACCCTACTCCTTGTAGTTCGACCTCGGTATTCTAAGAATTATATTGCTACAATCTCCTGCACTTGGGAGTGAGCAAGCAGTAATGCAAGGCAATCTGAGGAAACCCCACTCAAAGAAAATGCCTCCCAAATGAGAAATGTTGCCTTAAAAGGAGTGAGGCATCTATCATGGCATGGTTAACAACTTACATGTTACTATACCAACACCAATACACCAACTAATGTCAATTCACCAGTCAAAATTTTGTATTTTGGTGTGAACAACCACAATTTTCAGAAGAAAAAAAAAATCCTATAAAATTTTCAATTTAATGAAATGGTGAAATTTCCTTATTACCAATCGATCAAAAGAAATATTTCTCACTTTAATAGTTTATGGGGATGATTTAGATTGACGCAATAGTTTAGGAGGACAAAACACAATTACATCCCTAATATTTTTCATTACATTATTACTCTTTTCTTTACTCATTAAAAATTTATGGAGAAGAATTCACATAAGGGCAATTGGTGATTGAACTAAGTTACAATAATTTGACTCTAGGTTTAATTTGTTTCATTTTGAAAGTCTAGGATTTATGATTCGTTGCTTCTCTATCTCTTTGTTTAGCAATCACTTTCTTAATTTCTTTCTCTTGCAAGTAAATACATAGAAAAGAATATGCACAAGCACACAGAAATTGCATAGTATTTGAAAGTGCTCAGTACATTGAGTAAAATTCATTCGATGATGTTATTATCCATACCTTAGAAAAGAAAAAAAAAAATGAAGATAATTCACAAGTCCAAATCTTATAATTTATTCTTTGTCCTCAAGTAGACAAATACCTGCCCATAAGAAATACAATTGGTCCCAACACACTAGCACTACAACAATTGATAGAACTTCGATTGGTACATACATATATGTTTTGAGTATGATTAATTTTGCATTGGCTGTCAATAATCAATCACCAATGAGTTGCCAAATCAAATTTCTTTTACATGTTATGAGTATGCTACAACACTCATTAGGTATTTGGATTTCGTCAAGGACAGAAACATAAGGAAATAGCCACCATAATGAGGGGCTTGCATCGAACTTGTCACTTTCCCCAACTAACATGATGGCTAAAATGGGAAAACCCAACTCAAAGAAATTGCCCCTCAAATGAGAAATGTTGCCGCAAAATGTTCTCCGCAGACCATGAACTAATGTTGTTCACCATACTCAACAACACAAACTGTGCAGGGATGCGCATTGGCTAAGCAAATCATATCAAGATAATCATATCAGTAGTTGTATTTGGTTTTTGCTGATTCTATCATCTACAATATTTCCAGTCATATGTAAAATTTTCTGTGGTAACAAACTATTCCTAACCATGTTGAAAACATTTTCTAATAAAATTGGCAATGGAACAAACATGGGTAATCGCTGCAATAGATGGTTCAACCCTATAACCAAAATATGAACTTTCTGGTCCTAATGTTTAGTCTTCTACATCTAATAGTTGGGCTATTCTTAATGACACTACAATAAGGTATTAATCTAATATAAGTATAATGTAATATATAGTGGTTGGATCAAGATATGCCTAACAACAAGATTTTACTGGCTTTAACAAGGATCAAAACCGAAGTGAAAATTGGGAAATCACATCGTCTTAAGACCAATGAGAATCTTGTATTGACCTGTGATGACCATGTTGCGTTTGATGCTCAGGATAGCTGAGATGAGTTTTTTTTTTTTTTTTTTTGGGGGGTGGGGGGGTGGGCGAATCAATATCTATTTATACTAACTTATCAATATCTATCTAAAATAATAAAATCATTAATGACTTAAGAAACGATATAATTGTGTGTTAACCTCGTGAACCAGTCGAGGAAGCATTCCATGGATGCTTCAAGCAATGATAGCATCCTTCCAAACTCTTGTTTTTCCCATGCCATCAATTTCTATAAATGAAAAAGATTTCTTAGGCAATCTAAACTTGTTTTCACCCTCTTGGTAGTTATCCATCGTGGATGGAAAAACTTTAAACAAGTTTTAAGATCTTGCATTTTAGAATAATACTAGGGAGGTATATATAGAAACTTCAGGTGATGAAACTGACGATAGAAATTAAAAATTTATGAAATCTGAAAGAATCTATTTTATGTAACGTTTGTTTTAATTTTAGAAATAAATGACTATTTGGAGAAACCATTTACACATATTTGACTCACTTGTAATTAGATATAACGTGGCATTAGAAATACCAAAATTAAAGTCTATTAAAATTCAGAAGCATCAGTTCATGTGATCACATCAGGCGCATGTAACGCATATTCAACTAATTAGAGAAATCAGTTACACTGACTCACTTGTCATGAGATTCAACATGGTATATTTTATTCACATGATATCATCAGATGCAAGTAACACCTATTCAACTAAATAAAAAAATCGGTTACACTAACTTGTTATGAAATTCAATGTAACATAAGTAATAGCAAAATTAAAGTCTATTAAGATTTAGAAGCATCTATTCACATGATTTCATCAAACTCATGTAACGTCTATTCAATACTAAGAGGGGAAATTGGTTACACTGACTCATCAAACTCATGTAACGCCTATTCAACTAAGTAAAGAAAATTGGCTACATTGACTCAAATAAGTGAAAAAACCAGTAATAGCAAAATTATAGTCTATTTAATTTCAGAAGCATCAATTGATGCGAAGTTATCTAACTCATGTAATGTAATGCTTATTCAAATAAGTGAAAAAAACCAATTATAATAACTCGCCTGATGAGATTTAATATGGCATAAGTAATAACAAAGTTAAAATCTATTAAAATTTAGAAGCATTTATTCATGTGATTTTATCAGACACACATTGCCAATTCAACTTCGAGTGATGAAAATAATGATAGAAAGGAAAGATTAGTGAAATCCAAAAGAGTCTTTCTAAGTAATTCTATCTAACCCACGTAACGCTTGTTTCAATTTTAGAAATAAATTATGGAGAAATCGTTTATACTAACTCACTTGTTATGAGTGTCAACATGTCAAGAGTAATAGAAAAATTAAAGTCTGTTAAAATTCAAAAGTATTTATTCATGTGATTTCATCGGACTCATGTAATGCTTATTCAACTAAGTGAAGAAGTCGATTTAGAAGACCATTTGAACAGAAGAATGAAGATAAAGGTCAAGATGCTTAAAACAAAGGGATGTGGCAACAAGGATGTTACCTTTGGCCCTAAAAGTGGCAGAAAGTGTGACATTTTCTTCTCTCTTTTACGGGTAAGTGTATGTTTAAGTCCTAGGGGTTACCTTGCTTATGTTACTTGATTTTCCTTTTATCAAACAGGTTTCCCCAACAGCTTCAAGTGTAGTATGAGCATGTATGTGAATATAAGTCGTAAATGGTAATCCTGCGCGATCTGGACGCTTCATAAGGCATATATATCAAGCGTATGATATTTTCACCAATATCTTTGATCCTTGCTATTTATTTATTTCAATACATTATCTTTGATCCTTGCTAGCCAAGAAGATTCTTCAACTACTAATATCTATTGCATCTATATATACTAGCCAGAGTATGGAGTTGCAACCACATTAAGAGGAAATTTTCTATGATTAAGTACTCCTGTAGACTCAGTCATGTCCACATTGCCTCCTCTTGTCCCTCCAGGCAATGTCCAATCAAAGTTGCACACAAGATTTGCCAAAACAAGCTTGACAGTGGTTATGGAAAAGGAAATTCTTAAGCAACCCCTCCTTCCAGCTCCAAATAGGATCAACTGAAAGTCATGTCCTTTAAAATCTATAGAAGAAGTCAAGAACTTTTCCGACTGAAATTTCTCTAGATTGTCCCACAACCCAGGGTCTCTTCCAATTGCCCATACATTCATAAAAACTTGTGTTCTAGTTGCAATGCCATAACCCTGTATTTTGGCATCTTGAATTGATTCTCTAGGAACTAACAATGGAATAGGAAGATGGAAGTGAAGAGTCTCTTTGACCATTGCATTTAAGTGATGCATTTTGTCCAAATCATCCCCCATAATGCCCCTTTTGTTGCCAACGATTCTTCTCACTTCATTTTGCACCTTCTTCATAGTCTTTGGGTTTCTCAGGAGCTCTGCCATTGTTTAGTCAAAGTCTGTGTATATAGTG
This sequence comes from Quercus gilva, assembly GCA_023621385.1. Lineage (NCBI taxonomy): Eukaryota > Viridiplantae > Streptophyta > Magnoliopsida > Fagales > Fagaceae > Quercus > Quercus gilva. The sequence continues at coordinate 8,739,124 of CM042482.1, read as the reverse complement.
TCAATACTAGCACCAAATGCATCCTATAACCAAAAAAAGAAAGACATATTGAAGAAAATTTCTGATCAGCATGAGAAAGAGTATAAAATACCATAGCCTCCTAAAACAAAATAAAACATTTTTTGCAGTGAAGGTTTATTGACCCCACTAAAAATATTGACAAACACAAATTCATAACAAAAATATTTTCTTCAATTTGTTGAGATTATTGTCATTATAAATTCACGTGAATGTGATGTTATGGTGGGTCTCAGTCTGGTGTAGAGTGACAAGCAAAATACCTCAGTAAATTGTTAAAAATATTGTGAATTTGTGTGCCTATAGGCTTATTCTTTAAACCCACTCACTGTTGTACAAGAATCAATTTTAGCTACTATGCAATTTGTCCTAATCTAGTCTAAAACCCTTTTTTTTGGGTAGAAATATGCCCACCAAATTTTTTTTTTTGTTTTTTTTTTTAATATTTTGGAATGAATGTGTCTTTAGGGGAACCTAAGCTAGCTAATCTAGTAAAAATTTTTTATTAAAAAAAAAAGCTTCCAAACTAAAAACTACTAATTTTGTTTGGTAATGAGATCAAGCTTTGCTTGTGTTCAAAATAAAAATTAAATAAACAAACTAAAACTTTTAACACTCAAGTTGGCTCATTTATAACCCTACACATTTGTAGCCTTCTTGAGGAATGATTTTTTGCATCTTTTGAAAGATGTAATTTGGACATTATATATGACCTTTGACCGTTCAAATAATGTGTAAAACACCTTGAACGTTTAGACCCTCAAATTACAAATTACCAATTCAAGCTTATTATCAAACAATGTATGTGCGAAAAATGAAAATAAGCTAAAACAGAATTGATAAAACAATCTAAACCAAATAAAATCATAATCAAAGCAGAAATTAAATGGCAAAGATTAAGGGAAGAGAGATGCAAACACAAAGACAACACAACGATGTGTTATCGAAGAGGAAATTGAAGTCCTCAGCATAAAATCTCTCTGCTGCCCTCCAAGCGGTTAATAATCCACTAGAGAAAGAAGTTAGGATACATGAACAATAGAAGACCCTCCAAGTCTAATCTACTTAATGTACCTAAGCCTTCCAAGCTTCTTGCTCCAACGAGATTACGCTGAACCTTTGTCTTCTTTAACTTACCAGATCCCGCTATAGCCCATAGCATCAACCAATATCAATTGGTCCCTTCCTAACTGCTTCCCAAGCACCAAATAGCCTTCTCACAAATATGGGTATGGTGAGAAAAAGATTTGTTAATGTACTTCTCAAGGATGTAACAATGGAGAGGGTGAGAGTAGAGGAATTTGGAAAATCAAAGTATGAAGATTGTTGATAAGTCAATATTATTTTTCTCTAGGGTTTCTATCTCAAAATTCTCTCTATAAACTCTCTACATTTCATGGATATAATAGGTATTTATACTAGTGTGTGTTTGGAATGTAAAAAGTTAGTTTTTCCCAAACAGAGTGGTCTGGTGACTTGGCCTCACGACTTGACTGAGTCGCAAGCTAACAGAATGGTTAGACTGGAATTTTTGTCCTGTAGTACTCCAGCTAGCGTGACTCTTCAGCTCCTCTGCGTGCCTCACATGTGTGCCTCTTTTGGCGACTTGCCAATCGTGAACCAGTTATGAGGCTCTGTTGAGTGCACACTCTTGATCTTTTCTGCACACTACCCTTATATGATTCCCACCTAAATACAGGATTTCTAAATGCTAAATTACAGGCAAATTGGCATGGAATAAACCCAACAAAATAGTTGATTAAATTCAACCTTATAACCTTTGTCTACCAAGTTCAAAAAACTCTAAAATGATGGATGAAATGCACCAATCGATTATATGCACTTAATCGCATGCACAAAACCGACGACGTTTGAACCCTTGAAATTATTAGGAGTTACAATAATATTTTGAGAGAGAGAGAGATAGGCTGCATTTGGGGTGGCGGTTGGTGGATAGTGGCAGTGCAATTATGAAATTCACTACATGGATACCAAATCATATTACACTCCCTTGTGCTCTTCAAGTGAATGAGTGAGGTATGAAAATTTTGTACTAAAAATATGGGTGTAAAATATTTTATGCCAAAATAGACATTTTGCTGTCAACCTAAAAATATTTTTAGGTTTAACTAGTAATTTCAATCAAATTAAATACTTGCAATTGGGAAAAATATTTTTCGAAAAATAATTTTAGGTGAAACAAATGCATATAATATTACGATGTTCCTTCTTAATACTTAATATTCCACAGTACTTTTTTTTATTTATATTAAAGTTCTATTCTTAACAATCAAAATGAAATGTGAGAAAAGAGAACTTCAAACTAAACAATAATACATTGTTGCTATATAAGTTGAACTTAGAGGATTATTCAAATACATTGAACTTAATTAGAGGATTATTTAAATGCTAAATGTATTGCCTATATATACTAGGCAACGTATGGAGTTGCAACTGCAATAAGAGGAAATTTTTTATGAATGGCAATACCAATAGATTCTGTCATGTCCAAATCCTCTCCTTTTGCCCCATTAGGCAATGTCCAATCAAAGTACTTCACAAACTTTGCCAAAACAAGCTTAATGTTAGTTATGGCAAAGGAAATTCCAGGGCAACTCCTCCTACCAGCTCCAAACGGGATCAATTGGAAATCATGTCCTTTGAAGTCTATGGAAGAATTCAAGAACCTTTCTGGATGAAATTCCTCTGGATTGTCCCATAACCCAGGGTCTCTTCCAATTGCCCACACATTGATAAAAACTTGAGTTCCCGCTGCAATATCATAACCTTGTATTTTGGCCTCTCTACTTGATTCTCGAGGAACTAACAGTGGAATAATAGGATGCAAGCGAAGAGTCTCTTTGATTACTGCATTTAAGTAATGCATTTCATCCAAATCATCCAATTTTATGTCTTTTTGGTTGCTAGTGATCGCTCTCACTTCATCCTGCATCTTCTTCATCATTTTGGGATGCCTTAAAAGTTCTGTCATTGCCCACTCTAACACTGAGTACGTAGTGTCAGTGCCAGCATTAAATGTATCCTATAATAACATATGGTTAATATTGAAGAAACTTTTCAATATGCATGAGAAAGAGTGTGAAATATCATATGCTACTTGAACAAAACAAAGCCTTTTGTAGTCAAGGCTATCTTCTTTTTTTTTTTTTTTTTGATATTTAACTATATAAACCCAAATATATATATATATATATATATAGAGAGAGAGAGAGAGAGAGAGAGAGAGAGAGAGAGAGAGAGGGAGAGAGATGCTTACCAGGATTAAAGCCTTAATGCATACTCTATCAATAGGGAAACCGATAATGTTTTCCTTCTGAACCCAAAGCAATACATCCACAAAGTCCTTTTGGTCTTCATTTTCTAGACTATAGTCATCACTCCCTTTCTTTTTACGATTGATGTGCTCTTCAATTACTCCTTCCAAAAAATCATCAAACTGTTTAGCCACCCTTTCTGCTTTAGCATCCAAGCCATTGACACGGTTCACCCATGCAAGCCATGGAATATAATCCCCCATATTATTAACACCCAACAACTCCATCATCTCCCCTATAAGCTCCTTAAACTTCCTTCCACCTTCCCCTTCACCATACTTCCTTCCCAAGGCAACCCTACATATTATATCATTAGTAAGCTTTGCAAACATTTCGCTTAAATTGATCACACTTGAAGAAGAACAAGACTGTTTGATTTTCTCAATTTGTAGAGAAATTTCCTCCTCTCTCACAGCACGAAAAGACTGAACCCTTTTATTATTCAAAAGATGTAGCACAAGTATGCTTTTTGTTTGCCTCCAGTACTCACCGTAAGGTGCCAATGCCACATCTTTGAAATCGTATGTTAGTTTCCCAAACATTCTTGTTTTTGACCGATTTGCAAAGATGACATCATTGGTCTTCATGATCTCTCGGGCAGCATCGGCGGATGAGACAACAAGGGTCGGTACATAGCCTAACTTTAGCAGCATTAGGGGGCCATAGAGTTGAGCTAAGTCTCGGAGTGAGTGGTGAGGGTACAAGCCGAGTTGGTGAAGGTTTCCGATGATTGGGAGCTTTGGTGGTGAAGGTGGTGAATTTTTGTTGTTCTTTGGACGTGTGGAGGACCATTTGAATAGGAGAATGAAGATAAAGGCCAAGATTGCTAAAACAATGGGATGCAGCAAGGAGGATGTTACATTTGGCCCTAGAAATTGTAGGAAGTGTGACATTTTCTGCTCTCTTTCCTATATGTTTAAGTTCTTGCGATTCCCTTGGTATTAATGTCCTCTTTTTATATTGGATGGATACACTGCCCTAACGCCTCAAGTACTGCAATGAAGATGACTTTGTGGTTGTGAGTTGTCGTGTGGGCTTAGGCAACTCTCCAACTATGACATTTGCACCAACAAAAAGGACAAGAAGCGTTTAAAACTTTAAATTAAACCATCAGATGAAGATGTGATCCATCTCAAATTGAACATACTAGAAATTAATAATTATATCTGATTGATATTTCGGGCTTATCATATGGTGGACCCTCCTTTCTTTAAGTACATTTTTTTGCCACAAATGTTGCCTTCCTATACGTTGAATCTTTTTTTAAAAATCACTTTCTTAATTTATTTCTCTTGCAAGTAAATACTTAGAAAAGAATATGCACAAGCATACATAAATTGCATATTTGAAAGTTCTTAGTACCTTGAGTAAAATTCATTGAAGGAGGACACTAATAAATTTCTTTTACATGTTGTTAGCATGTCACTAGACTAAAGTCATTAGGGATTTCATCAAGGCCTGCATGTTATGTTCATACATGATAACTTCCCTACATAGATGATTCTGGTTTTGTAGAAGTAAATTAAGTTTCTAATATAAAATTTTGTGTCATTTTAGTCTAAATTTTTTTTACCTACAAATATTTTCAAGTATTTAGTTGCGTTCTTGAAAATGTTCCAGAAAACATATTTTTTTTACTTTCCCATGTCTTTTTAGCTCCAAAAAAATACTTAATAAAAAAATTAAAAAAATCTTTACATTCCAACTCAAAAAAATCCAAAAAATAATTTAAAAAATGATGTTCATAAACAAAGAGAGAGAGAGAGAGAGAGAGAGAGAGAGAGAGAGAGAGAGAGAGAGAGAGAGAGAGAGAGAGAGAGAGAATGAGAGAGGTTATGTTTGGGGGTGGTGGAATTGGTGGTTAGTGGACAATGACGGCTAGGGATGGAGACAAAACTTCAATTGAGGGGGGGCAGAATTATGAACCAATTTTGTTTCATTACAGTCCAAATTAGCATTCATTTAATTTAACAAAGGATCAACAAATGAAAAAAATATATATAAAATAATCATTTCTTAATACATTGCAATTTAGTTATTTATCAAAATGGAATTCAACATTCTTTTTAATCTAAATGTATTCACAACAATTCTTAGGTGTTACGCTGTTGTTGGTGGCAAAAACGTAATTTCAATGTTGGGTTTAGATTAGAATTGGTAACAGGTAGTATTGTTTGCCACCTAAGATTTGTTATGAAATTGATATGAAAATATTATGGACATATTATTTCTATAAAATATAATTCCATTGAGTAGCATGCTGTGGCATCGTGGATGTGTCATTTTTATTTTATAATTGTTAAGTATACCACCAAGTTTAAGGGTGAGTTTGGCAAACCCTTTTTGAAATTAAGCGTTTTGAAAAAGTGGTGGTTTTAATATTCGCTTAATGAAAATAGGCTTTTTGAAAAGGACAAAGTTTGGCTCCAATGATTAATATGAGATGACATTTATTCTTGTTATGTGTAACACTGATGTTTTACTTAATTCAACCAACCAAGTGTGTCATGTGTATAGCACATGACAAAACACATATCTTTCTATTGATGATTGGAGCCAAACCTTTTCCTTTTAAAAAAATAGATCATTTGATAGAAGTTGTTAAAAAGTGTTGTCTCAATAATTGTTGTTTGAGGTGTAAATTACCAAAAGAGAGAATACTTATATAAGCAAAGTGCTGAATTTAACATAATTTAACTTGAAAATATTTAAAAATTAACTTCTATTAGATTTATTTTATTTTTATATTTATCTTATATAATATTTTATCATTTAGGTATTATATTATTATTTGGATATTTATATTTATATATTTGAAATTTGAAATGCGTAATGTAAATGTCTACATGATTTATCATTTAGGTATATGATTGTCCTAATTCTTCTTTTTTATTTTATTTTTTTTTAAATCCTTTAGTTATTAGTTTGCAATTTTTTTTATTGGTTAGCTATTAGTTTGCAATTTTAAATAAGTTGCAAACAAATTGAGTCAATTGAGTTGCAGGATGATCCATATTTTTTCACATTAAAAAAATATATTTTTTAAAAATATATATTTGTCATTTGGTAAGTCATGTAACAAATTACTTAGTATGAAATGTATTAATTTGGATTTAGATCTACCCATGTTAAGAAAGAGCTTAGATTAACATTTTTTTTTATTGCGAAATTGATACTTGTACATTAATAATAGAATTGTATAAATCATAGCATTATTAACTAAAACAAAATAGCAAAAACATAAAGGAGTTTAGTTTACCATTTGAAAATCTAATTAAAACAATAAGACAACTATTTCCACACAATATCAACATCCTAAAATAGATAACCGAATCAGAAATAACCTATTGGATTAGCAATTTAATTTCACAAACAATAAAAATAGATAAGAAATTTACTATCATGAAAAGAAGTTTCATCCAAACTTGAAAAAAAACACGTAAAAACTCCATTAAACTAAGCTTAATATATCACATCAAAAGAATCAAACTTTAATTACTTTTTTTTCATTCAATTCTCTTATCAACTAAGAAGAATTACCCTTTGTCTAAGGAAAGATAGTGACGGCTCCAAGAACTTTATTGAGAGGGGTCATTAAGAAATTTAAATTAATAAAAAGAGAACTAGAATATATCGAGTTATAGACGTACAAAAATAAATACATGAATTTTTACAATTTCCTTCTACAAGTTTTCAAATTTTGAATTATTATACGATAGTTCATTACGGGTGTTGATTACCAGTGTGGGTAGCTATGACCATTTTATTTTGTTAAGTTTGCCTAAATTTTTATTTTGATGCAGTTAATATTATATATTTATCATTGTTTTTATAAAAATATTTTAAACTAAATGACTAAACTTAACTCATTGGCACCTCCTCATGCACAAAGTGCTTGGGGGTCTAAGGGGGAAAGTGTTCAAACTGCGGAGTTAGCAGCATGTTGTAATTATCTCTAAAAAAAAAAAAAAAAAATTTATTGATGCACACAACCACATTTATTCATACATAAATAATTCACTACGTGTTTACTTAACCAATTAAATGTTTAAATTATCACTAACTTTGCAATTTTTTTCTTGAATTTTTCTAACTTTATGACAAAAAGTTATTATAATATGATAACTATAAACACTCATGTAACAAATCCTCTCTATTTCCTAATTATTAAATTATATAAAGTTATATTATATTTATATTGTACACACAAACATCCACGTACACGTCACTATTCAAAAAAATGACATTATAAAAAAAAATTAAAAAAAAAAGTAATGCACACAGTCAATATTACACAGACTCATACACATATAATAAAAAGTGACATTTATAATTTACAGATACTTACTCTTACTTTAAAGTCAGAAATACTACTAATAAGAGTGTATAAGATTTAAGTCAAGGTATGCAAAAATATTTTTAAGAAAAAAATTAATGTATTAAACTAACCAAAAAATAATAATATTTAAATATATATATATATATATATATTTTTTTTTTTTGAAGTCAGGGTGTTCATTTGAACCCCAAACAAATAGTAAAGCCACCCGTGAGGAAAGAGGATTTACTCTCTCTACTGACACATTGTAAATTTTGAAATGATTTGTTTGTTAACGTCAGCCATTTTCATGCATCTAACTAAGAACTATCAAATTAAATGATTTGTTCAGGGGAAAAAAAATGATGAAGTTGTTTTTTAGTTTTGATTGAATTCAATGAACACGTCTCTTAGAGGACAATGAAATCGTTGCACTCATTTCATTGACCTCGTTTTTAGGGACAGAGTTTATTTTCAACTTTGCCTCCTCCTCTTTCAGTTTAAATAAGAACAAATACAGTGATGATACATTCACGCATTGTGTCTTTGGTCATTACTCATTAGCAACTACTCTACTACCAAGCAGCCATATTGCCAAATGTATAGTAGTAGAAGTGCCAAAAGGTCCAATTACGGATCTAGAAGTACCAACCAAAGTATCAAACCCCTAAAGTAAACATCCTGTGAGGCCTAAAAATTAAAAAGTCTAAGATTTGGTTGTCTGCTCCCAAGAAAAACATGCAAAAAAAAATTTCTCTTTGAATGACCTCACATACTTTTGTGGGTAATGAAGATATATATAGTATGGTGTGAAGGGTAAGAAAGTCGCATTTAAAAATCCTCCAGACAGAGAGTTTTGCGAGTATCTTGCGGGTTAGCCCTTCTCGCGAGACATTCATGAAACTGACAACTTGGCACGACTCTTCAGCTTCCAACATGTGCTTATTCTCACGTGGCTCTTTCGCGGGTAGGCTTCTCGCGAGACACTCGCGAAATCCACTTGTTCATCCAATATATGCTCGATTCTTCACCAACTTAATACTAAACTTAATACAATAAAATCCTACAAAATACAAGGAGCAAAATTAAAGCAATTACAACACTTTTTGTCATTGAATAAAGCCAATATAAAAACATAGTTGTAAATCAGGAAAGCTAGAGAAGACATGACTCCAACAAGTCCGTTGGTAGCAAGAGCTTGGAAGGCTCAAGTTCATTGGGTAGACTAGGCTTGGAGAGTCTTTTGTTATTCGTGTACTCCAACTTTATTCACTAGTGGATCGATTTTGACTTGGAGGGTCGCGGAGAGGTTTTTCGCCCTGTTCTTCGATTTCCTTTTTAATAACACGTCTTGGTATTATCTTGTGTTTGTATCTCTTTTCCTTTACTCTTATGCTTTACATTTATTGTTTGTTGTTCATGTTCATGCACTAGAGTAGTTATCGGTTTATTGCGCTTCATTTACTCTTGTTCCGCACTTAAATAAGTAAAGCAATCTAGCCTTTTTTTTCTTTTTTCTTTTTTAAAATTTGGGGTCTAAACAAGCTTTTGTGTTTTAGCACAAATCTGAGCTTTCAAGCACAACAGCTAGTACTTCTACCACTGAGCCTTCATCTTCTTCACAAGATTCATATAATCCAAATGACCCTTTGTTCTTGCATCATGGAGAGAATCCAAGAGCTGTTCTCACCTCTCAACCATTGATTGGAAGAGAAAATTATCCTGCTTGGGCTAGGTCAGTGAGGAAGTCCTTGATTGCCGAGAATAAACTTAGTTTCATAGATGGTTCTCTAACCATTTCTTCTCCATTGGTGGATTCACCAACAGCTATTCAAGCATGGATTCATTCTGACAACATGGTTGGCACTTGGATCATCAATTTGGTTTCACCAAAGCTCCAAGCTAGTATCATATTCAGAAATACAACACTTGAGATCTAGACTGACCTAAGGGATACATTTAGCCAATGGAATGGTAAAGTCTTCAATATTCATAAGCAAATTGCTGAGCTTCATCAAGAAGAACAATCACTCACTGATTATTTCACTCAGCTCAAGGTTTTGTTGGATTAGCTTTAGAATCCCAGTCCATTTCCTCAATACACTTGTGGAAAGAGTGTGTGCAACATCAATCAAAGGTTATCAAATCTTCAAGCTAAAGAATCCATAATGAAGTTCCTCATGGGGGTGAATGATGCATTCTCTTAGGTGAGAACACAGATACTATTGATGGATCCATTGCCTTACATGAACAAGGCCTATTCTTTGTTCATTCAAGAAGAAATGTAGAGTTCTGTCACTGATTCTATTCGAGTTGAGTCCACTGCCTTGGCTACCAAGAGTTCAGGATACAATTCCAAAGGGAAAGAAAGACCTTTGTGCACTCATTGTGGAAAATTGGGTCATACTGTGGACAAATGTTATAAGTTGCATGGTTTCCCTCCAGGGTACTAGTTCAAGAACAAGAATGCTATGGCTCATCAAGTCTCATCTGTTGCTGATCAGTCTCAAGGTCATCTCTTTGTTCCAAAACCAGAACTCAATTCTGTTGCCACTTAAGCACATGCACCTACTTTTACACCTGACCAGTATCAACAACTTCTGGCCTTGATTGGTTCTTCTTCAATTGGAGTACAACAAGCTTCAACAAGTCAAGATCCTCATATGGTCAATACTCTTTCTTTGTCATCCAATGTTGTTGCAGGTAATGTTCCTTACTTAAAACACTCTGTGTTTTTGGCTAAAGTTGTGAATAGAAAGGGCTTTTGGAATTTAAACTTGGGTAATAGATATAGGTGCTACTGATCATATAGTATGTTCTATACATTTATTGACTTCTTTTACTAAAATCTCACACACTGTGGTTGAATTGCCTAATGGGGAAGTTGCTGTTGTGACTCATGTTGGTACAATAAAACTTTCATCCCACATTACCCTCACAAATGTCCTTTGTGTACCTTCTTTTTCATTCAACTTACTCTCTATCAGTGCCTTGACTCATTCTCAGCCTCTTTGCCTTGTTTTTCTTTCCACTTATTGCTTTATACAGGACCTTACCTGTTGGAGCACGATTGGAATGGGCCAAATGCATGATGGGTTATACTTGTTACAAGGATCAAGCCTCTCTAAAGCTACTAAGTCTCTTGATGATTTCCTTCTCAGGCATAAACTCAAATCATTTACTACTTTTTCTTCTTCTGATTCACATGCCAATTTGTATTCACTATGGCAGTCTAGACTAGGACACCCATCTGATATGAAAATTCATTCCTTAAGTCATGTTTTTCCTTTCCTTCAAAATTGTTGTACTAAATATTGTAATATATGTCCTTTGGCAAAACAAAAAAGACTGTCATTTCCTTTTGACAATAAAAGATCTACTAATCCTTTTGATCTTGTTCATATGGATGTTTGGAGACCATTTTTTGTTTCTACTATTGATGGGCATAGGTATTTTCTCACTATAGTTGATGATGTATCAAGAGCCACTTGGGTCTTTCTTTTAAAGGCTAAATCAGAAGTAAGACCCTTGATTGTACCATTTTATACTATGGTTCAAACACAATTTAAGGCTAAAATCAAGTCCATCAGAATTGACAATGCCTTAGAATTCAATATGGTTGAATTTTATAATTCTAATGGAATCTGTACGTTTTTAGACCCCTTAAAATACAATTGGATTAACCTAGTTAACAAACCAAGTGATTACTTAGTCAAATTATGCAATTCTAGGTTAATATAGATAAATCATATCAATGTAAAGTACGGAAAATAAAGAACACAAAGTGTACATTTTTAGACCCCTTTAAACACAATTAGATTAACCTAGTTAACAAGCCAAGTTATTACTTAGTCCAAATTCCAAATCTAGGTCAACATAATCAAACAATCATATCATGCATAGCAACGGAAAAATAAATAACACAATGATATGATGACCCAGGAAAACCAAACCATTAAAAAACCTGAGGAGGATTTAACTTAGTTATCCTCAAGATAAACCTAAATCCACTAATGAAAGAATCAAAGTTTTACAATAGCGACTTAGACCACTAACATTCTATTGCTACCTATCAGTAGAAACTTACTGACACAACCACATGCAAACTCCGAGACCACAGATTCCTTCTTTCTTGGATTCTCTAGCAAGTACAAGCACACCCGTTTGTATATCTTTAAGATCTTATGGCAGCAACTGAATAATCATCAAGCTCTTGAAGAAATCTCCTTCTTGATAATCCTAAGCATGTGTGAAGGCAACCACCTCTCAGATCTCACAAGAGATTCACACACATAGCAAATAGAGCAACCTCTAAAACGTGGCTAGGGTTTGCTTTATATACCTGGAGCAAAAACATAAAACCCTACACATCATATGGGCTTAGGGCTGAGTTGGAAATTCTACAAAAAAAAAAAAAAACATTCTGCCCGATATTCGATCGGTCGAGTCTAATTCTCTATCAATCGAGCCAAACCGAATCGCACAGTGAATTCTACAATAGCTTAATTCCAACTTTACATAAAACACATACTTTGAGCAAGTCTAAAATAAGACTAAAAACATGTTTTGATCATAGTTTGCCAACAATACAAATTAGAGTTTTAATACATTAGTTCTTAAGTACTTAGAACCAACAGAATCATTCATCAACAAAGCTGTGTTTACACTCCACAACAAAACTTAGTTGTGGAGAGGAAACATCAACATATCCTAGCAACTACTAGAGCATTGCAAATTCAATCTAGTCTTCCTCTTGTTTTCTAGGGTGATTGTGTTCTCACAGTTTTGTATTTGATCAATAAGTTCCCTACACCTTTTCTGCAGAACAAATCCCTTTATGAAGTTCTTTCTAAACAAGTTCTATTTTATTCTCATCTTAGAACTTTTGGCTGTCTTTACTTTGCCACTGCTGTTGGTCCTAACAAACACAAGTTTTCCCCAAGAGCTAGGAAATCTGTATTATTAGGTTATCCTTTTAGCATCAAAGGGTATAAATTGTTTGATCTTCAATCACACTTCATTTTCATATCTAGGGATGTAGTGTTTCATGAAAGAGTTTTCCCTTTTTCTTCAAATGCTCACACTGATTCTACTACATTGATTTCCTTACCTAGCATTCCTCCTCTTTTATCTGTTTTCCTTGATCCTACACCTTCTTCTCTAGTTTTTGTTGATTCCATTGTTCAATTTCATATTGATTTTGATGAAGATATTCAGGATTTTCCTGATGCTCTTGATAATCCTGTTTCTTAGCTTCTTGTTGTATATGACGTTCCTAGAAGGTCAACTAGGATTTCTAAGCCTCCTTCTTATCTTAAGGTTTATCATTGTAACCACGTGTCATTTGCAACCATTTCTAATCAGCCCCATTCAACCACTTCTCATCGTCTCTCTTCTTATACCAACTTATCTCCTACCTATAAATCTTTTTGTTGTTCTATCTGCACTACCATAGAACTATCATACTTTTCACAGGCAGTTACTGATCCCAAATGGCAAGAAGCCATGGATGCTGAGATTACAGCTTTGGAAGCCAATAATACTTAGACTATTACCTCTCTACCACCTCACAAACATCCTATCAGGTGTATGTGGGTATATAGAATTAAATACAAAGCAGATGGGTCTATTGAAAGGTATAAGGCCAGATTGGTTGCTAAGAGGTTCACTCAAAAGGAGGGTTTGGATTACATTGAGACTTTTAGCCCTGTTGCCAAAATGGATTCTATCAAGTATGTGCTTGCAATGGCTGCTATGAAAGATTGGTTTCTCAGCCAACTTGATGTCAACAATGCATTTCTTCATGGTGATTTGCATGAAGAAGTTTACATGGCTCTTGCACTAGGCTTTCATAGCAAGGGGGAGCGTGGGAGTAGCTTGTATGCAAGCTTGATAAGTCTCTCTATGGTCTCAAGAAAGCTTCAAGACAATGGTTTTCTAAATTTTCAGCTACATTGATTCAACTTGGATTCATTCAATCCAAGGCAGACTATTCCTTCTTTACTAGATAGTAAGGAGCTTCTTTTATTGTTTTGCTACTGTATGTTGATGATGTTCTCATAGCATGCAATGATAAACAGCAAGTTGATCAGTTTAAGGTGCTATTAGACCAGAAGTTCAAATTGAAAGATTTAGGTGAGTTGAGGTATTTTCTTAGGTTGGAAGTTGCTAGGATAGCTAAAGGTATTTCTTTATGTCAAAGAAAGTATGCCCTTGAGATTTTTTAGGATGCAGGCCTTCTTGGTTGTAAGCCTGTCAAGGTTCCTATGGAGTAGAATTTAAAACTTAGTAAGTATGGGGGTTTATTACTTGATGATTCAAGGAAGTACAGGAGATTAGTGGGAAGATTGTTGTACTTGACCATCACCAGGCCTGATATCACTTATGCACTGCACAAGTTAAGCCAATTTATGGCTAAACCATGAAAACCACATCTTGAGACTACACTTAAAGTTTTGTAGTACTTGAAGAATGAACCAAGTAAGGGGGTTTTCTTTTCTGCAAATTCAGAACTTCATGTGAAAGGTTTCACAGATTTAGACTGGGCATCATGTCTAGATACTAGGAGGTCAGTCATTGGTTACTGCATTTTCATTGGGGATTCATTGGTTTCTTGGAAATCAAAGAAACAATCCACTGTTTCCAAATCCTCAGCTAAAGCAGAGTGTAGGGCCATGGCCATTTCAACTTGCGAAATTGTTTGGATTCTTTACTTATTGAAGGATCCTTAGGTTGGCTACAATAGAGAAACATTGTTATTTTGTGACAGTCAAGCAGCCCTTCACATAGGCTCTATTCTTGTTTTCCATGAAAGAACGAAACATATCAAGATAGATTGTCATGTTGTGAGGGATAAGGTGCTGGCCAAGGATATCAAGCTCATCCATGTTAGAACTTAGTTACAGTTAGCTGATTTACTGACTAAGGCTTTAAGTCATAAGCAATTCTCATAGCTTTTGTCCAAGTGGGACTGATTAACATCTATCAACCATTAGTCCATCTTGAGGGGGAGTATCAAGACAATGTACATCAACAAAGTTCATATGCAAAGCTAGCTGATCAGTTAGAATAGAGTGAGCAAGCCTTAGTAGATGCACTTGCAGTTGAAGATCAATCAAACTTGCTAAGAAGAAAGAGCTAGACCAAAAACACTTGTAGTTTAGTCTTATTGTTGTATTAGTTCTTATAGAAAACGACATGTAGTTTGCTTTATTTTTCGGTCTTTCTGTTTTAGTGTTCCCACGTGTCATAGTGCGTGAGGTTGTTAGGATTTTTATTAGTCTGTTAGTTAGATTGTTTTGCTTCTCTTCTTTTCTGGGTTGAGCCCAATCTTGTATATAAAGCCTAGTGCTAATTAATTAATGAAGTAATTTTTTCAGTTTTCTCCCAAATTCTATTTTTTCACATCTTTCTTTACGTTGAATTTTTTGCTTTTTGGAGCTACAGATAGATGTGAATAATTATGCTTCATTCTAATTCTTGATTCAAAGAAAATGGAATATTTCCTACTCCAAGAGAGAGATAAACCATAATTGGGTTTTGCATTAGTCATGTTGATGCAACCTCACAAATTTTTATACACATCAGAAATTGCATAAGCATACAAAACACTAGCGCCTACAACAGTTTTTTTTTTTTTTTTTTTTTTTTTTTTTTTTATAATTGGGTTTTGCATTAGTCACGTTGATGCAACCTCACAAATTTTTATACACATCAGAAATTGCATAAGCATACAAAACACTAGCACGTACAACAGTTTTTTTTTTTTTTTAGGCCGAAGATAGAATATATATTATTGCTTGAAAAGAGTGTTACATGAAGAGTACAATGAAAAGTAGGACCTGAGCGAATTTACATGAAGAGTGTTACACATAAAAATTACACCTGACGGAGTTTACAATGAAAAAACTGCAAACGTTGGACCTCTTTTAGGAGGCTATCTGTGTAGCTATAAGGCTCTGAAACTCTGTCAACATGCTGGTAGCTCCCTCAACGAAATGCCTTCAAGTTGTAGCTGACCTTTTTCGAAATAAAACTTATTTCATGCTCCCCATATTGCCCACACCACCACAGCCCATCTTTCTAGTTCGTGCTTGTTCAACCTGTTTGCCATACTCCGAAACAAGCTAAAGAAATCAGACAGAACGGTTGAGCTTTTCTGAGTCCTCCTACCTACCTTTGACCAGACATCTCTTGCAAAGGGGCATTCCCATAATACATGGCATGTAGTCTCGGGTTGTTGGAGGCATATTTCACACCTTGGGTTAATTTTCACCTTCCGTCGCTGCAGATTATCCCTTGTGGGCAGTATGTTTGAACAGGCCCTCCACATTAGAGTTCGTACTTTTGGAGGAACGTTTAATTTCCATATCTTTTTCCACAAACTCCCATCTCTTTAGGCTTGTGAGTTCTCTGCTGGAGATTTTTTTAGGAGCCCAAGTGCTACCCCATAGGCTAATTTGACAATAAACTTCTGAAAGGCATTCCCTTCCATATCATCTCGTCCTTGGAGGTCGAATTGTCCAATGGTATAGCCAGGATTTCTTACTGGGTTGATAGAGCAAACAGTTCTTGTAATTTCCCACGATCCTATCATCTTGTATCTTCATCAATATGGTCCCTCACATATAGAGGAGATGGTGGAGGGCTTATGAAAATAGGTGCATGGGGTAGCCATTTGTGAGAAGCCACCTCAATTTGCCTCCCATCACCAACACGCCATTTCGTTCCCTCCACTAGGATTTCTCTAGCCATGACTAGACTTCGCCACACATATGAGGGATTACTTCCAATATCAGCTTCTAGGAAAGAACAATTGGGGAAGTATCTTGCTTTGTAGACTTTGTAAAAGAGCAATTGAGTGTGGTGTACCAATCTCCACGCTTTTTTAGCTAGCATGGCTAAATTGAACGCATGGAAGTCACGAAAACCCATCCCTCCTTTGGTTTTTGGACTACATAGTTTCTTCCAATTAATCCAATGGATTTTTTTCTCATCTTTTGTTTGCCCCCACCAATATTTTGATAGAGAGGCATTGATGTCATTGCACAAAGAATTAGGAATCTTAAAAATGCCCATTGTGTAGGTAAGGATTGCTTGTGCCACTGTTTTTATCAATATTTCCCTTCCTACTTTAGAGATAAACTTCTCCTTCCATCCCATAACACGCTTTGTAATTTTTTTTTTTTAACTCCTTAAAAGAATTCACCTTGGACTTGCCAATCACCATGGGTAATCCAAGATATTTTTTCACAATCAGTCATGACTTGAGCCCTTAGCATGCCTTGAATAGTATCCCTCACCTCTGCCCTTATATTTTTGCTAAAAAACAAAGCTGTTTTGCTCCGATTTATGGATTGGCCGGATGCTTCCTCATATTGCCCCAAAATGGTTTGTAACTGTTGGCATTCCTTCACTGTTGCTTGGCAGAATAGCAAGCTATCATCTGCAAATAGTAAGTGAGAAATCTAAACTCTATTTCTGCAAGATAGTATACCATCTAGCTGTCATCTCTCCTCCGCCCTTCTTAGCATGGCTGACAACCCTTCAGCACACATGAGAAATAAATAAGGTGACAAAGAATCACCTTGTTTAACACCTCTAGATGGTTTGATGTGCCCTCTTGGTTCCCCATTGATGAAAACAGAGTAGGAGGCTGTAGTGACTGTTTCCATAGCCAAGTGTACCCATCTCACATCCAACCCCATTTTTGCCATGATTCCTACAACAGTTGATAGAACTTTGATTGGTACATTCATGTTACGAGTATGATTTTGCATTGGTTGCCAATCACCATTGAGTTCTCATTTGAAATTTCTTTACATGGTATGAGTATGTTACTACACTCATTAAGTCATTAGGGATTTCATCAAGAACCGAAACGTAAGGCAATGAAAGAGCTTCCATAATGAGGGCCTTGCATCAAACTTGTCACTTTCCCCAACCACCCTGATGGTGTAATGTAAGGCAATCTGAGGAAACCCCACTCAAAGAAAATGCCTCCCAAATGAGAAATGTTGCCTTAAAAGGAGTGAGGCACCGCATTTATCATGGCATGGTTAACAACTTATATGTTACTATACCAATGCCAATTATCCACACCTTAATAGAATACACCAACTGATGTCAATTCACAAGTCAAAATTTTGTATTTTAGTGTGAAAAACCACAATTTTCAGAAGAAAAAAAAAATCTTATAAAATTTTCAATTTTATGAAATGCTGAAATTTCCTTATTACCAATCAATCAAAAGCAATATTACTCACTTTAATAGTTTATTGGGATGATTTAGATTGACACAATAGTTTAGGAGGACAAACACAATTACATCCCTAATATTTTTCTGTACATTATCACTCTTTTCTGTACTCATTAAAAATTTATGGAGAAAAATTCACATAAGGGCAATTGGTGATTGAACTAAGTGACAATAATTTGACTCTAGGTTTAATTTGTTTCATTTTGAAAGTCTAGGACTTTTGATTCGTTGCTTCTCTATGTCTTTGTTTAGCAATCACTTTATTAATTTCTTTCTCTTGCAAGTAAATACATAGAAAAGAATATGCACAAGTGCACAGAAATTGCATAGTATTTGGTAGTGCTTAGTACATTGAGTAAAATTCATTCAATGATGTTATTATATATCCATACCTTTAAGGGGGGGAAAAATTCACAAGTCCAAATCTTATAATTTATTCTTTGTCCTCAAGTAGACAAATACCTGCCCATAAGAAATACAATTGGTCCCAACACACTATGTCACGACCCAAACCTGTAGTTTAGAATTTAAAGCATAACCGACATGTTAATATCAAGTTTACCTCAATACTAACACGAACCAACCTAATCTAAAGGTGCTTATCAAGAATTTGTTTCTTGAACTCCTGCTTATTTTCTTACAGAAAAACCATAATATACAAAAAATGATGAAAATCTTGAACTTCATTTCATTTGAACTTTGCAAGATTACCACTTGACTAAAACTTCAGGTATTCATGTAAATATTACATAGCTAAACATTTAGCAAAACTCTTATTACAAACCTAACCCCAAAGACATACAGCTGAGGTTCAAAACAAACTAAGGTACTAAATTACATCTGTGCTCAAGGATCAAGTACATATTGATTCCTCTTATACAACAAAAGAGCTAAACTACTAAACAACAAAAACTATACATTCTAACAAATGAGAATTACAGAATCCTTGCCACCTCTAATACTCTCACTGCTTCTAGGAAGAACCTGTGTACTGAAATATAATAGGGTGAGATGCAAAACCCAGTAAGGTTTTACGCCCCATAGGCCTTTAATAAGAATGCATGTAAATCAAATATTTTATAGATATGTCAGCTTTGATAAAATAGCCTTCATACTGTTTATATAATCATATTGTTCTTAAAATAAATTACAAGCTTTTAGATGGAAATACTTCATTTTCCTTTCAAATAATAACAAAAGGACATAATAAGGAACATAAACATAATTTAGTAACCTTATATTTAAAAAGACTATAAAATACCTTATCATAGACTTCTCGTCAAACTTATAACACATTCAACACATCTTTCTTATCATCATACTTTTCTTAAAATTTCTAAATAACTTAATAGCTCATTTATAATACGTATTAGTCAGTCCAATTGTAAATCTGTCACAACTTTGGGAGGCTTCCAGCACAGAGTGCCAGGCATCCAACATTCCCCACAATGCTAGGTAATCCCGAGATCATATCATAATACATATCTTCAACCATGGGGGTAGGTTGGCATCCTCCACAAGTTGGTCGTTACCAACAAGGGCGGGTATAGCAAAGCCAATCCCACTTTTAATGGCCAAACAGAATCTCCATGGAAATACCAGCACTATAACCTCTACTGGCTGAGTTCAGATCATAACAATGAAATGATTAAAAACTATACTTTTCTGATAACTTTGCTTTTACATAAATGTTTTACAACATTAGCATATCCACTTCATTCTTAAATATTATATTCGTGATATAAATAATAGCATCAATATGCTAAAAATTATCAAGTATATAAGATTGAACAACTCATGAATATATAGTTTATTTAAATTATGCTTATATGTAATATTTCTAATAAAAAGGTTTTAATGCATAATAATTTTCTAAACAATTTTTATACTTATCAAATGCACGTGTCACATATCACTTACCTGGAAATAGAAGACACGAGAGATTGTACAAGAGAAGCTCAAGTGTCCATGTTCTCGTTCTCATCACCTAAATGAAAAACCAAAACTTATTACTGACCAACTCTTCCTAAAATATAAACTTATACCTCAATCATAACCTAACTCTCAAACTGAAGAAAATCCTTACTTCCCATCACACAAGGTTCCCCAAAACACATAATACAATTATCAAACACATTATGTACCCAAACCATAGAGAAACCAAGACATAAAATTTATATATGATCCAAACATACCAAAGGATGAGCATCTTAAATTACAGCTCAAAACATTCACCCTAACTTGAGAATTAAATCCACAAAGTCAGGTATAGCATTTGTTGTTCACTGCTCATTTTAGCAGCAAATGCCCCATTTGTATTTTACAAATGGGCTGTCCGTACACATCTAAATGTTATAAAATTTTACAGAACTACTCATCTGGATGTCTAGTATATAACATAAAAATTTCGAAGTCAAAGCATAAAACCATGATTTATTAAAAATCATACAATGCAGCATGCTCAAATATGTCCTGACAGAATTTCTTGCAAATTAGAAATTAAACCATTATTTTTCTATTCATCCAAATCTGTGAGACCACTTTCATAACAACCATACGTGTTTTAGGATTCATAAAAACTACTCCTAGCCTCCTAATTCATAGCAAAAGATTTAATATAGATTTTTCTTATTGTAAACCCCAAATCTGTCAAAGTAACAGCTTTAACAGATTCTCTTATAAAATTATCAACTAATAGCAATATGCCTTCATTTCATTTGGGTATTTTTATACCTATACTATACATCTTAAAATACGTTAATAAGATCCAAATGACCATAATATCTTCAAAATTTCAAATTACTAAAACAGAATCACAAGTTCAGCTTCTAAAATCAGAGTAGAGAACATAGAACTGAAACTAAAGCAAATCATTACCCATTAAAATACCCATAACAGCAAATAAACATATATACTTACCCACAACTGAAGCTAAAACTTTAATAAGAGTTTGATTCCTTCTTAGAGAGAGATATCTATGTTAGGTTCTAAAGGTTTAGGAATTTATGTATTTAGAACTCTAATTTGTAATGTTGGCAAACCATGATCAAAACAATGTTCTTAGTCTTGTTTAGGCTTGCTCAAAGTTGATAAAAGATTGTAAAGTTGGAATCGAGTGACTGTAGATGCATTGGGGCATTTCGGTCTGGCTCGATCGATCGAAGAATAGATTCGAACGATCGAAAATCGGACCAAATGCGTTTTCTGCAGAATTTCCAACTCAGCCCTAACTCATTAAACATTTAGGGTTTTATGTTTTTGCCCTAGGTATATAAGGCAAAACCCTAGCCACGTTTTTAGAGTTGCACAAGTTGTATTGTTGTTTATACATTGCTGTTTTGTGTAAATCTCTTGTGAGATCTAGAGGAGCTTTCCTTTACACAAAGCTTAGGGTTTTAAAGATTGAGATTACTTCAACATCTTGATGATCAACTTGGTTGCTGCCATTGAAGCTTAAAGAATATCAAGCGTGGGTGCTTGTAGCTGATTGAGGAATTCAAGAAAGAAGGAGTCCGTGGATTCGGAGCTTGCACGTGGTCGTGTCAGTAAGTTCTACTGGTAGATAGCATTAGGAAGTCAAGCGGGGAGCTTGTAAGTCCTTTTGTAAGAACTTCAATTCTTTCTTAGTGAATTTTGTTTTGCCTTGAGGATCGGTGGGTCAAATCCTCCCCAGGTTTTTACCGTGTGGTTTCCTGGGTGATCATATCATTGTGTCTTTTATTATTCCGTTGCTTTATTATTTTGATATGATTATTTGATTGCTTTAACCTAGAATTGCTTAATTTGACTAAGTAACAACTTGGCTAATTAACTAGGCTACGCAATCTGGTTGTTTTTTAAGGGGTCTAAAACCGTTCAATCTATGATTTTCGGTGAGAGAGTGAGGGCTGATGGTGAGATGGTACTGCCGTGTAAGAGGAAAGGAAAAAGAAAAGAAAGAGCAAAAGAGATGAAGCAAGAAGCTTCTAGTACAACAAAAAAAAAAAAAGATAAGGGAATTGACTTTGTGGTGGGGGTATGTGTAATGCTAGGGAAAGAAAAGATCACAACCCACTTTTTCAACTTTTAGCATTTATACATTTCACCCCCTTATAAGCTTATATTTCTAGAAAGGCCCAAACAATAATATAACTTTACATATAAGCCCTTACCTTTATAAACTTCTTTCCATAACATTAAAAGAGCATATATGTTTTATAATATCACAATATTAAAGCTTTATGCACTTAAAGTAATTAAGATAATACTAAATATATATATATATATATAAACTCGTAATTTAATTATACAATTAGGTTGGGGTGTTACACACTAGCACTACAACAATTGATAGAACTTCGATTGGTACATTCATATATGTTTTCAATGTGATTAATTTTGCATTGGCTGTCAATAATCAATCACCAATGAGTTGCCACATCAAATTTCTTTTACATATTATGAGTATGCTACAACACTCATTAGGTATTAGGATTTCATCAAGGACAAAAACATAAGGAAAGAGCTACCATAATGAGGGGCTTGCATTGAACTTGTCACTTTCCCCAACTAACATGATGGCTAAAATGGGAAAACCCAACTCAAAGATATTTCCCCTCAAATGAGAAATGTTGCCGCAGAATGCTCCAATATCTTCCCCGCAGACCATGAACTAATGTTCTTCACCATCCTCAACAGCACAGACTGTGCAGGGATGCGCATTGGCTAAGCAAATCATATCAAGATAATCATATTAGTATTTGTATTTGGTTTCTACTGATTCTATCATCTACAATATTTCTAGTCATATGTAAAATTTTTTGTGGTAACAAACTATTCCTAACCATGTTGTAAACATTTTCTAATAAAATTGGCAATGGAACAAACATGGGTAATCGCTGCAAGAGATGGTTCAACACTATAACCAAAATATGAACTTTCCGGTCCTAATGTTTAGTCTTCTACATCTACTAGTTGGGCTATTCTTAATGACACTACAATAAGGTATTAATCTAATATAAATATAATGTAATATATAGTGGTTGGATCAAGATATGCCCAACAGCAAATTTTACTGGCTTTTACAAGGATCAAAACCCAAGTGAAAATTGGGAAATCACATCGTCTTGGGACCAATGAGAATCTTGTATTGACCTGTGATGACCAGGTTGCATTTAATGCTCAGGATAGCTGAGATGAATTTCTTTTTTTTTTTTTTTTTTGGTGAATCAATATCTAATTATACTAACTTATCAATATCTATCTAAAATAATAAAATCATTAATGACTTAAGAAACGGTATAATTATGTGTTAACCTCGTGAACTAGCCAGGGAAGCAGTCCATGGATGCTTCAAGCAATGATAGCATCCTTCCAAACTCTTGTTTTTCCCATGCCATCAATTTCTATAAATGAAAAAGCTTTCTTAGGCAATCTAAACTTGTTTCCACCCTCTTGGTAGTTATCCATCGGGGATGGAAAAACTTTAAACAAGTTTTAAGATCTTGCATTTTAGAATAATTCTAGGGAGGTATATATAGAAACTTCAGGTGATGAAACTGACGATAGAAATTAAAGATTTATGAAATCTGAAAGAATCTTTTTTATGTAACGTTTTTTTTTTTTAGAAATAAATGACTATTTGGAGAAACCATTGACACATATTTGACTCACTTGTAATGAGATATAACGTGGCATTAGAAATACCAAAATTAAAGTCTATTAAAATTCAGAAGCATCAGTTCATGTGATCACATCAAACGCATGTAACGCATATTCAACCAATTAGAGAAATCAGTTACACTGACTCACTTGTCATGAGATTCAACATGGTATATTATGTTCACATGATATCATTAGACACAAGTAACGCCTTTTCAACTAAATAAAGAAATCGGTTACACTAACTTGTAATGAAAGTCAACATAGCATAAGTAATAGCAAAATTAAAGTCCATGAAGATTCAAAAACATCTATTCACATGATTTCATCAAACTCATGTAACGTCTATTCAACACTAAGTGGGGAAATCGGTTACACTAACTCATCAAACTCATGCAATGCCTATTCAACTAGGGAGGTATATATAGAAACTTCAGGTGATGAAACTAATGATAGAAATGAAAGATTTGTAAAATCCGAAAGAATCTTTTTTATGTAATGTTTGTTTTAATTTTACAAATAAATGACTCTTTGGAGAAATTGTTTACACATATGTGACTCAATTGTAATGAGATATAACGTGGCATAAGAAATAACAAAATTAAAGTATATTAAAATTCAAAAGCATCAGTTCATGTGATCACATCAAGCGCATGTAATGTCTATTCAACTAAATAGAGAAATCAGTTACATTGACTCACTTGTCATGAGATTCAACATGGTATATTTTGTTCACATGATATCATCAGACGCAAGTAACGCCTATTCAACTAAATAAAGAAATAGGTTACACTGACTAACTTGTTATGAAATTCAACATGGGATAAGTAATAGCAAAATTAAAGTCTATTAAAATTCAGAATCATCTATTCACGTGATTTCATCAAACTCATGTAACGTCTATTCAATACTAAGTGGGGAAATCGGTTACACTAACTCATCAAACTCATGCAACGCCTATTCAACTAAGTAAAGAAAATCAATTTCATTTACTCAAATGTTATGAGATTCAACATAGCATAAGTAATAGAAAAAGAAAGTATATTAAAATTCAGAAGTATCTATTCACGAGATTTCATCAAATTAAAGTAACACCTATTCAAATAAGTGGAGAAATCGGTTACACTGACTCACTTGCTATGAGATTCAACATGGCATAAGTTATAGCGAAATTATTGTCTATTAAAATTTAGAAGTATCTATTCACATGATCTCATCATACTCATGTAGCGTCTATTCAACTAAGTGGAGAAATTCGATTACATTGATTCACTTGTTATGAGATTCAACATGACATAAGTAACAGAAAAATTAAAGTCTATTAAAATTCAGAAACTATTCATGTGATTTCATCAAACTCATGTAATGCTGCCTATTCAACTTTTAAAATCTAATGCCAAGAAGGGAATTGTTGGTGAAATAACATCTTAGGGGAGACTCCAAATGAAGGATTTATATATATATATATATATAATATATAATATATAATATAATATAAAAGAATGCCACTTTACCCAAAGGATTAAGCCTTATGAGTTTGGGCTTAACTATATTATATTAACTTGAACTATGGGCTGTCACGGCTTCGGCTTTGTGGAATGCTCACAACAAATTTTTTAGTTTTAAAAGATCCTGCTACAAGCTAAAGTCATCCTCGATGGGGCTGCGGGTTTCTTAGCAGAGTATCAACACAAAACAGCAGCACAAAAAAATTCCTATGTTTTCCCATGGTCTTATTTTTGGTCTTGTGTTTGTTGACAGCCTCTTATTTGTGGTCTTATTTATGGTTTTTGCTTTTCTTTGCTACATGATGTTAGTTTCCAGATACCGTTGTATCTTTGGTTCCTTCTATTAATACAATTTCTATCTTTGACTCAAACAAACAAAAATAAAATAAAAAATAAAAAAATAATGTCTAAGTAGAGAATTGTTGGTTCCTTATATTTTTTTGACTCACATGATATAGGATCCATCAAATTGATATCCCAAAGCATATATCTATTCACTTGATTCTTCTAACTAGGCGAAATGTTTGTTTCAATTTTAAAAATCAAAGGTTAAGTGGAGAAACTCATTATGCATATTCAATTTACCTGTAATGAGATTCAACATGTCAGAACGGATCGTTGAATTGAAATGTATTAAAAATACCAAATCTAATAATGTGATTTCACCCGATTCACTAAGCACATTTCAAGTGTAGAAATCGAAGGCAGAATTGATGGTAGAACTAAACTATTTTGAAACTCAAAGCCAATTTACTTTATTTTATTTGAGTTACTGAGATGTATTTCAATTATAGAGGTTAAATACCAAGTTAAGCAACAAATTACTGGTGCTTGAATTTACAAGTTCTGAGATTCCATGTGACATAATCAATGAATATTAAAATTTATTGAAATCTGGAAACATCGCCTTACACGATTTCTTCTTTTTTTTCACCCATTTCACAAAACATGTTACTGCAATAATAGAAATCCAAATCCAAATGGTGCAATTTAAAAAATGTAATTTTCTTGCATATAATGAGGTTCCATGTGGCAGACTTAACAAAATTGGATTTACCAGAAAGAAATACAAAGAAAAAATATATAAATAAATAAACTGTTTATTTATTTAGAATCAAATAAATTAGCTGTTTTAGTTGCAATAACTAATAATATAATAGCTTTAAAAAGTACGATTACCTTCAGCTTGTCCTTTGAGTTGTAGACTTGTTTTTGAACAAGAAGTAAACATTCACTTAAATGGTTTGTTTGGGTTTACATTTTAATGCCCTATCCATTTCGGTGGAGCTTTTATCCTTTAATATTTGGGTTTGATGATACCTATTTCACAAACTTCTAAATAGTCAAAGATCTTATAACTCAGTTAATACATTCTAGCTAGTATTTCCATTGGAAAAGTCCATGATTCAAATTCTCCTAACCCCAATTATTAAAAGCAAAAAGCAAATACAAAAAAAAAAAAGCAAATCAACAAAACCGTTTTAGTTATTCGTCTAGGCATCTGCTTTAATTTACTTGCATAAATGTCTCTATTATTATGCATATAAATCCTCATTCCCCTGTATAAATGCTTCTGTTATTGCTGAAGCAAATTAAAAATTTGTTTCCAATGTAAACCTTTGTTGCATTTTAGTTAATTTCATTATTTTCCTTGTTAATCGAATACGTGACTCTTTTATTTATCTTAAAGTTCCATTCTCTACCATCAAAATGGAGTGCAAGAAAAAAGAGAAATTCAAACTGAAAAATCATACATTCTTGCTAGCCAAATAGAACTTAGAGGATTATTCAAATGCTAAATGTATTGCCTATATATACTAGGCAACATATGGAGTCACAACTGCAACAAGAGGAAATTTTCTATAAATGGCTATACCAATAGATTCAATCATGTCCAAGTCCACTCCTCTTGTCCCATCGGGAAATGTCCAATCAAAGTAGTGCAAAAGTTTTGCCAAAACAGGCTTAAATGTGGTTATGGAAAAGGAAATTCCTCGGCAACCCCTCCTACCAGCTCCGAATGGGATCAATTGGAAATTATGTCCTTTAAAGTCTATAAAGAAGACAAGAACCTTTTAGGATGAAATTCGTTTGGATTGTCTTGTATCTTAGGGTCTTCCAATTGCCCATACATTGATAAGAACTCGTGTTCCTGCTGCAATGTCATAACCTTGTATTTTGGCGTCTCTTGATTCTCTCGGAGGTAACAGTGGAAGGATAGGATGCAAGCGAAATGTCTCTTTAATCACTGCGTTTAAGTAATTCATTTCATCCAAATTATCCTCTGTTATGTCCTTTTTGTTTCTAGTGATTGTTCTCACTTCATTTTGCATCTTCTTCATCGTTTCGGGATGCCTTAAAAACTCCATTGCCCACTCTAACACTGAGTATGTAGTGTCAGTACCAGCAATGAATGCATCCTATAACAACATGTGGTTAATATTGAAGAAAGTTGTTAATATATATTCATGAGAAAGAGCATGAAATATCGTAGGTTACTTGAACAAAACAAGCCCTTTTATGGTCGACACTATTTTCAGTAAGATGCCTTCATTAGTCATTCTTATCCAACAACATTTAACACTTCACTAGTTTGGCATACCCCGCCCGCCATTAGTTTAGGCTGTTAGGTTACACGTTGGCATGCTAATGTGTTTTTTTTTTTTGCCAAATCAATCACGTCATGTCATTTAAAACAAAGAGTACGGTTGGTGCTTCCAAAATGACATAATTTTGGGAGGCTGATTTGGCAAAACAAAATACACATTAGCACGTCTGCATATCACTTAACAACCTAAACTAATAGAGTGTGGAGCTTCACTAACGGAACCAAACTTTACGGCGTAAAATTTAATTTTTCAAACTTCAAGGTATATTAAAACCTCAAACTTTAGGGGTATACTTTACCCTTCTTGTTATTACAGGCTCATGTGTAAGTGGTGTTATGGTGGGAAAAAATCAAAGCGGTGTCATTGACTTGCAATTAGTCGAATGGAGAGAGAGAGAGAGAGAGAGAGAGAGAGAGAGAGAGAGTTTTGCTTACCAAGATTAGAGCCTTAGAACATCACCATTAGCTGTTTCATAAAAAATGTCATTTTAACACACTAAAAATTTACTTTATTATTTTACCACATCATTTTACAATATTTCATTCATCAAATGTTTTATTATTTAATTCTATACATTAAAATAATATTTACTACACATTAAAATAATATATTATCTCCTCCCCATTATCATCAACAACAGCAACAACATCAACGGCACAACCACCAACCACTAATATCCACTACCGCAACAACACCGACAACAACCACCGACACAAACTTACATCCACCAACGCCACCTTAAAAAAAATAAATAAATAAATAAAAAATAAAAACCAGAAAAACCTCCAACAAATTCCAAATCCAAAAACCTCAACAAAAGAGGGGAAAAAAAAAAATCAACCAACCAACAAACCAGAGAATAAAACGCCGACCCAAGCTCAAGCACCCAACCAAACTCAACCAACTATCGGCCTAAAACCCCAGCCCAACCGACCCAAAACCTCGACCCACAACCCACATTGAAACTCATCCCAAATGTCACACCCACAACCCAATTAAGAGAGATCTGAAGGTCAACGGTGAGGGCTGTGGATGTCAGTGGTGAGGGCTAGAGAATGAAGCGGCAAGATCGCGATGAGGACTGGCAAGATCGGCAGCGAGGACTGGAAAGTGAGGCAGCAAGATCGCGGCGAGGACTGGAGAGTGATCTTGAGCAACTTTCTTGAGCAGGGAGGAGAGGGAAGAGATAGAGAGTGACAGAGAGAGAAGAAATGAGATAGAGTCTAAGAGTGACAGAGAGAGAAGACGGAGAGAGAGATATTTGTGGAAGAGGAAAGAGAAAAACGCAATAAATAATAATGTTTAATTTTACAATTGTTGTCCGTACCGTCTCATATTTAAGACAGTACTGTAACAGTGTGCCAAAATGTTGGCATATGGAACACCTCATGAGGCTCATATTTTGGGGTTTGGTGTGCCAAATGCCAAAATTTTGGCATATGGCACACCTAGGGATGCTCTTAATGCTTACTCTATCGATAGGGAAACCGTTCATGTTTTCCTTTTGAACCCAAAGCAATACATCCACGAAGTCTTTTTGGCTTCATTTTCTAGATCATGGTTATCACTCCCTTTCTTTTGACAATTTATGTGATTCTCAATTACTCCTTCCAGAAAATCATCAAATTGTTTAACCACCTTCTCTGCTTTAGCATCCAAGCCATTGACACGGCTTACCCATGCAAGCCATGGAATATAATCCCTTACGTTAATCACACCCAACAACTCCATTAACTCCTCCAAAAGCTCCTTAAGCTTCCTCCCACCTTCCCCATCACCATACTTCCTTCCCAAGGCCACCCTACATACAATATCATTAGTAAGCTTAGCAAACACTTTGCTTAAATTCACAGCCGAAGAAGAACAAGACTATTTGATTTACTCAATCAGTAGAGATAGTTCCTCCTCTCTCACCGCACGAAAGGATTGAACCCTTTTGTTACTCAAAATATGTAGCAGAAGTATACTTTTCATTTGCCTCCAGTACTCGTCGTATGGTGCCACTACAACATCTTTGAAACCATACGATAGTTTCCTAAACATTCTTGTTTTGGGCCGGTTTGCAAAGATGTCATCATGGGTCTTCAAGATCTCTCTTGCAACATACGTTGATGAGACAACAAGGTTATTACATTGCCAAACTGAAGCAGCATTAGGGGGCCATGGAGTTGAGCTAAGCCTTGGATGAGTGGTGAGGGTGCAAGCCAAGTTGGGGAAGGTTTTGCAATGATTGGGAGCTTTGGTGGTGAAGGTAATGAGTTTTTTTGTTGTTTGGAAGAGTGGAGGACAATTTGAATAGGAGAATGAAGATGAAGGCCAAAATACTTAAAGCAAATGGATGTAGCAACAAGGGTGCTACTACTACATTTGGCCCTAAAAATTGCAGGAAGTGTGACATTTTCTTCTCCCTGTCACAGGCAAGTATATGTTTTGTTAGGGAAAAAACCTAAATCCCTTCAATGTTTATGGGTGGATTAAAGTAAATGACTACCAAGCAATAACAATATATGGAAACAAAATTTCAGCAAGCACCAATAGAAACATAATCATACAAGAACACCAAATATTACATGAAAAATTCTAGAGAAAAACCATGGGGTGCTCCAAAAAAAATCCACCATGAAAATAGAGATTAAAACTCTCAAGTTTATGCAAAAATTGAGTTTACAATAAACTAGAAATACAACAAATATATTTTAAAGAGTAAATACAATCTCACTATAAAACAATAACAAAAATCTTCCCTTTGAACACTTCAACTCTTTGTAGTTGCAGCACTAAAAAAATCCTCTAAGAAAACTCCATCAATTTATCTTCTTTTGTGCGGCTTAAGCAAAGAAAATGTTTCCACCAATGTTTCCTTTATCTTTCTTGGCATCACTTCTCATTAAGAGTTTGTTTGGTTGGGAGGATGGAAAAGTGAAATGATAGAAAATAGAGGGAGGATGGAAAAGTGGAAAGATAGAAAAGTTTTTGTTTTCCTCATTTGTGTTTGGTTGAGAGGGTGGAAAAATGGAGGGATAGAAAACTTTTTGGTTTAGTTGAAAATAAAATTTGTATAAATTTACCATCATGTCCCTCTTAAATAAAACAAAAAGTAATACATTATATTTTTTTCAAAAATTGTGTATAGATGAAAGTAGACATTTCAAAAAATAGCATAAGCAATCATCCAAAGTGTTTTCTTAAAAAAATAATAAAAAAAAATTAAGAAAAAAAA
This sequence comes from Quercus gilva, assembly GCA_023621385.1. Lineage (NCBI taxonomy): Eukaryota > Viridiplantae > Streptophyta > Magnoliopsida > Fagales > Fagaceae > Quercus > Quercus gilva. The sequence continues at coordinate 8,708,218 of CM042482.1, read as the reverse complement.
AAAGAAGGAAAAGAAGAAGGTCCCACCACCTGACAAAACCAAAGAAAGAAAAAAGAAAAAAAAAACAAAAACAAAAACAAAAAACCAGCGTTACAAAGGAAAAGTCAAAAAAAAAAAAAAAAAAAAAAGCAAGAAACATAAAAAAGAGGTGGGGATAGTTTTGTCTAAATATTTTTTCCACTTTTCACCCTAATTTTCTTTCCAATTGGAGAGATTGTATTTTGAAGGGGGGAGAGAAAACTTGTAGGTCCCATCACTTTTCTTTTCCCCTCTCCCTCTCAACCAAACAATGAAAAATGTCATTTTTCACCATATTTTCTTCTCTTTATTTTTCATTCTCCATGTTTTCACACCAACCAAACATAGCCTAAAAGAAGTCTACCTTCTTAAAAAAAAAAGAAAAAAAAAAAAAGAAAAAGAAAAAGAAAAAAGAAGTCTGACTTCTCGCAAGGCTTGGAGACAAGCTCATTAAATGAAGGCTGCCTTTAATTTCTCTAAGCTTGCAAGCAGGAGAGCTTTGACAAGTTGTGGGCTGGACCACACTAGGTGCCACGCACCCAACATGTTTAAGTCCTTGGAGGTACTGTCCCCTTTTATATTGGACTTAACAGTAGCCTCATAGTAGCGAAAACCATTATTTTAAAAATCAAACTAAACCAACTGGTCCAATCGGTTGAACCGAGAATTGGCCACTAATTCAGTCTAAAAAAAACACTTAAAACTGGTCAAAACCGATCAATAACTAACCAAAACCAGTCAAAAATCGGATAAATCCAAGAACTGGAGGTAAATTCAATTTTGCCTTCGATCCGATTTTTAAAACCATGATGAGAACTTAAATGGTGGCAAGTTGTGATTGGTGGAAGTCAAATGATACATTTCAACCACTCATAACTCGCTATGTAACAAGTTATTTCAAAAATTGTGAAATTTTATATGTCTCTAACATTATTAAAACGGTGTCAATCCTATTGGATGTGGTGATCACTTTGTGAGTTGTCACATGGGCTTAGGTGACGCTGACAATTGCCCCTATAAGCGTACCGTTACATGTGTCAATTCAAATTACCGTTATAGATAAGTTTTTCTTCTTCTTTTTTCTTCTTTTTTTTTTTCTTCTTCTTTTTTATTTTTTTTATTTTTTTATTTTTTTGTGTTTTGGGGGGAGGGGGGGGTGTTTGGGGGGATTGGAAGAATGTTATAGATAAGTTAAAAAAGACAAAAAGGACGACAAGCTTTTAAAACCTTCGGATCAAGACAAAAAGGATGCTACATATTGACAAAGATTTTTCTTATAAATATCTTCTTCTTCTTTTTGGGTAAATTAAAATGGAGAATTTATGGTTATATTACACTCCCGGATAGAGCGCCGGGCAGGTAAAGATTTTCACCTTGTGCCACTCGAGTGGGAGAACACAATTTGTCTCATAAATATCATTTACTACAATTATGTGGATTGAGATCAGACAGCACATGCAATAGGCATGGATGGTTAAGATTTAGCCATTAAATAAAATCTTAATCATTAAATATAAAAAATAGTAAAAGTAAAAAGGGAAAAAAAAAAAAAAAAAAATTGTGCCAGGATTGGGGCAAATTTCACGGTGCAATTGCTAAATGCAATTACACCGTATATTAATCCCAAATATGTAGTTACACTTTTAGCATAAAAAATAATAATTATTATTATGTAGTTACACTTACATTGTTAATTAAGAGAGTCAATTTCGTATCAGAGGTTATTTTGATTTGACCAGGAGAACAAATTTCAATATTGATTGATACCAATGTACTGTTTCGGGATTACTGCTATTTATATATTTCTATACATAAATATATATTTGTATTATTTATGTAAGTATGAATTTATTAATTTTTATGTTTTTTAACATAAAATTTAAAATCCACATATTTTATAAGCCTACATGTTAGCTTAAGTACATTAACTAATATATTAGATTAAATATTTTTTTTTAATAAATTTTTTTAATTTCTATTTTTTTTTATTGTACCGGCCGAAACGCCAATACCGACTAGTACAAGCCGATATAGATTGGTACAGCTGAAATAGACCAATACAACCCGGTATTTTTTTGGGTACATTTTGGAGGAGTACTAGTGCCGGTATAATGACAGTACCATATATTTTCCTGGTACAGCCAGTACCAGTACTGTATTGACTTCTTTGCTTTTAATTCTCCTGGCTCTACTGTGTCTTTATCTCAAAACTTTTGCTCTTTGGAGCTGAAGATAGAAATGACTGGTTTTGCTTCATTCTGATTCTTGATTTCATAGACAATGGAATATTTATTACCCATCTAAATACTAGAAATTAAGGATTATATCTGACTGATATTCCTGGCCTATCTTATGGTGTGCCCTCCCTCTTTCTGTACAAGTATATCTTTTGGCCACAAATGTTGTGTTCTTATATATACACAGTTAATCCAGCTAGCTACCCTTTCCTTACGTTGAATATTTTGCTCTTTGGAGCTGCAGAGAGAAGTGAGTAATTTTGCTTCATTCTAATTCTTGGTTCACAGACAATGGAATATTTTCCACTCCAAGAGAGAGAGTTTATGACGTGGATGCAACCTTACAAATTTTTATATACATAAGAAATTGCACAAGAATACAGAAATTGCATATTATAATTTGTACTTTGTCCTCAAGTAGACAAATACTTGCCGCCCAATAAATACAATTGGTCCCAACACACTAGCACTACAACAATTGATAGAACTTCGATTGGTACATTCCTATATGTTATGAGTATGATTTTGCTTTGCATTTGGCTTTCAATCACCAATGAGTTGCCAAATCAAATTTCTTTTACATGTTATGAGCATGTTACTATTTACTACTACACTCATAAGGGATTTCATCAAGGACCGAAATATAAGGCCATGAAAGAGCTTCCACAATAAGGGCCTTGCATCAAACTTATCACTTTCAACTGAAAAGGAGTACTGAGAGGCATTCATGAGGACATTATTTTATTGGAGTTTTGGTTGCCTCGGAATACTCCAATGTCTTCCCCGCAGACCATGAACTAATGTTGTTCACCATCTCCTACAGCACAGACCATGCAGGGATGCGCATTGGCTAAGAAAATCATATCAAGATAATCATATTAGTAGTTGAATTTGGTTTCTACTGATTCTATCATCTACAATATTGCCAGTCATATGTAAAATTTTCTGTGGTAAAAAACTATTCCTAACCATGTTGAAAACATTTTCTAATAAAATTGGCAATGGAACAAACATGAACTTTCCAGTCCTAATGTTTAGGCTTCTACATCTACCAGTTGGGCTATTCTTAATGACAGTACAATAAGGTATTAATCTAATATAAATATAATGTAATATATAATAGTTGGATCAAGATATGCCCAACAGCAAGATTCTACAGACTTTAACGAGGATCAAAACCCAAGTGAAAATTGGGAAATCACCTCCTCTTGGGACCAATGAGAGTCTTGTTCTGGCCTGTGATGATAAGGTTGCGTTTGATGCTCAGGATGGATAAGTGAGCTGAATCTAATTATACCAACTTATTTATTAACATATTAGTAACTATCTAAAATAAGTAAATCATTTATGACTTAAGAAATGGGATAATAGTGTGTTAACCTCGTGAGCCAACCGGGCAACGTTTCCTTGGATGCTTCAAGCTATGAGAGCACCCATCCAAACTCTAGCTTTGCCCATGCCATCAATTTCTATAAATGAAAAAACTTTCTTAGGAAATCTTAACTTGTTTTCACCCTCTTGATCGTTATCCATCAAGGATGGAAAAACTTTAAACAAGTTTTAGATCTTGCAATTTAGAAGATGACTAGGGAGGTATATATAGAAACTTCGGGTCATGAAACTGATGATAAAAATGAGATATTAGTGAAATCCGAAAGAATCTTTTTATGTAATTCTATCTTACTAACGTAACATTTGTTTCAATTTTAGATATAAATGATTAAGTGGAGAAATCAGTTACACAAATTTGACTCGTAATGAGATTCAACAAGTAATAGGCATCTATTTAAATGATTCTCTCATGCTCATGTAACGTTTATTCAACTTTGGGCGATGAAATTGATGATAGAAATAAAAGATTAGTGAAATCTAAAAGAATCTCTTTTAAGTAATTCTATCAAACTCACAATGCTTGTTTTAATTTTAGAAATAAATTACCAAGTGGAGAAATCGGTTACACTAACTCACATGTTATGAGATTTGAAGTGGAATAAGAAAATGAAAAATTAAATTCTATTAAAATTTAGAAGCATCTATTCACGTGATTTCATCATAATCATGTAACGCCTATTATGTAGAGAAATCGATTACACTGACTAACTTGTTATGAGATTCAATGTGACATAAGTAATAGCAAAATTAAAGTATATTACAATTTAGAAGCATCTGTTCACGTGATTTCATCCAACTAATGTAACGCTTATTCAACTAAGTAGAGAAATCAATTATGTGGACTCACTTGTTAAGAGATTAAACGTGGCATAATTAATAGCAAATGAAAGCATATTAAAATTCAAAAGCATCTATTCACATGATTTTATCAGACTCATGTAACGCCTATTTAACTAAGTAGAGAAATCGGTTACATTGACTCACTTGTTATGAGATTTAATGTGGCATAAGTAATAGCAAAATTAAAGCCTATTAAAATTCAGAATCTTCCATTCACATGATTTTATCATATTCATGTAACGCATATCCAACTAAGTAGAGAAATCAGTGTCTTGAACTACGGTTCTAGTTTTCTCTTAAAAAACAAATCCAGTTATCACAAAATATAAGGGCATGTTTTCTGAGTGTATTTTCGATAAAGATACTAAAAATTTGTGATTTGATTCAATCAAAAAGGGTGTGTTACATGTGTAACCCGAAGGAGCTTCTCAAGTCGAAAAGCATATTATACTTAACATATCATTGATATAAATTGTAGAGGCATTATGCATACTAAAACAACCTATATAACTCCAATTTTAGAGAACTTTTTTTATTTTTTATTTTTTTTTTTTTTGAGAAAAACCAATTTTAGAAAACATAGTAATAAGAAATTGTGAGATTTTCAGAATGTCTCTTTCGGAGCTTAATCAACAAAAACCAAGGTTGTCTTACGCTACCCAAAACACCTCCCCTTTTGTTCCAATTGTCCAAAGCACCACGAGCTTTAGCTTCTCATTTTGCTTCCCTCGACAAACTGAAAAATACAAATGAGACCTCCTGTGATGGTCCACGCTACTAGAGTTGATGCACACAATGTCCAAGGTCTAAATCCTCTCACACACACACACACACAAAATGCTAGAGAGAGAGAGAGAGAGAGAGAGAGAGAGAGAGAGAGAGAGGATAAATTAGTGAAAAGGTTGTTGAATGCTCAAATTTTGTTTGTGCGAAGAAAAATTCTCAATGGGGGTTTTGTAGCCACACCCCATTGAAGGGCTAGCTAAAAATCAACCTAGGAGTTCTGCCCAAGCATTGCTCCATATGGCTATTACCAGCCACCTGTGTGACGCTCATGCTCATGCTTTACACCGAATAAGTCTCGCTCGAGCAAGATCTTTCATCCTAGTTTCAACTGTCATTCAAAACCCTACTTAGAGAACCTATATAAAGTACATTAAACACGGTTTTTCCAAAGTTTGAGAGGAAGTAAAAGTGTAAAATCCAGGGTTACTGAGAGAATAATTGTCTCCTTCTCTTGGGTTTGAATGAGAAAACCTCGCTAGTTTGTTATTTATACCTGTGGTCCAAATTTGAAACCACAAAGTTCATTACTCCAATGAGTTCATAGACATTTTCAATGAGATGCCATGTTAGAGAATCTAGTTCGTGAAATAGATATGTCGTTCCTGAACTGATCCTATTGAAGAAGTCCTTAATTTCTAAAGCTATTATGACATAACAAAAAATAGAGAGTACAGTAATAGATAGTAAAATTCAAGAGACATCTTTGTAAAGGAAAATACTAAATTTAATACAATTTTTACAACATAAAACTTACAAACTGGTATAATAGTGAATGTGATTTGTGGTTTCAACTACCTAGTAAATAAATGTTTGAATAATTTTTTTTTTTGTGATTGGTGACATATCAATTTGTAAGCTCTATGTAGTAAAGTTTGTAGTATACCTGCATCACTCCTTTGTAAAAGCCAAGTACTTCGATACTGATTATTATGATTCAGGTTTCAGTTTTTGGTGACAGGATGTCTTTGAGCAAAGGAAGGGCCAAACCATACACAAATGTCAAAACGATCCCGCCATTCTCTTTCACAACAAAAATTATCAATCCTCACAAAATTTGATTGAGTAAACACTTTGGTAATCACTACACCCTTAATAACACAGTTTTTACATTTGAACTATGACAAAAGCAGATACAAGAAAAAACAAAAATACAGGAGCAACCCTATTACACCAAAATTATAGGAAGAAGTTTCTTCCCAAGAGGAACTGCATATTAGCATGCAGTTTCCAAGCCATACACTATTTACGGTATTGGAAGCAGCAAAGCATGAAATGGCCTTTACATTAGTCTTAGTTCATATTCACCAGCCATTGTTATGTATCTCACCCATGGAAGAGACTGGTATCCACTTTTTTCAATAATTTTAAGATACCGAACCTGACAAAAAGCCAAAAACTCAATTTATATGAGCACATTAATTATGATCAATCGTATTTTCAACATTGCATTTATTATTACCAAACCAGACAGCGAAGACAGAATGATTCATGTATAAATCTCATTTGCCCCAATTTGTGCTACCTCTAACATCCACAAATGAATATTAATGTAATATTATCCTACACTTTTCGTTTTTTTAAATGTCCATCCTATGAACTATGATCATTTTTCCCTTTTTGATAGATATGACAGGTTTTGAATTTATAACATCTCTATGATGATAGTTCCTTACCTTCACACCAAAACACCAATAAGTTTCTTTTTTATGTAAGCAAGATTCGATCCTAATTCAACATCTAGGGACTTACCACATGAGATGAGACTAACTGAAATCCATATGATCATATTATTTCTTAATCGTAAAGAAATCTACACCACAAAACATGGCTAATCCAGTAGTTTCTCATATTGTATTCCTTCAACTTGGCATACATGCAACCATTGCATGACACTAAAGTTCTCCACACCGTTCACCCCACCCAAAATTTGTGAAATATCCTCTCTCTCAACAAAAGTCCAACATAGAACAAACCAATACAATACTGTGATCCTCTTTTACAAATCCTTGCTATTTACTATATATTGAAAAGCAGCAATAGAGAGTGCAACTCATGTACATAAGGAGAATACAGAAGAGGTAACCCAAAGAATACGATTCAATCCTCGCTAGTTCCTCAGTTATACCCTCAGTATTAAATATACATTACACAATCTTGACCTTGTGAGTTTAGCCTACTATAGTTTCATCATATTAGACATTAGTACTCTTCTTTCAGCATTGATTTAAATTAATAAGAAAGCACCAAGTTGAGGCAAATAACAAGAATCATGTCTCTCGTCAAGCAAGTAGAGACATGCAGAAACACATACCTGAATCCCTGAGACAGTAAAATATGGTATCTCAAACTTCACCCTGATGGGAGCTTTTCTTTCTGGAGCAGCTTCTTCAGCTGTTACACTGGGGAAGCTGAACTCTGCCCTCAACATATACTCCTAAAATGCTCAAGGTTATGAACAAGGTTAACAATAGAAAAGCATATTGCATTATTACACCATTAGCCCACTGCTAATGGCAAGCATATAATATGAATTTGAGCTGTAGACCAGTTCCTACCTTATTACCAGGAAAAGACTTGATTTTCCAAATCAAGGCATCATTCTCAGGAGCATACGTAGCAGATCCCATTGATGTTCGGATATTAGGATTTGTAGCATCAGATGGCACAGGCAACTCAATTTCAACATTTGTAGCGGTACTGTATTAGAAAGTAACCAGGGATTAATATCAGAAACTTTGGAAATGGTTATGAAGAATTCCTAGAGAACAATAAAATAAAATGGATATTAAGGTGACACTTTCATCTTCCCATAGGCATTAGGCTACGTTGTTTTTGCGTAGCATTTAAAGACCCAACTCCACTATGCGTTCCTTTTAATAGACTCAACACAAACAAAATAGAGGATACCACCCTAATACAGAAGAAAGGATTCAGCATCAATATAATGATAATAATGTGGCTGTTACAATCTCCTAAAGTCCTTAAAAGTAATTTTCTACAGAATAGACAGAATAAATCATTCCAAATGCTGTAATAGACACAAAACTCAAAATGGTGAAATGCACCAATTAAAAAAGTTGCACCCAGTTGTGAAAGGCGAAATGTACCAATTGCAACCTATTATATGAATTTATCAATACATGAAGCTTGTATCCATTGACTATGAATAAATAACAATATGAGATATATTACATAAGTACTATTATTTGAATTTACTTCCTTCAAGCTTCCAAAATCAATATGCCTCAAAGGTTCTAAATTTTAAGCACCTACTTGTAGTCTTCTGTTAGCCAATAACAGGAAATACAAAATTTTCAAGCCAAAAAAAGCATTTGGCAGGGTGTATTAAAAGCTACATTCAGAAATGGGAGAGGATTTGCAGCAACCTCCTATGCAGCAATTGCTGCATATAGGGTAAGGTGGCAGCCCAAGAGAAGTGACATGACCAGCTTAACCCATGATTTTCTGTCACTTCTCTTTGGCTGCCACCTTACCCTTTATGCAGCAATTGCTACATACAAGGTTGCAGCAAATCACCTCCCTTCAGAAATTGCCTAGAGAAAGAGCAGTTTTTATATTTCAGGAAATATCAAAAACTTGTTTTCTGCCTTTTCAAATATGCAGGGCCATTAACCATTGAAAACGGCCAAAAATGAGTTCAAAATATTGAAATTTAGGATCATTCCAAAATAATTTCTGAAATTGAATTCCATTTTCATTTCTACAAACAAGAACAGGACCCATAGAATTATTGGATAAAAAGTGAAAATTACCTGCGCTCCTTAAACTGGCTCCGAGCTTTCACCGTGAATTCAATACGACTTCTAGAATGCCTTTCAACCTGTGCTTCCACCCAAACGAGAGGTTTCACCTGAAACCATAAAAAATTTGAGCTTAGAGACTCAAATTCTGCAAAAGCGAAATCAAGACTGGAGCTCAATCACAAGACAGAATGCAATGTGATCAAACAGATTCAAGTCCATCTTAATGGCCAATGGCAGGAACAGATTAAGGAACACAGCAATTGATTATCATTAAACTTTAATTTGGAGCAAGCAATATCAACTTAACCTGAGTACTAAGCCTATATGTCATCAGGTCAAAAGATCCATCTGGGGGTATGAAGGATATTGTTCGGTCATTTTCAAATCGAGCCAATCGCACACACCTAGCAGAAATAAGATTAATATGCTTGAAACAGGAATAAGAATAACAGCATCTTAACTTGGAAAGCATTCAACTAAGACCATAATTTTCATAAACCAGCAGAGAAATAGAACTAACAAGATAAGCATACATACTGATGAAACTTAATATCATCCAGATCAATGGCTTTTCCTTTTGCTGTTCGACCTTGAGACTCCAGCAGTAACCTATCATTTAGGCCAAGCTTGCACTCAGGCATACCACTACAACAAATGAAGTATGGTTAGTTGGATCTTTAATAGGAGATAGAACATATGCTCATGGACTAACATATATGCCCTGTAAGTTTCATACAGTGTTCTTCTTTGATCTAAGAGATTTTATAAAACATTATTATTTTGTTAAACAGTTTTGCTCAGACTACAACATGTCCCTCTTTACATTCATCTACAATTCAGTAATTTGGGGTCTCAAAAATTACTAAGAAAATGATAAATTATGCACCTTAAAAATGCTCTCATTTTTAGTGCCCCAACAACATCTGAACGTATTATTTGCCCATTGCTGTTGACAAGTATATTGACACTCTCCACCACATCCAAGAAAACCTGATTTATAATGAACCAAGCTTCCATCACATGTCACATTGCAGTTCAGTTAAATAATAATAACATGCACAAAGAAATCAGCCTACTTCATTCTTCTTGTACCGTATCCCTTCACTACGCCAAGAAACTGCATTCGTCACAGCCATGGGAGGACGCTGTGTCACTTCCATTCTATAAGCATCGGTCTTGATAAACTCACTAAGAATCGTCGCTTCAGTGAATTGCGGGAACCCAAAGTCCATCATTTCATCAAGCAATTCATACTGCCAAAACCACAAGGCTTGAGCACTATAAACTCATACAATAGTTCGACTTAGAATGTGTTCTCATTCATGTTACCTTACCCTTAAGACCTATTTCGTTTAGCTTATTACCATTATACCATTACACGATAAACAAAATAAGTTCGTCCAAATACACACTAATTCTCGTAATCAATTCTATCACTGAGGGAATACAAGCAAAACAATAATAATGCAAATATACTAATAAATTCTGTTATCACAACCACTCACAAGGCTTTGTAATCTCGTACAATAGTTCGACTCAGAATGTGTTCTCATTCATATTACCTTATCCTTAAGGGCCTGTTTGGTGGAGCTTATTTTTCATCATAAAAGGGGATGTACAAAGTTTTAAAGCATCATATTTTTCAAGGTACAGTGATACCTTTACACAATAAACAAAATAAGCGGACGAAAATAAGCTTATCCAAATTCACAACTACAAAATCACTTACACAATATTTTGACTCTGAATGTGTTCTCATTTCATATTACCTTATCCTGAAGGACCTGTTTGGCTAAGCTTATTTCATCCTAAAAGGAGAATGTAAAACATTTTAAAAGCATCGCCTTTTACGCAATAAACAAAAATAAGCTAATGAAATCCAAATGCACACACTAATTCTTGAAATCAATTCTATCAGGAATTCGAGAAAAAAAAGCGCTAATAACATGAAAAATGAACTAACAAATGCTCTTACCACAACTACAAAATTGTCTCTGAGAGATTCCTCTTCTAACTCTTCAAAATAATGCTTAAACACCTGCAAAAACGAATACAAGTCACGACAACAATTCACACAATTTTCTTGCTGCGAAAGGAATAACAACACCACGACGTTTCAGAATCGAATAAAAACGCAACGCGGCTGGCTTACTCACATCAACAATACGATGCAGAAAGAGCAAGTGGCTCGCGGCATTGCAATTCTGCCTCGAGGCAGACATCAAGTAAACGTTACTGTGCTGTATAAACATGTAGGTCACTCCGTTTTCGTACATCACCGGATCTTGCGATTGCGGATCGTCCTGCAAATTAACCAAAAATATCAATTGATAACAAATTGCATATCCTAAGTACGCCAATACGTTGAAATTCTATCATATCTATCGGGAAAAAATAAAAAAATAAAAAAAAATCAAACTGTTGGAAAGTAATATTTACCTCTCTGTCGATGAGCTTGGCGAAGAAGCGTTCGGCCTGAGCTGCGGTGACGTCGCCGCGGTAATCGCGCCATATCAAGATGCGGCCTTTTATGTCTAACAGAAAAAGTGCCGAGGCGGCACCAGACATTTTTTTTTGAGATGATTCAATTCCAAAATTTTGTTGTGTGATATTTTTGTTGTTGTTGTGAAGGGGAAATGTTTGTGCATTTAATTTTTGTTCTTTCTTTTATTACCAAAAGAGGATCTTTCGGTCTTCTTTCTCTTTTTCTTTTTTTTTTTTTTTTTTTTGTTTTGTGTGTCAGAGACGTTTACGAGAGAGAGTCTTTGTTGTTGTGTATGGGTTGGTCCGGTGTGAATTGGATTGTGAGAAGTCAGAGAGTGTTTTATTGCTCCGTTGCGCACGTGCGATTCGAAAGGAGTCAGTCTAATTTATTTTGAGGTGGAAAGGTAGGGATTCTATATTGGCCAGTTAAGGCCACAAATCATAATACAATTAAAAGGAAAAAAAAAAAAAAAAAGTTTATACCTTATTTCAAACAAGGTCTTCAAGTTAAGTCTGGTAATAGTTTTTTTTTTTTTTTTTCAAAATTTTTTTTGAGAATATAAAAAAAAACAATTTTCTTGTATTTTTGAAATAAAAAAACATATTTAATTAGTTGAAATTTTAAAAAAAAATTGAAGAAAAAAATAAAAAATACTAAAATATGTTGTTACTAGGATTTGAACTCTAATGTTAACTCATTAAATGAGACAAATTCATTAAATTAAATGCATGTTTTCATTGACTTTTGAAAATTAAAAACAAAAAACAGTATTTTGTTTGTTTTCATTTTTTTTTTTTTCATAAATTGAGTTCTAAGAATAATTTTTGTTTTTTGCCCATTTTGAGTTGCTAAACAAGTTTTTTAGTCTCAAAAATAGAAATTGTTTTTGGAAACAAAAAATAAGGGGAAAAAACAGTTACCAAACATTAATTTTTAGTTTTGTTCATTTTAGTCCAAAAATTGCTTCAATTTCCATAATCCAATTATCATTATTATTTTAGAGACTAGAGATAACAGAACAACAAAACTAAAAATGAGAAATTTTTGTCAAAACTTAACTAATTATGATTTCTCGATATATAAGTTTAATTTTCACTTTTACTCTTTAAAAAAAAATTTGTCTTTAAACCAAGCTTTCTCTTCGAGTTGATTATAAAGAGGTTAGAGGTGAAACCCAAGAGTTTTATTAACTATTTCTTACTCTTGTTTTGACGTTTCTCCATCAAAATATTGAAAATGATTAATAAAGAATGAAAATAAATAATAAAAATAAACATAAGTTTCAATTTATTTCTTAAATTTGAGAATTTAAATAGCAAAAATTCAGAATATATGACTTAATATGAAACTTGTGAAGTCTATCTTCATTTATCCAAACTTTTTTCTCCCTGACTCTTTGCAGTCTTGAAAGTAAAAGAAATCAACTTGCGTTTTCTCACATAAGATTCAAATTAACCTCTCAGATCTATGGATCATATTGTTGTAGGATTTTTTTTTTTTTTTTTTAATTTATGTCTGGCTCTTGTCACAATCCACCCATTCTTATCTCATAATTTTTTCATACCTTCTTTTCCTTTCCTTTCCTTATTACCCTTTTTTTAATCCAACATGGATGCTTCAACGGAGGAGTTATGGAAAAAGTTTCACCTCTTTGAAGAAGAAAAAAGGGGTTTGGCTATTAGCTCTCAGGAAATGGCTCTCTCTAAACAACAAACTCAATTTAGTCTTCTATCAAGTTACAAACCAATAAATTAAGATTTTAACAAGGAGGCTTTTAAATCTACTTTGGCGTTGCTCACATGGTGTAACTTTTAAAGAAGTTGGGAATAATTTATTTCTAGCTATCTTTGTCAAGGAGGAGAACATATTGAAGTTCAAGATAGAAGCCCTTGGTCTTTTGATAAAAGACATATTTTATTGAAACATTTCAATGGTGATCTTAGCCTAGTAATGTTACTTTTCAACATTCTCCTTTTTCTAGATTCGGGTTTTTAACATTCCAATTAAAAATATAGATAGAGTTGTTGGTACTTGTATAGTTAACGAGATCGATACTCCTCTTACGGTGGATGCCCCTAAGAATGGTCTAGCTTAGGGACCCTTTCTTCGTATCCAGGTTTATATTGATATCCTTTGATGAAAGGAAAAATTGTTTATATTAAAGATGCAAAAGAATGGTGGGTCTTTTTCAAATATGAGAGGCTACCTATCTTTTACTAACCTGAAACTCGAACAATTTCATTCCTAGATTCCAAGAATGAGCATGAGAAGGTGTCAAGTGATAGTCATGCTATGACATTATATTCCAAATGCCCGAAGATAATACAACAATAATGCTATCCTTTGTTTTTTTGTTTTGTTTTTTTATAGGATTAATGCTATCCTTTGTGCTCCATATCGTATTTCAAACATCCTCCCCTCCCATGGTCTACGTATTTAAAAAATATATAATTAAATAATTCCAATTTCCAAAATCCAAGTACACCGTACAATATATAGAGGCTTCTATATTTGTAAGTCTATACCCCCTAAATCCAGTCGGCCCTACAAGCAAAAATATAGGCTTAATATATGGCTTACCTTGGATTATATTAACAAGTACACAAATCTTTGCCCATTTGCTTGTATGCCCCTTCCAGCCCAAGTTATAGAAGGCAAGATACAGACCAGCCCAATATTTTTAAAATTTTAAATTAAAAATAAAATAAAAATAAAAATCTCTCCATTTGCTTATAGTCCCAAGAACCAGAAAAATTCATTGCCTACCAATAGGAAAAAAAAAAAAAAAAAAACCAGCAATATATTAATAAGAAATCGCCAGCCAGCCAGTTATCAATAGCAAGCAGAGTAAAATAAGAAAATCATATGGGCCAAGTGTCTCAGGTGGCTAGGCTAGGTTGCCCAATTATGTGCCCATGAAATGGAACCTCAATGATAATTGTGCCATCCCTATAAACAAAAACTGCTGGATTGGAACAACAGGCAGATATATGCATGCAAAATTTCCTCCTAGTGCTTCAAAGCTTGAAACCAACTAAACACCAAAAATAGTAGTAATAGAAAGAAATACACAAGGAATAACAATTAATTTATTTCAAAAGATACAACAGTACCCATGTACCCCAACAAAGAACTTTAAACAAACAGTAATATAACTTTACATGCCCTTTCATCACTTGCACCATTTTTATTCCACCAAAAAACTCTTACCCTGAAAGACAGACTCGTAAAACACCTGCAAAGGCAAACAAAGCAAAGACATAAAGCAAAACATAAAAGATAAAGAAACCCATTTCAGATCACTAGCCTACAAAGGCCTAGTACTCTCTTTTTAAGGCCTCAAACTTCATGTCTTCACTTCAGTACCCCTACGCTCCACTGCCTTCTTGGGCTCTTGCTGTAACCTCTCTTCCAGTTTCCTGTGCTTTTTCCTTCACATTCTGGCCCATCTCCTTAGCTCTCTGACCATAATAACCAGCCCTGTCCTGCACGCGCCTCTTTGCATAATCCACGTGCTCCGGCGCCCTTGTTTGACGAAGATAGTTAGCTATCCAAGACAGTGAAGAAAGCCCTGTGATTCCAAAAGCTCCTGAGGTTAAAAACCCAGCCACAGCTAAGCCAATGACTATTGCTGCTGGGATAAGAACTGGGCAGAAAATCACAAACAGTGGGGTTGAAACAGCTAGGCCTATGAGTGTCCCAACAAATGTGAGTCCAGCAAGGCTGAGAAGAAAGCCACCAACGGGTAAGAGAGTCAGAACTGCTAGTACTTTTGAAGTTGAAGGACCCTCTTGATTATCTTCAGAGAACATGCCTTTCATGGCATCACCGGGGCGTTGGTGGTGTTGCTGTTGTGGTTGATAGTGATGTGGCTGGTGGATCTCAGCCATTGTTTAGAGGTTGTTTTTTTTTTTTTTTTTGGTTTGTGGGATTTGCAGCGTTTTCAAAAATTGTGTATTGAAGAGGTGAGTGAATGAAATGGAGCTAGGGTTTGAGAGTTTTAAGGTGAGGGTGGGTTAAACACGCGGAGGTCAGTGAGTACACTTGTTCGATGAATGGGGTATTGCATGGGAAACATGTCGTTGAAGATAGATTTTGTTGTTGGTTTCTGATGGGTTTGGTGATAAAATTGATGATGCTTATGCAATTTTGGAGCTTTGTGGTCGTGCTCACCGGCTCACCGCCTAGAAAATTGAACCGTATGGTATGGATCAAAAGAATCCAGAAGAGTAGGGTTTTTTTTTTTTTTTTTTTTTTTTGAGAATCCAGAAAAAAGAGGTGATAAAAGAGAACTTAGATGTGTTAATCTAAAATGTGATGTTAGTGCGTGACAGACCTAGCTAGCTCTTAGCTGCATCAATAAATTGAAGAGGTGCAATATTATCAACAATGTACCAGTCCTCCTACAAGAAAAATTCACACATCTAACTTAACATTTGAGATAAGATAGTACTTAAATCTTTGATACAAGATAGAAATTTTAGTCAAATTTAATCTATGTATATATGTATGTGAAACTCACTCTTGAAAACTTAAACTCTAACATTTACTGTCACATCCTACAATTACTTATACTCATAAAATGATAATCACCTACGTTAAGAATGCATAGTAGTAGATAGTAGTACTCAATCTTGATACCCATGTTTGAGTGTGGTTGTAAATTAAAAAAATAATAATAATACTAATATTTATAGAATTAAAGA
Organism: Quercus gilva; assembly: GCA_023621385.1. NCBI lineage: Eukaryota > Viridiplantae > Streptophyta > Magnoliopsida > Fagales > Fagaceae > Quercus > Quercus gilva. Next base: position 8,691,990 of record CM042482.1, on the reverse strand, counting down.
GAATTTGGTGTCAGTGAATATGAAAAGTGGGCACCCTAAAATAGGAAAAAAAAAAAAAAAAAAGTAGTTTTTTACTTTCTTTTTTTTTTTCTTTTTTCTTTTTTTTTGAAATTTAGCAAATGTTTTTTAAAAGGGTTCTACTAAAGTATGCCTTTAGAACAATTTTTTTTTTAATTTTTCATTGAAAATTTATTAAAAAAAATAATTAATATATACTCTAAAAACATACATTAACGGTCCTTTTTTAAAATGCTTGAGTGATTTGTTGGCATTTGAGCTCGTAGGCCAGGCCAAGTAGACGCAGCCCACATGGGCAGCCCATTGTGCACACTACGTAAGTGCACTATTCCCTTTATTTTAAACACGCACATACAGATATTTGAAGGGAGGCAAACATATTCTCTTCAGGCTCCTATACATAGGTTGGCAAGCCATGGGTCTTGAACATAGGAACATGTTATTATATCCTTATCCAACATGAATGCTCTAAGCTGTTTTGAAGCTTGATTTGTGTATGTTTGGTCTATTCATGAACCTAAACAAATAGATATCCTCATGAGGCTCAACTCAACTCTCAAGCTTGGGTCTTTAAAACTTTTCAGAAGCTTAAACTTGAGCTAGATTTGCCTGATTGACTAAAAGAACTGAAATAGATCGATCTCTTCATAACCCCCACCTTACCTCACATTTGACCAAAATTGGGTACATTTCAAATGATCAAGCTTCAACTCTGTAGACATGATATATCCAATTTAGCCTCACTTAATCACTTCCTGCACTTTTGTATCAAAAATTGAAATGTTATTCTATCTTTAATTTGGTTTGGCAAATCATTAAATTAGAATGAATAATAATCGAATCCTTTCAATTAAATTCTTCTGGGCTTGAGGTAACTTGCTTGAACCATCAATACTATGGTATTGGGTAAAGCTTGGGGGCTCAATGTTAGAGCCCACCATAGTATGTTTGCATATTTTACTACGTCCCAGGTATTCTGTGTGGGCTGCTTTTGTGTATGTTTTGGCCCAATGTTAATCAAATATTTAAGGAATTCGATACTTGCTAAAAACTTAAAAAAGCTTTGAAGTGTCACGTGGTGAAGTATTACGTACCTAATCAATTTTGATGTAGCCTGACTGACATAACATCTACTGATAAAAACATGATGTAACTCTCATTGTTAATGTTGTCTCTTTGTCCAAAAAAGAGAATTTTCTGTGTCTTCTCTGTAAAAAGCTAGCTGAATTTGAGTTGAACAGAAAAAAGAATATTGCTTAGAATTCCGATGTGAAAGGCCGTATTCCCAGAGCACAAGAAGAGAGGAAAGTGATTTATTTATATATATTTTATATAAATAAATTTCCAATAAATCATGTCCACTCTTCCATCCTGACAATGTGTTTAATCCCACAGCTTCGACCTAACATCTTTGTTAGAATCCACTTCAAAACAACACGAGTTTAATTCTAAATTGTTACTTTCACAAGTAATTAAACTGGTTCCTATGTGCAAATCCTCAAATTTTAGCTAGTTAATATGTAGTGATTTAGCTAAGGATGGTAGCACCGTAGCACAATTTGCTTACCACATTTAACTTTTAAGCCTCTCAATCTCAACCTTAGTATGAAATATGCAAGGAAAATGTATAGGTGAGAGAAACATTGTCCGTAAAAAAAATAAATAAATATTGGTTGTAGATAATTTATTGTTATTGACCTATTTAAATATTTGTTATATAAAAGCATGGTTGTGCCTAAAAAATGAGGTTTAAAAAAGTTATATCTCCATATTATTTTAATGTTTAAGTGCTTTGGTAAACGAATACTAAGGATTTGTTTGAATACCACTTATTGCTGAAAATAGAAAATTGAAAATACTGTAGCAAAATAATTTTAAAATGTGTAAATAGTACCGTGAGACCTAATTTTAAAATTATTTTTGCTGAAAAAAGTACTTGCGAGTCTCGTGAACAGTGCACAGGATCCATAAAATTAAATTAAACGCAAACGCGCAACGCCCACTGAAAAATGCTATCCAAACTAAGTCTAAGTTGTCAAAAAGTACGGCCTACTTAATAATTAAGAATTATGGCATTGCTCAAAGAAAAAAGCATATGCATTTCTTTCTAAGCAGCAGAATTAGTGATGGTCATTTCTTTTTTAACAGTATTACTTGCGGGTCCCGTGAACAGTGCATAGGACCCACAGAAAATAAATGCAAACGCGTAACTCCCACTGAAAAATGCTATCCAAACTAAGTCTAATTTGTCAAAAAGTCCGGCCTACTTAATAATTAAGAATTAAGGCATTGCTCAAAGAAAAAAGCATATGCATTTCTTTTTAAGCAGTAGTATTAGTGATGGTCATTTTCATCAAGAATAACCTTAGGTCTATAAACACTTTGTGCACACATGATTAGATCCCTCCTCTCAAGTTCAGGGGTCCAAAACTAATCAGAATATGATACTTATTATTGGAACAAAATCATAATCTTATATCTTCCTAACAAGATCCTTGTGTAATATCCTCTTATATAAGAAATGTGTATTTGACTTCACGAAAGATTCCTCAAAGGCAGAGAATATGTCTTAAAAAAAATGGATCATTTCTTTAACCCATAATATTGTGTTGCTTTATAATCGCATTGATGGCAACGATCATGGCAATAATCATTGGCAATCTGACGAAAACTACTTTATGTATAAAATATTAAGGCATTTCTATCATAAAGAATATATAAAGCAAAAAATATGAGAGAATCACTGGTTTTTAGCCACATAAAACTTGTTTTTAGAACTTGTGCATGTGACCTGGTTCAAAGACCTACCTTTAGGTGCCAGTTTATTAAAGTATGGGATGATCAATTGATAAAGATTAGAGGACAATCTATGTTCATGAGTCCTCTGGTTGAGTATGTATATATATCTAGAAGTTGTGAAGTTTGAATAGCTTTGATATTACAAAATTAAACATGAAAAAAAGCATATCCATTGCTAGATTTGAGTCATGATGCACTCGCGGCGCACAAATTGTTTGATGCATGTATATCATTACAATCAATATTGGCATGATTAATTGTACATTTGTTCATTGGAGCTGACTTTTCCTTTGATTTAGAACCTAACTCGTTTTCTGCTTTCGAGATATGTTTGCATTATCATATGCATAAATGTTTGTTTGACTTGGTTTTCTCAACGGAGCAACGCACTTTTCAAATATCTTCCCCCCTTTCAATTCATAATCGAATTTAGAAACAGATTCAAAATGTCCTTGATGATAGAAAGAGGAAAATTAGGTAAGGCAAAAACTAGTTGTTTTCATGTGGGAATACAATGACTTGGGCCCATTAGCTTGTCAAAAAGAAATAGGAGGACTAGATAGCTAATAAGGGGCTTGCTTGGAAAGGAAACCAGCAAGTCTTCCTCTTTGGTTCTCTCTGCACTCCCACCGAGTTTTGTGTCCCAATTGCACCTTTTTTATTTTATTTTTTTTATCTAGACTTTAATCCCGACTTTACCTCTAATATTCTATAAGCATTTAACTTGTAGAGTGACAATTGCATTAAGTGTGCGTATTAGTTGTCCCAATTACACCTTAAAGATGAGGTAAATGATTATGTTAGTAAGGGTTACAAAAAATATTTACAATACATTAATTTTACAAATTGACATACATCAACTATTAAAAAGTAATTTAGATATTTAATACATATTATGTTATTGAATTAACATAAATCACATTCATTATTATGTCAATTTGTAAATATTATGCAATAAAATTGATGATAGTTTTAGCATCTTTCAATGCAACTAAAACAGGTTTTTTATTTTATATATATATATATATATATATATATATTTCACCTTTTTGAGATAGGTAGAAGGTGGAGGAGAAGATCTGCTGCATATAAGACAATATAAAATATGTGATTACCACTTAGCTAAGGTTATTACTTAAATCCAGAGTATTGTACAGTTACTCTGAACAAAATTTTAGATTTTTCTTTTTCTTTTTATTTTCTTGACAAATTTAGTCACACACAATTTGATTGGCCTCTTAAGTCCTAATCTTGGCGGCGTTCCCATATTTATGAAGGAAGGACCATTTGACCCAAGGTCCCAAAGGTTAATTATTGGCAATATTTTAAATGTTTCCAATAAACAAATTTGATTCCAAAATCCAAATGCTATAACAATAACGAGTCACTTTAAATTCAAATCTGGCATTTGCATCATTTTGGGTATGTTCTACCGTACGTCACCGTGGGTGTAAATGATGAGTAATATGCACCTATTATTAGGTTTGAAAAGTCTATATAAGAATTTCCTGAAAGATAATTTATTTAATTGAACCATTGCAGAAATCCTATGTAGTCCTACATTGGTTCAACTTTTTTTATGCTCTGAAGCATCTCTCTTTTGTGTGCATCTTCTATCACTATAAGGATTGAATTTGAAAAGCCAATTTCCAAAGTAATATCAAGAAAATCTCTCTTGAAAGAGAACAAATATAGTATAACGATAGTAATAAATTTTTTCTCACTGTTGTTCAATAGATAACTTGTTCCCCACCTCCCCTTTCCTAGCAAAAAAATAAAAAGATAATCTTCTCTATAGTATTGTCACTATATCCCAATACCATTTAGACTTGTTAAAAAAAAAAGTAGTGTGGTTAAATCATCCCACTTGATATATAGCCACAAAGAAATTGAAACGAAATATAGCCCCCACTGAGAGTTTCATCTGTAATCCAGTAGCACATAAAAGTACTCTTAATTGGTGATAAGAACAACAGTGACCTTGGGCCCAATAGCATGCAAAGACAATAATTGACAATCATGGATTTACTTTTATTTCACAATTACAAGATGAAGGGAAAAAAAAAAAAGTAAAAAAAATTTGTCATCCTTGAAACATAGTCTATATTTTGTTTTCTAATTTAAAATTTATAGATCTCCATATTTGAAAATATTCCCTTATTTTTTCATTCTGTCCACTTTTATTAAGTTTTTTTGTTAGAGTATTTAATGGAATATATATATATATATATATAATAGACTAAAATGCAAAACTGCCCCTCTATTTTTCTTCAGATTTCATTTCAGTCCTCTAACTTTATGTTTGTTCATTTTAGTTTTCTAAGTTTCAGATTTATTCAATTAAGAAATTTCCGTTAACTTTTGTTAAAATTTTTTGAAAAAAAAAAATCTGGAAAATATTTTTCAATCATTAATTGAATTTTTTTAATTTAAAAAAATTTGAAGAAAAATTTAAATTTTGAAAATTAACCACAACATATAACAATAGTTGATGAAAAAGCCTTAATTGAATAAACTTGAAAATTAGAGGACTGAAATGAACAAACGCAAAGTTAAAGAACTGAAATAAAATCTAAAGAAACTTAGAGGGTTAGTTTTGCATTTTATCCTATATAATATCATCAAGATTCTTTTTTTTTTTTTTTTTCCTTCCATCATACACATGGACAAAATTTAATGGAAGAAAATAGAAAATAGAAAAAAAAATATTAAATATTGTAAATTTTCAAAGAGAAATAGAATTGTTTTGTAAAAAAAAAAAAGGCAAATAGATTTTTTTTTTTTTAATATTTAAAGACATATATTGACATTGTTTATATTTCATGAATGAAAAAGAAAATTAGTAGTAAAATATTCAAGAGACTTATTAGGATTGCTCAACCGTACTTAATCTGGCCAAAACCATCCAACCTAAATCGACTCAATTTTGCATAATAACTTTTGAGTGGAGTTCTAATATACCTTTGTGTTAGAATCAATTTCCCTTTCCTTTAAGTGTGTGTGTGTGTTTGTTTCTCAAAAAAATTTGGGTGAAATTTCAAAAAGTAATGGATTTTAATAAATAAAACCAACTGGATTTGGGTCAAAATGTCGGGTTTTTATACAAATTCATGGGTAGAACTTACCCTAAAAAATTAGCTTGTGAGAAGAGGGTGTCCAAGAGCTTATATACACATAATTAAACTTGCATTTAAGCCATATGGATACTCAAATCGTAACATATATACCATCATGCTCCATAGTCAATGGCATTGACTTGAAGGTGGCCATTTCTCTTTTTTTGGTGGCTCCACTCAACTATTAGTTATTCAAGAACTTAGAAAAACATTTTAATCTAGACTCTAGGTCGCCCTTTCTAAGATTCGACCATAAAACCACAACACATTTTAATTTGGGTCGATTTGAGTCAAATATCGGGTTTTTTATGCAAACCTATGGGTAGAACTTACCCTAGAAAACCAACTTGTGAGAGGAGGCTGCTCAAAATCTTATATACACATGGTTAAGTTTGGATTTAAACAATGTGAGATACTTGAATCGTAACATATATACCACCACGCCTTACAATTGACATCCCTGACAGCTTACTCAAAGCATTTTAATCTAGCCTTTCTATCACCCTCTTAAAGATTCGACCACAAAACTGAAACTCATTTAGGTTACGTTTGGAATAGCTTATATTGGGCAGCTTCTCCTACTATTTAGCTTATTTTGGCTACTATTTAGCTTATTTTTGCTACTATTTATAGGTTTCATTGCACTTTTTGGTACTAATCATGAGTTTCATTGTACTATTTCATCTCACTTTTAACTTTATTTACAGTATTTTCAGCAAAAAATTTTCAGTTTCAGCTAAATAAGTTGTTCCCAAACAGACCCTAAAGATATAACAAAAATTTACAACAATTTTGCACCCCCAATTTACCTAGCACTTCACACATATGGGCCACTGAAAAAAAAAAAAATTTCAGATTTTTTTTTTTCTTGGATAGGAAAATTTCAGATTGAACGAACCTAAGTGTAAGATGATAGAAAAATCAATACTATTATAAAATTATTGTGAATTTTTATTTTAATCCAAACTTTATAAAAGTATGACATATATAAAGTCGTCATGAAATTTTTTTTGGGTAATGTAAATTGTTTTTATTAATACCAACTACCACATCAACTGTACTATATTTGTTGAAGGATATAAAAGCTCCAATTATATACACGCCGTGCAATGAGTTGTGTTGTGTCAGTGTAACTATTCTATACTGCTTACTTTAAATATTGGGAGGGAGTGTACTAGTGTAAAGTCCATGAACATCAAAAACATCCAACCTAAAAGAACAAATCCAAAGTCCCTTCTCACTGGATTTATTTAAACCACACGAGGGTCTTAAAGCATTTCATTGTGGGGGCATCAAATAGGACCATCGATCCTGTGTTGACCTGTTGTGTTTGTCCTTTGTAATAACACTTCTGCCTGCCTTGTTTACCTGCTCTTTGCTTCTTCTCCACGTTTGTACAGAGAAGAAGGTTGATGGGTTTGATAGATTCTGAATTATAGGCAGTAACCATGGCAACACTCAGAGAAAAAGCCCCACAATATATTCAGAAAGCCATGCTTCTTTGCTCTGAAACCAAACAGTAAAGTAAATTTTTTTTTTTTTTTGGAAAGGCAGTAAAGTAAATATCGCTCTTTATATTTTTAGGGAAAAGTATGTGGACATGACTTTGTGAAAGTTTGAGAGTTACATACTTACATGTTATTAAATTGTGGCGAATAGTATGATAAAGTGTGTGGCTGTAAAAAAAAAAAAAAAAGTATTTTTATATAGCTAAAATTAAGGAAGTTGCAATATTTGTTTTTGGAAGATATGGTTGGGAAAAGGAGATCAGATGATTAGATTTGATGCACCAAAATTTCCAAGAAAGAATAAGGGGAGGCTTTTTTGTGATCTCGAGGAAGTAGGGTGAGAGAGAGAGAGAGAGAGAGAGAGAGAGGTGATGAATTGAAGGACAATAGTGGATGTGACTCCCACTGGGAACTTCTGGCAGACCCAGATCCAGAGAGCCATCCTTGTGAGAGAGAGAGAGAGAGAGAGAGAGGATTGAGAACAGTTTTAGCTTTACTGGATTTTATTATGTGTGTAACAGTGTTTGTGCATTTGTGTGTGTCTAAGAGAAAGAGAGAGAGAGACTGACAAAAGTGAAGGAAGAAACAGAAGCTAGACTTTGGCCTGTGTTTTATGATGATGATAGCTTTTTACCGCAACAGATTGTGAGTTTGTAAGGATAAAATGAATCTAAGAGAGAGATAGAGAGAGAGGATGAAATGAAAAGAATTAGACAGTCGAAGAATTTAAGGATAAAACACACACCCCCCCCCCCCCCCCTCTCTCTCTCTCTCTCTCTCTCTCTCAAACTCAGTCTAATCATATACTTCTCTTTAGCTTAAAGCTTTTAATGATAGAATGACGGCTTTGAAGGTTTGGATGCAACCCTTTTTCTGGGAGTAAAGAGAGAATATGCTACTGACCTTGACAGACTATTTTTTTAGTTTTAATATTAAACCCTAACCCTATTTATCAGGAAAAAGAAACCCTAACACTGGTTTTTCCCTTGTTATTTGTTGAGTGTTTGGTGTTTCTAACTAGTTCTAATTCATATTTTAGAAAGGTATGCAGTTAAAAAGCTTAGGAAAAGGTAATACACGCTTTTATTGAGCTCCACAATATCTTAAGTAACACATGCATGCATTAGAGTACTCAACATTACAGGTAAAGTATATAGACACATAAGAGTGTGTGTCACAGAGAGAGAGAGTTTTATAGTAGAGTAACTTTTTGTCTAAGGTTTCACTGTTTTGTGTGGAGAGTGTTGGAGGATGATATTAGTGAAGGGGGTGAAGAAGGAAAAGCTGAAAACCCAAATGGCAGAATCAACTTTATTGATCGGAACCAATGAGGGCAGGAACGTAACTGTGTGACTCACTGTTTTGGATATTTGCGTCTATGAAAACAAGAGGTGGAGCTGAGTTTCACAAAAAGAACTATATAACTTTCAGGAAAAACAGATTCAATCTCTATGAGTGCTACAAGATAAAAATAATAACAACAATTCAAAGAATTTTGAATTCAAGCAAAGTTCAAAGATACACTGCAATTCATACCATCTTTTTTTAATTTTTAATGACCAGTAACAGTAGATGTTTTTATTGAAAAATAGATATATAAAAAAAATTTTGAAAAAGAAAACTTTATAGAGGACCAATGGTAGGTTTTCTACTCTGAAAATATTAGTGATTTGCCATCATAATTATTCTTTTAAGAAGAAAATTACAGCGATAAATGAATCAATATAAAGTATATGGTCAAGTAAGTGCAACTTGGACTTGAATTGACAACATAACAGTGGTCCTCAAGAACAAAGTAGAAACAAAGGTGAGAATATATAGGGTAAAAGAGGACTATGCCATAGACTTAGGCTAGAGAATCCTCTTTTAAGATCAACTAAAATATATGTTATATGTCATTTTATTATTAAACATAAACAGTTATGGCAAAATAACATGTTCACTTGGCATGCGCATGCCTTGAGTTGAACTTATAATGACACAATAAGAGATCTAATTCATAGCCACACTGTCTCTATGTTCTACAGTCTTATTTAGGTTCCAAATCCCACACTGGAACACCCATAAAGCTAGGGTGCTTAATACTTAAGTTCTTGGTCTTATAGCCCACCAAATAAATTACTAGGAAAATATATATAAGAAATACTTAAGTGATCTAGCTAGGAGAGTACTTACTCCATGTGCCGCTAGCTAGAAAACCAAACTAAATATATATAACACCATACCTAGAGGGTACTTCTTCAGGTCATCATGCCTCTAAAGAGAGAAAACCCTAAAGGGGAATTCCCCATTTGTGAGTCTTAACTCTTAGTTCACATATGTCCCTCTCCTCCTCCTTCATTCATATCCCCAGAAGGGTTATCATTCCATGGAAGAGGATAAGAAAGAGGGAAAGAAGGTGTTTGATAAAATGTTCCTCCTGCTTCATTACCAATTCTTCTACTAAACTCAACTGGCCTTGCTCCTCGAGGAGGCATTGGTTGAACTGGGTTATTGACAATCCCATGTGGTGGTGGTGGAGGCAAGGATGTTGGAATGTCATTGCAAGCAAAGCGTATTAAATCAGCATTAGCTGAATCAAGTTCCTTTTGGAGCCTTTGGACTTGTCTCTGAAGAAATGAGATAGCACCAACACAGCCATAAACTGGGTCCCTTATTCTTGCCTCAGCCTCATAGGCAAGAGAGTTCACTGCATCCTCTCTTTGGTGAGGGAGAAGCTCATTGAGGAGCTTAGTCACATTGCTTGCACCAAAGATCTTGTGGACATTGGCAAATTTTTGGGGCTCCTCTGGTGGGAAATAAGGTGCAAAGATGCAACCTGGCATGCATTTTCTCCTCAAGAACTTGCAGGCAGCACAGGGAGAATTGTAGGAGCTGGATGAAGCCATTTTCAACTGCACCAAGATAATTAAACTAAACCCATTAAGAATTTTTTTGTGAGTTTTCTTTTTGTCACTTTAGATTAATAGATTCCTTTATTTATTTATTTTTAAATTAAAAAATAATATTAATCTTTCCCTGTGAGTGATTGGTTTTTTATTAGATTTCAAGTAGAATTCAATGGAAACTCTTGTTTTTTTCCCCTTCTATTCTTTCTGTTACATTAATAATTTTACTTATTGGAGTCAAACAACTTCTGTTCTAGGGTTATCCAGGATAATTTTAATTAGTGAGGAAAATTTAGCAAAACAACTTGGAATTTTTACATGCTTTCTATAGTTGGACCACAACAGCTATTAGTCACAAAAACCTATAAATTTAACAATAATTTGATGAAATTACTAAGAAACCACCACTCTCTCTCTCTCTCTCTCTCTCACACACACACACACACACACAGATATTAAGAGACATGCACTCCTGCTTGGATCAGTAAATTATCTCTCACTTCCTGATCACTCTGATAAAATCTTTCTTCCTTTATCTCTTTCAATTTTAAAGAATTTTAACTATAATTAACACTCTACACACAACCATATTTCCCGGGCCTTCTACTTGGTTCCTTAATTTTTGGTTTCCAATTGTCTTTTCTTTTAAGTCTCTCGCTCTAAATTTGGAAGAACTCAGTAGCATGTGCAACTATATTTAGAAAGTAACAATATCCCTTAGAAAATTTCTTGAATATACATAGGATCTGAGTGGTGCAACTTAGTAGAATTTTGCTCACACAACTTAGCTTTAATAAGGTATATGAAGTATGAACATAGCAAAGCCCTAAACAGAGGGATCTAGTATCTCTTTAGACTTTAGCTTACCCAAAAAATAAAAACAGGAATAGAATTAGTAGCACAGAAAAGGAATAAAGAAGCTACATATGTTTACCTGTTTGTGATCTAAGTGATCCTTTGATCAAATGAATAAAAAGGGAAGTACCTTTTCCCTTGCAAGAGCTATTTCAAGAGCTGTTCTTTGTCCTTCCAAGATAAAAGTAACCTTAACAAACCAAAGATGTGAGCATTACAGATTTGTTAAGTTTAGCCCTCAATGGGAAAACCCTAATTGGAAGGAGGCAGAGAGAGAGAGAGAGAGAGAGAGAGAGAGAGAGCTGCAAATTCAGTGACAAAAAGTAATGGGGGATGAGGAGCAAGGCAAAGAGTATTTAGTGGATGGAGAAGGGAATGGAGGCAAAAGACAAAGGTAATAAATGGAAGGTACACTAAAAAAGAATAATGACTATGACTTGCATCTAATAATAATATCAGAGAGTGGGGATGTCTCCCATTCTCATTTCCTTCCCATTCTCATGCATTGACACAGCAGGTAGTTTTTAACTTTAAGAAATATAAAACTGATTAACCATAAACTAATAGCTTTAATCAAAATAGGACTTTTTGTTGCAATATGCACTTGTATTACAAAATGAAAAAAGAAATAGTATAATACCTTACGTATATGATTAAATACAAGTAGAAAGGACTAACCAATAATTGTGTGACTTAATATTTTAGTTGCATGTCTTTAAGAAAGCAAGATCTTTTGTCCACTATTTTACTTTCACTATATGTAATTCATGTACATATTTTAAGTCAATTTTATATAATGTGATAGCAGATACATTTTTAAATTTGTAATTTTTTAATCTAACCCAAAAAATAAATTTATTTTAAATTGAGATGATCCTTTTCTGGTTCAAATTCCTATCGAAAATAGGACCGATAAAAACATAAAGAAAGGAGTGGCTAATGGGTATAGAAATAGCACAATCATGTTAACTACATCATAGAAATTTACATAATCATTCATGAAAGTCAAATTAGGATCGTTTGATCGTTTCATTAATACATGGAAATAATGCACAGCCCAAATTTATGTATTGTTGCTCAAAATCATAGTAGCATATCATTGGCAAATAATCTCAAGACCCATTCTCAAAACGTTTTTATGTAAAGCATTAGTGAGATCTTTGCAAGCCATATAAGTTAATACTACCCCTTCAATCTTAACAGTTAGAGATTAATCGCTATCAGCAGTGTCCATGAATTGCTCATAATTCTAAATTAAGGAACCATCTATTACACTTACTGGTTCATGCATGAAAGAAAAAAAATTCAACTAATATGATTTAAAACCAACCTCATTAAGGAACTTTTATTAGAAAATCATTTAAAAGTTCTTAAAACCATACTCATTTTCATGTAAACAAATTATTATAGAAATTAAGGTGGATTAATACATGAACTGTTAAGAAAAGTCACTTAAAGGTGACATGATAAAGATCCTGGGGGTTCAAATTTTGATAAGCAAAAAAAAAGTCTAGACAAGAATGAAAAGGGTGATACCCCTCACACCACAGGAATCTAGCGGGAATACAATTTTCTCAACCATATGGAAATCATTTTAACATAAGTTGAAACCCTAACATTCTGCAATTATATATCTTTTTCCTTTAAAAAAGCTAAAAGCAAGCCTTGACTACCAACAAAACCAAAAGCTCAAAAAAGAAATAATGGTAGACCAATGCACCCTAAAGGAGATAGAGCGGGAAGAGAGACAGACATGAATGAAATCTCAAAAAGATGGACATGTTGCTTTTTCTGAAGTTGTTTCTTATGAGACATGAACATGAACATGTGGCAGATTTTTACTAGCTAGAATGACAAGAAATTTTCATAAATAGGAGACACTTAATGCTAATGGCGGGGTTTTTCTTGTACTTCTTTCAATGATGGTTGAGAAATGAAGGATAACAAGCATTGATTGAGCAAAGCAACTCCTTCAACTTTTAGACAAAAAAAAAAAAGATTTTGAAATCAAGTAGGAACCATCAATTCCAAAAACTTGAAAAAAAGTGAGTGAACAACACACTAATTAACAAGTACAAAATCGATTAACAATTTTGACTAATCTTATAATTAATTAATCACGTGTTCAATATTAATGCATGTGTGTGTGTGTTTTTGTTTTTTTTTTTTGTTTTATATTAATAGCTTTTGTTACATATACTTTAATTACCCTATTCTTTTTTTTTTTTACAAGTTCGAAAATCTGTTATGAAGCAGAATGATTCAATTGTTTAGCCTGGCACTTCATAGATCTCATTCTCAATTTGATTGTGGGGTTTCTTTTACACCTACTCCTATCAAAATCAAGTTAAAAAGTTAAAACCTTAATAGCAAGAATGTTTGATTTGAAATAAGAGGACATAAAGTTTTTAAAGGTGATTATTACTAGCTAGACTCAAAATATGTCCTTTTCAAACAAGGGTGATTTGTTAAGTATTCTTTTTTCCCCTCCCAATATTCTTATTATTTGTTTGTGTGTGTGGGGGGCTATAGAGCTTACTTACTTGTATGCCGAAACTGGACAAAAATACAATTTTATCTCTAGTGTAAAATTTGATGAACATAAAAACAAGCATTCTTTCTAGTGTATTATTTTTTTCCTTAATTAATTTGACAAATAAACAGGATCATTATAAGTGTTCTATAATGACACGTACTGCCTCCCACAAACAAAAAAATTGATAATTAAGACTCGCATAATGGGGTATATTACAGGAGCAAAACACACCATATTTGACCTAAATAATCCACTAATGAAAATTGATAACAATGACGAGAGACATTTCCTTACGTGTTGTTCTATACAACACCACCCATTCATGAAATATCACAAACCCTCCTAACAGTTGCAACTTTTACCATAGGCTGTAATTAAGTATCTGTTCACCAAGGGTCACAAAATTTTACATTGTTATGATTTGAAACTAATGGAAGCAAATTCATACAAATAATAATATAAAACAATCATACAAGACAATATTTTTTAACGTGATTTGACCAATTCTAAGCCTACGTTCACAGGCAACACTACCCAAAATCCACAGTCAATATAAATTAGATCCACTTTCAATCAAATCACACAATCCAAATTCACAAACTCACATAAGCATAAACAAAAACTCCCACATACACAAACTAACTCACAAACCTCACACACACAAACTCACAATCCCAAAACCCCAATACATCCAATAACTCTCTCAAACAACAATAGACCCACTCAAAATACTCTTCTAAAAAACTTACTTTATGTTTTTAATTGTAAGAATCTTCTCCTCTCCCCATGTGTGAGAGAACCCTTGGGCAAAAATAGAACTTTTTGCAACAATACTTATTTATAAGGTTACAATTTTATTTCTTAATGGACTAAGAATGCCCAATTACTTCTTTAAGAATTAGGTTTAGTCTAGCTCAAAAGTTTTAGTCATTAGGTTTAGTCTAGCTCAATAGTTTTAAGAGTAACTAAAATAAGTAAGACATTAAAAATATGTTCATAACTAAGTGTGCATTTGGCATCAATTAAAAAGCCAGCTTATTTTACTATTCAGCTTATTTTTGTTATTATTTATTGACCCTACTGCACTTTTTGGTACTATTCATAGGTTTCACTATACTATTTCAGCTAACTTTTACCTTTATTTATATTACTTTCAACGAAAAAATTTCAATTTCAATAAAATAAGCGAATTCCAAACCTACCTTAAATGAGATATTTACTAATACATGGTTTGCAAGGTTCGTATCAATGGTGTATCCAACTTTGTCGTGATGGAGGTGACAACATGATTGTGACATGTACATGGCAATGTAATTTATAGTCTAACAAAGGTTAAGGTAGTGTCATTGATCACTGTATTGGTCTAGGTTATGATGGCAGTTAGTTGCGGTAAATAATTTGGTTAAAAGTTAAATCTCACCGCTTTATGAAAAAAAATTCTAAAGAACATATATATTGGTGAATCTTCATAATTAGTGAATCTTAAGCCCTACTAAAAGAAGAAAATCTTATTGCTTGCTGACTTATTGTTGGTAAAATGAACTCTGTTGTAAAAGTGGGTAGTTTTATATTATATATACTAAAAAAAAAACTGTACAGAAAAGATTCTTTAAGGCAGGTTTGGCAAAGAATTCATTAGTGAAACAAGAAATCAGTGGGTTTTTGCTTTCATTTAAAGCAATGGCTATCAATTACGGGATGGCTTAGGAAGGATTTGCAATTAATACACAATTGTGCCCACAAGAAAATATATTACTTTAATATTGTTGCCTTCTAATTAAAAATATAATCAAAAGCAACCATCTAGGGACCCAATAGGGCTCACAATCTGACATGGGGTAGCTCAAGTACGGTTGGAATATATATAACTATAGTTGCTCTGAATTATACCGAATAAAAACACTCGCAACAGTGCTAAATTTAAAAAAAAAAAAAAAAAATGTGTCCCACTAATTAAACTCAAAATTCATTTATATCAGTTCATGTAAAATTGTGTAAAAATACATGGTTACTATATATAATAAAAGTATAAATTTACACTTATATTTTTTTATATATTTTAAATAAGAAAGATCTATAAAAATTTACACACAAACATTATCTATTCTGCATTTAGTTTTTTATTCCTTTTTTTTATGTATTTCGAGGATGAAGGAAAAGAATAGATACTAATTGTTGTGTATAAAGAAAGAAAAACAATTTAAAAAATTAAGAAAATATGATATTTTAATGAAATATAGTGTAAAATAGAAAATTTGATGTGGGATGTTTTGAAAAGTGAGTATGTAAAAAAATAATAATAAAAAAGGTAGCTCTTAGGGTCTGTTTGGGATCCGCTTATTTTGCTGAAACTAAAAACTTTTTGCTGAAAGTACTGTAGATAAAAGTAAATGTTAGTTGAAATAGTACAGTGGGACCCATAAATAGTATCAAAAAGTGCAGTGGGACTATAAATAGTAACAAAAATAAGCTGAATAGTAAAATAAGTTGGCAAAAAATAAGCTAGCCAAACAGAAACTTAGCCTCTGTTTGGATTGCGTTTTGAAGTTTTCGTTTGTGCATTTGTTGAAAAAATTGGGTCTCACACAACAATATATATGAACCCACAAAAATCATCCAAACACAAATTTCAATATAAATTTGGGTCTCATAGCACTATTTATATATTTAAAAATTATTTTGTTACAGTATTTTCAGTTTTCAACAAATAAATGGTATCCAAACACATCATTAGTTTGCATTTGGCATGGCTTAAAAAGCCAGTTTTTTTTATTATTCAGTTTATTTTTGCTACTATTCATGGGTTCCATTATACTTTTTAATACTATTCATGGGTCCCATTATACTTTTTAGTACTATTCATGGGTTTCATTATACTATTTCAGTTACCTTTTAGTTTTATTTACAGTACTTTCAACAAAAAAATTTCAGTTTCATCTAAATAGGTTGTTCCCAAATAAACACTTAATTTTTATACTAAAATAGATTTAAATTTTTGTAGGTGCTGAAATGAATTCTTTATATACATGTATCAATTAGGAATTATGAAATTAACCAAAAATTTAAAATAAAATAAAATAAGAAAGAAAGAAGAAGAAGAAGGGGCCTCCTACTGATACATTACAATGCATATTTAGTGGTGGAGTAGAGTAGACTACTCTAGGCTCTAGCTAGCTAGAATTGTCAGTGGGACCTTCACAATAGGAGAGAGGTTGCCCTGCCCTACCATTGTTGTTGTTAGTCCTTATTGCTCCGACCATTCTTTGTTGCTCCTGTCCTCTACTCTTAGACTATTCCCCCCTTCACCCCGAGGATAAGGGTTTCTGTGGCCAGTGGAAGAAACAGCGATGAGACTGAAAATATGTCTCAGCTTATTCAATTTTTTTTTTTGTGTCTTTATATATTTTTCGTTTTGAATTTCAATAATTGATTCTTTTTACATGGGAAAACAGCATTAACTTTGTTCACATATGGTCTTAGACAACTTCAATATTAATTTAGAGTTTAGCAAGTTGCACTTTTAACACCTAAAGAGCATGTTTCAGCAAAAAAAAAAACACCTAAAGAGCATGTTTAGGTGAATGAGGTTTTTATCTTAAAAGGTCTACATCTACAACTATACTTTCTATAGCAATACCAAACGAAGACAAATTTGATGCCATTAACATTTGTATGACACAAAATGCATAGTTATTTATTTATTTGACAATTTGACAGTTAAAATGAGGGAGGGGAGATCTGAATTCTAGATATCTTCACTCGAATATCAAAAAGTGCCAATTAAAGAACAAAATTTTTGACTCTTTAAAATTGTTAATGATATAATATAGTAGTGTAAGCTGCCAAAAAATATATATATATAGTAGTGTAATGATATAGTATAGTTGTATACTTAAAAAGACAAACTATGATGAATGTTAATGGAATGAACCTAAAGTTTTTATATATTAAAAAAAAAAAAAAAAAAAGTGACTTATGAGTTATGACTATATGTTGCCAAACCAAATTCAACCATGATAAAGATGAGTGCTATTATTACTGCCAATTTTATTATATAAATCTTAAAACTCATTTTTAACTTTTTAAACACAAAATATTAAAATTTACTTAAATAAGAAAATACATTAAAATGGGCCTCAATATTATTGATCTCTCCTATAAGGAAAACCTGGGTGCTCTATAATGATTGTTTTTTATATCATCAAAGCTTGATACTAATTGGTTTTTGGTGTAATAGAGTTTGAACCGTAGATCTCTTATTCGATAATAAGAGATTTTACCAATTAAGCTAATTATAATCCACATTTAAAAAAAAAAAACCGTAGTAAAATTGATCATAGTTTTAACATTTTTCTATCATAAATAGATAATTACAAAAATAGTTTTATATGAGTCGTGTGGAATTATATTTTGAAATCAAATGCTTTCAATCTTGCCTGTAATATATGTCTACAGGATTGATCAATCCATAACTTCAACCTAATTAATTTCATCAAGATAATTAGCAATCATGATTG
The DNA here is from genome assembly GCA_023621385.1 of Quercus gilva. Lineage (NCBI taxonomy): Eukaryota > Viridiplantae > Streptophyta > Magnoliopsida > Fagales > Fagaceae > Quercus > Quercus gilva. Next base: position 8,673,753 of record CM042482.1, on the reverse strand, counting down.
TCCAATTTATGGAGGTCAAATGACATCTTTTGGTGTTTCTTATGAACAGGGGCGGCCCAACATAATTTGAGGCCTAAGGCGAAAAATTTATGTGGGGCCTTTAATATGAAAATATTAATTAAACAAAATTATTTAATATTAATCAAATTAAGGTTAATTTGATACATTAAATACATAAATAATATCAACTAGACTAATGTTAATTTCATATAGAGAATTGAATATTATAGTTGAACCTATAAATATTAATAAAAAGAAATAAAAATATATTACGATTGAAAAAGATACTTTATTTTGGATATAAGACGATGCATAATTAAATAAAAGTTGTAATCTAATTTTTAATTTTATATTTTGATTTTAAGAGAGAGAGATAGATATTATTTGGTGTGTGGCTTTGTAGGATATTATTTTACAAAAATCAAAGTCTCAAACTATTAGGAGAGATTAATCTATAACTGATGATTTAACACATTTGCAACATTTTTTTGAAATATTTTAGGGTTTCAATTGAGTTAAGGTTCTATTGGTCTTGTACTTTAAGAGTTTTAATAGAAATGAAAAAGAAAAATGCGCTAATTAAAAGCACTATAAAACGTTCAAAATATAATGTGATATTGTCTCTCATTGATGAACTTCATCAATTTAACTAATGAATGTTTATATCACTTTTTTGTAATTAATAACATGGCAATTTGTAAACCAATAGTAAAATTTGTAGTATCCTTAACATCACTAATAAAAAAATATACAACCTTTAGAAAAATATATATATATATATAATTAATTAATTTTATAAAAATTTGAGTCTTTAACTATGGAAAATTGAGCTTTTTTTCTTAAGGAAAATTTTGTTTTTTGGTGGGACCTTAGGCCTAGGCCTAACTTGCCTAGGCCTTGAGCCGGCACTGCTTATGAAGGCATCGAGAGTTTGAAACTTTGAATCCCCCCTATCCAACTTAACATATAAGAGTGCGAGCATCGTCAAAAAGAAAAACTTGTTAGAGTATAGAATAATATAAACAAATACTTTACACAAACTATTTTTATATATGACATCTCTAGCTAATTGGGTGCATAAGCAAAGAATATATTCATGCAAAAACTCTATTCAAAATTAAGAGTAGATAATGCAATCATATTAGCATTATCTCAGTCTGCTAATCATGGCATTACTGTTTAGTTCTATTTTAGGGTTATGAACAAGAAAAGCAAACATACCCAGACTCACCGACTGGATGACGGTCTCTGATCACGGTCAACAACATAGGATACAGCCGTAGAAGTTTTATAATAGCTACTTTGTTTTTTCCTTTTCTTTTCTATTCAATTTGGTACTTTCTTTTTCTTCAACTTCTTTTGTTTAGGAAAAAGTAATACCGAAGAGACTGCCATTTTGGCACGCCTGAACGGTTTTCCAAACACATCCATGTGGTTCATGTGGTCACTTAAAAGGGTATTATAGATAAGACTAATTAAAAGATTACAAGATAAACTAAATTAATTTAGAATAAAATTAATTGGCCCAAATGATTGGAATGCTGATGCACACTAGGTTTTGTTATCATTAGATGGGGTATATTAAATTATATTGAAATGTTGCGTATGATATATATCTTTGTATCTTCTAGATGTGTGGTACATATATATATTGCATATCATATGGAACTTATATATATAAGTATAAAAAAGAAATAAAAAAGTGAGACAAGGACATTGACACACACTCAAATACACATCAACATCCAACAACTTTACATGATCATATGATTTTGACATTTCTGTTTCTTATTATTATTATTATTTTTTGTTTTCTCATTTTGAGTTTGAGGACTGTCAGACTTGTCTGACAGGAACTAGGATCCAAAGAATGTTGTGATTAATGCAAGCTAAGATAGGATAAACTGATCGAGCTGGGGTTGAGGGTCCATTCTTGTACTGAGGTTGAGTTTTCATCCTAAAGGGTTAAGGCAAGGTGTTTTAGACCAGTGGTGGAGCCAGAATTTTAGTCGAGAGGGGGCAAGATTAAAAAAATATTAAAAGGACATTAAGTATTTTATTTTTAATAATTATGTGTTACTTATGGGGACCACTAATTGAATTGCTATAAAAAAAATGGGATAAGAAAGATTTTCACAATATTTTCAAAACAAATTATAAGTGATAAGTTGTTACTGGTTCAAATTTCAACCCACTACTGAAATTATTATTTTTTGCTAACCAATAACAACCTATTAATTAAGATGATTTGTTATGAAAATGTTGTAGACATAGAATTTCTCAAAGTTAAAGCGACTATAAATTCTACTATAAAAAACTCACAAACTAATGTGACAAGAATATATGACGCTTAAACAATATAATGAATAAATGTTTGAATGAATTTTTTTATAATTGATAACATGTCAATTTGTAAAATTTGTAATATTCATAGCATTGAACCACAAGAAAAGTGTTGTGAATAGTAAACTGTAAACTGAAAATAATGATTAAGAAAAAAGGGAACAATGAAATGGGTGAAGATGTACGTAGTGAGATAAAACTAATAAAAATAGTAAATTTTGTAAAAAAGTGATATGATTTGGTATGTGGGAGAAGATTTTTTTTTTTTTTCCTACTTTCTTAGTGTTAAGGGTTTGTACATATATTAAAGTGAGTGTCTTTTTTTTTGTCAGGGTCAAGTACCAAAAAATAGTTCATAACATACCTGCTTCAAAGATTTTTTTTCAAGGAGTCAAGGGGGCAATTGCCTCCCTCCCCCCCTTCAACCCCCTGGCTTTGCCCCTGTTTCAAACTATAAACAAAATTTTTTTTTTTTTGGTTGAGAAATGACTGAACATTGCTTTAGTATAGATCTCCTAAGGTTTAAAAAAGTAACAATTCTTATTTATTTATTATTATTTTTTTTTTATGGCCAAAATGGGTGAGCGGGGGCAACCATTGTGGTGGACCCCATGGGCGTGACTATTGGGGCACTCACCTACCATGAAATATTGGATTGAGTGATAATTACTACTGTTTGGGGTGACAATAGACTTTACCCTAATTCTAGGAGAAGGCTAGTACCCTTGAGCTAGCTGCAGGAGGGAATTCCCACATTCCACTCATTGGGGTTCGAACATGGGACCTCATGCATCACTGCACTCTTGCGTTCGCGCCAAGACCACTAGACCACCCTTCTTAGTGAAAAAAAAAAAAAAAAAAAAAAAAAGCAACAAATTAAACTTCATGGTTTCAAGAAAACAATTTAAACACTTAGTTTATATTAAATCCCAAACATAATACAATTCCACTTAAATTGGTCAAGGTTTAATTTATTACTTTTTGAAAACATCGAATTTAATTTGTTATTTTTAGAATTCTAAATTTATCACTTTTGAAATCATATAATTTGTCAAGAATTTTGTAACTCAACTAGCACTTTCTTGTGTTTTCAACAAAAACGTTCAAAATTCAAATTTTTACTCTCTTATTATAACTATCGAATTCATAAATAAATTAAAAAAATCATATAATTTAATTTTTGTTACATCTTTAAACTACTTGGTTTAAAATTTACTTTTTTTCTAACTATTTTTTCCCATAAGAGGGACGGGTTCGGATTTGAGAAGACATATGGTTTTGCAGAAGTTGCAATTTTGGGCCATTAAGATTAACTATACTTGCACGCTTAAAATGGTTTACTTAATTTGGCAAAGATTCGAGTCCAAAAATAAAATTTCATTGGCAAAGATTAGAGAACCCCTAGATTAGTAAAACTGCCAAAGCCAAACAGTCAAAGGTCGCTTTCTAGGCTGACGAGGTGAAAACCATGAAATTCTTTTCCCTACTCAACGAGATTCTGATTCTCATTCCAAGAGGGACCTCATATATCAGACCTATATTCGCCACAACTCAGGCCTTTTCATGATACCATTTAAGAAGGGAAAAAAAAAAAAGTAATACGCAATTGGTCACGCTTTTCTCTCTTTATTTTATTACAAAAACCACAGTACATCTGTACTTGTACTTGTTTTTTCTATTTGGAAAAAAGAAAAAGAAAAAAGGAACATCAACTCCCAAAATTTTTTACAAAAATGACCAACCTCCATATGGGGCTTCAACAATATGTGTTAATTTGGGCTCTAACCCAAAAAAAAAAAAAAAAAAACCTTGTTAGCTAAGCCCAAGGATTACCCATTTTCAAACTTCCAATTTTGGACAATGAGACTGGTGGCATTTTTTTTTTCTCTTGTTGTACCAACTTTGTAAAACATTGCTTAGACAATCAGGTACAAAGTAAAGTTCAGAAATCACCATCATGGCATTGTGGCTTGAGCCATTCAAGTACTGGTAAACACATAATAATACATAGACACAAAGACATGCAAAATGCAATTTCATGAATTGAAAGACAACTTGAATATACAAGCATACTATAGCCAATGTACTTTTTTTTTTCCCCAGAGGTATGAGTTATACTTGTACAAAATGAAATGTATTTATCAAAAAGATAGCACTATTAAAGCTGTCAGCATGTGGTACAAGTGATAGTAACTCAAGTAAAAATGATTAAAAGAACAACAACAGTTTCAAAGGGCACCTGGCTGATTTATCAAAAAATATTCATACAAAAGTTGAACCTGGCTGTGGGTATTTACATGAAACCTTTAGGCCAGGGGTTAAAAGAATTTGGTACTTTAGCTGCAAGTTATAGTGCTATGCTGATCTCTATTTTACTCAATATATTTTGATTGAGTTACTTATTTCCAGTAGCTTGTTTGCATAGTATTTATCAAAATATATAGTTTTTTTTTTTTTTTTTTTGTAACTTTTATGTTAAATGTGTAACAAAAAGCTAAAAGTTTGATTATTTAAAAAAAAAAATAAAATAAAAAATAACTGGGACAAAAAGCCTTAATCTTTTAAGCAAAATCACAACACATCCTAGTAGAACAGTAAAATATCAACCTTTTTGAGTCTTCTGGAATAACCCTTTCTGTCTATATCCAGACATATTATCTGCTTCATAATGAAGCTTTCAAATATGGAGTCTATCACAAACAAACATAGGATAGGAAGAACAGACTCCTTAAAATAGGATGGAAAGCATGGGTACCAAGTTGAAGGTAGATAGGAAAGAGCTAGAAGTTCATGAGGTATTGAATCATAATCTTTTTGTTCCTACGGGGCTGATTACTAGATCTAGGCCTCAAAATACAAGCCATGAACCACTGAGCATGTAAGGAACAAACCAAAAAGGACAACCAGAAGTGTTAGTCCTTAAAGAGAAATGACAATTGAATGAATTTACTCACTGTAAAAAGAAGAATCTGTCATCTGTCTCTGCAAGAAAACAAACAAAAAGACAAAAGATAAATGAAAAAAAAGGCAAGCTTTGCAATGTTACTACTGTGCTTCAATTGCCCTAGATTGGAAATGTACAGCTTAAATGCAGTTTTCAAATAAAGGTAGTGAATGGCAGTGTGATATTGAGTGAATCAATCAGTAATCAACCATTTAGAAGGAAAAATATAATATGCAATTGGTCACTCCAATAGCATGACTGCATGAGTGAAATTATAAAATTTTCTCTGTTTATTTCATTAAAATTCCAGATTACATCTGTACTTCAATTTTTTTTTTTTTTTTTTTTTTTATGAGAACATAAACTCACAATTTTATAAAAAAGAAAAAGAAAAAAGAACATCAACTCCCAGGGTTTTGCAAATATGACCAACCTCTGGATAGGGCTTCAACAATACGTGTTAATTTGGGCTCAAACACAAAGCCTCGTTAGCTAAGCCCAAGGATTACCCATTTTTAAACTTCTAATTTTGGACCATGAGGCCTGGTAGCATCTTTTTTCTTTTTTTGTACCAACTGGGTAAAACATTGCTTAGACAATCAGGTACAACTGTACAAGTAAAGCACAAAAATCACCATCAGATTGCCTCGTGGCTTGAGCCATTCAAGTACTGGTAAACACACAATAATACAACAGAGTACAGACAAAGAGGCATTCAAAATGCAATTTCATGAATTGATAGTCAACTTTAATATTCAAGCATACTATTGCCATGTGCATTTTTTTTTCCTAAAGGTATGAGTTAAACTTGTACAAAAAGAAATGTATTATCAGCAAGATAGTAGTGCCAATGCTGTCAGCATGTGGTCCAGGTGATAGTAACTCAAATACAAATGATTGAAAGAACAACAACAGCTTCAAAGGGTACCTGCCTATTTTATCAAAAAATCATACGAACCTGGCTGGGGGGATATACATGAAAAACTACCTGGAGGCCAGGGGTTAAAAGAATTTGGAACTTTAGCTACTAGTTATAGCACTCTCTATTTTACTCAACATATCTGATAGAATAAGAACAGGTAAACACAATATTCAACATCTTTAACCATAAAACAATGTCTTATGTCAATTAAACCATGTATCAACCTTTTTGTCTTCTTGAATAACCCTTTTATGTCTATATCCAGAGACATATTATCTGCCTCATTATGCACTTTCAAGTATGGAGTCTATCATGAACATACATAAGATAGCAGGAACAGACTCCTAAAAATAGGATGGAAAGCATTAATACCAAGTTTAAGGTATTGAATCATAATCGGTCCCACGGGGCTGATTACTAGACCTAGGCCTCAAAATACAAGCCATGAACCACTGAGTATGTAAGGAATAAACCAAAAAGGATAACCAGAAATGTTAGTGCCAAAAGAAAAATGACAACTGACTGAACTAACTCACCTTGAAAAGAATCTGTCATGTGTCTCTGCAAGAAAACCAAACAGGAGACAAAAGATAAATGAAAAAAAAATATCTTTGCTTAAAAGGAAAATCAATTTATAACACTAAGGTCTACTAAGTGTAGAGGGTCAGATAATGCAGTGTTACTACTGTGCTCCAATTGCCCTTGATAGGAAGTGTACAGCTTATATTCAAATAAAGGTAGCAAATGACAGTGTGATATTAAGGGAATCAATCAGTAATGCCAAAGTTCATAAAGTATCACCATTTAGGACTTGAGAATTGAGATCAACTTCCACAGCTATCTTTGGTAATTATGCAGCATTTATAAGGCAAAATAGGAGTATAAATGGTGAACCAAGCATGAACTACACATGCATAGTAGTAAGGGTACCTTGTGCAGCTTAGATGCAACAGTCAGAAAGGAGTGCAATCAAGCTGGGAGGCAAATTTGAACAAGTGGTTTCTGAGTCACTAGCATGTGTTACCTCAGAACGTGCATCAGATCCCTCATAGTGCAAGGGATTCTGCATTTGTGGAACATAATTCCTGACAGCTCAATTCTTCACAATTCCTGTATCAATCATACTTAGCATCAATTATTCTTGCAGTGGTCTCCATGATGTGGGATTCTCGATCAAGTATATGTAAGCCAATGAAGATTACAAAGAAATAATTCCTTTGTGACCTATAATGACTTCCATCAGAAGAGATAAACTTAGATGCAGATGAAATTTCTGATCCTAAATCTTGATATGGAACCCAAAATTTCTCATGTCCTTCAAGCTCTCAAACTGATGAACACATAATTTCAAAAGCAAAATCACTGTATCACATCCTTCAAGCTCTCCTGGGGTAGAAACTAGAAACATGAAAATATGTTGCGAAGTTTCAGAAATTGATCACAGATATTTCCTCAATCTAGCCATATAAGCCCATTAGTTAACAATACTCTTCAAAATTGTGATATCAATATGGTACAATCTGTTACATGGACTTTGGTCACATGTAGAGATTATATTGTTTAGGTATAAAAAATTTCTAATCCAAATGTCTTAGGACAGGGTGATTTGGCTGAATCATCAAAGCTTCAAATTTTAATGTCTGCCATAAAGGTCTTATCACTTATGTAACTCATCTTGCTTTCTATGGTTACTCCAGTTACCTTGAACTAATCCCAAAAAATTTGTCCAGGGCAACTTCTGGTCAAGTTTGAATGCATTTTTTCTTCCTTTATTGGACTCCTCAAAATGTCTCAGAACAGGAATCACCACAACTGATGTTGATTTATGTCCAGCATCATTAAATCTCTCATATTGAAACTGTCCATGTGACATAGGGTATAGATTTTAGTAAAATTAGTCAAATCTTTTGAAAATTTATGAATGATTGTGGATCTCAAGAAGCAGAGAACCAATTGACAAACTTTTGGACCTGCAGAATCATAATAAATACTAAATACAACTGCAGTTATATTGGATAAGCATTTTGATGTAGGTACAAAATAGAAGCCAGTATCAGTGAACCTAGCTAGAGTTAAATACTTAAGCATATAGACAACAGCTTGAGCCTCTATAACCACGGCATTGATTCAATAAGAATATATGAATTAATGTTTGCTGACAGCAGTGCTGGTTTGTGTATGCAAAGATAGCCTACTGCAGCCAGTAATGTTTGTCCCAAACATTAGTAATGCACAAAACAGGATGCTTTCAGCCAGCTAATCTACATTAAAGTGTATCCGTTGTTATCTAGATTATCTAAAGAGCGGTAGGCAGAGACTAGGATGATTCTCTTTTTTTAATTTGACATTCCAACTCCAGAGATTATTTATAAGGATTCTTCTTGTCACACTAAAATAGCCATAGAGTAGAGTTTTATTTATAATGTTTGGGCTTCAACTGCAATCCGTTAATCTACACTGTAAGAAATGATAGAACAGAAAATTCTAAGAAACCCTCACAAATGAAGAGCAACAAAAGCCATGGAACATAAAACCATTTTGGAACATCTAACAGGGAACAAAATTATGCATCATGACTGAAAAAATGCAAGTTCAAAGCAATTTAAGGATAAAATATATATATATATATATATATAAAAGTTGTAACATGATTAAAAGCTTCCTTAGGCCAAACAAAAAACACTTTTCAACTTCCATTGAAATTATGGCAAGCTCAAACGTGCTTGATATCTTTTTCTTTTCTTTTCTTTTTCCTCAGGAAAAAAAAGGAGAGTAGCGGTTTCAATAAACAACATGTGCACCAAGCTACACCAGAAGAATTGCAACCTCAAGTTCAAACAGTCTATGAAATCCTGCTTAGCTCATCAGGAGTGAATGGACCCAAACTTTCTATTAAAAATATGCAAAAGTGCGCTGAAGTAGGGATTAGAATCCCAGCCCCTGCCTCTTTAAGAGGCTTAGTTTCACACACCAACAACTAGGCTAGCTGGCATAAATGTGTCAGTGGCTTCAATATATGATTAATAGTTTTCATTTTATTGTATCACCTCTCTCAATATATTATTAGTTATTACCAATAAATTTGTATAATTTGCTAAATTTATTTGTGCTTGAAGAAATATTCTTTTACATTTGAATGTCCTATTTATAATTTTATTTTGAAAATGGTCTTATTTTAAATTAAAATGCATTCAATTTGAAGAATTGCTAAACAATTTTTTCATGCTTGTTTATGCATTTTTATTTTCTATTAACCTTATAAAAATTGTGAAAATTCATTTGAAATTTGTATAAATTTCTTTAGATAAATAATTTTTTTAATAATTTTGATACTTTTTTTTTTATAAACTTAATACATTTATTTGCATTTTATATAGTTATGAAATCATCAAGGTTCGTTTTCTAGTCAAACCCTAGTCCAACATCAAAAATCTTAAACTCCTTCATTTTCCGGTTTTGAACAATTCGGTTTTAAAACATTGGTACTGGATTACCCCACAACTAACATGTGGGGTCAGTTGCTTGTAGATTTTAATGGTAAGAGGCAAGTCCGCAAGACTCTTCTTTCGGAAGAATCCATACATTTCTATATATAACTATATATAAAAACTATAAAATCTAAAAGATGACAAGGGATATTGCCAAGGTCAATCATCTAATCATACAGACAGCTCAACAAAGATTTTTTGAGGACATGAATACGATGTTCAACACCATCAAACGTTGCTAAATTACCCCTATAACACACATGGAACGCCTTCAATATCTTATTGCTCCTATGATGATTGTATTTCCCTTACCAATTAAATATTACTAAACATAATGAGAAAAAAAAAGAGGTAGAATATAGCATTCTCTCTGTTGCACCTTGACAATAAATTTGAAAGCAGAATATATCATAAAGATTTAAAAAATAAACCATGTAAAGCAATGAAAAAATAAAGAAGAAAATTGGTCAATATATGCGTACTAGGACACTTGGAAACTTTGTTGCCAAAGCAAGATTTTGCTTTTATTTTGTTCCTTTCATTTATTTTATTTTATTTTTTTAAATCGATAGTTATAATGGGTAGAAGAATTTGAATCTTGAATGTCTCTATTGAAAATACTAGGAGGTGCCAGTTGAGCGACAACGCCTTTGGCTGTTTGTCATTTAAATAGTTAATTATGAACCAAATAATCTTTAGAATCCTAGTTACAGCTAGAACCTTGCCTGGCCTATCTGTAACTTGCAAATACAACTGTTCTACCTCTAATGGGCACTCAGCTAGACATGACACCTGGAGCCAAGAGAAACTCAACTTGGAAATGTAGCGTTCTTCCTGCAAAACCACCGGAAAAAAGGTAAAAGAAAGAAAATCCACACAAAAAAAAAAAAAGAAAAAAAAAGAAAAAGAAAGCATTATAATCTTGAAAAGCCAGCTTTTCAACTAATATATCAGAACACTGCCTTGTAATTATTGAAATTCTAGACAATTTGAGGTAATGGACGGATCCCCCTGTTGCCTGTTGGCAATTCATGAGGGATACTTCCAAAATGCCCACTTAGCGTGCATGTAAAACAGGATTTTGGGCACTCAAAAAATTAAATAACATTTACTACGAAGAAAAAGTTAAGAAGACTGCATATCTTATGCATTTTATTTTCATACAGAATTTATTAGGCCTAACTTCCTTGGTTTAAAATAGTGGGTGCTCAAGGATGCATGGTATACTGTTTACAATACCACATGTATATTTTCACTTAATCAATAAATTCAAATCTCATTTCTTCTGCATAAACAGATGAAGACACAATCTCACAAGTACATGTATATTCTCTTGTAGTATACAAACAAAAACAGGAGATCCCTTCGCAATGCATGTGCATAAGCATTACATAGTGAAGCAACCAACTAATTGGAATGTGCTATTGAAGCTAAAAACTTGTTACATGCATGGTCAATGTAGAACAAATGCTGTTTTCACAACAGAGGTTTGCCAGAAGATGATTCCCAGGAAATTAAGCACACTAACATGGAGCTGCCATCAGGAATAGGAGACTGAAAGCATCCTGATCCTTTTGGATTACATGCCTATGGTGGCATTCCAGGATAAATAGGTAACCTCTTTGGAGTGATGTATGTGGCTGAAGAGAATCTCAGTGAGAGATTTCTCTCTAATGTGAAGATGCAGGCCCTTGGAGCTTGTATTAGAAGCAAAACATATCTTCAACCAGGTAATTTGTGTGTTTTTCCTTTTTTGGAGTCATTTTCACCTTAGAAAACTCAAAAAAGAAAAGTCCTTAGAAAAAGACTCGGAGCTAGCTTGACTCAGAAGGGCTCACTGTGTTTAAGAGCTTTTTCCAACACAGTGTGTTTATCCACAGATGTTTCCACAAGATGATTTGTAGAAGATTTGGTCAAGAATTTATACATCTTTCCAACAGTTGATTGCCACTGGCTTCAATCCAGCTAACACCAGGCATTTTCCTCAGATCTCCTGTCATATCACTCCTCACCTTCTGCACATCATCCCACCTCCCATCACCAGCATATATTTTAGAAAGCATGATTCTATAAGCACTCTTCTCAGGAGTATCATCAAAAAGCTGCTGAGCAACAATTTCTGCCAGCTCTGAATTTCCACAAGCATCACAGCATGATAAAAGGGCTCCCCATATGCCACAATCTACTGGTTCTGGCAAAGATAGGATAAGATTGTAAGCCTCTTCTAACTCACCATCCATCCCAAGGAGTTTTACCATGTAAACATAATGCTCAGTTCTAGCTTGAATGCAAAATTCATCTTTCATTTGTCTGAAAATTTCCCGGCCATCTTTGATGAGGCCACCATGGCAGCAAGCACAAAGGAGAGCAGAGAAAGTAGATTCATCAGGTATTAATCCGTTCTCTAGTGTCTCTTCAAACATTTCAAAGGCCTGGGAGGCAAGTCCATTCAAACCAAGGCCTGAAATTACAGAATTATAAGAAACTATATTCCTCTCTGGCATAATCTCAAATACACGAATACCCAAGCCCACAAAACCACACTTCAAATACATATCTATTAGAGAAGAGGAGACCATTACATCCGATTCAAATCCATGTCTAAGTACATAACCGTGTATCTCGCAACCAGGCCCTACATTTGCAAATTGAGCTACAGCTGCTAGCACACTAGCAATTAGAATGGGATCTGCCATCTTGCCCTGCATATTGAGTTTCTTGAAGAAAAACAATGCCTTCTCATAATCTCCAGATTGAGAATATCCAGTTATCAAAGCAGACCATGTAACTAAATCTAGCTGGGATGAATTACTGAAAACTCTATATGCGGAATTCATGCACTTACACCTAGAGTACATGCTCACAAGTACACTACCTACATGAGCATTAAAATCAAAACCACTTTTCAAGCAAAAACCATGTATTCCTTGGCCAATACTCAGCAAGCTGGAATATGCTAAACCTGAAAGCAACCCAACTATCGTATATCCATCTGGCTGCATCCCCTCATTTCTCATTCTACTGAACAGCTGTAGCCCTTTATCCCAAAATCCATGGCAGCCATAACCAGAAATCATAGAATTCCACATAACCAAATCTGGCTCAGGTATCCCATGAAACACCACACTGGCTTCATCAACAAGGCCCAACTTAGAATAAGCAGTCACAAATGCACTACCACAAATGGAATCCAACCCTAACCCTGAAACTATTACTCCTCCATGAACAAGTCTTAATGCACCTAAATTAAAGTTCTCAGAGCACGCACGTATAATACAAGCATAAGTAAAACAATCAGGTCTAGTTTCAGTTCTCAGCATCATCTTAAAGAGAGATTGTGCTTCACAAAAGTTTTGGGCTTGCGCATATGCTCGAATAATTGAATTCCAAAGAAACACACTTCGTTGGGGAGTTTTGTTGAACAGGTTATGAGCAGAATGAATATCATTATTGATAGCATAGAACCTCACTATTCTAGTTGCATAAAATGGATCACAGGAGAGGTGGGTCCTTATGATTAAAGCATGCAGTTGTTTGGTTCTTGACAAGGATTGGAAAATCTTTGAGAGCTCTGAGTGAAGAAAATGGTGCTGAAAGAACATGTCAATTGGATCATTATCTTGCTATATTGTCTGTGATAATTTTACTGGGAAGTGGAATTGAAGGAGAAGAATTGATACATAAATATGCAAAAAGAAAGAGCAGACACTCTTCAGTTGGATTGGGTGATTGAGCCATAGCCAGACCTCAATCCCACAAAGTCCCACAAGGTCTCATGGTTTTAGGCTGTGAGAGTGAATAGTTCTTGCGTTGAACTAGTATTATGCCGTCATATACTAACCCTAACCCAAACCATCACTTTGACCACTATTGACAACCATTGGTGGTTTACAGCTGTTGTTGGGTGGTTTATCGCCATTGTTGATAGTAGACAATGATATGAGCCATCATAAAATTGTTTTCAAGAACATCTTGAGGACTGAGTTCTCCAAAGGAGATTGCATGACAAAAGCCCTCGAATTCTTCACTGTGGCAAAAACAACAACAAACCAATCAGCCCAATGAAAGGAAGGGGGCATTGCCAAAGAAATCAATCTGTCCTTTTTTGTTTTCAAAAACCAATCAACTAGCCCATAGTAGTATGTGCGCTGAGCTTTTTTCCTTTCCTTTCTATTTCAAGTAGTATTATAGAAACCTAAACCTCTAGAAGGTTTACCACATGAAGTTGCAAGAAAAACAAAATTGTTGCCTTAAAAGGCCAATCACACATATGGGGATTGATAAATTCAGACCCACAATGGGATTTTGAGTAAAAGACGCACACTAATTCCAAACAACACTACACCTAAGGTTTCTAATTCTTGAACTTAGAACAGGGACATTCAAATCTTATTCTTGTTATAGCGCCCTGTATTACCACACGGCCAGCCTGGTTTCAATTCAATTCTTAACTCGCAAACGATTATTTGCTCGGTTGGTTTAAACTTTGTGGAACAGAAAACAAAAACAAAGGTCTGAATGCTAATTGTGAGACTCAGCACATAAAATCTGTATTAAAACATTAATCTTCTCTTACTAATTCTCCAACTTCCACATCTTATTCTTATACAAGTTCTACATTTTCACTTCTATGGTTCAATTACAAAAAGAAAGTATTTTTACAATTGCAAAAGCTGGCTAAAAGTAAAAGGAGAATGACCCAGTAGAGGAAAGCAATTCAATTATGTATATAGTGCATAAGAACAAAGAAAGATGTGATTTTTGGGAAAGAAAAAGCAACCCCAGATTGATAAGAAGTAATCATAATGTAGAGAAGAGAAGGGATTTTGGAGAATCATACCTCGAAATAAGTAGCGGAATATGCAGTGGTGACGAGATATTCCTTCTGATTTTGGCAAGTCTGGGTATCTATGTTTCAACTGAAGATTCACTGATTACTGATTACTGCTTACAGCCTACACTCTACAGGGACCAATTCTCTCTTCTATTCTGTGACTGAAAAATATATGTTCCAATCCGTGAAGATAAACGTTGCGTGAACTGGGTTGACCCGAACCCGACCCGCATCGTCATGGTTTGGGACCTTTGGGTCAGCTCGCGGGTCACACAGAATGGCATTTAAAAAAAAAAAACTGTTTGGGCTTTCTTTTTCTTTTGATCTGAGATAGAAATTTGCAATTAGTCTAAATTTTTTTTTTTTTTTAATAAGAAGACTGAAATTCTATTATGAATGTGAAGATCTAATTACATCATAGATAAGAGGTTTCTCAAAAAAATAAAGATTCTCTTCAATCCAAGCAGTTAAATTAATCTAATTTAAGTGAGTTCTTGCAGAATGATTACTATGCGTTGCTGATATTGTTTTAGCTTTTTAACTTTGTGTAGTTACTAATTGTTATTTTTTTGTGTGTGGTAATAGTGATATATATTAAGAACTAAGAATCAATTACAGAGTTTTCAAAAAAAAGAAAAAGAAAAAAAGAATCAATTACAGAGGGGCTGTTGCAGTACAGATTCTATTACAAATAGACCGGTAACTCAATAAAATAATGAAGCAAAAGATGAGACATCTTTATAGGTGAAGAGTCTAAGATACAAAAATCTTGTTAGAGAGAATTTAATGACCAGAGCATTACTAAAACTTTCATTTCTTACTTTTATTTTTAAATATAGGACATCTTCATAGGTTTCCTTCTTAATGAGTTCGAGAGTCGAGACTTGAAGTACGAATTTGAATAAGCTTATTTTATTTTTGCCTTAATTTGGGATAACTTATTTAGGACAATTTATTTTAAAATTAGAACATGTTTGACATATTAGGTTTTAAATAAGTCGCATTGAAAAACACAATAGGTTGCTAAAAGACTTCTATCATATGAAATTGGCTTGTTAACGATGCCCTTTGAACATGCACTTCATTTTGGAAATGAAATCCACATGACAAAAGTCAGAGAGATGAATTCATATAATCTGTGGGGGAGGAGAGAGCCTGTGAAATGACCATGGTTGGGCACTGACAGGTGAGGGTGGAGGCGACAAAACTCCTCTTAGGCTCCTGTCAGGGCCGACTCAATGAATTTGGGGCCTAGGCGAAAGCTTTAAATGAGGTCTTTTATTATATTTAATTATAAATTCATATATTTTTTTTCAATTAAAATTTATTTTCTTGCTTTTTATGAGGCAAAATTACTAATTAAATTGTTGCATTCAAGTTCCGCTTATATTTCCTTTTCAATTGATAATATGGCTAATCCACTTAATCTTTCTCGTGACATAGTTGATCTTAAATAGGATTTTATTAATTTTAATTTTGAAAAACTTATTTCTACGGAAGCAACTGTAACAAATATAGCTAGTAATATTCTGAAAGCATTACATGCATTTGAAAAAGATTCTAGCCTCTTTATATAATTTAGTACATTAATTAGAGAGTTTTCATTTATTGTGTTTTCCAATTAATGTAAAACTCTCCAATTAATGTACTAAATTATATAAAAAATGTTAGAATCTTTTCCAAATGCATGTATTGCTTTCAGAATATTACTAACTATACTTGTTACAGTTACTTCCACAGAAAGAAGTTTTTCAAAATTAAAATTAATAAAATCCTATTTAAGATCAATTATGTCACGAGAAAGATTAAGTGAATTAGCCATATTATCAATTGAAAAAGAAATGTTAGTAGAACTTGAATGCAAAAATTTAATTAGTAATTTTGTCTCTCAAAAAGTAAGAAAAATAAATTTTAATTAAAAAATATATATAAATTTATAATTAGATATAATAAAAAGCCCCGTTTAAAGTTTTCGCCCAACGCTTCCAAATTCATTAAGCCAGCCCTGATAAAGGATTAATGTAATAAGATGGAGAGACGTGTTATGCCATGCTGCTAATTTTTAAGCATATTATATTATTTTTAAGGTTTAGTAGAAGAAAAATCAGATATGGTTGGGTTTAAATTTCCGGAAGATTGACTTTGAGGTACACGTTTCTTTAAATTTCCAGAAGATCGACTTTGAGGTTCACGTTTCTTTCTTTTGGAGAAGGAATTGTTGCCACTTGGACGAATAGAAGAATATGCAACAAACATACAGTAACAGTAAAAGGACGAGTGAAGACTAGTCTTGGAGCTGTGCTATCCTAACTCTATCATAAAAAAGAATTTTGGATTTAAATCCCCCCTCCAAGTTAACGGAAGACTAAAAAATAAGAACACTCAATAAGGAGTCACCCATGCATTACTAAAAATTCGTTTGGGACTTGGGAGCGTAGCCTAGGAGGGAACCAAAGCATTGAGGAAACAATCCCTCTCATATGCGCTTAGGAATGGTAACGGGATAGAGTGGGGTCAAATCAAAGGTGTTCAGGTGCCTCATTCTCGCCCCATCTTTTCTGCAGGTTGAAGGTATTTTCTCATTTTTCATGAGATAACTTCAACATTAATAAGGTAAAAAAAAAAAAAAAGAAGATAGAAGGTACATTAATAGAATATGTATAAAAATAAATTATATAAAAAAGACATATAAAAAATATTAATTACATGTATAAAATATAAATAATTGAAATATACACTAAATAAAATACATATATGCATATATATACACCCAATCAAAAATAAATGCTAAATAATACATAAAATCTTAAAATTAGCAAACCAATGTGCAAAGATGTGGAATCAAAATTCTTCTTTCTTGATTCTCAAAAAAAAAAAAAAAACTTCTTTCATGCAAAAAGGGAAATTCTTCTTTCTTTCTTTATTTTTCCAATTAAAAAAAATGAATTTTGGGTACCTAACCGTTTTATGGTGTGATTTCCAGTGAAACTGGTACCCAGTGCATAATCTGCTGAGATATTTTTTGGTAGTGAACCGAAACATTTTAAATGTCAGTTACACTTTCAGAACTAAACTACAAGCGAAGATCAAACACAATATTCTAGAAGCCAATTAAACAGAAGTTCTTCTCAATTCATCGATGAGTTTCCCCTTAATTTGGTTCCAGCTATAAGTTACTTATTGGCAACCTCCCCTTTTGTGCTTTTTTTCGTAGTCAAACAAAAAAAGCAATCAAACTCTGTGGGCCTTACAGAATAAATTACAACTTCAAATTTCAAACTACCAAGTTTCAAGTTTCAACACCAAAAATATACATAAAGTTCAAAATTAACAAATTTGTCATTAGTTACCAAAAAAAAAAATCATTCTAATTCCAAAGTAACAAAGATTTTGAAAATGTTTCAATTATATTAAGATAATGAAAAATGTCAAGCCATTCAAAGCCCATTACAATTTGATCAATAGGACTGGATAATCCAAATCTCACTATAGAAAGTCATAATTACAAATAATTATAATAACTTTAATGGATATTAGTTTTGTTGCTTAGAAGCTATATGAATGATCCTACACCAATTCATATTAATTTTATGGAATAGGATCATATGGATTTTACAAAATAGGATCATAGGATCTTACATTCTATCATACAGGATCATGGTTTAACACCGATCCTATCTCATTAAAGATTCCATATTGATTTAAATCATTTTTACTGGGTAGGATCGTAGGATCTTAGGATTCTAAGATCGATAATCTAGATTTTGAAAACCATGGTCATATAATATATATATATATATATATATTGTTGTAGTTTATGCCCTAAAATCCAATTTATTGGCATGTTATAAATAATTAAATTGTTTAATTATATGAAACTATCTATTTATGAACTAATAGGACATTATCTTAATTCATGAGATGCATAGTATGTAATTTATGTGAAAAGTCACGGAAAAATATAAATCACAAGTTCTTTGTAAACTCAGAATTTTAGTTTGTAATCGGTGATGAAATTAGGCGTTTCATCTGCGAAGACTACAACATATCAACTAAGATGATTTATCTTGATCATAGAAGTGGAGACTTCTAGTTGGTATGTTGATATGTTTTAAGAGTTAAGACATATTGAACTGGATCGCTGTGAGATTTATTATTCTCCCAACGACTGTCAAATGAATAATAAATCTCACGACTTCTATTTGCATGAACTCTAAATCCTGAGAAAATAATGGACCTGATCATGATATGTAAGTTGCTTTGATATATCAAGAGTGAGATCTAAAGTAATGGTCAAAACCTCAATATATTGGGCAGCCGCATTTAATATTGATGGAGCATATATTCTCAAGATGGAATTCATAATCTCTTAACGGAGATATAAAATATTCCCTTGAGATAAGTTTAATGAGTTTGGTTATTCAGAGTGTTAGGCCCAACTACTTTAGTAAGGAGTTACTAAAGTATATATATTTGTGAAATTAGATTTCATAAATATATATTGAATAACATAAAGGATTAAATCGGGTACTCAATGATTAAGATGTAGTAATCTTTAAAGTGACAGTCTATTTCATGACTTTGTATTACTACGAATATTTTAATGAAGGGGTTGTATCTATAATAAAGTCTTGGGATATAATTTATAGATAAGGCCTAGAGTACAACTATATTTATATAGTGATATTAAATATAATTAATGGTAACTTTGGACTTGTCAAGAGTTGATAGAAAAATCCAAGGCCCATTGGAGCTAGTATCTTATTGGTCCCTTTTGGTCCCACTCCAAGCCACATACCTGAGTCCAATTGGAATAGCCCAAAAGGCTAGCCCAATTAGATAATCAGTTGTATATAAGGACAGAAACATACAGAATTTCATTAAGCCTTTTTTATAAGGTTTTTCATATGAGTCTTTCATAAGAGTTCTCATAAGGAATGAAATAGTTTGGATGTGAGTGTTAGACACTCTTTATTTTCTCTCCTTGGAAATTGATTAAGAGACCACATGTCTTGGGTATTAAGTGGATTGGAGTGAAGATTAAAAGTCTTTCCAAGAACTTCTGATCTTCGGTTTTGAATTTCACTGCACCAAAGTACGCTTTCTTGTTCTTTAATTCTGAAACTTACATAGTATATGTTATCAATTGCGAATGAAGTAGATCTGTTAATTTTTCCGTTGTATGTTTTGTATGAGATATAAAACCAGATTTTCCATTACACACACACACACACACACACATATATATATTATAGGAAAAACCATGGGCATAATTAAGCCCCATGCATGCACCATTCTCCCATGATTAATCACGGTCAGAGATATATAGAAGACCATAATATATATATATATATGAGCTATCAGTCTTTGAAAGTTGAAACAAAACGAGCTAGAATGACTACCATGAGAATGAGATTAAAAAGTGAAAGCTCAATTATGTGTAAAAACATAAGAACTGTTTAAACCCCTAAATTAAAATATTACAGCTCAGTTGATTTTACTCTAACTTAAATTAAGTGCGAAATAAAGTAAATGTAAGCGCATAAACAATAGAATTACTCTAAGTCATATTCATTAAAACACATCAGTAATATTAAAGCTAAAAGAGTAGGGAAAAAAAATGCAAACACAAGATAACACGCCGATGTGTTATTGAAAAGGAAACCGAAGTACTCGACATAAAATCTCTCTGCCGCCCTCTAAGCAGTAAATCGAACCACTAGACAATAAGTTGGGATACATGAATAGCAAGAGACCCTCCAAGCCTAATCGACCCTCCAAGCCTAAGCCCTCCAAGCTCTTACTCCAACAATATTTCTTGGAACCGTGTCTTGTTTCGCTTTCCAGATCCCGCAATGTGCCCAATTGCATCCACTAAAGCTTGGCTTCTTCCAATACTTCCCAGTAGCACCAAAACCTCACTTGACACTCAGGATGGGTGTGGTAAGTGTTTGAGCTATTAACCTCTCATAGATTTGAAAATGGAGAGGTAGGAGTTGAGGAAAACCACAATGGATTGTGTAGAGAATAGTGGGTATAACAATCTCTCACTCTCAAAGGTTTGTGGCTAGGGTTTTCTCTCTGAAAAGCACTCCACAATATCTGTGGGTAATGTGGGTATATATAGTGTGGTTTGGAACATGGTGTACCAGATATGACAAATTGGCAAAACAGAATGTTTCATGGGTATCTCGTAGGAAGATCTTACCCGCGAGACACTCACGAAAACAGCTGTCTCCATCTTATCATGACTCTTCGCATTCTAGTCATGTGTTGAGCACATGCTTCACTTCCCCGGAAGTATTCTCGTGAGCTACCCGCAAGAACCTCTTTGATCTTCAATAGTTTTGAGTTTTCACACTCTCTCACACACACAGCTCTTACAAAGAAATCCTACAAAAAATACAAGGTACATAAGATTGAACATAATTACAATCAAATTTCGCACAGAATTAAAACCAACTCAAAATATTTGTAAATCACAACTTTACAAAAAGATTCTCTTAAGTATGTGTCTTTTGACTCACAATTCTGTGATTCACCCATTCTAGCAGTTAATGGAAGTGGATGTCCAAAGAGAAGTGGTATATACACAACTATTTGTTAGTTTCACAATATTTTCACAACAAAGTTAAGTGACAAGCTATTATTGGTTCTCATCTGAGCTTAACACTAACATCACATATTTACCTACCATTAACATCTTGTTATTATACTTTATTGTAAAAATGTTATACCCGGAACTTTATTGTTGTTCAAAACCTTGTCTCATATGGTGTCTTTAGCATTTTTTTTTTTCATGTAACTTTGTTAATAGAAATTGTGGGGCCCTAAATGTCAACATTCATGGCCAAACTCCACAGCCGGCCCAAGGCCCGTGCCAAGGAGAATATAGAGGCTGAAATTGGGAAGGAGGGGCCCAGACCCTCAAAAGGGCCTGTCCGAAGACACCCATGTCCTCGGCAAACTGATGTTAGTAAAGGGAAAATATCCCTCACCCATTAAAAAGTATCCCACCAACATCCAGACCACCTTAATGACGAAGTGACTAACAAACCCAGATACCTCAGTCACTTCAACTTAAAAAGTCTGCTAAATACGGCTGAGAACTAACATAAAACCTGCAAAAGCAGATGATAGGACAGTCCATATGCAGAGGGTTCAGATAACCAACAAATGGACGGCTAAGATTAACTAAACGGAGGCTATTTAACCAAAGGGATTCCCATTAACGAAAGGAGGTGGGTGGCCAGTTTGAAGGGGGAGAATCCTCGGACTGGGCCGAAGACAAGAAAAACACCCAAAAACATTTAATTAAGATCTTCACTGATACTTAATCAAGAAGATGATGGGGATTCTAGAGGGATTCTTGACCTTTATAAAATTAGATGAGTGCTTTGGCTTGAACCGGGGTTTTTGTCTTGTTAACACCTAGCCTTTTCTTACCCACGCTCTACAAATTCTATTGTCTAGGGTCTATTACAAAATTTGGCCTTACAGAAATATATTGTTGTATTTTTTTTTCCCATTGATTTGTAAAAAATATAATTGTATAAGTAAGATATTTCATAAATAAAAAATTAAAAAAATTTAAATTTAAGCATTTTATAAATAAAAAGGTTATTGATCTCTAATTACCATGAAAATTTACAAATATAAATAATTAAAAAATGTAATTCAATAATAAAATTATTAAAATACACACCCTTGAAAATTTTATTAAATATTGTAACATTACTTATAAAAGTTATACTTTATTTCTCAAGTACAATAATTTAGTAATTATTCCTCTTACATTAATAGTGTATCTCACCGTAAATTTACTTAGAAAAAACCACTATCACTTTAAACTGAGTCCACGATCTTGGCTTAAAGTCAGAACCAATAGATCATGGTGAGAAATGATTTAAGACTAAATTAAGACACCTTGATATGCAATAATTCGGAAAACTATAAAATTTCTTCTTTTATTTTTTTCCTTCTTATTTTTCAAAAGTCTTTTATTACAGATGCTAGTTGAAGTGAGTAGAAGGTCGCCTAGAATAAGAGGCTTTTAGCTAACATGATCAAGGCCTATGAGATCTTCGATCATTCATGTCATCAGGTGAGTTGGGAAGATAGAACATATTTCGAAGTCTTCGGCCTCTTTGGACTGAAGCTATTATCTTACCATTGATTTTCAGACCTGCTTGAGTGTTGTCTTCTTCAATTGGAACTGAAGCTATTGTCTTACCATTAATGTTCAGACCTTGAGAATTGCCTTCTTCAATTAGAGCTGAAGCTATTGTTATCTTACCATTAATGTTCAGACCTTGAGAGTTGTCTTCTTCAATAAAAACCGTCTTCCTTGAGCCATCTCTACTGTCTGATACATGACAACTCTTCCCACCACCTTTCAGGCCAAAACATGATAACTATAAAATCTCATTAATTAATTCAACAAAAGAGTGTTTAATTGTCTAATTAGGTAAAATTATTTAATGCATTCAATATGTTATGCACTCCTCTCACATAAGACTTTTTTTTTTTTTTTGGATTGTCATCTCACATAAGAATTCAATAAACGTCACTATAGTGCAACTGTATATAGCTAGAGTCCACATTCACTTGAGCGTTCTAATGGTCATACCCATATACCATATAACCCTTCAGGTTGAGATTTTGTTCAACAACACCATTCAATACCATGCATTTTCAAATGGTTGAGATTAAAAGATAAATAAAAAAAATAAAAAATAAAAAAATAAAAGAAGAAAAAGAAAAAAAGAAAGATCTTTTAAGCTTTTCTCTTTTATTTTTTCATATTTTAACTTTTTTAATCTTCATCTTTCGCATAAAATGTGGTATTGCATGGTGCAATAGCCAGCACTTTATAATCTAGGAAAAAATGGCTAAATGCCATTCATTTTTAAAGTATGTAGCAAAATATCATTCTTTCCAAAGTATCTAACAAAATGCCTATATTTTAAAACTCAATTTTAATAAAGTTGAGTTTTGCGCAAAACTCAATATCCTTAAAATTGAGTTATATATGTATTTTTAAATAGGACTTGACATTAACAATATCAAGTTCCATTTAAAATTTTTTTTTTTTAAATTAAGTTTCAAAATATGTATAAAACTCGACATTAATAATGTTGAGTTTTACTTAGAACTCGATTTTATTAAAATTAAGTTTAAAAAATAAGAGCATTTTGTTAGATACTTTGAAAAGAGGTGTTTTGCTACATACTTTAAAAATAAAGGACATTTAACCATTTTCCCCAAACCCTTCTCATGTTAAACCTGATAGCAAAGAAAAACTACTATTAATTTACCATGAGGAACTGACGCAGGAATTGCTGGAAAATCACCCAGAAGAAGGAATAATGCCACTGCTGCTGCCATCAACTTTGCTTGAAAGCCACTCATCTCCATCGGAAAGCTGAAAATGAATAATAGGAAGTGGGAGAATAGGACAATGAGAGAGCTGAAAATGAGCATGATTTGAAGGACAGGTTGAGTGGAGTCTCACTCGAATACACGATATCCTTTTTCCACACGGAGAGATGACTTTACGCTATCCTGGTCTTTGTATGCATCCATTTGAACAACAATTATTATTATCATTTTTTTTCGTTCACATTCCACAGAAAGTAGTGCTTGGTTTGGTTTGGTAACACTACTCTGAGATGGCTATCTCAGTCATTGACTTACATTCTTTAGTCAATATATCTCAGTCATTGACTTGCTTATTTTGAATGAATAATGTTACAAACACAACAATTTTGTAACAAATTTCACACCTACAAAGTTGACAAGTTATTATTGATTTTCATAGTCATGTAGATCCATATTATTGACTTTTTTTATTATTCATTATTATCAACTAATTATCTCAGACAAATATGAATTTGTTGTCAATTTTGCCATCCCTCTAAACTTATTAGACTAAGATGGGCACGGGACCAATATCATGATACAAAATAGTAAGAAATACGTTAATTTTCATAGTATTTTATCTAATAACTTCTTCTTCTTTCTATTTGTTTGACTTAGAATTTCACCCATTTTAGCAGTCAATGGAATAAGTGGCTGTCCAAAACCTTGACACATAAAGCTGCCTTTGGCATTTCTTTTCCATGTAACTTCGTTAATAGAATTATTAATTATATTGAATTTTTTTTTCCAAGTTCCATTATATATTTTTTTTCTTACACAAAAAATTCCGGTGAAAATAAAGTACAATAAAGAAGAAAGCAAACTAAATGATAGGCTGCTCCTCAAAAATGATTTTTACAAATAAGGTTGATATGAATCATATGCTACTGCGCGCTCCCAAAAACAAATCATAATACACGTTATAGCTAAAAAAGTCTTCGTAAACGGTACAAGGCTTTTACTATAAGGCTCTTCAGCCAATATAACTGGTGCACAGTACTCGAATATTATAGGCAACTTGAGGAATTTTGACTTAAAAATATGAGACAATGAAACCCGTGTCCAGAATTTTAATGGTAAAATACTCTTTTACACTTATTTAATATTCATTATTTTACAAAATATTAACAATTAATGGGCTGATATACACGTTTATAAGAGAAAAAAATAAATGTTTACGTTTAAAATATGATAATGGATGTGAAAAAGTGAAGGTGAGATGTGAAAAAGTGAAGGTGAGAGTATCATTTTCCCTCACTTGTCAAAAAACCAATGTGCAAATTGCAAAGATAAGGAACCAATGCCCATGTCATCTTATGACTTTTCCATATGGAGCATTTGATTGGCTTGCAACGGGCGTATTTATCTTTCTAAGGGTAATGATTGAGTATTACAAATTTTACTATATAAATTTTACACATTAACATGCTCATTAATAATACTAAAAAAAGAGATAATTAAACATGCATTTAGTATATTGTTAAAGTGTCACAAATCGTATTTTTCACATTAGTTTGTAGTATTTTTAATATTTTTCATCTTTCTAAATGGATTTCACCTTAAGCCCACAATCTGCAATTCCATTGTTCAACATTCCAATAAATTCATGTATTTTATCTCCCAAAATACCTTTCATACCAAGAGAGTCAATTTCATATCGGAAGCTGTTTTGGTTTAGCCAAGAAAACAAAATATTTTGATATTGGTTAATATATACTAGTGTACCATTTCGGAATTACTGCTATTTATATATTTCTATACATACATACATACATACATACATACATACATACATACATACATATATATATATGTATATATTTGTATTATTTATGTAAGTATGAATTTCTTAATTTTTATGTTTATCAACATAAGATTTAAAATTCATATATTTTATAAGCCTACATATTAGCTTAAGTACATTAATCAATATATTAGATTAAATAAAATGTTTTTTAATTTTTTTTTTAAATTTTTATTATACTGGCCGAAACGCCAAATACTGGCCAATACAGCCGAAATAGGCCAGTATAACCCGGTATTTTTTCCGATATATTTTGGAGGAGTATTGGTACCGGTTTAATGGCTAGTACGATTTATTTTCCTGGAATGGCCGGTATCGGTACAGCATTGACTTCCTTGTTCCATATCTCCCCCCCCCCCCCCCTCCCCAAACACACACTTCTAAATTGGAGTCATTTGGTAAGGTAGGGAAGTTTATTATCACTACATGGTATGCATGAAGTTTTGGAAAATGAGGAGAGAGGTATAATTAGGCAATTTGTTAGTTGAATTAAAAGAAAATTTGGCATTGATTTTGCCTAAATGGGAGGAGAGAGTAAACATGAAAACTAACTACCATTCGGCATTATATAAATCGAAAAAAGAGGGATGAGTAAGAAGTAACAAAACCCAAAATTTGTGCTTGTGTGTGTGTGAACCGTCCAACTTCTCCTTTAGTCCTTCAATGAAGCCCGCATCATCCTCTCCTCTAGATCTGCAGCATTGTCATTTTAATTAGAACAACTCCACTTGTTTTGCCGATATAAAACATTTTTTGTTTTGAAAAATATTTTAAAAACTAATGGACTAGCAAAGAGCTAATGTCAAGATAGACTTGAAATCTCAAAACAAGCTAATGCAACTAGGTTTTGGGTTGAGTCCTAGGCATGGGATCCCAACATTCCCAAATAAATGACGTCATCCTTCAATTGATGGTGGTTTGAACTAAAAGGGAACATTGTTTGCGCTCTTGTTTGGTAACATTGTTAACAACATATATCGCTATTATAGACGTGGCAAAACGGGCGGATCGGGTTGGGTCAATCGGGTCGCGGGTCAAAATGGGTCACGGGTCAAAACGGGTCATTTTTAAATGGGTCAAACGGGTTGTGGGTCAAATGGGTTGCGGTCAAGTCGGGTCGCGGGACGGGTCGAGTTGACCCGTATTTTTCAAACAAGTTTTTTTTTTTTTTGAAATAGATGCAACTTGCCAATTGTTTCTGAGTTCCTTAACTGTGATTAGATTCTTATTAGTGATACTGTTACCACTTACCAATTACCACTAAACACTTGATACCTAAATTTGGTGCAACTCTTGTTCCAGCTTTCTAGAAGCTAATCTTGATATAATTTTTGATCTGTTTAAAGTAGGAAGAGAAAATGATGGTGGCAAGTAAAAAATGACAAACTATAATGGAGTACATAACATATTAAGTGAAGAAGAATAAGTAAATATCTTATAAGAATTACACCTTAATCTTAATCTAATCAACGTTGGTAGACATGGCAAAACGAGCGAGTCGGGTCGGGTTCGGGTTCGGGTCGGGTCAAAACGGGTCATTTTTAAATAGGTCAAACGGGTTGCGGGTCAAACGGGTCGAGTCAGAAAATTCTGACCCGTTTTGCCATGTCTAATTGCTATACTTTATTTGAAGAAAACATTTTGAAAAGGTTTTGGGTGGGGAAAACCAAAAAACTGGATAATCAATCACTTTACAATTGTTATAGACATTAGGGAGGTTGGGCATAGTTTTATTTGTTGCCGTTATTAGTATAGGGTATGGGAGAGTAAAAAACATCCGATTAATACAAAATTTTTGCACAATAAAGAAAATGTGTAAACCAATTATATGAAATTCAAAACATTAATCTTATAAAACATTATTTAGTGATGTAACATTGACAAAGAGTAACACCAAATGTACCTTAATCTTTGAAATTTAGTGATAGGGTAGAAATATAGGTAGTAGTATTTCTTTGCTTTATATTCCTTAACTAAACTCCCAAAAGGTTCTCAAAAACAAAACAAACAAAAATCCCAAATACACTGGAAGGAGAACACGTCAATCCTTTCTAATCTCTTTCAATCCCTTTCTTCATTTATCCATTCTTCATCTGATCATAATAATATTGACTTGGAAATAGAACGTTAAAACATACTTCCCAAATTAAACTCTCAAGCTTTGAACTACTTGAGCCTATGATAGCCTTTAGATACCTTTCATGGTATAAATTCATGCACCTATTATTATAAATCAAGGTTAAAAATATTAAAAAGTTTGTTTTGGGGAAAAAAGTGGGGGTCGCTGCAATCTGGCAATTTCTTAAGTTAGCAAATTTGGTACAAATACGTTCCTTTGAAGTTTGAATGTTACAGTCTATACGCTATACATTTGGTGCATGCACATATACCGTCAAAGTCCACCATTCCTTGGCAACTCGAGAATTTGTCTTACAATATGACCAAGAAACAAGAATGTGGAATTTTATACAATCAAACCATCAGGCAAAGATGAGGAACCACCTAAAAATAGTATTTCTTTTTTTTTCTAAAAATAATTAAATTCAAAACAACAAAATATTTGAGTCCAATTAAGGAACTTAATGTATTGCACCTAAATTACTGCTTCTAAGTTTTAACCATGTCCTGGATGTGGTCCTGGATTTCCTGGGCGTACAGGTGGCGGTTGAGGCTCTCGTAGGCTCCGGGAGAAAACTATTTTCTTACTTTTAATGTTCAAACCTTTAGAGCTGCCTTCTTCTAATGGGAGTGTCTTCATTGAACCATCTTTGCGGAAAGATGCAAGAAATGAACTCTTCCCAATACCTTTTAGGCCAAAGATATATATAGATCATAGCGGGTTAGAAATAATCCATGATTAAAAGGACATTGATATGCAAATTGGAAAACTATTAAACCTCATTAAATAATTCAACATCCTTCTACAAATCCAAGATTTTTAGCATATGACCCTTCTTTTCATATTAGATGTGATAGCAATGAAAGAACTATTATTACCACTAGGAAATGATGCAGAAGTAGATGGAAAATCACCCACAAGAAGGAATATTAACAATACTGCTGCCATCAACTTTGCTGGAAAGCCACTTCTCATCGTGGGAAATTGAAAACACGAGAACTTCTTGAAGGTAATCAGTTCACCTATTAGCTGGTACAATGAGAAATGAGAATTGAGGGAAAACCATGAACAGAATTTAAAGGGGCAGGGTAGAGTATGACCTCTCTCACAAGGAAGCATCCTCCTGTTATGGACGCAATTAAGGAGGATACTTCCTTTATTTGTATCTTAATTTCTGTTAATAAAAATTTTTACTCTCATAAAAGATAATTAAATAAAAATAAATGATATACTTTCCTTGAGTTTCCTCACATGAAAAAAAGAAAAAATAATATATTATAAAGTTAGTCTTTATCCTTTATATCATTTGTCAATTTGATCTTTAACCTTTCAATTGTGTTAATTTAGTCCCTAACATTTTTAGTGTCATATCAATTTGTTCACTGCCATTATCTATCGGATGAAAAAATTTGATGTGTCAAATAAAATAATAAAAAATTATTTTTTTCATGCCACATTAATTATAACTGTTACTGCCACATCATATTTTTTCAAAGAAAAAAACCCCTCAAATTTCCCATTCAGACTTGAATCAAATTACCCTTTCCTAAAACTATCTAAAATTTGTAAAATCCCCAAATTGTTCTCCCACTCGTTAGTCCACATCTCCATCTCTTCTCCCCTCTTCCTCACGCTCATAAACCCTAAGATCTGAAGTTGTAAAATATCTCTCTCTCTCTCTCTCTCTCTCTCTCTCTCTCTCATTTGTATGTCTTGTGGAGAAAATTTCTAAGACTGGCTTCTATCCTCTAGGCGAGACTTCTCCTTATTATTGTTACCTCTATTCTTTTTCTTCATTTGGAATGCCCAATCATACTTTTTTCACATCTGAGATGTTACTAAGCATCCAATCATCCAGGACATTTCCATACACTTGCTGAGAATCACTGCAATAAATTAGCATGGAATTCAATCATTTGAGTCTTCCTATTTAAGTCCCAATGCATTCAATTTCTAAGTTTTATTCAGTAAAGAGGCACAAATTAGAGGTGGCTTAAGAATTCCAGCAACTTTGTTTTTTTGTACTTTTGGAAAAAGAAAGATGGGTCACTGGCTAGAATACAAGTTTGTTCTATTAAATTTATGAAGTGATGTCCGTCTGAAACTTCAAATGTTTGACTTCTTGTAGTTTGCGTGAGGATGAGGGAGAAGAGAGGGTAATCTGACAAGAGAGAGGAAATTTGGTTTTTTTTTTTTTTTTTTTTTTTTTTTTTTTTTTTAATAATCTGGCATGGAAAATAATTTTTTATTATTCTGTTTGACACATTAAATTTTTCCATCCAAGAAATATCGGCAATGACCAAATTGACATGGCATTGAAAAAGTTGGGGACCAAATTGATACAATTGAAAGATTATAAACTAAATTGATAAATAATGTAAAGAATGAGGACTAACTTTGTAATTTACCCAAAAAAAAAACCTTTATTAATGTTGTCTTAGTCCTTTTATGCAAATGATTTTATTTATAATTGTGTAGAGAAAAAATTATTATGTATTATTACATTAAAATAAATGTAACTTATATAACTTATTTCACAATTTGTTAAAGTGGTAAGTAATGAATATTATAAAATAAAAATATTATTGAGGTTAACCTAAAAGTGACTGTTCACCGCTTATAAGTAGACAACAATGACAATGAGAACAAAGCTACCCTTTCTAAAAAAATTTGGGATCAGCTTTGGATCCTCAACAGATTATACTAAATTGATCACATGAACTATTTTTCGTCTTTCTATCTTATCTTAAGTCATGCTCTCTGTTACTTACCTAATTAACATGTTTGTTTTATTACCTCTATTAATATTATTTTTGGAATTTCTCTATTTTTTTTTTGTTCCTTCAACTTAGATCAACTTGTTTTTTCTTACTGGATCTTTACTCGCTCTCCTTTATACATGATTAAATCATTTCAAGCGACTCTCCCTCATTTTTTCATCAATAGAGGCTACCCCAATATCTAATTAGATTTTCTCATTTCAAATCCTATCTTTCCTTATATTTTCCACATCCATTTTTACATTTTCATTCTCGATACACTCATTTTATGGATATGTTTCTTCTTAACCGCTCAACATTTGATACCATATATTATAGCTAATTATATAGCAGTCTTATAAAAATTTTCCTTTTAAATTAATAGGTATTCTATATATGGTCACACAATACTTTTGATGCACTTTTCCACTTCATTCACCATGTTCTTATTCTATGATTTACATCATCTTCAACCTCTCAATCTTTATGAAATATTGATCCAAAATATCAAAAGTTGTCTCTATTTAGTATCTCTTAGCCATTAAGTCTTATCTTTTCTTCGTCTATGTTTCTATCTTTTAAATTAATAGGTATTCTATATATGGTCACACAATACTTTTGATACACATTTCCACTTCATTCACCATGTTCTTATTCTATGATTTACATCATCTTCAACCTCTCAATCTTTATTAATTATTGATTCAAAATGTCGAAAGTTGTCTCTATTTACTATCTCTTAGCCATTAAGTCTTATCTTTTCTTCGTCTATGTTTCTATCTTTTAAATTAATAGGTATTCTATATATATGGTCACACAATACTTTTGATGCACTTTTCCACTTCATTCACCATGTTCTTATTCTATGATTTACATCATCTTCAATCTCTCAATCTTTATGAATATTTGATCCAAAATGTCAAAAGTTGTCTCTATATATTTACTATCTCTTAGCCATTAAGTCTTATCTTTTCTTCGTCTATGTTTCTATCTTTACTAAACTTATATTTCATATACTTCATTTTTAGTCCTATTTAAGCAAAAGTCTTTAGATTCTAGAATGACTTCCCAAGTTTCCTACTTTAATTTGAAATTCCATGCACTCCGTTTCTCTTTGACAATTTCTACTTAAATGAAAGCCTGTGTTCATAACAAAGACGTTTAAAAATATGGTTGATATGATAGAATTAGATCACGCTGCATGCCAAAACAATTCAAGATACAACCATGTTAGCTCAAAAAGTCTTGGGAAAAATTAAGAAGTCCTAGTCAACAAGGGACAACTATGACTATAGGACTCTTCAACCAATATCAGTGGCAGCTCCATAAATTTTTTTGAGAATGGTCATTAAGAAACTTAAATTATACAAAATCTAATAAAAAGATAATTTCATACATTGACCAAAAACACACACACACACACGCAAACACATAAAATCTTACAATTTCCTTCTACAATTTTTTATTTATTTTGAAATTGTTACATAATAGTCTCATTATTAATGTCGCGAGTTAAATCTTTTCA
Organism: Quercus gilva; assembly: GCA_023621385.1. Taxonomy (NCBI): domain Eukaryota; kingdom Viridiplantae; phylum Streptophyta; class Magnoliopsida; order Fagales; family Fagaceae; genus Quercus; species Quercus gilva. The sequence continues at coordinate 8,641,595 of CM042482.1, read as the reverse complement.
AAAGTTTAGTTAAATAAAATTTTTCTTAAACTTTTTGTTTTTATCTATAAGGACCTAATATATTGTTAAGGAAACCAAAGTTTAAGAACAAAATTTGGCTACAAACTTAGTTGTAGCCACTCTCACTAAACAAATTAACATTGTTACTGTGGGGCTAAAAGCCCAAAATAACACACTGGGCCTTGGGCTCCAACTGGGAACATGACATGTTCGAGGATGTGTAAGTAATTAAAAGAAGCCCAATGTCCAGAATCATAAAGAATAAAGCGAAGGAAGACTGCCCGAGGAGAATCTGCTAAATGCTGCTCGGCCCTGCACTTCAGCAACTTAAATGATCCTTCAGGAGACTTCCACCGCAGGGGAGGTTCTTATGCACGCACAGAAGGGAGGGGCCCAGAAATGTTTAAAGGAAATGCTACTGCCACCACATTAAATGTACTACAACAACTTTCCTGTCCGCATTTATGTAGAGAAGACCCCTGAACAGTGTTTCATTGATCATCGCAACTCACAAAGATGTCAGAGAAGGTGGCTAATGGGACATGTACACAAGTGAGGGTTTAGATGTTTAACAAGTGTATGATCAGGATGTCCTGAAGAGAACTATATAATGTAAAAAGATCTACCACCAAAAAAGGGGGGGAGAGCATCTAAAAAAAAGAAAAAGGGGAGAAAGGGTTACTGTAGCACGTAGAATTATTCCTACTTTCAGAATTATGGTAATGAAGCGTAATCTGCCTCCTCGGACGCTCATTTTTATCTAGCTATACGTGTTTTGCACTTGTCGATTGTTGAGGTAGTTACTAACCGTTATTTCAAATCATTGGATCCTAGCTCTCGGGCCCATTCTCTACAAATTCATTATACCAGGCTCACCAAACCTTCGTCCAATCAAATTTTGGGCCTGGGCCAAAGATTTGTGACCCTACAGTTACATATTTTGAAAATCTAATCGATGAAATGCATATTCTCTATATTCTTAAAACACGTCAAAATTTCATGTCAATCGGATGTTATTTACCATTTGATTCATAAACTTATTTTTATGTATAATTTTAGATTACAAAAACTTGAAATTTAAATATTTGATTGACGACATAGCTATTAATCTTTTATCTTATTGAAATTTTGCAAGTATGGAGGATTTAAGATGAAAATGTAATTAAATGGTGGATTTGTTAAAATTTACATTTAATAATATATATATATATATATATATTGAATAGAGTTGTAGTCTTAGTCTACAACCAAGTTTGTTGCCAAATTTTGTTCAAATTTTAATTATGTTGGGCTTAAAAAAAATTTAGGGTAATCACAAAGTTTTTTTAAGAATAAAAAAAAAAAAACTTAAATTTTAAAAATCTATACATAATATATATTTTTTTTCTAGGTCAGGGTGGTCATAGGACCACCCTGAACTCTATATAGAGCCGCCCGTAGCCAATATATATGGTAAAGAGAGTATTAAAATTTATACATAATGTTATTTTTTTTTCTAGGCCAGGGTGGTCCTGTGACCACCCGAACTCTATGTAGAGCCGCCCTTGGAAAATATATACGTTAAAGAAGAGTTACTGTAATATTGTGGAAAGCTAATACGGTGTAGTATTGTGGCCTTGTTCACGAAGAGCCCATTTTGAAGTTTGAACATGATTATCCTTTTGGGCATGACCGCAGCTCAGCAGCTGTAGGATATATTTTGAGAAAAAATATAGTACTATATATATATATATATATTATATAAGATAAAAATTTTACTCTATTTTAATCTAAATGTATATGTGTGTGAAGCTCCTTCTTGAAAACTTGAACTCCAGTCTTTGCCTCTTATTCTCCGCAAGCACTTATACTTGTGGAGTGACCATTGCACCAAGGATGTACGGTCGCAGTACTATATATTTTTTGAATATTGATGATGCATAGATAAGTACTGTATTAGGTTCTTCAAAATAATTCAAACACTCCATTCTATTAAACAATATAACAAAAATAATGTTATTTTTTAAGAAATGATTAAATTTAAAACAACCAAATATATATTTTTTTAATTGGAACAAATATTGGAGTACATTAGTTTCCTCAATTTTTTTTTTCTTCTCAAAAAAGGAATTTGAAAAATTAATATATTGCACCTAAATTATTGCAGCAAAGTTTTACCCCATTCAATGTTGAATATTTTGGAGGGTGTGGGTAGTGGCTATTCAAATCCTCATAGGCTCTCAAAGGAAACAATCTTCTTACTTTTATAGTTCGTTTGGGAATAGCTTATTTAGTTAAAATTGAAAAAATTTTGTTGAAAATGTAGAAAAAAAAAGTTAAAAGTTAGTTGAATAGTACAATAAGACCTAAAATTAGTATCAAAAAATGCAATGAGACCCATGAATAACTAGTATTAAAAAGAAGCTAAAAACTCAAATAAGCTAAACTTTTCATCACATCCCAAACTAAGATTATGTTTAGAATTAGAGTTTAAAGTCAGCTTATTTTACTATTCAGCTTATTTTTTTTACTATTCATGGTCCCACTGCACTTTTTGGTACTATTTATGAGCCTCATTGTACTATTTCAGCTAGTTTTTACCTTTATCTACCATATTTTCAACAAAAAAATTTCAACTCTAGCTAATAAGTTGTTACCAAACTAACCTAGCTAACTCTTAAACCAAAGCCTGTGTTCATAACTGATGAAGTGTGAAATCAGTTGGTTGAACACTTCGGCTTCGGTCGGCTACGGCGGTAGCGAAGGCGGTAGCGAAGGCCTGAAAAGAAGAAACACTGAAGGAAGTGACCGGGGTGGACCGGTCACTTACTCTCCGATGATAAAGTTAGTCTTCTCAACAAGGAAATGAAGTTCCAACTTTTTGGGAGTAAAATCTCAGATTTTTCATACCTTTGTCTAATTCAGACCGGTCCTTATATAGGGAACCTTGGGGCAGTTACTTGTTTTAATAACTTCCCCAAGACTTGCGGAAATCCGGAACTATAGGGGTAACTTCCCCAACGGCTATAGAAGTAGTAACCGTTGATGGAAGTTACACACTTAGGAGAAATCTCTGGCGATGAACATGGGTTGATTAACTGCTCCAGATTTTGCTAAGTGTTGCATGGTCGTCCATGTGACTTGCCCATGGACGACTCTTTGCATACAAATTGATGTTGACTGATCGTCCATGAGCTCTGCATATGGACGACCCTTCCGTGCTGAACGCCCAGGGTTCATTCAATTGGCTAAAAGTCACGGACGATCATACTGGACGAACCAGAGATTTTCTGGTTATTTAGTTGACTGGAGATCCTGGACGACTCCCTTGGACGAAGCACAGTTGGTATTCTTTTGGTACACCATCAGTTGCCCCCTTGTCCAGGGGTCGTCTATAGCACTGTAGAGATTTTTTTTTTTTTTTTTTTTTTTTTTTTTTTTTTTTTACTTCTGACACGTGTCATCATCATGTCGTCCCGGATCGTGCCACGCGTCAGAATCGTATCGGTTGTCTGTCTCGTCGATTCCATTTCTTCACGAGAGTGCCACGTGTCATTTTCTGATTCGCTCGTGTCCTGTTGTGACCCTACCTGTGGGCCCTATAAATAGGTACATTCTCATTCTTGCCCTTCACCTTTCTCATAATCTCTCTTCTACCATCTCGTCCAAGATTCTCGTCTAGGCCTCGTCATCTAGTTTCGTCAGGTATTCTCCTTCCCTCTTCCTTAGGTTTTCATCTTAACAATCATGTCTAGGTCTAGTGATAGCGTAGATAGGGAGATAGACGAGTATCAGGACGTCTCCTCTGGAAGTGGGGATAGTTATGAGAGTGGTGAGGGAAATACCAGTAGTAGTGATAATTCTTCGGACGAGTATTATTCGTCTGGGGTCCCTGGTATGTCCTTAGAGGAATTCCAGGAGATGCAGCGTAGGATGGCTTCTAGGGCTGGGGCTAGCTCGTCCAGAAGGTCACCTAGCCCTCCTCAAGACGAGGAGGAGGATGTAATATATAGTTGCGCTCCTGAAGTAGCGTCCACCTTAGATGCCCCCAAACTTAAAACTCTTGTAGATAGATATCAAATTCCTAAGGAATTCAATCCTCGTCTACCCATGGAAGGGGAATGGTGTTGTTCACCTTCCTCTGGCTTGGGAGTATACTCGTCTTACCTCTTAGCTGGCCTTAGGTTTCCCCTAAATACATTCTGTAGAGGTCTTCTTTATAGGTTAGGTATTGGTCCTAACCAACTTAACCCCAATGGTTGGAGGACGATAGTTGCCATGCAAGTGTTATGGCGTGAGGCATTAGAGGGGAACTGTCCTTTGACGGTGGACGAGTTCCTTTACTGTTATAAGCCCTCAGAGATAAAGAAATCTGCTGGGTTCTACCAGTTCTCGTCCAGAGGCCCACATTATAGTTTAATAACGGGCCGTAGCTCGTCCGATAGGCTTTGGAAACAAGAATTTTTTATCATTTCTGGAAGCTGGGCTGGGGACCCAACTGATGTTAGTAATGCCCCCTTCCCTCCTTTTACCAGCCCCATAGGTCGCCTTCGTCCTGAGGGTATGTTCTCCTTCCATGTCATTCATTTTGTTCCTTACAATTTTTCTAACTTTCCATCGTCTAACCATCTTTCTTTTATTGGTGCAGCTGTTGTTCGTCCACGTTTGGACAGATTTTATTTAGATCAAATAGATAAAGTTCGTGCCTTCCCTAGAAGGAGCTTTCACGAGCTAGTTACCTTTAGCAGCTTAGCTACTTGGGGGCTTGGTCCAGAACCCACTGCTGAGAACCTGAGTCACGAAGAAACCACTAGACGAAGTAAGTGTCGTCCATCCCTTTTTATTTTTGTCCTTTTCTTTCTCCCCTTTTTTTTAAATGATTTTCCTCGTCACAGGAATAATCACAATGAGAGAAAATAAAGATAAGACAATACTTAGTGGGGACGAGGGAGCTTCCGTGCCCCCAGTCGTCCAGAAAGAGGCCGTCCAGGCTGGGAAGAGGAAATCTAAGAAGATTTCGAGTGGAATGGACATGGAGGACCTCCCTAGTCGTCGAGGTCCTAAAAAGCCAAAGACTACTCAAACTTCCCTTCCCAAGGTTCCCAAGTTCACTCCTACGGTTAACCTGGACGAGATTCCTGCCATTGTGGAGCCCGTCCAAATGGTCCATCCTGTTCAGACTGATCCTACTCCCCCTCTAACTAAGACTCCAAGGAAGCCTTCTTCGTCAGAGCCGTCCGATCGTCCTTCCAACCTGGTGCTGGACGAAGGTTATGCGTGGAGGACGTTCAAAGGGATCGTCACTGACAATGAAGTTAATGAATGCTACAACATGTCAGTGAAAGAATTTGAACGCTCTGGTGTCCATGACCTCTTCAAGGTAAAGTTTCATTCGTCTTAAAATGCTTTTAAAGAATTTTTTAAGAGTTGAATTTTCTAACTTTCCTTCGTCCATGTACAGGCTATGTCAAAGTTCTATACAGCTACATGCCAAGCAAAGGAGCTCGCCGAGGAGGCTAAGACGGCGAAGGGGAAGGCTGAAGAGCTGAATAAGGAAGTCTTGTTGAAGAAGGGGGAAGTAATCAGGCTGACGGACGAGGTCAACCGTTTGCTAGGGATTGAGACGAAGTTGAAGAACGAAGTTGAGGAACTTAAGGCGGATGCCATTGAAAAAGATACCCGCATCACTTACTTGGAAGGACAAGTTTCAGGGCATGCTTCGTCCTTGGAGAAGGCACGTGAAGAAGCCATATCAGCCTTCAAGAAGTCTGACGAGTATAAGAATCGTCTAGACAGTCATTATGCTGCTGGATATGAGGACTTCCGCGCTGATGCCAAAGATGCCTTCCCTGACCTCAACTTCGATTCTTTCAAACTTCCTCTTGCAACGGAAAGCTCAGTGCTAGGGACGAGTTCTGAGGACGTCAATGTGGTGGACGACGCCAATAACGAAGTGACACAAGACGATCCAAAGAATGCTCCTAGTGGTCAGAAATGATAGCTTCTTTGAAAAGCTTTATATTTAGTGGTGCCCAATGTTTTTTGGTTTTTTACTTCTCTTTTTTTTTTTTTTTTTTTTTTTTTTTTTTTTTTTTTTTTTTTTTTTTTTTTTTAAGTTATTCGAGTACAACCTTCTCGTCCAAATTTATGGACGAGTTCTATGAACAAGCAATACATGAGGGTTTTTGGACGGTGGTCGTCTACCCTTTAAATTTTATAAATGTATGAATACTTTTCCTTTTCACTATTCATTGTGTTTGAATATTCTTTAAGTTTTTGTGAACAAGCTTTATTTATGTCGTCCATAACACTTTTATAGTTGTGGGATTTTCCCTCTTACTAAGGCTTTACCTCGTCTTGAACACATGGACGAGCTCCTTCGTGTATGACATCATGGGATGTTTGTAATGTTCGTCCATGAATGAGGTCTTTTCACCAAATTCAATTATTGGACGAATGTTTATTCGTTTTTAACAATTATTTTCCCAACTAATGCTCGTCCATAAGCTGGATTGTTAAGTTGGTTAGGTTCGTCTATGGGATTGTGGTGTTTTTACACGCACATTTGTTCGTCCATGACGAAAATGATGATAACTCAGGTTTGTCTCGTCTTGACCTTAAACGGACGTACCTCTATTCTTTATAAAGTTCGTCCATTAATGTCGTCCTTTCACAAGATTCCTTTGAACAAATTTTGGACGACTGTTTACTCGTCCTTAATAAAAATTTCCCAACAAATGCTCGTCCATGGGCTGGATTGTTAAGTTGGTTAAATTTGTCATTGGGGTTGTGGTGCTTTCACACACATTGTTCGTCCATGTGCTGGACGATTACACTTCAGGTTTGTCTCGTCTTGAGCTTAGACGGACATACCTTTATTTTTCTTGCTTTATCCTCATTTAAAGGAAAGCTTTTGGACGATACTTCCTTGCGTCCAAGGATTTTATTCGTCCTTGGATTTTTCGCCTTCCGTGGATCATTTTGGATCATAGAAAATGAAGGATTCCTATAAAAATACATATCTAAAACACACCATATGTATATTTAGAAATCCATACTATATAATCATTCGTCCACAATCATGACACATGCTTAAGAGCTTGTGCTTAAAAATACATAATACAACATAACTTCGTCCATGAGTAGCATAGCATACACACTTAAAACACAATAGTAATAAGCAAATACTGGAAAATAATAATATTAAGCATTACTTCAAACGTCTAAGGTCCTCGTCCATGTCAGGGCTCGTCCATGACCACCCTTCATTGATAGTATCTCCTTAGATGTTCAACATTCCACGGGTGCTCTAACTTTCGTCCATCCAGGGCTTCCAAATAGTAGGATCCTTGTCTCTTGGAGTTGATAACTCGGTAAGGTCCTTCCCAGTTTGGTCCCAGCTTCCCATGGGCTGGGTTTTTGGTTGCCAAAGAGACCCTTTTAAGGACGAGATCTCCAATGCTGAAGCGCCTGGGTTTCACCATGGCATCGTGTTGCCTTGCCATGAGATTTTTGTACCTTGCAGATCTTTGCTCCGCGTCCATCCTTACCTCGTCTATAAGGTCAAGGTTAAGACGAAGCTGCTCGTTGTTTTCCTCATCTTGGTACTTCATCACCCTATGGCTGGCCATATGTACCTCTGCTGGTATGACCGCTTCACTCCCATAAGCCAGTTTGAAAGGAGTCTCTCCTGTGGGAGTCCTTGCTGTTGTTCTGTAAGCCCACAAAACACCTGGTAACTCATCTGGCCACACTCCCTTTGCCCCTTCAAGCCGAGTCTTGATGATTTTCAACAAGGATCGGTTTGCTACTTCTGCTTGTCCGTTAGCTTGTGGGTGGGAGGGCGAGGAATAGTGATTCTTGATTCCAAGCTGATTACAAAATTCTCTGAAGGGGGTGTTGTCAAACTGTCGTCCGTTGTCTGATACTAGTACTCTTGGTACCCCAAATCTGCATATAATGTCCTTCCAGACGAAGTTTTTGACATTTTGTTGTGTAATTTTCACTAAGGGTTCAGCTTCCACCCATTTAGTGAAATAGTCTATGCCAACTACCAAGAACTTCATCTGTCTGGTTCCAGTTGGAAAGGGGCCTAAAATATCCAAACCCCACTGTGCAAAAGGCCAAGGGGCCATCATTGGGGTGAGGTATTCTGAAGGCTGTCTAGGAATGTTACTGAAACGTTGACATTGGTCACATACCTGAACATATGCCTTAGCATCAGCTTGGACGGTCGGCCAGTAGTACCCTGCACGAATGACCTTGTGGACGAGTGATCTAGCTCCTGAGTGGTTTCCACATGCTCCTTCATGAACTTCTCTCAGCATGTAATTCGCTTCGTCTGGAGCTAAACACCTCAGGTATGGTTGTGAGAAACCTCTTTTGTACAACACGTCGTCCATAAGGATGTATCTGGCCGATTTGACTCTGAGCTTCCTGGCTTCGTCCTTCCCTTCTGGAAGCCTTCCGTCCTTCAGGTATGAGACTATCGGAGTCATCCAATTCTCTTCTCCTTCTATCTGCAACATTTCTGGAAGGTCTATGCTGGGCATGTATCGTATTTCATCTAACTCGTTCATGGCTTCACTGGCGGAGGCTTCCTTCGCTAGAGTGTCTGCTTCCGTGTTCTCTTCCCTCGGGATTTGAACGAAATTAGCTTCCTTGAATTTCTTCACAAGGCGTAACACCTTCCTCAAATATTTCTTCATTCTACCTTCCTTGGCTTCACATGTTCCGTTTATTTGGCCTATGACCAACTGTGAGTCTCCCAGGACGAGTACTGAGCTTGCTTCTACAGATCTGGCCAACTCTAACCCTTTAAGAAGAGCTTCATACTCCACTTCATTGTTAGTTGTCTGATACTGCAGGCGAGCTTTGTACTTCAATTTATCTCCTTCTGGTGACTGCAAAACAACTCCTATACCTCCTGTATGCAGTGTAGATGATCCATCTACATGGACGACCCATTTTTTACTGCCTTCTTTCTCATCCAAATCCTCATAACTTGGAGTAAATTCTGCAATGAAATCTGCCAGGGCTTGTGCTTTTATTGCATTCCTCGGTTGGTACCGAATATCAAATTCACTGAGCTCAACTGCCCATTGGATCAATCGTCCTGCAGCTTCAAGTTTGTTCATTGCCTTCTTGAGTGGATGATCAGTCATGACTATGACGACGTGACCTTGGAAGTAGTGTCTTAACTTCCTGGAAGCTGTTATTAGCGCAAAGGCTAACTTCTCTATCAATGGGTACCTTCCTTCCGCTCCTCTCAATGCCCGGCTGGTATAATACACAGGCTTCTGCACCTTTTCTTCCTCCCGGATCAACGCTGAGCTCACGGCATGTGGGGACACTGCTAAATACAGATATAACTCTTCTCCTAGCACGGACGGACTTAGCAATGGAGCCGTAGTGAGATAGTGCTTTAGGTCCTGGAAGGCCCTTTGGCACTCATCCGTCCACTCAAACGCCTTCCTGAGAATCTTAAAAAAGGGCAAACACTTATCAATGGCTTTTGAGACAAACCTGTTCAGAGCTGCAACTCGTCCAGTTAGGGACTGGACTTCCTTGATGTTCTTCGGTGGTTCCATGTTCAGTATGGCTTGAATCTTGTCTGGATTTGCCTCAATTCCTCTCTCTGAAACCATGAATCCAAGGAACTTTCCTGACGATACTCCGAATGCGCATTTACTTGGGTTTAGCTTCATCTTGTACCGCCTAAGTGTTTCAAAAGTTTCTTGAAGATCATCTAAGTGGCTTCCCTCATCTAAGCTCTTCACAAACATGTCATCCACATATACCTCTACATTCCGTCCTATCTGTGGACGAAACATATGATTCACCAACCTTTGGTAAGTTGCCCCTGCATTCTTCAGACCGAAGGGCATCACCTTGTAGCAAAACAAACCTTGACTTGTAATAAAAGATGTCTTTTCCTGATCTGCCTCGTCCATCTTTATCTGATTGTATCCAGAGAAGGCGTCCATGAAGCTCAACAGTTGATGGCCAGCCGTAGAATCAACCAGTTGGTCAATTCGAGGCAAAGGATAACTATCCTTAGGGCAAGCTTTGTTTAAGTCAGTGAAGTCGACGCACATCCTCCACTTGCCATTTGCCTTCTTTACCATTACTACATTTGCCAACCAATCCGGGTAATAGACTTCCCGGATAAACTGTGCTGTGGTTAGTTTCTGAACCTCTTCCTTGATAGCCTTCTCTCGCTCAGGGGCGAACACCCTCTTCTTTTGACGAATAGGCTTAGAAGAGGGGGACACATTCAGTCGATGAGTGATTACGCTTGGATCAATGCCAGGCATGTCGTCATGACTCCATGCAAAAACATCGGCATTCTTTTTTAGAAACTGAACGAGGTCTTCTTTCGCCTTTTCCTTCATACTTGTTCCAATTCTAGTGAATTTCTCAAGATCATCTTCTTGCAACAAAACATTCTCTAATACTTCGGTAGGTTCCGCAACAACTCTTTTTTCTTCTATATTCATAGTCTGCATCTGCTCGTCCATAGCCAACATGGCTAGATAACACTCTCTGGCTGCCAATTGATCTCCTTGTGCTTGCCCAATCCCACACTCCGTAGGGAATTTAACTGATAAATGGTAGGTGGATGTTACCGCCTTCCAGCTATTCAATGTTGGTCTTCCAATGATGGCATTGTATGAGGATGAACAATCCACCACGAGGAAATTTACTTCCTTAGTTATCTGCTGTGGGTATGACCCTACCACTACAGGCAGGGTAATGGTACCAACAGGCTGCACTTTCATTCCTCCGAATCCGATCAATGGCGAACAAACTGGACGAAGCTGCTCTCGTCCAAGCCTCATCTGCTGGAAGGCAGGATAATACAATATATCTGCTGAGCTTCCATTGTCCACCAACACCCTCCTGGTTCTGTAATCTGCAATGAGTAGGGTAATGACGATTGCATCGTCGTGTGGATGATGGATCCTCTCAGCTTCCTCGTCCGTGAAAGAAATGGTTGGCTCGTCCGTCCCCCTCGTCCTTGGGGATCGTCCAGAGAGTTGGACATTTTGCACTGCTTTGAGATACGTCTTCTTGGCTTTGGAAGATTGTCCTGTCGCTGTCCCACCAATGATAACCCTTATTTCTCCAAGTGGGGGTCGTGACGACTCTTCCATCTTTGCTTTCAACTTTTCATCTTTATGATCCCTTCCAACAAAATGCCTCAACTTTCCTTGTCTTATGAGATTCTCAATCTGCTGCTTCAAGTCGTAACACTCGTCCGTGTCGTGCCCATGATCCCTATGGAAGCGACAATATTTATTTTTATTGCGCTTGTTAGGATCTCCCTTCATCTTTTCTGGCCACTTCAAGGAAGGATCATCCTTGATTTGCATGAGCACTTGATCGAGTGGGGCATTCAAGGGTGTGTAATTCTGATTTCTTGCTGAGGGGCCTGCCTTCCTGCTATCTCTGTCTCGGTCTTTCTTGTCTTCCGTTCGTCCCTTCTTTGGACGAGGACCTTGATCAGAATGACGCGGGGGGTTGACTTGCATTCTTTCAGCTCTCTTCCTCTTCTTAGCTATGATGGCGTCTTCTGCGTTCATAAAGTTTTGGGCTGAATGGACGAGCTCAGCCATGGATTGGGGCTCTTTCTCATACAACTTGTGAATGAATAAGTCCGAGTTAACCCCATTGTGGAAGGCAGCCAATAGTAGTTTGTCGTCCACCTCGTCTACTGTCAAGGCTTCCCTGTTGAAGCGTGTGATGAAAGAACGCAGGCTTTCATTCTCCCCTTGTTCTATGGTCAGCAAACTGGACGAAGAACGTTTGTGTCTCTGTCCTCCAATGAAATTATTGACAAATAATTTGCTTAACTCTTCGAAAGAACTTACGGAATTCGGAGGTATTTTGCTGAACCACACCCGCGCTGGTCCCTTGAGGGTGGTAGGGAAGGTTCTGCACATAATCTCATCTGGTACTCCTTGGAGATGCATTGTTGTTTTGAAAGTAGCGATATGATCAAAAGGATCACGTGCTCCATCATACGAATCCAGGGAAGGCATTTTGAACTTCGGAGGCAAGGGATGCCCATTGATGGAAGCCGTGAAAGGGGAATCTGTTCGGTGAACCAAATCCTCGACGGGATTTGCCCTTCTCATGTTTTCCTTCATCTCGTCCATGACCTTCCTCATCTGGTCCATTTCTTTCTCCAAATGTGGCACCCTTCGCGAAGTGGTGCCTCTTGACTGAGCCTCGGGCTCAGCATTTCTTCCTCTGTCTTCCTGACTTTGGGATTGTCTCTCAGCATGTCCTTCACGGCGTTGCCTCTCCATCTCCCTAGTCAATTCTTGATTCTGGCGAGTTAACTCCGCCATTGCGGCCGCCATGGATTGCATGTGTTGGATGGAAGGCGACGGCATGACAGGCGCTGATTGGCGATCGCGAAGGGGGTTACTTGAAGCGTCTCTGCTTCCCTGATGGCCTGGGCTTGTAGCCCTCGACCTAGTCCGAACCATTCAACCTTTTGTTGCAGAAAATCAAGTCGTAAAACAACTTACGGTTCCCACAGACGGCGCCAACTGATGAAGTGTGAAATCAGTTGGTTGAACACTTCGGCTTCGGTCGGCTACGGCGGTAGCGAAGGCGGTAGCGAAGGCCTGAAAAGAAGAAACACTGAAGGAAGTGACCGGGGTGGACCGGTCACTTACTCTCCGATGATAAAGTTAGTCTTCTCAACAAGGAAATGAAGTTCCAACTTTTTGGGAGTAAAATCTCAGATTTTTCATACCTTTGTCTAATTCAGACCGGTCCTTATATAGGGAACCTTGGGGCAGTTACTTGTTTTAATAACTTCCCCAAGACTTGCGGAAATCCGGAACTATAGGGGTAACTTCCCCAACGGCTATAGAAGTAGTAACCGTTGATGGAAGTTACACACTTAGGAGAAATCTCTGGCGATGAACATGGGTTGATTAACTGCTCCAGATTTTGCTAAGTGTTGCATGGTCGTCCATGTGACTTGCCCATGGACGACTCTTTGCATACAAATTGATGTTGACTGATCGTCCATGAGCTCTGCATATGGACGACCCTTCCGTGCTGAACGCCCAGGGTTCATTCAATTGGCTAAAAGTCACGGACGATCATACTGGACGAACCAGAGATTTTCTGGTTATTTAGTTGACTGGAGATCCTGGACGACTCCCTTGGACGAAGCACAGTTGGTATTCTTTTGGTACACCATCAGTTGCCCCCTTGTCCAGGGGTCGTCTATAGCACTGTAGAGATTTTTTTTTTTTTTTTTTTTTTTTTTTTTTTTTTTTTACTTCTGACACGTGTCATCATCATGTCGTCCCGGATCGTGCCACGCGTCAGAATCGTATCGGTTGTCTGTCTCGTCGATTCCATTTCTTCACGAGAGTGCCACGTGTCATTTTCTGATTCGCTCGTGTCCTGTTGTGACCCTACCTGTGGGCCCTATAAATAGGTACATTCTCATTCTTGCCCTTCACCTTTCTCATAATCTCTCTTCTACCATCTCGTCCAAGATTCTCGTCTAGGCCTCGTCATCTAGTTTCGTCAGGTATTCTCCTTCCCTCTTCCTTAGGTTTTCATCTTAACAATCATGTCTAGGTCTAGTGATAGCGTAGATAGGGAGATAGACGAGTATCAGGACGTCTCCTCTGGAAGTGGGGATAGTTATGAGAGTGGTGAGGGAAATACCAGTAGTAGTGATAATTCTTCGGACGAGTATTATTCGTCTGGGGTCCCTGGTATGTCCTTAGAGGAATTCCAGGAGATGCAGCGTAGGATGGCTTCTAGGGCTGGGGCTAGCTCGTCCAGAAGGTCACCTAGCCCTCCTCAAGACGAGGAGGAGGATGTAATATATAGTTGCGCTCCTGAAGTAGCGTCCACCTTAGATGCCCCCAAACTTAAAACTCTTGTAGATAGATATCAAATTCCTAAGGAATTCAATCCTCGTCTACCCATGGAAGGGGAATGGTGTTGTTCACCTTCCTCTGGCTTGGGAGTATACTCGTCTTACCTCTTAGCTGGCCTTAGGTTTCCCCTAAATACATTCTGTAGAGGTCTTCTTTATAGGTTAGGTATTGGTCCTAACCAACTTAACCCCAATGGTTGGAGGACGATAGTTGCCATGCAAGTGTTATGGCGTGAGGCATTAGAGGGGAACTGTCCTTTGACGGTGGACGAGTTCCTTTACTGTTATAAGCCCTCAGAGATAAAGAAATCTGCTGGGTTCTACCAGTTCTCGTCCAGAGGCCCACATTATAGTTTAATAACGGGCCGTAGCTCGTCCGATAGGCTTTGGAAACAAGAATTTTTTATCATTTCTGGAAGCTGGGCTGGGGACCCAACTGATGTTAGTAATGCCCCCTTCCCTCCTTTTACCAGCCCCATAGGTCGCCTTCGTCCTGAGGGTATGTTCTCCTTCCATGTCATTCATTTTGTTCCTTACAATTTTTCTAACTTTCCATCGTCTAACCATCTTTCTTTTATTGGTGCAGCTGTTGTTCGTCCACGTTTGGACAGATTTTATTTAGATCAAATAGATAAAGTTCGTGCCTTCCCTAGAAGGAGCTTTCACGAGCTAGTTACCTTTAGCAGCTTAGCTACTTGGGGGCTTGGTCCAGAACCCACTGCTGAGAACCTGAGTCACGAAGAAACCACTAGACGAAGTAAGTGTCGTCCATCCCTTTTTATTTTTGTCCTTTTCTTTCTCCCCTTTTTTTTAAATGATTTTCCTCGTCACAGGAATAATCACAATGAGAGAAAATAAAGATAAGACAATACTTAGTGGGGACGAGGGAGCTTCCGTGCCCCCAGTCGTCCAGAAAGAGGCCGTCCAGGCTGGGAAGAGGAAATCTAAGAAGATTTCGAGTGGAATGGACATGGAGGACCTCCCTAGTCGTCGAGGTCCTAAAAAGCCAAAGACTACTCAAACTTCCCTTCCCAAGGTTCCCAAGTTCACTCCTACGGTTAACCTGGACGAGATTCCTGCCATTGTGGAGCCCGTCCAAATGGTCCATCCTGTTCAGACTGATCCTACTCCCCCTCTAACTAAGACTCCAAGGAAGCCTTCTTCGTCAGAGCCGTCCGATCGTCCTTCCAACCTGGTGCTGGACGAAGGTTATGCGTGGAGGACGTTCAAAGGGATCGTCACTGACAATGAAGTTAATGAATGCTACAACATGTCAGTGAAAGAATTTGAACGCTCTGGTGTCCATGACCTCTTCAAGGTAAAGTTTCATTCGTCTTAAAATGCTTTTAAAGAATTTTTTAAGAGTTGAATTTTCTAACTTTCCTTCGTCCATGTACAGGCTATGTCAAAGTTCTATACAGCTACATGCCAAGCAAAGGAGCTCGCCGAGGAGGCTAAGACGGCGAAGGGGAAGGCTGAAGAGCTGAATAAGGAAGTCTTGTTGAAGAAGGGGGAAGTAATCAGGCTGACGGACGAGGTCAACCGTTTGCTAGGGATTGAGACGAAGTTGAAGAACGAAGTTGAGGAACTTAAGGCGGATGCCATTGAAAAAGATACCCGCATCACTTACTTGGAAGGACAAGTTTCAGGGCATGCTTCGTCCTTGGAGAAGGCACGTGAAGAAGCCATATCAGCCTTCAAGAAGTCTGACGAGTATAAGAATCGTCTAGACAGTCATTATGCTGCTGGATATGAGGACTTCCGCGCTGATGCCAAAGATGCCTTCCCTGACCTCAACTTCGATTCTTTCAAACTTCCTCTTGCAACGGAAAGCTCAGTGCTAGGGACGAGTTCTGAGGACGTCAATGTGGTGGACGACGCCAATAACGAAGTGACACAAGACGATCCAAAGAATGCTCCTAGTGGTCAGAAATGATAGCTTCTTTGAAAAGCTTTATATTTAGTGGTGCCCAATGTTTTTTGGTTTTTTACTTCTCTTTTTTTTTTTTTTTTTTTTTTTTTTTTTTTTTTTTTTTTTTTTTTTTTTTTTTAAGTTATTCGAGTACAACCTTCTCGTCCAAATTTATGGACGAGTTCTATGAACAAGCAATACATGAGGGTTTTTGGACGGTGGTCGTCTACCCTTTAAATTTTATAAATGTATGAATACTTTTCCTTTTCACTATTCATTGTGTTTGAATATTCTTTAAGTTTTTGTGAACAAGCTTTATTTATGTCGTCCATAACACTTTTATAGTTGTGGGATTTTCCCTCTTACTAAGGCTTTACCTCGTCTTGAACACATGGACGAGCTCCTTCGTGTATGACATCATGGGATGTTTGTAATGTTCGTCCATGAATGAGGTCTTTTCACCAAATTCAATTATTGGACGAATGTTTATTCGTTTTTAACAATTATTTTCCCAACTAATGCTCGTCCATAAGCTGGATTGTTAAGTTGGTTAGGTTCGTCTATGGGATTGTGGTGTTTTTACACGCACATTTGTTCGTCCATGACGAAAATGATGATAACTCAGGTTTGTCTCGTCTTGACCTTAAACGGACGTACCTCTATTCTTTATAAAGTTCGTCCATTAATGTCGTCCTTTCACAAGATTCCTTTGAACAAATTTTGGACGACTGTTTACTCGTCCTTAATAAAAATTTCCCAACAAATGCTCGTCCATGGGCTGGATTGTTAAGTTGGTTAAATTTGTCATTGGGGTTGTGGTGCTTTCACACACATTGTTCGTCCATGTGCTGGACGATTACACTTCAGGTTTGTCTCGTCTTGAGCTTAGACGGACATACCTTTATTTTTCTTGCTTTATCCTCATTTAAAGGAAAGCTTTTGGACGATACTTCCTTGCGTCCAAGGATTTTATTCGTCCTTGGATTTTTCGCCTTCCGTGGATCATTTTGGATCATAGAAAATGAAGGATTCCTATAAAAATACATATCTAAAACACACCATATGTATATTTAGAAATCCATACTATATAATCATTCGTCCACAATCATGACACATGCTTAAGAGCTTGTGCTTAAAAATACATAATACAACATAACTTCGTCCATGAGTAGCATAGCATACACACTTAAAACACAATAGTAATAAGCAAATACTGGAAAATAATAATATTAAGCATTACTTCAAACGTCTAAGGTCCTCGTCCATGTCAGGGCTCGTCCATGACCACCCTTCATTGATAGTATCTCCTTAGATGTTCAACATTCCACGGGTGCTCTAACTTTCGTCCATCCAGGGCTTCCAAATAGTAGGATCCTTGTCTCTTGGAGTTGATAACTCGGTAAGGTCCTTCCCAGTTTGGTCCCAGCTTCCCATGGGCTGGGTTTTTGGTTGCCAAAGAGACCCTTTTAAGGACGAGATCTCCAATGCTGAAGCGCCTGGGTTTCACCATGGCATCGTGTTGCCTTGCCATGAGATTTTTGTACCTTGCAGATCTTTGCTCCGCGTCCATCCTTACCTCGTCTATAAGGTCAAGGTTAAGACGAAGCTGCTCGTTGTTTTCCTCATCTTGGTACTTCATCACCCTATGGCTGGCCATATGTACCTCTGCTGGTATGACCGCTTCACTCCCATAAGCCAGTTTGAAAGGAGTCTCTCCTGTGGGAGTCCTTGCTGTTGTTCTGTAAGCCCACAAAACACCTGGTAACTCATCTGGCCACACTCCCTTTGCCCCTTCAAGCCGAGTCTTGATGATTTTCAACAAGGATCGGTTTGCTACTTCTGCTTGTCCGTTAGCTTGTGGGTGGGAGGGCGAGGAATAGTGATTCTTGATTCCAAGCTGATTACAAAATTCTCTGAAGGGGGTGTTGTCAAACTGTCGTCCGTTGTCTGATACTAGTACTCTTGGTACCCCAAATCTGCATATAATGTCCTTCCAGACGAAGTTTTTGACATTTTGTTGTGTAATTTTCACTAAGGGTTCAGCTTCCACCCATTTAGTGAAATAGTCTATGCCAACTACCAAGAACTTCATCTGTCTGGTTCCAGTTGGAAAGGGGCCTAAAATATCCAAACCCCACTGTGCAAAAGGCCAAGGGGCCATCATTGGGGTGAGGTATTCTGAAGGCTGTCTAGGAATGTTACTGAAACGTTGACATTGGTCACATACCTGAACATATGCCTTAGCATCAGCTTGGACGGTCGGCCAGTAGTACCCTGCACGAATGACCTTGTGGACGAGTGATCTAGCTCCTGAGTGGTTTCCACATGCTCCTTCATGAACTTCTCTCAGCATGTAATTCGCTTCGTCTGGAGCTAAACACCTCAGGTATGGTTGTGAGAAACCTCTTTTGTACAACACGTCGTCCATAAGGATGTATCTGGCCGATTTGACTCTGAGCTTCCTGGCTTCGTCCTTCCCTTCTGGAAGCCTTCCGTCCTTCAGGTATGAGACTATCGGAGTCATCCAATTCTCTTCTCCTTCTATCTGCAACATTTCTGGAAGGTCTATGCTGGGCATGTATCGTATTTCATCTAACTCGTTCATGGCTTCACTGGCGGAGGCTTCCTTCGCTAGAGTGTCTGCTTCCGTGTTCTCTTCCCTCGGGATTTGAACGAAATTAGCTTCCTTGAATTTCTTCACAAGGCGTAACACCTTCCTCAAATATTTCTTCATTCTACCTTCCTTGGCTTCACATGTTCCGTTTATTTGGCCTATGACCAACTGTGAGTCTCCCAGGACGAGTACTGAGCTTGCTTCTACAGATCTGGCCAACTCTAACCCTTTAAGAAGAGCTTCATACTCCACTTCATTGTTAGTTGTCTGATACTGCAGGCGAGCTTTGTACTTCAATTTATCTCCTTCTGGTGACTGCAAAACAACTCCTATACCTCCTGTATGCAGTGTAGATGATCCATCTACATGGACGACCCATTTTTTACTGCCTTCTTTCTCATCCAAATCCTCATAACTTGGAGTAAATTCTGCAATGAAATCTGCCAGGGCTTGTGCTTTTATTGCATTCCTCGGTTGGTACCGAATATCAAATTCACTGAGCTCAACTGCCCATTGGATCAATCGTCCTGCAGCTTCAAGTTTGTTCATTGCCTTCTTGAGTGGATGATCAGTCATGACTATGACGACGTGACCTTGGAAGTAGTGTCTTAACTTCCTGGAAGCTGTTATTAGCGCAAAGGCTAACTTCTCTATCAATGGGTACCTTCCTTCCGCTCCTCTCAATGCCCGGCTGGTATAATACACAGGCTTCTGCACCTTTTCTTCCTCCCGGATCAACGCTGAGCTCACGGCATGTGGGGACACTGCTAAATACAGATATAACTCTTCTCCTAGCACGGACGGACTTAGCAATGGAGCCGTAGTGAGATAGTGCTTTAGGTCCTGGAAGGCCCTTTGGCACTCATCCGTCCACTCAAACGCCTTCCTGAGAATCTTAAAAAAGGGCAAACACTTATCAATGGCTTTTGAGACAAACCTGTTCAGAGCTGCAACTCGTCCAGTTAGGGACTGGACTTCCTTGATGTTCTTCGGTGGTTCCATGTTCAGTATGGCTTGAATCTTGTCTGGATTTGCCTCAATTCCTCTCTCTGAAACCATGAATCCAAGGAACTTTCCTGACGATACTCCGAATGCGCATTTACTTGGGTTTAGCTTCATCTTGTACCGCCTAAGTGTTTCAAAAGTTTCTTGAAGATCATCTAAGTGGCTTCCCTCATCTAAGCTCTTCACAAACATGTCATCCACATATACCTCTACATTCCGTCCTATCTGTGGACGAAACATATGATTCACCAACCTTTGGTAAGTTGCCCCTGCATTCTTCAGACCGAAGGGCATCACCTTGTAGCAAAACAAACCTTGACTTGTAATAAAAGATGTCTTTTCCTGATCTGCCTCGTCCATCTTTATCTGATTGTATCCAGAGAAGGCGTCCATGAAGCTCAACAGTTGATGGCCAGCCGTAGAATCAACCAGTTGGTCAATTCGAGGCAAAGGATAACTATCCTTAGGGCAAGCTTTGTTTAAGTCAGTGAAGTCGACGCACATCCTCCACTTGCCATTTGCCTTCTTTACCATTACTACATTTGCCAACCAATCCGGGTAATAGACTTCCCGGATAAACTGTGCTGTGGTTAGTTTCTGAACCTCTTCCTTGATAGCCTTCTCTCGCTCAGGGGCGAACACCCTCTTCTTTTGACGAATAGGCTTAGAAGAGGGGGACACATTCAGTCGATGAGTGATTACGCTTGGATCAATGCCAGGCATGTCGTCATGACTCCATGCAAAAACATCGGCATTCTTTTTTAGAAACTGAACGAGGTCTTCTTTCGCCTTTTCCTTCATACTTGTTCCAATTCTAGTGAATTTCTCAAGATCATCTTCTTGCAACAAAACATTCTCTAATACTTCGGTAGGTTCCGCAACAACTCTTTTTTCTTCTATATTCATAGTCTGCATCTGCTCGTCCATAGCCAACATGGCTAGATAACACTCTCTGGCTGCCAATTGATCTCCTTGTGCTTGCCCAATCCCACACTCCGTAGGGAATTTAACTGATAAATGGTAGGTGGATGTTACCGCCTTCCAGCTATTCAATGTTGGTCTTCCAATGATGGCATTGTATGAGGATGAACAATCCACCACGAGGAAATTTACTTCCTTAGTTATCTGCTGTGGGTATGACCCTACCACTACAGGCAGGGTAATGGTACCAACAGGCTGCACTTTCATTCCTCCGAATCCGATCAATGGCGAACAAACTGGACGAAGCTGCTCTCGTCCAAGCCTCATCTGCTGGAAGGCAGGATAATACAATATATCTGCTGAGCTTCCATTGTCCACCAACACCCTCCTGGTTCTGTAATCTGCAATGAGTAGGGTAATGACGATTGCATCGTCGTGTGGATGATGGATCCTCTCAGCTTCCTCGTCCGTGAAAGAAATGGTTGGCTCGTCCGTCCCCCTCGTCCTTGGGGATCGTCCAGAGAGTTGGACATTTTGCACTGCTTTGAGATACGTCTTCTTGGCTTTGGAAGATTGTCCTGTCGCTGTCCCACCAATGATAACCCTTATTTCTCCAAGTGGGGGTCGTGACGACTCTTCCATCTTTGCTTTCAACTTTTCATCTTTATGATCCCTTCCAACAAAATGCCTCAACTTTCCTTGTCTTATGAGATTCTCAATCTGCTGCTTCAAGTCGTAACACTCGTCCGTGTCGTGCCCATGATCCCTATGGAAGCGACAATATTTATTTTTATTGCGCTTGTTAGGATCTCCCTTCATCTTTTCTGGCCACTTCAAGGAAGGATCATCCTTGATTTGCATGAGCACTTGATCGAGTGGGGCATTCAAGGGTGTGTAATTCTGATTTCTTGCTGAGGGGCCTGCCTTCCTGCTATCTCTGTCTCGGTCTTTCTTGTCTTCCGTTCGTCCCTTCTTTGGACGAGGACCTTGATCAGAATGACGCGGGGGGTTGACTTGCATTCTTTCAGCTCTCTTCCTCTTCTTAGCTATGATGGCGTCTTCTGCGTTCATAAAGTTTTGGGCTGAATGGACGAGCTCAGCCATGGATTGGGGCTCTTTCTCATACAACTTGTGAATGAATAAGTCCGAGTTAACCCCATTGTGGAAGGCAGCCAATAGTAGTTTGTCGTCCACCTCGTCTACTGTCAAGGCTTCCCTGTTGAAGCGTGTGATGAAAGAACGCAGGCTTTCATTCTCCCCTTGTTCTATGGTCAGCAAACTGGACGAAGAACGTTTGTGTCTCTGTCCTCCAATGAAATTATTGACAAATAATTTGCTTAACTCTTCGAAAGAACTTACGGAATTCGGAGGTATTTTGCTGAACCACACCCGCGCTGGTCCCTTGAGGGTGGTAGGGAAGGTTCTGCACATAATCTCATCTGGTACTCCTTGGAGATGCATTGTTGTTTTGAAAGTAGCGATATGATCAAAAGGATCACGTGCTCCATCATACGAATCCAGGGAAGGCATTTTGAACTTCGGAGGCAAGGGATGCCCATTGATGGAAGCCGTGAAAGGGGAATCTGTTCGGTGAACCAAATCCTCGACGGGATTTGCCCTTCTCATGTTTTCCTTCATCTCGTCCATGACCTTCCTCATCTGGTCCATTTCTTTCTCCAAATGTGGCACCCTTCGCGAAGTGGTGCCTCTTGACTGAGCCTCGGGCTCAGCATTTCTTCCTCTGTCTTCCTGACTTTGGGATTGTCTCTCAGCATGTCCTTCACGGCGTTGCCTCTCCATCTCCCTAGTCAATTCTTGATTCTGGCGAGTTAACTCCGCCATTGCGGCCGCCATGGATTGCATGTGTTGGATGGAAGGCGACGGCATGACAGGCGCTGATTGGCGATCGCGAAGGGGGTTACTTGAAGCGTCTCTGCTTCCCTGATGGCCTGGGCTTGTAGCCCTCGACCTAGTCCGAACCATTCAACCTTTTGTTGCAGAAAATCAAGTCGTAAAACAACTTACGGTTCCCACAGACGGCGCCAACTGATGAAGTGTGAAATCAGTTGGTTGAACACTTCGGCTTCGGTCGGCTACGGCGGTAGCGAAGGCGGTAGCGAAGGCCTGAAAAGAAGAAACACTGAAGGAAGTGACCGGGGTGGACCGGTCACTTACTCTCCGATGATAAAGTTAGTCTTCTCAACAAGGAAATGAAGTTCCAACTTTTTGGGAGTAAAATCTCAGATTTTTCATACCTTTGTCTAATTCAGACCGGTCCTTATATAGGGAACCTTGGGGCAGTTACTTGTTTTAATAACTTCCCCAAGACTTGCGGAAATCCGGAACTATAGGGGTAACTTCCCCAACGGCTATAGAAGTAGTAACCGTTGATGGAAGTTACACACTTAGGAGAAATCTCTGGCGATGAACATGGGTTGATTAACTGCTCCAGATTTTGCTAAGTGTTGCATGGTCGTCCATGTGACTTGCCCATGGACGACTCTTTGCATACAAATTGATGTTGACTGATCGTCCATGAGCTCTGCATATGGACGACCCTTCCGTGCTGAACGCCCAGGGTTCATTCAATTGGCTAAAAGTCACGGACGATCATACTGGACGAACCAGAGATTTTCTGGTTATTTAGTTGACTGGAGATCCTGGACGACTCCCTTGGACGAAGCACAGTTGGTATTCTTTTGGTACACCATCAATAACAAAGACGCTTAAAAATAGAGTTGATGTTATACACGCTAAACAATTCATGATACATCATACATGCTAAAAAAAAGTCTTGGTAAACGGTTCAAGTCAACAAGGGACCCGCTTGGACTGTAAGACTCTTCAGCCAATATATAACGGCAGGGCTGTCCACACCCTCCCGGGCCACCCGTACCCGACCAATTGTAGTATTGTACCATAATTTCACATAGGCTTAATGGGATTAAAAGCATCCGTCTCTCTAAAATAGGATATGGAACCAATTTTGAGAATGTACATGAAAAAACTACGCATTGACTTCCCTCTATATCTCCTAAAATATCATTTTGTTCCAGTTTTCCCTTTGTTTACACTTTCTCTTGAGAGAAATGAATAAAAAGAATTATTTTAGAATATTATATCAACTTGTTTAGGAATTTTAATAGAAAGAATGAAAAGGTTATTTCCACATTTAGAATGAAATGTTTTGCAATAAATGCTTGTAATTAAGACTAAAAAGCAACAGGTGTAAGATGAAGGTAGGCAACTTAAGTACTTAACACTTTGAAATTAAGATGGATGAAAAAATTCTTTCATGAAATAAAAAATAAAAATAAAACTTTATATATATAAAAGAAAAAATAGAATTTTTTTTTTCCATCAATAGGGTAGCCACCATAACACTCCATTTAGGGAAAAATTATACTTTGTAGTGTGTATAAACATCGTCTCTCTCAAGTGGGCCCCACTGAAGTGTTTGACCCATTTATTGTGAGAGAGATACTGCATATACCTGCTGCATGGTATACTTTTGCCCATTTAGGAGTGACGGAATGCTGCAAGTTCAAATTTTTTGTCTCACTTTTCCTACTCCACTTTGTACTCTACCAATAAAAACGTACTACATGTTCAACTGATTAATTAAATACTACAATTATTGACTTATTAATACTATAATTATTAATTAATGGTAGTATTTAATTTATCAAGTGAACATATGACAAATTTTTATTGGTGGAGTATAAAATGGAGCAGGAAAGTGAGACAGAAGATTTGGACTGGAATGCTGCACCCTATGTAGCGTTCATCATTTGGGAAGAGAAAAAAGTCCAGTTAAGGGAATGGAAGAGAAACACGTGCAATTAAGGGAATAAAATAGAATTTTTATCTTAGAACATGACCAAGAAAACAGCGTGTGGAATTCATGCAATCAAACAATCACCCAAAGATGAGGAACCGGCATTCTTTTTTATTTAAGTTTAGACGTGGTTTTGTTGGAAAATGAGTTAGATGTGAATGATAAATTGACTTTTTAAAGTGCCCTGTTGAAGATGATTGTAATCGGTAGAATTCGTGAATCCTACATAAAATCGAAGATTAGAATGATAAATTGACGTTATAAAGTGCCCTGTTGTAGATGATTTTAATCGGTAGAATTCGTGAATCCTACATAAAGTTGGACTTATATATTTCTTATTATTTTTAAGTGTCTGTTTACTGCACAGTAGTTATTTTTTATGAAACGGGATATCTGTTCAGATTGCTCAATATAAGTAGAGAGTCTTTCATTCATAAAAGTTGCTTTTTCACATACGTGGGTTTTCCATATTATATACATTGTGCATAAAGTTGCATAGAGTGAAAGAGAAAAAAAGAGACATAATTCAGTTTGATGTGCACAAAAATTGTACTACTTCTTCTGCATGCTGTTGAATTGTTGATTATTGTATTGTGGGAGGTAGACGTTCATGAGTCTTAAAGTACCACTGAAAAATAGTGTGAGGGACAAAATCTTTCTTAAGGAGATTATGTCAAACACAAATCTTGATAAATATTATTGAGGTTAACTTAAAAGTAATTGTTCACCACTTTTAAGTAGACATATTATCAAATTGTTAAATAAATTGTGTTCATAACAACAACAACAACAACAACAACAACAACAAAGCCTTAATCCAAAAATTTGGGGTTGGCTATGCATGCATCCTCGACGTTTTAGATTAGGTCGGTTACATAATTTCTATTTCTCCATTCTATCCTAATGAAGTCATGCTCCATGTTATTTCCCTAATTAACATGTTTGTTTTGTATTACTTCTACTAATGTTATTTTTAGTATTCCTCTACCTTTTTTTCGTTCCTTCAACTTGGTTCAACTCACTCTTTCTTAATGGTTTGTTACTCGCTTTTCTCTAAACATGACCAAACCATCTTAAGCGACCCTCCCTCATCTTTTCATCAATAGGGGTTACCCCTATATTTAAATTTACTCCCTAATTTTGAATCCTATCTTTTCATATATTCCCACATATCTATCTTGACATTCTTATTTCCGCTACACTCATTTAATGGATATATTGCTTCTTAATAACCACCCAACATTTGATACCACATATAGAGCATAGATAGTAGTTATATAGTAGTCTTATAAAAATTTTCCTTTAACTTAATAAGTATTCTATGGTCATACAATACTCTAGATGTGCTTCTCCACTTCATTCACCTTGCTATTATGCTATGATTCTCATCCTCTTCAAAAGCTCTTATGAATTATTGATCCAATATATCAAAAGCTCTCTTTCTTTAGTGTCTCTTTATTTCTTGGACATAAAGTCTTACGACCTCTATCTCTATTTATAGTTTTATTAAACTTACATTTCATGTACTCTATTTTAGTCCTACTTAAACAAAAGTATTTAGATTCTAGGGCATCACTCCAAATTTCTAACTTGGCATTCCATATACTCCATCTCGGTTTCTACTTCAATGAGAGCTCATGTTCAAAAACAAAGAGAAAAATATGGTATTCAACCTAACACTTGCAATTAAGATGGAAAAAAAAAGTCTTTCATAATCAAGCTGCTCGTATAAACAACAGACTCAAAGACAAAGCAAGAGACATCACTATATTCTAGCATCCAATTTAACAAAGAATGAATTCAAAAATTGAGAATGAAAGCTGAAATTCACATTATGATTGAATAGCTAGAGTCTATCTATAGTTTTCGTTGATGTGACAATAAATTAATTTTTTTATTTTGCCTATTAGCCATGCCATCAATTTCTATCCAAAATATAACAACAAGAACTAAATTAACACGCATTGAAAGGTTAAGAATCAAATTGACACAATTGAAAGCTTGGGAATCAAATTAAAATAGTGTAAAGAATAGAGACTAAATACGTAATTTACTCTAATATAAATAGTTTTTTTTTTTCTTAAAATAATTAAATTCAAAACAACAAAATATTTGAGTTCAATTGAGGACTCAATGTACTGCACTTAAATCATTGCACCTAAGAACCATTCCCTGGTTTTGGTCCGGAGTTTACTGATTTTGCAGGTGGAGGTGGTTGAAAATCTCGTAGGCTCCGGTAGAAAACTATTTTCTTACTTCTAATGTTCAAACCTTTAGAGCTGCCTTCTTCTAATGGAAGTGCCTTCATTGAACCATCTTGCGGACAGATTCAAGCAATGAACTCTTCCCAATACCTTTTAGGCCAAAGATAGATCATAGTGGGTTAGAAAAAATTCAAGATTAAAAGGACCTTGATATGCAACTTGGAAAACTATTAAACCTCATTAAATTAATTCAACATAGCTTCTACAAATCCAAGATTTTTAGTATTACTGCTGTTGGTCTAAGTCAACAAGGGACCCACTTTGACTATAAGACTCTTCAACCAATATATATGGTAAAGAAGATGAGTGTAATATTGTACTGTAATTTCACATAGGCTTAATCGGATTAAAAGCATTTTTATCCGTCTCTCTAAAATAGGATGTTAGATGAGAAAATCGTCAAATTAAGGAAAAAGTTTTGGTGTGAGACTCACATGTTAATGAGATATATGTCTCATGAACCTGGTGCATAAGATACCATTTTCCAATTATGAAAATGAAATGAAATTTTTATCTTCGAATTTGACCAAGAAAACAACGCGTGAAATTTTCATACAATGAAATCCATCATGCAAAGATGAGGAACCAACATTCTTTTTTTATTTAAATTTAGACTTGGTGTTTGGTACACCAATGCATAATCTACCAAAAACAAACTCCTCTAGTGAACCTAAGCACTTAGATGTCAATGTACATTTCCACAATCAAGCTGCCATATAAACAACAAACTAAAAGACAAAGCAAGTGGCATCACTATATTCTATCATCCAATTTAACGAGGAATGAATTGAAAAATTGAAATTCACATTATGATTGAATAATCTTTACAATCTCTTTTTATAGGCTTGAGAAACAAAGAAATAAAAAACCAGGTACAAACGGACCGAGGTGGACCAAATAGAAACAAATAAACAGAAGTGGACCGAATAAAATCAAAATAAACTAAATGGAGCTGATAGGACCAAAGTGTACATAATGGACCGAACAAGACCGATTAAGACCGAAGAGGGCCAAAGTGGACATATATAATAGACCGAATAGAACTAAATGGACTGAATAGGACCATAGTAGACCGAATAAGACGAAAGTGGACATAATGGACCTGATAAGACTGAATAGAACCTAAGTGGATTGAATTGGACAAAATAAGACCGAAGTGGATAGAATGAGACCAAATGTATTTGTTTGTCAAATAAAACGATGTCATGTCATTTTCATTATGCCAGGTGGCATCATTTTATTGGACGAAAAAATACACATAACAAGCATATGTGGTACTTAACGATAAATATGGACATAGGTGCTATTGATGCAAATGGAATATAACTTTTGAAATTTCAGAGTCTAAAATTCAAAAATCCCTAAATTTTCATGGCTTTTAGACTCAGACCATTTAACGAACCGGAAAAAGGAAGAGATTCAAGGTTTTTAAGGTCGAACCAAAGTTCAACCGATGTCAAACCCTAATAATGTCATAATTAATTTAATAATAATAAAATAAAAATAAAGGTATTAAAATGGCAAACATAAACAAACTTATACTAAAAGTATGTCTAAAAAAATTTAACAACTTTCAAATGATTTTTCACCATTTTTATAAGGTTAATAGAAAATAATAGAGCATAAATAAGTGTAAAAAAATTGTGTTTAGTAATCTTTCAAATAACAAAATTATCTAAAATAAAATCATTTTCAACATAAATTAATAAATTGTATATTCACATGTAAAAAGCATAGTTCTTGAACCTCTAATAAAATTATCAAATAATAATAGATTGAGAGGGGTAATATAATAAATTGGAAAACTATAATCTAAATTGTAAATAAATAAAATATAAAATCCAGGAATGACAAAACAAAGGAGCATAGCCTATGGGTTATTGTATGCCTACACCTATTTGGAAATTTTTATATTTAAAATGATTGAACTGTAACTTCCACTTAAAAAACCAGATTTCTATCTGGGTTGGACCGGCCAGTCCGGTGATCCGAGTCTGACAACTTTGTAAATTTCAAGGGTGTATTTTTCATTTTAGCCAAAATTTTATATAGAGTAGCACTGTGCTTATATTGACTCTAATGAATTACAAAATTAAAATTATGACTTTGATTTACCAATCTCGTGTTGTTAATAGAAGTAAATGAATTTAATTACTTAATTAACCGTTATTCTAATACAATTTGGACAATCATTTTTCTGATCACAAATTATGAAAGTAAAATTAGTGCGTTACTCTTTCAGATCCTACAATTCGATAGATAAGGCTACATGAGAGAGACGCAAAAGCTTTAAAATTTCAGCTAAATCTCAGCGAAAGCTTTAAAATTTCAGCAAAATTTCAGCCATATCCAAGTCTCAAGTTATAAAATCTGTGAAGCTTTTTAATTCAGTACGATGTCTACCATTGCATGAGGAAATTCCAATTCATACTAAATGCGATAGCAAAGAAAAATTATAATTACCATAAGGGACAGATGCAGAAGTTGCTGAAAAATCACACACGAGAAGCAATACTGCCACAATTGTGGCCATCAACTTTGCTGGAAAACTGCTCATGATGGAAGGCTGAAAACAATAACTTCTTGAAACCAGTATATTCACCTTTGTTATGAAAAATTAAGACTCTAGACAGTGATGTGTGTCTGGAATAACTTATTTTGGTGCTAAGTTGTACCTAAGAAACAGTATAACTTTAAAAATCCGTACTTCAAGGAAAAAAAAAAACTGGCCTAATTTATACTGTTACCACTTAGCAACCTGCTTTCACTTTGAGAATCTACAACCAAAGTAGGGTAGGCACCAAAACAATTGCAACTAAGACAAAAAAGAGTTGGGGTTGGAGAAGTAGGCAACTTAGCAATTTGAAACTAAAATGCAAAAAAAGTCAGTGCATCAATAGTATAGCCACCTTAACACTCCATTTAGGAGCAATGGAATGCTGGACCCTACCATTCCTCAATTTGGAGGATGAAATGTTGATGGAATATAATGGTCCCTCGTATTACCTGTATGTTCCCATACACATCAATGAGAATATCACTTTCTTACCCCTATTTAGTGTTGATTAATAATTAGAATCCGATTAATGCAAAATTTGGTATGCATGTTAATTTAACATGAATGACTACCAACAAAGAGAATGTGTAATCCAACTAGAGCCGGCTCAACAACTTTAAAGGCCTTAGGCAAAAATTTTAAGTGGGGACTTTTTATATTTAAATATTAATTAAATAATATTTATTGAATTTTTTATATTTTTATTTAAAATCTATTGATCCTTTTTGAGATTCAGTTTGTTTTTTGATT
Organism: Quercus gilva; assembly: GCA_023621385.1. Lineage (NCBI taxonomy): Eukaryota > Viridiplantae > Streptophyta > Magnoliopsida > Fagales > Fagaceae > Quercus > Quercus gilva. Next base: position 8,611,834 of record CM042482.1, on the reverse strand, counting down.
TTTCTCTTTTTTTTTTTTTGTGGAAGTTTTTCATATCCAAATAAATTTTTTCTAGTAAACATTTATAATGAGCAAATATTTATAAATAAATAAAACATAATTTATAATTAAAAATTATAATTTAATTAAAAATAAAATTTAAAGTTTAGAATAATAGAACCTTGTTATTGCAACTTTTCTAACGTTATAGCCACTTTATTCTTTAAAGTTTAAAGCTATATTACTGTACAAATAAAAATTAATTAATTATTTGGTTCAAAAAATTAATATCATTATAATACAAATGGGTTGATATGATATACATCAAATTATCAATTGGTATGATAAAAAGAGACTATGCGTTTACAGGTGTTTATAATACAATGGGTGGATTTAAGAATGTTTTGTTAATAAAACTTAAAATCCAAAAAAATCTTGAAGCTTTAAATGCTAAAACTCATCTGATCAATAGGTGGTTAGTGTCTTTAGTGATAGTGTGTGGGCCATGTGGGATGTGGCTATGGTGTGCTACAGTGATATTTGCTATGTGCAGTGTATAGTGCAGTAATCTGTCCTGTCAGCTGTGTAGTGCAGATGATTATTATTTTTTTGAAATATTAAATAAAAAGTTAATAGTCATCACAAATCAGTAGTTTAGTACTCTTTAATGACTTCAATCTTTATGAAAATTTCAGAGTGAGAGAAAGAGGGGGGTACCTCTAGGGCTGGCTCACACACACACCGTCAACGATACACCACTGTAGTGAAGCTATTGTAGATTGATTTCACAATGAAGAAAGAAAGCTTATAAATAAAAAATTAAAAAAAAGAAAAGAAAAAAAGAAAAGGAGATTCAAGGTGAAGAAAAGAAAGGTGAGAATATAGATGGAGAGACATAAAGATAGAGAGATTGAGAGTTTTTTTTTTTTTTTTTTCTTTTGTTTTAGAAATTTATAATCTCTTATTTCAAGATATTTATGTTGTATTATTAATGAATTTGTCTGGTATTAATTTTGATTTTAGCATATTTCAAGAACAATTTAATGATTCTGCCTCCTATAATTTAATTTTGTGAGCCGAATTTGACTATTTTATTCCCTTTTTAATCTTCTATATTTTAGGATATAATTGTGCATTTTTAATGCATTCTACTGTCCAATACAAGGACTTAAAATTTTGTTTTCCTTAATTAAAAGATTTATTTTTCCCTTTTTCTTTTACAATTGGGGCCTTCTTTTCCTTTTTAATCTTCTATATTTTAGGATACAATGAGATATTTCTAATTCATTCTATTTGCCAATAAAAGGACTTAAAATTTTTTTTCCTTAATTAAAATTTATTTTATATATATATATATATATATATTAATACAAGTGGGGGCCTTTTTTTTATTTGGGGGCCTTAGGCAATTGCATCAATTGCATGCATAATTCAGTTGGTCCTGAATCCAACTTTATGATTTTCAAAACATTAATCCTATAAAACATTATTTAATAGTAAAACATTGACAAAAAAATTACACTAGATATGTATACTTATATCCTAACCCTTAGTGAAAGGGTAGAAACTTAAATAATAAAATTACACATTTCTTATTTTTATATTCCTTAAATAATTTTTTAAGTGTAGCTAGGATACTGAGAGAGCCAGGAACAGAATTTAAAGGGGCAGGGACATAGAATCTCACCATCGTATATCCCACAAGGAATGAATTCCATAACTATTATGTTGGATCGACACATCATAATCTATATATATATATATATATATGTATATAAAACCGAAGCTTTTGAAGCTTCCACAATTTTCCACGTCAGCACAATATTTAAAAAATAATTTTTTTGATAAATTTAAAAATTAAAATTAAAAACACTCTTCACTAAAAAAAATAATAATAAAAAAAAAGCGTTAGACAGAAACTGAGCTTTGGAAACACGATTGGTGTCTGCAAGAGAATACGCAAAAACCCCAAAAAATGAAAACCCTAGACCCAAATCCTTCTTCTTTGTCTCCACTCCTATCTAACCGAATGCTTATCTTTAAAATAAAAAATAAAAATAAAATAAAATAAAAAGTTACACTAACACAAACTCAACTTGGAAACACGATTGGAGTCTGCAAGAGAATACGCAGGAAACCCCAGAACTAAAAACCCTAGACGCAAATCCTTCTCCTTGGCCGCCACTCCCATCTGAGTCAATCTCTTTCCGGCAACGGTAAGCAATCAAAACCCTGCTCTATAAAAAAACAAAAATTCTAATTTTGTATACAAAAATTTTGATTTTCTATTTTCTGATTTGTTAGATAAAGAGGTTTTTGTGTGTTTTTGTTGTTGGAATTTTGTATTTTAAGTTTCAGTCTTGGAATTCAATCTCAAAGTAAGCAAAAATAGAAATACGTGTTTGATATGATTCTCTCTCTTACATACCTACCCCTGTTTTTGTTGTCTATTTGGGTTTGAGTTATAATATACATACATATAAGTTTAGATTTTTCAATTGATTTTTTTTCTGTTAAATGGATCCTAATATGCTTTTTATGTCGTTTTGGTTTTCAAAATTAGTAAAATTAGACTCAATTGAGAAAATTTTATATTGGGTTTTTGTTTTTAAATGGTTTATTACATTCTATTTGCAACTATACTATGTATTGTAATTTTAGCTGTGTTTCTCTTTATATCTGTAATTGAGTTTAGTATAATCAATTTTATTTCTTTATTTTTTTAATTATTATTATTATTATTTTTTTTTTTTGTGGAAACTGAGCTATATGGGTTTCCATTTGTTTAGTTGTGTTTTGTTTGTGTGTATATGTGTATATACTATGTATGTATTTAAGCTTCGCTGAAATTAATGCTATGTGTTTCATATTGTTCTGTTGGTTTTGTATTCCGTGACTAGGTTTCTATGTTTGTGTGGTTGGCTTCAATGTTTTGCTTAATGAAATGATTTGAGACATGAAATTTTCTGAACTCTATTTTTAGTTTTTAACTGCCGTGATTTAAAGTTTTGAGAACTTCTGATTTGTTCACTTGATTGTGGTTTACTTTTATGCCAAAACTGATATAACTACACTAAACTTGATTTAAAGCTTTTTTTGAGTTGTGCTTAGAAAATATGTATTTTCTTTTATGCATGTTGTAGACATTCATTACATTGAGGTTAGACATTCATTACATTGTTCAGATTGTGTGTTGCAACACAATCTAAATTTTATATGTTGAGGATGCTATGCTACCTTAGCGAAATTAGTGTGGGTAGATTTTTTGTAGGCCATGTGACCCAAGTGTAAAAAACTTTTTTCAACACAAACAGAAAATTGTAGAGTGTAGCTTAACATTGTTAAAATTTTAGAAGTAGAAAGTTGTAAGTCAGACTTAATGTTGATTGAATTGTAGTTTTAGCTGTGTTTCTCTTTGTATCTATAATTGAGTTTGGAATTCTGTAACTGAGTTTAGTAGTGTGTTTTGACTATAATATTTTTTGAAGTGAGTCATATCTTCAATATTTTAAATAGATATTAAAATGGTGATATTCAATTTGATTTTTTTTTTTTTTTTTGGGTGTGAAAACTGAGCTATGGGTTTGAATTTGTTTAGTGGAAACTAAGCGAAATTGGTGTGGAGTACGTTTTTGGCTCTGGTGGAGTTATCAGCTTGCTTTCATCACATAACATTCTTGATAATCTTAGCGAAATTGGTGTGGAGTACGTTGAGGTTAGACATTCATTACATTGTTCAGATTGTGTGTCGCAACACAATCTAAATTTTATATGTTGAGGATGCTATGCTACCTTAGCGAAATTGGTGTGGGTAGATTTTTTGTAGCCCATGTGACCCAAGTGTTTAAAACTTTTATCAACACAAACAGAAAATTGTAGAGTATAGTTTAACGTTGTTAAAATTTTAGAAATGCCCGTGAGCACAGTGTTGTTTAGTTTTTCAGATTTGAATATTGTTCAGATTTTTTGTCTTCAAACACATGAACGTATGGACATGCAAGGTATGATGCAATTGACACATTGATTAGATAAGATACATTCAAATACTTGCAAGGTTGCAAGACTATAACTGAAAGTAATTGCATAAAACAAGATGGAATTCTTAAATCAATTAGAGGATTTAGTTTAGGCTTTTGCTTTTAATTTCTGGGTTCCTTTGCCTCTATAAATTACTGGTCACTATGGAAAACATGAATTGAAGTTAGCTAACAGCAGCAACTATGGTGATGCAGGTGATTTTTTTTTTTCATTGGATAGAAACATTGAAATTTTTATGCTAATCTCTTTAATTCTTGAAGAAAATAACATATATAGGAAGAGTTCTCATCTTTTTTTATGAGGGTAAGTTGCCTGCTCTCACAATCAAATTGTTTGATTGATGCCTCAAAAAATTGTGTTTGAAGTGGTGCTGACGGGAGCAAATTTCTCCTTGATCATCAACTGTTATCTCTACAATTTTATGCACGTGACTTTCCTTGCATCATTCCATTCTATTTGATGTAGTTTTGGTTTATTATTTTGTCTTTACAACTGTTAATGTTGATTATAATTTCTCTGTAAGTGAACATAAGCGGAAACACATTTAGAATATATCACTAAATCAGTTACCTATTTAAATAATCTTAATTTTTTGGCGAGTTTTTTAATTCTTGGTAATTCATGTTGACAATGACACTGATTTTGGGTTTTTGCTCATTTAATTGGATGTCTAATACCATCCTATCTTAGCAACTCGATTCATGAGAAAGTCAGGAAAATTGTAGGAACTACCTTGCTTGAGATGGTTTGACTTTTTTTTTTCCTTTTGGATTTTTTTTTTTTTTGTTTTTGTTTTTTGTTTGGAAGACTGCACAAATTTTGACAACACTACCAAGCCACTAAGCCTTTGTGAACTGCACTCAGCATGCCTTTAGTTTTGGTTTGGCATAAACTTGAAACAAATGCTATAAATATCTAAATTTTTGGCTTTTGTATTCTTCATGTTTGAATAAAACCATATAGTATAATTTAAACATGTTTCACATAAGCTTTTGAGGTCTCAAGTCATGTTGTATTTATATATGGCGAAAGATAGTACCATTTTCCACCTTAGCACAATTCGTACTGGTACTTTTTTTTATAACTTGGATATATTGAAGTTTTTTTGTGTGTGAATAATCTATTTTGTTATTTATTTCTGAATTTATGATGAAAACCAATGGAATATTTATTTTCATAAATATTATAGAAATGTTGAACTTTTTTAATAATTCAATAGTTTGGGTGGGGTTATTATGAAATTTATTGACATTAAAAGTGTTTGGTTTTACATTGTAAATCTTTGATGAATTGGTATAATTTGGTGTTATACTTGATAGTGGTTGTCAAAATCTCGATCTGGATCTTACAATCTTACAATTTTACGATCTCACCTGCTCAAAACGATCTAAATCTTTCAAGGATCTTAACGATCATTTAGGATCGTATGATTCTGACGATTCCAAACGATTTTGGTTTCTTGTAATCTTCTTTAACTTAACAGAAGGTTCAGTTTGACCCAAATGAAAAATAATATTCCAATAGATCAAGTTTTGCTATTCTAATGTAACGAGATAGAGTGTTAGTTTAAAAAAAACAAAAAATAACATCTCAATAGAGTGTTACGTTTTGAGATTTTTGACATCTTAAATGATGCTTACAAATGGATGTAATGATGCATGGTAATTACATCAAATGGATGCAAATTTTTTATTTTTTGTTAATGTATAATTTATGTGATTATTTAACATACCAAATTTTTTTTTTCTCAAATAATGTAGGATCTTACGATTCACAATCCGATCCTACGATCCACGATCCCACCTACCTCTAACGATCTTACGTAGGATCCCGATTTTGACAACCATGCTTGATACTAATTTGGCGAAAAATTAAGTAGCTTGAAGAAGTTGAGAAAAGAGAAGAGCCTAAAGAAAGGGAGGAAATACATTCTTGAAAAGCATTGGATAAAGCTTGAAGATGTAGCACAATTGTATATTACTTATTAAACCAAATGTAAGAGCACATTATGATTATTGTAATATATTACTTCATAATATTTGTATTTATCTCATTTTTAATATTACTTAAAAATATTACATGTTTCATCTTATATTAGAGCCAATTTAGCTTTCAATAATTGAAATTTGAGAAATGTTTAAACCTGAACATGTTAACATTTGATTTAAAACAATTCCGTCATCACACGGGTTAGCGACTAGTAATTAATAATAAGAATGATTCTTATATGATATATCTTCTTTTCTTTCTTTCTTTTTTTTTTTTTTTTTTTTTTTGAGAGAGTTTCAACTTATGGTGTCCGCTCCTGATAATAGCTATTTATTATTAGACCAAGACACCAATCAGTTTTTGGTGTAGGCGGGAATTGAACTCCAGATCTCTTATACAATTATCAGAAACTTTAACATGCTATTCCCACATGAATTTTTTTTTGAGTTTAACTTACCTCTGATACTTTTTTAATTGGAATTTCCTTTTATTTTAATGAGAAACTGTCACATCACCCACTTACTAAATAAAAGGTGAGAATTAAAACGTACTACCACTTGTCACTGTGTATTTAAAATAAAAGGAGATCGCCAGTTAAAAAAGTACTGGAGGTAAGCCAAACTTTTTTTTTTTTTTTTTTATTAATGTTATTCTAGTCTATGCATATTATTTTATTTTATAATTGTGATGAACAAAAATTATTATTCATTATTAAAATAGAATATGGTTAGTTATACAATTTATTAAAAAAAAAAAACATTTTATTGACCTACATTGTAGGCTGTGATGAGTGGAAAATAAAATTGGTGTTATTAATAGGTCAATATTGAAGTGACTGCCTACCACCTACAAATTTAACAAATTTTGAAATAAATTGAGTTCATAACAAAATTGTTTAAAAATAACTTTTGTTAAAGGGTGCACAAATGAATTGATTAAGGAAGAATCAAACGGATCCTACTATATATAATGGAAAGCAACAAAAACTAATTATGTACAACATTATTTTTATATCAGTGTTAACATGATTTTTATTATACGTTAATTACAATACATCATCTCAAATAGTTGTTAAAAATTTTATGATTTTTTTAAAAATTAATTATGTACAACATTTCATGCCGAAAAGTATGTGTCAAACCATTTCAAGGAGATGGTGTTTTTAACCTATAGGGCTTGAGCGTTAGACTTGCCACTTTATTCAATTCCTCCAACGCGCATTTTATCAAAACTTGACCTAGCTTTGGGTGGTTTCCATGAAAATCCATAAAAAAATAAAATAAAATAAAAAACCTAATAATTTTACCTAAAAGAGCTATTGTTATACTATCAATGACTATCACACAACCTTCATTGCAAGAGAGTATATTTGTGCAAGTTCCCTTTTTAAGAAATTGGTCAAGGCCTATACATGTGAACTCGATAAATATGGCAAATTTTCAGTTTCATATTTTCAAAATAATTAAAAGCAACACAAAATGTATTCGCTGGAATTGTAAATATACTTTTAAAATCTCAATTTTTGTGTTTGGAATTCTAATTATCTAATTTAGCAAAAATTACAAAATTTATGTGTCTTGAATTTCTTTTGAATATGAAAACAAAAATAAATAAATAAAAATTCAAGAGAGAGAGTGAGAATTTGATGATAATCACTCATACTTTCAAGTTTTAAATGTGGATATTTTTTTCTTTGGCCTTTTAAAAATGTATATAACTATATATCAATGCATCAATTGTAGATATTGTTTTAAATGTGAACATTTTCTTTTTGGCCTTTTAAAATATGTATGTTAATGCATCAATCGTAGATATTGTATAAAATAATGAAGGTAAAATGAGTGTAATAGATTTTTTTTTTTTAAGATTTTAACGGTGCCATTTTCTTAAACTGTCAAAATTTTAATGAAGTACTATTTACTGAACCTCCTACTCTCTTTCTAAAATGCACTGTGATGGACTTCATGCCATTAAACTGAACTTCCTACTCTCTTTCTACTCCCAACACACTATTGCATCATTACAATACAAGTGGATACAAAATAACAAAGACTAAAATGAGAATTACACAAGGACTACATGAAATCCTTGTATATAAAAGTCCTACATATATAGCTAGCTAACCAGACTCCACTTTCATTAAGAGCTTGTTTTCTTTTCTGTAGTTAACCGTGTTATCTTCTTCTTCTCGATCATGTTTTTTTCTTTTGCTATTAATCATTCCATTTCTTCACTTTCTTCCCAACACAGCCATCCCCATGTTCAGCCCCACTCAAACACAACCATTGCGGCGCCAAAATCTAGCCGTGGCTTCAATATATTCCACTGTACCACAGAGCTATGCTTTACAAAGAGGAATTCAAGGCCACTAGTTCTAACTATGATGATCAAAGGACAATGCTCACCACCAGCCTCTACGACAAGTTAAACGGTATTCATGTGGCGTTCTTCATGGTTGGTGATCCTCCTCAACGCCAAGCACTATTGATAGACGTCGGCAGTGACCTACTTTGGGTGCAGTGCCAACCATGTATCACAACAAGGTCTCTGTGATCATTTTCCCAAAAGCAGTTGAACCATCAGCATAGTAATATTGGAACCTGCAATCCCTCTTGTGAAGTTCCATCAACTGTAGCATCGCAAGTCAAGATATAACTTTCGTCGTGGTTGCATAGTGTGAAGTTGCAAGGAGTCTGTATGTAAGAGGAAGACTTTTCTGGATCGAACTCAAGGTTGTCGCTTTGATTAAAACAAGTTATACATGGCTGGCACTCACTGCTGGTGTCTACCATTAGTGCTTGGTGTCAAGGAGGATCACCAACCATGAAGTGCGCCACATAAACACCGTGTAATTTGTCATAGAGACCGGTGGTGAAAGTTGTCCTTTGATCATCATAGATGGAACTACTGGCCTTAGAAAGGTTGAATTCCTCTTTGTAAAGCATAGCTATGTGGTACAGTGGAACACTGAAGCCACGGCTAGCTTTTGGTGCCACAATGGTAGTGGTTGAGTGGGGCTGAACTTGTGTAATGGCTATGTTTGAGTGGGGCTGAACATGGGGATGGCTGTATTGGGTTGAATGTGAAGAAATGGAGTGATTAGGAGCAAAAGGAAAAACACGGTAGAAGATGAAGAAGAGGAAGAAGAAGATAACATGAACGAAAGAAAAAGAAAACATCCTCTTAATGAAAGTGCTTGAGTAGTCTGGTTTGCTAGCTATATTTATATAGGACTTTTATATACAAAGAGGTCATGTAATCCTTGTGTAATTCTATTTTAATCCTAGTAATTACTTTGTATCCAGTTGTAATGTAATGATAATGAATTAATGATGCAAAAGAATAGGCTCAATTCGTCACTGATCAGTAGTATCACATGCATATATGCAGTTTGTTTCGGGTTATTCTTGTATATGCATTTTCTTTCTCTTTACTAAAATTCTAATAATTCATTTCCAATATTAAATATGAAAATTTTAATTCGATAGCAACGGGGTAGGACAAGATCAAATCATGGGTACTCCCAGACCAAAGCAAAGCAAATTAATCAAATATATTAGACGATTCCGAACGTGGTGTTGTTGCTTTTGTTTCTGCCTACCCAACAAGCCAACAACAATGAAAATTATATATATATATATATATATATAAACTTACGTCACTAGCCTCCACATAAAAACAAAATCAGGGGAAACTGATAAAAACCAGAAATCGGACTCTTTTCCAGGTCTTTGATGGTTCCGATTTCTAAAACCATGGTCATAATAGAATAGAGGTTCACATGGTCAGGAAACAGCAGTTGTTGAGTATATGTGCCCCTCCCCAAAACCCAAAACGAGTGTCTAAGTTGGATACAGCTAGCCAAGATATAGATGCAAGCACAAAATAGCCAACAACATAGAAATGTTTCAATGAATCTAGTGTGATATATGACAACTAGTGAGTAACAAGGAACGTTTAAATAATGTGTATAAATCCATTGCATATGATACACAACTTTATCTTCACCTTACAATTTTTTGCCAGGGGACTACTTAACAACATAACACTTGGATGCCAGATCAAATGGTGTTTGTACGTAGACTTAAAAGAGCACCTGAACTTTCATTTTGTTTACATTTCATATAAGGATGTGAATTTGAAGTTTGAAACTGACTTTGGCAGAACTATGGAAAAGTTATTAGTTCAATAGATAAGGATTTGAGGATGGAAAGAACGAACCGAGAGCTTACGAGGGAAGAGGAGGCTGAGTTATCCAGAAGCACAAAGAAGGTCAAGGATGTCCACCATGCTGAGTTTAATGTTGGATCAAGCGAGAGTGGACAGGCCCCTGACCTTCATAATGCATGGGGGGCAACTAGGAAAACCTTCAAGGAGAAACTAGAAGGGGTGATACCAGGAGCCTACGCCAAAGCGTTCGATTTTTCGGACCTGTTGGATAAGGAGGCAGAATCGGATGGCGAAGTGGAAGAGCTACGAGAAGGGCTAGCAGCGGTGAAACTAAGCAGGGAAACAAAGCTTCGGATTAGGAAGCCATGGTCAAATGCGTTGATTATCAAGTTGTATGGCAGAACAGTTGGGTTTAACTTCCTTCAAAGTAAGCTCAACCTTCTTTGGAAACCGGCTGGGAGGATAAACTGTGTTGATCTCGGTAAAGACTTCTATTCAGTTAGATTCTCGGTGAAGAATGATATGGATGCTGTCCTCAAAAATGGTCCTTGGTTCATTGGGGGCCATTTTCTATCCATTCGTCCTTGGGAGCCCTTTTTCAAGCCTGACTGTGCTTGTGTATCGGCTATAGCGGTTTGGATTCGATTACGTCAGCTACCTATGGAATTGTATGAGCCTGAAGTGCTGAAGCAAATAGGTGAATCCATAGGTAAAGTTCTTAGAATTGACACACAAACTGCCATGGAGGCTAGAGGGCAGTACGCGAGACTCTGTATACAGGTGGATGTAAACAAGCCGCTAATTGATACTGTCCTTATAGGGAGGTTTGAACAATCGGTGTCCTACGAAGGTCTCCATAGGTTGTGTTTTTCCTGTGGAAGAGCAGGGCATACAAAGGAAGCATGCCATTATACCATTAAACGTCCAGGGAGGCCGGCGGAGGGAGGTTCGGTGTCGACGGAGGAAGGCCCCGTGAATATTGAAGCGGACAATGACGTGGCCCAGACAGCTAATCCGCGTGAGGTGCATGATTCGGCCAGTACAGCTCCAGGTAGTGGCACAACGAATGGCAGAGAGGCAGGTACAGATGCATCCAGATACGGACCTTGGACGCTAGTAACACGTAGAAAATATGGGCAGCACAGGACAAAAAATGCCGTTGCTCCTGGGGATGGGATTAATTCCGGTATGCACCAAACTCCTTTTGGATTAAAGCAGGGATCCAACATGGATGTAAAGGGCTGGGCTGAGCCTAAAAGGAACTTGGAGACACATGGGCCACTAAGAGTGGGCCTAGAGACATACCTTGCGAAGGGAAAGGCTGACAATTTCCCAAGTAGCACAACCAGCCCATCAGTTAAGGGCAACAAGGAGATTGCGCGTAGAAGGGCCTCTAAGATATTAACGAAGTCTGATGCTGTAAGGGCTGGGAAACAATTGCCAAACAAAAATACCACTTGGTCTGTTCGGATTACAAATGGAGAAGGGAGCTCTTCTCTTGAACCTTTCCATTTCAAGGCAGATGACCGAGCTGACTCGGATCTGCGACGGCTGGGTTGTGGAGATCATGGAAGTGACAGCATCAATATGCAGAGTAGTGATGGTGGCCAACGCATGGAGACCGATCTCATGGATGGCGGGGTTAAGGATCTTCCTATCTCGGACCATCGACGGCTGGGTAGTGGAGATAACGGAAGTAAGATCCTTGAGCAAAGCGGTGATGGTGGTCAGAATTTGGAGGCCGATTCCATTGTGGACCCTTCTGGTCAGCGGAGTGCGCCCAAGGGAGAAGTGCCAGCGCGTATGGATGATGACCACCTTGGTGATTATAGTGGTCAAGCTACCGGTAGAGCCCAGCAGCTTCGCTATGGGGAAGAAAACGAATTTGGGACTGGTTGTACTCTTAATGGCTCTGCCTCTGTGAAGGGGCAAGATCAAAGCAATGCCGGCGATGACGGTATGGAGTTTGAAGAGGGAAGCGGAGGGTTCGTCAACTCCTGTTAAGTGTTCTTGGCCTCCTTCATCATTATTTATGAATATTTTAGTTTGGAACTGTAGGGGCGCCCTGAAGCCCAATTTTCAGGGTCATGTTAGGGAGTTAGTTAGAATTCATAATCCTGCTGTTTTGGTGGTCATGGAGACTCGGGTTGGTGGAGATAGAGCTAAGGATATATCTGACCGTCTTCCTTTTGATAGCGCGATTCTCACGGAGATGATTGGATTCGCTGGGGGTATTTGGCTTTTGTGGAATGCTGACAAAGTGGAGGTGGTTCAACTCGCAAAAACGGAACAGGAGATTCACGTTGAAGTTAAGGTACTCCCTTCTAATCTGTCTTGGATCTTTACTGCTGTGTATGCTAGTCCTAGGTATGCTGAAAGACAAGTTTTGTGGGAAAATCTGTCTAAAGTTGCTGACCTTCATAACAAGCCTTGGATTATTGCTGGGGATTTTAACGAACCTCTTGTGGAGGAAGATAAGTTTGGAGGTAGACCGGTTAGCATTAACAGATCTCTGCTTTTCAAAGAATGTCTTGATAAATGTAATATGGTGGATATGGGATTTAATGGTCCGAAATACACTTGGACTAACAGAAGAGAGATTAATAGTCTTATCCAAGAGAGAATAGATAGGTTCTTCATGAATCCCAGCTGGTGTCTGCTTTATCCTGATGCTAAAGTGTCTCACTTAACAAGATGTCACTCGGATCATTGCCCCGTGTTATTGGAGACCAATCCTAGAAGGACTATGCAGCTGAATAGACCTTTTAAATTCCAATCTTTTTGGCTTTCCGATCCCTCTTTTCCAAATGTTGTGAATCAGGCCTGGGGTCATCAAAGGGATCTTAGGGAAGCAATTGATGTTTTTGCCAATCAAGCCAATCTGTGGAATAAGAATCACTTTGGAAACATCTTCCATAAAAAGAAGAGAATTATGGCTCGGTTGGATGGGGTTCAAAGGGCGATGGCCAATCAGCCGCTGTCCTCCTTAGTTACACTGGAGAATCATTTGTTGAAGGAGTTGGAAGTTGTGTTGGAGCAAGAAAAAGACCTCTGGGCACTTAAATCCAGAATTAATTGGATGATTTTAGGGGATAGAAACACTTCCTTTTTTCATGTTTCAACGCTTGCTCGTAGGAAAAGAAACCTTATTACTGCAATCAAGACTGAGGTGGGAGAATGGCTAACCGAGGAAAGGGAAGTTGCAAGCCACATAAGGGAAGGTTTCTTAAAGCTTTACACTACATCCCAGGAGGCAGCAACCTGGGAAATAAACCATAATCAGAGGTGGCAAGCCAAGCTTTCAAATGAAGAGAATGATGGTTTAAGCCTTATGATAACGGATGAGGAAATCAGAACAGCCCTCTGGTCTTTAAAAGCCTTTAAATCTCCCGAGCCTGATGGCCTTCATGCCGGGTTCTTCCAAAGGTTTTGGCTTATTGTGGGGGGGTCAGTCAGAGATGAGGTGCACACTGTGTTCAGGGACAGGAAAATTCCGGATTATCTTAATAGAACCAACATTGTTCTCATTCCAAAAACCTAGGGGCCAGAAGCGATTGGTAATTACCGACCCATTAGTATTTGTAATACGGTGTACAAGATAGTTTCTAAGATCATTGTTGGCAGAATTCGCCCCTTCTTAGATCAGCTCATTTCTCCTTGTCAGGCAGCCTTTGTTCCAGGGCGAAGAGGGGTGGATAATGCGATCATTGTTCAGGAGATAATTCATACCATGGGCAAAACTAGGGGAAATAGTGGATATATGACTCTAAAGATTGACTTAGAGAAGGCTTACGATAAGCTTGAATGGAGCTTCATTAAGGGAATGTTGACTAGATTTAATTTCCCTGATAACCTCATTGAGATTATAATGAGTTGCATTTCCTCAGTGTCGACCTCGGTGGTCTTTAATGGGGGAAACCTAGAGCCTTTTCAGCCCTCAAGAGGCATTAGGCAGGGAGATCCTCTATCCCCTTATTTATTCATCCTTTGCATGGATTTTTTGGGGCAGCTCATACAAGAAAAATGTGAGGCCAAAATTTGGTGCCCGGTTAAAGCCTCGAGGAGTGGTCCAGCTTTCTCTCACCTTTTCTTTGCTGATGACTTAGTGCTTTTTGCTAAAGCCAATGCTGAAAATTGTATTGCTATCAGGGAGGTCCTTGATAAATTTTGCAATCTTTCCGGCCAAACAGTGAGTGAAGCTAAATCTAGGGTCTATTTCTCTCCGAATGTGGACCAAGATAATAAGGAGGCATTTAGTGACATCCTTGGATTCCATAAGACAGAGTGTTTGGGGAAGTACTTAGGTTTTCCTTTGAAGCATCGAGGAGGCAACAATCAAGATTTTGGCTTTGTGGTGGATAGAGTAAAAAGTAAGTTGGCGGGTTGGAAAGCTAACCTTTTATCCATGGCGGGGAGGGCGGTGTTGATTCAAGCTTCCTTTTCAGCAATTCCGGCTTATGTTATGCAAAGCAATTTGCTACCTAATAAGGTTTTGGAAGGTGTTGATAGGGTTAATAGAAATTTCTTGTGGGGATCAACTGAGAATAAGAGGAATTTGCATTGGGTGGGTTGGAAGAAGGTTACCAAATCTAAAGAGGAAGGGGGGTTGGGGATTCAAACAGCTAAAGGAAGGAATACAGCCCTTCTTGCTAAGCTGAATTGGAGATTCCATAACGAGGATAAGGCTCCTTGGGCGAAAGTGTTGAGGCTGAAATATTGCAATCACCAGAGGCTAAACTCCAGAAATGTGGATAAGCTCCCTAGTTCAAGAACTTGGAAAGGGATGGTGAAAGGGGCTGAAACCTTCAGGAAAGGAACCAAATGGCTCCCGGGGTTTGAAAGCAAGATGGATTTTTGGCATGATAACTGGTCTAATTTTGGATCTTTGAGGAGCATCATTCATGGTCCGTTGTCTCAGGAATCCGCCAATCTGAAAATCAAGGATGTGGTGGACTTCACGGGTAGTTGGAATTGGTCTAGATTACAAATGGAGTTCCCGGATGAAGTTATTAGAGAACTTATAGCTACTCCCATTCCTCGATCTGCCAGAGTGGAGGATAGATTGGTCTGGAAGTTTTCTCCTAAAGGTGATTTTGATCTTAAAAGTGCTTACAAATTAGCAGAGGAGCCTTTGACGACGGATATTCTTTTTAAAGGAAGCTAGATTTGGAAATTGAAAATTCTTCCAAGAATTCAAGTTTTTGTGTGGAAATGTATGCATCACAGTATCGGAGTCAGACACTGTCTAAGGGAAAGAGGAATGCAAATTGAAGCCAATTGTCCCCGGTGCCATAGAGAAGGAGAGACCATCCTTCATGCGTTACGTGACTGTCCCTTGAGTAAAAATATCTGGCATCAGCTTGGGAGGCGGTCTAATGATCCTAATTTTTTCACCCAGAACCTGTATGATTGGCTAAGCACCAATGCTGCATCAGGCCAGCAATATATATCAGGTCAGATTCCTTGGTACCTTGTGTTTCTTTTTGGAATTTGGTTACTTTGGAAGGGTAGGAATAATCGTACTTTCAATAATATAAGCCAAAATCCCAAATTGGCTAATGAAATTATTGATCGTGCTTTGGAGTACCATTTCTGTGCTAACAATTCATTAACTACAAAAAGATTGGTTCTAAAGAATATTAGATGGGAAAAACCGAGGAATGGATGGTTAACTCTGAATACGGATGGTTCGGTTGCAAGTATATCCGGGACAGCGGGAGGAGGTGGACTTATAAGGGACGCCAATGGTGACTGGGTCACGGGTTTTGCCAGGAGGATTGGGATTACTTCAAGCTTCATGGCGGAGCTTTGGGCTCTTCGTGATGGGCTTCAACTTTGCTTACAAATCCAGACCCAAGCTGTGCTTATTGAGCTGGACTCTAAAACCATAGTTGATGCTTTCATCTCACAAGACCATCCGAATATCTCTACATCTTCCTTGTTTGAAGACTGCAAGCACTTAATTTCTAGAATTCCCCAGACACGAATTAGACATATTTACAGAGAGGCTAACAGAAGTGCAGATTTTCTAGCTAAATTAGGCACCTCCTGTGAGGGTGATTTTTTTGTTTTTGTCAGTCCGCCTGTGGACTTGGTCTGCATTTTAGAGGCTGATGCCAGTGGGCAGTATGTAAACAGGCTTTGTCCTGAGATGCTCTTTGCTGTTTAGTGTTATTTAATTCCGTATTTACCAAAAAAAAAAAAAAAAATTAGTTCAATAGATTTGTAGTCAACTTCCAAATGCGGTAACAAGATAAAGATTCATTTTATTATAACACAATCACTTCCAAAGGAGGAGGAAAATTGAAAAGGAAAGCTGAAAGGAAATGGGTTTGTTCACGAGTAGCCCAATTTGAACATGATTTTCCTTTTGGGCATGCATGCGACTATTAGAAGGATATATATTATATACGGAAGATGCGTAAATAAGTGGTGTACATTAGATTCTTCAATTTAATTCAAATACTTAGTTCTATCAATCAATATAATATAAAATGATAAATTACGTTTTTTGTCCCTATCTTTTATACTATGGGTCCATTTGGATAGAAATTATTTTGTTGAAACTGAAAACTGAAAATATTGTGGCAAAATAATTTTTAAATGTGTGAATAGTATTGTGGGATCCATTTTTAATGAAAAAGTTGCTGAAAAGTAATATTTGTGGGTCTGTGAACAGTGCACAAATGCATTGTTCATGGTTGAAAAGTCAGCCTTTGCGGCTGAAAGCAAAAAAAAAAGCCTGAAACGCGTTTAATCCTCAAACATGGATGCAAAACGCAGTACCCAAACGGGTACTATATTTCAATTTGGTCCATAATCTCTCAATTGTGTTAATTTGATCCCTAACCTTTCAATGCTATGTCAATATAGTCACTATCATTATTTTTTGGATGGAAATTGTTAACGTTGCTAACAACCAAAATAAAAAATTAGTTTCCGTTGATGTGATAATAAATTATTTTTTATTTTGCCTGTTTGCCACATCATCAATTTCCATCCAAAAAATAATAGCAAAAACTAAATTAACATGACATTAAAAAGGTTAAGAATTAAATTGACACAATTGAAAGATTAGGAATCAAATTGAAATATGGTGTAAATTAAGAATATGGACCAAATACGCAATTTACCCTAATATAAATAGTATTTTTTCTAAACATAATTAAATTCAAAACAACTAAATATTTGAGTTCAATTGAAGAACTTAATGTACTACACTTAAATTACTACGTCTAAGAACCATGCCCCGGTTTTGGTCTGGAGTTTACAAATTGTGTAGGTGGCGGTGGTTGAAACTCTCGTACGCTCTGGAAGAAAACTATTTTCTTACTTTTAATGTTCAAACCTTTAGAGCCGCCTTCTTCTAATGGAAGTGTCTTCATTGAACCATCTTTGCGGACAGAAATAATGGGTTAGAAATAATCCAAGATTAAAAGGAGCTTGATATGCAACTTGGAAAACTGTTAAACCTCATCAACTAATTCAACAAAGCTTCTACAAATCCAAGATTTTTAGTATTACTGCTCAAAAAGTCTTGGTGTTGGTATAAGTCAACAAGGGACCCGCTTTTACTATAAGACTCTTCAACCAAAATATACGGTAAAGAAGAGTGACTGTAATATTGTACTGAAATTTCACATTGGCTTAATCCGATTAAAAGCATTTTTATCCGTCTCTCTAAAATAAGATATGAAACCAATTTGGATGAGAAAAATGTCCAATTAAGGTAAAATTATTGGTATGGAGTCCACATGTTAGTGACATATATGTTTTGTGCACCCGGCGCATGTAATACCGTCTCTCATTCTCTTAAAGGAGTGAATTTTTTGTCTTAGAATTTGACCAAGAAAACAACATGTGGAATTTTCATGCAATCAAAACCATCATGCAAAGATGAGGAACCAGCATTCTTCTTTATTTAAATTTAAACTTGGTGTTTGGTACACCAATGCATAATCTACCAAAAAAACTCCTCTGGTGAACCTAAGCACTTAAATGTCAAAGTACATCTCCACAATCAAGCTGCCCGTATAAACAATAGACTAAAAGACAAAGTAAGTGGCATCACTATATTCTAGCATCCAATTTAACAATGAAAGAATTGGAAAATTGAGAGTGAAAACTGAACCCTAATCTTTACAATCTCCTTTTATAGGCTTGAGAAACAGAGAAATAGAAACCAGTTCAAATGGACCGAGGTGGACCAAATACAAACAAATAAACCGAAGTGGACTGAATAGAATCAAAGTGAACAGAATGGACCCAATAAGACTGAATAGACCTAATAGGACCAAAGTGGACAGAATGAATCGATTAGAACCGAGTAAGACCGAAGAGGGCTAAAGTGGACAAAATGGACTGAATAGAGCTGAATGGACCGAATAAGACAAAATTGGACCGAATAGGACTAAATAGGACCATTGTGGGCCTAATTAGACTAAAGTGGATAGAATGGACCATGTAAGACCAAATAGAACCTAAGTGGACCGAATTGGACAAATAAGACCAAAGTAGACCAAATTGGACCGAATGAGACCAAATGTATTTGTTCATCAAATAAAACGATGCCATGTCATTTCATTATGCCACGTGCCATCATTTTATTGGATAAACAATTACACATAACAAAAATATGTAGCACTTAATGGAAAATATGGACAGGGGTGTTATTGATGGATTAATATAACTTTAAAGAATAAAATCCAATTTTGAAATTTTAGAGTTTAAAATTCAAAGACTCCTAAATTTCAAGGGCTTGTTTTTCATTTTAGCCAAAATTTTATATAGAGTAGCACTTTGCTGATATTGACTCTAATGAATTACAAAATTAAAATTATGACTTTGATTTACCAGTCTCTTATGTTGTGTTGTTAATAGGAATAAATGAATTTAATCACTTAACCATTATTCTAATACAATTTGAACCATCATTTTTTAGATCACAAATTACGAAAGTAAAATTAGTGCATTACTCTTTCAGATCCTATGATTCAATAGATAAGGGTACATGGGAGAGACGCAAAAGATTTAAAATTTCAGCCTAATCTCAGCAAAAGCTTTCAAATTTTAGCCATATCCAAGTCTCAAGGACCTTGACATTTAATTATAAAATCTGTGAAGCTTTTTAATTCAATACAACGTCTACCATCGCATGAGGAAATTCCAATTCAAACTAAATGCGATAGCAAAGAAAAATTAAAATTACCATAAGGGACAGATGCAGAAGTTGCTGAAAAATCACACACGAGAAGCAATACTGCCACAATTGTTGCCACCAATTTTCCTGGAAAACTGCTCATGATGGAAGGCTTAAAACAATAACTTCTTGAAGCCAGTCAGTTCACCTTTGTTGTGAAAAATTAAGACTCCAGACAGCAGTGATGTGTGTTTGGTATAACTTATTTTAGGAAATGAAAATAAGCAGATTTTAACTATGAGAATCTGGCCTAATTTTTACTGTTATGATAAGATCCTGCTAATATGATTGAAATCAGGAACACTTTGGTAGTTTCTTCGAGGGAAACTAGGCCTTCATGACTTAAAGAACAGAGCTAAAGGAAAGAAGAAGAAAAAGAGATAAGGAAGTGAATGTTCAAAATGGGTATGAAACACCCTTGAACGTTTAGACCCCAAATTACAAATTATCAATCCAAGCTTATTATCAAACAATTAATATGCAGAATATGAACATAAGCCAAACATAGAATTAATAAACAATCTAAGCCAAATATAAACACAACCACAACAGTAAATATAAGGTAAAAATAAAGGGAAGGAAGATGCAAACACACGGACAACACACGATGTGTTATTGAAAAGGAAACCAAAGCTCTCGGCGTAAAACCCAGGGGAGTGAATCTCGTTCCGTTCCGGCCGGTACGGCCGGAATGTACCGTACCGGCCGGTGATCCGGTACACTGAACCCCCATGTTTCGTACCGGGTCAAATACCGGGTGTACCGGTCTTGTACTGGTCATTCCGGCGAATTCCGAGTGTTCCGGCCGGTAAATTGATACCGGGCCGAAATAAGAAAATCCTCTCTTTTTTTTTTTTTTTTTTTTTTTTTTTAAGGGCAAGATTGTAATTTTAGGAAATCCTAATTCTAACCCTAAGTCCCTAACACTACCCGCACAACCCTTTTTCTTTCTATCTCTCTCACGCTCTCTTTCAAGTTTCAGCTCTCTCTCTCAAATCTCAATCTCTCTTTCAGTTTTTCTGTCACTCTCTCGGCCACTCTCTCTTTCAGTTTCAGCTGCTCTGTTTCTCACTCTCACTCTCTCGGCCAGCTGCTCTGTCTCTCACTCTCACTCTCTCGGCCAGCTGCTCTGTCTCTCACTCTCACTCTCACTCTCTCGGCCACTTTGTCTCTACTCTCTAGGTTGCTCTGTCTCTCACTCTCAGGTAAATTTTGCCTTAATTTTTCTGTGTGGAATTATATATTTATATTTCATGTGGAATGTGATAAATAACAAATAGATTACTGTGTTCATGAATTGATAGCGAAATTGATTATTGTGTTGTTATATACTGTTGTTTCATTCTTGATTTTGGTTAGCTTGAAATATTGGGTTAGTAATTTACAACTTAGTATGACTATTAATAAAATGGTAACTTAGAGTAATTATCAAATAATTGATGGTATATATGCATTATGCAGTGTGAATTATGACTGAAAATCAGTCAAGTGTAGCCTCTGGCCCGGTTGTAAGATCCGAGGATCCGGCATGGGCTTATGGCCGTGCTGTGCCGGATGCAAGAAATACCACCCAGTGTACTTTTTGTTCTAAACTGATAAGGGGGGGAGGAATTACTAGGCTCAAATATCATTTAGCTGGGATTCCGGGTGATGTGGAAGCATGTAAAAAAGTACCTGAAGATGTAAAATGGCAAATGAAACAGTTAATTGAAGATTTAAAGAAAAGTAAACAGAAAAAAAGAAGGATAAATAAAGAAATTGCAAATCCCTATGATTTAGAGGATGATGATGATGATCATCATCATGATGAAGGTAATAATGATAATGAGAGAGGGGGTTCAAAGAGTCATTCATCAGTTAGTAATTATAACACCAAAGGGAAAGAAAAAGTTGGAGAAAGGTCAAACATTAAATCCTTTTTTGCTCCAAGAACAACTCCTGGTTCTCAACCATCCATAAAATCTTCTTTGGCCACAAAGCAAATGGTTGAGAAGGCAAGAATGAATTTTGCAAGATGGTGGTACCATGCTAATATACCTTTCCATGCTGCTCGCTCTGTGTATTATCAAGAAGCTTTAGATAGTGTAGCAGCTATAGGGCCTGGTTTTAAGGGACCTTCTTATCATGACTTGAGGGGGCCTTTATTACAAAAACATGTGGGTGAGATGAATGATTATCTCTTAGATGTGAAAAATGATTGGAAAGTTTATGGGTGTTCAATAATGTCAGATGGGTGGACAAATCAAAAGAGAGCTCCAATCATTAATTTTTTAGTGTATTGTCCAAAAGGTACCATGTTTCTTAAATCCCTTGATGTGTCAGGCCTAACAAAGGATGCAGATACATTGTTTAAGTTGTTTGATAAAGTGGTTCAAGAAGTTGGGGCTGAGAATATTGTGCAGTTCATTACAGATAATGATGCTTCTTACAAGTCTGCAGGAAAGAAGCTAATGCAGAAATATGGGTCATTCTATTGGTCTCCTTGTGCAGCCCATTGCATTGATTTAATGTTGGAAAATTTTTCAGATAAAAGATATTTTCCTATCATTGATGAAACCATTCCAAAGGCTAAAAAGATTACCAAATTCATATACAACCATAGCAAGATTTTATCTTTGATGAGAAGTGACTTCACTAATGGTAGGGATTTGATTCGTCCAGCCATCACAAGGTTTGCAACTGAGTTTTTAAGTCTTCAATGCTTGACTAAGTTCAAGAAAGAACTTAGGCAAATGTTTACTTGTGATCAATGGGTTGAATCTCGACATGCTAGAGATGTCATGGGAAAGGAGGTGGCTGCAATTGTTTTGGAAGATAAAGATTTTTGGTTACAATGTCAACAAATAGTGAAGATTAGTGAGCCTTTGGTTAGAGTATTACGTCTTGTAGATGGGGATGAAAAACCATCAATGGGATACTTGTATGAGGCAATGGATAAAGCAAAGGAGAATATAAAAGCGAGGTTGAAGAATAAAATTTCTGCATATATACCATTTACTAGTGTCATTGATGCTAGATGGGATAAACAACTCCATAGTCCATTACATGCAGCAGGTTGTTATCTCAACCCTGGAATCTTCTTTAGGCCTTCATTTAAGAAGCAAAAAGAAATTACAAAAGGCCTACTTAGTACCATTACAAGGTTGGTTTCTGATCCTGATGAGCAAGACATTCTTAGTTCTCAAATTGAAGCATACAAAAAGTCTTTAGGTGACTTTGGAATGGCTATGGCAATCCGCCAACGTGAAAAACTAAGTCCAGGTATGCTATATGTATCTATACATACATACATATATATTTCATTTGAAAGTTTATTATTTGCTTTGTACTAAATTAATACTTTCTTTTATTTTTGGAAGTTGCTTGGTGGGAGCAATTTGGAAATGACACTCCAGAATTACAAAAGTTTGCAATTCGAGTGCTAAGTCAGTGTTGTAGTGCAACTGGTTGTGAAAGAGCTTGGAGCACATTTGAGTTTGTCCATTCCAAGAGGAGAAATAGGCTTGAGCATAAACGTTTGAATGACTTGGTGTATGTTCGTTATAATCTATTGTTACGAGAAAGGTATGTTTTTAAATATATTCAATTTTTACTTTGAATGATAAGAAAATGTTACCAATGTATGATATTGATTTTGGTAGGAACATTAGAAAGACAAAGGATTACTTGGATCCTATAAGCCTTGATAATATTGATTTAATGGAAGATTGGGTAGCTGAGGAATCTGAATTTTTGTTACTAACTGAGGAAGATGTAAATTGGGCTAGCATTGAAGAACCATTAGCAACATTGACTTTGGAAGATGATGATGATGATGATGTTGTTGTTCTTGATGAGGATGATGATGGCAATGATGTTGTGTTGACAGATACTAATACTCATGTGTATTATGGTCCTGATGTAGATCCTTTTGAAGGATGGGAGTAGTTGATTCTATGTAATATGTGTTAATTATTTGTATTATTTGTTTTTATGTCTATGCAATGAACAATTAAGTTTTCTGTTTTTTATATTATGTTTTTTTTTTTTCTTTTAGTTGATGTAAAACTATGGATAATTTGTTCTTAATTGAAGTATTGTTTTATGGTAAATAGGAATTTTTTAGGTAATATTTTATGGTAAATAGAGATTTTGTGTGTGTGTGTGTGTGTGTGTGTATATACATATATTAAATATATAAAATAGCGGTAAACCCGAAACGGTACACCGGTATTGGCCGGTATCCGAAATATACCGTACCGGTGGCCAAACCGGTACGGCCACCGGTACGGTATTGACTCCCTTGGTAAAACCTCTTCTCCGCCCTCCAAGCGGTAAATAATCCACTAAAGAATGTAGTTGGGATATATGAACAGCGGAAGACCCTTCAAGCTTAATCTACCAAATATACCTAAGCCCTCTAAGCTTCTTGCTCCAACGAGGTTGCGCCGAAACTATTTCTTCTTTAGCTTACTGGATTCCACTACTAAACCATAGCATCAACCAATGTGAATTGGTTCCTTCCTAACTGCTTCCCAAAGTACCAAATAAACCTTCTCACGGATATGAGTATGGTGAGAAAAGGATTTGGCTAAAGACTTCTCAAGGATTTAACAATATAGAGGAAGAGAGTAAAGGAATTTGAAGAATCTCGAAAGTAAAGATTGTGGATGAATCAATCTTGTTTTTCTCTAAGGTTTCTCTTACAAAATTCTCTCTAGAAGCTCTCTACATTTTGTGGGTATAAGGATCTATATATAGTGGAGTGAGAAAGGAATGCGAAGAGTTAGTTTTTCCCAAACAGGGTGGTTTGGCGACTTGGCCTCACAACTGGTCTGAGTCGCGAGTTCCAACCGCGAGTTAACGGCCTGGCCAGCTTGGAACTTTTGTCTTGTAGTGAGACAGCTGGCGTGACCCTTCACTTCCCTCGTGTGCTTCTCACGTGCTTGCAGTTAGTGGCTCCCAATCGCGAGTCACCCGCGACTCCTAGCTGCGAAACTCTGCATCTTTGCACAATCTTAAGCATTTCTTCACAGCTTCTCACATACTACCTTTACAAGAATCCCACCTAAATACAGGGTTACTAATTGCTAAAATACAAGCAAATTTGGCACGAAATAAAGCCAACAAGATAGTTGATTAAATTCAACCTTACAGGAAGAACAAAGGGAAAGAAGAACAAGTTTATACATTTCTCATATGCTTCTTACAATTCATTCCCCAATCTATTTATACAATCTGATTCATCCACTAGCTAACTGCATAACAACTAATCACAATAACCACCTAACTAACTCCAACTCAGCTCAGCCATAACTACCTAACTAACTCCAACTCAGCTCTGCCTTTAACTGCCTCCAGCTCAGCACGGCACAACCTTAGCACGTGC
Source organism: Quercus gilva (assembly GCA_023621385.1). Classification (NCBI taxonomy): domain Eukaryota; kingdom Viridiplantae; phylum Streptophyta; class Magnoliopsida; order Fagales; family Fagaceae; genus Quercus; species Quercus gilva. The sequence goes on along the minus strand of CM042482.1, from coordinate 8,587,091 downwards.
ACAGCTTCAACCCTGCACCTCTTCAACACTTGCATTGCACACACATCAACACTTGCACACACCACAGAACCTACACCCATACAGCACCTATCAATACCCCCCCCCCCCATTCAAAACACCTTGCCCATAAGGTGGGGAAATTTGGATTGCAACTAATACAAGGACTCCAAGTAGCTTGCTCAGGGCTCTATCCTTGCCATTGAACCAAAACCTCTGTAATAGTTCTATGTCTTAGCTATTTAGACCTCTGCTGCAAGACAACAACAGGTTCAGGCTGCAATAAACCTTCAGAATCCATAGGTGGAAGGGTTGGAATAGGAACAATGTGAGAACCAAGCTCGCCCTTAAGACATGAAACATGGAAAACAGGATGGATAAGGCTGCCCTCAGGTAAAGACAACTTATATGCAACAGAACCAAGCTTCTGTTCAATCTAGAAAGGACCAAAATAACGAGGGGATAGCTTGTTGAACCCCTTAGACCTCAAAGAATGCTGTTTATAAAGTTGAAACCTCAAATACACCTAATCACCCACAGAAATAGACAGTAACTCAGTGAGGATGAGAGATTGAGATAGCCATGAGCTAGATTTATAAAGGGTTAATGTAATAAGACGGAGAGACGTGTTATGCTATGCTGCTAATTTATAAGCATATTATATTATTTTTAAGGTTAGGTAGAAGAAAAATTAGATATGGTTGGGTTTAAATTTCCACAAGATTGACTTTGAGGTACACGTTTCTTTCTTTTGTAGAAGGAATTGTTACCACTTGGACTAATAGAAGAATATGCAACAAACATACAGTAACAGTAAAAGGATGAGTGAAGACTAGTCTTGGAGTTGTGCTATCCTAACTCTATCATAAAAAAGAATTTTGAATTTAAATCCCCCCTCCAAGTTAATGGAAGACTAAAAAATAAGAACACTCAATAAGGAGTCACCCTTGCATGACTAAATATTCGTTTGGGACTTGGGAGCGTAGCCTAGGAGGGAACCGAAGCATTGAGGAAACAATCCCTCTCATATGCGCTTAGGGATGGTAACGGGTAGAGTGGGGTCAAATCAAAGGTGCTCAGGTGCCTCATCCTCACCCCATCTTCTCTGTGCAGGTTGAAGGTCTTTTCTCATTTTTCATGAGGTGGCTTCAACATTAATAAGGTAAAAATAAAAAAGAAGGTACATTAATAGCATATGTATAAAAATAAATTATATAAAAAAGACATATAAAAAATATTAATTACATGTATAAAATATAAATAATTGAAATATACACTAAATAAAATACATACATGCATATATATACACACAATCAAAAATAAATGCTAAATAATACATAAAACCTTAAAATTAGCAAACCTATGTGCAAAGATGTGGAATCAAAATTCTTCTTTCTTGATTCTCATAAAAAAAAAAAAAATCTTCTTTCGTGCAAAAGGGAAATTCTTCATTCTTTCTTTATTTTTCCAATTAAAAAAATGAATTTTGGGTATAACCGTTTTACTTTTATGGTGTGATTTCCAGTGAAACTGGCCACCCAGTGCATAATCTGCTGAGATATTTTTCGGTAGTGAACCGAAACACTTTAAATGTCAGGTACACTTTCAGAACTAACCTAGCTACAAGCGAAGATCAAACACAATATTCTAGAAGCCAATTAAACAGAAGTTCTTCTCAATTCATCGATGAGTTTCCCCTTAATTTGGTTCCAGCTATAAGTTACTTATTGGCAACCTCCTATTTTGTGCTTTCGTTTCGTAGTCAAACAAAAAAAGCAATCAAACTCGATCTGTGGACCTTACAGAATAAATTACAAACTATCAAGTTTCAACACCAAAAATATACCTAAAGTTTAAAATTAACAAATTTGTCATTAGTTACCAAAAAAAAAAAAATTCATTCCAATTCCAAAATTTTTTTGAAAATGTATCAATTATATTAAGATAATAAAAAATGTCAAGCCATTCAAAGCCCATTACGATTTGATCAATAGAATTGGACAATCCAAATCTCACTATAGAAAGTCATAATCACAAATAATTATAATAACTTTATTAATGGATGTTAGTTTTGTTGTTTAGAGGCTATATGAACGATTATACACCAATTCATAATAATTTTATGGAGTAGGATCATATAGATTCTACAAACTAGGATTATAAGATCTTACATTATATCATACATGATCACGGTTTAATGTTGATCCTATCCCATTAAAGATTTTACATTGATCTAGATCATTTTTACCCGGTAGGATCGTAGGATTTTAGGATTCTAAGATCGATGATCTAGATTTTGAAAACCATGGTCCTAATTAAGCCCCATGCATGCCCCATTCTCCTATAATTAATCACGGTCAGAGATAGTAGACCACAATATATTAGCTATCAGTCTTTGAAAGTTGAAACAAAACGAGCTAGAATGACTACCATGAGAACTAGATTAAAAAGATTCTCCTAAGTATGCGTCTTTTGACTCACAGTTTTGTGATTCACCCATTCTAACTATCAATGGAATTGGATGTCCAAAGAGAAGTGCTATTTACACAATTGTTTGTCAGTTTCACAATAATTTCACAACAAAATTTGGCAACTAGCTATTATTGATTCTCATCTAAGTCTAACGCTGACATCACATTTTTATGTACCATTAACATCTTGTCATTTATACTTCATTGTAAAAATGTTATACCCGTAGCTTTATTGTTGTCCAAAACCTTGTCTCATATGGTGTCTTTACCATTTTTTTTTTCATGTAACTTTGTTAATAGAAATATATTGCTGTATTTTTTTTTTTCCATTGATTTGTAAAAGATATAATTGTATAAGTAATATATTTCATAAATACAAATTTTTAGAAAAAATTAAATTTAAGCATTTTATAAATAAAACGGTTACTAATCTCTAATTATCATGAACATTTATAAATATAAATAATTAAAAAATGTAAGTTCAATAATAGAATCATTAAAACACGTGCCCTTGAAAATTTTATTAAATATTATAACATTACTTATAAAAGTTACACTTTATTTCTCAAGTACAATAATTTAGTAATTATTTTTCTCACGTTAATGGTGTATCTCACCATAAATTTACTTAGAAAAAATCACTATCACTTTAAACTAGGTCCACGATCTTGGCTTAAAGTCAGAACCGATAGATCATGGTGAGAAATGATTTAAGACTAAATTAAGATACCTTGATATGCAATTAGGAAAACTATAAAACGTCTTCTTCTTTTATTTTTCCAAAGTCTTTTGTTACAGATGCTAGTTGAAGAGAGTAGAAGGTCGCCTAGAAGAAGAAGCTCTTAGCTAACATGATCAAGGAAAATGTGATATTCGATCATTAACGTCAGGTGAGTTGGGACGATAGAAGTTATTTCAAAGTCTTCGACCTCTTTGGACTGAAGCTATTAGAAATTTAGACCCCTTAAATAACAATTGGATTAACCTAGTGAATTAGCCAAGTGATTAACTTAGTCAAATTATGCAAATCTAGGTTAACACAATCAAATAATCATATCAAGTTATAGCAGCGGAAATATAAATAACACAATGATATGATTACTCAAGAAAACTAAACCAGTAAAAAACTTGGGGAGGATTTAACCTACCTATCCTCAAGGTAAACTTGAATCCACTATATAAAAGAATCGAAGTTCATACAATAAGACTTACAAGCCCCCACGCTTGACTTCTTATTGCTACCCACCAATAAAACTTACTGACACGACAAGTACAAGCACTCTCGCTTGTGTTTCTTTAAGCTCCTATAGCAATAACTAAATGATCATCAAAGTCTTGAAGTAATCTCCTACTTGATAACCCTAAGTCTATGTGAAGGAAAGCTCCTCAAAGATCTCACAAGAGATTCACACAAACAGTAATATGAGCAACAAAGACCTTAGAGAGGTTTGGGTGCAAAACCTCAGATATAAAAGAGGCACTCTCTTCTCTCTCTTAAAAGTTCTCAAAAACATGGCTTAGGGTTTCCTTTATATAGTGGGAGAAATAGATCTGAAACCCTAATCCTTAATGGGCTTAAGCTGCTGTTTGGGCCGACTTAAAATTTTGCAGATACAATTTTCGATTGATCGAACCAAGCAGAATATGAAGTCTTCTTCCTACATCTTGTATGTTCTTGAATCTTGACTTAAATCATCTTGAGCATTGTCTAATAAAACCTATAGATTCTAAAATCTATATCTAGATAAGTTTGTATTCACGATTTGCCAATTGTTCAAAACATTTAAAACCTAACAGAAGCTATTATCTTACCATTAATTTTCAGACCTTGAGAGTTGTCTTCTTCAATTAGAACTGAAGCTATTGTCTTACCATTAATGTTCAGACCTTGAGAGTTGCCTTCTTTAATTAGAGCTGAAGCTATTGTTATCTTACCATTAATGTTCAGACCTTGAAAGTTGTCTTCTTCGACAAAAACCGTCTTCATTGAGCCATCTTTAGTCTCTACTGTCTGATACATGCCAACTCCTCCCACCATCTTTAAGGCCAAAACATGATAACTATAAAATCTCATTAATTAATTCAACAAAAAAAGTTTTTAACTGTCTAATTAGGTGAAATTATTTAATGCATTCAATATGTTATGCACCTAGGTGAAATTAGGTGAAATTATTTAATGCATTAATTAATTCAATATATATAAGTAAAACTAAGCGAAAATTCAATTAAATTTCAAATTTTAATTTAATTAGAGTCTAATTTTGTGCCATGTGTCTCATTTAATTTAAGTTTTCAAATTTTTGTGCCAAGCGAGTTAATTTAGTGTAAAAATTGGATTTCAATTAGAGCTTAATTTTGCATCATATATCCCATTTAATTTAAACTTTTTTAATTTTTGTGACAAGTAAGTTAATTTAATATAGAAAACAATGAGTCTAATATAAATAAACCTAGGTAATATATATATATATATATATTTATTTATTTATTTATTTATTTATTTATATATAAAACCAAATCTTAGATAAAATTTTATTAGAATAAAAATTATATTTTGATTTTGTTAACTTTTCATACAAATTAAATTATTTAGATTTTTGTTGTAATTTTTTTTATGAACTAATGAGTATATTTTTTATACTATTTTTATTTAGATATTTTTTATATAAAGATCTTGAATGTAATAAATTGTAATTGAGCTAAACAATCCTATGCACCTATTCCCAATCGATTTAAGAGATACTATTGAACCAATTTATTCTTTTTATTTTGTGTTGTATTTAGTAGAATTTCATGGACAATGATAGTGAATTGATATCATATATGTGGTGTCCAATAGTGATTTTCAAAATTATGGCATTACCAATATCATTAAAATTGCAAAGAAAGATCATTTTAGTACCTTCAAATATTCTAGTCAAACTAATGTCCTATATATATATTGTCGGACCATGATATGCAATTCCACCTCAAAACCAATTGGTGATGAGGAAGACACACTCAAGTCTTTTATGGCCTTCGACGTCACACCACGCGGGCTTATTTTTAGAGTAGTTGTAGGGAGTCAAATTGTGGTCCGCCCAACAATCCCTCTCTCACAATGACAATCCCGTGACTCAAACCCATGACCATGGCTCAAATACCATTTGTTTGACCGTGAGCTGTGCCATTTCTATTTGATAATTATTGTTAATTATACTTGAATTGAATGCATTTGATTGGGTTTTTATTGATTGGATCAACTCACTCTTTCTTATTGGTTCATTACTTGTTTTTCTCTAAACATGACCAAAACATCTCAAGTGACTCTTCATCTTTTAATAAATAGGGGTTACCCCTATGTTTAAATTTACTCCCTAATTTTGAAACCTATCTTTTCATATATTTCCACATATCTATCTTAACATTCTCATTTCCATTACACTCATTTTATGGATATATTGCTTCTTAACCACCCAACATCCGATACCATATATAGAGCATAGTTAGTTATGTAGTAGTCTTATAAAAATTTTCCTTTAACTTAATAAGTTTTCTATGGTCATACAATACTCTTGTTGTGCTTCTCTACTTCATTCACCTTGCTTTTATGCTATGATTCACATCCTCTTCAATCTATCTATTTTTATGAATTGTCCAATATATCAAAAGCTCTCTTTCTTTAGTATCTATTAGACATAAAGTCTTACTGCCTCTATCTCTATTTATAGTTTTACTAAACTCACATTTCATGTACTTTGTTTTAGTCCTACTTAAACAAAAGTATTTATATTCTAGGGTGTCTCTCCAAATTTCTAACTTGGCATTCCATGTACCCCGTCTCTGTTTCTACTTCAATGAAAGCTCTTGTTCAAAACAAAGACGTTTAAAAATATGGTATCCAACCTAACACTTTGCAATTAAGATGGGAAAAAAAGTCTCATTAAAAAAAATAGAAAAAAAAATTTTTTTCTTTGCATCAGTAGGGTCAGTCGGTAGCCACCTTAACACTCCATATAGGAGTGATGGAATGCTAGACCATACTGTTTATCATTTTGGATATATAAGAAAAACGTCCAATTAATGGAATGGAATGAAATTTTTATCATTCATATAAATAAATTAAAAAAAGCAAAGGAATTTTTATCATAGAATATGCAGCATGTGGAATTTTCATGCAATCAAAACCATCATGCAAAGATGAGGAACCAGCATTTTTTTTTATTTTAATTTAAACTTGGTGTTAGGTACACTAATGCGTAATCCACCAAAAAAAAAAACTCTTGTAGTGAAGCTAAGCACTTAGATGTCAAGTACATTTCCATAATCAAGCTGCCCATATAAACAACAAACTCAAAGACAAAGCAAGCTAGAGACATCACTATATTCTAGTATCCAATTTAACAAGGAATGAATTAAAAAATTGAGTGAAAACTGCAATTCACATTATGATTGAATAATCTTTATTTATAGGCTTGAGAGACAGAGGATTTGAAATCAGTTACAAATGGACTGAATTGTACCAAATGGACAGAAGTGGACCAATAAGACCGAATAGCTCTAAATTTGACCGAATAAGACTAAAGTGGACTGAATAATCTGAATAGGACCAAACGGACTGAATAAGACCAAATTAGACTGAATAAGACTGAAGTTGACGGAATGGACAAAATAGGACAGAATTGGACTAAATTGAACCGAATAAACCAAAGCAGACAGAATGGACTAACTAGAACCAAAGTAGACTGAATAGGACTAAAGTGAACGGAATAGGACCTGATGGTGTACCAAAAGAATACCAACTGTGCTTCGTCCAAGGGAGTCGTCCAGGATCTCCAGTCAACTAAATAACCAGAAAATCTCTGGTTCGTCCAGTATGATCGTCCGTGACTTTTAGCCAATTGAATGAACCCTGGGCGTTCAGCACGGAAGGGTCGTCCATATGCAGAGCTCATGGACGATCAGTCAACATCAATTTGTATGCAAAGAGTCGTCCATGGGCAAGTCACATGGACGACCATGCAACACTTAGCAAAATCTGGAGCAGTTAATCAACCTATGTTCATCGCCAGAGATTTCTCCTAAGTGTGTAACTTCCATCAACGGTTACTACTTCTATAGCCGTTGGGGAAGTTACCCCTATAGTTCCGGATTTCCGCAAGTCTTGGGGAAGTTATTAAAACAAGTAACTGCCCCAAGGTTCCCTATATAAGGACCGGTCTGAATTAGACAAAGGTATGAAAAATCTGAGATTTTACTCCCAAAAAGTTGGAACTTCATTTCCTTGTTGAGAAGACTAACTTTATCATCGGAGAGTAAGTGACCGGTCCACCCCGGTCACTTCCTTCAGTGTTTCTTCTTTTCAGGCCTTCGCTACCCGCCTTCGCTACCGCCTTCGCTACCGCCGTAGCCGACCGAAGCCGAAGTGTTCAACCAACTGATTTCACACTTCATCAGGACCAAAATTGACTGAAAAGGAAAAAGTTGATAGAATGGACTAAATAAGACTAAAGTGGACCTAATAGGACCAATAGGATCAAAGTAGACCAAATAGGACCGAATTACATAAAAATATAGAGAAACACATTTGTAATGGTAAAATTTGGTTTAAAAATCAAATAAATAAAATAATGATGTTGTGAAGCCTTCAATGTGGGGTAGCAAATATATATAGAATATAAGAGGGCTAAATGAACATAAACAAAATGGAAAAAAATAATAATAAATAAATAAATAAAACCCTTATAAATTTTTAAGTGGGCATTCCTTTTCAAACCCTGACAAATGATGCACACAGTTGAGAAAGTCGCTTAACCTAGTTTTTACATAGATTCAAAATGAAATTGGATTATTAATAGTATAACACAATCACATCCAAAGGAGGAAGAAAATTAAAAAGGAAAGCTGAAATGGAAATGGGCTTATTGACGAGGCGCCCAGTTTGAACATGATTTTCTTTTTGGGCATGCATGCAAGATATATATTATGGAAGATGCGTAGTTTACATTAAATTCTTCAATTTGATTGAAATACTTAGTTGTATGAATCAATATAATATAATAGTAATTTTTTTTTTCTAAAAATAATTAAATTCAAAAAACAAAACATTCGAGTTCAATTGAGGAACAGAATGTGCTGCACTTAAATTACTGCATCTAAGAACCTTCCCCTGGTTTTGGTCCGGAGTTTACTGAGTGTGTGGGTGGCGGCGGTTGAAACTCTCGTAGACTCCGAAAGAAAACTATTTTCTTACTGTTAATGTTCAAACCTTTAGAGCTGCCTTCTTCTATTGGAAGTGTCTTCATTGAACCACCTTTGGGAACAGATGCAAGCAATGAACTCTTCCCAACACCTTGTAGGCCAAAGATAGATCATAGTGGGTTAGAAATAATCCAAGATTAAAAGGACCTTGATTTGCAACTTGGAAAACTATTAAACCTCATTAATTAATTCAACATAGCTTCTACATATTCAGATTGAAATGCCAAATATAGAGGATCATAAGATTTTTAGCATATAACCCTTTTTTTTCATATTAGATGTGATAGCAATGAAAGAACTATTATTACCACAAGGAAGTGATGCAGAAGTCGCTGGAAAATCACCTACAAGAAAGAATATTAGCACTACTGCTGCCATCAACTTTGATGGAAAGCCACTCATCATGGGAAATTGAAAACACGAGAACTTGTTGAAGGTAATAATCAGTTCACCTTTACTAATCGTTATGAACGCTGTGATTCTATTAGTTGGTACAATGAGAATTGAGAGAGCCATGTACAGAATTTAAAGGGGGCAGGGTAGAGTATGACCTCTCTAACAAGTGTTAGAAATACATGGTTAAATGATTAAATTTATCATATTCCAATAATTTGGTAAATTTAATCATTTAATTAAGTATATATTTCTAACACTCCCCCTCACTCTTGTGTGGGCCAAAACTACTTATTAATAAATGAGGCTCAATACTTGGGAATTTAAATGAGAGGTAATGGTGAATTTAATCATTTAATCACATAATTCTAACAACAAGGAAACATCTTCACATGAAAAAAAAATTGTATTCTTAGAAAAAAATAAATAAATAAATGATATACTTTCCTTGAGTTTCCTCACATGAAAAAAAAAAAAAAAAAAAAAAAAAAAAAAAAAAAAAAAAAAAACTTCTACTAATATTATTTTTGGCATTCCTCTACCTTTTTCCATTCCTTCGAATTAGATCAACTCTCTTTTTCTTACCAGTTCATTACTTGCTCTCTTCTAAATATAATTAAACCATCTCAAGAGACTCTTCCTTGTCTTTTCATCAATGGAGGCTACCCCTATCTTTAAATATAGATTTCCTCATTTTAAATCCTATAGTTCCATATTCTATGGTCACACAATAATTTTGATGTGCTTCTCCACTTTATTCACCGTTCTTTTTATTCTATGATTTACATCCTCTACAATCTATCAATCTTTATGAATTATTGATCCAAGATATTAAAAATTGCCTCTAGTTAGTAATAGTATCTACTTAAACAAAAAGTCTTTAAATTCTAGAGCTTCTAACTTTGAAATTCTATGTACTCCATTTCTGTTTGACAATTCCTACTTAAATAAAAGCCTATGTTCATAACAAAGAGGTTTAAAAATATGGTTGATGTGATAGATTCACGCTACATGCTAAAACAATTTATGATAAATGTTGAAAAATCCTAAGACCAAATAAACTTACACAAATTTTGTCACAACTGGCTAAATAGGACCAAATGGACTAAATATGACCAAAGTGGACAGAATGGACCGAACAGGATCGAGTTGGACAAAAGTGGACCAAATACGACCAAAGTAAGAAGATTGGACCAATAAGACTAAAGTAGACCAAATTGGACCAAAGAGGGCCGAATAGGACAGAAGTAGAAGGAATAGAACACATAGGACCAATGTGGACCAAATAGAATCGAATAGACCAAATTGGACCAAAGTAGACTGAATAGAACCAATGGATTGAATAGGACCAAGTGGACTGGATAAGACCAAATGGAATTGAACCGAATAGGGCTGAAGTGTCTGAATTGGACCAAATAGGACCAATGTGGACCGAATAAAACTAAAGTAGACATAATGGATCGAATAGGACCCAATTGGACCAAATAGGACCTAAGTGGACTAAAGTGACTGAATTGGACCAAATTGAACCAAATCGGACCAATGTGGAGAGAATAGGACCTAAGTGGATAGAATGAACCGAAGTAGACCTAAGTACACAACAGAAATATAAGTGAAACATGTTTTTAGTGGTAAAATTTGGTTTAAAAATCAAATAAACAAAATAATGATGTTGTGAAGCCTTTAAAGTGAGGTAGCATATATAGATAGCATATATGATATTAGGTTTTATTTATTAATTTTTATTTAACCATGCAATTCATGCATCATAAATAAATATAGGACATTCAATGTTTGGCACCTTGTTGTCAATTTGGGTTTCAATATATTTGACATCATAAAAAATGGTGCATACAGTTATTATTGTAGTTGAATTTCTGGTTTAATTGCATGGGCTCTACGCATATTTAGCATGTGAAGATTGGATGGTCTTCATGTACTTGGTCATGGTGTGTTTCTTCTTCTATACGTCTCGCTGATGTTTCTACGTTGACGGGTTTCCCATGGATTGAAAGTTGAAACTACATCTATTATGTTGTTTAATTTTTCTATGTGGGTTCTTGCTTCTTATATAGATGTATGGGTCGAACTCAGTCTAGCTCTTTTAATCCTATATGATTTTTAGGAGAGTAAGTCAGCCTAGTTCTTTTAATTTTATATGATTTTCTTCATTTACTGTGAAGAAATGTGCGGTGCATACAAACATGCTTTGGAAGCAAGCCAAAGAGTGGATGTCACTCTAAAAAAACAATTCCTAATGGGAGTCTAAATACAAGCTACATATGGAAGAATGGTTGACATTTGATTAGTTTTTGTCAAATAAATAAGGAATTAAAAAGATAAAAATTATGTGTCAAATAAGTAAAGAATTAAAAAAATAAAAATTATGTGAAAAATTGTGAGGCTTCCAAAGTTTGTGTGGCATAATATGAAAGAGTCAAACTTCTTTGGCTATTATATATTATATATAAATTAAATTTAAAACAACAAGTGTTTGAGTTCAATTGACTCTAAAAAAAAAAAAAAGTTTTTGAATTCAATTGGTAAACAATTTTTTTTGAGAATCAATTTAATTTGGAAACATAATTTACTTATTGAAGGTAAGTTTTACTTTTTTTTTTTTTTTAAAAAAAAAAAAAAGAAAAGAAAAAGTTATTGGAGTCCTTGTCTTTTCAATACTATTTTGCTCCCTTTCAATAAGACACTATTTGCAAATATTGAGTCAATTTTTTTTTTTTTTTTTTTTTTTGTTAAACTTAGATACAGTACCTGGATGTATAATATATTAGGTGGTTGGAAGGAAGAATGCAATAAACAATGCCACTGTCATCTCAACCAGATTTAATTAGAACTCAATTTTCGTATTTCCAAAATGCCCTAAATATTTTTAAATGGGTGTCATTTGGTAAGAAATTGGCTAAAAATGGATAATTAGCCAAAATTTCCGAAGGTAAGATGGTTCTTTTTGAAAAAAAGTGGGAGTTATTTTTTTTTTTTTCTCTTTTTTAATTTTTTTTCTTTTAGAAAAATATAATTATTAACTATTGTATTTATTGGACAAACGAATACACATGACAAGCATATGTGGCACTTAACCAGAGATATGAGCATATGGGGCTATTAATGCAAATGGAATATACCTCAAGGGATAAAATCCAAATTTTGAAATTTTAGAGTATAAAATTCAAAGACCCCTAAATTTCAAGGGTGTGTATTACACTTTAGCCAAAATTTTATATAGAGTAGCTCTTTGCTTATATTGACTCTAATGAATTACAAATTTGAAAATAAGACTTTGATTTACCAATCTCTTTTTTTTTTTTTTTTTTTTTGAAGAATGATTTACCCATCTCTTATGTTGTGTCGTTAATAAAAAAATAAATGAATTTTTGATGAACAGGAATAAATGAATTTAATAATTTAACCATTATTCTAATACAATTTGGACAATAATTTTTCAGATCACAAATTACGAAAGTAAAATTATTGCATTACTCTTTCAGATCCTACAATTCGATAGATAAGGTACATGAAAGAGACGCAAAGGCTTTAAACTTTCAGCCAAATCTCAGCAAAAGCTTTAACATTTCAGGCATATATATCCAAGTCTCAAGGACGTTGACATTCAATTATAAAATCTGTGAAGCTTTTTAATTCAACACAATGTCTACCATTGCATAAGGAAATTCCAATTCATACTAAATGTGATAGCAAAGAAAAATTATAATTACCATAAGGGACAGATGCAGAAGTTGCTGAAAAATCACACAAGAGAAGCAATACTGCCACAATTGTGGCCATCAACTTTGCTGGAAAACTGCTCATGATGGAAGGCTGAAAACAATAACTTCTTGAAGCCAGTCAGTTCACCTTTGTTATGAAAAATTAATACTCTAGACAGTGATGTGTGTTTGGTATAACTTATTTTGGTGCTAAGTTGTACCTAAGAAACAGTAGTACTTTAAAAATCCGTACTTCAAGGAAAAAAAAAAACTGGCCTAATTTATACTCTTAATTACCACTTAGCAACCTGGTTTCACTATGAGAATCTGCAACCAAAGTAGGGTAGGCACCAAAACACTTGCAACTAAGACAAAAAAAGAGTTGGGGTAGGAAAATGTAGGCAACTTAGCACTTTGATACTAAAATTCAAAAAAAGTCAGTGCATCAATAGTATAGCCACCTTAACACTCCATTTAGGAGCAATGGAATGCTGGACCCTACCATTCCTCAATTTGGAAGAGAAATGGTGATGGAATATAATGCTCCCTCATATTACCTATATGTTCCCATACACATCATTGAGAATAAATCACTTTCTTACCCTTATATAGTATTGATTAGTAAATAACATCTTATTACTACAAAATTTGGCATGCATGTTAATTTAACATGAATAGCTAACAGCAAAGAGATTATGTAATCCAACTGTAAGATTTTAAAAACAATTAATCCTATAAAACTCTCAAACATATTGTAAGTGCTTACCATGACCTCTTCATCTATTCATAATGATATTGAAAGGAAATAAAACATTAAGAGGTGGGGGTTACTGTAATCTGGCTAAAAATTTTGACCTAGCAACTTTGGTACAAATACATTCCTTCTGAATGTGACAATCTACACAGCTGGTGCACATATACTGAAGTCAACTATTCCTTGGCAACTCAAGAATTTTTTGTCTTACAATATGACCAAAAAACAAGTGTAGAATTTTATGCAATCAAACCATCAGGCAAAGATGAGGAACCAGCATTCTTTATTATTTAAATTTAGACTTGGTGTTTGGTACACTAGTGCATAAATACTGGAAGAAACTCCACATGGTCAATCTAAGTACTTAGATGTCAAGTACATCTCCACAATCAAGCTTCCTGTGTAAACAACAGATTCAAAGAAAAGCAAGAGGCATACACTATGCTAGCAGCCGAACAAATACAAGTTTCCCCAATTCATCCCAAAGAAAGAAACAGACAATGGAATGCTGGACCCAACCATTCCTAAATTTGGAAGATGAAACGGTGATAGAATATAATGCTCCCTCGTATTACCTATATGTTCCCGTACACATCAATGAGGAGCACTTTCTTACCCCTATTTAGTATTGATTAATAATTAAATCTGATTAATGCAAAATTTGGCATGCATGTTAATTTAACATGCATGAATGGCTACCAGCAAAGAGAAAAGAGAATGTGTAATCGGACTTTATGATTTTCAAAACGTTAATCCTATAAAACATTATTTAATAGTAAAACATTAACAAAGAATTACACCAGATATACCTATATCCTGACCCTTAGTGAAAGGGTAGAAACTTAAATGGTAAAATTACACATTTCTTATTTTTATATTCCTTAAAAAATTGTTTAAGTGTAGCTAGGATACTGAGAGAGCCAGTAACAGAATTTAAAGGGATAGGGACATAGAATCTCACCATTGTATATCCCACAAGGAATGAAATCCATAACTATTATGTTGGATCCACACATCATAATAATTAATAATAAGAAGGATTCTTTGGTTGGGTTTGGATCCACGTTCATGTCTCATGTCCGCGTTTTACCTTTTTTATTTATTTTTTTATTTTTTATTTTTTTTGGCACGCGTTTGAAGAGGTTTACGGCTAGTGTTCATGCACTGTTCATAAATAGTAGTCGCAAAGGTTGACTTTTCAACTGTGAATAGTGCATCAGTGCACTGTTCACAGACCCACAAATATTACTTTTTAACAATTTTTCATTAAAAATGTGTCCCACGGTACTATTCACATATTTAAAAATTATTTTATTACAGTGTTTTCAGTTTTCAGTTTCAGCAAAATAAGTTCTATCCAAACGGACCTTTATATGATATATCTAATAAATGACTTGCTATATATGCTCACATGAATTTTTATTTATTAATTAATGCTATTCCTTTTTTCTTTTTTCTTTTTTTGAGAAACAAAATTGTGATTTTATTTATGATGCCATTGTGGTAAGGATTACATTGGATAAATGTGGAGGAACATCCTCCATCCATACCATATATTTGCTAACATATCTCGCATGTCTAGCAATTTTATGGGCTAGAGTATTACATTGTCTTGAAACAAAACTAAACTCTAATACTTCAAAACCATCTGCCAAACTCTTAACTTCCTCCAGAAGGTGTCCATAGTCAGCCAACGAGGGCAGGCCGTTCTGCATTGCCTCGATTGCAATCTTTGAGTCGCCCTCCAGGATTATCGAATTATGCCTAAGCTCCAAAGCCAGCTTTAAGGCTTTTATAGCTACAAGTAGTTCGACTGCCACTGTAGAATGAGGTAAAGGAAACCTGTCCGGCATTGATGCTAGGATCAAGCCGTTTCTGTCTCTAATCACCGTTGCTGCACCTGCTATATTTTGGTCTTGAAAACATGCACCATCGAAGTTTATCTTAATGTTTGGCCAGGGTAGGGGTCTATCAAATGGATTCGGAGAGGTTGGAGTGGTTTGGGCTGGGGGGCTCGGCAGTAAAGAGCGTGCATAATCTACTCTGAGCGTCTGAACCAACTCCTGAACTTGTTGGACTGGGAATGGGGTTTGGCTGGTCCGAAATGCATTCCGTCTGTGCCAAATTGCCCATACCGTTGTTGCAAAGAGCTCCAAACTTTTACCTTTCTCCACTACAAATTCCACCAGCTCCCTGAACGTGTCAAAAGATACTGCCATCCGAAACTCCCACTCCCTCTGCTGTTCCCACACCGAGCTAAGTAGCGAACATGACCACAATGCGTGCACCGTGTCTTCAACCTTTGCATTGCATTGTTCATAGCAATCCTCCAACACAACTTTGCGCCTTTTGAGATTACTTTTGGTTGGGATAGCATTCTTGACAGCTCGCCAAAGGAAATTCTTAACCTTTGGTTGGGTTTTCAACCCCCACACCCTCCTCCATAAGCCATTATACTCCGAATTGCTGCTGGTCCGTTGTTAGTGTCCCATTGCTTTCCAACTAGAGATTGCAGTCTCTATCATCATGGTTCAGTCGCCCACACCAATAGCACGAACTTGGTAGTCGTTCATACTTGAAATTGATCCAAGTTTTCTCACCACTTGGTAGTGTGATAACTCGCCCCCTGCGTAATGGAAGTGTGATATCAATCACCAGCCTTACTCGGAAGAAATTACCACCTTCTTCATCCACGGCTCCTGTGGACTTCTGAACTTCCCCCACCGTTTCACATAACTTCTCCGCTACCTTTCGTGTCAAAAAATTCACCGGGATGTTGTGAACTTGCACCCAAAAAGGAGTTTTGATAAAACTGATTTCTTGAACCGGAACATCTCCTGAATACCGCTGCATAATAATTAGATGCTTATCAAAACTCCAAGGTTGACTTTTAAGTATTTTGTCTACTTCCTCCAAACTCTCAAAGACAAACAAAACAGTGTTATTTCCCTGATTTCGAATCCTAAACCCCCTGTTTGTTCGCCACAATTGTCTGAACGTTCTTGCCACAGCTTCCATTTGGAGAAAGCGTGAGGTTAAGAACTTTGCCGCAATCATGAACTCTCCCTTTCTGTGATCCTCAGGAAGGACATACCCCACCTGTTCTTTCTCAGATAATGTTAGGTTCTCCCATCTCATTGTCAGCTGCTCCATTTCCTTCAAAATGACAGGCAGTGCTAGAGAAGAGAATTACTAGACAAACTGTTTCCCAAAACCCCTCGAAAAAAACCCCACTAGCTCAAAAAGTATACTGGATACTCCTTGGGAACAATACAGAACAAACTCTCCTTCCAGGAAGGGACAAAACTTCTATAGTCTAAGCAAAGTAAGGGAGCCTACTTTCTTAGCAGCTGAGAGACTGAACAAATATGCTTTGTCAAAAAAATTTATTAATGCTATTCTAGTCTATGCATATTATTTTATTTTATAATTGTGCTGAACGAAAATTATTATTCATTATTAAAATAGAATATGGTTAGTTATACAACGTTTTAAAAAGCATTGTATTGACCTACATTGTAGGCTGTGATGAGTGGAAAATAAAACTGGTGTTATTAATAGGTCAATATTAAATTGACTGCCTACCAATATCAAATTTAAAAAATTTTGAAATAAATTGAGTTTATAACAAAATTATTTAAAAATTACTTTTGTTAAAGGAATGCATCACCTCAAATAGTTGTTAAAAAATTTATGATTTTTTTTTAAATTAATTATGTACAACATTTCATGCCGAAAATTGTGTTAAACCATTTCAAGGAGATGGTGCTTTTAACCTATAGGGCTTGAGCATTAGACTTGCCACTTTATTCAATAAGTAATACAATAGTCACAAACTATTTTATAATATTTTTACAAACTGTTGATGTAGTCAGATTTTTATTAGTTTTCATCTAAACTCATTATTGACATCACTTTTTTTATTTATCAATAACTACTCACCACATTAGCAGTTTGTAAATTTCTTTATAAAAAATGTTTGTATCTCTAACATTATTCTTATTCAATTCCTCCAATGTGCATTTTATCAAAATTGAATGTAGTTGTGGGTGGTTTCCATGAAAATCCCAAAAAAAAAAAAAAAAACCCTAATAATTTTACCTAAAAGAGATATTGTTATACTATCAGTGACTATCACACAACCTCCATTGAAAGAGAGTATATTTGTGCAAGTTTCCTTTTTAAGAAATTGGTCAAGGCCTAATACATGTGGACTCGATAAATATGGCAAATTTTCAGTTTCATATTTTGAAAATAATTAAAAACAACACAAAATATATTAGCTGGAATTGTAAATATACTTTTAAAATCTCAATTTCGTGTGTTTGGAATTCTAATTATCTGATTTAGCAAACATTACAAAATTTATGTGTCTTGAATTTCTTATGAATATGAAACAAAAAAAAAATTTTGAGAGAGAGAGAGAATTTGATGATAATCCCACATACTTTTAAGTTTTAAATTTAGATTTTTTTTTTCTTTGGCATTTTAAAAATGTATATAATTATATATCAATGCATCAATTGTAGATATTGTTTTAAATGTGAACATTTTCTTTTTGGCCTTGTAAAATGGGTATGTTAATGCATCGATCGTAGATATTGTATAAAACAATGAAGGTAAAATGAGTGTAATAGAATTTTTTTTTTTTTTTTTTTTTCAGATTTTAATGGTGCCATTTTCTTAAACTGTCAAAATTTTAATAGAGTACTATTTACTGAACCTCCTACTCTCTTTCTAAAACGCACTGTGATGGACTTCATGCCATTAAACTGAACTCCCTACTCTCTTTCTACTCCCAACACACTTTTGCATCATTACAATACAAGTGGATACAAAGTAACTAAGACTAAAATGAGAATTACAGAAGGACTACATGAACTCTTTGTATATAAAAGTCCTATATATATATATAGCTAGCTAACCAGACTCCACTTTCATTAAGAGCTTGTTTTCTTTTCTTTCGTTAACCATGTTATCTTATTCTTCTCGATCATATTTTTTTCTTTTGCTATTAATCATTCCCTTTCTTCACTTTGTCCCGAACACAGCCATCCCCCATGTTCAGGCCCACTCAAACACAACCATTGTGGCACCAAAATCTAGCCGTGGCTTCAATATATTCCACTGTACCACAGAGCTATGCTTTACAGAGAGGAATTCAAGGCCACTAGTTCTAACTATGATGATCAAAGGACAATGTTCACCGCCAGCCTCTACGACAAGTTAAACGGTATTCATGTGGCGTTCTTCATGGCTGGTGATCCTCCTCAACGCCAAGCACTACTGATAGACATCGGCAATGACCTACTTTGGGTGCAGTTCCAACCATGTATCACAACAAGGTCTCTGTGATCATTTTCCCAAAAGCAGTTGAACCATCAGCATAGTAATATTGGAACCTGCAATCCCTCTTGTGAAGTTCCATCAACTGTAGCATCGCAAGTCAAGATATAACTTTCGTCATGGTTGCATAGTGTGAAGTTGCAAGGAGTCTGTATGTAAGAGGAAGACTTTTCTGGTTCGAACTCAAGGTTGTCACTTTGATTAAAACAAGTTATACATGGCTGGCACTGTACCCACAGTAGGTCACTGCTGGTGTCTACCATTAGTGCTTGGTGTCAAGGAGGATCACCAACCATGAAGTGCGCCACATAAACACCGTGTAATTTGTCATAGAGACCGGTGGTGAAAGTTGTCCTTTGATCATCATAGATGGAACTACTGGCCGTAGTAAGGTTGAATTCCTCTTTGTAAAGCATAGCTATGTGGTACAGTGGAACACTGAAGCCACGGCTAGCTTTTGGTGCCACAATGGTTGTGGTTGAGTGGGGCTGAACTTGTGTAATGGCTATGTTTGAGTGGGGCTGAACATGGGAATGGCTGTATTGGGTTGAATGTGAAGAAATGGAGTGATTAGGAGCAAAAGGAAAAACACGGTAGAAGATGAAGAAGAGGAAGAAGAAGATAACATGAACGAAAGAAAAAGAAAACATCCTCTTAATGAAAGTGCTTGAGTAGTCTGGTTTGCTAGCTATATTTATATAGGACTTTTATATACGAAGAGGTCATGTAATCCTTGTGTAATTCTATTTTAATCCTAGTAATTACTTTGTATCCAGTTGTAATGTAATGATAATGAATTAATGATGCAAAAGAATAGGCTCAATTCGTCACTGATCAGTAGTATCACATGCATATATGCAGTTTGTTTCGGGTTATTCTTGTATATGCATTTTCTTTCTCTTTACTAAAATTCTAATAATTCATTTCCAATATTAAATATGAAAATTTTAATTCGATAGCAACGGGGTAGGACAAGATCAAATCATGGGTACTCTCAGACCAAAGCAAAGCAAATTAATCAAATATATTAGATGATTCCGAACGTGGTGTTGTTGCTTTTGTTTATGCCTACCCAACAATGAAAATTATATATATATATATATATATATGTATAAACTTACGTCACTAGCCTCCACATAAAAACAAAATCAGGGAAAACTGATAAAAACCAGAAATCGGACTCTTTTCCAGGTCTTTGATGGTTCCGATTTCTAAAACCATGGTCATAATAGAATAGAGGTTCACATGGTCAGGAAACAGCAGTTGTTGAGTATATGTGCCCCTCCCCAAAACCCAAAACGAGTGTCGAAGTTGGATACAGCTAGCCAAGATTTAGATGCAAGCACAAAAATAGCCAACCACATAGAAATGTTTCAATGAATCTAGTGTGATATATGACAACTAGTGAGTAACAAGGAACGTTTAAATAATGTGTATAAATCCATTGCATATGATACACAACTTTATCTTCACCTTACAATTTTTTGCCAGGGGACTACTTAACAACATAACACTTGGATGCCAGATCAAATGGTATAAGTGGTGTACATTAGATTCTTCCATTTAATTCAAATATTTAGTTCTATCGATCAATATAATATAAAATAGTAAATTACGTATTTGGTTCTTATCTTTTATACCATATTTCAATTTGATCCATAATCTTTTAATTGTGTCAATTTAATTTATAACATTTCAATGCTATGTCAATATAGTTACTATTATTATTTTTTGGATGAAAATTGTTAACGTGGTTAACAACCAAAATAAAAAATTAGTTTTTGTTGATGTGACAATAAATTAATTATTTATTGTGCCTGTTTGCACATCATAAATTTCCATCCAAAAGATAACAACAAAAACTAAATTGATACGATATTAAAAGGTTAAGGATCAAATTGACACAATTGAAAGATTAAAAATCAAATTAAAATATAGTGTAAAGGATATAGACTAAATACACAATTTACCCTAATATAAATAGTATTTTTCTAAACATAATTAAATTCAAAACAACAAAATATTTGAGTTCAATTGAAGAACTTAATGTACTACACTTAAATTACTACATCTACAAACCATACCCCGGTTTTGGTCCGGAGTTTACAAATTGTGTAGGTGGCGGTGGTTGAAACTCTCGTACTCTCCGGAAGAAAACTATTTTCTTACTTTTAATGTTCAAACCTTTAGAGCTGCCTTCTTCTAATGGAAGTGTCTTCATTGAACCATCTTTGCGGACAGATTCAAGCAATGAACTCCTCACAGCACCTTTTAGGCAAAAGATAGATCATAGTGGGTTAGAAATAATCCAAGATTAGAAGGAGCTTGATATGCAACTTGGAAAACTGTTAAACCTCATTAACTAATTCAACATAACTTCTACAAATCCAAGATTTTTAGTATTACTGCTCAAAAAGTCTTGGAATTGGTATAAGTCAACAAGGGACCCGCTTTGACTATAAGACTCTTCAACCAAAATATACGGTAAAGAAGAGTGACTGTAATATTGTACTGAAATTTCACATAGGCTTAATCCAATTAAAAGCATTTTTATCCGTCTCTCTAAAATAAGATATGAAACCAATTTGGATGAGAAAAATGTCCAATTAAGGTAAAATTATTGGTGTGGGGTCCACATGTTAGTGACATATATGTTTTGTGTACCCGGCGGTGCATGAGATACTGTCTCTCAATTAAGGGAATGGAATGAAATTTTTGTCTTAGAATTTGACCAAGAAAACAACATGTGAAATTTTCATGCAATCAAAACCATCATGCAAAGATGAGGAACCAGCATTCTTTTTTATTTAAATTTAGACTTGGTGTTTGGTACACCAATGCATAATCTACCAAAAAAAACTCCTCTAGTGAACCTAAACACTTAAATGTCAAAGTACATTTCCACAATCAAGCTGCCCAGCCGTATAAACAACAGACTAAAAGACAAGCAAGTGCATCACTATATTCTAGCATCCAATTTAACAATGAATGAATTGGGAAATTGAGAGTGAAAACTAAACCCTAATCTTTACAATCTCCTTTTATAGGCTTGAGAAACAGAGAAATAGAAACCAGTTACAAATGGATCGAGGTGGACCAAATAGAAACAAATAGACTGAAGTGGACCGAATAGAATCAAAGTGCACCGAATAAGACCAAATAGATCTAATAAGACTGAATAGACCTAATAGGACGAAAGTGAAAAGAATGGACCTATTAGGACCGAGTAAGGACCGAAGAGGTCCAAAATGGTCAAAATGGACTAAATAGAACTGAATGGATCGAATAAGATGAAATTGGACAGAATAGGACTATATAGGACCATAGAGGACCAAATAAGACTAAAGTGGATAGAATGGACCGGGTAAGACCAAATAGAACAGAAGTGGACCGAATTAGACTGAATTGGACATAATAAGACCAATGTAGACCAAATAAGACCGAATGGGACCGAATGTATTTGTTCGTCAAATAAAACGATGCCATGTCATTTTCATTATGCCACATGCCATCATTTTATTGGACGAACAATTACACATAACAAGCATCTGTAGCACTTAACGGAAAATATGGACAAGTGTCTTATTAATGCAAATGGTATATAACTTTAAAGAATAAAATCTAATTTTGAAATTTCAGAGTGTAAAATTCAAAGACTCCTAAATTTCAAGGGCGTGTTTTGCATTTTAGCCAAAATTTTATATAGAGTAGCGCTTTGCTTATATTGACTCAAATGAATTACAAAATTAAAATTATGACTTTGATTTACCAATATCTTATGTTGTGTTGTTAATAGAAATAAATTAATTTAATCACTTAACCATTATTCAAAACAACAAAATATTTGAGTTCAATTGAGGAACTTAATGTACTACACCTAAATTACTACATCTATAAACCAATCCCTGGACTTGGTCCATAGTTTACTGGGTGTGCAGGTGGCGGCCTTTGAAACTCTCGTAGACTCTTGGAGAAACCTATTTTCTTACTTTTAATGTTCAAACTTTTAGAGCTGCCTTCTTCTATTGGAAGTGTCTTCATTGAACCATCTTTGCGGACAGAGGCAAGCAATGAACCCTTCCCAACACCTTTTAGGCCTAAGTAAAAGATAGATCGTAGTGGGTTAGAAATAATCCAAGTTTAAAAGGACCTTGATATGCAACTTGGAAAACAGTTAAACCTCATTAAATTAATTAAAAACAACTTCTACAAATCCAAGATTTTTAGCATTACAGCTCAAAAAGTCTTGGTGTTGGTCCAAGTCAACAAGGGATTAAATGCATTTTTATCCTTCCCTCTAAAATGGGATATGAAACCAATTTGGATCAGAAAAACATCTAATTAAGGTAAAATTATTAGTATGGGTCCCACATGTTAGTGAGAAATCATGTGCCCGGCGCATGAGATACCATCTCTCAATTAAGGGAATGGAATGAAATTTTTATCTTAGAATATGACCAAGAAAACAGCATTTGGAATTTTCATGCAATCAAAACCATCATGCAAAGATATGAGGAACCAGCATTCTTTTTTATTTAAATTCAGACTTGGGGTTTGGTACACCAATGCGTCATCTACCCAAAAAAAACTCCTTTTCACCTAAGCGCTTAGATGTCAAGTACATCTCCACAATCAAGCTGCACATATTGACTCTAATGAATTACAAATTTAAAAATAAGACTTTGATTTACCCATCTCTTATGTTGTGTTGTTAATAAAAATAAATGAATTTAATCACATAACCATTATTCTAATACAATTTGGACAATCAATTTTTAGATCACAAATTACGAAAGTAAAATTAGTGCATTACCCTTTCAGATCCTGCAATTCAATAGATAAGGTACATGAGAGAGACACAAAAGCTTTAAAATATCAGACAAATCCAAGTCTCAAGGACCTTGACATTTAATTATAAAATCTGTGAAGTTGTCTACCATTGCATGAGGAAATTCCAATTCATACTAATTAAATGTGATAGCAAAGAAAAATAATAATTACCATGAGGGACAGATGCAGAAGTTGCTGAATAATCACACACGAGAAGCAATACTGCCACCATTGCTGCCATCAACTTTACTGGAAAACTGCTCATGATGGAAGGCTAAAAACAATAACTTCTTGAAGCCAGTCAGTTCACCTTTGTTGTGAAAAATTAAGACTCTAGACAGTGATGCGTGTTTGGTATAACTTATTTTGGTGAAATGAGAATAAGCTGAGTTTAACTAAGTTGTACCTAAGAAAAAGTACAACTTTAAAAATCCGTACTTCAAGGGGAAAAAAAAAAAAAAAAAAAAAAAAAAACTGGCCTAATTTATACTGTTACCACATTGCAACCTGCTTTCACTATGAGAATCTGCAAGGCACCAAAACACTTGCAACTAAGACAAAAAAGAGTCGGCGTAGGAGAAGGTAGGCAACCTAACACTTTGAAACTAAAACGCAAAAAAAGTCGGTGCATCAATAGTATAGCCACCTTAACACTCCATTTAGGAGCAATGGAATGTTGGAGCCTACCGTTCCTCAATTTGGAAGATGAAATGGTGATGGAATATAATGCTCCCTCATATTACCTATATGTTCCCATACACATCCATGAGAATAGAAATCACCTTCTTACCCCTATTTAGTATTGATTAGTAAATAACATCCGATTAATACAAAATTTGGTATGCATATTAATTTAACATGAATGGCTAATATAAAAGAGATCGTGTAATCCAATTGTATGATTTTCAAAACATTAATCCTATAAAACGTTATTTAATGGTGGATATTGACAAAGAGTTACACTAAATATAACTATATGCTGACCCTTAGTGAAAGGATAGAAACCTAAATAGTAAAATTACATATTTCTTATTTTTTATATTTCTTAAATAATAAACTCCCAAATATATTGGAAGGGGAACACCTCAATCCTTTCGAATCTATTCCAATCCCTCCTAATATATGCATCCTTTGCTTTTAAACATACTGTAAATGCTTACCATGACCTCTTCATCTATTCATAATAATATTGGATGGAAATAAAACATTAAAAGGTGGGGTTTATTGCAATCTGGCAAAAAATTTTGACCTAGCAACTTTGGTACAAATACATTCCTTCTGAATGTGACAATCTATACAGCTGGTGCACATATACTGAAGTCAAACTATTCCTTGACAACTCAAGAATTTTTTCTCTTACAATATGACCAAGAAACAAGTGTGGAATTTTATGCAATCAAATCATCAGGCAAAGATGAGGAACCAGCATTCTTTTTAATTTAAATTTACACTTGGTGTTTGGTACACTAGTGCATAATTACTGAAAAAACTCCACATAGTCAATCTAACTTATCTAAGTACTTAGATTTCAAGTAAATCTCCACAATCAAGCTGCCTGTGTAAACAACAGATTCAAAGACAAGCAAGAGGCATACACTATATGCGAGCAGCCAATCAATGAATCAAATACAAGTTTCCCCAATTCATCCCAAAAAAAAAAAAAAAGAGAGAGAGAGAGACAAGTTTTCCTCTGAATTTGGTTCCAGATGTCATTAAGTTTTCTGGAACCCCTTTGAAGTCAAACAAAGCAATCAAACCTGGGGACCTCCCAACTGAGCCGAAGCTTAAGCTATGAAAATGAATGATATTTTAGAGGGGGAGAGAAGTGTAATAAATGGAAATAATGAGGGAATAAAGGTTCACATGGGAAGGAAACTGCAGTTATCCAGTATATGTTGATTGGACTACTTTGGACTCCAAACACCACAATCCCCCCTTGACCCAAACCCAAAAGAAGGGCCTAAGTTGGAAACAACTAGCCAAGATATAGACGCAAGCACAAAATAGCCCCCACAAAGACATGTTCCAGTGAATCTAGTCTGTAATGTGACAAATGGTGAATAACAAGGAATGTTCAAATAATGACCATTCCTTGTTATAAATCCATTGCATATGTCGTACAAAACCATCTTCACCTTACAGTTTTCTACCAAGACTCAAGAGACTATTTAATAACATCACACACTTGGATACCAGATTGAAAGGCTTTTGTTCATACACTTAAAAAAGCACCTGAACTTTCAATGAGAAAGATATAACCTGAGATGTTTACATTTCACTTGAGTATGTAAATTTGGAATTTGAAACCAACTTTGCCATAACCACCAAAACAATATTAGTTCAATAGATATGTAGTCACCTACCAAATGCTGCAATAAGATTTTTTTAGACTCAAGTGTTATGCCTGCTTAAAGTTAACATTTAAAAACAAAAACAAAAAAAGAAAGAGAGAAAAGAAAAGGATTGATCTGAATAAATCTGAAAGCTCTAGCAGGCAATTCAGTATTTGTTAAAACTGAATTTTAGCATCTTGCATCCCAATACCCTTAGTCTACCACGCATAATTGCTATTACAGTCCAATATAATCCCAATGTTTCATACTCCAACTACATGATTAACCTTAATTTCCCTATATTTTCCATTTTCCTATTGACACTTCGTCAAAGCAGCTTGCAGTAATTTCTCAGTAAAACAAACTGAACAAGGAAGGTCCATAACTAAGTGCTGGTTTCAAACAGGCATCAACCCAAACATAACAAGCGCAAAAAAAATTCATTAACAAAGCCTTCAATAAACAATTCCACAAGTTTGTCTACATAGACAAACACGAACATAACATATTAAACACAAAATTGAGTCCACATATCAACATAACACCTCAATGAACCAGGAAGCGCTTTCTTCCACGCCTCAAGATCCGGCAAATCACCAGTAAGAGCAATCGAGCTATCCTCCTTCCGATTCCCAAGACTCAAAACAAATAAATTTTCGCCAAAAACCCGTCTCATCGCCTTCAAAGATTCCTCCATAACTACTTTCCCATCTCTCCTTTTATCCTCAGCCTCCACACAACTACCCCCAACATTAACCATCACTCTCCCACCTTTCCTCAAACACTTCTTGAGCACTTCCCAAGTATTTGGATCCTGAAGCTCAGGTATCAAACTACCTTGACTAAACAAATCAACAAAGATCCCTGAAAACCCGTCTCGAACACTAGCTTTCAAAGCATTTCCAATGTAAATAAAAAGCCTATCTGGGTATTGTTTCTCAAGCCTCTCAAGGCCAAAATACTCTCTCCCAACTGCAATCACAGATGGGTCAAGCTCCCAACCATGAATAACCAATTCCGGGTACAACTCAAGGCATAAACGGGCTGCAGAACCCGCTCCAAACCCGAGAATTGCGACGGGTCCTGGTGGTAGTATAGGAGGTAAGGTGGCAAAGATATCAAAGTAAGTGTCTGTGAAAGATTTGAATTGGAAAGAGATGCTGTGAATGTTTCCAGGAGTGTCTAGAAGGAGCAACCTTGAACCAGCAAAAGGGTGGTCGGCTTTTCTGGAAACTTGGAGGACACGAATGTAGTTGTGCCTGGACTTGAATTTTACGAGGATTTTGACGTCTTCAATGGGAATGCCATTGTCTTGGGTTTTGGTGGAAGAAGAAGAAGAATGGGTTGGTTTGTGTGAGAGAGTTGTGAAGCATGGGTTTTTTGGAGGGGTTGAGATTTGAATTGGGTACGGGATTAACGGTTGGATTTGGAAATGGTGTGAAGTGAGAGTAACTGAGATTTGGCGGAGTTGTTGGAGTGACATTTGCGCTGTGCTCGGAGTCTAGTATGAATAATTTGGAGTGGTCATTGACTATTTATACAGGCATTGAGAGTATTGAGAATTGAGACCAACTTCACAAACCCAACATATGACAAGCATGATATATTAATATATATCTCATAATATGTAGGTTGTGGAGTCTTATAAAAAAGAAATGATACATATGCCTAATTTTACATTGAGTATGAGATGAGTTTGAATTCATCACCAAATTAGACCATACATGTATATGCCTAGTTTAACTTTAGTTTATTTTCTTATTGAATAAATTTGGACTTAATTATGAGTTTTTTTATTCATTTATTCTTTATCTATGTACGTGCAAGTTTTGTTCATTTTCTTATTGAACAAATTCAGACTTAACTATGAGTTATTTTATTCATTTATTCTTTATCCATGAAAGGTATACAACATGACCAAAAAAATTTAACCCTTTTATAAATTTAAACTTATAATAATTAAATTATAGTTGAGATTATATTATAAGAGTTTAATTAGGTAGAATAATTTTTTTTTATCAACTCATAAAAAATAAGATTAAGCAACCTTGTTACTTTAAAGAATCATAACTAAGTAGAGTCCCTTTCCTTTCTTTTTGCCAAACTTAGTATTGGTGTAGACTGTACAGGGCATGAATGGTTGTGCTCCAAACAGACCATGAGCATTAGGGCAACTTGCACGTTAGAGCATTAACTATTGAACCAGATTATTGTGATTCCTCTAATGTAAAATTTAATATTTGGTTTCTGTAGAAAGAAATTTTTTGATACCAGGAAAGACTAAGCATTAAAATAGATTTTGATACCAAGAAAGGCTAAGCATTAAAATAGAAGCAAGTAACCCGCACAACCTTGGTGCGATGATCACTCCATAAGTGTAAGTACTTGTAAGGTGTGAAGGCCAAGGGCCGGAGTTCATGTCCCCAAGAAGAAGCTTCACACACATATACGCTTTAAATTAAGTTAGAGTAAAATTTTTATCTTATATATAAAAAAAGAAAAAAAAGATGCAAGTAGCATTGCCAATTTTTTTTCTTTCTTACTTTCTCAGAAGCAATGGAAAAATATTGTATAATTATTAAGCAACTGGAAATGGATGGTGCATCTACCATAATCATAAAGAAAATAACCAGCTTTAGTATGATTAATGCAATGTAATTCAATAAATGGAACAAGCAGTATAGATAATATTTATGCACATAACAGGAGTACTGGACAAAGTAACCTACTTAAAACAAAAATTGACTTGAGGTATCCCCAAGAAGAATGTCACTATGGACAAAGTATTCAAATACTGTGTACTCAACCTAACTCTGATTCTGATACATTCTAATATCAAAAATAAAATATTTTTGCTTAAAGTACAAGAAGAAACGGGAGGGAGGGATCAACATGACAGTAAAGCGCCTATTCTAGTGCTTCATGTCCAAATAAGACGTATAGAAGCTAAGAAGTTAATCCATGTCAAGACCAATATGACAGTGAAGTGCCTATTCTAATGCTTCATGGCCAAATAAGACATATAGCAGCTAAGAAGCCATGTCAAGACAGTGGATGCTCTTCGATTTTAACTTCATCCATTCTTTTATCTTCTTCCATTTCATCAACTACATCCCTGCACACATAATCACATAAATACGCTCAGATGACAACACAAATAACAATAAAAAAAACCACCTAACAACATATAAAGACAATTCTATACACAGACACAAAAACCCTTGGAATCTTCAACACTTCTTACCAATTTATGATCCAAATTCCAATTGTTTTTATTAGAGACAACAGGGTTAAGGAAAGATAGGTTACATGTCCCCCCTCTCTCTCTCTCTCTCTCTTCCAAAGCCTTAACCCACATTACCCACCAGGCGTACCTCCCAAACCAACCCTCAAGCTGATCACACAACTCTCCTTTAGAATTGTAAATTTATATACAGCCTGTTTGTACCTTAAGTAACACTACGCTTCCCCCCCACCCCCCAACCCCCCCAAAAAAAACACTAATCTGCATTGCAAGAGAGAGAGAGAGAGAGAGAGAGAGATGTTGCACAGAAACAGCTTCTTTCCACTCTAGTTGGGGTTTGAAAAGGTCATACTGAATGTTGATATAAAAAATTAACTTGAGGTTTGAATTTCATTGTGCCTGACCGGAGGACAGGAAATTGGCTTTAAATAAACTAATGCAGACATTTTAGTTGAGAAATATAATGTGAACACAGCTACATGCACGCACACATATAGACAAAAACACAAAGTAACAAACACATAATTTGGTAATAATATAGCTGATAGCAAGTTTTTTAACGGATTTAAAACATAGCTTGCATTGAATATTGGACTAAAGCCTTACCCAATTATTTATGGCCTTATGGGTCCTAACAGATGCCCATTTGACTCATAGGCCAGATAGTTTAGAACCAAGATTAAATTAGTGCCCATAAATGGCTATCATGGATAATAACAGAGAAGAGGATTACATTGAAAATAGTATAAATTAAGGTTCCCCATAAAATTATTCAAATTCCAGTGAGTACGGGATATGTTTAGTTTCTATCCAGAAAATTTTGTACAAAGGTAACTACAAGAACCCTTTCACAAGTACAACATTAGAGATGTGACAATTCCAGGATGTAATAGATAGCCTACTTAAATGAACCATACTGACGTTGTGTTCCAAACAGGGACATAATATTATGATGAGAAATGAAGCTTTACCTCATGTCAGAAGTATGTCGAGGCTTCAAATCTTCATCAGGATCAGAGTCATAATCATCACCATTCCATATGCGCTGTTTTGGCCTTCGTTCCATGCTCTCTTCAGCCTACATCCAACCAATCCTCCAGTAAGATAGGCATAGCAAAGATGTTATTCAGAGAAATATAATTGAGAAACTTGCTACAGACTACCAACCTCTTCTGGAACTTCTGTGATGGGTGGCGTTGTTTGAAAAGGTACACTAGGTGCATGTGGTAATCTGGAAAGTTGCTCTAGCAGTGTATTCCTGGAAAATTGGATCAAACTATTTTTCAGGCAAAAAGGTAGACAAAAGGAGAACATAGCAAACCAAGGAAGACAGACGTATTGGCAATAAATACTGAGCAATGGACAACATTACAAGAGATGCACTATCAGACACAGAAAACACGTTTAAAAACACAATCACAGAGAGAAATTATTTGAAATAGAAGTATAACTTTGAATTAATTGGTGTCACCACTCAAAAAGATAGTTTAAAATTTTAAATTAAATTCATGGATTTAATTATTAACACCACCACCAGCAGCAACAATCATTAGCACCAACTATAATAGCAAATAAGAAAGTAATAGACTTATGGGCAGGGCATTCCCTACTCCTTCCCTTTGGGACTGCACACATGGGAGAGGGGGGGCAAGACTTAAAGTACCTTATTTTCTCCATATCTTTGGGTGAGTTTAGGTTCTCCATGTTGCATGGATCAACGTGAAGAGTATAATCTGGCCCAAAATATTCATAATATTCATTGTAAGGCAATTTATTATCAGGCTCTACCCCAACTGCAACCGCTGTCTGTGACAAAGAAACATATTAAGCCATTAAAATCACATCTAATTGTCACCTATAAAAGTTGAAAGGGAGTTTGTTGAAAAAAAGGTAGAGAGACAGAAAGGAAATGGAGAGGAATACCTCATAGCACCAGCAACGAGCAACATTGCGGATAGTATACCCTCCACCACCCAAGACCATCAGAGGTACGTTGAAAGATCTAAGAAAACGAAGGCAATCTGCATGGCCCTTTACGGACAAGTTGAAGCACCCCAACCGGTCACCAGACAACGAATCTGCTCCGCATTGAAGAACAACTGCATCTGGCTGATATACCTCCATGACTTTTTGAATGAGGGGACGAAACAGACCACGGAAACTCTCATCGTCCATTCCATCATTTAATGGGACATTCAGGGCATAATTCTTCCCAGTCCCCCACCCTGTGTCCTTAATGTGCCCCGTTCCTGGAAAGAAATCTCCAAATTTATGGAATGACACGGTCATGACTCTGTCAGTGGTGTAAAATGCCTCCTCAACACCATCACCATGGTGGACATCAATATCTACATAGAGTACACGCTGCCCAGTGACAAAAAGTAGTGTTCAGAAAAATATTTTGTAATTTGCAATATTGCGCTGTTCTAGAATACTAAACAGTGAATAGAACAAAGGTTCAAGTAAAGACAGCATTTCATACAGAATATATTGTGCATAGTTTTAAACTGGTGTGATCATGCAACCCAAGGAGACATCAAATATAATAGGCTAAATTACAAATAACACCCTCTCACTTACACTTGTTTGCAATTCAGGTGAGTTTGGTAAAGCCTTTTGAAAAGAAAGTGGTGGCTTTAATAATTGCTTAATGAAAATGGGTATTTTGAAAAAGCTGAGAGGGTTCGGTAAAAGCAGCTAAAAAGTCGGTTTAAGTAAACTTAGTGTTTGGTGAGCACCTACCAAAACTGTTGTTTAAGAAGCAAATTACCAAAAAGGAAAAAAATATCATATAATGGGTTCTTTTAAACTTGTTATCATTTCCCTTAATATAAATAATAAGTTTTATTTATTATTATTATTTAGGGCTAAATGAGAGCAAAGAACAAACATTCTCAGTGTATTTCTCATCAAAGAAGAGGGTAAAATGGAGAGTTTAACAAAAAAAGTGAGGGTACTTTAGAAATAACAGCCAAAAAACCCCAATAGTAATATTAAAAGTTGTTGTGGCAAATAAGTTTGGTTTTGAAATGCAGCTCCTAGGGTCCATTACACAAACACGCTTATTTCCCCAATAATCATATTTTGAAAAAAATTACCAATTGCATAAAATTGCATTTCAATAACGCCAACAAGTTTTTCGGCCAAACACTTAACCAAACAAGCACCCAATCCTTTAAATGTCCTTTTTATTATGTTTTCAGTCATTCCACCTAGCTCCATACAAATTTCACTGACAGTTTTAGTTTTTTTTTTTAACTCTTGTAAATGACATTGTTTTGGTGGACCTAGTGTGAGTAGTGAAGATTGGACAAAAGGACTACATTGGAAACAAAAGGAAAGTAATAGCCTACATAATATAATGAAAAAAAGTTAGTTCCTACACCATATTTACACAAAGTGACTCAATAAGAGCATACACATTATACTCACTATATGCACATTACATGTTAAGTATACTTTACCTGAAAATCTTATAACCAAATATCCAAGAAATTTAAATACTATTACAATTAATCCTCTACCATAATTTTTAGCATCTAATAAAAATTCAGTCTTACATAATATACCCCCCCCCCCCCCCTTTTTTTTACAAGTCTTGGCTCAATGAGTGGGTGGAATGCTTCTTCCGTGTAATCTTACGTAATTTATTTTTCTAATTTTATTATTCAAATACATGGTTGCATTGATCAATATAGGACAAGTAATATTATCTTTTCCAAGGACAATTATATTCAATATATTTAATTTGGGAACCGAATGTAATGCACCTGAGAATCTGTCCCTAAGTTTTATCATTCAACAATATTACTGAAATATTTTCTTATTTATATATCATTTTTAATTATTCAGCCAAAAAGAAAAATTATTAGTTTTTTTTTTTTTTTTTTTAAGATAATGTAGAAAACATTTCTAAAGAAGGGTCCTTTTGGACTTGCCTCTAGCTAGTAAAACTACAACTGACCACCCTAATGCGCTATGCAGTTTATGCTAGGAAAAAAAAAACTATAATTTTGTTAACACATGCAACATAATGCTAGTGAAATATAATAAAAGTGGGTCTTACACACTCTAATCATCCACTATAATACTTTAATTAGATAAAAATTTGTTCTTGCAATATATAGTTCCACCACATAACTTAAAAAGTACATTTTTTTTTCCCAACAATGCTACATGCACACAAATTTCACAACTTTTTCATACAAATTGTGATCAATGCAACATCACTCTCACACCAAACCACCACTAACATCACTTTTATGAGTAATGCTACAGCTACAAACAATTTTACAACATTTTTACAAACTATTGTTGTGGCAAATTCTTACTATCCAGCCCCTAGCTAGTAAAACTGCAACTAACCCGCCCTAATGTGCTATGCAGTTTATGCTAGGGAAAAAAAAACTATAATTTTGTTAACACATGCAACATAATGCTAGTGAAAAATAATAAAAGTGGGTCTTACACACTCTGATCAATCATCCACTATAATACTTTAATTAGATAAAAATTTGTTCTTGCAATACATACTTCCACCACAAAACTTAAAAGGTCTTTTTCAATAGGTTTTTTTTTTTTTTTCCCAAAATGTTACATGCACACAAATTTCACAACTTTTTTACTTTATTATACATCAATCACACCAAACAAACAGTCATAAAAAAAAATATGTGAAATTTGTTGTGTATTTTAAACACAGACTGATGTGAAATTTTTCTATTAGAGACGGATTGATGTGAACGACAATAATTGATAAGCATTATATATATATATATATATATAGTAAAGGAGAGTAAAAAGACGAAAATACCCTGTGAACTTTGAGGAGCTCAAGAATGCCAAGCACGATATCATTGACGTAGCAAAACCCAGAAGCCTCAGACTTCTTGGCATGGTGGAGCCCACCGGCCCAGTTGAGAGCGATATCGGCGTCGCCACGGTTGAGCTTGACGGCGGCGCCGATGGACCCGCCGGCGGAGGACTGACAGAATCCGAACAAGCCGTCAAACACGGGACAGTCCTCGCCGACGTTAAATCTCTTGAGATGCCGAGAGAAGGAGTGGTCGGAGAGCGTCTCGGGGGTGACGGAGGCGAGGAATTCGACGTAGTCTTCGGAGTGGAAGCGGCGGATGTCGGAGGGGTTGGCCGGGAAGGGGCGGTTGATCTCCATGCGGCGGTGGAGGGAGTAGTGGACGATCAAGTTGTGGGCCATGCGGATCCGGTGGGGTTTCATTGGGTGGCCTTGGCCGTAGTAGTAGTCGCCGATGCTCGGCTCGTAGAAGTAGCTCACGCGCCGCTTCTTCGCGTCGGGTCCCGATGGGAGCGACGCGCCACCCATGCTTTCTTCCATTCCCGAAAACCCAAATCGCTCGCTCTTTCTCTCTTTTCTTCAAGTCGCAGAGTTGGGATGTGAAATTTGGTAGTACAGAGCAGTGTCTCGCGTGGAAAAGTGACTGTATTTATATAAAGACATATAGATTGGGCTTAATAATCTATGGGCTAATTGAGAAGGTTTAGCCCAAGGTTTATGCCTCGATCAAGATTTATGACTGAAAAGTGATAATGCTTAGGCCTAATAATTATTTTGGTCTATGAATTATGATTTTTTTTTTTTTTTTTTTTTTGCCAAATAGCATATATTTTGGAAATATTTTGGAAAAAAAAAAACAAAAAAAGTCAGGTTAAAGTTATTTAGTTATGTAACATTTTTTTAACTCAATTTTATCAAACTCGAGTTCCAAGTAAAATTTAAGTTTAGTAATACTTAGAATTTAAGTTTGATAAACTCAAGTTTCACTTAGAACTTGAGTTTGATAAAATCGAATTAAAAAAAATACTACATAACTAAATAACTTTGTCCCATTAATTTTTAAAAAATATATTTTTTAAAATTATGCTATTTTAGCTACCAAAAAAAATTCATAATTCATAGACCAAAATAATAATTTTGTCTAAGCATTATCATTTTTCGGTCATAAATCTTGATCAAGGCATAAACCTTGGGCTAAAGATACAGATTGGGCTGAATAATCTATGTGGGCTAATTGGAAAGGTTTAGCCCAAGGCTTATGCCTCAATAAAGCTTACAGCCCAAAATATTATTGTGATCTACGAAGTATGTGTATGACAAAAATTATTTTTGTCAATTTACTATTTAACTTATTTTTGTTACTATTTATGAGCCATATTACACTTTTTGATACTATTCATGAGTCCTACTGTACTATTTCAGCTAATATTTACCTTTATCTACAGTATTTTCAACAAAAAATTTTTAATTTCAACAAAATAAGCAAATCCTAAATAGACCCAAATTATGCGTTGCTGTTGATTTAAAAACCTGAGCGGTCAAGATTATGTAAAAACTGTGATTTAAAAAGTATTGTGAAAACACGTGTTTATAATATTCATAAAGCAAAAAATAAGTTTGTTACCATGCTTCAAATAACATTTTTAGTCTGTGAAAAAACATAATGGTGTATTTGGTATGTGTGTGTGTGTGTGTGTGTGTGTGTGTGTGTGTGTGTGTGTGTTTTTGTGTTTTTTTAAAAGGAAATGTTAACGAATGCTCTTAGGGCAATGGCTAAAAAAAGTTTTATGCGAAAAGAAAAAAAAAAACAATTATGGTCTGTTTGGATACTGCTTATTACTGAAAACTGAAAACACTGTAGTAAAATAATTTTTAAATGTGTGAATAGTATTGTGAGACCCATTTTTAATGAAAATTTTATTGAAAAAAGAGGTTTGTGGGTCCCATGAACAATGCACAAGACCCAAGTTTGGACACAAATGCTAGACGTGTTTGTTATCCAAATGCACACTTAATGTTTTGATAATTTTTTCTATTTCTCATAAAAATTGTGTCAAAACTTTCCTAAAATGAATTATTAACTATTATCTTAAGGACATCCGTTAGCATGATCCTTTTTTAAAAAAATTGACAAGTGGACCCTCTCGTTGGAATTAAAGAAGGAGGCTCTATGTGTTGTCTAGTCAAGTGAATCCCATATTTTTAAAAATATTTACAAAAGTGTTATTGAGTAATATTGTTTGAAATCTGAAAACTAACAAGAAGAGTTTTTTAAATTTAATGTTTAAACATCTTAAATTAAGCAACGTAACTTAATTTATGGTGGTAAAGTAACTGTATTTATATCAAGATATAGATTGGGCTGAATAATCTCTGTGGGCTAATTGAGAAGGTTTAGCCCAAGGTTTATGGCCAATCAAGGTTTATGACTGAAAAGTGATAATGCTTACAGCCCAAAGTATTATTGTGGTCTATGAATTATGCGTTGCTGCTGATTTAAAAACCGGAACTGTCAAAGAATTGAAAAAAGAATCGATTTTCCTTTTTTCCTGGTTCTTGACTGGTTTTAACTTGATTTTTTCATTTTTTATTTAACCAATTGAACCAGCCAATCCGGTACTTGTATCCAATTTTCTGGCTAGCTTTTATATTTTAGCTTTCATGTACATATTTTTAAAACTTTACTTTTTTTCATATTTTTAAAGTATAAATATACTTTAACATTCTTTCAGTAAAAAGTTATATAAGTTGATGTCAAACACACTTACATATCAGGAAGAGATATTCCAAAAAATTTGCTAGATTATTCGCTATTTGCTCATTAGATATCTTAGAAATCTTTTAAAATGAAAAAATGCTACGTCCATAACATTTTTATAATATTTTCACAACAAATCATGTGGTAAATTATTATTGGTTCTAATTTGAATTTACTACTAAAATTACTTTTTAACCTACTAGTAATTCACCAATAACAACCTGCTACTTATAATTTGTTATTAAAATGTTGTAAACATAGCATTTTTCTTTAAATTTATATAATGGTGAATGGAATTTGATACCTTAGTATTTACAGCATGCTCTTCAATTCCATTAAGCCAACCACCAAAGTGTCTCCAAAAGGATGATCAATTTCATCTTTAAATTATTGATTGTATTAATTTAGTTCTTAGAGTTTTATGAAAACAGTTTAATATTACTTTTGTCGTCAAAGTTCTCTGTTGAAATCGTACAAATTATTTTACATGTTAAACTCACTTGATTTATAAAGCAATTTTACAGAGTAACACGAGTTTTTTTAAAAGGTGCTGCATTGATAACATTTAACCATTTTCAAAATTATAGATATTAACTTGATGCCATCAATACTTTTTTTTTGAAGAAAGGATGCCATCAATACTTTAGCAAATAGTTTAAATATTTAGTCTTTTTTATAATTTAAAAAAAAAAAAAAAAAAAAAACTCTACAAATTCTCAACATTGAATTTATATTTATCACTTTCTCAAAAAAAATTATATTTATCAAATAAATAATTAATATACATAAATATTTTTCACAATACTTTTTCACTAATTAATTATTGAGCAAGACTTAAATACAACAATTATATACTGTTACTTAGATTTCCCTTTTAAAATTCTGCTATAGGAATTTTTTCTTATGTAATGAAATTATATTTTTAAATTAAGTAGTTATATAACTAAATTTTAGGAAAAAAAAAAACTTAAAAAAGAGCACCCAAGAAACTCTTAATTAATAGTTATCTAATTATATTATTGAGAATGGAATGGGCCAAGGCTAAATAGAGTACAATGGCCTTACATATAGTACCATATTTGCTGGCCCAAGTGAGCAAGTGGTCAATAAGTTTGTCACCAGGCTTATAAGGAGGAGGAAGCCGCAGAAAGGGAGAAAAAAAGAGCACTCGAGTCCAGGCCCGTACGGATTACTTTTGTATTTTTGGGTTTTCTTAAAATCCTATTGATCATTAAGATTTGTTAGATCATCTACAACGAGTAGAGTCAAATTTTTAACTTTTTAACATCACAAAAAGTCATTTTATCTATTTTATCTTCTCACATCCAATAACAATGATTTTATTTTAGCTTTTAACACAATAAAATAATACAAACACTACAATAAAATAATATTTCATTCAACCACTAAAACACAACCACAACCACAACCACAACCACAACCACCTTCAAAGCCATAGAAATCACTACATAGCCACAGCCCCGCCACTGTAACCAGTGCCCATCAAAACTAGTGAAGAAGAACAAAAAAAGAAAGAAGAAAAATCAGACTGAAACACAAAGCCAAACCGAAACCCATGCCTGAAACACAAGAGAGAGGCCGAAACCCATGCCCGAAACACAAAACCAAACCAAAACCCATGCCAAACCTAGCCTGAAACACAAACCTAAAACATAAGCACAACCCGAAACTTAGCCCGAAATATGCGCCGAAACACAAGCATAAACGCCGAAAATAGAGAAAAATGATCGAGATGGGTCAGTGTGGGTTGGCAGCTGGGCTCATGCAGATCGGCATGAAGGAAGAAAGAAGCAAATGGAGAGGTAGTGAGGAGAGAGACACAGGCACGGAGGAAAATGAAATGCAGAAGAATGAAGGAAAATAAGAAAAGCAGTGTGAACACAAAATAAATTTTTTTATTACCTTTCATCTATAATGCACAGCCAAAAATAGCTAGGCACTGTAGCTGTGAAGCTAAAAAATATAGTTTTGGCTCCACTATTGCAAAGTATATTTTGATATTTAGTAGTGCTAAAAATAGCTATATACCTATTTAGCACCACTATTGCTAGTGCTCATATTATTGCTACCTATTAGCCCATAGTCCAAATAAAGCCCCATGAAATAAACAGCTAGAGATATTGAATGTTTGGGCTTAAATGCCATGATTCAGGATTGAGTGTGCCCAATGATTGTTTCTCAAAGAAGGAAAAAAAAAAAGTGTGTCTAATGATTATGTGTATCGTATTTTGAATCTGCTGTGCTATGTTTTTGTTTTGTTTTTTTTTGTTTTTTTCCCCCAATGAATATATCATAAACCTGTTATATTAGGCTCTATAATAGCATCTCCAGCAGGCTCTCCAAATTTTTGTACTGTTTGGAAAGTAAACAGTTCATTTTACCTTTTGCCTACCTACTTTTTCAAATATACTTTCCAACAGACTCTCTATCCCATTTAAATATTATTTCTTCATTCTTTCTTTATTCTTTTTTTATCAGCATTTATTATTTCTATATTCATTCCTAACAATTATATTTTTCAATGAAAAGTATTATATTCATAACATTTTTCGCAATACTTTCACAAGAATCACATCAAAATCTTATGTGGAAAGTTGTTACTAGTTCTAATTTGAACCCACCGCTGAAATTATATTTTTACTCACCAATATTAGCTAATAACAATATGTTACTTAAAATTTATTGTGAAAATATTGTGGTAGCATTTCTAAATTTTATTTTTCCTTTCTTTCTTTCTTTCTATCATCCATACATTTCCTTTTTTTTTTCTTTTTCTTTTCTCTTGATTTTTCTCCACCACACACATATACCCATTATCTCCATCCTCTCCTTTATTTTTCTCTACTTTCCACTCATTCCAGAACCTCCCTCTCTCTTTCCTTCTCCAGCTCTCTTTCTCTACTTTTTTTCTTTTTCCTTTTCTACTTGATGCCAAAACATTATCCAGCTCTCTCTGTGATAAGAAACGGAGAAAGAGGTAGAGAGAGAAAGAACAGATGGGTTAGATGGCTCCGCTCCACCGCACCTTCGCTCAGCCCTCTATGCCGCTGCGCCTTTTGCTCCGCAGCCACCGCTCGTCTTCCTCCCCAACGCAGCCCAGATGGTAGATGGCTCCGCTTCGCCACACCTTTGCTTCGCTCTCTGTGCCGCTGTGTTGCCGCCGCTCGTCTTCCTCCCCAACGCAGCCTAGATGGTAGATGGCTTGTGTCTTTTTTTTTCTTTTTTCTTTTTTTGCTTTTATTTTTATGGTTTGATTAATTTAATACTATGTTTTTGAGTTTCTATTTTGATTATACTTGAGTTTAGAGATGTTTGAGAGAAAGATGGTTGTGTTTGTAGTCGTGAGAGGAGAGAGAAAGGGAGGAAAAAGAAAAAAGTATTTTTTTTTTTTTAATTCAACTGGTATTATTTTAAGGGGAAATATTTTTTGCATAAGCTACAATGATTGCTACAGTGCTCTCGAAGCCTGGAGAGCTACTATAGCAAATCTATAAAAAAAATTAGAGATGGAAAGGCTGTTGGAGGTCTTTTTTGGTGTGAACAATGGCTTTTCTCTTCAAAATTTAGAGATAGCTAGCCCTGCTGGAGATGCTCTAAAGGTGAAGGGGATAAAATCAAATATGATAGATACATGAGCCTGACAACACTAAATAATGTAAGGCGATGGATCAAGGTTTTGGACGGAAAGAATGCATGGCAGATAGTCCTATATGGACGGAATCCTTGGTGTGTGAACACGAGGGCAACTAATGTCAAAGCCACGTGGCATCCACATGGCTTACATGAATTCCAAGGAATCTTAAATGGAAGTATCTTGCGCTTTACGTTTGACCTTGGTCAAGAAACCCCTATATGGGAAGAATCCCACGAAATATGTACATTTATTAGAGTCCTCTCTATAAGGAAAGATCTTTCTGCCCAAGAAACAGGAGTCGGTTCTACACTATTATAAAAACCACAAAGCCCTCATAAACAAAGGTACGCGCAATTTACCCAACTCTGGCACTCTGGAGTTGTGAGAAGTCTTCTAACTTAACTTTCAGAGGGCCTTTGACCGGTACCACACCAATACTCTCCTAAAATCTTCTTGTTCTATGTTATGCAGGCATTGTCTTGAGTACATTAGGATTGTGTAACTTACTGACGATTTTTGGCATCATCAGTTGGCGCCATCTGTGGGAATAGATTTGTAAGCCATACTATCGCTTCCCAGACACAGAGTTGCATGGTGCTTACCCGCTCAATGGCAACCACCAACAATGCTCAAAGAGATGAAACGCGTACCACCGCCCTCGAGAGGCAGGTCTAGACTCTCGCAGCTGCAGTAGAACGCCTCACCAAGCAAAATCATGACCTAAAGGAGCAGCTGCGCCAAAAGAACGCAGCACTTAACACTCAGGAAAAGGACCAAGAAGGAACCAGCACTGAAAGAAGGAATTAAGAGGGGCCGGAAGGCAGTAACACCCCAAGCAGACAAGAACGATTGGATACAAGCCATCCATCCACTGCAGATACTTTTCCACCTCACATGGTAATGGAGATGCAGATGATGAAAGAGAGGATGGACGTCATGATGAATGCCCTCAAAGGACGAGTGTCAAGCAACCTCGACGAGCTAGTCCATCAGACTCGCCTTTTACAGCACCAATCACCTCTTTCCCCGTTTCACCAAAGTTTCGCATGCCACAAGTAGAAACTTACGACGGGTCCAAGGATTCCTTGGATCACCTAGAGTCTTTCAAGACCCTAATGCACTTGCAAGGAGTGGCAGACAAGATCATGTGTAGGACCTTCCCCACTACACTAAAAGGCCTCGCAAAGATTTGGTTTAGCAAGTTCACGCCTAATTCAATT
This sequence comes from Quercus gilva, assembly GCA_023621385.1. NCBI lineage: Eukaryota > Viridiplantae > Streptophyta > Magnoliopsida > Fagales > Fagaceae > Quercus > Quercus gilva. The sequence continues at coordinate 8,545,315 of CM042482.1, read as the reverse complement.
GGCACCTTTAAGGAGTTAAGCGCTCAGTTTGCCTCACACTTCATCAAGGGACACAGGTATAAAAAGTCAACTGCATGCCTGATGAGCATTAAGCAACGAGAAGATGAGACGCTGAGGTCTTACATAGCTCGCTTTAACAAAAAGGTCCTCTCCATTGATAAAGCTGACAAAAAGATACTCGTGGCCGCATTCATGAATAGGTTATAAAATGGTAAGTTTTTGTTCTTTTTATATAAGAATGACCCAAAAACTATGTCGGATGTACTCTACAGGGCTACTAAGTACATAAACGCGGAAGATACACTGCTAGCTCGCGAAGAGAAGCCTAGGAAGAGGGTAAGACAGAAGGAATCTCGACAAGAAAGGGGGCGAAAAATGGCAAGGACAGGAGATAAAAGGAGGATAGGCGCTCTAAGCCTCCCATCGGAAGGTTCGCAAGCTTCACCTAGCTGAATACCTCAATAGATCAGGTCCTGATGTAGATCAAGGATGAGGGAGCTCTGACATTCCCTGGCAAGCTGAAGGGAGACCCTAGCAAGAGATCTAGAGACAAATACTGTCATTTCCACTGCAACCACAGTCATGACACATCTAACTGCTATGACTTAAAAGCAGCAGATAAAAGCTTTTATCAGGCAAGGAAGGTTGCAAAGGTTCATTAGTAAGGAAAGGATGGACCAACCCCAAGAAACACATGCACAAAAAGAAAACGAGCATCCCAGACCCCCACTAGAAGACATAAGGATGATCGTAGGAGGAACCACGACATCTGGCTCGTCCAAGAAGGCACGTAAAATCTACCTACGAATGATTCAGAATGTCCAGTTGACAGGATTCGTCCCAAAGATGGCACGGATTAACAACCCTGTCATTGGGTTTACAAAGGAAGATGCCAGGCTCCTCCACCACCCTCCCGACGATGCACTTATGGTTAGCATTCGGGTCAATGACTATAACACCCACTAAGTCCTGGTGGATAATGGGAGCTTTGTTGACATCCTCTACTACCCAACATTCCAGCAGATAAGGATTGATAGGGAGTGGCTAATTCCAGTAAACGTGTCGCTTGTCGGGTTCAAAGGAACAAGGGTACACCCACTAGGAGTAGTCACTTTGTCCGTAACAGTTGGAGATTACTCGCAACAAATCACCAGGGATGTCACATTCCTGGTTGTCGACTGTTCATCTGCTTACAATGCCATATTGGAACGTCCTACCCTTAACTCATGAAAAGCCATAATCTCGACTTACCACCAAATGATAAAATTCCCAATCGAGTATAGAGTGGGAGAAGTACAGGGAGATCAAATGGTGGCGCGCGAGTGCTATATTGCAATGTTGGAGATGGACAATCATATGCAGACTATATGTATAGAGGAACAGCGGACGGTGGCAGAACTAGTAGAAGGATTGGAAGAGGTAATCTTGGATGATGCCAAACCCGAACAAATGACCAAGGTCAGAACTCTAATTAGCCCGCCAATTCATTAGGTGCTCATAACATTTCTAAGGGAGAACCAGGACGTATTCGCCTAGAGCCATGAGGACATGCCCAGAATCGATCCTTCGATCATAGTCCACAAGTTAAATGTATTGCCTTCCTTCCCTCCAGTCCGTCAGAAGAAACAAGTGTTCGCGCAGGAACGGGACAAGGCCATAGCCGAAGAAGTTCATAAGCTACAGGAGCAGACTTCATTCGAGAAATGTACTACACCGATTGGTTGGGCAATGCAGTGATGGTCAAAAAGGCCAACAGAAAGTGGAGGATGTACGTAGACTTCACGGGCCTGAACAGGGCATGCCCCAAGGATAGCTACCCACTTCCGCAAATTGACGTTTTGGTGGATTTGACTGCAAGACACCGGTTGTAAAGCTTCATGGACGCGTTCTTTTGGTACAACCAAATCAAGCTAGTCAAGGCCGACCAAAAGAAAACTTTATTTGTCGCCAGCCAGAGTCTCTTCTGCTATAATGTAATGCCATTCATGCTCAAGAACGATAGCGCCACATATCAGAGGTTGATGAACAAAATTTTCGCAAATCAGATTGGAAGGAATGTGCAAGTTTACGTAGACGACATGCAGGTAAAGAGCCTGCAGGAGGACGATCATTTGAATGACCCCCAAGAGACCTTTAACACCCTTCGTTCATATAACATGAAGTTGAATCCAAGCAAGTGTACGTTCGGGGTGACGGCAGGGAAATTCTTGGGGTTTATGGTGTCCCAAAGAGGCATCGAGGTCAACGCAGACAAGATACGGGCAATAATGGAAATGATGCCGCCAACAAGCATTAAGGAAGTACAAAGCCTGAATTGCAAGGTTGCTACATTGAACAAGTACGTCTTAAGAGCAACAAATAAATGTCTACTTTTCTTCTGTACATTGCAAAAATTTTTTGAATGGACGGCTGAGTGCCAGCAAGCGTTCGAAGACCTGAAAGCATACCTCTCCTCCCCTCCATTGCTAAGTCCCTCCAAGCTCAGGGAAGAATTATTCCTCTATCTGGTTGTCTCCCCGACAGCTATCAATGCAACCTTAGTTAGGGTATATGGTCGGCAGAATTGCCAAGCGTCTTATGGGCATACAGGACGATGGTAAGGACACCTACAGGAGAAACACCGTTTCGACTAGCATATGGAAGTGATGTAGTCATTCCAGCTGAAGTAAGGCTCACCAGATACTGATCAGGAAACCATGACGGGGGAAGAAACAATGAAGCACTGTGCTTGTAGCTTGATCTGGTGGATGAGGTCAGAGTAGCGGTTGAGCAAAGGTTGGCACAGTACCAAGACCTCATGGCCAAGCACTACAACTCCAGGATCAGACATAGGGACTTCCAAGTTGGAGATCTTGTCTTAAGAAAGGTGATGGATGCCACGAAAGACACCTCCCAAGGGAAGCTAGGACCTAACTAAGAAGGATTATACAGAGTTGCATCATAGCATAGGAAGGGAACCTACCACCTGGAGACACTGGACGGGCAAAAGTTACATCACCAATAGAACGCAGAGCACCTAAAGAAGTACTTCCAGTAGATAGGGGCAAAGGCGATGACACTCCTCATTTTCCATTTTATTTCCTTTTAGTTTAATTTTTATTATCTTTTAAGCCCAATGACCAGTTTTTTCGTTTTTCAAAAGACAATTTTTATCCGCGAATTTTTCACAATAAGAGGAGTTATTTAGGAATATCGTGTTATCTGTGTTTCTACATTATCATTATTAAGTTCCAAGTGAATGGATTCACCCTAAGTGGTGATCTAGTCTATATAACGGACGGATTCATAGCTTGGGTTTAAAAAAAGTACATAAAGTGGACGGGTTTAAATTTATCTGTTCCACAAAATAGACGGGTTCCATCCTTAAGAGATGGATTATGACAAGTCCATGAAGTGGACAGATTCAGGTTTTATCCAGTCTAAAAAGTGGATAGGATCCCTAAGAAATGACTTATGACAAGTCCATAAGATGCATGTCATCCTTAGAAGATGACCTATAAGCCCATGAAAGTCTAAAATAGTGGACGGGTTCATCTTAAATAGATGACTTATCTTCATTAGAAGCCCAGACTAATGAATGATTTTATCCTAAAGGAAAGGTTTGTATTTACTAAGTCCACACAATAGACAGGCTCATCCCATAAAGGATGATTTAAAATTGTTAAGCCAAATATGGACAGGCTCATCCCAAAACGGAAGATTGACAATACTAAGTCCAAAAGTGGACGGGTTCATACTAGATTCACACATGGACAGACTCATTTCGATTGCAACCAAAATTGTCATTAAGCGTATACAAAGGCACCCCAAGAAAAGATTCAAGAATTGATCAACAAAGTGGATGGGTCCAACTAAGGACTCCATCCCATAAAACTGACGACAGCATTAAGATATTTAAATATATATATATATATATATATATAAATGAAAGAAACAATGAGCAATAAGTAAATAGCCTGTGAAAGGCAAATTGTTTACAAACACCTAAAAATAAGGGTGACGGAAGGAATAAAAATGTTTTCGCATATAAACAAAAAGTGACAATACATAAAGTGAAGAGGTAACAATAAAAAACTACTGTTGAACAACAGGGGTTTCTTCATGCCTCTCTCCAACCGTCTGGTCCGCATCAAATGGACGTGCCTCCTCTCCTTCAGTTTCAACTTGGCCATTAAGAGGAGCAATCACTCTGTCACCATTAGGGTCGTCAACAGGGGCATCATCAGCAAACAACTCATCAGTGCTCTCAGAATGGACGGGCTAAGCTGGAGTCTAGGCCTGGGCATCAATGGAACATGGGACATCTCTAGATCTAGGAAAGAAGCTTTTACTTGACGGAAGCAGTTGTCAAAGTCGTCCGTATAGGAGCCGCCGAGCTCTGCCAAGAAGGCGTCAGAGTCGTGATACTCCCGTACCACTTCTTCCTTGGCCTGACGGAGCTAATCCTTGACCATTTTAATCTCCTTCTCTTTAATCCTCAAGGACCTGTTTCAACACCTCCGTCTGCTTCTCCAACTCACCTCGGACTTGCTCCAATAAGGCAAGCTTCTTTTCCTGGACTGTCTTCCAAGATTTCAACTCCCCCAACTCCGCCTCCGTTGACTGTGCCTTTGCCCTGACACAGTCCAGTATTGTCTCGTGAGATAGGCAACGACCCATTAACCATTTCATCATTAGTATCGCCTGGAAACCAAAGAGGGTTAGAATATAACGATGCAAACTGAAAGAAAGAGTAGAAAGATGGATACAATTACCTGCGCAATGCTAAAAAGACCCGTCTCCCCCATAGCTTCAGTTGCATGGTTGCTTAAGTCCTCATAGTCGTCAGCTGTAATAATAGATGAAAGTTGCTCTAAGGCATACTGGGAATCCTCGCAGAGGAGGACAAGTGGTTTTTCAGTAACGGGAACATGACCTGTCATAAGTCCTTTGCCCCTCCCTTGAACGGGCAAAATAGCCGTCTTCTTTGTCTTAGCCTTTAACCCGACGACTAACTTCGGTGTAACTTTGGGCTTTTTAGGAGGACGGTCGATCTTCATCGATTGTTTTCTCTTCATGGACGGGTTAGCTTGACCCCCAGCTTTAGGAGGCAAACTTCCATCCTATTTTTTCTTCATAGCAGCTTGCTGCTTTATGAAGGCCCTCCTCTTACTTTTCTCTATTTCTGTATTAAGATGGACGGCTAAAAAGAGTTGAGTAATTTACCAAAAAGCAAAAAAGAAAACAAGTATGAGGAGACAGATTCACGTATGCGTATTCGTTCGTCGTAGCGATGGGCAACCTCGATTGGTTCCAGACTGTCATAGAACCAGTGAAGGGTATCTAAGCTTACCAGCTTTGACGACGACCTCTTTAACAACTTAGTGGTTGTGAAGATCCTCTCCAAAAAACTCCACTCTTCAAGAGTGACTTGAGGACGATCCCTAGCTGCAAAAAGAAATGGTTAGAATATCAAATAAACACAATGGAATAAAGAGCCTAATATAGACGGACACATACTGGACGAAGGCATAATACCCTAGGTTTTGTCTACTGGCATGTACTCCTCGCCACCTAGGTGACACATCCAATTGTCCCCTTGAATAAAGAAATAATGGCTCTTCCAGTTTCTGTTGAAGTTCGGGGTGTCGCACACCAGCCTAAGCAATGGACTCCTTGGCACGAAACTGTACATGTCTCTTGATTGAGTAATTTCGAATGGAAAGTAATAATGGAAGAATTCTTCCACTGTCATCCAGCGTGCCCCGACAAACATGACTCCGTACAGGACTTCTGCTCCCAGGAAGACTCTCCAAGCATTTGGAGAGTTTAGGTGACGGACAGTCTGAGGTATTGTAGTAGACAACGGTGTAAGGCACTTAAGGGGAACCTAAGTCTCGCTTTCAGGTGCTACTCATACACCCAGATGTCTTTTACACCCTTGTAGTAACACTTTTCACGCTTAAGAGGTAGACACATTGGGATATTAACAAGTATTTGGTGCTTCTCCCTAAGCGTGTTGAAGTGTGTTTGTTTGACGGATGAATTGAAGTCATTTATTGTCCACAATTGTAGCATAATGAACTTCCTAAATCCATCAGGGCCTACGACAGACTAAATTGGGGGTTCACCAATATCTACATCATCACCATTTGAGTCTCCCTCTGACCCCTCCACATCCATGTCCTCATCTCCTGTGGAAGGAGAGGTGGCCAATGGTTCCCTTTCATCACTTGAGGTCCCGAGGTTGTCAAGACCTGACAGAAACACCTCATCGTAGCCTGCTCCCTCACGGACACACGATTGTTCACTCGATGTACTAGACATCTGTCACCTACACGTGACGGATCAACCCTAAGACTCTGACGGTCTACATAGATGACGGGTGTGCAAAATTTTAAATAAGTAGCAAAGAAATTCAATATAAGGTAAAAATGCTTACTAGTTGGAGAAAGCAACAAGGAATGGCTGACGGTCGCACAGAGTAGACGGTATGCCAATTTAGTAAGGTAGACGGTAGCACTCTAGTTGTAAATTTGTTGAGAAAAGTAAAATGAAAGGTAAAGGAGCTTGTATATATAGAGGGAACCACACAGAAGACAAAGGGATGCTTCATTCTGAGTGATTAGCCACTAAAAACATGACACGTGCCCCTACGACATTTATGGCCCTAGTCTAGTCTGTCAATCAAGGTACGATTCCTCAAAAGATGAGTTAAACCGTCACTTCACGAGTCCATCTGTGAAGGGAAGTGACGGACCCATAGAGTGAGGGGGCAACTGAAGGGGATAAAAATCAAATATGACGGATACATGAGCCTGACAACACTAAATAATGTAGAGCGACGAATTAAGGTTCTGGACGGAAAGACTGCATGATGGATAGTCCTATATGGACGGAATCCTTGGTGTGTGGACACGAAGGCAACTAATGTCAAAGCCACATGGCACCCACATGGCTTAAGTGAATTCCAAGGAATCTTAAATGGAAGTATCTTGCACTTTACGTTTGACCTTGGTCAAGAAACCCCTATATGGGAAGAATCCCACGAAATATGTACATTTATTAGAGTCCTCTCTATAAGGAAAGATCTTTCTGCCCAAGGAACAGGAGTCGGTTATATACTATTATAAAAACTACCAAGCCCTCATAAACAAAGGTACGCATAATTTACCCAGCTTTGGCACTCTAGAGTTTTGAGAAGTCTTCTAACTTAACCTTCGGAGGGTTTTTGGCTAGTACCACACCGGTATGCTCCTAAGGTCTTCTTGTTCTATGTTGTGTAGGTATTGTCTTGAGCACGTGAGGATTGTGTAACTTACTAACGATTTTCAGCATCATCAAAAGGAAAAATCAAGACCAACAAATTTTACAACATTGTTTAGTAATTTACAATTGTTGAAATAACATGTTTTTATTAGTGTACATTAAAAATGATTCCAATGATAGCTTCATTTGAAAGTCATGTTGCACACAATGTTAATCAATTGTTGTGTTTGTTGCATTGTTAAAATAAAATGTTCAAACCCATGTCACTGTTCATCTAGTTGCTAAGAATCCTTGACATCCAACGCACACGTACTTATTAAGTAACATTTGGTGAAACTTTTATATGGTTTTTAATATTCATCACGCTCTTCAAATATTAAGATGATTGAATAAACTTTATATTGATCTAATTGCCAAGAATCTTTGGACATCCATGCGCACACACACTTATTAAGTAATATTTGGTGTAACCTTTTATATGTGTTTTTTATTTAAAATATCCATCATACTCATCAAATATTAAGATGATTAAATACACTTCATATGTAAGTTATTTAAAATTTTAATTTTTTTTTAAAATATACCAAATGCATAATTTATGAATAAAATAGTAAAATGTGATTTAACAATAGATTGACAAAATATAAAATTATCGAATAAAAAATTACGTCAATTATAATTTGAAACCGAAATTCACCAACCCTATATATCTATCACATACACATTTGTCTATACATGCTAATTTTTCATCTTCGTCGGCAACTTCATGTTAAGACAATAAAAGATAGATTAGGACCCTATACTCCTTCTGTATGAAGTTTGAACTAGAATGATACGACTTTCAACATTCTGAGAGGTACCTCTCATAGAAAAACAAGGTCATACACACGCATCCATGAATTTTCAGTTGAATAAATAAGCATCTTTGGAAGAGTAAATTTCAAATACAAGTCATTTCTTACTTCTAAAGACATTTTGGACAAATATATAGCTTTTCTAGGCTTTAATTAGTAACATGTAACTGTGAATGGAATCATGATTCTTATGTCACAATCCATTATTAGAGAAGAAACATATCTCCATGACAATGAAAACCCTGCCCTCAAAGAAACAGTACCCCAAAAAAGGAAAAAGAAAAAAAGAAAGCTACGGAAATATTATGATTGCTGTAGTATGCAATCTTTGACTTTGGTTAACTGAATAAAAATGAACCACAAATTCTAAAGTTGTACTCGAACTTTCTCACACAAAGCTACACACACACAATCAACGGATAAAATGGCACAATTTTCGTTGCTAACAACATAGGTGCAAAAAATATTAAGCTGACATACAAATACATATATATGTTGGAGAGAGACAATGATGGGTGCAATGCATGCTCAATTTTATACAGACAACAAAATATTCTGATATCATTACTGTGAATAAAATGATCATCAATAAAGCAATTTCTGTGTAAAGCAATATCGGTCTGTATTAAGCATTAAACATCCCAAAGATTACAAAGGGTTTTGTATCCTACGTCAAAGCCATGAAATTTTCACAAACCTCTGATTACAACTTCTAATGACGACTAGTGTATATCATAGTCCTTCAATTAAAGATTAAATCGATTTTGAAAGTTAGCAAGCCTTATTCTCTGATTATAACTTTTAATAATGTCGACTAGTATGTATCATAGTCCTTCAACTAAAGGTGAAATCGATTTTGAAATTTAGCAAACCTTCTCTGATTAGAACTGTTAATAATGTCGACTAGTATAGTATATATATCATACTCCTTCATCATCAACTAAAGGTGAAATCGATTTAGGAGTAGAGGAACATGTGGACCAAATTTTATGGGCAGGTGTTAATAGAGTTGTTTATATTGGTGTCAAATCAAAAACTTTGTTATCAATTGGAGACATGAAACTTTAATCAGGGTTATCCCTTTAGCTTTATGATTAGACATGGAAGGTATTTTCTTCTCAAGGCATTTCAATTGCAACTTTTGACTTGATTACAAGTGGATTGGGTGCATGGATGGACTCAAGAGGGACCAAAGGAATCTTGAAGCTCTACACACACATCTCAATAGAGGAGTTGAAACATGTTAATAACCCCAAATTGAAGCTAACTATGGCAATTATGTGATGGGATATATTCCACTAAAACAACATGCCAGAGTAGAGAAACGACCAAAATATCATGACCTCTCTTGATGCCTAGATCCTTCATGTCACCCATGCTTGTGTCCAAAATGATTAAATCATATGTTTAAGTTTTTATTTCCCCTGAAAAATTACCTAAATTTTAAATTCAACCCCTCAAAGTTTCATGTATTAAATTGATTTTTTTTTTAATTAAATTTTTTTTGAATGGCACCATTAATTTTAAAACTAAAAAAACTACAACAAAAGCACATGCTAGAATAGGGATTAACAAGCCACATTTTTTTTGGTAAATTATTAATGAGCCACATTGCTAACCTTTGGTGGTTGCTCATTGATTACTCTTCTTTATGTTTTGAAATATTGCCACACCATTAAAACTGTTGTCATGTTATGCTAGCCAATTTCTTCACTTTAGTAGATTGTATAAAGGAAGAGAGATCAAAATGAAGCTTTTTGGATAATCAAGATCAATTTAACACTTGAATTCTCAAAAAAATAAAAAGATCAATTTAACACTTAAAATTTGAGTGATTCATTTTCATGTCAAACAAGCTAAAAATTATCCCAAATGCTACAACATAAAATCCCTTGAACTCATGATGCAGGACTTTGTTTTGGTTCCAAATGCTTTTCAATGGTCGTTCTCGTGGGCCATTTTATAAACCAAGTTCGTCAAATTTCTTTGCACCATGTGTCATTGAATGATTGCAACATAAGGGTAGCATGGAAGTTCAATTCCTTTGATGGTTAAATAATTATTTTGTCGACAGGAAGTGTTCCTTTCTTTTTTATAAGGAGCGGAGCAAAAGTTTCAGAGCCAGGCAAAGGCCCTAATCATTTGGGGGAAGGATGAAGGGAAAGAAATGGGGTTTACAAAGCTTTACTTTCACTATCATTTTGTGATCATCATCTCTTGAAAAGGAAGCTTTATTGTTGGTTGATTGGACTTGTATGAAAAGGACAATGCCTTTGTAGGAAAATACTGGTACCTTCATTACCTATCACTCTGTCAAGGTACTATATTTTCTTTTTCTTTTTTTTATATTGGACCACAAAAAATGAATTCAATGCCTTTGTAGGCTATATAAATGTAACCATCATCATCATGGTTCATGCAAGAAGAGTCCACGCCACAGAATACAAGTGAGATTATTCAAATTCACATGCATCTTTTTCTAAGTGCAAGTATAGGTAGTTGATACCCAAAAAAAAAAAAAAGTATAGGTAGTTGATACTGCCATGCATTAAAGAAAAATACATGGCATTGCCATACAATACTCTAAGGAGTTGCAAATGTGGCATTAATATAATAATTGGGATACCATTTAATTGATAATAATAATAAAAAATTTAAAGCTCAAGCTTTAAAAATTTGAGTCCAATTGCATTATATTAACTAGTATGTAACCTTGTACAAATGCACGAGTATAATTAAAAATAATTACAATTATACAGTTCAAATTATATCTTTTATTTTTATATATAAAAGTTGTTCAAATTATACATGGTATTGGTTTACGCTTTTTTTAAAACCATACATTTCTAAAATATATAATGATTTCTCATTATATATATACTAATATGTAACCCCGTGCTACCGCACGGGACTGATTAATTGTAATGATGCCATTGGCCAATTTGTTTTGTTTTTGTTTTTGTGGGTTTATCACACAGATGATAGAATTAAATCAAACAATGAAAAATATATATTGCATTTTACTATTTAAGTAATGCTATTGGTCTTTTTTTTTTTTTTTTTTTTGGTTTATCATACGTAGGATAGCATTAGATAAAAAAATGAATAAAAAAAAAAGAATATTGCATTTTATTATTTAAGTGATGCTACAGTGAAGAAAATAGAGAATATTGCATTTTATTATTTAAAATCTATAAAGGGACATTAAAAAATAAAAACTGATCATTAAGCTTGGAATCTTCTTAGAGGTGCCAATGAAGCGCTAATATATGAGAGTGTGAAGCAAGGAAAAGTGGGATTGAACATTATGTTTGAACCCAGCCTTACTCTGAGAAATCTGTAAGGAGAAGGAGAGGGTAGTGTGTGGATCTAGTTGGTAAAGGTTGAGAGAGGAGGAGGCATGGGAGGACAATATGGAATTAGGAGGAGATGATGTTTTACTTTTATAGTCTTTCTTGTTGGACTCTTTGGTTCTGGTTGTGGGATTAGAAGAGCTCTAGACTCTATTAAGATCACCCATAAAAGTGTGCAGGTGAGATGTTCTTGCTTAGGCCAATGAGTATTATCATTGTGGTTTTCTTGGCTTCCGTGTTAAATGTTAATGCATCATTTATTTGGGCACAAAAATTAGAAAATTTAGATAAGATACATGACACAAAATTAGAGTCCAATTTATAATCTCCATAAAAGTGTGCAGGTAAGATGTTCTTGCTTAGGCTAATGAGTATTATCATTGTGGTTTTCTTGGCTTCCATGTTAAATGTTAATGCATCATTTATTTGGGCACAAAAATTAGAAAATTTAGATAAGATACATGACATAAAATTGGAGTCAAATTTATAATCTAATTAGATTTTTTTTTGAGTTTTGGTTAGGACAAGTGGCGCAAAATTGAGAATCCAATTGAAATCTAATTGGATTTTCTCTCTATTTCACCTATTATTATATATATAGATGTGTGTGTGTGTGAGAGAGAGAGAGAGATTTAGAATTCAATTGGTTTTAGACTCTTCAATTTTTGCATCCAATAATTTACTTGCTACAAAAATTAAAAACTTAGATGGACACATAGCAAAAATTTGGATTCGAATTTAGAATCTAATTGGATTTGAACTCTTCAATTTTTACACTTAATAATTCACTGGGCACAAAATTAAAAATTAAATAAGACACATGGTGCAAAATTAAAAATCCAATTAAAATCTAATTGGATTTTCTCTAAACTTTGGCTATTAATATATATATATATATATATATTTCTTTAAAAAAAACAAATTCCTCATAAAACTTTTGCTTCCAACGTCTAACTCTGTTAAGGACTTCCAAATACAAAATACTCTACCTTCTAAAGTATGTCATTTATAAGAGGATACTTCATGTTACAAAGTAAGTAAAAAATGTGAAATTATTCTGTGCACCTAGTTTACTCTACACTAGTTTGTAACCCCGTGCTACCGCACGGGACTGGTTAATTGTAATGATACTATTGGCCAATTTTTTTTGTTTTTGTTTTGTTTTTGTCTTTTTGGGTTTATCACACGGATGATAGAATTAAATCAAACAATGAAAAATATATATTGCATTTTATTATTTAAGTAATGCTATTGGTCTTTTTTTTCTTTTTTTTTTGGTTTATCATACATAGGATAGCATTAAATAAAACAATAAAAAAAAAAAGAATATTGCATTTTATTATTTAAGTGATGTTACAGTGAAGAAAAAAGGAGAATTTTGCATTTTATTATTTAAAATATATAAAGGAACATTAAAAAATAAAAACTGATAATTGAGTTTGGAATCTTCTTGGAGGCGCCAATGAAGCGCTAATGTATGAGAGTGTGAAGTAAGGAAGAATGGGATTGAACATTGTGTTTGAACTCGGCCTTGCTCTGAGAAATCCGTATGGAGGAGGAGAGGGTAGTGTGTGGATCTAGTTGGTAGAGATTGAGAGAGGAGGAGACGTGGGATGATGATATGGAATTAGGATGAGATGATATTTTACTTTTATAGTCTTTCTCCTTGAACTCATTGGTTTTGGTTGTGGGATTAGAAGAGTTTCAGACTCTATTGAGATCACCCATAAAAGTGTGCAGATGAGATGTTCTTGCTTAGGCCAATGAGTGTTATCATTATAGTTTTCTTGACTTCCGTATTAAATATTAATGCATCATTTATTTGGGCACAAAAATTAGAAAATTTAGATAAGATACATGACACAAAATTAGAATCCAATTTATAATCTCCATAAAAGTGTGCAAATAAGATGTTCTTGCTTAGGCTAATGAGCATTATCATTGTGGTTTTCTTGGTTTCCATGTTAAATGTTAATGCATTATTTATTTGAACACAAAAATTATAAAATTTAGATAAGATACACGACAGAAAATTGGAGTCAAATTTATAATCTAATTAGATTTTTTTTTTTTTGAGTTTTGGTTAGGACAAGTGGCGCAAAATTAAGAATCTAATTGAAATCTAATTGGATTTTCTCTCTGTTTCACCTATTATTATATATATAGATTTCTTTCTTTCATATAAAAGTAAATCCTACATTTGGATCCACGCATAAAGCTTGCATTTATGTGAGAAAGAAGGGTAATACACCAAGTATATGGGATAATTTCTTATAAAACATCAATATAGAAAAAAGAAAGTGCCAATATGTATTCATGTAATGATGATTTGAACAATAAGTGATTATAGAAAGAAGATGATGAATATCTACTTGTAGGGTCAATTTTTGATGGGCCAAGCACGGATTTTGTAGACTCAGCCCAATGAAACCCCGAACAATAAATTTGTAAAGAGTGGGTTAAACAACTGGGCTGGAAATGGATTTAGCAACGACTCAAGTAGACAAAACAAGAAAAAAGATGGTGTTCAGGCTAACATTCAGTAGGAACTCTCTTGAATCCGAAGAGGTTAAAAGTTTATAGACTTAAATTAATACAATTTTTTCTCCTCCCTATCCTGTGAGACCTATTCCCTTTATATATACCTCTTCCCCTTCATCTTCACCGTATACTTGTTCCTCATCTAAGCATCCACTTGAGTACTAATCACATCAGAAGTTTGCTTTAGTCTGCTGTGAGTGGTAGTGGTTGAGGTTACACTGTTCAGGTGTCTTCTCCACATAAATGCGGCCAGGAAAGTTGCTATGTGCATTAAATGCGGTGGTAGCAGCTTTTTCTCTAAGATATTTCTTGATCTTCTCACCCCTAGGCATTCCCAGAGATTATTCCTTACCATAGAATCTGTTGGGAGGATTGCTGGGGTCTTCAGTATATTTACTTGATCAAGTTCCCCAGCGGTCCGATGAGTGGAACCTCTTCGGACCAATCAAGTCGTCTTCGGACGCACATTCATCCCTTCTTGAGTGCTTTTTCACTAAGCGGCCTCAGCGCTGATCCTCTTTACCTCTTCGGACGAACAGTGGTATTCAAATTGGGCCTTGAGCCCAATGCATGACGTTGGGCTTCCTCACCCACACTACTAATACAAAGCTTTACCTAAATCTAATTCATCCCAATTTTTCTATTCAATTTGGCATTTGGAGTTAGTTACACAAATGTCTCTTGCCTTGTTACTTATTATCGTTCAAATACATTAATGATATGAATTGAACAATTTTCCCCATAATATGAATAGAATATGCTAACTTTATTACCAATATTACTTTTTTTTAAAGTACTAATAATTAAATGACGATGAAAATAATTTTCAATTGGTGTCATAATAAGTTTCTAAAAAAAAAAAATGGTGTCATAATAACAACATAATAAATAAAAGCTTTATAACTCAACTAGTTGGTACTTCATGATATTTCCAACAGAGACATTCAAAATTCAAATTTTCCCTCCCCATTGTAACTATAAAATTATCTATAAAAACAAAACATAATAAATATGTTTCAATCATATTTTTGGTTTTATGTTCTAAATTGACACGTGAGTAAATTTGTTGAAGTTTATATGTTAAAATTTATAATTTTCCTAATATCACTCATGTAAAAAATAGTTAAATTACTAATATATATATATATATATATATTTGGGGGGGGGGTGGTGTGGACGAGGATCCAAAGCAGTTAATATAATAGGTAAGAACATTTCCAAGGAGGGGAACTTCGCGAAGTATCCTTAGAAAGAACTCATTTACTTAATAAGGAGTTCAAAATGTTGTAGTTGATAAGGGCGCCGAGGGCTCCTACTTTACCTCGAAAGGTCGAGAATCAGGAATGAAGGGAGCACGGTGCAATCCTTTGGGTGGGGGGGGGGGGGGGGGACAAAGGTAACTTGGTATTGAGCAAAGAAAAGAAGAAAAAAGAAAAACAAGGCAGTCAGCCCTTTCACATTAAATGCACTGCAACCACTTAGCTAGCTGCATTAATGGGGAAATGACCATAAACAGTGTTCCCACAGCTAATATTCTGGTGTAAAAACCTTCAAGTAAGGTTTTGATGGGACAAGTTTCAAGAAAATCTTATCATGACCCTCCAAATGTAAGATCTAGATGTATCTTTGCTAAGTTATATAAAGTGAAGAAGCACCTGGATCAAGTGAGGGGTGAAGTATTGAGAAAGAGAAAGAGAGAGAAAGAAACCATCCAATTGTAATGCCATCCTAGGACCAAACCCGAAGACGAATACTTAGCCATATCTAAGCTATTTTTAGTTGAATATTAACCACTACACACGTAGATTTGATCTGACTTTTATCTTTTGTCTTATAATGAGTACCTAAAGGTTGACCTTGCATCTCATCTCTATAAATTCATTGTGTAAGCAAATAATAGCTAGATCGCAACACAACCATAAATCCTCTGTTTGCCCGCCACAATATATATCTTCACTAAAGAGAAAAGACCAAAAAAAAAAAAAAAAAAAAAAGAAGAAGAAGGATGAAAGTGATTAACTGAAAAGAACAAGGTAGATTTTTATTTATTTATTTTAAAAAGTAAAAAATAACCTGGTATTATGTATGATTGGTTGTTTTAGTATGTATCCCTACACCCTAAAACAACCAATTATATATAATACCAGGTTATTTCTTACTCTTTCTTTCTTTTTCTTTCTTTTTGTTGGAAAATCTTCCTTCCTCTTTGTCACTTTCTCTTTATGAAACTAATCACTTCTTAATTAATTTTATCATATTTAAGGTATTTTAGTATTTATTATTTCTCTTTTAAACTAACAATTAGCATAAAATGTACTTAAAAATATTTATCTATATGTTTATTAGTTAATTAAAGTATCAATGTCATCACGTATCCTAAATTTCAAAATTTAACATCTCTCTTAATTTCACACACATTTATGTAACTTTGATCAATGTTACATAACTTAATAATTTTATATTTAAAATACTTTTTTTTATCCATTGTTAAATTACATTATCTACTAATATTGCCAGTGCAGGCTCAATGGGTGAGCTAAATGGGCAATCGCCTAAGGCCCCCAATGGAAAAAGGCTCCTAAATTTTTACCAATAGAGATATTCCTGTACCAATAGAAGTATTAATTAAGCCCTAAATATTCACCAATAAATAAAAAGTAGTTGTTTTTTATCAAAGAAAAACTAATTAAAGAAAATATTTTCATTGGATGGGTTAATCATTTAATCTATCACACATAAATGTTAAAAGAACTCATTAATCTTACACTAGAAAATAAATTTATACTCAAATTCTATTTAGAAATATCTAATATATAACTTTATTAAAATTTTCAATCATAATTTTTTAGTATTTGGTTACTTCATTAAATGAATAGTGTTTATTTTAGTTGTATAGTCATTGAATAATGTGATGGGTTTGTTTTAATTTGTAATTTTTTTCCTAAAAAAATCGATTTTAAAGAAAAAAAAAAAAACAAAAGTTAAATAAATATTCTATTAATATTCAAAATATAAGAATAGACGTCACTTAAAGTTGTCGCTTTAGGCCCCACAATACCTTGAGCTGGCCCTGAATATTGCAAAACACATCGAGATATATAATCGGATATCAATAATTATTTCATATATAGAATATATAAATTTAAATTTTTTGTACCTTGGAATTATACACAAACAAAGATTCATGGATGAGATAACAAGCAACATCTTATTAACAAGAATTTGACTCTAGTGTTAAGAACAAACTGAACATATAATATTAGATTGAGAATTTTAAAATATTAATTTAATAAAAAGTTGTTAAATTGTGTAAGTGTAACCGCTTGTTTAGTTTACAAAATGTGTAATTTGATTGCTTCTTTCTCTCATATAAATATATATATATATATATATATTCATGTCCTTGATTCCTATATAATACAAAGGTGAAAGATATAAAATCAATTACCCAACTCCTTCATTTAAACCAGATTATCCCATTGAGAATTTGGGAAACTTGTACGATTATTTAATGTTCTACCAAAACGTATTACACAGTAACATATTCGGCTGGTCTGATAAAAATAAAAATAAAAATAAGGCCGTCCTACCCTACCTAATTAATAAATCTCTTGCGTCCTTCAACAACACGTATCATGAATCCATTTCTAAGAAATATATTAAAGCAATTAGCTAACTGCTTCATTTAAATTAATCCACAATATTTTCTCTCCCAATTGTTTGCAATGGAAACCTTTTATTAAACATTCACATTAGCGGTGTTAAAAATTAAAATTGTCAAAAACTTATTTTTAGCACCATAAACACCAAAATGCATTCTATATTAGAGCGGATAAATTTTAAAAAATTTAACTACTAGATGCTACTTGCTTTAATTGGTTTTTTATTCTATCTCTCTTTCATCTCAACCTCTTACTCTCTCTTTTGTAGATAGATGTTTTATATTATTTTAATGGGTATTTAAATTAAAATAATGGGTGGTGTTAAAGTAAGAGATAAGATGTAAGATGTATTGTTAAATAGAGTTTTAGAATAAATAAAGTAAAATTTTGAGGAATTAAAAGTTAAATTTTTTTAGTACCGCCTATACGAATGGTCCAATACGTTTATTTTTATGTTTAGCCAAAACGTAAAACACTAACACACCCTTTATACCTTTTTTTTTTTTTTTTTAGCTGAATGGTAAGACAGCCTACCTTATCTATAAGTCTCTTGCGTCCTCCAATCTAGTTAGGTTACTTGGTCTCCTTTTTTTTTAAAGTAAAAATCACTTAGAAACACTTTTTACACCACCACTATTTGCACCTGGTTGCTTGTTTGCGTTTGACATTAATGTCCCTTTTGGAAGACTCGCTATCGAATTCATTTGGCCTTGTTTTAAGCCTCTGGATTTATTTATTTTTATTGAATAAAAACACTCAAAAGCATGTGGTCCTATGCCGTTCCATTTAAACCTGAATTTGACACAGCATGGGACCATTTGAACAATAATGAGATTTACCATTACATGAGCCCACAGGTTCATAACCCCAGATAGAAAATATTTCAAATTGCCCATATATCTTTATTAAATGTGAATTTGAAAATAGAATTATTGGACTACATGTTCTTATTATATTCTTATCGCTTGTAAAATTTCAAGAAGATCAAAGATCAGTAGCTATGCCATCAATCAAATATTTAAATTTGAAGTTTTTGTGGTCTAAAATTATGTATAAAAATTAAGTTTGTTGATTGAATAGTAAATAATATATGATTTGAATGAAATTTTACATACATGTTAAGAACATATATATAAATAATATGCAGTCTAATAATGAGATTTGACACAGCATGGGACCATTTGAACAATAATGAGATTTACCATTACATGAACCCACAGGTTCATAACCCCAGATAGAAAATATTTCAAATTGCCCATATATCTTTATTAAATGTGAATTTTGAAAATAGAATCATTGGACTACATGTTCTTATTATATTCTTATCACTTATAAAATTTCAAGAAGATCAAAGATCAATAGCTATGTCATCAATCAAATATTTAAATTTCAAGTTTTTGTGATCTAAAATCATGCATAAAAATTAAGTTTGTTGATTGAATAGTAAATAACATATGATTTGAACGAAATTTTACATGCATGTTAAGAACATATATAAATAATATGCAACCTAATAATTAGATTTTCAAAATTGACATCTAATAAAAAGATATACAAAGAATTTGAAGGGTTCAAATCTTGTCTTCCTCATATGGTTGAGACCAATTCATTTTGGGACTAAACATGTGTGAGTATTTCGTACGTGATAAAGAGAGCGAGAGAGAGAGATGACTTGAAGTGGACCAACGAGGAAGATGGAGTATGTTTGGCCTTTGGGACATCATGGTGACGAAGCTGCACTGGGACTTAGGTGGTTCACAGTGTATAGCAGTATGGACCGCCAAGTGAGAAAGCAAGATATATAGATAATATGTGTCTCACATAACAAACATATATACTTTGACATTTTCATACCACTACTTGTACAGTTGTACCACACAAATGAATAAAAAGTCAAGAACCACACGCTTTGACATAACTTAAATACATGACAATGGATGATTGAATTATTATTTATTAAATTCAAGCGGTGAATCCGTGTGTAAGTGATGTAATTCAATTATATCCGATAAATGTGCAAGTTGTATTAAAGTGTGTGAACAAATATACGTACATAATTGAGAGAAAACCTTGGTTATTATACACCGCTAGTACCACCAACACAGTCATCACCAATGACCAATTGATGACCATTCATACGTTTGCAAGAAAATGATAAGCTCTACAATAACTAGTAATTGTCCCCTAAAAAAATCAAAGGAGAAAAAGAATACAAAAAAATCTCAATCGGACAGGTCCAGATATTGACACCGCAAAATCATAAAGCAAATTGTGTTGTATCTATCACCCACTAACAATTCCTAACATTGGCTTAATATGTTAACATTTATTTAAGATAGATACTGCATACCTGGCTTTATATGAGCTACTTCATAATACAGACAGTGAGGTTTCCAAAGGAGTGAAATCAATTTTTTTGAGATTGATTGCTGATTAATCTGATAACAATCTGTTTGGACTAAGGTTTTAGAACTTTCTTAGATTTGGTAAAAGTGGTAAGAAAGTAAATGAGAAAAGGGTCACGTTATAAACATTTTAAGTTAAGATTCATTAAGTGTAAAATACTAAAAGCTATTTCGTAGCTTCTCCAAACTAAATTTGGAAGAAACTGGTGCTGAATTACTATCAAATTGAATGATTATGCTTGGTCATTTTCTACCTTTTTGACTTTTTTGGTTTGTGACTGTAACTTTTTCTCTAGTGCTTTAAATACAACAATTATATAGCTATAGCTATAAACTTATGAAGAAAAATCCAACTCATCACCATCTCTAGAAATATCACTATCTAATTTTTCTTTTCTTGAAAATGTGTTCATCCTAATACATCATAGCGATCTCACTATTCCCCATAGGTTTGGCTAAAATGGTACATGATAATT
Source organism: Quercus gilva (assembly GCA_023621385.1). Classification (NCBI taxonomy): domain Eukaryota; kingdom Viridiplantae; phylum Streptophyta; class Magnoliopsida; order Fagales; family Fagaceae; genus Quercus; species Quercus gilva. Next base: position 8,524,776 of record CM042482.1, on the reverse strand, counting down.
AATTAGAAATTAGTACAAAATTATTAGACAATCTAGAAAGGAATGAGAAATGTATCAAACAAAGGGCTAAACAAGTCAAATGCTACCCTTAGTCTTAATTTGTAAGCACCCATTGTTGATAGCATATTGCTTTCATAGTAAGTACTAGCAGACAATTTGAAATCTAACAAATCGGAGAGGAAACTTCTACATTACAATCAATTGCCAAAAAGGCCAAAAAAATTGGATATAATAATATTGTGACACACATGTATCTTGTTGAAACAAATTAAGATTAGAATGAGAAGTGAGAACAAGAAGAAAAAAAATGTAAAATGATACATCATACATAGTTACATACACACTCATCATATTCTAGAATACAACTTTGAAAAAAATGACAAACTTTTGGACAAGGAAAAGTCAAATCCGAACTCTATTTTCTTGTCTTAAAATGTTACAAAAAAATAATGTCATTCGGAAAGTTCATTAGAGAAAATTAAATCCCATGTGCTTTGTTAAACATAAACTATGGTGTTGATTAATGATTATTAGACTAATTTACATACTTATTTAAGAGATCAAGTAGCTTAATTATTTGGCTTTGATACTTTTCCTTCAATCATATACGAATTTTTTAATTTATGATTAAACAACATTATGTTTCTAGACTTGATAATTATTTTATTTTTTAAAGCCAACGCCGACGATATGATGTTTTCTTTCACATCCCGACAAGTTATTTTTTCACGTGCGATCCAAGATCTTCATGGCCCAATATACCAAATATTATTACTCTAATTTGGTATAAATAAATATAATCCTTATTAGGTCCATTGCTTCTGAATATTCTAAAAAACAAACAAACAAACCTAGCCATGCTATACAGTCCGACTCAATTATTCTGTAATCTTTGCCACTTTTTTTTTTTTTTTTTTTTTGTGAGATTGTTTTTATACTAATTAGTATTTTTTTATTATAATTAAACTAAAACACTAATTAATTTTTTGTACAGACTGAGATTACATCAAATAGGATTGAACTTTATCATCAGAACAATACACTAATTAAATTTTGTGCAAACGGGGATCACCCCAAATAAAATCGAACTCTAAATTTTCTATTCAGCGACAAAAAACTTTATTAGTTGAGCCCACTATCATGCATTATATATTGATTAAGAGCAGTCTCTCAATATATATATATATATATATATATTTTTTGATTAAGAGCAAATAAATTGAGTAAAATTAAGGTGAATGATGTAGAAGATCCATAAAGGTTTGGTGGTGAAGCGAAACATGTTATCATTTTGTAATTATATATAATATAAAAAAAAATGAACAACGACAGACAAAAATTGTAGGCCAAGGACACTGTAAAGATTGGTCGTATTGTGGGTCTATTCAAAGCTGGCTATGTATTTTTTTTCCTAAAGATTTTTAATTGCAATTATATCAGCTTACGTGTATTTGTCGGTCATGGTTACGTCTATCAAAAGCTCCAATCATTGAGAGTTCATTTAATTTTTTTTTTGGGGATAACTAGAATTTGCTATACTCAGATCAAAATTGAGGAATGTGTTAGACCACGTGGCTAGCTATAGCTTCTTTTTTTTTTTTTTGAAAGGCTAGCTATATCAAGTATAGCCTGGATTATTAATTTTTCTTGATCAAAATTGAGTAATCTATGACTTTTTGGTGCTACTTGGTAGTTGATTTAATGGGCAAAATTGTTTGGTGTAATTTTATAAATTTGGGAGACAAAGGATTAATTTTCTGCGTTGTTTTGTCCAATCGTTTGACCAAAAAAAAAAAAAAAAAACCTAATTTTGATAACTTGTGATAAATATGTTAAGTAATATGAATATAAAGAAGTTGATACTTGATAGAGATATTAGCCTTGATTGAAGATTGATAGAGAGGCTTTGTGTTTCGCTTGAGACTTAAGATTTTTTTTTTTTTTGGTAAATTAAATTTTGAACCCTTAAACTCCCATATTTTTCCAAATTAATCAAACACTTAAAAAAAAAAAAAAAAAACGTTTCAATTCAAATCATATACCCAATTAATTAAATTAACATCGTTAGTGAAAAATGTTTAAACAAAATGATGTTATTTAGTTGTTTCAACTTTCAACACGTATTTGAATCACCAAAATAATATATTTAAACAAATATGATATTATTTGATTATTTTTTCATTGTTATAATTATCGAATTATAGAAGATAAATAATAAAATACGTCTATATTATACATGGACATTATTTTACTAAAAGTGACATAGAGTCATTTTTTTTAAAGCATTTTTCATTAATGGCTTCATACATAATGCGTTTATGGTTTGGATTAAAATGTTTTTGAAATTATGAGGCTTAATTTAAAAATTCTAAAATTATGTAATTTAATTTGAAAACATCCTTAAATTATGTGTTAATTTTAAAATAATAATAATAATATTATTACTATTATTGTTATTTGTTAAGTATGTAAACTAAAGGGCAGTGATTCAGTGAATGGGACCCTACCATTATGTTTGGTTGCATGCACTTTGAAAAAAAACAAAAAACAAAAAAAAAAAACAAAAGGAAAAGGAAAGAAAAGAGAATAGAAAAACAAAATTCAAAAGTTTCCTACACTTTTCAGGCCGTATTGGAGGGGAAAGCGAAAAGGTCAAAAGTAAAAACATGTGAGTTCGTTTTCTTCTTTTGCCTTATTAATTTCCTTCCTCTTTGCTTCTTTTATTTCTTCCTTTAGCTGAGGGAAAGACTTCATTTTCTTTTATTGCTTTACTTTTCCTACGCCTTCATTTTAAATAAAAGATCTCGTTAATGGGTTCTCTTAAAATATTTGTTAACAAATCATTTTAAGAAAATTTTGATACAATTTTTTATGAGAAATATAAAAAGTTATCAAAAAAATTAATTATTTTTTTTCACATAATTTTTTTTATAAATATTTATTAAACAAATGCTCTTAGAGCATCTATTAAATTTTTTCTTAAAAAAATGGCAGCTAGAGTATTTACCGTTGATAAAAAGGATCTTGATGAGCACACTAGTGCTCTTGGTTAACCTAGTCTCAATGTGGGTCCGTTTTATCAGTCTAATTAAATAATAAGGGCAAGAGGTCAAAAGAGTAAAAGAAAAATCAACCATTACTTATGAATAATTATGATTAATACGTATCAACTTTTCACTTATACAAAAGTTAAAAATGTGTTATTCAATAATAAGCAAGAGTAGTGTTGTCTCATCAATAAGGAAATTGGGGCAAAAAAATGAATAGAAAAGAAATAAAGTTGACATCTAGTTTGTTATACACGATTAACCTTCACATTATGAGTCTAATCACATAATTGAAAAGAAGAAGTTTTAGGTATTCTATTTAATCCACAAGTCAGTTATATTCATAAGACTTTTATCCTTTGATTTGATTTTAGATTGATGATTGAAAATCAAAGTAAACTAATTAATTTGGAATTAGAAGATTTTTCAAATAGTCCAATTTGATTTTTGGTATCGATTAACCTTCGCAACGCTCAAATGCCAAGATTTACAAAGAACTTGACAAATAAATGTAAAATTATGGGGATAAGTTTCTTAAGGGATGAATTATATCAAGGATTTCAACTGAGCAAATTGACAAGTGGATTGAAGTTTACTGAATCTAAGCTTATAAAAATGAAACAACCTACTTTCTTGACTTTTGATCAAGGATTGTTCCCTCAACACCTTCGGCCAAACCCTTTTATCTGAATATTCCGGATCAAGGTAGGGTTGACATAAGCATGTTGATCTGAAAGATGAGGTAGGGCTACCACATAAGTGTGCCTTTTGGACCTAACGAGTGCTAGTAAGGGTATTCAAGAACCGATTCGGACTGATGAAATGAATCAAAGCCATGTCGATTGAAATGCAAATAAGACTATCAATGGTGAATGGGGAAAAGTTCAAAGGCATTTTTGGGGTTCCAATGTTGGTTGGTACAATTTTCAGTAACGCATTTCAACAACATCAACTCGACCAGTGTATATATATAAAACGGCAATGCTTAGGTAATACCCTAATCTCCCTCTCTCATTTCGATCATAACTCTCTCTCTCTCTCTCTCTCTCTCTCTCTCACAAGGTACCTACCTGAATGTCGATTCACCGATTTTCACCAATTCTTCTACCATTTAGGATTAGGTAATGTCATTATCATCCTTTATCTTTTTGTCTTTGCCCAAATAGAGAGAACCGACTAAACCAAGCCCATAAGGACTGACTATATATGGCTTGAATTCTGTCCATTCATGGCACGGCTCAGTCTTGGTGTTGAGAAACCGATCTTCATAGTTCGCCTTAAACCCACCCCCCCCCCCCCCTCCCTCCCTCCCCAACCCTAATCGGACCAACCAATGTACAACCCTAGGTGTGGACCTGGGCCTCGAGGACTTTTTTTTTTGGTTAAAGGGACAGACAAATAAATTGGTGCCTCAAAATTAATGTAATGAAGACATTTATTTATTATAATATTAAAGTAACACCGTCAAATTTATTATCACTATGTACTAATGGTGGTCCCACATGTGTAAGAATTATAATTGGGCCTCGATGACTTTTTACCCTATAAGAAAAATTGCCTATGTAAGCCAATATTCATTTTCTGAAAAAAAAAAAAAAATTTTGATCTCACATTTGAGAATGCGAGATACTCGTATTTGGAGCACTAGGAAATCCTTGGCAAAATACATTTTTGACTTAAAAAATGCACCTCATTCTTCTACGACTTAATTCCCATTTAGTGTTTTTTTTTTTATAGGACCCATTTAGCGTTTTAGTTTACTTATAAGTACAACAGTGGTTAAGAACCTATGTTCAATGCAGCGGCAATAACCTATGTACGTAGTGAAATGTTATGCAATTCATCCTTAGTGAAAAGCTAAAGAACAAAACTCTGTTTTACTCAATACAAAGAACTGTACGTATTAAGAATAATGTAATCCTATCTTTTTGATTTACCTATCGATAAATTATACATACTTCAATTCATAAATCTCATCTACCTAACAGTGCCAGTTTGTAAATTGTGTTTGCAGATTAAGTATGATCATTGCTCATTATTATATGACATATTGAGCTTGTTACTTGTTATAGATATTAAAACGTATTAATCTAGCTAGCTAAAATAGAATGCCCTTACAATACAAAGCTTATCATGGTAAACCCAAAAGGAAAGCTACTAAAAACAGAAAACAATGACTATTAAAACTTTCCAGTCCTCCTTATCAAAAAAAAAAAAAAAAACCTTTCCAGTCCTCTATATTTATTTATGTTTTTTTGGAAAGTTATTATTTATTTATGTTTTTTTGGAAAGTTATTATTATTATTATTATTTTTGGAAAGTTATTATTTATTTGTTTATTGGTTCATTCTATTTTGTATCTTTTGATACAACCTCAACGCAGCCCTGATCTTAAAAGAGTCAAACATTTGCATGGAGCCCACGCAAACTAATGCACTACTGTGTCGGTCGACGTTGAAATACTCATTACAGGGAAAACTGTAGCACAAAAATTTTACATGTCCTCGAACTCAAATTATTATTGATTTTTACATTAACTCGTCACTTACATCACTTCAATATATTTTCATAATTTACCGTTCAATAATTGTGAAAAATATTGTTTATAAATTACGAGTATTTTCCTAAACTTAAAGGCAATCAGTATGCATTGCATTGCATCATGGAAGGTAGCTGCCAAGAAGGGTAACTTTAAAGCATGAAAACACATATACTAAAAGGCCATAGGGAACATGAGGGAAATTATAAAAATGTCATTCAAGCTCTGATTTTTGTTTTAAACATTGAAGACATTGACCAGAGATTTGTATTTCAGCGTTAATGGCATCCAATTATTTCTCTAGTCAAATATTAGCTCCAAAATCATATTGAATATTCAGGGTGGTTAGGACTCATTGAAGTTGGAGGTTCTAAACAATTAATAGCATGCACCACAAATATGATTAAATTAATGTGTTCATATTATTTTTACTCAGTAATAAATGGACACAGAAAGAGATTAAAAAAAAAAACTATCTGCTATGAGGTTTAAGCTTTAAGACACAAGGAACTTTGTGTACTCGTTACTGTTATTAATGTAAACATAAACATATAACTGTATTCTAACTCACAGTTACACGTTTATGGAATGGTTCTCGTTGGTATTACTTTTTTAATTTTTCTACAGAGAGATATCTTAAAAACCAATCCAGTCCAATGCAAAAGCAGAGCACCGGATTTGCGTAAAACCCACTTGATTGCTTCACCTTCCTCAAGCCTCTCTCTCTCTCTCTCTCTCTCTCTCTCTCTCTCTCTCTCTTCATAACTTGAACTCTAAGTATGATTTATGTCTCTTCCCTTTAAATTATCAGATTTTATTCTTGATTTTTCCACTCTTGAAACATAAACATATATTAATTGCCACACCTCTCAAAACATTTCCCATGTCCAAGAAGTGATATATATATATATATATATATATACTTGCAACTGCCTTACATAACATTGTACTCAATCCTTGCAATAGTCTTTAGCTGCTAGCAGAATGGGGCGCCATTCTTGCTGCTTGAAACAAAAGTTAAGGAAAGGTTTATGGTCTCCTGAAGAAGATGAGAAACTGTTCAATCACATAACAAGGTTTGGTATTGGTTGCTGGAGTTCAGTCCCTAAACAAGCTGGTAATATTTCAATTCTACATCAACTTTGTAACATCTTTTTCAAATGGTGCCTAAATAGTTACCAAGCCTTTTGGTATTCAAACAACCTTAACTGTTTTGGTTTCTTGCAGGATTGCAAAGGTGTGGAAAGAGTTGCAGGTTGCGATGGATAAACTACTTGAGACCTGATTTGAAGAGAGGAATGTTTTCACAGCAAGAGGAGGATCTCATTATGAGTCTACATGAAGTTCTTGGCAACAGGTATATATATAAGACTATTCTCATTCAAATCGGCATCAGGTTTTTATTCTTTGAGACAATAATGGAAATGGGTATTCAATAATTTGAGTTTTAATAAACTGTTTTGGTGAATTTCAGGTGGGCTCAAATTGCAGCACAGCTGCCTGGACGAACAGACAATGAGATAAAAAACTTCTGGAATTCATGTTTGAAGAAGAAGCTAATGAAGCAAGGGATTGATCCATCCACTCACAAGCCACTAAGCAAAGTTGAACCAAAAGATGAGAAAAAATGTACAGAAACAACATGCTTTCAGTCTCGAGGACTTCCAAGTACTACTGTATCAACTACGGCTTCACAGGGTGGTCCAGCATTTCTAGTTGATGACTCAAATTACTATGATCATAATGGACTAACAGAAGCTTCAAGAGAGCTTTTCATGTACAAGCCAAGCTTTGATCCAATGTCCTACTTTGAGTTCCAAGCGGGTGTAGATTCAAATGGATATACTTCAACTTTTGTACCTGATCAGAATCATCACACAAACATCAAACCCGACATTGACCAAAGCCAATTTGATACAAATTCCAACTATGGTTTCACTTCAATGCCAAGTCTGACCAATTCTGATCATGGAAACTTATCCGGCGCAGAGTTTTCTGATAATTCAGGTTCAAAAATGAGCTCCTTTTTCATGAACAATGAGGTGAAAGAAAGCTCTAGCAACAGCTCAAACATGAGCAGCTACGCAGGGTTCCCAGTGAATGATATTATGTTAGAAAATGCAGCCTATTCATGGGATTCAGATACCAAGTTGGAGTCCTTGTTTCAGTTTCCGGCCAATGAGATAAAAACTGAGGAATTGAAGGCAGGTTCTTGGCAAGAAGGTCAGCTTCAAGCTCACAATTCAGTAGATTTCGGTAGCTATCCATTAACGTCGCTTTCAGAAGATCTAACAGGAGCACATTTTGATGTTTTCCAGCAGATATGAACTGTAAATTCTTTGTTTTTTATTTTATTTTTTTTTTTCACTTTTTTTCCCTACATAAACCACAATACACAAACATGTTGATAGTACAGGGAATTTCAACTTAAAGTTTGAGATGGAAGTCGATGTTTTTTTTTGTTTTTTTTTGGGTTTCCAAGTAGGTTATAATAATAATAATCCAGCTGATCTTTCTCTGAGCTTTGATTTGTATTTGTTTTCAGCAAGTTGAAATAATGTTCTTGCAGATTATGGTTTTGTGGTCCTAATCTTTCCACCCTGTCTTAACTAATATTTATCGTTGGTATTTACAGTTATATGGTGCTTTTCCATGCCTTTCATTTTATTACTGTTTAACCTAAACCACTTTTTAGTCCCCGGCAAAAATTATCTGTACCCACAAACAGAAGCAAAAGCTTGCATTCTTTTATTGACTCTCTCTTTTGGGTATCTGAATTTGACCCTAAACCCATATGAAGTTAATCATTGTTATTTTTGTACAAACATATATTATATGTTGAATGTAAATATATGAGATAGGTGGGGTAGGTTCAGATTGTGATATATTGAACCGCTGGCAGAGCTTAATTAAGAAGATTATCCGGGCCGATTGTATATAAGATTATGCTGATTTTCTAGCATATGATCCAACTGCGGGCTCCAGATTCATCCATGCATTAGAGAGTCCTGGCCTTTGCATTATTGGAGAGAGAGCAAAGTGGGGTCTAAAAACAGTAAATATGGATTAGTCCCAATTGGATTAATCATCTTTGGTTTCAATTGTATTTGGATGCTTTCCACACTCAGGGCTTGCAAAATGGGTCCTAAACTCGATATAAAAATAGTCAGCGCCATAACTTCAAAGTCTATATGGCTTTTCCAAAACTTTAATGTCCTTTGTTTCCTTTCGCAAAAGGTATCTAAACAGAAAAGAGGACCAAGACATCTCAGAACTACAACGATGTGTCACACTTTAGATCACTATTCCCTATTCACTAGTTGTGGATCACAAAAGGCTGCATCAAATTTGGTCCCAAAAGACAGCCAAAAAGAATGACCTATCTGATCTAAAGCATAAACTTGAAAAAAAAACCGGTTAAATTGTGATAAATTACCATTTGTTCTAAAAGTTTAAACGGTTAGAAAACATGAATTTAATTATTTGACTATCATTCTAATAGATTGGATCCATATTAAGTTCATTATCAACTCATCAATTTAGGGATATATTTAAGGTCATTGTTGGATGCGATAATACAACTTTTAGTTCTTGTGACCAATATAATACCTAACAAAATTACCAATCTTTGATCTCTATTAGTACCACTGCTTCTTATGAAGCTTACAAGTTGTTTTGGAGTCGTGACGAGTCAGCCAAAAAAGGTTTTCAGGCTTTCAAAGTTGGAATACGATATGATGGACAATAACAAGTAACAACAAACAAGTCACACAAACGTTCATATATTTTGATACCAAATTAATGGTCCTGCATGGCCACGATAATAGACCTCCATTAAAGCAATCAAGAGGTTCATTATAATTGTGTCGGTACTAATTTGTTTGATGCTGAAACACCATGTTCTAAGTAACATTCCAGTCACACTTTTTTCTTAAAATTTTTTGGTCTAAATTGCTTACAAGAACATCTTAACGACTCCAAAAGATGCTTGCAAGTTGCAAATAGTCCAAAACAAATGTGCTTAAATTGAAATTCATAGGAAACTTCTTTTAAGAAGTTGAACATCAAAGAAAAATCCGTAGTTGCACTTTATTTGTAACCATTTCTACATATACAAGAAATACAGAACTTGAAGTGTGCCGACATTGCTATAAAGCAAAGGTTGTTTATAATACCATTTGAGGTTTTGAACTTGGAAAAAAAAAAGGTGTTGTTTGCCAATTATACTTCAACTTTAAAAGTGAATGGTTTTATAAAGAGAACCAGATTGTGGTGCATGTTTTCCTTCTTGGTCAAATTAATAACGGTGCCCGACAAATGAGTGATTTTTCCATGGTTTTCCTAATGATAGCTGTTTGAGATTTTTCTCACCATCTTCATCACCGACAGCATGACTGAGTTTTTCATCATCATTTTATTTATTTTTATTTATTTATTTTTTTTTTGGTGTTGAGAAAGATCCAAAATATTGAGCTCATACAACGAAAATGTCTATTACACACACTGCCCGTTAGGCCGTTACACACAAAATTGTGTGTAAAATTTTTCTAAACTGAATTCATGACTTCAGTTTAACGTTTTCGTTACCTAAGATAAAGCTAGAATTAATTTTACAATTCTTCTATGGATATACAATTTGTCATAATTTGCATATTTGTTAATTTGTTATTGGATTATAATTTTTATAAATGTGAGACTATCATTAGTTCGTAGTGATAATAAATTTGAACAATGTCACTTTAATATTATAATAAATAAATATTTTCATTACATTATTTTCGAGGCACCAATTTGTTTTTAAAATTTATCATATCTCTAATATTACTGCTATAAAAAATTAAAACAAAATAAAAAGATTAAAAAAGCAGTGATGGCAAGGTTCACCGTACATGTTGACATCCATCTTAATTGGCCCACATTTTTTTTTAAGAAGAATTTGGCCCACACGGTACAAATAATTTCCTTGGCCAACATCTAAGGGCCAATGAACCTAGCATACAAAATTGAGTGCAAAATCAATGCAATTCTATTCGTTGATGTACCTGCCGTCCAAGTTAGGTCTGTTAGTCATCCTTAAAATCTGGCCAAGACAAATTCATCTTTGACTCTTTGAGCAAAAATTACACAGATCCGAGGGCCATCTCCTTCCAAAGCTTGTGAAAACAAAAGAGAATTCTATCAATTCCCCATTATAGTTGCAAAACACTAACGTTGGAATGTACAAAGAGCGTGAATTTAAACTTTAAAACAATGAGATACTAACAAGCACCCTAATGATGAAGCTAACAGGTAATAAATTCTGTGGCATAAAAAGTCAGAAGGAAAAAAATGTTTTTCCACTCATTGGCTGAACTTAAGATCACATGTGGACCAAAATCTGAGAAATAATAGGCCAAAAAATAATTGGGACTATAATTGCTTGTAGGATATGAATATATTTCTACAATTGTACCAATATATATTATGAGGTTCACACGCACAAAGGGATTGTTACTTATGTCAATTGTTTTTTTCAGTACATTCTGGGCCTGCCGCCTGTATAGCATAATGTACCTTGGGAGCTCAGTCAAAGGGAATCAATCATATGGGTCATTACTCATTAGAAATAAACAAAAATTTAACTTTTTACAGAAAACAAAGACTTCAAGAAGAATTATAATCCAATCCTAAGAGTAGTAATAAATTCTATAATGAAAGGAATATAAACATGTTCAAGGTTTTTAATAATGGTTTGTTAGTAATGATTTTGTTCAATACAGTTTTACAATTTCTAACCTATGAAGGATTGGATGGACATACATACATGGTTCTTTAAGGCCTCTATGAAAGCATTTCTCAACCAGATTTTGCAGTTTGGCAATGTGGCTTAATAATAATAATGACCCTAAACGTGTTAAGGGTGAAAGGGAAGAGAAACTTAAGAGTACATAAAGCTGTTTCTTAATTTGAAAGTTTTTATTATAGCTTCTCATCAAAGATAGATAAGCTACCTACTGACAACTCAAGGAAAGTGTTTTCACATCCCAATTGATTGATTGCTCCATTCGTCAATCGAATAAATATATCTTATTAATTACACGTTTAATGATTATGTGCTTCCCATTGTGATGAATAAGACATGGGAATCGCTTTCTGCTCCATTACACATCTAGTTCAATACTTTGGTTTAACTAAGTTAGGTGGAACTGGTATTTCTTAGTTTTTTTTTAGTAACTTTGTTCCCAGTCTCTTGCTTATATTTTAGGCATCAAAGCAAGGCAAAACAGTGAGAAGAATCCAAATAAGCAAAACAGAAATTAAACTAACAACATCTAAGTTGTCTTGTATGTATTTCACCAGTTTCTCTAACTTGAATGTTTCCAACAATGGAACATGGTTGGAGATACTAACTGAAAATGGAAAAAATGATTAACATTTTGATAGGACTGTGTTTATTGAAAAGTTAAGTAGCAGCCTCAACAGAAAACTTCTTTGGCTCTATGCAGCATCTGGCAAGCAAAGGTCTTTTCTTGTTTTGACTCATTAATGACATAACATCACAACCTTCAGCCACAAAATCCTAGGAAATACACAAAATGCAAAGTACCAATAACATAACAAGTTGGGCTCAAGGGAAATTTGCCAAGAGTTTTTTTTACTACTTTTAGTTCTCAAACATTTCCCATAGTGGCTGCAATTAGTCTGCAACTCACATCAGCTTTACTTAAAAATAAATTACAATCTGCAACTTGCACCTACAATGCAAGCCTTAGTTACCATAGTTGTCAAAACTTGAATCGTATTTTTTGTTTTGACTCATTAATGACAAACATCACAACCTTCAGCCACAAAATCCTAGGAAGTACACAAAATGCAAAGTACCAATAACATAACAAATTGGGCTCAAGGGAAATTTGCCAAGAGTTTTTTTTTACTACTTTTAGTTCTCAAACATTTTCCATAGTGGCTGCAATTAGTCTACAACTCACATCAGCTTAACTTAAAAATAAATTCCAATCTGCAACTTGCACCTACAGTGCAAGCCTTAGTTATTATAGTTATCAAAACTTAAAGCATATCGTGAATCTTTTTTTTAATGTATCGTGTATCTTACGATACGCATACATTAATAAAATTTGTGAAAAAATTATAGATACACATACATAAATGAAATACTTATTATGAATTTGAAACACATGCAACTAATGACTAATTTAATTATCACCATCAATATTCTGTAAATCTTTTTCTTGAAGACATTCAAAATCAAAATCATCATCAAGCTGCTCATTTATTTTCTTAACTTTTTCCAAAAGTTTGGCAAAATAATATTTAATATCATCTGACACTTTCAAGCATGGTTTAACATCCTTCCAAGTTTGTGCTAGGTGGTTCTTCATTCGTGTAACTCAACTCTAATATTTGTTTCACAAATAGTTGCATTTAAGTTTTAGCCTGCTTGTCTTATCATCAATAGTAGGGATACAATGACCCCAAGTGAGATCATTTTCCCAAATCATCAATAGTACGGATACATTGACCCCAAGTGAGATCATTTTCCCAACAGATAGGAACACATGAATTTGTATAATCAATCAACTACTTTTTATGTACCTAGAAAAATTAGAAAAACTCATTTGTAGAATCTCACAAATAAACAAAATATATATATATATATATATAGTTCTACTAAATTAATTTTTTATAAGCCACTTTACTATATTAAATTAAAGTAGCTTAATAATTTTGATTAAAAACAAGTAAAACAACTTTTGGGCTCAAGCTAAAGCCCAATTTTTAGTAAAAACCCAGTTAAAACCCATATGTTTATATCATCTCATATATATGATTCTTACAATATCATACTTGAGACTCACTCACTCATCAATATATATATATATATATATATATGTAAATAAGAGGAGAGACCTCATGCAAAAGTGCATGAGCTCTTGCCATATGGCGTTTTAATTTTGCATTTAACTTTTTTAACATTTTTCATTAAGTTTTTTTAACTGTTATCCAATAGATCACAATAACTTATTTTTACTGTTATATAAAATATGGACTATTATTGACAATTACTCTAAACAATGGACTACTTTTTAAAAATAGACTAAACCTTATGAAAAGCCCAATCCTATTTATTACCTTACATATTATGACATAGGCTTGACCCTCCCCACGTGTAGATGAAAGGCTTTACATGTTGTAAAATCTATTCTTTTATATATCCTTGTCTCCTTAGGAATCAAAAAGTTATGTTACTATAATTTCTCTCCCAATATTTACATTTCATTTCAAAAATTAGGTATGATCATTTTCAAAATTTCATGTTCCTCTTAAATAGTTTATTTATTTATTTATTGTTGAATCCCGAAATTTTATGTTCGTTTGAAGTATTTAGTTTAGCTCTCTAAAAACTATTTATACTTCAATTATAAAAAAAAAATAAAATAAAAACCAATTGTTAACCCACAGAAAAAATATTGATTTGCTGTTCAATCCCATAATATTATGTTCGTTTAAAGTATTTAGTTTAGCCATCTCTATAAATTGTTTGTAATTCAATAAGAAAGGAAATTAAAAAACTATAATTGTTAACACAGAAAAAAAATATATATTGATTTGTTTGTTGAATCCCAAAATATTATATTCATTTGAAGTATTTAGTTTTTAATTCAATAAGAAAAAATTTATTAAAAAAAAAAAAACAGTTGTTAATCCACAAAAATAATAATAATAATAATAATAATAATAATAATAATAATAATAATAATAAAAAATAAATAAATAAATAAAAACAAAACAAATGAAGTATTTTTCAAATACCTTTTCCAAAGAAGGCTATGATCATGTACAAGAAAAAGATTGCATAGATGTATTACACAAACATAGAGTTGTCAAAGAAATTTGGAGGTGGAAGTCATAGGAGTAAAAAGCCTAATGACATAACAATGATCCATGATACTGATAGTTGTAATAGAACAAGACTTAATAGGTGAATGGTACTAAACCTTAACCGTTCTCGAGAAAGTAGTTTAAATGATAAATGTTTACGGTGATCAATCCCTTCACTTATAAATGTTTTTTTATTCACTTGGTTGTTGGGCTTAATGGTGATGTTTTTTCTTTTTGCTAAACTAATGGTGATGTTGCTACTACAACTATGCAAGAATTTGGGAGACATCTTCCCAACAAATGTCAGTGCCTTGGATGAGCATACAACTGAGCTTACAAGTACTAATTTAATAATTGTTCATGATTGTACTAATTCAGCAATTAGCTTGGTTAGAGTATCTATATGTATGGCTGTGACATGCCTAAAAATGTATTGAATCTTCGCTTAAGTTAAAGTATAGTCACCCTTTATGTATTCATAAAACATAATAGTGATGTACTCATAAAACATAATAGTGATTAAAAAAATATATTTTCTTTGACAAAGGTTTGATCAAAATAAATTCTTAAAATTACTCATGTGTTTTTCTTTTTGGTGTATTGTCAAAGTTACATTAACACTTACGGTTTTTGCAAACTCAACAAAATGACTAGGATTCGCAATTTTGAAACCCTGTCAACTATATGACTTTTTTTTTTCAACATGCATATCAATATTTGATAGACATAAGGGCACTAATTGGATTTATTTTACTTTTGAAAATATATTGCAACGTTTCATATTAACTTTTTTATTTATCTTAACCATGTAAGGAAATAATCAATAAAGGAGGAGCTTATGTTGCATGGTCATAAAGATAATTTCTTATATAATATTTTAAAATAAATTTATATCGTACCCGTGCATCGCACGGGACATCAACTAGTTACACTTTAAGACTCAATATGTGAAAATTTTCACTCTCTACAAACACAATTCATATGAAACAATTTATAAGCACTACTAATACGCACTTACAACACATAATTTTTTGGCTACGACACGGAATGCATCGTGTATCGTACTATATTAACAACTATGTTAGTCACCGGTTACAAATAGAAGCTAGGTTATCAATCAATTAACATCAGGTTTGGAGTCGGGCCATCATGGATACAAAACTATAAAATTGAAGTTCAAAATCATTGTGGTTCTCTATCTTCAGTTTACAGAATTTGAGAAGCACCAAGGTCTTCAAGAGTATAAAGTGAGTTTCCCTAGTCATAGGCAAATTCACCAAACTATTGCATATGGCATGAACCACATGAATCAACTTACCCAAAAAGAATTGAATAATATGAATCAGGAACTCCAATGTGAACCGCATGGAACCCTCTTCATTAGCCATGAATGAAACTGTGTACCCCTCTAATGCAACAAACTGAACTGCCTATAAAAAATGCAAATGGCATTTCCGCCACTCATTTTGGTTTTAAGCTTCTGCACACCGCTCACTCTATGCCAAGACAAATGAACTTTAAACCGTTCTTTGAGACATTTCAGGAAAAGGCATGACCCAAAGTTTCTCAAATCAGTCTTCCTCGATCTGGTCAGTGCCAGTGAATTTACAAGATCAAGAGAAAGCAACTTTTGATAGATGATTATGAGAGTATTAGAAGTACAGAATGAAAAAGATCCAAGACCAAAAAGAGTAGGCTGCGACAGTGCACAAAGTATTATCAAAGCATCAACTTTAATTAAACAATGATAGCCAGTGGCAAAGGCAACACACTAAGCACTGTAAACAAAGAATCAGAACGCAACATGATCCCTACAAACTGGAGATTGATAGCATAATATTGATAGAATTCTAGTCAGATACGTGGAGGCAAGTATTGGAAGTGCAAGCATATATGAAATTAAATATTGTTCCTCATTGAAAATAGGCTGGTTCATTTCTTGGGCAAATTCGAATGACATTGTAGTTACCAGGGAACAACATCATTTGCATAGTAAACTAAACCTTTATGAAACTAACTACATTAGTAACCACAATTGATACAGGTTGAAGAAATGCAACCAATTGCACATTATATTAATAAGATAAGAAGAGAAATTACCAGAACTATGCCTAACTAAAATATCAAGCTTTGCAGTAGTATCAGGCTTAAATGCTTGATGGCACCTGAATAGAACAAAACAGAATACCAACAATTGTTGCCTCAGTCACATGAAATTAACGTAAGATAAGCTTCAAAATTCTACATGACCATGACAAATAATCAGCAAGCTTGCATTGAACATTGCTCAAAAGATGCAACAGAGATTGTTATCTGAGAGCAGCCCATTCAAGTCAGTCTGCAAAGAGCACATAATAGAACCAGATCCATAATAACAAAATTAATCACTTATAACCTCACTTTGAAAAAATTTCTAGCCACTAAAAAAGATCATTTTCATTGCAAGAGAACAAACACATATCAAGGGTCAGAAAACAGTGGAGAAAAAAATGTGGAACTTCTTTAAGAATTCAATAGCTAAATTCGTCAAATTATCCACAAACAATTACATGTACATTCAAAAACATCAACTCATATAATGAAACTCAACTAGTTAACACAGTTACATGGGGATGATTATTTAATACCGTGAATCATGAACCACCTCTTACATAGTCAAATTTCGTTTTTCTTATTTTCACATTGTAATAAAGCATCGTTCATATGTTACAACTTACAACTTACAATGTAGGACACACTCATTGAGGAATTGCTCCCGCAGCAAACACATTGACATTTACAGTGAATAAGGCTGCCTATGGGGGATGAGGAGCTCCAGGCTGATAAAGAGTGAGGTGGTCCATTTCCTTCACAATCAATTCCCTCAATCTGGTCAGTGCCAGTGAATTTACAACATCACAAGAGAGTAGCTTTGGATGGTGTTTATGAGATTAGTACACAGAGTGAAAAAGAAGATCCTTGGCCAATAAGAGTTGGCTCCGACAGTGCAAAAAGTATGATTAAAGCATCAACTTTAGTTGTACAGTGTTCAACATGGGCAGACCACTAAATATTAGTAGAAAATTAGCTACTGGCAAAGATGACACAATGAGCATGATAAACAAAGAATTAGCACACAATATGATCCATACAAACCAGAGATATATAGGCATAACACAAGAATAATATTGATAGAATCTCTGTCATGAAATACAAAATACTTGGAAGTAAGCTATGGAAGTACAAGCATATATGCCATAAAATATTGTAGCTCATTGAAAAACAGCTGGTTCATTTCTTGCCCAACTCCAAATGACATTGTAGTGGAACATTTTCTTATTAAACCAAACCGTGATGAAACTAACTTCATAAGTGACCACAATTTATACTAGTTGAAGAAATGCAAACAATTGCTCATTATATCAATAAGAGGAGAGGAACAATTATCAGAACTATGCCTAACAAAAATATCAAGCTTGGCAGTTATGCTTTAACGATTGATGGCAGCTTAACAGAGCAAAACAGAATAACAACAATTGTTGCCTTGGTCACATGCAATAACATAAGATAAGCTTCAAACTTTCTACATGACCCTGATACAAACAATCAGCAAGCTTGGAATGAACATTGCTCAAAAGATGAAACAGAGATTGTTATCTGTGATCAGCCCATCCAAGTCAGTCTGCAAAGAGCACAAAATAGAACTAGAACCGTAAAATAAAGATTCTCTTGTTGAAAAAGTTTCCAGCCACTAAATAAAAACCGTTGTTATTGCAAGAGAACAAACGCATATCAAGGGTGAAAAAACAGAGGAGAAGAAAAAGCTGGCAATTCTTTAAGAATTCAATTGCTAAATTCCTTCAATAGCTAATTACATGTACATTAGAAAACATCCATTCACATATGAAGCACAGTTACCTGGGGATGATTATTCATATCGTGAACAACCACCTCTTACATAGTCAAATTTTGTTTTTCATATGTTCACATTGTAAAAAACAATCATTTGTATGTTACAACTTACAATCTAAGACACACATGGACTAATTGTTCTCACAGCCAAAACTGCCGCATTTACAGTAGATGAGGCTGCATATGGGGATGAGGAACTCCAGGCTGATAAAGAGTGAGATGATCCATGGCTTTAACAATCAAGTCCCTCAAACCAGGATTTTGAGCCACAACAGAACGAGCAGCCCCTTCAAGTGCATTCAATGCCCGCGCTTGTTCAAGAGCCTTACTATTACCAACATTCAATGCAAGATGACACAACAACACAACTGAGTGCATTTGAGCCCAATCATTGGCCCTCAAAAGCTTCATCAGCGGTGGAACCCCATCAAACTCCAAAATCGCCTTGGAATGCTCCAAGCAATTAAAATTCTCGGGACACACAAACTTCCCCAACGCAATAGCAGCCTCTGTTGCCACATCCACGTTCTTATTCCCAAGCTGCAAAACCAAAGGACCAATAATCCTCGTCTCCCTAGCCGGAAAAGTCCTCGCCAAACACCCAATAGCTTTGATCGCCGGAATTTGCAATGTCCAACTATCGCCCTCTTGAATTACTCTCAACAGTTGATCCAACACCGCCTTAGCAGGCGGAGAACTAGGCTTAAACGCAGCACGCCTAAGATCAGTATTATTTTCGGCCACAGCAGCTATTTCCATAACTGTCATCAAACAATTCAACTGCAACTCATCCTTCTCGAACTCAATCATTTTCGCCAAACACAACAACCCTTTTGTCTCCGTGATCTTTCGACTATTCACTAAACTACCTTTGGATAACTTCCATAAAGCCTTGGCACAACTAACTTTGACTTTTTGTTTGACTTCAGGTGTCTCATTATCCCTCTCTTTTCTAATATTACTACTATTATAATGATAATGTGAATTAGTAGTAGAACTACCACCACCACTACCACTACCACTACCACTTCTACTACTTCCATCTGAATTATACGAAAACGACCCCGTGTGATTGTTTTTCAATGGTTGTGTTGTTTTCCCAGCTAATTGAACTAAAGAGTGAATGGTAGTCTTACCCGACTGGAGAAAATTCGGGTCGTCGAGAATCGTATCCATTGCCAGCGAGGACACGAGAGGTCTGGTAACGTTTTCTCTAGCGAACTCCTCTTGAGCCAAAGGGTCGAGCTCAGCCATTCGAGCTACTAAATTCGCAACTGGGATTTGAACTCTGATTGTAGACTCAGTCAAAACGTGAACAATTGTCGGAATCCCATGCGTGTCCACCACGTATCGGACACGGTCCCGGTTCGTGACGATATTGAAAAGCGCGGTGGCGGCTGCGATTTGAGCTTCAACGGAAATCAACGAATTGGGTTCGTTGCTGTTGCAGTTGCTGAGCAGCTTGAGAAGCGGCGGGACCCCGCCTTCGTCGACGATGATCTTCTTGTTCCGATCGTTGTCTTTGGCCAGAGAAGCGAGCTCGAGAGCCGCGTCGGTTCGATCCTTCGGCTGACCCATGTGCAGCATAGCGGTGTGGGCCCAAACCCACGACAGAATCGGGTCGTTGCTCGCTATCGGCGGCAGAGAAAGGTTGGTTCCGTTGTCGGAATCGTAGATCGAGAGCAGCCACTTCATGTCGCCAATGGAAGACTCGAGAAGGTTCGAGACCTTGCGGAAGTCGGCCGTGGTGGTGATCGAGAACACTTGTCGAAGCACGCCGCTGTGCTTGCATTTTCGAACCAAGGTTAGGGCTCGGTCGAGATTCTTCGCCACGTCGGCGACGATTCGACGGACGGGCTGCTCGTACAGAGCTTGATGAGACTGTGCAGCTGTCAACGGGAGTCGAACTGCGGCTCGAAGCATCTGGGAGAGCCGGTCGACTTGCTTTGCCAAGTCGAGACACTCGAGTTTTGATGCCTCGGCTTCTCGAGCAGACTTGCTCACTCGATCGGCTAGTAGGATTGGTAGTGAGAGTACATCTTCAAGACTCTTTTCCTCAGCCATTAGAAAAGGAAAGGAATGATGATGTAGTGTTTTTTCGACGGATCGAGAAAGCTTACAAGTGTTTCAGTGACAGACTCTGCCAGATAAAGAAACCGGGTTGTTTGTGGTTGTGTGTGATTAATAAATAGTAAACTAATAATTTAATAATTCTCTTCTAAAAAAAAAAAAAAAGTTTAATAATTCTCTGTTTACTTAAGGGGATGTTTGGTGTGGGTTTATTAAAAAAATTGTGAACAAAGAGTGACAATTAGTCAACTATGACTAGTTTCCAGGGAGAAAAGTGGTCTAAAATCTGGGGCGAATCGTATTAAAATAAAGGGAAAGTACTAAAATAAATAAATAAATAAAAATCTGGGGCGAAGATTTCGGGGTCCCTTAAATTTTACTACATTAATCTTTGGAAAGTACACTTTACATCCGCGTGAGCTAAAGATAATGAATAAAATAAATAAATCTATGCCGGGTAGTGTTAAACATCATTAGTTTGAAAAAATTTTAGACACCATGTAAGATGGTACTTTCCCCTCTAATATTTATAATGTACTTTATTATAAATATGAGAATAAAGAACACTATTTTCTGTGTTCTAAAATCACTTAAGAATTACATGAATTACTCTTAATTTTTATAATTTTTAATGGCATAGGTGTCATCATCTATAAATAGTAATCCTTGAAAAGAAAACAGATTATAAAAAAAAAAAATTTAAAAATAAAAAATCTTATGACAAGGATCTTACATTTATAGGAATCTTCGTATTAAGGAAAATATTATAGAAAAAGAAAGAAGATAATGATTGGTCAATAGGGAAATAATGGTTCATGAATCATCCAACTTATTTATTTTTTTTATAGGTATGAATCATCCAACTTATAAGAAAGCAAAGGACATTTCCGTGTCCTTTTCCCCCTTATCCTCTTTTTCCTTCCTCTTTCCTTCACACGCAAATGTTTTGTCAAACTTGTGCACTTATTTAAGCATATTAAATTCTCCATTCAAATCTTTTTAAGTCACCCACCCCAACTATCGAAGTATATTTTTTAGATAACAAATTTACCAGGCATCTACATGTTAACGGTCCAAATCATATAGAAAGATGATAGATAGAAGTTTTTCAATGGCCTGACCAGTGACAATCTAGATTTAAAATAATATTATTAACATTTAATAAATCTTATGCATTACCCGGATTACATGCTAGTCTACATTTAAAACCATAGTCATTAAGTAAGCAAATCAAAATCACATAGCACTAATGGCTTTCCAATTTATAAAAGATTGAAGTAGTCTGAAAATTATTTGAAATTCTACATCGAGGTTGGTGGGGATAAACTCATCAGCTTAACTTGAAAGGTAAGACTAAACAGAGGAAGTGGGAAGAACCATTATGACATCTCTCTATGAAATTGAAAGACAAATTGACTTGGAAGTAAAGACTTGACAACTTTGCCAGCAACACAAGTTGAATTGGCTTTGTCTACCTTATTGTCTTCTATTAAATTGGAAGACAAATTTCACTAGGAAGAAAACATGTTACAACTTTGCCTGCGGTGCAGGCTGAATTGGCTTTTCTACCCCGTAGTCCTTGATATCATTGTCTTTGGCTTCCAATTCACAGGCATTGTGGGGAACATCTACCGCAGGCGAGCAATTGAAGAACCCATGAGGCTGCATCCACAAACACCACACTACAACAAACTTTAGATATTTCAACCCTCTTTTATCAAGGATTTACTAAAATCTATCGATACAATCTATAAATACAAATGCGGGAGGCTATATTACTAAACTTTATTTCAAATGTTATTTGGTCCCTCAAAATAAGTTAAAACACCCTTGAAATAATTGGGAAAAAAAGGCCAAATTTGTACCAAAACTTTTTACCTTTTTCAGCTCACAACCCTTGATAAAATATGATAAATTTTTCAGCCGTTGAAAAAAGCCCACAACAAAATTCAAAAATATAGCCTACAAACACCTCTCGTTCCAAACAACTCTATCACTCTCTCATTGAAAGCCTGAAACTGAGAAAGCATAGATATCTCATAGAGCTCGACGATCATGGAGATCTCATAGAGCTCGATGATCATCGATTAGGTACGTAATCGCACAACTCCAAGTACGAGTGGATCTCGGTTTTGTGACTCTTCATCCCTCTTGGCGTGTTTCCCAGCTCCGATTAGGTACGAATCACAAATCCTAATTTCATCTTTGATTTTTTTATGTTTTTTTTGGTTTACCCACACTTTTTCATCGATTTTTCCATGATTTTCATTTCACATTGCTCAGAAAACTGAGCTCATAATCGATTTCCCTATTTCGATTTCTAATTGTTCAACTTTTGCAATTTCATTATTTGATTTCAAATCATAATCTCTGTTTCCTTTACAGTTTTCGATTTCTAATTTTCTTTTTTGCTCTATCAAGTGTGTTTGTGTATTCAAATTTAGTTTTCTTTCTCTCCGTGTGTGTGTGTGTTTATTTCAATCTGCATCGTCCAACTTGTTGGCTTTGGTGGGTGAGTGTTGACTTTGAACTGTACGGATCTACTGGGTATCATTGTTAGCTATTGGGAATTTGTGTTTAGTAGTAGAGGAATATTAGTAGTGCTTAAAGCTTACTTGGGTTTATAGTGAAATAGTAGTATTTTAACAATTCCAGAGTGGAGTTACCCTAAAACTTGGAGACTCAGAGGACCTTAGTTCGTAATTTACTATTTTAAACATTGTGTTTGGGATGATGGGTTTATTGAAATGCTATCGGTTTTTCTTTTGATGGTAATTTGGAATGGACATGGGTTTTTGTTTAGATAACAGAATGGTTGAGGCAAATTTTGTTTTCAAATTTAGTTTTATTTCTTGTTTATTTTTTTTCAGTGCTTTGGTTCATATTTTATTCTTCTGAGTTTTCTCAGGGAAATATTGCAAACGAAGAGATCCTTCCTCCTTTAATCCGTGCTAATAGCTGTCCAATTCTTTGTACTCATAAACAGAGCATTTTGACACCACCTGTGAAAACAGACTTGTAGCATCTAATTATAAATAGGTTACAAATTCTAAAGCCTACCAGAATTAACTCTTCTTTTCTAGGCTTGGGGTGAGGGGAAAGATTGGGATATATTTGCATCTACTTGTGAGTTGTGATGCTTCTTGTGTTAGTCATGCTGGATACATCTATTGACATAAGGTAAACGTGTGAATCAATTTGCAAACCTTGAATCAACAGAAAATGGCTGTGCTAGATGGTTAGGATGAGTTAGCATGTTTATGTTGAGTGAGCATCAGGGGTCTTAGCAAATCCAACGAAACTGGAAATTCAGCACCAACTTCAATCAAGCAAATAGTCAAATGCTACTTGGTAACTTTTCTAAAGGCATTAATGGAGAACTTCTTTGTGCTAATCCAAACAACATACAAGTTTTGAAAGGAACTCTAAGGACCCGTTTTTAATGAAACTTGATTTCTTTTTCTTTTCTTTTCTTTTTTTTTGGGGGGGGGGGGGGGGGGGGGGGGGCGTGGGGGAGTGGTGTGTCACTATTGAGAGTCCCAACTAGGATTGAGGTTAGAAAGACGGGAGAGAATGCCTTTCATCATATAGCTCATAGGCCCGTTGGGCTGCTACTGGTATCAACAGTAAATATAGCATGAGTAATTCAAAGCACATCATTATGCCACTATGTCATGCCTTGTACAGCTATCACTCTTTTGGCAGTTGACTAGATTCTATTATTGCAGCTTGCTTGGAACTGCTACAACTTCTATAAGTCAACACCAAAAAAATTGGCCAGGGAGAATTATTTCTTTCATTCTGGGCAGGTGAGTCATCCCTATTCTCGTGATATACAATGTTTTTGTCTGTGTGTGTGTGTCTTACACTACATCCATAAATACCTGTTTTAGGATATGACTGTGGGCTTCTACATAAGTAAATGAATGCAATAATTGTCGTTGATAGTGTTGGTTTGGATTTGCTTATTTACTTGAAGTATTAAGATATGTCAAGGTTTGGGTTTGTTTATTCACTTAAAGCATTATGATCTCTCCTATCTGAGAAAGTGAAGTTCTAACAAACATGAAACTATAAATAAATAAGTTAAATAAACTTAAAAATGGCAGCAACATAAAGTTGATTGATGACAATGATGCTGCAACAAGGAGAATCCCCTTGATCTAAAAAATGTACATAAGTCAGCTACTAGTTTGTTTTATGCACTTTGGATGTTTATTGTTAGAATCGCCTTGATCTCCCATTATTTGATATTTACTTATACTATTTTTGGGCGGTTCTTGTTGTCTAGTTTCTGACAATTCTTGAAAAGTTTCTGCTCAGCTTGCCAATGAGTTTCTGATTTGCTGCATTAACACGTATATGCACTAAATAGTAAATACACTTTCTAAATGACCAAATAAATTTTTCAAAAAAAAAAAAAAACTGTTACTAGTCATAGAAACAGTGGGCTGGTATATTGTTTATGATTCCTCTTTTATCATATCCTTAGAGCTTAAGATCATCAAGTACATTGAAATATTCTTTTATGCAGGCTTTTGTACTAGATTTAGTACTCTTTTACGGTTGAGGACAACTTAAGGTGTGTCCCTCATTGAAGATTTTTTAAAAAATTTAATCCAACTTTAGATAGAATGGAATTGGGTAAAGCTCAGGAATAGAGCTCTTCCTGAGTATAGACAAGGAATTAAAGACTTCCTTGATTTTGTATTTGAGCATACAACAATGGGAGATAAAATTTATTGTCCGTGTAAGAAATGCAATAACTCCTTTGCAAAGACCAGAGATGATGTTGAGGCTGATTTGCTTACTACTGGTATTCTCCCAAGTTATACTCGTTGGTTTAGACATGGTGAGGAGAGACATTTTCAAACATGTGATAGTTTGGATAGTGATGATGAGTCAGATGGGGATGGCTTGAGTGAGATGGTAGAAGATTATTGTGCAGCCTTTAATGCAGCCAGTTGTGTAGCTAGAGATTCGAGTGGCGATGGTACTTCTAAAGAGCCTAATGATGATGCAGCTAACTTTTTTCTGAAACTAGGAGATAACAAGCAAAAAATTTTTCAAGATTGCAAGTATACAAAACTGTCTTTCATTGTGAAGTTACTTCATATTAAATGCCCTAGTGGTTGGACAAACAAATCATTTACTCTATTGCTTCAATTGTTGAATGATGCGCTTTCTAAAGTTACTGTAGAGTTGCCAAATTCATTATATGAGGCAAAGAAGATGATTCGGGATTTGGGTCTTAATTATGTGAAGATAGATGCTTGTGAAAATAATTGTATGTTGTGTTGGAAGAAAAATTCCAACAGAGTTGAGTGTCAAGTTTGTGGCATCTCAAGATGGAAATCAAGTGAAGGGAGTGTAAGGGGTAAAAAAGTCCCTCACAAGGTATTGCGTTATTTCCCAATAACTAGGGCTATCCAGAATCATCTGATTACCCAACCCACCCGAAGAACCGACTGGCTCCGACCTGAAACCGGCAAACTCGACTACTCCGGCAAGTCGGCAACGGGTCTTCACCATCAGAACTTGATTCCGAGTGGTCAGGTTTCAGTTTTCCTCCCTTAATACCCGAAAAACCCGAACCGATCGAAAGATTTCCAAATTCCAGCCAAAATTTCCTAGAATCCGACAAAAAAACCCAGATTCCGGTGATAGTTTTCCAGATTTTGGCACTATTTCCCTTAGATTCGGTGAGATTTTGACCGAATTTGGCGAAATCTCATCGAATCCGGTAGATTTTTGTCGGATCTAGCAAAATCTCATAGAATCCGGTGAGATTTTCGCCGGATCTATGTTTTTTCCAACGTTTTCTCGCCGTCTTAAATCCGACCAACCCGCCCGCTACCCGTTGATGGTCTGAATCACTCAACCCGATTACTCCGGCGAGTCGGTGGCGGGTGCCTTTTTTTCCACTTGATTCCGGCAAGTCAGTTCCGGGTTAAGCACAAACCCGACCTAGACCGACCCGTGGACAGCCCTACCAATAACACCAAGGCTTAAGAGGTTTTTCTTGTCAAAAAAGACAGCTTCCTACATGACTTGGCATCATGATAAGCGTGTTGATGATGGTTTATATATTTTGTGCATGATTATGGTTTTTTTTTTTAAATAAAATAAAATCTTATTTTAAGGGTCAAAAGACCCCATAAGTAACCATATTTATCAAGAGTTGTAAATATAAATCTTTTAAACCTTGGTAAAAGTTTATTTAAGGGTCTCTTGACCCTCAACATAAGATTAAAGCACTTGTTTTGAGGGCCACAAAGGCCTTCAAAATTTCCTTTTCGACGGTATATGTTTCGAAGGTTATCAAGGGTCAATTGGACTCTTGAAATTATTTCAAGGTTTTTTGATACTTTTTTTAAGGGTTTTGACCCTTTATAAAAGTCATATTTGTTGTAGTGCTAGAATCAGTATCAAGTATGAGACCACATAAAGGACGATTCAGGAAGCATGATCAGAAAGAGAATTGACATAAAATATCGACATTTATGTGCGGAATAGAGCAGCTACTACGAACTGAAAAACAATCACCCAGAGAAGAGTAATCTGCCGTGATGATAATTAGTTGCACTTCTAGAAGAAGGTTATAAAGTAGAAAATGCGACATACTATAATTAACAAAGTGGCATATAGTGATCTGAAATTGTCCCTATATAGGTTTGGATTTCAGATCGTTCTACTGAAAAGAAAATGCCATATTTACATCAATTCTGTATATGCAACCATTTTAAATAAATGTGGGCTAGTATCCTTAAAGACCATGCTGTATATATAGGGTGTCACTAAAAAAAATGGAAAATTGAAGGGAAAAGTTAGATTAATAAGTTGATACCATAAGCATAAAACCAATGTGCTCCGCCGGCATTACAGGCCAGTCTTCCAACCGAGGGACATGTGTGATTCCAAATACATACCTGCATTTAATGAAATTACTTGTTAACTAGTAGAAAAAATTGGAATCAGGCATGATACTGAATTTGACCTAGAAACAAAAAGAAGAATGCAGGGAATGAAAAGGAAAAACATATTTAAAGATTACAATTTGTGAACTTTCTCAATCATAATTTAAAGGAAATGTCACTTATATAGGAACAAAGGGGTAAAGTTTAGAGACAATTCATGCTAGTACTTTTTCAAAAGCAGCAATATGCAAAAATCAACATTAAACAACATTGGTAGCTTTCTATGATTCTATCTTAGGCAAATTCCTGAAACCAGAAATTGTATGAGATGAGAAAAGTATGCGTATGGAATATAATATAGAAGTTCTGGCTTATTCACACAGGAAGAGCTGCTTCTATAGCATTAGTGGCAAGTGCAAAACAAAGAGAGAGAAGACAAACCATAGAACTATATCTGTTTCTTCCAGAGATCGATTCTGCTTAACCCATGTAGCCAATCCTTCATCAACACATGGATTTTGATTAGGGAACTCTCCTCCAGGAAACATTTCATCATGAGCATATGGTGTAACCCAAAGATTATGCTTCAAGAAAGAAGCTCTTCTGAGAAACTTAGCTTCCGCACCAGCTAACGGCAAGCAGTTCGAACCAGACACAAGTTTATAACCTGTTAACTGTCCAGTGCGATTAACAGTTCTTGTGTTCCTTACCTGGAGTGTAAAATTGCACACATTGTCAATCATAGGGACTAAGCAACTCTATGACAAAATTATGCAAGAGTTTTTCAGTGAAATTTATGTCAGCCCAGACTTAGAACAAGTGCAGAAAAAGTTCCAAACCCCATTTAAGCTCAATGAGCTCATTTTTTGTCAGCTGGATCAAATAGCTGGACTAAAACACCTTACAAGCAATTGCTATGACTACTAGTGCTTAATGCCATGCTGTTATCTGGTATTTAGTCAGTAAAATCAATAAGGTAGAGTAAATATTTTACATGCATTTATTATGACAACAATTGCAACCGATACAATTCTGTCATATATTATTACCTAGAATTTAGATGCTAAATGGACCAACATATTTTACAAGAATTTGTAATGTCAATAATTGCACCTGGTAACATACTGTATTGCTATTACCCAAGGCAAAAACAATTACTATATGTTGGATGATTCGGCCTTCACCTGGGCTTGCTAGCAAACTATGGAGTGTTAAGCCCAATCAGTCCTCTGGTCTGCACAACATAGCTCACACAATTTGTTTTAAGTTACACATAATCCTGTAATCAGACAAGTCATTTCTTAAACCCTACAGATTATATTGTGCTACATAGATGGGGAAAAAATCACTTTGAATGCAAGGAAACACAAGATTGATTTGTCTTTAAGTTTGCTCTAGAAAAATAAATCTCACTTCTAAATTGTGTCAGAAAGTGCTGATATAAATGACATTCAACTAAAGGAATTCAAACAAAGAATAATGGACCGTAGATGTGTCACACGATTAGAAAGTACTAATAATACAGCTCTAAAAGTAGGATAGGGATGCCTT
The DNA here is from genome assembly GCA_023621385.1 of Quercus gilva. Classification (NCBI taxonomy): domain Eukaryota; kingdom Viridiplantae; phylum Streptophyta; class Magnoliopsida; order Fagales; family Fagaceae; genus Quercus; species Quercus gilva. Next base: position 8,495,881 of record CM042482.1, on the reverse strand, counting down.
ACAATCCAATGGTGAGCACTCAAAGGACTACAATCACGCATTGCTTCCAACTCAGATTTGAACAGTCTCTCTTCAGCATAGAATGCATTATTGTGGACATTGTTCTCTCCAGGTTCCTCAGCTTCGACATCCACCTCTACAACCTACAAATGAAGGAAAGAAAACAATTATATTATATTATGAGGTAAATAACAGAGAAGCAACTAGACATTTCATGTTAACCAAATATTAATCAAGCACAAGAATCCATTAGAGATAATCTCATTTCTAGGAATCAAGTCCTTGTTTCTAACAGACATCCTCCTCTACAACTTACATGGACTATTTCCCATACAAGAGCCTTTATAGATTATGGATTACAAGGCATTATTTCTAAGAAAATTAATGGGTAATAACCAACAAGCATTGCACATTAAAGGCTTCTGAATTTTTGAGGACCACACCAACACCATGGAGAACAACTCTTAAAGGATTGCTGCAAAGGTTCCCCTTATTAAACATGATACAACAACAACAAAGCCTTAGTTCCAAATTTTTTGTGGTTGGCCATAGATCCTCCACAAATAAGTTAGAGTTGGCCACATGTATTCTTTTCCTCCATTCTATTCTATCCAAAATCACAATTTTTGTTACTTCGTTAATTGACATGTCCATTTTAACTACTTCTATAATTGTTATTTTTGGTCTTCATCATTCAAAATTACACACACAAATAGCACCTTAACGCATCCAGGCCACCAAGCCTTCTGTCTCAGCTACTGATGGTTTGACAGAGAAATAATTCTGGGAAAGATGATCCCCTACTTAATTTTTAAGCATCTTAAGACCTTATGCTATTCTTAAGCATCAAAGCAGTGTACCTGATTGAAAGCTTCACCAGGTTTGCAATCAACAGCCATGTCCATACGAGCAACGAAAAAGTGTTGATGAACAGGTGCATATAAACCTGGCGCAATCATTGTACCACACGAAATTCTCCAGGCAGCAATGCTCCTAAGCTGAGAATTTCTGTAAGTTTAGTTTCCGCTTCAATTTTTCCATCCTGTAACAGCATATAACATACATGTTAAGAGAGTTGACAGTCAGTTACCACTATTTTAAAGAAAGTAATGAGATAAACATAGGAAGCCAAACGAAGTTTCAAATGTTGCACGGACACGCCAAATTTGGCCAAGTGCCAGTGTCGGACACGTGTCCGACACGGGTACTGGTAAGACACGATAAACAGATGCTCCTACATAGGAATGAGGAAGCCAAATGAAGTTTCAAAGTTGCACGGACACGCCAAATTTGGCCAAGTACCCGTGTCGGATACGTGTAGATAGGCGACCAATGAAGCAGCTCCGATGTAGATCGGCGATGAATGAAGCCCGTCCAACGTCACCGAGGCTCCGCCGGTTAGTTTCTCTCTCACCATCTGGCCCTGTGTCTGGCGCTCAACCTGGGTTTTCTTTTCGTTCTTTTCTTTTTTTCATTTTGGTTTTCTGTGTTTGGGTTTTCTCTCTTGCTTTTTTTACTTTCGTTCTTGTCTAGCATTTGTAGTTGTGTCTTGTTTTTCTTTTTTGGTTATTTTATTTGTTTTGTTGTTTAGCTTAGCATTTGTAGTGAATAGCCAAGGGTGTTTGGTTTACTTGTTTCCATAACTTAATTCTCTATTTTCATAACTCAATTCTCAAAAATGGTGAGACCCAAAGCAAAATACTTATTTGGCTGCACTAATTCTTTGTTTTCATAACTCTCTTTCCATCACTCAATTCTCTGATTTTTGAATTATGAGTTATGGAAACTGAAAACACAGCTGTTTTCAGTTTCCATAACTCATAACTCAATGACAATATTGTAATTAGACACACAATAAGGACCCACAATCAGTACCCAACCACAACTTTTGACCACTTTTGACTTTTTTTTTTTCCTTTTCTTCTCCTGGTTGGCTGTATGGTTCTTTTTTCTTCTTCTTCTTCTTCTTCTTTCACTGGTTCGGTCTGTTCTTTTTTTTTTTTTTTCATTGGTTTGGTCTGCTCTTTTTTTTTTTTTTTTTCACTGGTTGGTCTGTTCTGGGTTTTTTTTTTTTTTTTTTTTTTTTTCACTAGCTTCAGTGAGTATGGGTACTAAAAAAAAAAAAAAAACTGCACCGGGTGACAGGCCATGAGGCCCACAAATAGTGTGAAAAATATTGAGTGATGGTGCCAAACAAACATGGTATTTTAGAGTGATAAGTGATAAGTGATGAGTAATGAGTGACGGAAATTGAGTGACCAAAAAAATTGATCCAAACATGCTCTAAATAACAACTTACCCACGCATGATTTGTCCGAAATTTAATCTACCTGTTTGTGATTTGATTTTAACAGTTTACCCACATGTGATCCTTTCCGTTAATGCTCCGTAACCCACCTCCCTACTTGCCGTTAGACTAACCTCTTATATGCCAAAATCAAAACACAAAGCAGTTTAGACACTCTCTCCCCAAAAACACTCTCACACTTGCTCACCCTCTCAAACCAAGGAAGAAGAAGACCATTGAAGATTTAAGTCCCTATTTATTGCCTCTGCTACTAATCCTTTTATTTATTATTTTTGGCTTAGAGCACTTCTTATGTAAATATTTATTATATAAGTCCTTGTTTATTGCTAGGCACATGTGTATCTATCTCTTTAAAATTTTGGTGGTACTCTCAATGTTAGAGGTAACTTATACCTAAATAATTTAAAATGTTAGATGATGGTTAGATAGGTTCACAAGACATAGCCATGTTGAAGATGATGATCCCAGAACATAAGCCAACATATATTATTCTAAAGAAATTAAAGATTAAAGCACCTTACTTTTGACCATGGTTTTAAAAACCGAACTCGGGATAAAACCGGATTTGCTCCCTGTTCCCAATTTTTATCGGTTTTGACCTGTTTTTCTTGGGTTTGACTGGTTTTTTCTAGTTTTTACTCGATTTTTGGCATTTTCCTAACCAAACTGGCCTCTAATTCCCAGTTCAATCAGTCAGACCAGCCGGTCCAATTTTTAAAACCATGGTTTTGACATGAGATTCAAATAAAACAAACAAATCATGCACCTTTAATATCAAAACACCTTAGCATTAGCAGCTTAGTAGCAACATGCTTCAATTGGTAAATGGGCCCGTTTGATAAGAGATTTCTAATAATGTTGTTTGTATTTTTTAGAAATACGTGTAAGTGAAAAAGTGTATGAAAATACGTGTAATGTTGTTTAAACACTGAAAATGATAACAAACGGGAATTTTGGATTTCTCAAAGCATCCATGTAATTGTTTTGGAATCCCCTTCTATCATTGCTCCCTATAAATTATGCCCAAACATTAAATTTACTAGGGATGGCAATTTCTGCCCGACCCGCGGTTAATCGGCCCAACCCGACCCAACCCTAATGGGCCGGATTTTACCCGGTCCGATTAAAAGTAGGATCGGGTTTGGTTTAAAAATTTTAAAAAAAAAAAAAAAAAAAAAAAAAAAACCCAAGCGGGTCCGAGTCGAGTCTATAAAAACCCAGACCCGACCCGGACCCGGCCCCGACCCAACCCGGTTATATATATATATATATATATATATATGTATGTATAATTACTAAAATACCCACTGATATATATATTGTTATAACCGTAAAATACCTCACCTCACACAATCTCTTCAGACCAGCCGCCTCTCATCTCTCACTCTCCTCTCCCACTCTGACTCACTCTCCTCTCATGTCTCACGCCATCAGTCGCCCCTTTCTCATGCTCTTAGCCTCTGGTCTCACTCTCTTTGCCGAAGAAGATGAAGACGAAAACCACGGTGATAGCTGATGCCATGGTGATAGCTGAACCCGCCCCTCCATTTTTTTTTTATTTGATTAGTGGGTTTGGGGATTTAGATTCTCTTTGTTTAACCTGTGGGTTTGGGGATTTAGATTTTGTTGTTAAGATTTTATGTTCCCTGCATGTACTTGTTTTAGATTTTGATTTCAAATGTATTTGGTTTCTGTGAATAGGAAATTTGAATGGGTGTGGTGGATTTGATTTGAGATTTATTTGGATTTGTTGTTTGTGCTGCACTGCTGCTGTGATTCTTTTCTCTCAGGAAAACAAAATTTTTTTTTTTTTTTAAATTGATTGGGCCACGGATTGGGGTTGAAGATTGGGCCCAAAAGTGGCTGGCTAGGTGGGGCCCGACGAGGCGGGTCGAGGCCCCGGAAAAAAAATTCATTTAATAAACGAGCCCGATCCGGGCTGCGGGTATTGGCCCGCAGGTTGGGTACAGGTATGGAAAAACCCGAACCGAACCCGACCTGTTGCCATTCCTAAAATTTACAAAGCCCCTTAGACAACTATGTTAACTAATCCCTTTGGATACCAACCAATCATGGATAGAGCCATGGTTGGACTTGGGGGGCAATGGTCCCCTAAATTTTTTTTAAAATATATTATTATATATATGCATACTAATTTTAACAATTTTGTTTTATAAAATTTCACTTTTGCCTCTTAACAATATCATTGATTTTTTTAAGAATATTGTTAAAGTCACAAATTTTTCTATAATATTTTTACAAATTGTTAAGGTAACAAATTCTTATTGGATCGCATTTGGGCCCATCACTTACATTATTTTTTTACTTACCAATAACCACTCATCACATTAGTAATTTGTAAAAAAAGTTTGTAATTCTAGCATTTTCCTCATTTAAAAGACTAAATCTAAAACAAAATATACAAGCCCAAAAAAATTAGTCCAACAACAAAAACAATTTGACCTTTTAAAGAATTTTAAACAACCAGCAGCTAAGCGACTAAGCAGTAGCAAATTCGGAGGCCGAAGTCATTGCACACAACCAACAACAAAGCCACCCCCCCCCCTAACTCTAAGTTTTGGCTTCATCCCTGCAACCAATGCTCAAAAAATAATTTTTTCAAATCTATACAAAGATGATCATAACCCAGATCTTTGCGCTGAGAGATGTGTTCAACCAAACCCACAACGGATGAATCCTCCTATGAAATACCCAGATGATTCTGGTAGAGCCACAAAATTGAGTGGTTTTGAGCTTGCCTTCTTCAATGGTCTCCTTCTTCCTCGGTTTTGAGTGGATGAAAATGTGTGAGAGTGTTTTTGAGGAGAGAGGATGTTTGATTTGTTTTGTGTTCCAATTTTGGCATATAAGATGTTAGTCTAACGGCAAGTGGGGAGGTTGGTTACAAAGCACTAACGGAAAGGACCACATGTGGGTAAAGTGTCAAAAATCAAATCACAGGTTGGTAAGTTCAATTTTAGGTAAACCACAAGTGGGTAAGTTATAATTTGGCCTATATTATTTGTTGTGACTTGCTAGCAATGAGTAATTTGTCTATTTAGTATTTATTAAGTTGAAATATCTTTAGGTAAAATAATTTACTTGGTTATGTATTATTGCTACGATATAATTTTATTTATTTATTAAATTAATACATTTTAGACAAAATAAGTACTGAAAAATTGATTGATAGGTTTTACTAATTTTAAATCTTAAAATAAATATAAATTATGTCCAAAAATACTTAAAATAACCCTAAAAATAAATTTTAATTAATAGTTGTACTCCAAACATACCCTAATTTTTCAAAAAATATCATACCCTGTACCCATACCCATATCATACCGCATTCGTGTTTGTGTCCATGCAACATAGTTTTTAATATATGAAAACCTTGAAATTGCCTTGGAGTAATACTACAGCTACAAAGTATTTCACAATATTTTTAAAAAATGTTGATGTGGTCAATCTTTTATTAATTTTTATTTAGACCCACTATTAATAACATTTTTTCATTTACCAATAATCACTCATCATATCAACAATTTATAAAAATATTTGTAAAATAGTTTATATCTCTAGCCTTTTTCATTGGCCCGAGGAAAGTAAAGGCAGATTAATGCGTTTAATGATATGGAGAATCCCATAATATGAACTTTTTCCAGGCCAGCAAATTGACAGTTATAGAAATGAATGCATACTATTACATGCAAACAAAATGGTCTTCAACTTGCCTGATAAAAGTGCAGTAAAATCGATACTCATAATTACCCACGGTACATATAAAAGACACTGATAGTCGTCTAGACCTTCGAACTTCAGCTAAGCCTGTTCTCCAGTCTTGATGCTTCCACAATATTCCATAATCCTCTTCGTGCAAACAGACACAATTTTCAATTGTTTCAACACCGCCAGTCAAATTTGTGAAGTGGGCATCAAAGTATTTGATATATCCCAAACAGTCACACCCCTGTGTGTGAGTGGTAGAGTTTTGTTTCGCACAAATTAAATTCCATTGTATAGCAAGTAGTCAAAAATCAAATATAATGGATAACAATTCTAAACCTTCTTAAGTGAGTGTGCATTTTTTCCAAGGCCGTCTTCCCCTGCATCAAAGGCATTTTTTCTGTAATGGGGATCATTTGGATCTCCATAAGGCACAACCATCTCCACGAAACTCAACCTGTGGGCAACAGGTCTTCGACCTCGACTACCATCAACATATGCAATAGAATATATAACCAAACCCTCTCTAGGGGTGAAACCAATGCGGAAATTCCACTGCCAACCACAACAAAATAAGAAGAATGTTCTGCATAAGTTTCTGAACTTTGATATAAATTAATAACCCAAACTGAAAAAACAAAATCTACCTTCTGCCATTCTACAAAGTAGCCATTAACACGGAAGCTCGGACCTTCATGCTGGACAATTTGTAAAGGTTACCTCTGGTTTCACCAGGAGTGTAATTTCTCAATGGATCAGCTGGGGGTACGGCCACAAGTTTACGGTCTTCAAACTCAATTACTACCATATTTTGCATATCAACAAGTACATGGATGCCCTCAACTGGGCGTGCATATCCATATTCCATTGGGCAGTCACTCTCAGTTCTACAGAATATAAGTGGTCTAGTAAGTCTTCGTTTAGGAGCATCAGCTTCACTGTGATAACCAACACCCCTGCATCGGTATATGTAAAGGCAAGATTAGCAACAGAGCATGCCTGAAATTAATTACTTATCTATGGAGAACATCAGCAGAAATTACTTTTCCCTTATTGTGTCCACCACGGGTTACAGCATGTACTTATGATAACTCGACAATCCATACACTCGTCTCATTTGACTTTTTGTTGTAGACAATAAGTCTGGCTCGCTTAGGAGGGAGCTTGGTAGAGATTCTGGGTCCGCCTCTGGTTTTCGGAACTAAAGATGATTGAAAAGGGGGAAAGAAATACGCATCTGCCAAAGCAACAACATGTTTGTTCGGTTCATCCAGAACTGCTTCTATGAAGCGCATGCTATCTCTGACCTGAAACGGGAATATTGATTAGTTCACCACTTCAAAAGCAAAATCAAAATCAAATGCATTAATATACATAACAAACACATCTTCCTAAGTAAATATCAAATCATAGTGTGATAAACAACCTCAGGTGTGGCACCAGCTGCCCTGACGGTTGCAATTGCCACAGAGATCTCAGCGGCAGATAAAGGATCCAAAGGGTGACTTGTTTGATTCCTCGGCATTAGTGGGATCGCTGCAGAACCAAATGTAACAAACAAGAGTGATTAGCAAAGCAGAAAAGAACAAAGGTTTAGTTTTCACAATTAATAAAACTAATCGCTAACCCGTGCGATGCATTGAAAAAATACTTAAAAGAGATCGAAAAAAACAGTAGTAAATTAGTAATATTTTCAAAAGATTTAATTTTAGTCTTGTGTTTGATGCTTAGTTGGAATTTAATTGTATTGACATTTATTAATTTAATTTCCTGTTTTGTTTATGAGAAAAAGGTTGAAAAATAGAATCAAGTAGGTTCTTTTCGGGTGTTTTATATTTTATTGTTTTTGAAGAAAAGAATACTTAAAATTTTAAAAGAAAGCAACTCGAGCTTGACTCACACTATAAATTAGTTATAGACTGCATGTTACCGCAAGGACATAGCATGTATAATTATTTCATTATTTGAAGTTGAAGACACCACAGAGTTGATACAAAGGTCAGCCAAAGGGATTATGTTGAAGGTTGTTACGAGTTTAACTTAACAAATTTTAGCCTAGGCTTCGAATTAGACTCTCTCTTTTATCGCATCACAGGTATATTCTTTTCAATTTCTTTCCCCCAAATTTTGACTGCCATTAGCCTGAAATTGGGGAATATCAAGACCTGAGGGTCATATGGGCGTCATGAGATCATGGTTTTGAATCGTAGACCGCTCAAAGAATAAGGCAAGAAATCAGCCTAACCATGGTGTTTCAGGTTTGGAGGTAGTAACCGTGTCTTAGACTCCCCCGAATGGCGTAAAGGAAGTTAATGTCATGGTGGGCTAAATTGAGGTTGTAAAGTTGGTTTAGGCACTTGACACAACTCACTACCCAGTAAAAGTTAGGCAGACACTGGTCGGGCAGAGCCCATAAAAACCTAAAGTCCTAAGTAAGAGGGGATCTACGAGAAACCTAACCCTACCCTCTAATATAGACATCAAAGGAAAAAAGACAACACAGGGAGTATTTGACCCTCTATATCACCCTCGTGACAATATGATATGTTCACATCATGAGGGATATTGAACTTGGTTCTAAATAGCTCTACATTAGCATCTGATATTTATCTACTAAGAAAACTACAGAAGATTGAAAATGACACAGAGTAACTTCTTAGTTAGAAGGATAGACACAGGAGAGTTCTAAGGGCTCAGGAAAGAAAAGTAAAGGGAGTTATGAATTTGAAAAGATGTAAAGAAAACTGTGAGAGAGGCAATGGCAGTATATGTAGGGGGAGAATTCATTTAATGCAACTGAAAAAAAGTTGAACAATACGTACCACTGTCTTAGCGCATGCATGCCTCGGTAATCGAAGCATCAATTAATCAGCGCCGTTGAATATGCAAAATAATGCCACATGTGTGAAGGATGAAAACTGTCATGTCTAATGTAATTATGGAGTGAGGTTTTATCTTCCCAAGGCATAACCGTCGTTTCATCTGAACACTCCACCGAGTGCTGAGTTGAAAGTCCTCAACCCTAATATCACGAAGTGATAATAGGATATGGGAGGGAGGGGGGGCTATTGTGGGGGATTGGGCCCGCACAAGCCCACTTAATCAGAACCCAAAATAGGGCCTGGGGCCCATTAAAGCAGCTCATTGTGATACACATGGAGGGAGTCAATCTCGGGCCTTATAACCGCAAGCCCAACCCTAAGGCCGAGATGACAAGCAAATGGACACCACCCCAAGGGAGTTTCAAGTGGTCGGCCTAGGCATTGATGGGTAAAGAGGAAAGCAGGCATAGGACACTAACATGGCAAGGCCGGTAACCAAGGGTAGGCTGTGCCTGTGAGGAAGTTCACTACCGAGTACTCATTAGCGTCTGGAACAAGTTCCAAGGGAATCCTCTAAAGTCGTGAGGATCCTTTGGGATTCTAAGGGACATGGGAATAAGTGTGAAGTAGGGAGACAATGATGAGGACCCCATTAGCAAGAGACTATAAAAGGGAGAGGTAGACAAAATAATGGGGGTTGGAAAAATTCTGGGGAGGGAAACAATGGGAAATATTGGGAAACATAGGGAAATTAATGGAAACACGATAAGGGTTGTGAACGAAGGCCAGGGGAAGATAAACCAGGTGAAACCCAGAACCTGGCTAGTAGAATTGTGTGCTAGCCCACATATAAATTAATTGGGGGCCTAAATACTATCATTCTAGCAGGATTTGGTGCTCACAATCTCAATTTCCTTTGGCTTTCTTTGGCAGTGGGTCAAGTGGAAATTAATTTCCTTTGGGTTTTCTTTTTTTCAAGGCTCTGAGAGAGAGTTGCTTTGTTCTCTGATGAGAAGCAAGAGAGAGTAACAAAACAAAGGAAAAGAGAAAGAACTAATCTTTTAATCTAGCCTTTTTTTTTTTTAATAGAGAAAAATAATTTGGAGTTGCTACAGTGCTCTCCAGTTCAAGATAGCAACTGTGGCAACTTTTTTTTTTTTTTTTAAAATAGAGTTTAAAGAGGTTATTGGAGGTTGATTTTTGTGTGTTTGCCCTCCAAATATGGTTTTAAAGAGTCTATTGGAGGTGAAAGGCCAAAAAGGAATATTTTTTTGATATTAGCATGATAAGGCCAACCAAAGATTTGTGTTATTTTCGTAAAGGGCTTGCTTTTTGTAATATGTCTTGGCTGGCCCTCACTTTTTTCGTACAGTGGCTAAAGGCCGAAGTTATGAGAATTATTGCATTTGATGTTTACTCTTTTGCCTTTTGGTTTGACAAAATAACAGAGCCCGAATCAAGGGATCATTCATTGACACTTTGAAAGTTTACTTTGAAGTTGGGGTTCGTATTTAAGGTTGGCACAACCTCAATAAATTGTGCCAATTATGAGTTTATCACTGCCGTTTTAATTAAAAAAGTTAAGAGCTATAAATAAATAAAAAGGAAATTAAGAGAATATATATGAGCATAAGGACATAATCATAGCCACTTTTATGATCATAGCCACTTTTATTCACCAAGTAATTCATTTGGGTTAAGTTATAGATTAACTTCAATCCGTACGCACTAATTTGGTTGAATTAAAGTATAGTTTATTCAGCCCAACTTAGGCTCCAATCTATGGTTTCATTATCTTATTTGTTATAAGTTCTTATATCTTATGATAATTTAAGGGCTGGTAAAATTTTTAATGGTTGAATAAGAAATTTAGGGTTTAATCCTCATTTACACCAAAAACCGATTAATATCTTGGGTTGATAATAAAGAACTATCATTAAAAGTGCTATAAGTTAAAACTTTCTCCCAAAAAAAAAAAAAGAAAAAAAAAAGTGGATATTATGTATTGTCTAGATCATCTCTTATTACTATTAATTCTTTAAAATATAGATAGGGGTTACTAGTTATGACAACCTTTTATAGGTGTGTGGACCCACCTATTGTAAGAGACTCACTATATCCATATATTATAAGAGATACTATCTCCTTAAATGGACTTGATCATATATAGTGGTTTTTATTCACCACGTAGCCAATTGTGTGAAATAACTAGACATGTCCATAAAATGTGTAGATTTAAAACGGGGATATGTAGATACTACCTCAGAAGAATTAAGTCATAACCTATTTACAACTCCATCGACAAAATATGGGATCCAAGTAGGGGACCCACAAACACTACTTTAGTTAAGTCATAGCCTAACTTAAACTCTACTTACAAAATGTGAGATCCAAGTGGGAGATATGTAAATACTACTTTGATTGGGATAAGTCATAGCCTAACTTCAACTCCACCTACAAGATGTGGAGGGTTCATAAACATTACCTGTGTTGAATTTAGTCATAGCCTAACTTCAATTCCACCTAGGTTCCAATGGTATCAAGTGATATGTGGTCAAACGGTGTTATTAAGCTACAAGCACACTATAGTTTCTTATATTTCATTTGTTATTAAGTCCTTAGCATTATCATTCGTGCAATTAAATTTTTAAATTTGAAAATACAAAGGAAATTAAGGACTTGAAATATGATGATGAAGAGACTGACAACTTACAAGTCATATTATGAAAGGATATTATATGTTAAAAGTTTAAATTTTCTCTATTTCGGTTTTTATATTATCATCCTTTCTAGCTATGCATTACCTACAAACCCTATAATTAAGACTTTTCCCAAGTTACTAGATTATAACTTATAATTATCTACATTTTGGGTTTTAAGTGATTTTTTAATGGTTAAAGTATTCTATGTAGTGTTCGATGCCTATGGCTCAAATCTCACCTCTCTCTCTCTCTCTCCCTTACTTTATAACTATCTAATGACAATCAATATCCACATATTAAACGCTTCATAAGATATCGACTTTTATTAATTAATTTTTTTATAAGTAAATAACTTGACAAGGAAAGCTACTATTTGTATCAAGGAATAAAATCCTCAAAGATTTTTCTTTACAACTTGGAGGATCTTAATCCCCGATGGTTTTTTTTTTTTTTTTTTTAATAGACCCGATGAAATTGTTAATTGATTGGAACCATAATCAATGGCAAAATTGTCCCAATATAGATACAAAATACATCTTATATTTGCTGACTGTATCATGCCAGAAACATGTGAAACTCACCTCCATTAAAACATTGGTTTTTCGTTTAACAGAATCGAGACAAACACAAACACTACCCACTCTTGGATCAAATTTCCACCCAATTAGTTGCGTGTATGTGATTAACAGATGTCCACGTATTAAGAAAGACAAACTCATCTCACGTGCTTGGACAGCCTAGACTTATCTTGTACACGTGTTCTACTTCTTTTTATTTCACATTTTAGGGGAATCTAGAATCTAGTAGCAATCCAATACTTTTACCTAGATAAAGCAAACCTATGCATAAATTATAGGTTGTCCTTGGCAATATTGCATGAATATTCCACTTTATTATACACTAGATGAGAGAGAGAGAGAGAGAGAGAATTTGAGCTAAAAATTATCTTATGGGCACGTCTTTTGTGGTAGGTGTGCTCTATAAGACAAGCGTATAAAATACTGTCTCTCCTTGCAGTTACTTTAGAAAAATCCTAATTATGTCAAAAAACTACTTAACATTCGTGTTTTTTTTTTTTTTTTTTAAATTGAAGAAGATCCCATTGTTCAAGGATTATTTGATTCGAAAATGAAATGAAGACAAAATATTTCTCAAATCATATTTGCTAATATTGACTTAGTTTTTAGTCTTGCTCTTGAAAAGTATGATTCATTTTTCAAATCATGATGTTAAGGAATTGATTAGAGAAGAATTGTTTAAATATAGTTGGGATGGGCTTTGGATGAAAGTCCTAAATTCATTAGGCCCGTTTGGTAAGAGATTTTTAGTACTGTTGTTTAAGTTTTGTAGAAATAGGTGTGGGTGAAAAAGTATGTAGAAATAGGTGTGGGTGAAAAAAAATTTTATTGTTTAAACACCGTTACCAAACGGGGAATTCTTAGAAGATTTTTGCAAACCGTCCAAATCCAAACCTAAAAGACTCATCTCATGTGCTTGGATAGCCTAGACTTATCTTGTACACATGTGTTCTACCCTTTTTTTTTCACATTTTAGGGGAATCTAGAATCTAGTAATGATGAAGCATAAAAATCGTCAATGAGCTGATTGTTCTCGAACACTCCAATGGATACCTAAAGAACAAAAAATTGAGAACCTGTTGAGGGGGAAATTGATGCCTCTGTATAAAATATTGGGAAGCCAAGCCGAAACTCAACAATGGACTCTTGAGATGATGCTCAAAGGCTTTTGGTGTGATGATAAGCCTATCCAAGCAAGAAATAAAGGTTGAACCTTGACAAAACAGCAACAAAAGCCCAATAAAAATACTTCACAATAGTTAATTAGTACGTTAGTGGACCTATTTTGATAATGCAAGAAAAATAAATTCTCTAGCTATAGGGTGAAATTACACTTAAAGTCCTACAGTCAATTATTAAATAAATTTAGGAAAGTGTTCACTTCTAGGGTCCTTGTGTGTCTCAGTTAGGGGAATTTATTGTACTTTTAGCCATCATTACATCAATATGAGGGAAGAATTTCATTGTTATATATACATTATATCCTTCAATAGTAAAACAAAAGGTAAAATTTAAAGGTTCCATGGGAAGAAGAAAGGGGTTAATTGGCATGGTGTGAAAGGGAGAGAGATTCTAGATCAGTGCCGTGCAAATGTTGAACTAAGATTTTAGGGAATATATAAACACAAGGCATGAATGGGGTAGTTTGGGCTATTTTGAGTGAGTGGGTATTTAAACTTGTGGTGGTGTGATGGAGTTAATGCTAAGGTTAAGGCTTTAGTGAGTAAAAGGTTACTTATGACTGATTAGGAAGCATTTATGAGCTGTGAATATGTAGAATATGAAAAGGAATGTCTGAGGTTAAGTGAGTGTGGGCTAAGGGAAATGATTTATGAGTTTAGGGAGAGCTAAACCACAAGCAAAGTGGCAAGAAAATCAGAAATTTCAGAGGAGTTGATGTGTGTTTTATGGGCTGGTGTGCTTACCCTTTTATAGTGGTGTTTAGGGAGGTATTAATTAACATAAGTCCAAAAATGTAGGACTGATCAGGGGGCAGAGTATCAAGCTTAATTATTCTAGGATTTAGCCATAAATGGGAGATTTGCTTTTGGGGCTACTTTGATTCTTTGGGTAATATGACACATGGTGGGTTTTTAGGGTTTTTTTTTTGCATTAAATGACAAGCTTTCTGAAGTTGAGTTTAACCAATAGGATCAAGGTCACTATCAAGGAGGAATCCTTGTGCTACAACTGAGATTTGGACCCTAGAAGCTGGATTCAACACCCCAAGCCAGGTGTCAAAGTTTAAACCCACTTCAGAGGGTTCTGCTGGAGATCCTTTTATGCTCTCCAAACCACATGTTCCCAAATTTTCCTATTTAGGATTCATGGGCTTAGCACATGAACCATGTCTTGAATGTTTTTGACATTTATAGCATTGATTTGTTAAGATTTAGATAACTTGGTTTCAGCTCCCCTTCCACTGGAGATATAGTCTTAATGAAAATGATGAAGATCTATCACCCATTAGACTTTGGTTGATATCACAAGTCACAACCTCTGGGCACTGTTCACGTTAGGGAAAGGGTGACAGAAAGTTGATGGGACAGCCCCTAGTCCATTCCCAAAGACTTGGTTCTCTTGTAGAGGCCTCTAGCTGGACCTTGGTCAAAGATGAACAAAGTTGGTTGTCTATTTTCAGTCATCTGGCTCTTGCTGGAGTTCTTTGGATTGGGCTTGCTCATGTGGGCTAGTCTCTTTGCGCTGGGTTGTATTCATCCCATATTTGAACCTATAAAATGGGCATCAACAACACATGTTGACATGGGTTTTCATCCCTCATGAACTTTTATTATTGGTAAATATTTTGGGTTTTCATGGATATTTGTAATGGGTCTTTGGGCAATGAGTTGTAATATTTAAAAGGCAAAAATGCAAAACTGACCCTCTAACTTTCAGCTTTTGTCATTTTAGTCCTTTAACTTTCAGTTTTGTCATTTCAATCCTCTAAGTTTCAATTTTTGTCAATGCAGTCTTCCGTTAAAACTCTGTTATCTTTTTCCATTAAGCAATCAAAACTACACCGTTTTGACTTTTTTTTATAATAATTTTCATAGTTAAAAAAAGCTGTTAAAAAAAAAAAAACATCGGAAATGGCGAACGGAAATCCGAGGGAATCAACGGAGTTCGGATGAGTTGGAACGTGTGGCCACAAACGAAGGTTGAAGCGAGCAAGTGTGTAATCCCACTCGCTGCCTCCATTTCTCCAATTCGCCCTCACCCTGACATCCCCATGCTCCCTTACGCTCCGCTTCGCTGCAAAACCTGTGCCTTTGTTCTCAACCTTACGCTTGCGTCGTCTTCGCCACCAAGATCTAGATCTGCCCCTTTTGTTACCAGTGCAACCATTTCCCTTCTCACTATTCCATGATCTCCGATACCAACGCGCCACCACTGTCTTGGTGTTCCGCAGACCCGTGAGGCCCTTCACCTCCACACCCACTCTTTGTGGTTCACGCGCCGTTCAAAGTGCTATTAGCTTGTAGATTGGAGAGTGGTTGTTGGGTTTCAGAGTGGAGGAGCCTCGGTGAGACCTTGGTTCGGGTTTAGAAAAGAGCTGGGTTTCAGTCGTGATTTCAGAGTGGGATGACCTGTAAGGAGATTGAGAAGCACCCTCGTGGTGTTCGTTGTTTGTCATGGTGGAGCAAGGAAGCTCCACCTGGGTTTAGATCGGAGAGGGAGATGAGAACTTTGAGAGAGCTTCGAAGAGGAAAAGCTCGGTGAGAGTTCTTGATGAGGAGCAATCCGCTGCCTGTGGTGGCGGCGCTAATCTGTGATGACGAGCTCAAGCCATGAAGGTCCGATGGAGGCTCGACTTGAGAGAGTTTCAGAGATTAGAGAGAAAGCTTGGGTTTAGGGTGAGAGATAGGGAGCCCGCTGAGAGTTTTGGTGAGTTTGCAGTGCTCTCGCCTGGTCTGAGCGTTTAGGCCTAAATGTTTTTTTTTTTTAATCAGTTTTTTTTTTTTTTTTTAAATTCTGAAATTTATTAAAAAAAAAAAACCAAAACGATGTAGTTTTGGTTGAATTAACGGCAAGACATAACTGAAGTTTAACAAAGAACCGAATTGACAATAATTGAAAGTTAGAGGACTGAAATGACAAAACTGAAAGTTAGAGGACTGAAATGAAAAAAGCTGAAAGTTATAGGGTCAATTTTGCATTTTTGCCTATTTAAAATAATAGCATAAGCTTTAAAATGCTTTTATAAATAACATTTACTATTTTTGAAAATGATGAATTCCATATCATAAGTAATGTTTATGATTTCTAATAATCACATCATAATTTAAATGGTGAGCTTGTGGGATTGAATAGTTACCATGAGCTTTGAAGATAAATATTATGGATATTGTGATGTAAATAATGACCATACGTTTCATGGGTTAATATGTCATGAGATAAATATCATAATCTTCAAGATAACTTTCCATGAGCTTTTATAAAATGATTATATCTTTCCACATGCTTTTATAAAATGATTGCCATGGTTTTTGAGTTGATTGCCATAGTAACATTTAAGAAATTAAAACATTGTTCATCATTGGGCTTTTAAGTGAAAAAATTATAACATAATATTTTTTGCCAAGCATTAATAATCTTGGGCTTTTGATAAAATAGTGTCAACATAAATTGGGCTTCTGATGTTGCCAATTAGAATTGGGCTTTTGATATTGCCAATGAGAACTGGGCTTCTGATATTGCTAGCAAGAACTGGGCTTTTGATGTTGCCAATGAGAATTGGGCCTTTGATGTTGCCAATAAGAATTGGGTTTTTGATGTTGCCAATAAGAATTGGACTTTTGATGTTGCCAATAAAAATTGGGTTTTTAATGTTGCTAGCGAGAACAGGGCTTTTGATAAGTAATTTGCCATAGGTTTGAACCATGGGTTTTGGATATTGTATTTGAATTCCATTGATGAAATAATTTGCCGTGGGTTGGAATCATGGGCTTTGATTATGGGGTTAAATCCCATTGATAAAATAGCATTGCCATGAATTTGAATCATGGGCTTTAATTATGGACTTGAATCCCATTAATAAAATTGTTTTGCCATGTATTTGAATATTACTAAACACAAAAATTCTTGGGCCTTTGAAAGAATGAGATTTTAACTTGCTCAATAAATAATTTAGGCTTTACAAAAATATTGGGTCTTATAGTGTTTTACATTTGTATCCCAATTTCGTGATGGAAAGAAGAATGGTTGTGGGCTAGCATAGTAATAGTAAAAAATATTTAGATATGCCTAATAATTTGTTGGTGACGTTTGAAAAATAAGTAGGTGTTATTTAAATAATATTAGGTGTAAAAAAAATATACCCTAACAGAACCAACAGAGAACACCAGTGGGGTGCTGGCCAAAGACCCTCCAAATGTTAAGTTAGTGAGTGAAAAATCTCTAAGAACTCTATAGTGAGAGAGTTAGGGATTTCCTACATACCTTAGGGAAGAAGAGGTCTGATGCTTATATAGTGGTGAAAGGCAAACCAAGATCCCTTGAATGTAGGAGTCTTTCCTTATAGAGAAGATTTGGAGTTAAGGCAACAAGATCTTAGGGTTCTCTTTCCATATTAGGGAGATATGAATGTGTAGTAGGGTCTTTGGGGGTGATGCGCAAGTTATTTCCATGTAGGGACACACATGTCAGGAATACGTAGAAAATTATGGGGCCGAACATGCTCATCCGTCGGTATGGTCATTCATTCATTGGTATGCAAAGGATAAGGTGTGAATCATTTGTCAAGCACATGCAAGAGTTGCCTGACAGGCCTTCAAGGAGAGTGGCATACCGATCCATC
This sequence comes from Quercus gilva, assembly GCA_023621385.1. NCBI lineage: Eukaryota > Viridiplantae > Streptophyta > Magnoliopsida > Fagales > Fagaceae > Quercus > Quercus gilva. The sequence continues at coordinate 8,477,945 of CM042482.1, read as the reverse complement.
TGGATTTAATGGGTTTTGACGGGCTCCAAGTTGGTAGGTCTTGACGGTCTCGACGAAACCCAAAGGATAGATGAAAAATGAAACTCTTGTGGGAGGAAAATGCCCTTATCAAGTAGCAATCCAATACTTTTAACTAGATAAGGCAAATCTATGCATAAATTATAGGTTGTCCTTAGCAATATTGGAAGAATATTTCACTTTCTTTGTACACTAGATGTTATCAAGAGAGAGAGAATCTCGGCTAAAAAAAATTATCTTATACGTGTCTTATGTGATAGGTGCGCTCCATAAAACGGGCGCATAAGATGCCTTCTCCTTTGCAGTCAAGAGGCTCTATTCATTTTCTATACACTAACCCTAAATAGGTCAAAAGGCTACTTAACATTTGACTTTTGAAAAAAATGAAGAGGATCTCATTGTTCAAAGATTATTTGAATCGAAAATGTAATAAAGACAAAATATTTATCAAATCATATTTGCTAATATTGACTTAGTTTTTAGTCTTCCTCATGAAATGTATGATTAATTTTCATGATGTTAAGGAATTGATTAGACAAGAGTTGTTTAAATATAGTTGGGATTGGTTTTGGATGAAAGTCTTAAATTCAATAGGCCTAGTAATTAAAATATTTAGAAGATTTGGGAAAACTGTCCAAGTCCAAACTCGGGTTGTCGTGATTCCTAATTAGAGAATATTGATTGGGCCATACTTAAATTTTTGCACTTAAATAAGTCATCATCATCTCCTAATTAGAGCAAATTGATTGGGCCTTACTTAAATCTCCACTTAATTGATTTATCTTTTGATGGTGATTTATAATGTAATCACCTTGTCAAACAAATTTCATTATTCAACTTTTTTCCCCATATTTTTAATATAAAATATTATTGCTTCTTTATGCATATTCAAGGACGAACTTAGGATTTTAATCTAGTGAGGGCCGGAGTATAAAGAAGAAAAAAAAATTCTAAATAGGCATCTATATAGTATTAAAAAATTATAAACACACAAAATCATTGTTTCTAAATACATTAAGATGCAAATAATCCACTAACAAAGACTAAAACAAAAATAAAAACAAAATAATGTTTTTTTTAATACTAGGTTGGCTAGAATTGTAGGGGTAAAAGCCCAGAATTGTATTTTGGGCCTTGGTTTTATCTGAGGATATGTGCGTCCGAGGAGGGGTGAATGATTTAAGGAAGCCCAAATTCCTGAATTATAAAAGATAGAGTGGAGGACAATGGTCCAAGGAGAGGTTCATTCTCAAATAGGATCAAATACTGATCGGCTCTGCACTTCAGCAGTCTATGTGACCTTCCAGGAGATTTCCACGATAAGGATGACCCTTGTGCACGTACAGAAGAGATAAGAATCCATAAATATCTAAGGGAAAAGCTGCTATCACCGCATTTAATGTTCTGCACCTACTCTCCTAGTCGCATTTATGTGGACAAGACCTCTAAACAGTGTTACATTGGCAACTACAACTGGCAAAAGATCAAAGAAAGTGTTTGATGGGACATATATTCAAGTGAAGGTTTAGATGACCAATAAGTGTAGGATCAAGATGGTTAGGAGGGAGCTATATAATGTAAAAGATCTCCTCTGAGAGGGGGGATCGAGAAAAATAGAAAGGAATAACTGTAGCATTCATATTGTATAAACACTTAATTCTACTGACTAATATTAAAGCTAACCTCCTCGGACGTTGATTTTGGTTAATTCTGCAAGTCTTATTTGTTTGTTCTTCTTTCAACGTCATACAAGCCGTTATTAAATTCATAAAAGGCCTAGTTCTTTCACCCACTCTCTAAAAATTTATTGTTTGGGCTCATTGGGCCGACTTCCCATACCTTTTGGGCTTAGGCTATAAATCGTGACCCTACAAGGATTTTTTTATTTATTTTTATTTTTTATTATTTGGTTGAAGTTAGAGCATTCACCATGGTAGTGCTAAAAATTTTAGTTTTTAGTACTTCAAAAAACTACTTTATCTATTTTACTACCTCATTTTACAATACACTCAATAACAAATGTTTTATTTCTTTTATCACTTCATTTAAAATATTATAAACAACTCATTAAAACAATAAATGAAGAAAGAGAATTTGAGTTTTTTAATTAAAGGAAGAGATATAATCTTAATAAAATATTGTATTTTAATTTTAACAACTTACTACAGTCAACTAGTATTTATACAAATTTACTATAATTGCCAAAAATTTAGCTTTAACTTCTCCAATAATACATGATTTTTTTGGTTCTTTGGTGGTAATATATATATATATATATATATTTTTTTTTTTTGCTAAAATACAATCACCCTTGTAAATGTTTTTATTGTTTTTGTTAAGTTTATGGGTTAGATAGTTACTATTTAGGTTAGGCTAATTAAGCTAATTAGGGAGAAGAGGGGCCTAAGGTTTTGGAAATGGGTCCAACTACAAAAATATAATATATAATAACTATATTATAAAATAAAAAAAATGGACACCTGAGGGCGGCCCCCACCTGGGTCTCTCCCTATGCATATTGTTGTGTAAATTCTCCGTCAAGAGTTGTTGGATCTTTCTTTATTTTGTGGATTGTATACAATAACTAGTTACCATTTTGAATAAACTTTTAAATTACGATTTCTTAAAAAAGTCCTGTTAACTAGTGCTCTTAGAGAGTTTAATTGTTGATGGACAATTTTAGGAAAGTTTTAATACCATTTTCATGGAAAAATATAAAAATTGTAAAAAAAAAAAGTTAGTTTTTCATAAAAAATTTTAAACTAATACCTTTAAGGCATTTGTTAACTTTTCCCTTTTTAAAATCATTATTTAGACATCTTCTTGTTTATAAAAATCTATTTAAAAGTGCATCCTATTCTTTTTATTCCTTCTTTAATTTTTATTTTTCGTGGTGATTAATTAACAATTGGTCTACATATTTGTGGAATTTATGACTATCTTTTTTGATAACCTGATATTTGTCACTATTGGGAGCCGCTATGACTATACTAAATATAGGCTGTTCATCATATAATCTCAATCTTCCAAATCTTATCAGTTTGAAAATACATTTTCCATCTACACCTTTTGGTTCATGAAACTGAAACAGAACTTTAAATATATTTATTTTATTTAGTCTTCCATAGTCTAAATAACATATTATTATTATTTTCTTAATGACCCTTGTGACAATTCTACTAATATTAACGTGTTTGTGAGGTCATTGTTTGTGGTGGAGGTGGAAAAGAATAGATATCCACTTGATTTTGATGCTTTCCTTTAATCAAAGTTTAGTCATGAGTGACCTCCCTTAGCTACCTCCACTAAGCATAATTAGATTAGTTGACTAACTAATTAAACAGCATTCATGTATAATTCTCATTCTTGCTTAACTTTATTTAATTAGATTTTTATAATGCTAACTTTTATAGGTCCAATGCAACAACAAGAATAATGCTATGCCTACACGAGTGCCAGACCCTAAAGATTCCCTTATTAGAGACATGGGATTGAATCATGTCTCCAAGAGGTTAATCAATTACTATATATCACTTGTATTATCAAAGGGTTATCCTTAAACTGTGATCTAGTGTTTGACTTATTATGGAGAAGGGTATAACTATAAAGTATTGAAACCTGAAAGTAAGAGAAATGTATTTATCCAGTAAATTAGTAGATCTCTTATCATTAATTCATGATTGTCATTAAATTGCAACTGGCAGGATACATTTAATATTCCATTAATTCATGATTTTTTCTTCGCGATCCCATTCTCAGTACAACTAATTTAATAATTGTGATTAAGGATTTGACTTCAAATGGAGTGAGAATGATATAAGTATTGAAACCTGAAAGCGAGAGGGAAATGTATAATGCACTAATCACTTCTCTTATCACTCAATTTAGACTCAACTAATCCAAATAATACATTCCAATCAATGTACTGTGATGGACTATAACCAATTGAGCTCAAATCTTCTATCTCATCAATTGTACTCCACTTTATGCTTCACCAATAAAATTTGGACATTTAATATTCCATTAATTCATGATTTTTTCTTCGCGATCCCATTCTCAGTACAACTAATTTAATAATTGTGATTAAGGATTTGACTTCAAATGGAGTGAGAATGATATAAGTATTGAAACCTAAAAGTGAGAGGGAAATGTATAATGCACTAATTAGGGGTGTGCATGGGTCGGGTTGGGTCGGGTTGAGGGAATTTTTTGACCCGACCCACCATGGTGGGTCAAAAAAAATTCGACCCAACCCAACCCATCACATAAATTCAACCCAACCCAACCCAACCCACATGGGTCGGGTTGGGTCGGGTTGAACCCATGGGTTTGAAATTTTTTTTTTATTATTAAATTGAGTAGAAAAAAAATATAAATATTAATATATTAAAAAAACCCAAAGATTAGTATCGATGTAATTCCTTAAGGGCAAACAACACCAATAACTAAACAACAATAATAATTTACTAGAGTTTGTGTGAACTCATTGGCTTTTATATAGGATAGGAAGAGTTGGTTATTTTAAAAATTTTATTAATTATATAATACATATTATATATATAATTAGTATTAGTAGGAGGAACTTAGGAAGTACTGCTCTACAGCTGGTTTTTTTTTTTTAATTATTAAATATAATATATATATATATATATTTAAATATATACAAGTGCCCTGGTTTTTAAAAAAAAATTTAATATATAATATATTTTAAATATATATTAAATATGGGTGGGTCGGTGGGTCGGGTCGGGTTTGGCGGGTTTGTAATTTTATGACCCAAACCCAACCCGACCCGCTATAAAAAAAAATTTTGTAACCCAACCCAACCCACCAAGGCCTAAAAACCGACCCAACCCGGTGGGTCGGGTTGGGTCGGGTCGGGTTTGGTGGGTCGGTGGGTTTTTTGCACACCCCTAGCACTAATCACTTCTCTTATCACTCAATTTAGACTCAACTTATCCAAATAATACATTCTAATCAATGTACTATGATGGACTATAACCAATTGAGCCCAAATCTTCTGTCTCATCAATTGTGCTCCACTTTATGCTTCACCAATAAAATTTGGACAGTTAGCCTCTCCCATTAAGTGAGATAACTCTAACTTTAACATTAACGTTAATGACATTAACGTTAAAATCATACCCTTTTTTTTTTCTGCAATTTTTGTTTCTTCTCTCTATTTCCGGCTTTTGGTTTCCTTTTTTTTTTTTTTTTTCTCTTCTCTATGTGGTTGACGTTAACAAGAACTCTTTTGAGTTTTGTCTCTTGCAGCAGCTTTAGTTTTTTATTTGGACTCTTCCCTCTATTGTCTCATTGTATTCCTATCTTTTTCCCAAAGTTTCATTGTCAACGGGCACAGAGATTCCTTTTGTCCTATAGGTCCAAATTTGTTTCAACTTTTGAGAGGCTCCTGCTGAAACAAGCAACCTTCAACGCTTTCAAGTTTTCTTTTTTTTTCTCTTCTCTATGTGGTTGACGTCTCAAGTATTCATCTTCATCCTCACTTCGCCCCAGTTACAGACACATCCTCACTTCATCTTCATCTTCAAGTGTTCATCTGCTTCTATTGGTTTCTACAAAGTGACTTGTCTATGGTGATAATGGTGTTTGATTTTTGTTCCATTATGAAACACGGGGAAAGAAAAATGTTTTTGGACAATGTAAAGGTTGTAGTCAGTAAATAATTGGGGTTGCTGGATTTTGTATTTTATATGTTTGTTGAAATTCTTGAATGAGTGACTAGGATGGGAAGCTCCTCCATAGAAGCTCTCTTGTATATATCTTATTGTAGAGATTACAATTTGATTTGAATATATGGATAACATTTTATTTAAATTCCAGATTTCATTATTTTATCAAACTCTATTTGATAAGGACTAACTGGATTAATGGATATCTGCTGAGAATGCTTAGACTGATATGTTTTGGTTTTGTGTTTCAATTGAGATAAGGTCAGATATGTCTTAATAGATTTTTTTTTTTTTTGAGATGAAACCGAACCTATTCTGTAGGAACAAAACATTATATGTAGGAAAAATAGTTTCTACATAAACGAAAACAGGGGAACCATACCGATTCCGCAGAAACAAAAACATTATGCAGGAAAACAATTTCTACAGAAAACAAAACAGAGAAATCGAACCTATTCTGCAGAAATAGAAACATTGTTATCTGCTTAAAGTTGTACACATCCCTTGATGATGGTGAATTATCATTTGATTGCTTAAAAAAGCTTGTCACCTAACATTGCACTGAAATTCATAGTAAAAAAAAAAACTTAATGCCATTTTAAAGTACTAAAGTTAGATTCTATAAGCTGGAAATTATACACCAAAAATTAAGAATAGTTAAAATTTTTTAGAGAGTTATTTGGGAGGCTGTGCTTTTGTTGTCTAGATTGCTTGACAAATACCCCACATGGTTTCAAGGGACTCTTATAGCTGCAGATAGATACCTTCCCTCATAATGTGGCTTTTCCCATGTTTAAGAGTGAGTGAGAGTAGCTTTTGAGTTTGTGAGAGTACAATTGCAATTACATATAACTGAACAAGCACTCACCTCCTAGGGCCTCCTTCTCTTTCTTGTTTTTTTTTCTTCTTTTTACTTTCTCACATTATGTGTGTGTGTAATTAATGCATAGCCTTGAAAGTGAATTCCTTTTAGCTTTTCTTTAAAATTCTTAGCTGGTTTCTCAAATGGGTTTTGCCCATTTCTCAATTTTGAGATCTAGATTCTGAAAAAAAATTTCTTCAAAGGTTCTTAATTTTTGTGTTACTTTTTTAGTTTGAGGTTCCAAGTTCCAAACTTTAATGGCTCCAAGATTGGACTTTTCTAACTGGTGGGCAAAAGATACCTTCAAAGGAAACCCAGTGGTAGTCACAATGGAGAACCCAACTTTCTCAGTTGTGAAAATCGATGGTCCAGACTTTGCCTTCAGGCCTGTAGAGAAAAGTAGAGGCAAGAATGCAAAGCAAGTGACCAAGGTTTTGCTTCTCAAGGCTAACCGTGTTGTCAGTTGTGTTGCTTGGCTAGCCAATGTGCTTTGGGCATTGCTTGGATCTATCAAGAAGAGGCTAATCCATAGGTAGGGAGTAACCTTGGCAAGTGAGGCTAGTTACAATTGTACTGTCATGCTAGGCTAATAGGATCTCATATATGAAATTTAAAATCCCCCAGTATTTTCTTTATATGGATTATGACTTTCAATTGACTCTAGAGTCAAGAACTTTGTCACTACAATTAAAATAGGACTCCATGAACAAAATTAGGCAAGTGCCACAAATACAGAAGTTCAAGGAAGATAATTTTTAAAGGAAGTAGAAGTTTTAGGCCTACAAACAAACAAAAAACGTTGCTCCTCCCCCAAATGTAGAAGTTCAAGGAGCCTTTTTGCTAACAAGATCTAACTAAAAGACACATCTGGAAAACCATATTAAAAGATAAAAAAATTTGCAAAATTAAGTTAATATCTCAATGCATGATCTCTATGGACTTGGAGCGTGGCTGATAAAGTCCTACAAGCAATCACACTTCTATCTTCAATTCTATCTCGTTATTCAACATCTTTATAATTTCTTTGATTTCCCATTTTGGGTAATTGTGCCTACATATCAATGTATAACAAATCAGAAATTAATAAAATCAAAGAAAAAATTAATAATTAAATCAATTTTCATCTAATTACCTATATCAAGTTCAACATATCAGTAAAGCTAGGTGTATTTAAATTTGTCATGCTATCTTCCTAATACATTTAACAATGAAACAAATAAAAATCAAAACAAAAAATAAATCAATAAATAAACTTTCATTTAATTAGCTATATCAAGTTCAACATATTAGTAAAGCCAGGTGTATTTGAGTTTTTCATGCTATCTTCCTAATACATTTCACAATGAAAATCATATAAATAATTTATAGAATTAGTACATACTATTGTCTAACAAATCGTAAGCACAAAGTAACAAAACACAAAACACATTTCATACTGGTGTGAGCTGTTGAATATAAGAGGATGCTTTAGTTTGACGTTTTCTCTTCCTCGTAACTTTCTCTAATGCACCCTTTCTTCTACGAGATGTCCCTACACATGCTTGTCTCCCTTTAAGTTTAATTCATTTAATTTTATTTCCTTCATAGTTAGTAGGCTGCACATTGTCATTAGCTTGTTGAGCTTTTAATTTGAAACGAGTGCTCCCAACAGTAAATTCTTCAATTGATAAATTTTTCAAATTTACCTCTACTTTGTTCAAAGTACTTTCATAAGCATCCAAAGAAATACGAAAAGACTCATCAATCAATGTAGCTCTTGCTGCCAAATTAGAATACAATTTAAGCAACACTTTATAACGACTTCCTACATTTGCATTTTGGTCATGTGGTCCTACATGCATATAATTTTTTATTGCAGAACCATCCTTTGCATCTTTTGTCCACCTTTTTAAAATATACTAATTTGGCACCCTTTTCCAATTTTGAAGAGATAACACTTTTAAGGCATGGACACATAGAATTCCAACAAATTCAAATTTATTACAACTACACATCACTATAGAAGCCAATGAATCAAATTGAACAATGTGTTGGCAAGATTTACGGGGAGATATAACTTTATATTTTACCACAGATCCAACCTCACCATCCTTATGCAATTCACAATCCCAAGTGAGCCATAATTCACAATTAAACAACTTAAATACAGCAGGAGTATAAACACTTGCTACATGCTTCAATATTTCTACTGGATATTCTAATGATGGTTTACTTTGAGTTGCTTTAAAATCTGCTTTCAACTCTTCAAAACGCCTATCATCAACTAACCTTTGAAAGTGACGAAAGAAACGCAACAAGTCATAATTATAAGTTATGTACCTTTTAATTTGACTGTTCATACTCTTGCTTTTCTGAGTAGTAGACATATTAGTACAAAATGTTTTCCTCCCATAAACCAAAGCCCATTTCTCCCTTAACTTAAATTGTCTTTGCAACGAACTGTTATTCTTTAGATCATATTTATCAAGCATATTATCCCATGCATCTAAAAAATCATCTTTATAGTCATGGTCATATACACAACTACTAAAATCTGCTGCAAAAGTACTGTACCTTCCAAACACTTCTTTGAGTTTCTTAGCTACATTCTAGTACATATGCCAAACACATAAACGATGATGTGTTTTTGGCCATTGTAAAGCTAATGGCTTTGACATTGCAACATCTTAGTCTGTGAGGATAGTCTGTAGTTTCTTACCAAACATTGCTTTCCAAAAAGAATCAAACAACCACATGAAAGTCTCGAATGTTTCATCATATAACAATGCAGCACCAAAGATGATAGTTTGTTTATGATGATTTACACCAACAAACAATGCAAACAGCCTACCTTCTTTATTTTTTTGTAAGTTGTATCAAAGCACATTACATCCCCAAAATATTCATAATCCAACTTCGTTCTACCATCTACCCAAAAAAATATTTGTAATTAGATCATCAAGATTAACCTGAATTGCATAAGAAAAATTAAGGTCTTCAGATTGCATTCTTAGAAGATATTCAAGTAGGCCTACTGTATCCCCGTTTTTCATCTCATCTGTTCGTCTTATACGTAAATAATTATTATAATCCTCAGGAATGAAGCCAAGATTGTCAAGTCCACCTACCCTTCTAGCCATTAGTCCTACACTTGCTCTTGGTGTGCAATTCCAAAACTATTTGCTAATTTAGCCTCAACAGCTTGGGTTGGATTAATGGACCTTTGAGATCTAAGGAATATATGCTTACGAGGAGAAGCTAAGACGTGTGTGTGCTTTAACACAAATTTTACCACACAATATTTTTCACTATATCTACAACTAATTTTCATCTCTACCAAGCAACCACATCTTGTTTCTAGACGATGGCATTTCACATTATCATCTCTTTTGTCATTCCCTTGTATACCCTTACAAGAGCAACAAAAAACTCTATCTAACCATTTACGTGAACCATCTTTATCACCATTGTGGCCCTTACTTCGCCTAATACTAAATCCAACTACACGCGCATAACTATTATAGAAATCATATGCATTTTGCTCAGTCTCAAACTCAATTCCTAATTTCGGAATCACTTCTTCTTCTATGTTAGCATGAATTTTATCGTTGCTATCTATTGATATTGGTTCTGGTTGTTCAATTATCACAGGTGATGAATCCTCATCTTCAAAATTCAATTTTTGAACCGATTGACTATCAATCTTAGTATGATAATTGCTATCACTCATGACCTTAATACCAAACAAAAACAATATAGTTATTTTTTTAATAAACAACATATACATATATACACACACTTTAGGCAAACTCACACAAGTGTATATAAGAAAGTTGTTATAAATCCTAAAATAAATTTAAAAAAAAGAAATTTATTTACACTAAACCAAAAAGAGAAAATTTATTGTGTGATTGAACAATACTTAAAAGCCTTGAAGGTTGCTTGTTTCAGCAGGAGTCTCCCAAAAGTTAAAAACAAAACCTATAGGACAAAAAGAACCTTTGTGGCAGTGGAAAATAAAACTTTGGGAGAATAATAGGAATACAATGAGGCAATAGAGGGAAGAGTCCAAATCAAAAACTAAAGCTGTGGCAAGAGACAAAAATCAAAAGAAACCAAGAAGAAATAGAAGCTGCAAAAGAGGAAAAAGAGTTCTACAGCTCTTGTTAATGTCAACCACATAGAGAAGAGGGAAAAAAAAAAAAAAAAAAAAAAAAAAAAAAAAAAAAAAAAAAAAAAAAAAAGAAACCAAAAGCCGGAAACAGAGAGAAGAAACAAAAGCTGCAGAAGGAAAAAAAATGGCATGATTTTAACATTAACGTCAATGTTTAGGTCAGGGTTATCTCACTTAATAGGAAAGGCCAGCTGTCCAAATTTTATTAGTAGAGCATAAAATGGAACACAATTGATGAGACAGAAGATTTGGACTCATAACCAACCAACCTTGTTGTAACTATTTACACCCAAGCTTGCCATTAATTCATGACTGTCATGAAAGCATAACCAATAGGATAAATTTAATATTTCATTAATTCATGATTGTAACGGTGTGATACATTTAATATGCCATTAATTCACAATTGATATGAAAGCAAAACTGGCGAGATACATTTAATATGCCATTAATTCATGACTGTTTTCAACTGTCATGTATCCCAGCAATCCCACTACTGATACAACCAATGTAATAACTCTAATCCGGGTTTAACTTCCAAGAGAGAGAGAGAGAGAAAGGTATAAGTATTGAAACTTAAAAGTGAGAAAAATGTATTAAGAACTTAACACTTTTAGTGGATCTCTTATCACTCAATTTAGTCAAATTATCCAAATAATACATTCCAATTAATGTACTTTGATGGACCATATCCAACAATCCTCATCGTAACTATCTACACTAGCTCGTCCACCTAAATTGACACCATACAATTAGCTGAACAAGATAAGGAAAGCGTAACCAACATAATACATTTAATATGCTATTAATTCATGACTGTCAAGAAAGCGTAACCAACATGATACATTTAACATGCCATTAATTCATGATCATTTCCAATTGTCATGTATCCTAGCAATCTTGCTACCATAGCAACCAACATGATATATGTGATCTAGAATTTGACTTCCAATAGAGAGAGATATATAAGTGTTGAAATTTGTAAGTGAGTGAAATGTATTAAGAATGAAACACTTTTAGTGGATCTCTTATCACTCAATTTAGACTCAGATTATCCAAATAATACATTCTAATTAATGTATTCTGATGGACTATAACCAACCATCCACGTCATAATTATCTACACCAAGGCTCGATCACCTAAATAGACAACCATGCAGTTAGTTGAACCAAATAAGGAAAGCGTGATTGACATACTACATTTACTATGCCATTAATTCATGACTATCAGGATAGCGTAATTGACAGGATATATTTAATATGTCATTAATTCATGATCGTTTCCAAACGTCATGTATCTTGGTGATCTTACTGCCATTACAACCAATGTAATAATTGTGATCCAGGGTTTGGCTTCCAATGGATAGAGAAATGTATAAGTATTGAAACCAGAAAGTGAAAGAAACGTATTAAGAACTAAATACTTTTATTGGATCTCTTATCATTCAATTTAGACTCAAATTATCCAAATAATTCCCCATGAATTTCAATCAATGTATTGTGATGGACTATAACCTACAATCCTCATTGTAACTATCTACACACATGCTTATCTACCTAAATGGACGACCATGCAATTCGCTAAACTAGAAAATAAAAATGTAATCGACGAAATACATTTAATATGTCATTAATTTATATTCATTTCTAAAAATCATGTATCTCAAAGACATCACAACTATTACAGCTAATGCAATAACTGCATTCCAATTATGAAATGAGACATTAATAAAGACTACGTCACTTAGGTTGTTAATATAAAGTCAACACCGCCCTATGCAATTGCATAGGTATGAGAAAAACTCCCACTTATTCTATGTTTACACCCTTTTTACTTAAGTTCAAAAAGCTTATGACTTAAGCATTGAAAACACTTAGGCCAGTACCTCATCGATGGCCTTTGATAGGATTTTCTTCTTGCAAATCTTCCAAAGCTCCATATTTGGACAAGTAACTTACTTAAGATTATGCATCATCATTCTTAACACCCTAGTTATCCCCTCCAAAGTAAGAAGAGACTAGTTATTTCATTTTAGTGTGCATTTAGCTTAGCTTAAAAGACCAGCTTATTTTACTATTTAGCTTATTTTTGCTACTATTTAAGGGCTTCATTGCATTTTTTGATACTATTCATGGGTCTCATTGTACTATTTCAGCTAACTTTTACCTTTATCTATAGTACTTTCAGCAAAAAGTTTTTAGTTTCAACAAAATAAGCAAATCCCAACAGACCTTATTGTACAAAAAATTAAAAACTTTGATAAAAGAGTGCGTTTAGATGAACTTATTTCTTTTTTTATTTGTTTGTTTATGGTGTAGAATTGTAAGTGTATCAGTATAATTGTATTTTGAAATGTGGGCTTCAACGGAAATCAAAGATTTAGGTTCATTACTGTTGTTGTTATTGAGGAGTTTGAGAAGCGGAGGGACCCCATCTTCATTGACGATGATCTTCTTGTTCCAATCGTTGTCTTTGGCTAGAGAAGCGAGCTTATAAGTCGGGTTGATTCAATCCTTTGGCTTACCCATGTGAACCATAGTGATGTGGGCCCAAACCCATGACAGAATCGCGTCATTGCTCACTATCGAAGGCAGAAAAGGATAGGTTGCATGGACACGCCATTTTTGGCATTGTGTCGGTGTCGGACACCGGAACGGGTACGACTCGCCGGATTCCGGTGTCCAGCAAGTGTCTCTTTTTTTCTTTCTTTTTTTCGCTTCTCCGACACGGCGCCGACACGTCCGACACGCCAGCAGTGAAAAAAAAAAATAGAAAAAGAAAAAAAGAAAATCACAGATTTTGACAGATGGACTTACCAATACCATTGATTTTGTGATATACCCTAAAACAAAAATTCTTAGAGTCTGAGAAGTCTAAGTTAAAACCCACATCTTAAGTTCTCAACCCACCCTCTCTCTGACCTCTGCCCGCTACTACTGCCACTGCCTTCTATCCCTCACCAAAGCTAGATCGAGCCGATCAGCGAGCTCCATAAACATTGATGTCGTGCCCTGTCCCTTCTGATCGGTGAGCTCCTCCTCTCTCCTTCTTCTTCTTCTTCTTCTTCTTCTTCTTCTTCTTTTTCGTTTTCTTTTTCTTTGCTCTCTCACCCAAATGCCTTCTGTCTTCTAGTCTAGTTCATTTTAACTTTTCTAATACTTTTTTATATTTCCTCTTTGTTTTGTGTGTCTTCTACCAACCCCACATGAAAGTCACTTTCAAACTTTCAATTTCAAATTTTAACTATTGAGTACCATATGTCAGTGCCATGATGTCATTGATATGCCATTGGTCCAAAAGAAAATAATTTATATTATTATTTTGACTATTACTTTTAGTATTAGTATTAGTATTTGAATGTAGCCTATTTAAAATTTTGGTTTGTACTCTAAACATTTTATGTGTATTGTTGTACTACTTTGGGTGTTAGTTTACTTATCTGTAATTCTTACATAATTTAAATTCTAGACATAAACGTATTTTATGTCTAAAAATATTAAAAAATATGCCTAAATATAAAATTTAATTAATTATTTAACCGCCGTGTCGTGTCATTATTTTTCAAAAATTGCCGTATTCTCGTGTCCGTGTACATGTCATGTCCATGTCTGTGTCCGTGTCCATGTCCATGTCCGTGCAACATAGAGAAAATGTTGGTTCCGTTATCGAAATTGAAGATCGAGAGCACCCACTTCATGTCGAAGTACACCACTGTGCTTATATTTTCGAACCAAGGTTAGATCTCGATCGAGATTCTTTGCCACGACAGTTTAGGTGAGACTGAGCAGTTGTTAACGGGAGTCGAACTATGGATCGAAGCATCTGGGAAAGTCGGTTGACTTGTTTTGCTAAGTCAAGACACTCAAATTTTGATGACTAGACTTCTCGAGCGAACTTGCTCACTCAATTAGCTAGTAGGATTGGCAGTGAGAGTAACTCTTGCAGACTTTTTCCTCAGCCATTAGATAAGGAAAGGAATGAATTAAAGTGTATGTTTTGGCAAAAATTATTTTTGCTCACTTATTTTACTATTCAGCTTATTTTTGCTACTATTAATGAGTCCTACTGCATTTTTTGATGCTATTAGCGGGTTCCACTATACTATTTTAATTAACTTTTACCTTTATCTACAGTATTTTCAATAAAAAGTTTTCAGTTTTAGCAGAACAAGAAGATCCTAAATTAACCCTAAGTGTTTCAGTGACAGACGGCGTCGGATTAAGTAATTTTAGAAATTATAGAAATCAAGTTGCTTGCGTTTGTGTGTGATTAATAAATAGCAAACTAATAAATTAATAATTCTCTATTTAATTGAGGGGATGTTTGGTGTGGTTCTATTAAAAAAATGTGAACAAAAAGTGACAACAAGTCAACCATGACTAGTTTCCAGGAAAAAAAGTGGTCTAAAATCTGGGGCGAAGATTTTGGGGTCCCTTAAATTTTACTATATTAATTTTTGGAAAGTTGTCGGGGACGTTTTGCAACAAGGGCCAAAAATGCAAAAACGGCCCAAATCTCCCCTTGGGTTCTTTAGAAGTGTTTGTTTATGGAGAATCAAGCCCAAAATTCACAATGTATAAAAAACAAAGGCTAATGGTGCTTTGACAAGAGAGAATCAAAATGCTAAAGACAAAAGTTTAGAAAAAGCATAAAAACATAACAGATTCGAAACTTCGACCCACAGTCACACAGAAGAGGAAATTGAAGGAGGTCGTGAGGAAGAGAGGGAAGGTTCCCCTGTACCCATATTTCCACCCCCAAGCTTCGGAATTGTGAGAATGTTTCCCGGTTCAGTGGGTTTTAGCTCTCAAGTTTCAGCTCTACAGGGAAAACGTGTTCAACAGGTCTGAAACTTCGACCCGCAGTCACACAGAAGAGGAAATTGAGGGAGGTCGTGAGGAAGAGAAGGAAGGCTCCCTTGTACCCATATTTCCACCCCCAAGCCTCGGAATTGTGAGATTGTTGACTAGCTAAGTGGGTTTTTGCTCTGAAGTTTCAGCTCATAGGTAGAACGTGGCTGGTTTTTTTTATGAGCTGAAGAGAGAGTTTTATATAGAGTTTGGGGTGTTGCTCTTGACTGGTTTTTGAGTAGTGGAAGAGGCTTTTATCCCCCATGATACTATTTTGATGTTTTTGCTTGGATTGCTTTTGTTTAGGGAAGAGTTTAGTATGCTTTTAGCATGGTTTTGGAAATAAAGTGGGTTTGAATTGGTTGCCTTTGGTCAGAAATTTCAGACCATTGGGAGGCCTTGGAAAACTAAATTTGGGTGGTTAAGTGGGCTAGGCTGTTCAGCCTTTTTCTTAGACTTAGCTGTGTTTTGGTGTGGAAAATGGAGATGGGCTGAAAATTAGGGGCACAGTCACCTAGAGAATGAAAGCTCTTTTGAGGTGGAAATTTTGGATACAAGACCTCATCCATGAGCCTGAGGTGCTACCAGTGTCCCTTGCCCACTTGGTAGCACGCATGGGCTGGGCTCATGCAAAAGGTCCGAAAGAAACCGACCCATACCCTCCAAACCACACTTCCTCGATTTCCCCCATATGTCGCATGGGCTTGGGCCATGCTTAAAAGAATAAAATAAAATATAATACATAAATTGAGCCTACAAAGAAGTCGGGCTTAGTTGAATCGGGCTTGTACGAGATGTGTCGTGAAAACGGGTATCAACAAAAGTATACTTTATATAATGAGATAAAGAGAATGAATAAAATAAATAAATCTATGCAAGGTAGTCTTAAACATCATTTTGCATGTTCAATTTTTGGAAAATTCTTAGATATTTTTGGAGTATGGTGATATGATGCTCTTTACTCTCACATTTATAGTAGACCCCATTATAAATGTGAAAGGAGAAAGCACCATTCTTTGTGCTTTGAGAATATCTAAGAATTACTCGAATTACTCTTAATTTTTATAATTTTCAATGGCACAAGGTGTCAGCATCTATGAATGGTAATCCTTGATAAGCAAACATATTATAAAAATAAAAATCTTATGACAAGCAGGGCTGGCCCAAGATAATTTGAGATCTTAGGCGAAAATTTTAAAGAGACTTTTTTATATCTAAATATCACTTAAAAAATATTTAGCTTATTTTTTACATTATATATTTTTTTTCGAATCTATTATTAATTCTTACTAATTAATAAAACCAATTCACTCAAAATGAGCTAGAGATACTTACTATATATGTTTTACAAACTGACGTATCACCAATAAAAAATAAAAAAATAAAATTTATTCAAAACATTCCTTTTTATATTGTTTGAGTGATACCAATCATTTTCTTGTCACATCAATTTGTAAGTTTTTTATCATAAAATTTGTATTAGTTTTAGCATTTTTTATTCATTTAATGGTGTATTGGAGATTGTGTTGAATTTCTATTAATTCATAATTTTTTTTTTGTGTGGAAAAGATACTAAAATAACTACAAATTTTACTATAAAAAACTTACAAACTGATGTAACATTTTAATTAAAAATAAATTAATGAATATTGAATTGCTTATTGTGATCGGTGAATATTAATTTATAAGACCTACGAGATAAATAATAATAATAATAATAATAATAATAATAATAAAAGTGCACTTGCACTTTTTTTTAATTAAAAAAAATTAAAAACTTACTGCCCCATATTAATTTTAGGGCCTTTCTATGTTATGTTAGCGGGCCTTAGGCCATGGCCTAAATGGCCTAGGGCCGCCCTGATGACAAGGAACATGTATGTATACAAATCTTCGTAATAAGGAAAATATTATAGAACAAGAAAGAAGATAATGATTAGCCGAAAGGAAAATAATAGTTTATGAATCATCCAACTTACAAGAAAGCAAAGGAAACTTCCATGTCCTTTTTCCCTTTATCCCCCTTTCTTCCTTCCTTTTTTCTTCACACGCAAATGTTTTGTCAAACTTGTGCACATATTTAAGCATATTAAATTATCCATTCAAATCTTTTTAATTCACCCACTCCCAACTATCAACTATCGATGTATATTTCTAAGATAACATATTTACCATGCATCTACATGTTTAACAGTCTGAACCATAGAGTAAGATGATAGATAGAAGTTCTTCAATGGACTGACAAGTGACAATCTAGATTTAAAATAATATTAATAACGTTTAATAAATCCCGTGCATTGCACAGGTTACATGCTAGTCTACATTTAAGACCATAGTCATTAAGTAAAAAGGCAAATCGAAATCACATAGCACGAATGGCTTTCTGATTTATAAAAGATTGAAGTAGTCTGTAAATTATTTGAAATTCTACATTGAGGGAGGTGGGGATAAACTCATCAGCTTAACTTGGAAGGTAAGACTAGACAGAGGAAGCGGGAAGAACCATTATGACATCTCTCTATGAAATTGAAAGACAAATTGACTTGGAAGTAAAGACTTGACATCTTTGCCAGCAACACGGGTTGAATTGGCTTTGGCTACCTTATTGTCCTCTCTATTAAATTGGAAGAAAATTTTGACTAGGAAGAAAAGATGTTACAACTTTGCCAGCAGCGCAGGCTGAATTGGCTTGACTACCCCATTGTCCTTGACATCATTGTCTTTGGCTTCCAATTCACAGGCATTGGGAGGAACATCTACCGCAGGTGAGCAATTGAAGAACCCATGAGGCTGCATCCACAAACACCATCAGAATCAGTATCAAGTATGAGACCACATAAAGGACGATTCAGGAAGCATGATCAGAAAGAGAATTGACATAAAATATCCACATTTATGTGCGGAATAAAGCAGTTACTATGAACTGAAAAACGATCACCCAGAGAAGGGTGATCTTCTGTGATGATAATTAGTTGCACTTCTAGAAGAAGGTTATAAATAGAAAATGTGGCATATAGTGATCTGAAATTGTTCCTTTATAGGTTTGGATTTCAGATTGCTCTACTGACAAGAAAATGCCATATTTACATCAATTCTGCATATACAACCATTTTAAATAAATGTGGGCTAGTATCCTTAAGACCATGCTGTATATATGAGTGTCACTAAAAAAAGGAAAATTGAAGGGAAAAGTTAGATTAATCAGTTATACCATAAGCATAAAACCAATGCGCTCCGCCGGCATTACAGGCCAGTCTTCCAACCGAGGGACATGTGTGATTCCAAATACATACCTGCATTTAATAAAATTACTTGTTAACTAGTAGAAAAAATTGCAATCAGGCATGATACTGAATTGGACCTAGAAACAGAAAGAAGAATGCAGGGAATAAAAAGGAAAAACATATTTAAAGATTATAATTTGGTGAACTTTCTGAATCATAATTTAAAGGAAATGTCACTTATAATAGGAACAAAGGGGTAAAGTTTAGAGACAATTCATGTTAGTACTTTTCCAAAAGCAACAATATGCAAAAATCAACATTAAACAACATTGGTAGCTTTCTATGATTCTATCTTAGGCAAATTCCTGAAAACAGAAATTTTATGAGATGAAAAAAGTTATGCGTATGGAATATAATATAGATCTTCTCCAAAAAAAAAAAGGAGAATATAATACAGAAGTTCTGGCTTATTCACACAGGAAGAGCTGCTTCTATAACATTAGTGGCAAGTGCAAAACAAAGAGAGAGAAGACAAACCATAGAACTATATCTGTTTCTTCCAGAGATCGATTCTGCTTAACCCATGTAGCCAATCCTTCATCAACACGTGGATTTTGATTAGGGAACTCTCCTCCAGGAAACATTTCATCATGAGCATATGGTGTAACCCAAAGATTATGCTTCAAGAAAGAAGCTCTTCTGAGAAACTTAGCTTCCGCACCAGCTAACGGCAAGCAGTTCGAACCAGGCACAAGCTTATAACCCGTTAACTGTCCAGTGCGATTAACAGTTCTTGTGTTCCTTACCTGAAGTGTAAAATTGCACATTGTCAATCACAGGGACTAAGCAACTCTATGAAAAAATTATGCAAGAGTTTTTCAGTGAAATTTATGTCAGCCCAGACTTGGAACAAGTGCAGAAAAAGTTCCAAACCCCATTTAAGCTCAACGAGCTCATTTTGTCAGCTGGATCAAATAGCTGGACTAAAACATTTTACAAGCAATTGCTATGACTACTTGTGCTTAATGCCATGCTGTTATCTAGTATTTAGTCAGTAAAATCAATAAGGTAGAATAATATTTTACATGCATTTATTATGACAACAATTTCAACTGATACAATTCTGTCATATATTATTACCTAGAATTTAAATGCTAAATGGACCAACATATTTTACAAGAATTTGTAATGTCAATAATTGCACCTGGTAACATACTGTATTGCTATTACCCAAGGCAAAAATGAATTACTTTATGTTGGTTGATTGGGCCTTCACCTGGGCTTGCCAGCAAACTATGGAGTGTTAAGCCCAATCAGTCCTCTGGTCTGCACAACATAGCTCACACAATTTGTTTAAGTAACACATAAACCTGTAATGAGACAAGTCATTTCTTAAACCCTACAGATTATATCATGCTACATAGATGGGGAAAAAATCACTTTGAATGCAAGGAAACACAAGATTGATTTGTCTTTAAGTTTGCTCTAGACAAAATAAATCTCACTTATAAATTGTGTCAGAAAGTGCTGATATAAATGACATTCAACTAAAGGAATTCAAACAAAGAATAATGGACCGTAGATGTGTCACATGATTAGAAAGTACTAATAATACAGCTCTAAAACTAGGATAGGGATGCCTTACAATCCAATGGCGAGCACTCAAAGGACTACAATCACGCATTGCTTCCAACTCAGATTTGAGCAGTCTCTCTTCAGCATAGAATGCATTATTGTGGACATTGTTCTCTCCAGGTTCCTCAACTTTGAGATCCACCTCTACAACCTACAAATGAAGGAAAGAAAACAACTATATGATATTATGAGGTAAACAACAGAGAAGCAACTAGACATTTCATGTTAACCAAATATTAATCAAGGACAAGAATCCATTAGAGATAATTTCATTTCTAGGAATCAAGTCCTTGTTTCTAACAGACATCCTCCTCTACAACTTACATGGACTATTTCGCATACTAGAGCCTTTATAGATTATGGATTACAAGGCATTATTTCTAAGAAAATTAATGGGTAATAACCAACAAGCATTGCACATTAAAGGCTTCTGAATTTTTGAGGACCACACCAACACCAAGGAGAACAACTCTTAAAGGGTTGCTGCAAAGGTTCCCCTTATTAAATATGATACAACAACAACAAAGCCTTAGTTCCAAATTTTTTGTGGTTGACCATAGATCCTCCACAAATAAGTTAGAGTTGGCCACATGTTTTTTTTTCCTCCGTTCTATTCTATCCAAAATCACAATTTTTGTTACTTCCTTAATTGACAAGTCCTTTTTAACTACTACTATTGTTATTTTTGGTCTTCATTATTGAAAATTACACACACACAAATAGCACCTTAAATGCTGCCCTCCTAATGCATCCAGGCCACCAAACCTTCTGTCTCGGCTACTGATGGTGTGACAGAGAAATGATTGTGGGAAAGATGATCCCCTACTTAATTCTTAAGCATCTTAAGATCCTATGCTATTCTTAAGCAACAAAGCAGTGTACCTGATTGAAAGCTTCACCAGGTTTGCAATCAACAGCCATGTCCATACGAGCAACAAAAAAGTGTTGATGAACAGGTGCATATAAACCTGGGGCAATCATTGTACCATACTTTCGAAATTCTCCAGGCAGCAATGCTCCTAAACTGAGAATTCCTGTGAGTTTAACTTCAGCTTCAATTTTTCCATCCTGTAACAGCATATAACATACATGTTAAGAGAGCTGACAATCAGTTACCACTATTGTAAAGAAAAAAATGAGATAAACAGATGCTCCTACATAGGAAGCCAAAAGAAGTTTCAATATATGAAAACCTTGAAATTGCCCTGAGGACAGTAAAGGCAGAATGCGTTAACTATTAATGATAGGTAGAATCCTATTATAATTATGATGGGAGCCTATATAATTTTATTATCTAAAACTTTTTCCAGGCCAGCAAATTGACAGTTATAGAAATGAATGCATACTATTACATACAAACAAAATAGTCTTCAACTTGCCTGATAAAAGTGCCAGTAAAATCCATACTCATAATTAGCCACAGTACATATAAAAGACACTGATAGTCGTCTAGACCTTCGAACTTCCGCTAAGCCTGTTCTCCAGTCTTGATGCTTCCATAATATTCCATGATCCTCTTCGTGCAAACAGACACAATTTTCAATTGTTTCAACACCGCCAGTAAAATTTGTAAAGTGGGCATCAAAGTATTTGATATATCCCAAACAATCACACCCCTGTGAGTGGTAGTTTTGTTTCACACATTAAATTACATGGGATAGCAAGTTGTCAAAAACCAAATATAATGAATTACAATTCTAAACCTTCTTAAGTGAGTGTGCATTTTTTCCAAGGCCATCTTCCCCTGCATCAAAGGCATTTTTTCTGTAATGGGGATCATTTGGATCTCCATAAGGCACAACCATCTCCACGAAACTCAACCTGTGGGCCACAGGTCTTCTACCTCGACTACCATCAACATATGCAATAGAATATATAACCAAACCCTCTCTAGGAGTGAAACCAATGCGGAAATTCCACTGCCAACCACAACAAAATAAGAAGAATGTTCTGCATAAGTTTCTGAACTTTGATATAAATTAATGACCCAAAATGAAAAAACAAAATCTACCTTCTGCCATTCTACAAAGTAGCCATTAACACGGAAGCTTGGACCTTCATGCTGGACAATTTGTAAAGGTTTTACATCACTTCGATCAACACCACCTCTGGTTTCACCAGCAGTGTAATTTCTCAATGGATCAGCTGGGGGTAAAGGCACAAGTTTACGGTCTTCAAACTCAATTACTATCATATTTTGCATATCAACAAGTACATGGATGCCCTCAACTGGGCGTGCATATCCATTTTCCATTGGGCAGTCACTCTCAGTTCTACAGAATATAAGTGGTTTAGCAAGTCTTCGTTTAGGAGCATCAGCTTCACTGTGATAACCAACACACCTGCATTGGTATATGTAAAGGCAAAGTTAACAACAGAGCATGCCACAAATTAATTATTTATCTATATCAGTAGAAACCACTGGGTTCAGAATTTGGACTACCATGGATCGACCATCACAAGATCCATGTCTTCAATACCCCTCCTCTTCATTGCCTCCCTAAATGGAGGGAAGTCTTTCACAACAGCTTCACATTCAGCATATTCCACAGCATCCTGATTTATTTGAATCAAATAATATTTAAAAAGTAAGTATTCAAATAACAAATTTAAATAAGTAGTAAATATCTTCCAGAAAACACCAGGATCTAAGATTGGGAACAGCAATTTTTCAGAGTAACAATGTCACTAGGGTGCGCAGTTTAGACTTTAGAGCCAAACCATGTGAAACAAAACCCGACCAAATTGATGTTCTTTTATCCTTTTTGGTGGGTTTGTCAGTTTGAGTTGCATTAAGAAAGCTTAATATTGCAAAATCCAACCCATGCCCATTGGTTGACTTCTAATATCAAACTTATCTTACAGGTTCTGACGTATGATTACTCTATGAAGCAAAAAATCTGTTTTCAAACTACAGCAAGTTTAGAAAAGATAAACTGCCAATTTTCTCTTAAGAGATGCTTTTTATGGTTTTATAAGGTTTTTAGTACACATATGAACCAAATTCAACTATAATACATCAATAATTTAATACTTAGTACCTTTGTAGCAGTACAAAACAGAAAGTAACAATTGCATGCTATTTCCTAGTCTAAATTATACCTCTCAAGCTTTACTTAAGAAGAAAATGATCAATTATAAATGAGCAAAATAATTTTGATCTAATATTTAGCATTTTTGTTGAATACTAGCAACATAGCTCTTCTACAAATTACATATTGAGAAAAAAAAAAAAAAAAAAAAAAAAAAAAAAAAAAAAAAAAGGGAAAAGAGAAGGTGGCAACAATTGTAATGCTTTTCCTTTCATTCTGCATGTTCCTCAGTGACAGAAAGTTCAGTTGATTGTAAGTTATCCAATATTTTAAACTCTAATCTTATGTTATTATTTTTAGCCTATATGGCAACAAAACCTGCAAGTATAGAGTACAAGATAAAATGTGATTAAAGAAAGCATACCATTGGAGGCTGAACATCTGGAATAACATGTGATGAAATTACTTTTCCCCTATGGTGTCCCCCCCGAGTTACAGCATGTACTTCTGATAACTCGACAATCCATACACTCGTCTCATTTGACTTTTTGTTGTAGACAATGAGTCTTGCTCGCCTTGGAGGGAGCTTGGTAGGGATTATGGGCCCGCCTTTGGTTTTCGGAACTAAAGATGGTTGAAAAGGGGGAAAGAAATACGCATCTGCCAAAGCAACAACATGTTTATTCGGTTCAACCAGAACTACTTCTATGAAGCGCATGCTATCTCTGACCTGAAACGGGAATATTGATCATTTCACCACTTCAAAAGCAAAATCAAATACATTAATATACATAACAAACATATCTTCCTAATCAACAACCTCAGGTGTGGCTCCAGCTGCCCTGACAGTTGCAATTGTCACAGAGATCTCAGTGGCAGATAGAGGATCCAAAGGGTGACTTGTTTGAGCCCTCAGCATTAGTGGGATCGCTGCAGAACCAAATGTAACAAACTAAAGTGATTAACAAAGCAGAAAAGAACAAAGGTTCAGTTTTCACAATTGATGAAATAAAGGAGCCCCGTAATGCAGCACGCAATTCAATAACATCCAGGAAAATGGTCCATCACTCATCAGCTTTTACGTTAGAATTAATTATAGGTTTTTGTTAACGAGTGCCCTAAGACCACTGGTTAAGGCGCACTTAATTATAAATTTTTCACAAAACATCATGAAAAGCACACGCAATCACAATGAATTTTTGAGTAGAAACGAACAAATTATTAACGAATTTATTTTTCTTCAAAATAAGTGTGCATTGCAATTCATTATTGAATATTTACTATTCATAAAATGTGCCTAAAAAAAATTATATTATTCAAAATAAAATCAGAAGCATAAAACACATTTATAGACTTTTAAAAAGAATCAACCAAGACAATTAGATGAAAGTTATTAATTTTACATTAAACAATAAAAGTTTTTTTTTTTAATCCAAATATTTACACGATATAATTCTTTGCAGAAATATAAAAATAAGTTCCACCAACCAAATACAAATTGCAAAACTGAAATGGATATGTTAGTTTAAGCTCAGGCAATACTTTACCAACAAACTATCTTAAACTCTCTCTCTCTCTCTCTCTCTCTCTCTCTGATCTTTCACTATTCTTCTCTACACAAAACCTCATAAAAAAACAAAATAAAATACAGAACTCAAAAATATTTAAAGAAACGAAGCTCGCTCAATTCAAAACATGAAAAAAAAACGTTTCGAAAATCTCATCTTTGAAGAAAATAAGAGAGAACCTTTGGAGGAGGCAGGCGCGGGCTTATCGTCTCGGCGATCGGCGGAGGAGGCGAGGGTCCAATCTTGGGCGGCATTGGCGGAGGCAGAAGCCGACACGGGAGCCGCCGCCGGTGCATTGGCCAAGATCGGAGCGGCAGCCGCTGCCGTTGGCTCTCTAGAAATTGAAGAAGAAGAAGAAGATGAGGAGGAGGAGGAAAGATTGTTGTTGATACAGCAAGAAGCAGAGACCGTCGTTTTTTTCGAAACTGAGGCCATTGCAAAGGGTTAACTAGCTCTCCAAATCCACCGCAATAGGTCTCAATGCAATCCTCTGACATACAGCAATCGCGGCTAGCTCCACACTCTCCCCAACTTTCTCTCTCTCACAACCACCTCTCTCTCTCTCTCTCTCTCTCTCTATATATCAAAGATCTTGCTCTTGCTCTTAGGGCTTGTTTGGACACTGTATATTCAAAGAATTTGTAGCTCACCGACGAAGAATTATGAAAGAAAATGTGAAAGAGAGAATGATCTGGACGCAATAGAAAAGGAAAACAGAGAGAGAGAGAGAGAGAGAGAGGCCGTGGAGGGAGAGAGACATGTGTAGGGGTTTATATATAGAACGAACACGTGCGTCACTACTAATTGCTAAAGCCTTTTTTTTTTTTTTTTTTTTTTTTTTTTTTTTTTTTTACAAAGTGTTCCGACCTCTTCAAGGATTTAACTATTTTCTTAATTATATACAGTTCTTTCTTCCCATACAGTGGATTATTACAGAGAGCAATCTCATAAAAATAGTCAAAAAAAAAAGTTGGTGAGAGGTTTTGAACCTATTATCTTATGGATATTACAAAACTTTAAAAACTATTAATCCAACTCCTTAAATTTTTTATTAAAATATATTAACAGTTAATTCCACCAGTTAAAAATATTTTCTTTAGGGAGATTAAAAAGAAATTAAATGGTTCTCAATACACTAAAAAGTAACAAAAATTAATTAACGCATAAATATATATATATATATATATGCACATATATATATATATATATATGGGGGTAGAATTTTAACTTATAACATCCTTTTCACGATGATTGTTGATTTTTGGTTCAGTTTATGTTCAAATCTTAAATATTCAATGACTACAATGGATTGTATGGTACTTTATTAAAATTTTTAATTGAATTTAGTGTTTAGTACATGTTTTCAAACAACAATTTTCAGTTTTTAAATAATATTACACGTATTTTTACACACTTTTTCACTCACGCGTATTTTCACATATATTTTCAAATAACAATTTTTAATTTTTAAATACATATACCAAACACCCTATCTAATTGTTTTCAATTTTTTTTTTAACTTTAATGATTAAATTCCAACTTTTGTCACCTAAATCTTACATGCGTAGTTCGAGGTTTAACTTTTCTTTTAAACCAACATGCTTCACACTGGTTAATAATTGGACCCATTTTTATTTATTATTTTAAAGAAGTGGACCCATATTTATTTTATAGAAAACAATAAATGTAAAGTTATGTGGGCTTATCAAGGGAAGTGGGCGTGAGGGGCCAATAAGATAAGTAGATGGTGGGATTGATAGGGCGATCAGCTAGAAAGGAGATGGGTAATGGACATGTATTAGGGGCCAAAAAGGAATATTTTTTTGATATTAGCATGATAAGGCCAACCATAGATTTATGATATTTTCGTATAAGGACACCCTTTTTGTAATATGTCTTGGCTGGCCTCACTTTTTTCGTACAGTAGCTACCGGCCAAAGTTATTAGAATTATTGCATTTGATGATGTTTACTCTTTTGCTTTTTGGTGTAACCAAAGAACACAGCCCGAGTCAAGGGATCATTCATTGACATTTTGAAAGTTTACTTTGAAGTTGGAGTTCGTATTTAAGGTTGGCACAACCTCAATAAATTGTGCCAATTATGACTTTATCAATGCCGTCTTAATAAAAATAATTAAGAGTTAATAAATAAAAAACCGAACTTAAGAGAATATATAGGAGCACAAGTACATGATCATAGCCACTTTTATTTACCAAGTAATTAACCAAGAAGGTCCTGGACTAGCTCATAAAATGGGAATCCGTACGCACCATCTCAATTGGATTAAATTATAGCCTAACTTCAATTCTACCTATAAAATAAAATAGTCTTTTATTACTATTATTCTTTAAAAAATAGATAGAGGATATTAGTTATGACAACCTCTTATAGGTGTGTGGACCCGCCTATTGTGAGAGACTCACTCACTATATGCATATGTTATAGCCTTATAAGAGATTTCATTTCCTTAAATGGTTATGATCATATATGGTGGTTTTTATTCACCAGGTAACCAATTTTATAAAATAACTAGACATGCCCATAAAACGTGTGGATTCAAAATGGGGATATGGACTTCACATGGGTTTAGTCATAACCTAATTACAACTCCACCTACAAAATGTGGGATCCAAGTACAGAATCCGTAAACACTACTTTAGTTAAGTTATAGCCTAACTTAAACTCCACTTGCAAAATGTGAGATCCAAGTGAGAGATCTGTAAATACTATTTTGATTGGATTAAGTCATAGCCTAACTTCAACTTCACTTACAAAATGTGGGATATGGAAGGTTCTTAAACATTACTTTAGTTAAGTCATAGCCTAACTTCAATTCCACTTAGGTTCCAATAATTTCAAGTGATGTGTGGCCAATCAATGTTATTAAGCTACAAGAGTCATATTATAGTTTCTTATATTTCGATTGTTATTAAGTCCTTAAAACATTATCATTAGTGCAAGTGAATTTTGAAATTTGAAATCACAAAAGAAAGGACTTCAAATATGACAATGAAGAGACTTACAAGTCATATTATGAAAGGATATTATGTGTTAAAAGTTAAAATTTTCTCTTTTTCAATTATAAGATTTGATATTATCATCCTTTCTAGCTATGCAATACATACAATCCTCCTCATAAAATTTCTCCCAAGTTATTGGATTATAACTTATAATTATCTACATTTTGGGTTTTAAGTGATATCTCAATGGTAAAAACATTCTATGTGGTGTTTGATGCCTATGGCTCAAACCTCAACTCTCCCTCTCTCCTTTACTTTATAACTATCTAATGAAAAATCAATATACATATTTTCAACCCTTCATAAGATATATTGACTTTTATTGATTAACTTTTTTTATAAGCTACTATTTGTATCAAGGAATAAAATCCTCCAGATTTTTCTTTACAACTTGGAGGATCTTAATCCCTGATGGTTTTTTTTTTTTTTTTTTTTATATATTAATTTTTTAATAGACCCGATGGAATTGTTAATTGAACCACAATCGATGGCATAATTGTCCCAATATAGATACAAATACATCTTATATTTGCTGACTGTATCGTGCCAGAAACATGTGGAACTTACCTCCATTAAACATTGGTTTAACTCGACAGAATCGAAACAAACGCTATGACCTATTGTTGCGTGTATGTGATTAACAAATGTCCACGTATTAAGAAAGACAAACTCATCTCACGTGCTTGGACAGCCTAGACTTATCTTGTACACATGTGTTCTACTTTCTTTTTCTTTCTTTTTTCACATTTTAGGGGAATCTAGAATCTAGTAGCAATCCAATACTTTTACCTAGATAAAGCAAATCTATGCATAAATTATAGGTTGTCCTTAGCAATATTGCAAGAATATTCCACTTTCTTTGTACGCTAGTTGCTACCTAGAGAGAGAAAATCTGAGCTAAAAATTATCTTATGGCTAGTCATATGTAGTAGGTGCTCTCTGTAAGACAAGCATATAAGATACCGTCTCTCATTGCAGTTACTTTAGGACAATCCCAATCATGTCAAAAAACTACTTAACATTTGTTTTTTTTTTTTTTTTTTAAATGAAGAGTATCTCATTGTTCAAGGATTATTTGAACTGAAAATATAATAAAGAGTGAAAATTTCTCAAATCATATTTTGCTAATATTGACTTAGTTTTTAGTCTTCCTCTTGAAAAGTATGATTCATTTTTCAAATCATGTTGTTAAGGAATTGATTAGACAAGAGTTGTTTAAATATAGTTGGGATGGGTTTTGGATGAAGGACAAAACTTAGATACAGTACTTTAGGTATTGTTTTTTAGGTTTTACTCTTAAGATTCAGTCACGTGGTTACTTATCTAAAAAATACACTTTCATCCCATGAAGAAAAATCCACATGATAAAATCTTAAAAGAAGAACCTAAAGAACAACACCTAAGTATTGTACCTAAATCTTGTCCTTGGATGAAAGTCCAAAATTCAATAGGCCTAGTAATTATAATATTTAGAAGATTTAGGCAAACCGTCCAAATCCAAACCCGAGTCATCATCATTCCTGATTAGAGAAAATTGATTGGGCCTTACTTAAATTTCTGCACTTAAATGAATCATCATCATTCCTAATTACAGCTAATTGATTGGGCCTTACTTAAATCTCCGCACTTAAATGATTTTTCTTTTGATGGTGATGAAATCACCTTGTCAAACAACTTTCCTTATTCAACCTTTTTCCCCATATTTTTAATATAAAATATTATTGCATCTTTATGCATATTGTTGTGTGAAATTCTCCATCAGGAGTTGTTCAATCTTTCTTTATGTTGTGGATTGTATACAATAACTAATTAGCATTTGGAAGAAATTTTTGAACTACGATTACTTAAAAAGGTCATGTTAACCGGTGCTCTTAGAAAATTTGTTGATGGACAATTTTAGGAAAATTTTAATACTATTTTCATAGAGAAATATAAAAAACTGTTAAAAAAGTTAGTTACTTTTTTTCCTATAAAAAGTTTCTAAACCAATGCCTTTAGAACATCCGATTACTTTTCCCTTCTTAAAATCGTCCTTTAATCATCTTCTAAATATCTATTTAAAAGTGCATCATATTCCTTGTTTCCTTCTTTAATTTAATTTTTATTTTTCGTGGTGGTTAATTAACAATTGGTCAACATATTTGTGGAATTTATGACTATCTTTTTTGATAACCTGGTATTTATGACGGTTGGCAACCACTATGACTATACTAAGTATAAGCTGTTCATCATATAATCTCAATCTTCCAAATCTTATCAGTTTGAGAATACATTTTCCTTCTACACCTTTTGGTTCATGAAAGTGAAGCAGAACTTTAAATATATTTATTTATTTAGTCTTCCATAGTCTAAATAACATATTATTATTGTTTTTCTTAATGACCCTTGTGACAATCCTACTAATACCAACGTGTTTGCGAGGTCATTGTTAGTGGTGGAGGTGGAAAAGAATAGATATCCATTTGATTTTGATGCTTTCCTTTAATCAGAGTCATGAGTGACCTCCCTTACCTACCTCCACTAAGCATAATTAGATTAGTTAACTAACTAATTATATAGCATTAATCTATAATTTTCATTCTTGCTGTCCCGACAATTTTTGCTTAACTTTATTTAATTAGATTTTTATAATGCTAACTTTTTTTAGGTCCAATGCAACAAGAATAATGCTATGCCCACACGAGTGCCAGACGGCCCAGACCTAAAGATGCCCTTATTAGAGACATGGGATTGAATCATGTCTCCAAGAGGTTAATCAATTACTATATATCACTGGTATTATCAAAGAGTTATCCTTAAACTGTGATCTAGTGTTTGACTTATTATGGATAGAGGTATAAAGTATTGAAACCTGAAAGTAAGAGAAATGTTTTTATGTAGCAAACTAGTAGATCTCTTATCATTAATTCCTGACCATCATGAAATTTTAACTGGTAGGATACATTTAATATCCCATTAATTCATGACTGTTTCTCCGTGATCCTATTCTCGGTACAACTAATATTATAATTGTGATCAAGAATTTGACTTCAAATGGAGAAAGAATGGTATAAGCATTGAAACTTGTAAGTGAGAGAGAAATGTATAATGCAACAATCACTTCTCTTATGACTCAATTTAGACTCAACTTATCCAAATAATACATTCCAATTAATGTACTATGATAGACTATAACCAACCATCCTCGTTGTAACTATTTACACCCAAGCTCATCATTAATTCATGACTGTCATGAAAACGTAACCAGTGGGATACATTTAATATTTCATTAATTCATGATTGTTATGAAAGTGTAACCGGCGTGATACATCTAATATTTCATTAATTCGTGATTGTTATGAAAGTGTAACTTTTGTGATACATTAAATATGTCATTAATTCACGATTGATATGAAAGAGAAAATGGCGAGTTAATTCATGACCGTTTTCAACAGTCATGTATCCCGACGATCCTGTTACTGATACAATCAATGTAATAACTCTGATCCGGGTTTGCCTTCCAATAGAGAGAGAGAAAGGTATAAGTATTGAAACTTAAAAGTGAGAGAAATGTATTAAGCACTTAACACTTTTAGTGGATCTCTTATCACTCAATTTAGACTCAAATTATCCAAATAATACATTCCAATTAATGTACTTTGATGGACTATATCCAACAATCCTCATCATAACTATCTACACCAGGCTCGTCCACCTAAATGGACAACCATGCAGTCAGCTGAACAAGATAAGGAAAGCATGACCAACAAAATACATTTAATATGCCATTAATTCATGACTGTCAAGAAAGCGTAACCGACATGATACATTTAACATGCCATTAGTTCATGATCGTTTCCAATCGTCATGTATCCCAGCAATCCCACTACCATTGCAACCAACATGATATATGTGATCTAGAGTTTGACTTCCAATAGAGAGCGATGTATATGTATTGAAATTTGTAAGTGAGAGAAATGTATTAAGGACTAAACACTTTTAGTGGATCTCTTATCACTTAATTTAGACTCAAATTATCCAAATAATACATTCTAATTAATGTATTCTGATGGACTATAACCAACCATCCATGTTGTAATTATCTACACCTAGGCTCGTTCACCTAAATGGACAACCATGCACTTAGCCGAACCAAGTAAGGAAAGCGTGATTGACATACTACATTTACTATGCCATTAATTCATGACTATCAAGAGAGTGTAATTGACGGAATATATTTAATATGTCATTAATTCATGATCGTTTCCAAACGTCATGTATCCTGGTGATCTCACTACCATTACAACCAATGTGATAACAGTGATCTAGGATTTGACTTCCAATAGATAGAGAAATGTATAAGTATTGAAACTTAAAAGTAAGAGAAATGTAGTAAGAACTAAACACTTTTATTGGATCTCTTATCACTTAATTTACACTCAAATTATCCAAATAATCCCCATGAATTTCAATCAATGTATTTTGATGGGCTATAACTTACAATCATCATTGTAACTATCTACACACATGCTCATCCACCTAAATGGACGACCATTGTTAGCTAAACTAGAAAATAAAAATGTAATCGGCTGAATACAATTAATATGTTATTAATTTATGTTCGTTTCTAATAATCATGTATATCGACGACATCACAATAGTTACAACTAGTGTAATAATTGCATTCCAATTATGAAATTAGACATTTATAAAGGCAACCATCACTTAGGTTGTCAATATAAAGACAACACCGCCCTATGAAATTGCATAGGTATGAGAAAAACTCCCACTTATTCTATATTCACACCCTTTTTACTTAAGTTCGAGAAGTTTATGACTTAAGCATTGAAAACACTTAGACCAGTACCTCATCGGTGGCCTTTGATAGGATTTTCTTCTTGCAAGTCTTCCAACACTCCATATTTGGACAAGTAGCTTACTTAAGATTTTGCATCATCATACTTAATACCCTAATTACCCCCTCCGAAATAAGAAGAGACTAGTTATTTCATATTATTGTACAAGAAGTTAAAATCTTTGATAAAAAGTGTGCATTTAGACGAACTTATTTCTTTTTTTATTTGTTTGTTTATAGTGTAGAAGTATAAGTGTATAAATGCATTTTGAAATTTTTGATACTTGGAAAAATTGTATGTTATTTTAATAGGATTTAATTAAATATAATTAATGAATACAGCGTGATAAAAATTGAACTCATCCAAATTAACAAGCTATTTACCATTAAAATAATTTAAAAAGACAAAGAAGTAGATACAACAAAATTAATTTTGAAATTGGGTCTACTCAGTTTTCCACCATGGAGTGTGGTTTGCTTCCACCAAGCCAAGTTGCTAGTGTTTTGAATAAGGGTTTATACAATTGGAATTCATCTATTTTTCCAATTATAAGTAACTCCAAATGACCTTTGCTACTTTCCCATATAGTTAATTGATTCGCATGCTGTCCACAAATATAAAAATCAATACTATATTAAATGCTTAATGGGAATTAAACATCCAACTCATTTACATGGTGGAACCTACCACTCGTCACTAGGGCAAAGTACATGGGTAGCATCAATCAAAGTATATTTCACAAGAAAGTGGTGTGCAATAGGAAAAGGCGTTGCAAATATAAGAATATATAACAAAGTTTAGGCAGTGGCACATTGATTCATTAATTATCCTATTAATTTGTGGAGGATACGACATGAGAATATCAACATCGACAGCAAGAAAAGCAGAAGGAATAAAATAGGAACTGCACAGAGAGCTAGGGGGACATCAGCCCTGAGGAATAGCGAAAACAATAATTTAAAAACCTTCACCAACTTCTTCGAAAATTGCTGAAGCGACATGTTGTAATTGGTGTTAACACAGGTGATATCAATAATAGATTTATCTAAAAGTCATGTTACTCTGTTCATTATTTGTTATAATATTAATAGTTGTGAAAATTGTTACGAAAAATTTAGTATCCCTCTGTGGCGGTTCTAGAAATTTTTTTCAAGATGTTCCTTAAAAAGTATAAATTATACAATCTAATAAAAAGAGAAATTCATATATTGACAATAACAATAATAAAAAAAACACGCAAATACATAAAGTTTACAATTATTTTCTACGAGTTTTCATATTTTGAAATCGGTGTGTGATAGTCTCATTATCAATTCTACAAGCTACATTTCTTGTAATGTACACAACCAAGTAATTATTCATCCACTGATGTAGAACAAATTATGGAATAAAATTTAATTTTATTGGCATAAAAAAAATTGAGAGTGTTCTCAAATTTTTTTTTGAAGGGTAGACAATAAAAAATTTTAAATTAAGGTGGCACCGCCCCTGGTATCCCTAGCATTACTTATACAGGAAAAAGGCTGCTTATGTGTATGATATGAAGCCACATGCAACTCCTTCACTCGCATGATTAGATACATCAAAATTTTGATGAACCAAAAAGAGATACATAAGAAGTTTGAAGGTTGATTTAAACTAGTTAATGGGGTTATAGGACTCATTACTGGTGCTACTTTAGTGGAGTCTTCGCTTGGATATGCTTTCGTATCTTTGAAAAAAGTGAGTCAAGACTCAAATCCGACATTGGTGATTTGCAATCATGCTTTTACTATTTTATTTTGAACAAGTTACATAAAAAATTATTTTTCTTGAATCCAATCAAACCATGGGTTCTTAGGCAATAAATCAAATAAAAAACTTTGTAAATTTCTTTTTTATTTATATAAAGAATTAGATAGTTAGGAGGGAAGATTTGAACTTTGAAAATCTCTATTGAAAAAATTACGAGGTATTATTATATTAGTTAAGCTATAAGACTATTAGTTATGTAAATTTCATTTTTAACGTTAGAGTTTTGGATAGGTTTCATTTAAATCTCAAAGTTTTCAAAAAGTAACTATTTAAACCTTATTTCGATCACTATTCCTGTAATGTTTGTAGCACACGTGGTACAAAACTATACATTTAATTTAGCATGTTGAAATGAATTTATTTGAAACTATAAGGTTTTAATAAAACTATAACGCCAAAATTATGAGGTTTAAATAAAACTTACTTGAAGCGAGTAGTTGATTCCCTTTGGCAGAAAACCATTGATTGGGTCAGTGGATAAAGGCAAGGTGTTGAGCTCCGTTTGAGTTCACTTGTTCTCAAGTTTCAAGCATTTTAATGGAGTCCAACAATTTGGCTATTCTTTTTTCCATTTGGTACATCTGTTCGGGTTTTTTTTTTTTATTTTTTTTTTTATGGTCTCCTCATTTTTTTGGGGTTATATTCATTGTAAAGTTATTGTTCAATTTTTTTTTTTTTTTTTTTGAGAAAGAAGTTATTGTTCAATATGAAATGAGGTTTTAGCAAAAATGACAAAATTTCTATCTTATTTGACCATGTTACTATCTATCCAAAATGTTTTTTTTATTATAAATAAACTGAAAAAAAAAAAAAAAAAAAAAAAGAAAAGAAAAGAGAGAGATTGTCATGTGATATGGTGCTATTATCACGTTTGACATTGACACTATTTTATTTGTCCTACTATATAGTTATTACTTAATGTGACATGAGTTACCAATATATGTATATGAATTTCAATTAGTTTAACTGATAAAATTTTTTCTCATCAAATAAAAAATCTAGAATTCGATTCTTGCTTGCATCAAAAAACTAATTGGTGTTCATAGGTTGAAACTATTTCTCAAAAAAAAATTTAACAATATGTGTAACCCTATTTTTCCTACTTTTTAATTATTACGTATGTCTTTTTTTTTTTTTTTTTTTTTTCTTTTGAGAATCACTTATTACGTATGTCTAGTGTGTGACTCTAGTCATAAATGTCAAATTTTTTTATAGCCAACCTTAAGCAAAAAAATGATGGCATATTGTTTATCAAAAAAATTGATGGCATATCTTCCTGGCCGAAGACTTTGGCCGAAGATTAGCCTCACAATGGGTGCTGTCACCTGTCGCAAAGTGGAACCCAATAGCAGGTGGCAGAGCATACATAGTTTTCTACATTTATTGTTTCACTTTCACCCCCCTCATTATTGTTTTTATGAGTACAATGAAGGGGATCATATATAGATGGCAGCTATTTCTGATGGTGAAGTTGCAGAAATCTTTTTTAAAATTGCAAAATTATGAGCAATTTGAGTAAAAATGGGATTAACTAGCGGCTGAGTTTGAAGTGAGGACAACAAGTATATTAATTCCATTATTAAAGGTTGGAGAATGTAACTTGATTTGATTCTATGGCATGAATGGTGCCCCAGAACTTGGAGTAATGTCAATAATAATGTCTTAGATTTACAATTTTCAGGTCCTTGTAAACAAATTAGGTTTTGACTATATATATAAAGTGCCTCCCTGCGTTTCATGCAAAAGAGGCACCAATTATGGGATTGAGACATATTTTGGTCCCCAATAGTCTTTGTTTGTACCTATCAAAAAAGTAATTGTAGCTGCTATAACCTTTCAAAGTTATGCCAAAAAAAAAAAAAAAAAAAAAAAAAAGGCCTTTCAAAAGTACTGTTGCATTTGACTAAGAACCATTCCAAAATTCAGACCCAACCCATCCATTATTGACTATGTGTCTTGTTGGTTCTAGTCCTTCCTGACCAGGACAATGAAAGTTGCACTCTAGAGGTTGAAAAGTCACCTCAGGGATAAACCTTTCTTTTTGTAGTTTTGTTTGGTACCAGTTTCTGGTCATCATCATCATCATGACATTATTATCATTGTTATGGGGAATTTGTTTAATGTTTTCCTATAAGCAGTTAAATAGCTACAAAATTGAGTTTGAATATGACCATCATTTGAGATTAAAATGTCTAACTATTATGATTATGTGGTGAGTACCATTCAAGACAAATATATAAAGCAACCTTTTGAGGGGATTGATGGTTACTACTCATGGACTTTCTGCTCATTTTGAAAACAATATCAAACATTTTCCATGGTCCAATCTACTTGACTTATCAAATCGCAGGACCAAAATTTTTCTCAAGGGAGAAAAGATGGTTATCATACGACCTTGGGTGTGAAATTCTAGTATTGGAGGAGTTTGATATGTCACATGTGAATAAGGACGTCTTTGTTTTGTTTTGTTTTTTTTCTTCATTATTTATGTTCAAATAAGGCATCTTTGTTTGGTTTGTTTGTTTGCTTGTTTGATTCTTTGGTTTTTATTATTATTATTTAAATTTGAGGTTAGCGAGATTTGAATCCTAGCTATTTCAGTTGAAAACACTAAAATGTGTCAATTGATAGCTACAAGACTCTTGATAATATATATTTGTTATGTCTATGTCCATTTTATAGTTGACACTACTTAAATTCATTAATTTATTTTATTTATTAAATAAATTTTATAGAAAAATGAAAAATTTTTAAAAAAATGTATATAAATTGGTTTATAAAATAAACTACTTAGATTAACGTTTTAGCTTATTTAGTTATATACAGTTTTTTAAAGCTTTCACTTTTCTACTTCCAGCAATCAACAAATATATTGCAAATAGTAATCATTGTATGGTTTCCTTAGTCCTTAAAATGTAATTGACAAAAACAAAACAACAACAATGTGATGGGAATTGGCAAGTCATCTCACAAGGGAAAAGCATTTGCATTATGCAAACCAATCTTATATGCTTTCTGGCCAGAGGCAGCAGATTCTATTTCCTAGCTTGGAGTCACTTTTGTCTCTGCCACCACATCATGTAGTATATACACTCTTTGTTTTTACCCAACTGAGAAGAGTTTTGATATAGTTTGGTTTTTTCTTTCTTTTTTTTTTCTTTTTTTTTTGGTTGGAAAGAGTTTTGATATAACTTAATACTCCAAGTAGCAGATAAAAAGGAGAACAACCGGATTAGAACAAAGTCTCCATCCCTCATATAGGTTGTCCAATATGTAAGGAGTTATTCTCAAGTCTTAATAGGCCCTGGCCCAACTATGCTTTCTTGACACATCCCATCCTGCTTAAATCTTTGGAGGAATCTTTTTTGTGGCCTTGTCATGCGTCAAAGTAACATTGATTGGTTTGGCTTTTACAATCCGTTTCAATGAATGGGTGGAAAATAGAAAAGTGAAATGATAAAAAATGAAAAAATGGATAAAAAAGTGAGGGGATAGAAGAGATTTTGGTTCTCCTTATTTGAGTTATTTGAGTTTGGTTGGGGGTGGAAAAGTGAATGAATAAAAAAAAAGAGTTTATATTAATTTACTCATATACTCTTTTTAAAAATTGATCCCCAATTAAAATTTTTTTTTTTTTAAAGTGGCAAACAACCCAACAAAAAAAAAAAAAAAAAAACAGGTAATCACCTAAATTTATTAAAAAAAAGAAAAATCATGCCTAGAAAAAAAAAAAGTTCAAAAAAAAGAAGAGAAAAACCTATATCACACTTAGGGAAAAAAAATTGAAAAAAATAAAGAAAGAAGAGCAACTAGTAGATCCATCATCCATGCCCAAGAAAGGAAAAAGGAAAGTGAAAAAGTAGCCACCATTCACGCTTAGGAAAAGTAGGAGAATAGAAGATATTTTAGTTCTCCTCATTTATGTTTGGTTGGGAGTGAAAAAAGTAGAGGGATAAAAAAAGTAAGCTTGTATAAATTTACTCATATGTTCTTGTTAAAAAATGATGCCCAATTAAAATTTAAAAAGTGACCAAAAAAAAAAAAGCATTCACATAAATTTATTAAGAAAAAGAAAAATCATTCCTATAAAAAGAGAGAGAGAGAGAGAGAGAGAGAAGAAAATAAGAAGAGAAAAACCTGTATCACACTTAGGAAAGAGGAAAAAAAAAAAAAAAAAAAAAAAAGAACAACCAATAGATCTATATCCAGGAAAGGAAAAAAGAAAGTGAAAAAACAACCAGTATCCACATCTAGGAGACCAAAAAAAATAAAAGAGGGGAAGTTTAGTGATTAACTGCAACTATTCCTCTCCCCTCTATTTTCTCTCCAAATTAGAGAGATAAAATTTTGGTGGGCCATGAAAGAAAACACCTGAACCTCACCAATTTTTCATCCTCCCCTTCTCTCCAACCAAATCCCCAGAAAATCAATTTTTTCAAGAAGGGAGAGTGGATGTTCTGATATTCAAGCAAATACAACCATATATGATTTTGAATCATGAAAGTGGGTAAATTTAGATTGATGTGATCAAAGAGACAGAGGACTCTCCACTTGTGCTTCTAAG
Organism: Quercus gilva; assembly: GCA_023621385.1. Lineage (NCBI taxonomy): Eukaryota > Viridiplantae > Streptophyta > Magnoliopsida > Fagales > Fagaceae > Quercus > Quercus gilva. The sequence continues at coordinate 8,438,694 of CM042482.1, read as the reverse complement.
TATGCGTTTGGATAAAAATTATTCTCCCTGCGTCTGCGTCTACATCTGCGTCTGCGTTTTTTTTTTTTTTTTTTTTTTACCAACGCCTCTTGCATTGTTCATGGGACATGAACAGTGCATTAAGGCAAATGTACAATATTTGGGTGAGTGAACAGTAATCCAAAAATTATTTTTTTATTGTTTTTAGCAATAAGTTTTTAGCAAAATAAATGGTATTCAAACATACCCTAAATACAGAATAAACTAATTTTGGTAACTGCTGAATATATTGGACAGAAACTTTGTGCATAGGAATTAGATAAATTTTTTGGATTTTGAAAATCAACATCAAATGGTCATGATTCTAGATTTGTGAAATACCCACCTGGAATCTTGAGCAATGAGATTTCATTTATAAAATATATATATCTATATATATATATATATATATGTTTTGGTTTTATGCCATTTAACAATTTCAGGCAATTTGGTTGACTCAATTTTATTTGGTTTCTTCCCTAAAGGGAAATGCAGCTCCCAAGACCTGCTAAAATTTCTGGATTTTGAAAATGAACATCAAATGGTGATGATTCTAGGATTTGCAAAGCTTTTTTTTTTTTTTTTTTTTTTTTTTTGGAGAGTTTGAAAGCATTTGATGTTGTTGGGTATGTGAAATTAGTTAGCAAATACAAAAAAGTTCTACAGTGTGTTTAGCTTTATGCAAAGTGAGCAAAAACAGAAACCGTTCTTCTCATTAAACCCAAGATAGATGATAAAAATCCTCTTTTACCCTCAAATCTACAACTCCCAAATTTTCCTTTGAAGAGGACACATAGACTTGATTCATGCATTTGGGCTTTATCCATTTTTTGACAGGCTTATACCCCTTTTTGAAAAACTATTTTGATAGGCTTATAGAGTCATGAACAAATTTGTCAACCCGTTTTTGAAAAAAAAACTATTTTGATAGGCTTTATAGTTATGAAAAAAAAGTGCCAGAGTTCTTTGATGCGCAAGGTTTTTATTTCTGGAGTATTTTGGGCATGCTGGCACATTCGTCATTAGAGTAAAACCTGCAGTAACACTTATTGAATAAAACGTTTTTACAGGTAATAATATTACACACCACCACCTCTCCCATGCATTTCAAGGAAGACGATTCCCCACAACCCACAAAAACTATTGGAATGAAAATCATATCAATCATCCTTAATGCTAACTCAGGTGAAAATCATATATTCAGTCTTACATATATTCCAACTTTTCTTTATTAAACATATCAGCCAAATCCACATGGTCAGAGTCGCGGGAAGATAACCATAGATAAGAGAGACGGGATAAAAACTCATTCAAATATGGATTCTAGTGTAACTTTCTTGTCAGCTGTTAAATTTGCCCCTATATTGCTCATATCAGTCACATAATATACATGAATTTGCTCATATCAGTCAAAGAAACTTTCCTCCAATCTATAATATCTATTTTGTGCAAATTCAAATGAGCATAAACATATATGAAATAAGTTACATGACCTGTTCATAGGTCATGTGATTACCAAGGCAACAACACTCAATTTTCCTCCAACCCAATTTTAAGGAAAATTCTTTTTAAGAAAAGCAATAGTAAGAGAAGGTATGTCATATCAAAATAACTGAATTGGCCTGTTTCGAGTTGGTTATGGAATCTCTCACTCTACTCTCCCTCTAAAATCTCGAACCCCAAATACAACAATAATAAAAAAAGAGAAGGTAGCACTAGCTTTAATACTTTACACTAATAGAGTTGCATCTTTCTATAGTAGGTTAATTGATTCTTTGATCAAACTAACACATGCTTAACTCATATCAGTTGTTTGACCAAAAAGTACCAACTGAATGTTTAGCCAACACCACTTACATTACTTGTACCCATAAAAACTACTTCCACAAATTCCGAATGTCAGGCTTCTCAATTCTTTAAATTGCCTGAAATCATTGTACGAGAGATGAGACCCTAGGTCATATCCTCACAATTGAGTTTATGATGATAGAAACTGAGACACAAACATGCAAAAACCTACTTATTCAGTCTTTTATATATATATATATATATATATATATATATATTCTGACTTCCCCAAATCACCAGTAGGACAAGCTTTCAGGACAAAATCGCATTTCATTAAAGTAGCCTGCACATCATTAATTAATGCTGTATTTACAACACAAAACCACTACTTAAATTGTGCAATCAGCAGATTGCAATCAAATATGGGCAACCTCTCAACAATGCTTATATAAACATGACCTAAAGATTTATGACAATTAATATCAAAGGCTAATTATTCCCTTCTTCTGACCACAACATGGATCAGAAGTGAGAGATTCATGCTAGGATACTAAAGGAAACAATTACTAACAAATTCTAACGTCTAACAATTCAACAAAGCTCAAAATCCCTATCATGCCTCACACAAGCATAACTAATGAAAAATTCATAGGATGATGACACATCCACCTCAAATTAAATGATACAATATGATCACTTTAGAAAAGCTCAAGTGTATCGGTTAAGTAGAGAAGCGCACACAACTAAATAAGGTGCAGAGAGACCTCCAAATTGCTATGCATTTCACACTTTGCAAGCAAACGCTATCAAAGACACTGAGATATAATAACCGGTGCTTAAAAATCATCTCCCATAATACATTGACTAGAGTAGTGCCTACTTCCTTATACCAAAATACAACCAGGCACCTACATCTGAATAATAAATACTATATAAAATGAAAGAGACACACAACGATTAATTCCAAAACTAACCAGCCAAGAAGCACTCAACATATAGCATTAATTGAATTGTTTCATACTTAGACCTAAATTGAAACCGCAGCACAGTTATTACAATCTAGAACAATTATGACAACCTCAAAGTAATTTCACCACGCAAAAGATATACTGCAAATTCATTCAGATCACTGAATTTGCCAGAAAGTAGTACACGCTCAATCTATATTCATAAGTTACAAGCCAATGACATTGACAACCCAAGAAATCAATATCTCTTAATACTCTTTTTTTTCATTCCTTCTCCGCTCGGGAATTATACACACACCAGTAGGCCTCAAACCCTAAATCCTCTGCCTTCCTCTTACAAGGAGAGATAATGCTAATTAAACTAGAACTCATTTGCTCACTCCTGAACCATATATTCATAAAGACTTATTTTTTACACAACATTTTGTTCAAACTATCAAATTCAAACAATAAATCATAAACCTTGGAAGTCATTTCTAGACCCATCACTCAATCTAGTGATAACAACAACAACAACAACAACAAAGCCTAGTTTTTAACTCACATAAAAATCAACACAATCTATTAAAAACAACATTATTCTCACACATCACAATGCAACCTCCTTACTCAAAAATCCCATCTTTAATACGTTTCCTACCTAAAAAATTCACAAACAACAATCCAACACAACCAAATCAACAACAACAACAAAAAATTACGTAAAATTGAAACTTATAACATTTCTCATAAAATAGATATCCAAAATATCAGATCAAACAGTAACTAAACAATGTTCAAATCAACAAAAATCTAAAACCCAACAAGACAAAAACACGAAAAATTCCAAAAAAAAACCCATTAATAATAAAAACCTAAGCAGTTAGAACAACAGCCCCACCAGCCTCCTTAATCTTCTTCTCAGCAATCTTAGACACAAGCTTAGCCTTCACAACAACAGGTTGGTTCTCAGGCAAAACACCTTTACCAAGAACCTTAAAGTACCCGAACTGGGTCACATCGATCAAAGGAGCGCTATCCTTAGAAGCCTTGTCTCTAGCTTCTTGAGGCACGAGGGACCAGAGCTTGTCGAGGTTGACAATGGGGCAGTGGAACTTGTTACGGAGCCTGTGGAAATACCTCATGCCCACCTTGCCGAAGAAGCCAGGATGGTACTTGTCGAAGAGGATACGGTGGTGGTGCATGCCTCCAGCGTTTCCGCGACCGCCCGGATGCTTCCTGTGCTTGCCGATACGGCCGTGTCCGGCGCTCACGTGTCCTCTCTTCTTGCGGTTCTTCTTGAAGCGGGTTGTCATGGTGGGTGGGTGGTGTGGTTTCTTAGAACTCGAGAGAACTTGTGAAGTTGTGTGCTGCGGCGGAGGTGAGGAAATGAGTTTGTGAAGGGTTTTATAGATGCTAGGGTGAGACATAAGGTGTGTTTTTTTTTTTTTTTTTTTTTTTTACATATTTGACCTTTTTGCTGATTCTATTACATCAAGGTCCCTCTTTTTTTTCTTTTCTTTTTTCTTTTTTTTTTCATTTAAAATGTATATTTTAGCATATAGTTTGGGAGTATAAGTATAACAAATTAAACTTAAAGTTTTAAAAATAACATAACAAATTAAATTTCTGTGTAGGTAAGCGAAACAGTGTGATAATTAGGGTTTCTTTTTCTTTTCTTTCTTTTTTTTCTTTTTTATTCAAATTTTAGGTTTTAATTTGTTATGCTCTTTAAATTATTAGGTTTAAAATGTAATTTTACATTTTTTTAATAGTATAAATTATATTTTTGTGAAGAGAGAGAGATGAGTCCAAAGCAATGTAGTTAGGGATAAATAAAAAATTAGGGATCAAAAAAAGGTCTTTGTGTAATGTAAGATGGTTATGGTATTTTTTCTTCCAAAGTTCACTCGCATCACATGTAAATGTTATAGTTAATGTTCATATAAACTGTTGAGGGTCACTTTTTGAATCCGAATAGAAAGAAGGAAGCCTAACCCAGCAACATGAGCAGTAGAGAAATGGCAAGCATAGAGTAAAACCATTAAACCCAAGCGGCAGGAATAATGGATAACAAGCCCGTAATATAAACAAATGGACCTTGAGGAAGTAAACGGGTCTAAAAGGCCCGGAAAAAGAGAAATGACACCCATGGGCAGTATGTGGTATAGAAAAGTGAGAATGAGTCATAGCAGGCCCAAAGTAATGTAAACAAAGAAAGTAAGGAGTTAATGGCAAGCCCATGAACCCCAATGATGAGAATAAGGAAATTCAGCCAAGGAAGTCTAATGAAGTTAGTAAAAGCCCATAAGAATGCAAAGTTAGTAAACGGGCCAAGGAAGTCCAAAGAAAGTAAATGGGCCGAAAAGGTCCAAGAGAAAACAAAAGGGACACTAGAGCCCATAAGAAAGAACACCAGTGGCCATGTTAAGCCACTAAGAGAAAGAATGGAATGGCAGGCCCGAAAGAGGCCCAGCGGGAGTAAGTCATCACGGCAGGATTAACAAGTAATGTGGCAGGAAGTAAGGGTAATTAAGAAGTGGGCTAAAAGAAATGCGAAGCCCAGTTCCAAGTAAAGCCCAGACCCTAAGGAAGCGAGAAGTCAAAGCAACAGCTCATAAAAAAAAAAGCCAGGAACGAACAGCAGGCTGTGCAGGCAAAGTCTCCAATCCGCGGCGAACGCATGAGCAGCAGGCAAATTTCAAACACATACGGACAGAAGGCATGTGCAAGGCCCAGGCTCACTAGCCTGTACCCAGCCAATACGGAACATGGTGAGGTCATGGGTCAGAGGTAAAAAAAAACATGGTTTTGTGGTAGGGAGAGGGGAAAACTTGTTTTAGGGTTCCTCCTCAAGCTCTTTTGGGGGATACGTCTTGCTGGAATGACATACTTTCCAAAAGAGGCAAGGCTGAGTTGGAACCACTGGGTGCATGCCATGAGAGATAGAGAGAGAGATAGAGGAATAGCACTGCGGCAGGAAGAGGTGCCATGGCAGACTAACGGACAAAATAGTTATCTTTGTCTGGTAATAGGAAGAGGCTCGCAGACGGAACAGTGATGGTTAGCAAATACACCTAGACCAGACAAAGGTGGTTAAGAGGTAGAATAGTAAAATCTGGTCACGGCAAGCACTATAAAAGGAGTCCTTTGTCGTGTACAAGTGGGGGGATTTGGAAGAACAGAAGAAGAAAAAGAAAAAGACAACACCGAGAAATCACGGTGGTAAAGAACTATTAAGGAAAAGACTAAGAGAGAAAAAAAAGGAAACGAAAAGGGAAGGAAAGAAAAGATAAAAGAGAGAAATTGAAAGGAAAAAGAAACGAGAGTTAGGTGGCATGCACCGATAGGTTTCCTCCCCTCTCTCCCTCTCAAAATCCTTGCTCTCTGCCAAAAGCAGAAGGAATTCCTCTGGGCATTAACCATTCAGGTCCGTTTCTCTCAAAATGATCAATTTCTATGCAGGATTTACGTGGGAGGTTGATTGTGTTGAGAAGAGGCGTTCTATCCTCTTTGGTTTTGTCTCTGCAGACTAAACTTAACTTCTTTATCTTTTGATTAACCTCTATTACCATTTCCCCCTCTTACTTTATTTGTAAAAGTCATTAATATCACTGTGATTATAGATTATTTGGTCATTTTCCATTAAAAAGCTATTTGGTCATTTTAGAATACTTTGTTTTATTCATTGTATTTGCCTGCCACAAGCTACTCTGAAACAGCTCTGCTTACCGCAAGCACACTCTTGGCAGACGAGGTACAGTTTGTGCACAAGCCGACCAAAGTGAGTTCTAGTTGGACCGGTCTCAACTCCTGCAACCCAGAACACTTGGGCCTACTATCACAAAGGGGCAGCCCAGCCCAATACAACAAAAAAATCTAAATTTGTTACTGTCCAATGGTGATTGCAAATGCTACACCCCCCCCCCCTCCAGTTTACGGTGGATTTATGCAGTTAACCTATGGTTGCACTTTTATACCATTCACCATACATATATATATATATATATATATCTCTCTCTCTCTCTCTCAAAATTAGTATAAAATATTTTATCTCTATTTCATTAAAAAAATGAGTGTTCATCTCACTTTTAGAAAAGTACTTAAAAGGGAATGAAATAAAGATTCCTTCGTACTTATTTCATTTCTTTCTATTAAACTTTCAAATAAGATAAAATAAATCCCTTTTTGAATCCATTCCATTTCTTTTTCTTTCCCCTTACAAATAAATTGTAAGGATTCAAACTTAGGACTTGATACCAATCAAGGGAATATTGGGCTTTTACCCTTATTTTGCAAAAATAACAACAGTATGTCCCTATTTTAAAACTATTTAGGTATGTGTTCTTATTTTTGAAACTCGATTTTAACAAAATCGAATTTAGTATAAAATTCGATATTCTCAAAATCGAATTATATGTAAATTTTTAATTGAAACTCGACTTTGAGTTTCACTTTTTTTTTTTTTTTTTTTAATTAAGTGGCAAAATATGCATAAAACTTGACATTGCTAATGTCGAGTTCTACTTGTAACTCGATTTTTTTAAATCAAGTACTAAAACAAGGATACAGACCTAACTAGTTTCAAAACAAAGACATTGTGTTAGATTTTTTACAAAATAAGAGCAAAAGACCAATATCCCCTACCAACCAAACCATATAGCATAGGAATACACTTTTGCCACTAGAACACACACCTCAACAATAATTTCAACCTTTAATTAATTATAAATAAAATAAAATAAAGTGTTGGTCATTTATTTATTTAATTTTCAAAAATCTCCTTTCTAAGTAGAGTGTAAACCTATATTTTTGCATTTTTTTTGTCCCAATTAATTCAATATAAAAATGAGTGAAACCTAATGGGGTTTGTCGAATGATCATTTTTGGCACAGAAGACAAATACCTAGTTCCATTATTCAGTGCTCACACGACCCCATTAAATACGATAGCCCTCTACTCCCATGTAAATTGATCATATTACAGCAGCAGCTCCAACGGTCGACCTAGACAGAGCCATCCTGTCTTTCCATAAATTTTCTTCTGCATCTCTATTCATAATAGTATGATTTATTAAGCTTCTATCTTCATCTCCATGTCAGTATGTTACAAAATGTGTCTCACAAATTGGCAATATTGCAAACCATTAAAAACTCGCTAGTAGCAATCCATCCTTTAACACTTTGACTATTTCCTCTAAAAAAAAAAAAAAAAATGTGGAACGAAACACAGCTTAAAGCAACTATTATGGCATATCATAGACTAAGCATCAGAGAAAGTATCAGCTGGAAGTCAAATGATGTAATACTTCTTTTTTGGCTGAATTTCACTGGTAGACAATACAGCATCAATAAATTTTGCTCAAGAATTTAAAAATACAACACGACTAATTTTGTTTTTTCTTTAGCATGAATCAGTAAAAGATGCCAAAAGTGAAAGTAAGCTAGCTGCAACCATGACATAAATCATTCTCTACAGACTATCCTAAGTTTATATCAAATTACATTACGGGTATCAGCAGCAGCAGTAACACACTACCAAGGTCTCCTTCCACCAAGGGGAATTGTATTAGAGCCTGAAATCTGAGACCGATTGCCAAACCCTCCTCGTCCTCTGGAGCGAAAGTTTCCCCCAGATCCTGCAGCACCCAAAAATAAATAAAATGTTTATCTTTCCAATTTACACCTCAGATTTACACAGCACTGATACCATCCAAAAATTTCAACGAGTTACCTCCTAGACCAGAACCAGCTGAACGAGCCATGCTAGAGAGTGCAGGATTCACAACCTGCCCAGCTTCTTGCAAGATCTTGATAAGATCCCTAGCATACTTTGCATTTGCATGGGTGAAAAAGGTGAACGCAGTCCCCTTTGCTCCTGCCCGACCAGTTCGGCCAATCCTGTGGACATAATCTTCAAGGCTTGACGGAAAGTCATAATTGACCACACATTTAATGTCCTTCACATCTGCATCCAATGAAGTAAGAGTTTAGTTATAAATGAAACAAATAGCAAGATATTAAACACGGAGAATACTGCAAATATCCTTATCCCTGCTCCCCTAAGATCTGAGAGATCAAATTTAAGATAACACATTCATCATATAAATGTGCCCACCTTAACCTTGCAGGGATAAGGAGCAGCTTCACAACCACCACTTCCATATCCAATCAATGCATAAGCATGTGTGAGTCAACCGGACTGCGACAACAACCAGCTCCATAACTGTGGATGGGCAGCGATAACCTTGACTATGTTAATTAGACACTTGATAATAGGAGCAACACTTCTAGCAAAAAGTCAGTAGCCAACCACATAAAAGCCAGCTCTACTTCCTAATGAATTTAAAAAGGAGTGGAGGTGGGAGGGATTTTCCAGTCCTATGAATATAATAGGTTAAAATATTGTTTTTGTTCCCAAAGTTTGCATGAATTTTGAATTTCATCCCTAAGCTTTAAAGAGTACTTTTTTTTTGTTCCTAAACTATTGAAAACGTTACACTTTTGGTGCTAAAACTATAAAATGATTTGTTTTTTTCATACCTAAACTATTCGAAAAAAATGTTCTTTTTTTGTCCCTATTTTCAATCCCTAAACTATCGGAAAAATCTCTTTAAAAGGACAAAAAAAATAACTTTTTAAAGTTTAGGGAAATGAACTTCATGCAAATTTTAAAGATGTAAACAATATTTTAGTCAATATAAAATATCTATCTCACTTTAATAATATAAATGGCAAACCTCCCCCAAAAATTTTGATAATTCAAAAATTGGAGAAGGGTATTTGAACCCTAGATGCCTCATTTATAAAAACGAGGAGCTACCAACCAATTGAGCTACAAAGTTCTTGACAAAACTCCCCCAAAAATTTTGATAATTCAAAATTGGGGGATAGGGATTTGAACCCTAGATGCCTCATTTATAAACACGAGGAGCTATTAACCAGTTGAGCTACAAGGCTTTTGACAAACCTCCAAAAAAATTTTAACATCTGTTATTCTAGCAATAACAGTGAAACTATGCTCATAGTGTCCGTGAAAGATTAGGAGTATGATTAAGATGAGAAACCTTGCCCCTTCATCCAACTCATGAATAATAAATCCCTTAACGCAGTAGAAAGATAATGCGTGTGAATAAAAAATGAGCAGTCCCAGTCATGACAAATCATGGCTCCTCCCTTCGCACCCAAACCACAAATTATATTCTTAGGATACTGGACAGCAGCCGGCCGACTCGCCTATCTTTGGAATTTTTAAGACCTAGATGAAAAAACCTAAGACTCCTAGCATGCAGTGATCCTACCAAGACCCCGTGCAGCAACATCAGTGGCAGTCATTATAGGACTTCTGCCACTTTTAAACTCAGCAAGGACCCAGTCCCTTTCGGCCTGGTTTTTATCACCATGGATGGATAAAGCTGGCCATCCATCCATTCTCAATTGCCTTGTAACTTGGTCACATCCTTTTTTTGTCTCCATAAATATCAGAATTCGGCTCCCATCCATCATTTCTTTAAGAAGTTTAATCAGCCTGCATAAACATAACATTCTGTGTGTCAGATCAGTATAACAAAACATCAGTCTTTTACTGACACCAGTTATGATTACATACCTATTATATTTCTCCATATCTGTCAAAATTTCAACAACTTGAATTATAGACTGGTTTGCTTTCAGATCTGATGATCCAATAATAACCTGAAAGGTCACAACAATTAAAAGTACACTAAGCATAAAATTTTCAGCCAAAAAGCACAAAAGAGGATAAGCAATTAAGCATCAATTTACAAGAATATGTGCATGTGTATGCGTGAATGAACACACATCCATTTTAGAAGATAAACCTTATATGGATTGCGTAAAAACTGCCTTGCTAGAGTTTCAACCTCCCTTGGCCATGTGGCACTCCAATACAATGTCTGTCTATCTGGTCGGATCTGTAATGAGGAAACACTATTTTAGTATTGCAGCAACTTTTAAAGCAGAAAGATATAAATGAAGGTGAGATGAAGTTCATCATGGATCAAAGTCTTGCTCAAGTACATTAATTATAGTTCTAACAGAATGTTTCAACAAAGGCCCAGTAAAACTTCTCACCACAGGAGAAGATTGCTATTTGCTAATATTTTTATTCCTTTCATGTCAATAAAGGCATGAAAAGCTTGTTCATTTTTCCACCAAAGAAAAACTCACTACACTCATGCTACCAATGCAGCTCAATCTATAAGCTCATGATTCTACATTGGGAATAAATCAATTGACTAAAACAACCTAATGATACCTTATGTAAAGAACACATCCAAAATACTGCTAAGTGCTATTGTACTAACAGCCCTAGTGTCTAAGTCTGTCCTTCAATCCATAGTGGCTTGCACAAAATAACTCCAATGTGAAAGTATCATACCTGGGATACGATTTTCCTTATCTGAGGCTCAAATCCCATGTCCAACATTCGATCAGCCTCATCTAACACAAGATAGGTTACTCTTCGCAAGTTTGTGTGTTGAGCTTCCAACATATCTATCAGTCGGCCAGGTGTAGCAATAACAATCTCCACGCCTGCCATATAGCAATATAATATTGTTATTTTCATCAGCCAAATCCACATATTTATGAACAGCCAAACAAACCACACAGAAAATCAACACAAGTACCTCTTTTAAGGTCGCGAATTTGAGGCCCTTTAGGAGCACCACCATATATGCAAGTAATTCTAATATTAGCACGTGACCCAAATTTTAGAGCTTCTTCTTGAATTTGGACAGCTAATTCTCTAGTAGGTGCCAATACCAATACAATGGGACCTTCACCTTGTACTGAATGAATGTAACAAAAATATTACTGAACATAAGCATAAACTGCGCTATAAAGAGTGGCAACCTAAACTTCAAAAAAGGCAAACAATACCAACCCAATCGAGGCTGCGCTTTGACATGGACCAAAGCTGGAAGCAGATATGCCAAAGTCTTACCAGAACCAGTCTCAGCAATTCCAATTAAATCCCTACCCTTAAGAGCCATCGGCCATCCTTGAGCCTGAATTGGAGTTGGCTCAACAAAACCCAGTTTTGCAATCGCATCAAGGCAGTAATCTAACGTGTCAAATTACATCAATAAGCTAAGATACAACATACAAACTCAATACCGAAAGCAACAACCAATACTAAATTACACTTAAGTAAAAATATATACCAGGGAAATTAGCTTCGTGAAACATCCTAATTGGCTTCGGAACATCATGCCCTTCCACCGTGATATCCCGCCTCACCCTATAAACCACAGCTTCATGCTCACTCATTGCACGCACAGAAGGAGTCTCAACATAAAAATTCTTCTCAAAAGGGACCAAACTCCCAAAATCCTGCTTAGGCAAAGCAATGTTGTCCAAGTCCCCTCTTGACCCCCCACCATGCCTACCTCCTCTTCCACCACCACGCCCATCGAATCCCCTCCCGCCACCACCAAAACTACTACTCCCACCACGACCACCACCATAACCCCTACCCCCAATTCGGTCACCCCTATCTCCTCCACCGCGACTTATACCACCTCTACCACCACCACTCCCCGAATCAAACCCTCTCCCACCACCACCACCACGCCCTACATTACCAATTCTTCTATCTCCAACATTCCCATTCCCAATTCTACCACCGCCACCACCTCGGCCAACATCAAATCGGCCAGCAGGCGGCTGAAAAGGCGGATACCCATTAAAACTACCCGACCCACCACTGCTTCCTCCTCCTCTACCATAAACCTGAGGAGGAGGAGCGCCTCCGTATGGCACAGGTCCACCACGGCCATAGCTCGAAGCGGCAACGCCAATAACTGGCGGAGCCACCGGTGCTGGAGGACCAATTAAATCACTGCATATAGAGAAAGAACTACAATTACCCTCAAAAACATCAAAAAAACACAAACTTTTTGATCCGATTGCAACCAAACGTTAACAAAAAAAAAAAAACATGGGATCTGCGTGAAAAAGCTTACCTTCGACGCTCGCGATAGGAATTCGGATCCGCGTAGCGGTGGTCGTATTGGTTCATGTTTGGTAGTACGGTTTCTTTTGGTGCTACTGTGGGTGACGGAAAAAAGAGGGAACTAGGGTTTGGAAACAAGAAGAAGAAGAAGAAGAAGAAAAAGTTGAAAGTAGAGATAAAAATTAGGGTTTAGTTTTTCTCAGTTTGTGTGAGAGAATTGAGAATTTTTGGGGGAAATAGGAGAGTAGAGACTTGAGAGAGAGAGATTGTTGATTTTGTTGGGAGGGAAAATATCTATCGGTGAATGAATCTGATTCGGTGCGTGCGCCAGACTCACAATGCCAAACTCTTTAGCAGTGAGTTGAACTGGGCTGGACTGTGGGCTTTTTTCCCCTCTTCCCATGAGTGAGGCCCATTAATCAATTTTTATACACAAATACTACTATTCAAGCTCTAAAAGTGTATCACCACTTTTGCTACCATTGTTTACATGGAAAACTATGAATGATGGAGAAAAAAATGGTGGTTCACTTGAAAGTAGAGGTGTCTATACCTGATCGGAGCCCAAAAACTGACCAAATCGCCCCACATCAACCCAATTTTGGCCTGAATTGAAGCTCCAATCAGTCGACGACAGGTTTCTGATTCCAAGAACCAACGCCCACCGGTCGAGTGGTGGGTTTGCTTTTCTAAAACCCGAGCAACCCAAACCCAACAGAGCTATATAAGAAATCCGGTCAAATCCGGCAAAATCAAGCCAGTTTCAAACAAATTCTAGCAACTTTTAGTGAAATTTAAAGATTCTAGCAAAAATTTTGCAGTTTATGGTGAAAAAAATGTAGTTTTCGTCGACGCTTTGCATTTCTTGGCGATGTTTTGCAAATTCCAGCGATCAACAAACTGACCAACCCCCACCCAAACCAAAAACTGACTCGCCCGATTGACGTTGGCAACCAATTTCGAGTTCCTTTGCCCTCCACCTAACGTTGGCAGGTCAAGTTTGGGTTGGATCCAAAACCAACCCAACCTGACTCGTGGACAGGCCTAGTTGAAAAGTAACAAGTAGTCAGTCACAATCTATCACGTAGGATAATTGTGAGAAAAGTTGTAATATTTTATGTGGTATTAAAATTACTCTCGAAACCCACTTCTCAAAAATATTTGTGGTTCTTTGAAAAAAGGTTTGAAATATTTCATCAACACACAGGCTTACAAATTTCATAACTGCTGAGTTGGTTGATTGTGATTGATGGAAAAAAAAAAAGTGGAGTCCATAAATGTCATTTGTGTCCACCATTCATAATCGATCAACTTAGTAGTTGTGAAATTTGTTATGAAAAAAGTTGTGTCTATAGCATTATTGATATTTCATTGCGGTGAAGTTGGGTAAAACTGTATTTCTTGAAGTTAGTTGTGTAAGCTCAAGTTGTTTGAAAAAACTTGAGTATAACACCATTGTAAACTTGTTAGTTATAGTGGATTATTCGGAGCTTGACCCATAAATTTACGCTTAACACCTAACTAGTTACAACATAATATTCTTTGTTTGATAAAACTTGTTTTTGTTTTTAATTTTTAATTTTTAGAAGTGACTTTGTGTTTGCTCTAACCAAGAAATGGGTAGTATTTTCCTACATTTTTAGCATTACAGGTTACTTAAAGCCAATCAGTGGCTGGTGATTTTCTTGAGTTTATGATGTTGATCTGCCTTTTATCATTCAGTCTATGAATGAACCGCCATAGTTCAAGTTCAAGCATGGGCTATTAATTGCTTAGGCAATAAAAATGGTTGTGTTTATGATAGTTGTTGCAAACTTGCAATTGTATCATAAATATATCACTCTTTTTGTAGGTGAGATAAATTTGATCTAGTCTCCGTTTGGATTGAGTGTTTCACGTTTTGCGTTTAACGTTTTGAGTTTTTTTAGCCTTTTTTTTTTTTTTTTTTTTTTTTTTTTCACGTGTTTCCAGCGAAATTGTACTGTAGCAGCACTGTAGTGGCTACTGTTCATTGAATAGTAGCCACAACATGTGACTTTTTCCCACAATTTTTACTGTTCACGGATCCACAATTTTCACTTTTCAGCAACTTTTTCATTAAAAATGGGTCTCACGGTACTATTTACACATTTAAAAATTATTTTGCTACAATGTTTTCAGTTTTCAGTTTTCAGTTTTTAGCGGTATCCAAACGGATCCCTAGTTAATTTGAAAAATTAGTTTGCTCTATATATTATATCGTCTTCATTGTGACATCCTGTCAAGACTTGAGTAACCTCATCAAAACTCTTATACAAGTGTTTTCAATTGAAACATCTAGGATATAAATCCCCCTCGCCCAACTCTTGAATTACCTAAAAAAAAGGACTCAAGTAAATTCTTGCGCCCTGGCCTTGTGCACAAGTGTAGTGCTTTTATTTTAAGTGTTTCACAGGATGTTATCTGTTTCAACTGTTGCTCAAGCAGTAATTTAATTGCTAGCATATCTCATATGTGGAGATAGCTGTATTTCATCCACCCACAGATGCATAAATGGCTTCAAGTCTCTTGCGTATAATGTGTATATCCAGTGTGTGCATCTGTGTGGAGAGTACTTTTTATTCTATTAAACTATTCTGAAAATGTACCTTCTGCAAATACCACCATATTTTCAAGCTAACATATCAGTTTCAAGCTTTCAATTGAACTTGCCCGAAAAGCACACACACTCAAAGAAGTTCCTTTCGGATTGACGTGCAATTTCTGGTTTACTGGGACTGGATGCCAGAGATGAATGTACCAGCTCTTTTACCTGTTGATTATCAACAACCTTCTTCCCATCATGAACAATGGTCACCTCACAAAATTCAGGTGCATTCTCCTTGATAAATTTTCCTTTTGCCATTTTTTTCCCTAGCCTCCTGAAGAATGATGAGCACAACCCGTTAAATCGCAAACTCATCGGTTTAGAGTCACCTGTCACTCTATCAGTAGATTTAGATATCAGCTTTGTCAAAAGCTAGAGTTTCAACTCAGTTTTTGTATAGATATGCATGAAAGTTTATCCAGATGAAAGCAAGATTCCCAAGGCTAGCAGCAATGAACACAATTGTGTGCATTGCCCTAAGCTAAATTTGTAATAGACAAATGCATTGTCTTATCATGCTTATCTAAATTAAATCAACCACAATGAATCTACAAAACCCAAGTTGTCTAAGAAAACAGGCATACTACCTTGAGCAAGGTGTTCGTTTGGTTCCCACGACGAGGTTAGTAATGTTAAGAACAGTAATAAGTTCAAGCATTGCTTTGGCTGTCATATTGCTCTCTAGGAGCACTGTGTCCACAGTTACCTGTCAGATTGGGAAAAAAAAAAAAAAAAAAAAAAAAGCTCTCATCATCCATTCTCTGGTGTGTGGTGTGTGATTAACTGTCATTTGGCTACAGAGTGCAGAATTCTGCACCTTGGCCTCATTACACAAGCGGATATATTTCTGCAAGAGATTCCTCCTCCTGTTATGCTCTTCATTTATGTAAACTCTCGCTTGTTCTTTGCTCAATTGGCTCTTTGATAATTTTCCAACTATCAACATAAGGTTCAAAAAGATAACAATTGTTAGTCAAAGAGTTGACAGATCTCTTTTAATGATTCATCAAGAGAATGGGAAAGTTAGAACCAATCAGTGAGGAAAGTGCACTGAGCACACATTGGACTAAATGATAGACTCGCATCTTTTGAAATCCAATTGTAGTAAGAGAGCATAGATTATGTAGACATTGCTAGAAGTTTTAGTTGTGATTGGTGTGAAAAATAATAGGAATCAAATCTTTTTAAATCCAAGTGTAGTAAGAAAGCATAGATTATGTACACATTGCTAGAAGTTTCAGTTGGGCTACCTAATATTATTTGTCGCACATCAGCATCCACCACAAAAGTTCAATTGGGCTACCTAAAAAGTTGGCACACTTATTCTGACCCCTCATCTTTCTCCTTGCATTTCTCATATTATTGACTCACTGCGCACTATTAAGGATGCTGATGTCAATGGTAATATATTTATAGCATATAACCTGTCTATCACAATATAGTTCCCTCTTTTTTTAATTTTTCACAATTTTTTAAAGGTCCTTGTACAATTTCACTAGTACATACTATTTAGAAAGCAATTATAAATAATTTAGTTTGGCTTTTAAATATTTAAAAAAAAAATTACTTTCAAAGTGCAGCTAGATGGACTAAGCTCATGCCTATACTACAAAGCACAATCATGTTACTAGAGAAGAAAAAGGTTTTTGGATGCTTCAAGTGTTTGATCAGAACCATACTACAGTCAACATGCTATAGACTACAGAGAAACCTCAGCTCAAAAACCAAATATAGAAAAAGAACAAAGACGATAAACATTGGTGTTACCAGGTGTAAGGATGTAGGTGATCGGAGGGAAAACATGGACAAGAAAAACTCGAGCACCGGGGGAAACAGCATGATCAAGAGCCCATTTCAGCACATCCAAGTCATCCTTTCCGACAGCTACATAAACGTCGTTAGCACTGTCTTCTCGGCTAGTTGTAACACTGTTGTTATCCTCTACTATCTCCACAATTTCTGGTGACATAATTCTTGTACTACAATACTGAATTTCCATCCCTTCTGATGTTGCATTCTTTTCTTCTTCTTCTTCCATTTTGATCACTTTCCTTTTTCTCTTGCTCCCAAGTCCCTCTCACAAATACATAGAGAACAAAAAACTGTAAGGGTAAGGGCGAAAATAACAAGATTAGGTGTTAGTGGCTTGGCAGTTTTATAAGGGACAGAATCGTTGCTCTCAAAGCCACAAAACAAAAGAGAATGAAAAAAAAATAAAGAGAGAGAGATTCTCTTTTGTCAAGGTTTGCAGGCTTATTGGATATGTCACATACCCCCATTCTCTTTTCTTTTCCTTAACGTGCCTTTAAGGCAACTTTTTTGCTTTCATCTCCATTATTAGCCTTGTTTTAGTTCAATGCGATTGACCTTAAGGATTGAATGGAGAATCTTTTTGTATCATCCTCATATTTTAAAACAAGGGTCTTTGATGACCCTATGTATAGATAGGTATATAACCACTTGTGTTGTCTTTCTGAAATAGCACAAAATGGGCCTTACAAAGTGTATAGTAGGTGTAAAAGTTTTTTTTTTTTTTTTTTTTTTTTTTTTGAGAAAGAGGTGTAAAAGTAATTGTACTGTCTTTTGCTGGAAAAAAAAAAAAACAAAAAAAACAAAAAACAAAAAACAAAAATGGGCATTACAATGTGGTAGGATTTAGTTTACTCACATTTAATTGATTACTATGTTTTCCCAACCCTTTGCTGGGATGTATAGCTTTTTACAATCCGAATGGCAAGTCTAATGTCTCAATTAGGGTTCTAATCAGTGGAACAAATGAGATAAGTATTTCCTTCTTTTGACCAAAAGATCTTTTTTTTTTTTTGTTGATATTATGTCCCAATTAGTCTAAATTTAAGTAAATGAAAAGAAGTTTTCTGAATACTTTTTTTTTTCCCAAATAATTACAATATGTTGCAAATTAAGGTTTTAATACTAAATGAAAAATGTGTAATCTAATGCAAATGAACAAATTTTATTTAATTCTACAATTAACACTCTTGAGATTTGGTCTAATACCAGCAGAGTTCAAGATTTTTCAAAATTGACTTTAAGGGTGTTAACTGTATTTTACTCAATTCTAAATTTTGGCCATAAAAGGATAAAATTAAAACTAGGTATTCAATGTTGTGAATTGGTCTAGACGTGAGCTAGTTTTGCCCATAACAAAGTTACTTCAAATAGGTATCCATAGTATTGTATAAATGCAAAGAAATATATATAAGAAATGCAAAGAAGTTAATTCTTGAAATTTTATATATATAAAAAAAAAAATATATATATATATATATATATTTTGGTTGAACTTAGAAGCAGAATAACACCACATAAAGCTTGTTGTCATGATACCATGAGTCAAGACATGTATGTCCTTCAACATGCCCGCGAGCATACCATGCCTTGGCTGCGAGTCCATTCGGGGCTGCCATGGCCTAGGAAGCTTGCCCTCGGGGCTGCTAACGCCTTGGCAATTGACCAATCCGCAAGTGTAAAGGGAGGCTGGGAATTAACTAAATAAGTAACTTAGTACTTTCTAGTTTCAAGTTTTCTACATTAGATGTGTATTTCCCAGGTATTTATTTTAATGTATGGTTCTCACCAGAAGTTGACTATATGATAATGTTTCAAAATTACAAAATTCATGCATATTTATGGGGTAGGAAAAAAAACGTTGGTTGGGTATTGAAATTTGGACAAAGACGTCAGTTGATTTGTTAATTTCCCATATAGGATGATGCCCATTTTTCTCCATAAAGCATTTTGCCGAAAGGTATAGTTTTTGATTGTAAAGAAGGGTCGCCAAAAGATTGCAAAACGTGGAGATAGCTATCACATCATTATTTCTCAATCATCCTGTGATTTTTTTTTTCCTTCCATTGGTTAACATTTCCTATGGTGGTTGATAGTTGATGAAGACTACAGCCTCCTTTCAATTCGGCCCCAAAAGAAATAAGTCCTTGAAAATTGAAATATTTGGCCCATAAAACAAACAAGGTTTCAAGCACATAGATTCAGAACTCATCTATTGGGCCTGTATTTCCCTCATGGTAAAATGGTTAATGCAAGATGAAGAAAAGCCCGAGCCTTTTCACATGCAAAGAGACATACACAGAGCAAGAAAGGCCTGGCATTCCAAGCCAGGTAAGTGTTAAATCATACGTATTATTCAAAGTAGAGGGGACAAAAATATGTGCATTTATGTCTCTACTTGGTTTAATGGCTTTTGAGTGGAATTTGTAATTTGCCATTGTGTTAGAATTACATTAGTAAACAATGGGTGGGAGAGTCTTCGCCAAAAAGAACCATGTTTAGAGGTAGTTTACTCCTAACTTGAACCCAAGCAATACTTGAACACCTTACAAACTATTTGATCATGCATAAATGAATGGTTGAAATGCATGACATTCTACTACCTGCCTAGGCGAGATGGTACCAGCTTTGGGGTTGCATGGGATTTTTTTTTTGCGGGGGGTGGGGGGGGGGGGGGGGGGTGGGGGATTCTGATTCTAGCTCTAAGGAAAGCATATTTACACTCTATTTATTTCAGTAATGATGTTTTATAGAAAATGAGTCATTTTTCAAGAAGCATTTTCTATAAAACTCTCGTATTTTCCAATGTTAGATAACAACTTTAAATGAGTTGAAAAATTATCTCTAAACTTCCTTTATTTAATTTGCTATGAGATAGAGTTGTTTTCCAAAAATAATTTAGTTGAAAAAAATCTCTAAAAATAAGCCATGTTTTTTATGTTGATCAAATATAGTTTTCCTTTAACTCGGTTTTTTCTTTAAAATTTTTTTTTATGCTACCAAATACTGAAAAAGACGAAAAACTATCTTTACACAAGACTTTCTATTAAAACAAACGGAGCGTTAGAATTTAGTAATTAATATTTCTAACCAATTTTAAAAAAATATCGTACCTACTATACAAAACTCTTAGTCATATGAGGTCTATAAGATATCATGATAGGCAACCTTACCAAACTTACCAATGATATTTCTAACTAACCTAAAAGAATAATAATAATGCACGGCGTTATGCATGCGAGGTCTAGGGTCTAGACTAATTATATAAATGGGCCTAAAAAGCAGGTCAGCCCCCATCACTTAGAAGGCAAGGCAAGTCATAATTAAACAAGAAAACAAGCCTATTAAAAAAGAAGGAGCAAAAGGCCCACCATAAACTTCTTTCTTTTTTTTCTTTTTTTTTTTGAGAATGACCCACCATAAACTTAAGGAGCTATTATTTATATTTATTGAAGATCGAGGTGTTGGGTATAGATGAAGGAAGAAAGAGGCAGAAGCATTAGAAAGAGGATGTTGCCGTGGCGGAGATAGCAAGCATAGCACAGTGGCGACCAACAACGATGAACCTCATTTGTAGGAATTTTTGAGGACTTGAAAACCCTCTAATTGAATTTCGCCTAAAATAAATTAATTAGTATTTTAACCTAAAATATATATATTAATAAGTAAATTTTAAAACTTAGAAAAAATCTAATTAAATTTTAATTAGATTTTCAATTTTGTGTCACGTGTCTTATTTAATTTTTAATTTTTTGCCAAGTGAATTATTGAGTGTAAAAATCGAAAAGTCCAAATCCAGTTAGATTCTAAATTAGATTTTAATTAAAGTCTAATTTTTCGCCATGTGTCCATCTAAGTTTTTATTTTTGTGGCAAGTGAATTATTAGGTGCAAAAATCGAAGAGTCTGAAACTAATTAATAATTCTAAATTATATATATATATATATATAATGAGAAACCATTACATATTTTAAAAATATATGGTTTAAAAAAAGTGTAAGCTAATACCATGTATAATTTGAATCTTTTCTTAAAAAAAAGTATAATTTGAACCATATAATTGTAATTATTTTTAATTGTACTCATGTATATGCATAGGGTTACATACTAGTTGTAAATAATAGTTATGAAACAAATGTTCTTGATTCATACATATAACTGCACAATGATGAATATTAATTGTGAGAAATAATTGTTTGATATATCCAAAATACTATAATAACCTCAATAATTTCTAATTTATGCAGCAGAAAGTCTTCAATAATTTCTAATACGGCCACTATGGGGAGGGGGGTGAACTTGATTCCAAGCCGAGGCACAGAAGGTCAAACTTTAAGAGATGGGCCAAGCCCAAAAATGTGGATAGGAGCAAGAACACCTGAGGAATAAAGGGCAATTCCCCAAAACATGTCTCATGGAGATCCGAGTTAGCCACCATTACTGAAATTGTTATTCGAGGTAACAAGCGTGACTTGTCCTTCGGCGAATACGCAAGGGACAACGGGCAACCGATTCCTTCTTGATCCGAGATGCCATCACCATCAAGTCCTCCTCAAGAAACACCCTGAAAGAATAAGAATCATAGAGTCAGTTACCTCCGCATTAATGAGAGGTTCTCTACCTAATTTCTTCCACATTAAATGCATATAGATTAGCCTAAATAGTACAAACACCCTTAAAAGTCTTATTTCATGATGAAAATGAGGCAGAAAAGTGGAATGATATGACAAGTATCCCGAAAATCCAGCTGAAAGCAGGCCAACTGGGGAGATAAGGAAAGGAAAAATGTCTATAAAGGGAAGGAGGGTGCAATAGAGAGGGGTTAGGAGATATTGAGGGAAAAACTTGGGGAAGAACAAGAGAGAGAAAATTACACAAGCTAAGTATAGCCAAGTTTTGTTTATGCTTTTTTGCTTATTCCTTGTACCTTGAGAAAACAGTTTATATATCTTAGAATAATTTTTCATCCCTCCTGTCTTCTTAATCAGTTGTTTAGGTCTCCCATTGTGGAACTTCTACCTTATATTTCTTATAAATAAATTGTGCAAGTTAGTTACCTATTCATTATAGCTTGTTACAATGATTTGAGTTTTGGACCCCCATTGCCACCACTAAGTCAGATATTGTAGATGAAATGACAAAAGTATTCAATAATACTACTCCACGGCCCACACCAAAACAAAATGACTAATATTTAGGGAACTGATATCAAATAGTGAAAAGTTTCAATAATTTTGATTTAGAAGAGTTTTAACTTCAATAAATCCTAATACTACTGCTATCAAGATTGACACAAAATTTGACATATGTATTAAAAACGTAAAGAACATGCAATTCAACGGTTAGATTTTCAAAATATGTAGTAATGTTTATTTTATTGAGTAAGGTTGTAGTCTAATTTTGTGTTAATCGGATATTATTTACTATATGATATATAAACTTATATTTTATGCATAGTTTTAAATCACAAAAACTTGCAATTTAAACAATTTATTGATGACATAGCCATTAATTTTTAATTTTCTAGAAGTTTTGCAAATATGGAGGATATATGAAGAAAATACAATCCAATGGTATATTTATCAAAATTTATCTTCAATAAAAAGATATTGAGTAAGGTTGTAGCCTAATTTTGTGTCAATCGGATATTATTTACTATATGATCTATAAACTTATATTTTATGTATAATTTTAAATAACAAAAACTTGCAATTTAAACAATTTATTGATGATATAGCTATTACTTTTTAATTTTCTAGAAGTTTTGCAAGTATGAAGGATATAAGAAGAAAATATAATCTAATGGTGGATTTGTCAAAATTCATCTCCAATAAAAAGATATTGAGTAAAGTTATAGCCTAAGGCTACAACCAATTTTGTAACTAAACTTTGTCCTTAATATACTACTCCAAGCCAAAATAGAGTGACTTATTATATTTTGGAGAACTAATATCGAACAGTGAAAAGCTTCAATAATTTTGATTAGAAGAGATAAGATTGACACTGCTTCTTACTTAAATATACATGTACAAATTCAAAGATCAGCTATCCAAATCCTAGTTATTCATAGAACAATGGGATCTCATCCACTGCAATTGATCCTCTTTCCAATTAGACTACTAGTACTAGTAGTAGGGTTTAGAATAATGATGAAGAAATGGTTCCCATTTTAAGATTGTGAGCATTGTAACATTGTTTTGTGCTCAATAATAATTTTTGTTTTGACAAACACCACAATTTCATTTTGTGCTTTCTTTTCAGGCATGCACTAAATATTATTGTCATGTGCATTTATACGCGTATGCACACGTTACAAATGAAAGAAAGTGTAACCACTGATGCTACATATAATGGAACTTACCAACAAAAATGATTAAAAACCAGGACCTTTAGATAATGTCAGGGGACATTAGATACCAAAGCATAGAGGCCCTACAGAATTTTTTAAATGGCAAATTGATATTAGTGTTTTAAAGAACTAGATGGATATATTGTAGAGTCTTCAATCTTTTCATTCCCCTACTAATAACTTAGGGAAAAAGTTAACCAATGTAGTAAAAGTTATCACTTTAAGAAATGTTTTTAAAAAAATTTTATGAAAAAAAAAAATTGATTTTTGCAACAATTTTTTATATTTTTCATAAAATTAGTATAAATATTTTTCTAAAATGATTAATTAACAAATACTCTAATAACCACCGTTAACAAGACTCAAAGATTATTTAAAAATAATACCGATGTACAAGTACCACTTTAAAGGACACATTGTCTACCATAGCATGTGTGTTATGGGCCTTATGGCATAGCTTTTATTTATGTTATCTTTTATAAATCAAGTTTGTGAAAGTAACATGATGGTCTAAAAATAGGTTCGAAAGTATGATCACTACTTTTGATTTTTTTTTTCTTTTATTATTTTCTATTAGTACAATTCCAAAATTCGCTTTTGTCTTTTTGATCTCTCAAAGTGGGTGATCCCTAAAAATAATCACAAAAATATGGATTTTGTAGTGATATGGATTATGGACAAACGAGGCGTCAAAAGGTATAATAATAATGGAATGATCTGCAGAATAATCGGAAAAACATCATGGGGTGTTTCAAATCTACCCCTTTGGACCAAAGAACACTCAAAGGGCATAGGAGATAGAATTTCAGGACAATGATGCTAATTATATCAAATAGTGGACAATAAAAGATCTGGGTTCAATCTCTTCTTATACCAAAACAGACTAGTGTTTTAGTTTGATAATAAAGAATTATCATTAAGAATGGAAGTCATAGGTTGAAATTCTCTATTTAAAAAAAAAAAAAAAAAAAAAATCGACTGCCACTATACAAACATTGGCCTGCGGTCCACAATGGTACCAACAAATTAAGTCTTAAGACATCATATGCCAAACAAACTTAGCTGTGAATCTATCACTGATTTTTGTTTCACCTAGTGCTGACATTACATATATTCTAAAAGATCCATTTTATGACTCTAAAATAATTCAATCTTATTGAGAGTTCCTCCATTCATTTCGGGTGAACTTGCTTTCTATATCTGCAACCAAGGGAAATGAGATATAGCATAAAGTGAAGAGTTGAAAAGGAAAGCTCGAGTGGCGGACCAGAGCCCACTATCTAATAGATGGACCAAACTGTTAAGTGATAATCATAGCAGAAGAAGCATGAACCTTCCAATACAAAAATTGACATCTTTCAACTATCTGAGACTCGAATAGAATCAGCTGTATAGGTCTTGTCGATGCAAATAAGAACTACTATATTGGCATTTTCCATTAATTGTGACAGTTTGTTAGGAACCTCTAATACTTTCACGAGTAATGTCAAGGATATTATAAATTTTATAATATAAGTATTACAAATTGGAGTGTCACAAATTATTGAAAATTAATTCAAACATTTTTTTTTTAATTATATTGTTGAAATACACTAATCACATTCATTGCTATGATGCCGCATCAATTTACAACCTTTGTCATGGAAAAAAGTAGTAGCTTTAGCATTTTCTTACTTTCATCTATGATATCCAAAAGTGTGATTTCTAAAGATCTAAATGGCCGGGAAAGTAATGATATATTCGTTTACTCTGATAATCTGATTAGGACTTTGATAAGATTTTTACTGACTATATTACTGTGTTTGATATATCCTTAAATATCTCGGAATAATAATTTTTTCTCTCGTGTGTTCTAAAATACAAAACCACTGTGAAAAGGACAAAAAAGCTAAGCTTTTTTCTGAATGAATTTTCCGCCCATCTTTTTTTTAGTTGGACTGGGGAGGTATTGACTCTTTGTGGCATTCAAACCATGTCCAAGTTTAATTCCATCTAAACCACATTTCCAACTTCTTAATATAAATTGCAAAATATGGTATGATGGAAATGAAGAATTGATGTAGAACAAACAACACATGCCTTCCTGGAGCAGTAAGGGCGCAGGAAGTCACAACGCAAGATCAAAGGGGGGGGTGCCAATAGGGGGCCATCGAGGTAATAGTGTCGGAATTGCATAAAATTTGGCAGGTTGAAGGGAAACGGCATTCTGATCCAGACTCATGTTATGAATGTCGCCAAAATTTAGGCCGATTCCTTCATTAAGGTTCTGAAAACAGTGTTTTTGATATTTATAGTAATATTCGTTTTTCCTTAATAACTTTTAGTTTAAAAGTCAGAACAAGGTCCCGTCTGTTTTGGGACGACCCTTAAGGTTAGTAGTTTATGATTCTGCAGTTAACTCAATTTTGCCATTTTTGGTAAATTTTAGTATTTTGTCACCTAATCGCGTAATTAGTGCGAATTAGGGTTTTTAGACGTTTATTTCAGTATTTATATGTTTTGTAGCCGTCAGAAGGTAGATTAGACTATTATCAATAAACACAGACGTTTTGTCAAATTTTCTTCTGGTGGATTCCAGTTTTATCTCCTTGTGGATTCAGGGAAACTCCTCGTGGATTCGAGGTTTACTACCAAAAACTAATAGTTTAGGTTTTGTTCCATCAAGAGAGCATCGTGTGTGCTTTTCTTCAGGCTTCCGCGACATCAAGAATGTGATATGATTCACATATCAATTTCAACGTTGCAATCACATTTCCGTATATCATTTGCCAACCATAAGAGAGTGCCTAAGTGACAGGCACTCCTTCAAAGTGGTGGGGCTGTGTTGAATCTTGTTTTCACCTTGTGGTTTCAATCATACTTCAAATTCCTTTATATAGAATTCACTTCCATAGTCCATACTAAATCTTAAGCTACGAACTGTAAGCAATCAAGACAAACATGGCAAAGTCCATTCTTCTTGCTATTCTCAAAGCATCGATGATTCTAATATTCACTGGTTGGATTGCTCTTTGGCTTCTAAAGCCAACAGACCTGTGGACAAGGAAATGGAAAGGAGCTGAGGAGAGTGCTAGGACTACTGTGTTTGGATATTATGGTACACACTTTTAGACTTCGTCTAAATAAATTTTACCTATTGCCAAGAGCCTCACTTTTCAAACTTATTAACTTACAAAACTCCTCCCATTAGACTGGTTTATACTATTCCTTGAATGTTACATAATAATGATTGTGAATTATGTTATGAACACTTAATCATAGTGGAGATGCTGCAGGTCTTGATTTTGCTGTGTATACGTTCCCTCTAATTGCTGTGGCTATAATTGGACTAGTTTACTTGGATTTGAAAGGCAGGGAACCAAGTAGCAGGTAGTATTATCTGTTATCTACTATTATAACATAACAGACATTAATCTTCTTTTATTGATTTTATTTTCTCCTGCTTAACATGAATGACAGACAAGCAAAGATTTCACCTGGGGCTTTCTCAAATCCGCTAGTTGTGAGCAGTTTTATTGGTGTTTTATCTGCCATTGAAATTCTGGCAGTGTTTCTATTTATCGTCTTCTTAGCATGGACTTTCTATTGCCATATCTCTAATGATTTCAAGAAGTTGATGCCAATAAAAGCACTGAAGTTAGAAATGTGAGTACCATGTTAGATATGTTGGGACACTCAGAACCAAAAATTTCATGATTGTTAAAACTCTTCATCTGCATTAATTTCAGGTGGCAACTCAAGTACTTAAGAGTGGCAACCCGGTTTGGTTTACTATCAGAAGCCTGCCTGGCTTTGCTTCTTCTGCCTATTTTGAGGGGTCTGGCCATATTTCGCTTATTTGGCATCCAGTTTGAAGCTTCAGTAAGATACCATATCTGGATTGGCACAGCTATGCTGACTTTTGCCACTCTTCATGGTGCAAGCACCTTGTTCATCTGGGGTGTTAGCCATCACATTCAGGATGAGGTAATTCCTTTTCTTTGTATTCACCCTTTTGGATACAAAATTCCTAGTTCATAATTCGTATCAATCATACAGTTTAAAGAGCAATTTTAACCAATACTCTTTGGTAATGCAGATTAACTAGTTTCCTGTTTTCCTTGGCTTGTAGATATGGAAATGGCAGAAAACAGGTAGGATATACCTTGCTGGGGAGATTGGTCTTGTTACAGGACTAGTAATCTGGATTACAGCACTTCCTCAAATAAGAAGAAAAAATTTCGAAATATTTTATTATACACATCATCTGTACGTTGTCTTCCTATTATTCTTCCTCTTTCACGCCGGAGATAGGCACTTCTATATGGTTTTCCCGGGGATATTTCTCTTTGGCCTTGACAAGATACTCCGAATCTTGCAATCAAAACCAGAAACCTGCATTCTTTCAGCTCGAATCTTCCCTTCCAAGGCTATGGAGCTTATTTTGCCTAAGGATACAAGTAAATTTTGTAGCCCCTTTTAGTTTTCAGAAAATCACAATGTGAAGGATTGAATGTTTTACATGAAGCAATTTTTCTTACTCATTTCAGGTTTGAAGTATAACCCAACAAGTGTGATATTTATAAAGGTACCTAGTGTATCCAAATTACAGTGGCACTCCTTCAGTATAACCTCCAGCTCTAGTGTTGATGACAACACGATGTCTGTCATGGTTAAATGTGACGGATCGTGGACAAGTTCTCTCTATGACTTGGTTCAAGCTGAGCTAGATTCAAAGGCTGATACAACGAAGTGCATACCAATAGCAATTGAAGGCCCTTATGGACCTGACTCAATGAACTTCCTAAGGTGTTACAAATTAGCATATCATAGTTTAGCATAACTTTTTGTTTGAGATGTTTATCCATTCACTATTGCACTAACCAAAAATCATGTTTATGTGATGCACTAACCAAAATTCCTTTTGCAGATATGACAGCGTAGTTCTAGTCGCTGGTGGAATTGGGATAACCCCATTTCTGAGCATTTTGCAGGAAATTGCTTCAGCCCAAAGCAGCAGCAGATATAGATTTCCCACTAGAATGCAACTGGTATTTGTTGTTAAGAAGTCTCATGATATATTTCTGTTGAACTCAATCTCATCTCTGCTCCAGAACCAGTCAACTGAAAGATGGCATCTAAAAGTTAAAGTTTATGTGACCCAAGAAGTGCAAGATGGACTAACATTAAGAGAAGTATTAACAGATTCATCTCAAGTTCAAACAGTACACTTCAGCACGGAATGTTCCAATTATGCAACATATGGGCTTGAAAGTTCACTTTGTATTGCTGCCCTGGCTGGATTTGCCTCCATTGTTTTCCTTGTTTTTCTTATTTGTTTCAATCATATCTTTGTACCCTCCCAAAAGAAGACCTCTAATCTCTCCAAAGACAAGACTCCATCTTGGGTTGCTGATTTACTTCTCATATCTTCTTTCATCATGGCTTTAATATGCAGCGCTGTTGTGGCAATTATTTTGAGATGGAGAAGGTTAAAGAGTGAGAGTCCACTAGTTCCCCAAAAAAAAGTCAAAGCCATGGACATAGAAACAAGTATTGCTCTTGAGGAACATGAAATCCACTTTGGAGGAAGGCCTGACTTTCAAGGTAATTGAACAAAACCAAAATTATTTATCTCGGCATTCAAGAACGATATAGATTAAAACTGTTAGAATAATGGTTAAATGATTAAATTCATCATTTCGCTAACCACTTATACTTTTGGGATAAGTGGTAATTAATCACATGCTAGTGAGCTGAAGAGATATATGCGCTAAGTTATAATTAATCACTAACTAGTGAACTGAACAGATATATTTGCCAAGTTTCCAAATGAAATGGCTGGATCTGAGATTGGAGTCATGGTGTGTGGACCCGAAGAAATGAAAGAGTCAGTGGCATTAATATGCAAGCAGAACTCTCAAGGAGTCCATAAAAAGAAACCACACTTAAGTTTCCACTCCCTCAACTTTGCACTCTAGTTTCTAGTCTCTATAGTCTATACCAATTTCAAGTTTAAATTACAAGGACGACTGCAAAAGATTGTGTCGTCTCCAAATGTAAGCATACCTCCACCAGAGATCACGATAGAGGTTTGTCTACCTAGATGTTTGCTTATATAAGCTCTCTCTTTAGGCCATAAAATAATGAATTTCAGCATGTACATGTTTTAATTCAATACCATTCTGTACTTGGAAGTTGTAATGTAAATGACTTGGAACCTTCTACTTCTCTTCTAGCACATAATCTATTTTAGGTGCAATTCTTATCATGTTAGCACTTATGACAAAACAGCCAGTCGATTCTGTCATCATGGTCCTGTTTTATTATGTGTTTCTTACCCTATGATGTAACATGATTGTATTAATCTCAATTTCAACTTTTGGAGTACAAAGAGCCTATAGCAAAGAATTAGCATAAACCTTTTTTGTCCACACGGAAAATGATTGGCGTTGCCAATATGAAATTTTAAATGATATAACATTATGTAATACGTACACTTGATAGATTCATAAAATTTATTTGAACTATAAAATGGATTCATTTGAAATAGAGAATGATTATATTCCTTATAAGTTGTTATCATACAATCCCATGGTCGAGATGGTTAAGGTAATATGGTTTATGAATATATTTACACTTTATTACCTTTTCTGAAATCTGCCTTTTCTTTGGCATCTAAAGGTCAATTTACCCCTTCAATCTCGATATGAAATGTAATCATTCAATTTGTATAGGAGGCTAAGGCACATAAAGTCAACTTGCCACCAACCAGTAATGATAATATCATTAGTGAAGATTGGTCTGGTTGGTAAGCAAGGGCTTTTCTTATTCTTGACTTTTACTGGCTGCCTGGTGATGGTATTAATCACTTTAAGCCTTATCACTAATTCGACAATGGAAAGGGCCACAAATATACTAATTATATATATATGCCCCTATCCATAGTGCCTCAACAGTCAAGAAGCGTGTACGGTATAACTGTACCCAGAAGTCTAGAGTTCGATTCCTAGCTAAGGCATTTCGCGACTTACTCGATACCTGCTAAGTGGGAGTTTGCAACCGTACTGGCTTGCTCTTAAGTCTTAATAGTCCGCGCCCACGATAATGGACCTCATTATCTTGAAAATCTGTAAAGAGTGTAAGACCAAAATGTTTGTCACGTGTATTGACATTACAACTTGTTTCTTATAGTTCCTGTAATATTTTTTGTGGATAGGCAACATTCAGAAAATCTTAGTTTGAAACCAAAGAATTGACTGACAATTTGTACTTCTATCAATTAATAATTAGAATCATGAGTAAAAAAATGTTTGCGGGCTCTCCCATCTCTCTGTCTCTCTCAGAATAGATTAATGCAATATAATACTGCTTACTTGCTTGACTAGCACTCTATCAGAGAAAATTGCATCCCAAATTTATTAACAATGTTAGATTTATATTCCATTGATCAATAATTTCAATGAGTAGTTAGCTAAAAAATAAACAAAAACCAATAATATTAACAAGTTCATATATATATTTTGTCAAAAAGGAATCATGATGTATTTAATACGAATGTGCCTTCCTGTCTCAGTGTCTCTTATCTTTGCTGGCTTCATCAGGCAGCCTCCCCACATTAATTCAATAGGACTAAATACAAAAAACAGATGAACTAAATATATAAGGATCATAAAAATTATAATTTAAGAGAAATTTTCGTGATAAATAGTCTAATGAAGTTAATACCATTTTATGAATTTTCAACTTTGGCATTCACATGGAAGATTTTTTTAATATATATATATATATATATAATTTCATAGTTATAATAATGGGGAGAGGATTCAAATTCTGGTTTTCCTTAAAACCAAAGCAAATTATACATGCTACTGAGATATAAAACACTTGACCACATAAAATTTTTCATAAAAAATGTTGTGTAATTTCTGTGACAGAATATTAAGATTTTAACTTTTGATTCAATACTAATATCAAAATGTTGACTTTATCACTATATAAAACTATTATTTAGCAAGATAGAAAAAAAATTACAATGCTGCAAAATTGACGTGTCAAAACTTATTAAAGTCAGGAGGGATTAATATTCACAACAATATATAAAAAATAATAATAATAACAAAATAGCATTCACACAGGAGGTTGTAGCTGCTCCACCTCTTGTGCCTCACCACTACCACCACCACCACCACCAATGTTACTATCACCGCGTGCCAACTCCAACAACAAATCCGCGGGCACAGCGGCCTTCTTCTCACCCACCAACACCGCCACCATTTCCTTCATAGTAGGCCTCCTTTGAGGATCAGGATGACAACAAGCCAATCCAAGCTTCAAGACCATTTCCATTTCCTCCACTTCATACTCACCCCTTATCCTTTGATCCGCAGCCTCACAAATCTTCCCTTTTGAGTACAAATCCCTCACCCAATCAACCAACACTGTCTCATCTTCCTCCACAGCCATCTCGATTGGTCTCCTTCCACATGCCACTTCGAGTATCACAACCCCAAAGCTATACACATCGCTAGCTGATGTGGGTGCAGTCACTTTTGCTAGCTCAGGAGCCAAGTAACCCAATGTGCCCACCACACGTGTCGTGTTAGGAACTTCACCGTGTTCATATAACTTAGCCAATCCAAAATCTCCTAGTCTGCCACGCATTTCTGAGTCTAACAATATGTTGCTTGATTTTATGTCTCGATGAATCACAACTTGGTCCCAACCATGATGCAAATAGTTTAGGCCTTCAGCAACATCGGCTAAAACTCTACGACGTTGTTCCCAACCTAGTAATCTTGTAGGCTTGTCGAATACCCATTTGTTAAGGCTACCATTTGGCATGTAATCATAAACAAGCATGAGTTCATTACCTTTTCGACACCAACCTCGCATTTGTACTAAATTCTTGTGTTGGAGCCTGCCCATGCTCGAGATCTCTGCCATGAATTCTCTTAGCCCTTGTTTGGAATCATGGTTCACGCATTTCACAGCCACTTCCGTGTTGTTTGGTAGCGTTCCTTTGTAGACTTTACCAAACCCACCCGACCCCAAAAGGTCATCATTCGAGAACCCGTTGGTGGCGAGGTTGAGCTCCTCGATGGAAAATCTGTGTGGCCAATATTCGAGCTCCCAGTCTTCGATCTCATCCTCTTCTTGCTCCTTCAACTTCCTCTTTCGCCAAAACAAGTAAAACCCCGATGCGCAAATGATCAAAAAAGCAACACAACCAATAACAATCCCAGCAATTTCACCACCTGACAAAGAATAAGCCGTCGATTTAGCCTCGAAAACAGGAAAATTCGTAGTGTTTATCTCTCGAGCTGTTCCAATGTCACTCAAGCTCCAAGCTAACACTCTCTGTGCCTCAACCCACTCAGTCTTCGAAGCTGAAAACCCAACAAACATCTCAGCCGAAACATAGTTCCCTATCTTCGGATCCTTATAACTAAGCGTAGGAACACTTGGTCGAGACACACCAATTGGAGCTACAGTAACATTGATTTCGAAACTCGTACCATTAAAATCGATCCAAGCTTGTATATTCTCACCAGTTCGCATTCGAACAGGAACAAAAGCCCCTCTCGAATCATAGTACCCAGCTGTCTGAAACTTCTCAGATATGACACTATTCAAATCAATACCGATGTGATTGTCATCCGGGTCATTGAACTCAGGGTTTCGTCCAGTATCGAACTCGACAACCAAAAGTGGTGACTCAGAAGGAACGGTAGCGTTGGTGAAGAGTCCGAAGTACTGGCTAGCAAGAGCTCCAGGTGGGGAAGTCGAATTGGATAGCACAAAGGCTAGGCCGAAGCCTGGACTCGACGCAATCTCGGGGAGTACCGAGAACACAAAGGAGGTCGAGAAGGAAGAGATAGAACTGGAATTCGATCTTATCATGGTGAGCTTGGTGGGGTAGAAAGCTCGACCGAATGAGAACTGGTTCGAATCGTTTGTGAGTCGAATGACAGAGGAGTCGAGTTTAGCATCGTTTATGAGAGTGAGGTTGGTCGAGTTGATGACTCCATTGAAGGAATTGTAGATGAAGTCGAGAGCTGAGGTGGGAGACAGAAAACGTTGGAACAGTACTAAAATGAGGAGGAAAGGTACGAAGAGTCGCATGATCCGTACAGGTTTTTTTGTGTACGAAGTGAAGGAGTCTGTTGTTGTTGTTGGCTGCGGCGGTGGTTAGTGAGAGAATTGGTGAAGGTGGAGTGGTTGTGGAAGATTGGTCAAAGACATTTGGTTTTGTTTTTTTGGGTTGAAGTTGTGAACTGTGCAGAAAAACTTGATGACAGCTTTGTTTTGTTTTGTATTAGTCAAACAGCCATGCTTGGTTAAAGGTTTATGTTGAATATATGTAACGACTATTGGATAGAGCATTTCCACCACATTTCCTAAATTTTTGTAATATCTGAAGAATAAACAGTAATATTTAACTTTTATTTATTTATTTTTTTAAATATATTTTTTAATATTTTTTATTATATTTTTTATTTTATTTAAATATTATTTTTTTATTCATTGTATATTCTTTTTTTTTAATTATTATTTATTCTTTTTTTTTAACAACTATATTTTTCAATAAGAAGTGTTATATTTACAACATTTTACATAATATTTTCACAACAAAATTTATGTGGAAAATTGTTACTAGTTATAATTTGAACTCACTGCTTAAATTATTTTTTTACTCACCAATATTATCTAATAACAATCTGTTATTTAAAATTTATTGTGAAAATATTATGGTAGCATTTATTAATTACAATTTCTTATTTTTTATATTATTTTTTCCTTCACACCATCTGGACACGTTTCTTCTTCTTTTTTTTTTTCTTTTTTTTTTTCTTAGTTTTTTCTCCACCACCCACGCATCCCACCCCTTTCCTTTATCTACCTTTTTTTTCTTTTTCTTCTAGTTCATTGTGGATCATTTCTCTCTCTCTCTCTCTCTCTCTCTCTCTCTCTCTCTCTCTCTCTCTCTCTCTCTCTCTCTCTCTCTCTCTCTCTCTCTCTTTTCTTTCTTTTTTAGCTCACTTCACACACGCGCGCACACACATAGCCGACATGCCCTTCATCTATCTTTTTTTTTTTTTTTTTTTTTTTATAAATTTATTTTATCTTGTTCTGATTCATTTTGTTGTTACAATGGAGTTTAGATAGGCTTTCATGCTCTTGATATGTTGTTTTTGTTTTGATTTTAAATTTTTTTTTTCTAATTAAATTTGTATTTTTCCCTGTTCTTGATTTGTTATTGTGTTTGTGTTTTGATTGTGTTACCATTTGAGAGAGTGACAGATGAACAAGGAAGAGAGGAGGAAAAAGAAAGAATATTTTTTTATTCAACCGGGTTTTTTTTTAAGATGAAATAATGGTTTGGAGTTGCTACAATGTTCTCTAAATTAAGAAAACTATGCAGCAACTTCAAAAAAAAGTTTGGAGAATCTACGTGTTTAAAGAAGCTGTTGGAGCGTGAACAGTAACTTTTGGTGGTCCAAAAATAGTTTTACAATGATTGTTGGAAATGCTCTTAAAGGTTTATTCAGCTTATAGTGTTGGCCTGCTAATTATAGCTATTTATTATTAGTCTAAGATATTAATCGATTTTTGGTTTAAGTAAAAATTAAATTTCAAATTTTTTATTCAAATATAAGAAACTTTATCAATTTAACTTGACCCCACAAATACTACTATTAAGTACTTATACTATTTGTTGTCAAATTGTCATTAATGCTATAGTTTTAAAGCTTCTGTTGTTGCATTTGTGACCGGTAGAATTTTTAGTGGACTGCTTATTTTGAACAAGACTGTTTCAATAGACAATAAGTATGACTATTTAGTCTTATAAAAAGCAAAAAAGAAAAAGTATGACTATTTAGATTATTTTTAAAATTAAAAAAGTATTGTATGTTTTAATAAGGATCGAGACACCTGCCGTTTATTCTCCAAAAAAAAAAAAAAGGATCGAGACACACCCAGTATCACTCCTAACTTAATTGTACTAATTAGTTTATAATAATAAGTTTTTTTTTTTTTTTTTTAAGTTTTTAGTTTTTTTAGATTTTTTTTTTTAGAAGAGATGTATAATTAGTTAAGTATTAGTGGATTATCCCCGTACGAAAGTGATGTTTTATCCTACCAATAAGTTAACAACTTACAAATATGTGAAATTGGGTGTCCTTCACCTTGTTGGGACTTTTTTATTTTTTTTTTATTTTTTTATCGATGTATTATTGTTATTAAAAATACTTAAAATTTTATGTATTGTTCTAAGAGTTTTTTTTTTTTTTTTTTTAGAATACTAAGTATTTTTAACGCACACAAATTAAAAAAATTATACTGTTTTAATGGAAGACTAAGTCAGATTTATTTATTCACTCAGAGACTTCTACTTATTTAAAATTGCTGAATCGTTTATTTATAAAATAAATAAATAAATAAAAAGAATCCCAATATTATCGTATTTCACAATAGAGAAGCTGTAAGAGCATTAGCACTAGGAAATTTCAATTTTACTCTATTTTACCATTCCAAAAGGATACTTTATTATTATACCATACCATTTTACAATACTTTTAGCATCCCAAACTTTTATTTTCATATTTTACTCATTAAAATAATATATCTCCCAATTTCAATAATTTATTCTTTCTTTCTCGTTCTTTTTATTCAACAACCACAAATTTTACAGAAAAAACCATCACCACATGCCCACCACCGCTGCACTACACACACCTAACACCACCACCACCACCAGCAACCCATAAACTACCATCAACACAAAATAAAAAAAATAAAAAAATAAAAAAAACCCAGACCATCAAACACCAAACACCACAGCCCAACGCCGATCACCCAAACACCGATCACCCACGCCGATTCGAACCCATGCAACCCACAACCCAACGCCAATCTCCACACCACACCCAACCCCATCACCACACACACAAAGCCACACACACACAAACACAAACACAAACCAAAACAACCAAACCATCAACATAGCCACACACACACAAACACAAACCATTAAACCATCAACTGAGCCACATACACACCCACCATCAAACCAATCGAAGCCAGCAACAGCCACCACACCCATCAAACCCACGACACCACCCCAATCCATCATCAACCACGTCACCGCCCCGATCTGCCACATCAAACCATGATCTCCACCAAACCATGAGACCCACAGAGGCTTGATTCAAGGGAAGAGAAAGAAAAAAAAAAAAAGAAAGGGAAGAGAGATCAAAGAGAGACAAAGAGGGAAGAGACCCACGTCGCAGCACCACCTACCCATGCCCGCGCCGCGGCATCACGCTTATGATCTAGAGATGGGCACCGATCCACACAGAGAGGGATGAGAGAGAATGAGGGATTGAATGAGAGAAAGAATCAAAGAAAATGGTACTAGGGAGAAAGAGAGAGGAGAGCTCTGTGAGAGAGATGAGTCGAAAGAGAAAAGTCAGAGAAGTGAAAAGAGAGAAAAAAATATAATTATTTTGGTTTACAATATTGCTACAGTGCAATTCTACATTTAGAATTGCACTGTAGCAGTATTACATTTAGAATTGCATTATAGCAGTATTGCAAACAAAAAAATTTGCAATACTTGGGTTTAGCATTCCCTGATGCAAAGCACTTTGGAGCTTAAAATGCCAAATTCTCCTTACATTTGACATTTGACATTAGCATTTTCCAGTGCTAATGCTCTAACCCTGTAACTGCTATAAGAGCTCATCATTTTTCTGAATTTGAAAACTATGGTTGTCTTTTCAGTAGTTATGTGCGTGGAATTAGTTGAAGCGAAATTGGATTTTATTTGCTAATTTGAAAGGTTGACTAAAAGTTGGAAAGGCTTTTATGAAAATTCTTAGTCTCCATCTCCACAAAATTTGTTTGTTTCTACAGAAAATAATTCCATAGAAAGCCTTCAATTTTCCGAAAATGTTTTGCTTTTGAATCAAGCTCGTCACTTTTCAATTCAATTCCTTTTAAAGGTTTCATTTTTATTATCCTTTTTTATTTTTTTATTTTTTATTTTTTCAGTGTTTAGATATGAGAAAAAACGTTTTTCCGTGAAGCCATGGCTGTGGCGTGTCTCGATTCTAATGTATGTCTTTTTTTTCTTTTTTTTCCGAATTTTCTTTGTGGTAAACAGGTGTTTCCCAGAAAACTGTTCGGGAAAAGAAAAGTTTTCTTTTTTAATCTGAAAGCACTAAACTTTTATTGAATCTGACTAATTATATTAAGAAAAAAAAAAGAATCTGACTAATTATGACCTCATTACATTAGATTGTTAGTTAGCAATTACTATAAAATCGGTCACAAATCTGATTGCTTTGCATATTCGGCTGCTTGTTTGATGTGATTTTTGAAGTTCTTAAAATTACTACTGAATCAGATGATTAAAAAAAAAAAAAATGCTTTAAACAAATTTTGTTTAAAGCATTTTTTTTTTTTGGGTTAGACATATACTGACTCAAAGATTTTAAATTAATAAGATTTTTTTAATGGAATAATGGACTACTAGGCAAAATTGACATGGTCTACCATGAGAACGGGATATTTTCTCCTCAAACTACACGGGTACAAGCATTGATTTGAAATAATAAATAATGGGCATTATCAATTTATTCTTCTATTAAAAGTTAGAATAATATACTAAATAGTTTAAACACTAAACTAGGAATTTTTTTCTTATTAAAGTTGTTTTCAGTTTTTTTTTTTTTTTTTTTTTTGATAATTTGATAATTAAGATGGGGGGAATTCAAACCCCTTAAATATTACCGTTGCAAATACCAAAACAGGCCAAGTTATTTTTCAGCTATATAGGGGAACAAAAACTGTTTATTAAATCACTAAATTGTTAAATAAATGTTAAGAGTATTGTGATTCATTAGTTCTTTTCATCTCAAGAACTTAAATTTAGATTCAGAGTTAACACGTGCCAAGAGCCTTGTAGGTTAATTTGTCCCTTCCCATGCATAAAGTGTTTAAGGTCTAGAGGGAAATGGTTCAAGTTGTAAAGTAAGCAGCATACTGTAACTATCTAAAAAGGTGGGGAGTGAATTAGAACTAACATTTGAGAACTTATAAGTGAAGTGGCTAATTAGAGGACAAAATGACAAATATAACAAAAATAGCTTAAGTCCTACTTAAGGTTTTTTAGGGCTATCTAATGCAATGCTAGATAGGCCCAAGGTCGTTTGCACATGAAATGCTATTGGGATGGTCTCAAACTTTGCGAGACAATTTTTGGTGTCATACTTGCCTTTTAGTTTTAGGTGGGATGAAATAAATCTTAAATTATAAAAAAAGGGAACATGACACATTGATTTGGTAACAAGCATGGTGGATTGTGATTGGGAAAGAATCATCTCCACAAACGATTCAATTAAAAATTATAATTATAAAAGTGTACAAACAATACTTAGGTAACGTAAATTATAATTATAAAAGTGTACAAACAATACTTAGGGAACGTTTAGTTCGTTGTGATATGTTCTTGATGTGATACACATTACGATGATGTGATATTAAAATTTTTTATTTATTTTATTTTTTCTAACATTACTATAATCTAAAATTACAAAATATATTGCATCACTTTAATATCATCACCTTCTTAAACAATGTAATGTTGTCTTATTATATTGAGATTATATTAATATAAGATTACAATAACCTAATATCACAGTGTAATGTAATATTATGGCGAACCAAGTACCTCCTTAAAATATCACATTATACAAATATTTATTATTTTTAGATAGATAGATTGAATTTTAGCTTATAGTGTACACTTTATTATGATTGTTCTTTATCATCAGGTCAATATATCAATCAGTTTTTTTGTCTAAACGGTGTTTAAACTCCATTTTTCTTGTTCTACAACAAGAGACTCTATTATACACATACTCTCTCTCATTTATTCACAATTTCACATACAGATACTCCTTTTTCTTTTTTGTTCTTGGTTTCTTGCTTGAAGATAACGAAGCATAGCTAGGCCGCCATATGCGGCCCATCTAAAAAAGCCCATAACTGCTTTGATGCTGGTTGTAGACTTTGTAGTGCCAGTTTCTCGATGAATAAATACTTACTGATCTGTATTGTCCTTGTGAATCTCTTAATTAGCAACGTGCAAATTCATGTTTAAGTTTAAGCAACTTTATATTCACAAACACACACATGGGGACATCCACCACGTGCAACTGGCCATGGGTGGCTCACTTGACGTTTACATGCCATTTGAAATGCACAACTCCATTAATTACCATCGATGGTGACATTGCAAAATATTCTTTCTCAGTAAAAGATGAATTGGATGCCTTTCATGAATCTCAATTCTTTGGCATGGATCACTTCACTTGGCCATTGAATTGTTAAGAGATTCCCAAACATAGCCTATGTGTGTTCTACGATCTAAGGTCCTCATATATGCTCTTAATGTGCACTTTGAGTGAACGTGACAATGAATGTGATTGATGTCACATTAACAAATTATGGAAATAGTTGAAAGTTGTAATCTTTTTGAATTCAAAAAATATTTCTCTAGTTGTAAGTTTAATTGGGTATGATAACTTCTTGTAAAAAATAAATTTTTTTTAAAGAGTATGATAACTTCTCGTAATACCTCACACTCGTTAAAGGCTACATGGCTAATTCTAGTTTGTTGCTGAATGTTTCGCAACTTGTCGTTGAATGACTTATGGTGTGTTGTTGAAAGCCTTATGATCTATTTGGATGGAGGGGAGAGAGGGATAGTAGAATTGACCAAAAATTAACCTATTTTTGGCCAACTCTATTCTACTCTTCTCTATTCTCCTTTCTCCCTCTCAATTCAAACAAGTCCTTACAAACGCTGCTGAATGTTTTATGGTGACACCACCAACTGCTTCATATATATTGAATACCTCAGGGCAGCATTACTAAATGCCTTCTACCACGGCTAAATACTTCAAGTTATTGTTGAATGCTTTCCACCACCATTAATTATTTCACACATGCAATGTAATTTCTACCAAAAGTCACGTGGTTCGTTCAATACCACTTGCCAATATTATCAATGTTGGGTATGCTTTATATGGCTATCTCTCTCCCCATTAATTCCTTTACTCCATGCTTAATATAGGTCACTAATGCAAAACAACACAAACAATTGGAACTTAGAAGATAAGTCTTGCACATTATTATTTCAGCTATTTTTTGTTCAATATAACATTATTATTCCTTGCGTATTTATCATTATAAAGGAAAAGGTTATTCCACATCATTAATTATTCTATTTCAAGTATTCATTAATCTAGTTCATTGTCTATGAAAATTACAACAATAGCAGTCAACAGGTGACCCATTTACAAGAGTTTCACACTCTACCCTCCCAATAATCCAAATCCTAAGATGTATCAAAACACAACATACATTTCAGTCACAAAATGACCCAATACCAAGAAGGAAAAAACTTATTCTAGCCACATTCACAAAATTTGGGTCTTCTTTATCTATAACATGCAGACAAGGACATGGGCAATAAGCTGACATC
This sequence comes from Quercus gilva, assembly GCA_023621385.1. Classification (NCBI taxonomy): domain Eukaryota; kingdom Viridiplantae; phylum Streptophyta; class Magnoliopsida; order Fagales; family Fagaceae; genus Quercus; species Quercus gilva. Next base: position 8,397,643 of record CM042482.1, on the reverse strand, counting down.
TTGAGATAAAGGGAAAACCATATTACGCTAAAATGGTGAAGGAATGCACCAATAAATAATGGAGGTGGTTATGGTTTTGTTGGTGCAAGCTATTTTTAGGTAGTTTATTGTATCCGCTTCATGATGATTGTTTTTTTATCACAAGTCAAGATACTAAATGATTTTTAATATATGTAGTTGGAATTTGAATCTCGGATCTCTGGCTCGATAATAAAATATTTTATTAATTGATCTAACCATAACCATTCACTATTAAATAGGCTCTCCATACATACGCATGCATGATCTCCTTTCTTTATGTGTTTATTACTTGAACACAATGAAACTTAGCTACTAGCTAGACTGCCATTTGTGGCCCATCTCGAAGAGCCCAGTACTTCTACAATGCTGATTTTAGACATGTAGTGCCAATATCGATCTCGTTGATGAAAAGTCACTGATCTATTGACTATTGGCCTTGTAAGAGCACTCACTCTGATGTGAGTGCATAATACAAAAAGTGCTCAAATTTACACAATATGACTACAAATAGTCCCATATCAAGCTTTGTATAAGTGTTTATATTTACAACCTTGTTACAGTAACCATGTAAATATACATGGATATTGTAACTATTTATTTAATTTAATATCGGTGTTTTATAAAAATAATTGTGTAAAATAAAAAAAAAGTAAGTTTTCTAAAATGGAAAGAAAAATTTAAACAGCCCGACGTGAATGCTGTACATCCATTATAGACATGCAAATCCGTGCATGACTTTACATGTAAAGACAGACATGGGGGCACCCACCACTTGCAAGTGGGTGGCTCCATTGACGTTCACATAAGGCATTTGAAATGCCCCAGATCCATTGTTTTACATACATATACATAGGATATTAGGATTTAGGATAGGATCGATCTTCTTAATTCTTATTATACAACACATACAGACATGCAAAGCAGCTTTGTTCAAATTGTTCCACTGCTGTCTGTGCATGTGGATGGCTCCTCGACTTTGACATAGCCATTTGAAATGCACAACTCCATTCATCATCGATTGTGACATTGCTAAATATTCTATCACATAATAATGTTGCCCAACATGATATTTTATGATGTCTCTATTATCAATAATTAATTATTCAAAATTTCTTGGGAAATTTTGCAATATTTTTATGATGTAAGTATTGGTATATTGAAATACGTTTACTTGATTTTGTAGACTAAGATTATAAATGCATTCATTATAGTTCTTAACTTGACCATATCCATTATGATGTAACATATTCTTATAGGTACATTGTTTAACCATGATGGAAAGGAGGTGCAAGTTAAAATTGCTAAGATTATGAAAGATAATAAGGGTTAGTCTTTCGATGGTTAGCACATAATAATCTCGGCAGCCCTTCCGTAATGAGATTCATGCACGTTGAGCATTGGCCTTAGTAAATCTATATTGTCATTGCCAGTAACTTGGCATCCTATAAGAGGTGCTATTATTATAGTGATTTTGGATATGAATGATAGAAGAATTCATGAGTTAGTATGGAGTTACAAAAGTAATGACACATTAATGAACTTCTTCATTAATGAATCTAATTAATGAAGTTATTTATTAATGAATGTAATATTGTCAAGGCCACACTTGCTAGGGGTGTGAAAAGAGAAAAGAAAGCTCTTATTAATCATGACCAGCTGGAGAGAGCATCCTAATTGTTTGTGAGGTCATTGAATAATATAATTTAGTATGTAAATTTCTCACATCTTATTGTTAATTTTTATTACATATGCACGTAATATAATTGTTAATTGATAGATGTATTATAGTTGTTTCTCTTGAATTAATTTTAAAGTAAAATTCCTACATATACAGTCCAAAAAGGTTGGTTATATATATTGGTCATCATTTATGATTGAATATTTGTACATCTAATTAGAATATGATTCCACCTATTGCTTCTGGAGAAATAGGATTTTTAAGTATAATACTACTATTCTTGATTAGTATTAGTCGGACAGCCATGCTTGATTAAAGGTTTATGCTGAATTTTTTAAAGTATTATACTGCTATGAATAATACTACAGCCATAAACTATTTTATAATATTTTTACAAAATGTTGATGTAGTCAATCTTTTATTGGTTTTCATTTAGGCTCACCATTAATATTACATTTTTATTTATCAATAATCACTCACCATATTAGCAATTTGTAAAAAAATTTGTAAAATAATTTGTATCTCTAGCATTATTCATATTACTATTCTATACTAACACTATTTGTTGGCAATTTGTCATTAAATGCTAAGTTTTAAAGCTTCTGCTGATGCATTTGTGACTGACGTAGAATTTTTAGTGGACTGCTTATTTTGAACAGGACTGTTTCAATAAGTATGACTATATATAGATTCTTTTTAAATAAAAAAGTATTGTGTGTTTTAATAAGTATCGAGACACCAAGTTTCACTCTTAATGTCTATTTAGCATGATTAATTTTACTAATTTATTTTACTATTTAGTTTATTTTCGCTATTATTCATAGTCTCACTGCACTTTTTGGTATTAATAATGGGCCCACTGTATTATTTCAGCTAACTTTTACCTTTATTTATAGTACTTTCAGTAAAAAATTTTCAATTTCAACAAAATAAGCAAATCTCAAATAGACTCTTAATAACTATATTGTACTTGATGTATAATAATAATAATTTTTTTATATTTTATTTTGTAGAAGAGATGTATAATAACTTAAAAAAAAAATAATATATCCACAATATTTTTACAACAAATTCTAAATAGTAGGTTGTTACTAGTTGTTATTATTAAGGCAAAAAAATAATTTCAGTGGTAGGTTCAAATTTGAATCAATAACAACTAACCAACTATGATTTGTTGTGAAAATGTTGTGGATGTATCACTTCTTTAAATTAAATATTAGTGGATCTATATAAAAGTGATATTATCCTTACCATAAATTAAGTATTGTACGTTGGTATTTTTTTTATATATTGTTGTATTATTATTATTATTATTATTATTATTATTATTATTATTATTATTATTATTATTATTAAGAAATACTCAAAATTTTATGTATTGGTCTAAGAGGTACTAATTGTGTAATAAATTTACGTACACTTATACTAGAAATTTTTTTTCAAATAAAGTTGGTTTTTCTTGAATGTCTCCATTGTCGACACCAAGACATGCCAACGAGTTATTTTTCAGCTTTATAGAGGAATAAAAAGGGTTTAGTAAATCACAAAATTGTTAAATAAATGTCAAGAGTATTGTGATTAATTAGTATTGGTTAGTTCTTTTCATCTCGAGAACTTACATTTAGATTCATAACTAACATTGAGAACTTAGAGCATTCACAACAATGTAGTTATAATGCTATATTGCTAAAATTTAGCTCCACAAACACAAAAATCAAGCTGCAGCAGTGGAGGCAAAAGCTAAAATTTTAGATGATTTGCTACAGTGCGCATCTTTATATAGATGTGCACTGTAGTTGAGAGCAAAAAATATATATATATATATATATATATATATTTTTATTCGGTTGGTTGATTAAAATAATACACCTTCCCCTTTTTTTTTTTTTTCATGCCTCTCTCTCTCTCATTCACTCTCATCTCTCAAGCTCACTCTCTCAACTCCGGTCTCACTCTCTTAACTCCGATCACCGACCCACGAAGCTCACCGCCATTCGGAGTGCCTGACTAGGAAACCCATGGAGCTTGCCGCTGATCGGAGTGCTTGCTTGTGGATATTGGTTTTTTCATACCGCCAATGGTTGTATCACGCCGCCGATCGGAGATTTGGGTTTTTTTTTTTTTTTTTTTTTTTTCTACTGTGGACTGGTGGTGGTGGTGGTGTTGATGGTGGTTGTGGCTGTGGTTGTGAGAAAAAAGATTGGAGATTTGAGTTTTTTTTTTTTTTCCTACTGTGGACTGGTGTTGGTGGTGGTGTTGATGGTAGTTGTGGCTGTGGTTGTGGTTGTATCTGATGGTAGGATATATTATTTTATTATAGTGATTATATTATTTTATTGTGATGTTTATATTATTTTATTGTGTTAAAAGTTAAAATAGATCCACTGCTGCAGCATGTGTGTAGGTAAAATAGATAAAGTGACTTTTTGTGTAGCTAAATAGCTAAAATTTTGCCTTTACTGCTGTGAATGCTCTAAGCAAAATGGCTAAAAGTAGAGGACAAAATGACAAACATAACAAAAAAGCTTTAAGTCCCTTTTTAAAGATTTTTAGGGCTATCTAATGCGATGACAGATAGGCCCAAGGTCGTTCGCATACATGAAATGCTAATGGGATAGCCTTAAACTTTGCGAGACTAATTTTGGTGTCATATTCACCTTTTAGGTGGGATGAAATAAATCTTAAATTATAAAAAAAGGGAATATTTCACATTGATTTGGCAACAAGCATGGTTGATTGTGATTGGGAAAGAATCATCTCCACAAACGATTTAATTAAAAAATTATAAATATAAAAGTGTACAAAACATTTAAAATAATATCACTTTATACAAATATTTATTTATTTTAGATTGATAATTTAATTTTAATTTATAGCATTTGCTTTGTGATTGTTACTCTTTATCATCAAGCAAAAATACCAATTATTATTTTATTTTATTCTATTTTTTTAAATGGTGTTTGAACTACATTTTTCTTATTGGACAACAAGAGACTCTACTATACACATACTCACCTCATTTATTCACATATAGAAAAACTCATTTTCTTTTTTGTTCTTGGTTTCAAGGAAAATAGCTAAATGTCCTTTATTTTTAGAGTACGTAGCAAAACACCTCTCTTTCCAAAGTATCTAGCAAAATGCCTTTGTTTGGGGCTCAATTTTAACAAAATATTGAGTTCTATGCATATTTTGCAATCTAATTTTTTTTTTTTTTTTTAAATTTAGTAGAACTCGATTTTGAGGATATCGAGTTTTACGTAAAACTCGATAAAATCGAGTTCCAAAACATTGACATTTTGTTAGATACTTTGAAAAGAGATGTGTTTTGCTAGCATTTAGGCAGGTTGTCAAAATTGGGATCCTACGTAGAATCGTAGAAGGTAGGTAGGATCGTGGATCGTAAGATCGGATCGTACATCGTAAGATCCTACCTATTTTTAGATTTTAAGCAAAAGACCTATTGATAGTGACTTTGTATATTATATAATCACTTAAAATATGAATCCATCCATTAAAAAAAATTGCATCATAAAATGTAATTTGCACACACTACATCGTTCTTATGTCATTCTAACGAAACAAAATATATTTAACTTTTAACATAATGTATCTAAAAAGTTTAGTATATGTTTAATTAGCAACTAAGTACCAAAATATTATCTACACATATGAAAAATGTTTTTCAAATTCTAAATTCCAAATCTAAAATAAGTTAGGCTAATTAGCATATAAAAACTAGCTAACTACAAATTTACAATATGTAATCAAAAAGAGAATTCTCAATCTAAGGTAAACTAGCTAATTACAAATATAAAATCCAAAAGAGAATTCTCATTCTAAAGTTCTTCTAATCTAATCATTGTCATTGTCATATCTTATTTCATCATATAAATATTTTAGGTTTTGTTTTTGAAAACGTTAAACTTAAGTACTATAGGTTTTTTTGAGATTTTATGTTGACATAGGGGTAAATTTGGGACTTCAATTCATTATTGGGCTTTTGATAACCCATTGGACTTGTGGGTTTAGGTGGATTATCTTACCCAAATGAATCCCACTTAAAAAAAAAAAAAAAAAAAAAAAAAAAAAAGCCAAATGGTAGGATCTGTAGGATCGGTAGAATCCCATACGATCCTACGATCCTATGCAATCCTACACGATGCTACATACAATTCTACCATTTTTGCGATCCTGCTATGATTTTAAATTTTTTGGTGAGATGGGATCGTAAAATCGTACGATTTTACTATTTGGATCGCAATTTTGACAACCGATTTAGCCATTTTCTCCCTTGTTTCTTACTTGAACACAAAAAGCCTAGCTAGGCTGCCATATGCGGCCCATCTCAAAAAGCCCATAACTGCTCCGATGCTGGTTGTAGATTTTGTAGTGCCAATATCTCGATGAATAATAATACTCACTAATCTCTATTGTCCTTGTGAATCTCTTAATATTAGCAACTTGCCAATTTATGTTTAAGTTTAGGCAACTTTACACGCACAGAGCCACAAACACAAATGGGGACATCCACCATGTGCAATTGGCCATGGGTGGCTCGCTTGACGTTTACACGGCATTTAAAATGCACAACTCCATTATCATTGATGGTGACATTGCAAGCGAAATATTCTATCTCAGTAAAAAATGAATTGGATGCCTTTCATGAATCTCAATTCTTTAGTATAGACCACTTCACTTGGCCATTGAATTGTTAAGAGATTCCCAAACATAGCCTAGGCGTGTTTTATGATCTAAGGTCCTTATATATGTTTGATTTGATGAAGTTTGTAGGTTGTCAAAAAAAAAAAAAAAATGTAAGTTGGACATCAATTTATAAGGCTCATGTAAATTTTGTAATATTCCTAATATTGCGAATTATGCTTCAATAAGTTTTGTTAAATACATTAAACGAGTTTTTCATAAAACAAAGAAAATTGAGTTTCTAAAATTGATAAAGAAAAAGGTTGTATAGAATGCTTCAATAAGAGATTGCGATTTGTTGCAATATTGTAGTCAACTATTTATATATTTTTTATTATATAAAAAGAAAAAAACCAAGTCATATATTTAGATGGTTCATACGGTCCGAAAAGGTTGGTAATATTAGTCATTATTTCCAAACCTAGGTTTGGAAATAATGACTAATATTATTTCCTCCGAGTTGCTAGAGGTTCTCGGTCTAAGGTTAGGGTTACCGCCGCCTCCCAAACCTAGGCTGTAGTATTGCTGTTACCTTTCTCGGTGAGAAAGACGTGATCGTTCCCTATAGTACTCTGTTGCTAGTAAGGCCTGCTGTTTCCCTATAGTACTCTGCTAATAGTAGGGTTTGGTTTTGATTCTCGTTTACAGTAGGAAGGAAACACTGTATGGTGACTAAGAATGGAAGACCTTGCTCGTAAGTGTGATAATCTGCCACTATCGGAGTGGGAAGGTAAGAAAGTAGTGCTGTCGAAGAAAACAAGAAGCCAGAGTATGTGTTAGCAGCGAAATTCTTCACGAAGAGAGCACTAAACATTGAAGCAGTAGCACGTATGTTTCGGCCTCTGTGGCGTACAAAAGCAAGCTTTCATATCACTAATGTGGGAGACAATATACTGCTATTTACTTTCGATCAAGAGGTGGATGTTGTAAAAGTTTTACTCGGAGAACCATGGTCATGTGATCGACACCTAGTAGTGATACAACGGTTTGATGGGAATAGACCTATAAAGGAGGTGGAGTTTAACAGAGTAAAATTTTGGATCCAACTACATGACCTCCCTTATAAGTTTATGAACACGGAGACTGCCATTGAAATTGGGGAATCAATTGGAGAAGTTGTTATTCCTCGAGATGAGTCAGAGATGAGGGGAGGAACTTTTATGAGGGTTAGAGTTTGGGTTGATATATCTCGCCCTTTGTGTAGAGGAAGGAAGGTAAACTTTGAGGAAGATGTGGAGGGATGGGTTTCTTTTCAGTATGAGAGATTACCAAATATATGTTTCTGGTGTGGAATGTTATCACATGATGACAAGGAATGTGAACTGTGGCTGAAAAGCAATGGAAATCTGCCGTTAGAACGTCAACAATATGGGCATTGGATTAAGGCTTCTTTATTTAGTCCGGCCAGAAAACAAGTTATTGAAGTGAAGGGATATGATCCAGAGCCGAGTAGAGGTGCAGTTGAGCAGGCCGTGAAGGGTAGAGTGGGAGTTTCATGTGGGCTTGATCAGCAAATTGCTACTCCGCTGCATCAGGGAGGACAGGTGGACGGTGTGGGTTTTGGAATGGCAACTTTGATGGCAATTCAACCTAGTAAGGATGGTGTGTCCGGGGAGTTGGTTTGCATACCAGCTGAGGTACCTACTAATCCAAAAATCCCACTGAAAGAAGCAGACTTTGAATTAGTGATTGAGGAACTAGATAGGGAGATTAATGATACTATGCCAGCGTCAAATGCTGTAGTGGCGGAAGTGACTCATGACATGAAGAAGAAGGAGATGGATGAGGTGGGACCGGTTTTAATGCTTGGTTCAAAGGAGTTGATAAGAGAGTCAAAGGGAGTAGGGCATGAAAATATCTCTTCTAGCACTCAACCGAGGTTGGAAAGTATGGCGTTCTCAATGGGATGGAGTGAGGAGTCAGAAAAGAGGAAAAATGTGAAAATGGGGCCCAGTAAGCAAGCATCAAAAGGGTCATCTGTAGCAGTTAGGAAGGGTGGAGCTGACTTCACTAAGGAACACAAAAAAGGTACGTGGACTAGGACTCCAGGTAGGCCCAGTATTGAGCAGATGCAGATGGATAAAATGGAGAATGTAGGCCCAAAAAGAAAAGCTGAGGGAGGTGGTAACGCAGAGGGGGATGTGACTGAAATTGAAAAGAAGCAGAAAGTTGATGATAAGACAAAAAGGCTTAGTGTCTTATTTGCTATACATTTAGGATCGGCGGAGGTTGCTGGGCAACCCCGCTGGGTCCAATGAGTCTTTTAAGTTGGAACTGTCGAGGGCTTGGGAACCCTCAGACAGTTAATGCCTTGAAAAATGTTATTAGGTTAGAAGATCCCAACTTGGTGTTTCTGATGGAAACTAAGTCTAACGAAGAATGGGTGAAAATTGTACGTAATCAGTGTGGTTTTAAGGACAGTTTTGTGGTACCGAGTGATGGATTAAGGGGAGGATTAGCTTTATTTTAGAAACATGATATTAAAGTGAATGTGCTAAATTCTTCACTCTCTTTTATCGATGCTGTGATTGAGGGGGGGAATCGGATTGGGTGTTGGCACTTATCAGGCTTCTATGGTTATCCTGAGACTGTTTTGAGGGTGGAGTCGTGGAGATTGCTTAATTCTTTAAGGGATAGCTCATAGTTACCATGGCTAGTGATTGGAGATTTTAATGAAATTAGATGTCAAGCAGAGAAGGAGGGGGGGGTGCACCTAGGCCTATTCAGCAAATGGCTCGGTTTAATGCTTCTATTAATTATTGTGGGCTGAAGGAGGTTGGCTTTGTAGGTCCGAAGTTCACATGGTTGTATCAAAGACGGGATGGTACTCAAATCAGGGAGCGACTGGATAGGGCTTTAGCTTCTACAGATTGGCATTCTCTATTTCCTAATGCGAAGCTTCATCATAAGTCCTCTTCTGCTTCAGATCATAATCCCCTTTTGCTGCAGTTGTTCTCAAAGAAAAAACACCAGAAATACAAGAAAATATTTCGATTTGAGTCTATGTGGTTGAAGGATGAGAGATGTGAGAAAGTGGTGACAGAGCCATGGGAGGAAGGGATGTTTATGGCTTCGGATTTTCCTATAATATCTTGTCTGGAATCTTGCAGAAACAAATTGGAGGTATGGAATGCGAATGAGTATGGGCATGTGGGAAAAAAGATTGCTTGCTTACAAAAACGTTTAGAAGGGCTAGAGATGCAAGCTTCATCACCTGAGGTTATCAGAGATTTAAGAGAAACTAGAGTGGAATTGAATTGTTGGCTTGATAAAGAAGATGCCATGTGGAAGCAGAGGGCACGGCTGAATTGGTTTCAGGAAGGTGATCGAAATACCCGTTTCTTTCATGCACGGGCTTCAGAAAGGTTTCAAAAGAATTTAATAGAGGGGGTCTTTGATTCTGTAGATGTGTGGCAGGTTGATCAGTGTGAGATTGAGAAGGTGTTTATTGAGTATTACTCTGATCTGTTCACTTCCTCAGAATCGTCAAACTTCACAGAAATTATGGAGGCTGTCCAACCTAAGGTGACACCATCAATGAATTCCATGCTGGTGAAGGAATTCCAAGCAGGTGAAGTGCACAAAGCCCTAAAACAGATGTATCCTTTAAAAGCTCCAGGTCCGAATGGTATGCCCCCTCTTTTTTTCCAAAATTTCTGGTCTACTGTGGGTGGTGTAGTGACTAAGACAGTATTGGATTTCCTAAATTTAGGCATTACCCCGTCAAAATTTAATGAAACCCATATTGTTTTGGTTCCTAAAACTAAATCACCTAAAAAAGTAACCGAGTATAGACCAATAAGTCTCTGTAATGTTATTTACAAATTGGCATCTAAAACTTTAGCCAACAGACTCAAAAAAACCCTTCCAGCTATTATCAGTGATACCCAGAGTGCTTTTGTGAATGGTAGATTGATTACTGATAATGTTTTAGTGGCCTTTGAGGCTATGCACCAGATTAATTTGAAAAAATCAGGGTCTACAGGAGAGATGGCTCTCAAACTTGACATGAGCAAGGCCTATGACAGGGTGGAATGGGCATGCCTAGATAAGATAATGAAGAAGTTGGGGTTTCACTCAAGAAATATGAGCGAGTGTCGCGCCTCAGTCCAAATAGTGTTGTGTAATTTCTCTCTTTAAAGTAATAAAATTCAGTAGTATTATTCAGTTTCTCTTTGTATTATTTCAATTATCATTGTATTTGCACCAACACATCAAATTATCAAGATGTTCTACACGTATATTCTTGAATAATCAACTTTAATTTTAATTTATAATATTATCAAGATTATATTAATTTTAGATTTATCAATTGTTTATAATGTTTTTTTTTAAATAATTATCAATTTAAAATTCAATTTGAAATTATCAATTTAATTTAGTTTTAAGAAGAAATCTTACCCCTTATTTTGATGAGATAATTATTTACAGTTGATAATTTTTTTTTCTTTATTAAATCTATTAAAATATATAATTATTTATACATTTATTTTATAAATTTTTTCATAAAACCGTGCAAAGCATATGCTTATAAGTGAGTTATAACTATATCCACCATTAATTATTTCACACACGCAATGTAATTTCTACCAAAAGTCAAGTGGTTCGTTCAATACCACTTGCCAATATTATCTTTGTTGGATATGCTTCATATGGCTAACTATCTCCCCGTTAATTCCTTTACTCCATGCTTAATATAGGTCACTAACGCAAAACAACGCAAACAATTGGAACTTAGAAGATAAGTCTTGCACATTAATATTTCAGCTATTTTTTGTTTAATATAACATTATTATTCCTTGCTTATTTATCATTATAAAGGAAAAGGTTATTCCACATCATTCATTATTCTATTTTAAATACTCATTAATCTAGTTCATTGCTTATGAAAATTACAACAGTAGCAGTCAACAGGTGACCCATTTACAAGGGTTTCACACTCTACCCTCCCAATAACCATAATCCTAAGATGTATCAAAACACAACATACATTTCAGTTACAAAATGACCCAATACCAACAAAAAAAAAAAAAAAAACTTATTGTGGCCACATTCACAAATTTTGGGTATTCTTTATCCATAACCTGCAGAAAATGACATGGGCAATAAGCCAACATCTTGAGACAAAGGGGAAACCATATTATGCTAAAATGGTGAAGGAATGCACCAATAAATAATGGAGATGGTTAGGGCTTTGTTGGTGTGGGCTATTTTTAAGTAGTTTCGGAGCAGTGCTCCGAACTCTCACAAAAGGTGTAGATCTTATGGTGAGATTCACGTGTAAGGCCCACCTCATTTGTAAGAGCCTTAATCACTGCGCCGAATCTATCTAAGAATAGCTCAGGGCAACAAAGCCATAACCAAACTCCATTATTTAATGGTGCATTCCTTCACCATATTAACAGAATAAGGTTTGCCCTTTATCTGATGATGTCGGCTTTGTTGCCCATGTCATTGATTGTCTGCAGGCTATGGATAAAGAAGACCCAAAATTTGTGAATGTGGCCACAATAAGCCGAAACATAAAGCATGCTGTCAGCTCCACATGCAATGCAACTATATAACACTGATTTAAGGATAACATGAATGGTGCCACTGAGCCACAATATAAGTCCACCTGTCCACCGACTACATGGACACTGCCTGCTGCCTTCCACGCGTCTAGCTCTAAGGTTCTCTTGCTCTCAGTCACTTCTAAGTCGAAGTCGGTCCTAAATTCTAATAAAGAAGGAAATCCTTTCATGATATGTTGGACTGTCAGAAATAGCATCTTTCTTTGTGTCTTTTTGTTCTTTGAATGAGATCAACTTTGCATCTAGAAACCATATTAAAATTAAAGCTTGGCTGAGAGATGGAGAACAATCAGAGGATTCAGACCTCCTACTTACAAATCACCAAAATAAAAAAAAAAATAAAAAAACAAGCTAAAACACAGTATTAAACATATAAAACAAAATTAACCGAAGGGAATCTTCCAAATATTAATAAATTTTTTGTACAAAAGAATGCCCTTAACATTTGATTTCTGTTTTTTGGGTATTATATTACAGACAAGATCCATTAATATTTATAAAAACACTTTAAATTTATAATATTTAATGTAAATATAAGTTATATAACAAAAATATATTTGAAATTGAGAAGATCTGAATCAAAGTATAAGGAGAAATTGTTCCACGCTTTCTATGTGTTGAGGAGATAGACACCTTAGAAAATTTTCTTGAATAATTAATATAACATATAAATATACAATTTAACCCAAAAGAATTAAGTCTAATGAATATATGCTCAATTATGTTATATTAACTATTCATCATTTTTCAATGTGAAACTTCACTCACACATATAATTCAACACTTAGCAAAAGGGGAGACTTTTTTACTAAAAGTGAATAATTTCACGGTAGTCAATCAAAATAGAATTTGTTTGGCTTCTTTTCTGGTTTTTCATGAGCTTTTTGTTTAGGCTAGAAAATGACCTTTTCTCAATTTACTAGCCATTTCGCATGTTAGTGTTTTCATATTAGTATTACTCAGGCCAAAAAGTGCACCCCACAAATTTTCACCATTGCAACTTTAAAAAAGAATATAATATGTTCTCATGGACTTTTTGAAAGTCCTAAGTGTTCATTCTTTCATGCTCACACCGCAAATTTCAGCACCGAAATTTTTTTGCTTTATTGGTTCATCTCCTCCTTTGTTTATGATAAAAGTTCATCCCCTCCTAAAGATGTACAAAAAAGGTAGGCACAGCATAATTGAAAGGAATGATGATATATGCCAAATTGCAATGCTAACCATTATGGTATCTCCACGCTATTTAGTTTAAGGAATAAGGAATCAAGTATCCAATAAGCAATATTTATGCTGATAGCTATTTTTGCCCTTTTTCGGTTCTTACAATTGTCTTTCTGTTCAGAAAGCAATGAAGAACTCATGTTGGTATTACTCTATTACTTTAGTTGTGGTAATTTATGTGTGATAGATAGATGAAATTGCATCTTTTGTGGCCCTTTGTATTTGATTGTTCAATTGAAATCTCTTTTGTGGCCCTTTGTATTTGTGCAAATCATAGTTAGGTTTCGTATATGTACAAATAACTCTCTGGCCGCATTAACAAGGAAGTGATGTCTGAACAGTGCTTTTCAGTTTTACAGCTACCTCCAAAGACTTCAGAAGGGTGCCGATGGGATAAGGATTAACACAAGCAATCTGTTGTCCACATGGAGGGTAGAAATGAAAGGGGAGATGTAGTATAAATTAGAAATGAGGCCCTAAGAGAAAGGGATTGAAGAATTAAGACAGGAGTACTATAGCGATTAAAACTATATTTGTAACCAACTTCAGGTAATATATATAAGAACTAATCTCCTCGAACTGTGCCGAGTATAATTTTCCTTAGATAAATCCAGTCCATTTTTGTTTTATTGTCTTCTGGATTCATTATTGTTGTTACCTAACTCATTATAGTTTAGTTTTCCAACTCACTCTCTACAAATTCATTGTATTAGACTTATTGGACCTAAATCCACTTCCTATTTAGGCTTAGGACTTAGTTTGTGTCCTTCCAGTAATATAATAGGATTTAATGTTTGTTTCATGATAATTATTGTTTATTGTCATAATTCATACCAATATATTAATAGTTATTTTTTTTGGTTATTAACAAAATTCCATTCTCCCCCTCAAAAAACAAAAAAAAACAAAAACAAAAACAAAATTCCATTCTAAGCTTTGAATTTGACAATTTTTTTCTTTAATAATTCCAGAAAGACAAAGTTTAGCTACAAAATTGGTTGTAACTTTAGAATATAACCTTACTCAATATCTTTTGAGTAAGGCTATAGCCTTAGGTTACAACTACAACTAATTTTGAAAATCTAACTATTGAATTACATATTCTTTACTAAATATGATTCTTACCTTAGTTTTAATAAACAAACATATTATCTATTTGGCAAGTATATAGGGAAAAATGACTAGATACCCTTTATTTTTGAAGTATATTGCAAAATAGTCATATTTTCAAAATATATAACAAAATAACCATGTTTTTGGAGCCTGATATTGCTAATGTCGAGTTCCAAGCAGAATTCGACATTAGCAATATCAAGTTCCAAAAGAGAAGTATTTTCTGAGATACTTTGACAAAATGGTTGTTTGGTTAAATAGTTTAAAAATAAATGGTAAGTAGTCAATTTTTCCATATATATATTGTGGGAACAGTGGCCCAAATTCCTGTGTTGGGCCCTAAGCCCAGTCTGAGGGGTTTGGCCCGTCCGAGGAAGGCAGACACTCCTATAGAGATCCAGTCCAGAGCCTAGTAAAGAAATAAGGAAGTAAATGGCGGTCCGAGGGGGGATTGCCCCTCGGACCATATTATAAGCAGCCAGAACACTTGCTCCATGGAAAAGGGGGGACCTCCAGGAAAGCACCAGTGTCAGGAGCATGCCACATTAGCCCACGAAAAGAGAGGAGACACAAAAACGGCTAATGGAAAGGCTGTCACCTCCGCAGTAAATGCATTGCAGTTGCTTTTCTAGCCGCATTTATGTGAAAAATACCCCTAAACAGTATCTCCTTGGCTACTGCAACTCACAAAAGATCAGAAGGGGTGTCTGATGGGACAGACACTCAAATGAAGGTCCGGATGGCCAACAATTGTAAGGCCAGGATCACCAAAAGGGACCTATATATATGAGAAAGACTTCCCATGGGCAGGGGATCAGAAAAAAGAAAGAAAGAACACTATAGCAATAAAAGTAGAATTGGTAGCCACCTTTATCAGATTTTAGAACACTTTTTGCCTCCTCGGACATCCCCTTCATGCAAGGTTATGGACTTTATCATCATTTGATCATATTTAAAACCCATACTAGTCGTTGCTAATTTCATCAAAACCCAGGTCTTCAACCCACTCTCTACAAATTCTATTGTGTTGGGCTTGCTAGGCCAAAGTCTTATACACTTTAGGCTTGGGCCACAAAAAGGGTCCTTACATATATATATATATATATATTTCTGTTTTGTTTTCTTGGTCACCCAAAAAAAAAAAAAAAAAAGTGAGGCCCACACTACTGGTGAGCAACCTCGTAGTAAAGCCGTTTCCTTGTTCTTCGCAATTTACTCCCCCAAGGAAAAGAAAAGAATATCCATTTGCATAAATATTAAGTCGTAAACTGCTTCATGTCAATATTTTCATTTGCTTTTTGTACTTAGTCTTTTATCTGAATATTGCAAAAAATGAAGTTTATTTGTAATATAAGCATTGTTCAAACTTATTTGGGAAAATGAGGAAAGAGGAAAATTTTGGCAATGATGCTGCCAAAATTCTAAGAAAAAATATGAGAGAAATGATGTGATGGAGGGAGAGAGAGAGAAACAATTGAATTTCGGTGATGTAGTTATCGAAATTTTTGCCCAAAATGCAAGCTGCCTAGGAGGAGTGTGGAGAGAGGGAAAAAAAAAAAAAGGGAATTGTGGCAATGAAGTTGCTGAAATTGTAGGAGAGAGGAAAGAGAAAAAAAGAATTAAGGCAATGGAGTTGCCAAAATTGTGGTGAGAGAAAAAAAAAATTATGGCAATTGAATTGCCGAAAATATAGAGGAGAAAAAAAAAAAAAAAAAAAAAGGAATGTGGTTCGCCAAAACTGAAAAAAAAAAAAATATATATATATATATATATATTATAACAATTGAATTGCCAAAAATGTAAGGGAGAAAAAAAAAATTTATGGCTTGCTAAAGCTGGGAAAAAAAAAAGGCAATGGTCTATGGAGTGGTCGAAATTGTGGCTTGCCATAATTTTTTTTTTCCTCCAATTTCGGCTAGCCACAATTCTTTTCTTTTCTTTTTTCTTTTTCTCCCCTACATGCTCGGCAACTTAATTGCCATAATTCTTTCTTTTCTTTTCTTTTCTTTTTTCCACAATTTGGGCAACTCCATTGCCTTAATTCTTTTTTTTTTTTTTTTTATCTCTCTCCTCTCCCCTACAATTTTGGCAACTCCATTGCCACAATTTCTTTTTTTTTTTCTCTCTCCTTTTCATCACTTCTCCTATTTCGAGCGGTCCTTTAATCTAGGTAGCTTGCATTTTGGGCAGGAATTTCGATAACTAAATCACCAAAATACAATTATCTCTGTCTCCCTCCACCACATCATTTCTCTCTCCTCTCTCATAATTTTTCTTAGAGTTTCGGCTACACTATTAACGAAATTTGCTTTTCTCTTTATTTTCTTAAATAAATTTGAACAGTATCTATATCACAAATAAACTTCATTTTTTACAATATTCAACTAAAAAATTCGTTGAATTGCATATCCTTCTTTACTAAATATTACTCATACTTGGTTTTAATAAACAAACATGATTATTAAAATGGCCAAATACCCTTTATTTTTAAAATATATATAACAAAATAACCGTAATTTTGAAACTTCATATTGTTAATATCAAGTTCAAAACAAAATCCTTATTTGGTTAAATAGTTTAAAAATAAAAGGCAAGTAAGCAATTTCCTCGTAGGCACCCAAAATCAAAAGTGAGGTCCACAGTGCTGGTGAGCAACGTCGTAGCAGAGCCGTTTCCTGATTCTTCGCAATTTACCCCCTTAAGGATAAGAAAAGAATATCCATCCGCATATATCAAACCGCAAACTGCTTGACATCAATATTTCTTCATTCATTTGCTTTTTGTACCCAACACGTTATAATTTTTTCTTTCTTAGCCCCCACTTTCCGTGTAGTCCCCACTCTTCCTCTTTCTCACCTCACCCTCCCACTTCTTCTCTCCCTATAAATACTCACCAAAACCACTCCCCAGAGGTTTGAGCCTCTCACTAACCAAAATCTCCTCTCCAAAACTCTCTCTCTCTCTCTCTCTCTCTCTCGAACTTTCAAAAACTTCATGGAGTCCAACAACAACAAAAACACAGAGACCATCAAATTCCTCTGCAGTTATGGCGGGAAAATCCTCCCTCGCTACACCGACGGCACTCTTCGTTACGCAGGCGGCCTGACACGTGTCCTCGCCGTCGATCGCTCTATTTCTTTCGCAGGTTTGTGTGCTCTTCCATTTTCAGATTCGATTTTGGTGAATTCGTTTGGTTTTTTGTGAATAATTAATCAATTTTTTTTTGTTTCTTCTTGTTGTTACAGAGTTGATGGTGAAGCTCGGAGAGTTCTGTGGCTCATCGGTGAATCTCCGGTGTCAATTGCCGACCGGCGACTTGGAAACCCTAATTTCGATCACGTCCGACGAGGACTTGGCGAATGTTATCGAAGAGTACGATCGCGCTTCTTCTTCGTCGATGAACAACCGTCCTTTGAAGATCAGAGCCGTGCTTTCGCCGCCGAAATCTCTCAAACAAGTCTCTCCTCCTCAAACTCCCGCCGACTCGTCGAGAAACTCGCCTTCCTACCGATTCGCTCCCCGGACTTACTCGCCGCCGGTCGGGTACTCCGTCGACGCTCGGAATTGCTACCGGAAAAGCTACCCGTATAGCCGCCAAGGTCAGGAGTATACTAGGGTTTCGAAGATTTACACACATTGACTGATAGGATCTTCTTATACAACACAAGACTTCGCAAAGCTTGGTTCAACTTGTTTAACCGACTCTACACTAGCACACACAGACAGAGACTGCGTGCACAAGTGGACTTTTACATAGCCATTTGAAATGCACAACTCCATTTATCATCGATGGTGACATTGCGAACGAAATATTCTCTCTCACTCAAAGATGAATGGGACGCCTTTCATGAATCTCGGCCGTCGAATTGTTAATAGATTCCCAAACATAACCTAAGTGTGTTTTAACAAGGGGTGTTTTAAAATCTATCGTAAGCATATACGCGAGAACGTGACAATAAATGTGTTTGATGTCACATCAATAAATTATAGAAATAATTGCAAGCTGTAATTTTCTTAAACTCAAAAAATAATTCTGAGTATGGGGAAAGCTAAATTTTGTAGCCCACGCTACTACCAAGCTTGTCGTTAGGCTTAAAAGCAGTTTTTGTTGTAATAAGTGTGAAGTACCTATAAAAATAAATAAATAAAAGTTACAAGTTGCACATCAGTTTATAAGGTCCATGTAAATTATATTACAAATTACACCCCCACAAAGTTTTGTTTTAATGAGTTTTTTATATAAAAAAAGATAATTGAGTTTTAAAAATTGATAGAGAGAAAGGTTGTTTAGAATGCTCCAACAAGAGATTGCGATTTGTTTCAATATTGTACTCAACTGGTCATATATTTTTTATTTTAAGAGAAATATCTGAGTCATACTCATATATTTGGATGGTTCATACTTCGTAATACGGCCGAAAAGGATGGTAAATTGGTAATATTAGTCAGTCATTATCTCTAATTTAATAAGTGCACATTTGATTAGAAAATGAAGTTTGATCTTTGATTTATTATTTGGCATGAGCGAAATTAACCTAATATGAAGAATTTGATACATATCTTGTCCTAAGTCCTGACAAGTGACAATAACATTAACACCTAGACTACTATTGATACCAATTCATCGTATTGCTTCTGGAGATGTCAAGCATCTCAGCAGTTTGACTTTCTCAAAAGATTGAACTTCAATTTCAGTGAAGAAAAAAGCTTTGGAATTTTTCCCAGGCCAATTTTTCAAAGTTCTGTATCATATTCATATGTGGTCCCTTACTCTTAGCATTGTGTTTTGTGAAAAAAAAAAAAAAAAAAAAATTCCCTTGAGCCATTTCTACTATCCATATAAGATACCCAACCTTGTTCATTTTAGAGGCCGAAGTAAAAACATCTTGGCCCAATGTCGCCTACAGCTTTCCAAGAAGTGGCGAGCTCAAGTTTGAAGTTTGAACTAATGACTCACTCTATAGAGGTGGACTTGACTTTTCCTTAAAAAAAAAAATTGAAATTATATATTTATGTCAATTTATCTTTCCTAACTCATAGAAGTACCAATGAACTTTATAATAATGATTTTTTTTTTTTGGTAGTGTTTTCAACTGAGACAGGTTCAAATTTTCCCTCCCACTTACAATGTGCGTGTATATATATTAGCACTCACATGTTATCTTTCTTTGACTCTTTCGCTTAGCTCTAGAAAAATATATTATCTTTATATAACACATATATCTAAGCAGGCAATAATACTCATACTCGTTTTTTACATGCAATATTAACATTTTTGGAAGCTTCATTAGGCCAACTATCTCCTTGTTAATTCCTTAATCCATGCTTAATATAGGTCACTAATGCAAAACAACACAAACAATTAGAACTTGGAAGATAAATCTTATACATTATTATTTTAATTATTTTTTTATTTCATATAACATTATTAGTCCTCACTTACTTATCTTTATAAAGGAATTAAGGAAAAGGTTCTTCCACATCATTCATTATTCAATTTCATGCTGTCATTAATCCAGTTCATTGACTTTTATATTTGCGAGAGTTTCACACTCAACCTTCCATGAAAGAACATTACCATTAAGGGTGTAAAATTCCCCCAAATTGTTATTTTAGCAACACACTAGATAAAACTCCTAATAGATTCTCAAAAAAAAAAAAAAAAAAAAAAAAAAAAAAAAAAAAACTCCTAATAAAATTGTCTAAGAGAGATGCTATGTCCACAATATTTTTACAACATTTTTACAACAAATCACAAGTGGTTAGTTGTTATTGGTTCAAATTTAAACCTAATACTAACTGATTTCTTACACCATCAATGTGATTTATAAAATAAGTTGGTAATTAAAATAAATAGAGTAGTTTTTTTTTTTTAAATAAATATTTATTTACAAACTCCGATGTGAATACTAATAGACCTAATCCTAACCATGGATGTATCAAAACGCAACGCACATTTCAGCCACAAAGCCAAAAGCCACCTCCATTATTTATTAATGCATTTCTTTGGAGAAAAAATGAGAATGAAAACTTTTTGGGTAAATTGCAAAGTACACTCCTAATGTTTGGGGGTGATTGAATTTTACACCTCAACGTTTCGAAATTTTGATTTTGCACCCTAACGTTTGGTCCGGTTAGCAAATCACCCCGGGCTTGTCCAATCCGTTGCTTTTTTTTCTTTCTCTGGTCTGGTCTGGTCTGTACATTGCCACTCCTTTTCTTTTTTTTCTTTTTTTTGGGCAAGCTTGGTTGCTTTTTTTTTTTTTTTTTTTTTTTTTTTTTTTTTTTAATTTCCTGGGCAAGTTTTGTTGCTCTTCTTTTTTTTCTTTTTTTGATTTCCTGGGTAAGCTTCTTTGCTCTCTCTCTCTCTCTCTCTCTTTTTTTTTTTTTTTTTTTTATACATGATTTTTTTTTTCTAGATATGATTTTTATTTCCTAATAAATTTGGGTGATTGCTTTTTTGTCACTTTTTTTGTTTTAATATGGCATCATTTTTTAATAAAGGTATATGAGCAAATTTATACAAACACATTTTTTCCATCCTTCAATTTTTCTACTCTCAACCAAACAAAAATGACAGAAATTAAAATATTTTCTATCCCTCTCACTTTTCTACTCCTCCAACCAAACTGACCTAAAAGAAATCTGGTTTTCCCTTTATCTGAAAGATGTCGGCTTGTGGCCAGAATAAGCCTAAACTATATATAACACTGATTTAATTAAGGATAATATATATGAATGGTGCTAGTGCTACTGAGCCACAATATAAGTCCAAGTGTCTAGCCAACTAAATGGTCCACGTGTCTAGCTCTAAGGTTCTAGCTCTTGCTCTCTCAGTCTCTTCTAATTAAGTCGGTCCTAAATTCTAAAGAAGGACCTAGTTGGTGACAAGTGACTGAATCCCAATTGTTTGTTAATTTAGGTAAATGCCTTCATGATTTTTATATATATTACTCATAATTTTATAAGTCGGTGTTCTGTCACAATAGCATTTTTCTTGTCTCTTGTTTTTCTGTGAATGGACCAACTTTGGATTTTTAGAAACCAATTTAAATTAGACGTGGAGAACAATCAGAGGATTCAGACCTCATACTTACAAATCACCCAAATAAAAAAATAAAAAATAAAAAAAAATGTTAAAATACAGTATTAAACATATAAAACAAAATTAACCAAAGGGAATCTTCCAAATATTAATAAATTTCTTGAACAACGGAATGCTTAACATTTGATTTCTGTTTTTTTTTGTAACATATTACAGACAATATCTATTAAAATTTATAAACAAAGATTAATGTACACTTTCAATTTGTAATATTTAATGTAAATATAAGTTATATAACATAAATCTATTTGATCATCTTAATCATATTAGAAAAAATTATTCCACTATGAAAGGGAGGACTTCTTTCCTAGGAGTGAATAATTTTACGAATATTACAAGATAGTTGATCAAAATAGCATTTGTCTGACTTGGTTTTTCATGAGCTTTTTGTTTTGGCTAGACAATGATATTTTCTCAATTTACTAGTCATTTTCTCATATTAGTGTTTTCATATTACTCACCTAAGGTCAAAAAGCGGTGCACCCAACCAATTTTCACCATTGCAACTTTTAAAAAAGAACATAATATGTTCTCATGGACTTTTTAAAAGTCCTAAGTAAGTGTTCATTCTTTCATGCTCACACCGCAAATTTTCTGCACCTAATTTGTAGATACAAAAGAGAGAAAAAAATTTGCTTTATTGGTTCATCTCCTCCTTTGTTTATGATAAAAGTCCATCCCCTACTAATTAAAGATGTACAAAAAAGGTAGGCACAGCGTAATTGAAAGGAATGATGATATATGCCAAATTTTGATGCTAACCATTGTAGTATCCAATAAGCAATATTTAATTATTTATGCTGCTGATAGCTATTTTTGCCCTTTTTTCGGTTCCTACAATTCTCTTTCTGTTCAGACAGCAATGAAGAACTCATGTAGGCATTTACACTATTACTTCTTTAGTTGTGGAAATTTATGTGTGTGATAGAGGAAGTTGCATCTTTTGTGGCCCTTTGTATTTGATGGTTCAACTGAAATCTCTTAGGGAATGTTAAAAGTTAGTCAACCCCTCCATTCCACCCAAACATATATAAGAAAAGGCCAATATATTTTTAAAAATAAAAATAAAAGAGGGAAAAGCCAATCTCAATGCAACACATAAATTTGCTTGATTTTTATTTTGAATTTAAAAAATCAAAATAAAAGGCTTAAATTGCATTTTGTGTTTAATTTTTCCTAATAATGTTGTTGGCATAACTCCCTCCCATCAAGTCTCAAACATCATAGAGATATATAATTATAATTGGCTCTAAACCATCAAGGTTACATCAAACTTGTAAACAATGAGTTAACCATAGAGAAGAAGAGCACATAAGAAATTTACCTCAAGCAACAACATAAAAGATGTAACATATTATATATTTAAGAGTTTATTAATAAATGGAAGGTAATGGATAGAATAAGAGGAATAAATAAAAATAAAATATTTCTCTTTCTCTTATATTGATGTTTGAAAATTGAAAGTAAAATTTTTTGAGAGTTGAATATAATGAAATTAAATGGAATTTTTTTTATAACCATATTATTGTTTTGGGGGGGGGGGGGGGTGGTCATGATTGGACTAAGAAGGTGTACCAAGTTAATTACGAAGCTAACCAACATTTTCTCAGGTCAACAATAGGTTGGCCAACTTCTTTTTAGGTCAACCACGTAGGTTAATTGACATCTTCTTATGTCCTCCATGTAGGTCAACTAGCATCTTTTTAGGTCAACCACGAAGGTCGAGCGACATCTTCTCAAGTCAATCGTGTAGGTTGGTCAGCTTCTACTTAGGAATGGCAACGAACTGGGATTTTTTATACCCGAACCCACCTCGCGGGCCTGTACCTGTTACTCAAACTTGGCCCGTTTAATAAACAGATTTTTTTTATGCCCTCCCAAACCAACCCCTCGGGCCTCGCGGGCTCCGTTTAGCCTTGCCAGATTTAGGCCCCATCTGCAGCCCAATTTGTGGCCCAATAGGAAAAAAAAATATTGAATTGAAGCCCAAATTCATTTTTGCCTAGATTCAAGCCCTATGACATTCAGATTCAAGCCCATATAACGTGGCCCAAATGCCAAATCAGTCCAAATCATAGGTTATTAATCATAAATCAATAAATCATAGCTAATATCATAAATCAATAAATCACCTGTTAATTATAAATCTATAAATTAATAAAGGCGAAAAGCCACTTTTAGTCCCAACATTTTCAGGCAATTCCCATTTTAATCCATACATTTTATTTTTACTGCTTTTAGTCCCTATCCGAAAAAACGCTTCCCGTTTTGGTCCCTGCAGTTACATCAGAGACGGAAAAAGCTGACATGACAAACGGCAGGAATAAATAATACTTATTTAATATCCATGTGGCCTAAATTAATAATACAAAAATGTTTTTTGGCATTAAAAAATGCCACGTCATCAACTAAATTAAAAAAAATTAATTTATTAATTTTAACTAATTAAAAAAAATTAAAAACAGAATTAAAAACTAAAAATCATATGAATTGAGATCTAAGTATGTCTTGAACAAGAACACAAACCCAAAAATTAAAAAGAAAAAAAGAAAAAGAAAGAGAGAACAAACTAGACATCAAGAGATTGAACTAAGAAGATGAAAGATCTGGGTTTTAATCACAGAGCCAGATCTTGGATTTGAACACGCAGCCAAAATGGATAATCAATTTTATTCAAGCTAACACCTAAATAAACAAAAACTGATAAAAAATTCATATTATTTAACCTCCAAAAAAAAAAAAAAAAAAAACATTTCCAATCTGAAAGAAATCCAAAAAATTACAAAACATACCTCGTCCTCGGCATTGCAGTGGTGCTTGTAAATAGCTTGGAGAAAATGGTAGCGGTCGAACAAGGGCTTGATATCACCATCGGTAGTAGCAAAAGTCATGGTGGCATGGTGTAACCTCTTGAGCTCAAAACATATAGCCTTGTGAAAAAACAAGAAGATTAGGATCAGGGGCTTAAGCGACGAGTTCTTCAAACAAGTCTTCGACAGTGTGGGCTCCATAGCTTTCACTGGTCCCGCCGTTACCACCACGCCTCCACCACCGTCTCAGTGTTGCAGGCCCAAAAATGGCGTCCCTATTCCGAATCAGATTTTTCAAAACCCTAGATTTTACTTCCTTACTGTTTCTCTGGGCTTTGGCTTTTTGTTTTTGTTATTGTTAAATGGGTTTTTGTGCTTTCAACAAGAAACGGACTCTGGGGCTAAAAGTTTGTCCAAATCCAAGATCCGGCTCTGTGATTAAAACCCAGATCTTTCATCTCCTTAGTTCAATCTCTTGATGTCTAGTTCGTTCTCTTTTTTTTTTTTTTTTTTTTTCTGGGTTTGTGTTCTTGGATTTGGGTTTGTGTTCTTGTTGTTCTTGTTCAAGACACACTTAGATCTCAATTCATATGATTTTTAGTGTTTAATTCTGTTTTTAATTTTTTTTAATTATTTAAAATTAATAAATTAAATTTTTTTTTTAATTTAGTTGCTGATGTGGCATTTTTTAATGCCAAAAAACATTTTTTATTATTAATTTAGGCCACGTGAATATTAAATAAGTATTATTTATTCCTGCCATTTGCCACGTCAGCTTTTTCAGTCTCTGATGTAACGGGAGGGACTAAAACGGGAAGTGTTTTTCAGGATAAGGACTAAAAGTCGTAAAAATAAAATGTAGGGACTAAAATGGAAATCTCCTGAAAATTTAGGGACTAAAAGTGGCTTTTCACCATTAATAAATTATAGCTAAGATCGTAAATCAATAAATCACATATCTAAGAAAACTATTTAATCATAAATCAATAAATCATAACTAAAATTACCTGCTAAACATAAAAATAAAATAAATCCAATAAGTCCAAGAAATAAGTATCACAACTCCAATAAGTCCAAGAAATTAAAAAGCTACAAAATAAATCCTACAAGTTTAGGATAATTACAAACCAACAAGTTAATCCAACAAATCTAAGAAATTAAAAAGCTACTAAATTAACGAAAAAAGTCTAATCTTACACAGCTGTGACACAACTCCCATCCTGTTTATTAGGCTCACCATCATCAAGAATTGATTGAATTGTACAATCTCCTGGCATAGTTGAAGAACCTACAGCAATAATGAATTAAAAAATGGAATAAATTTCATCAAATTATAACTAGCAAATATAAAATATATTTTTGATTTCATTTTATAAATACAAATTATACAATTGCTAACCTTTGATTTCACTCCATAACCAATTTTGAGCACACATTTTGCCTCTATAATCTTGGGATGAAGCCTACTATGGTGTGGACTTAATAGTCTCCCACTAGTGCTAAAGGCAGATTCTGAAGTAACAGTTGTGACAATAATGGCTAAAATATCACTTGCAATCATTTGTAAAGCAGGATACTTGAGACCATTGCTTTTCCACCATACCAAAATATCAAATTCTTCACTCCACTTCAACACTCCCTTATCAATGAAATGATAAAATTCCATTCTAGCCCTCCTATATTTCTTTGAAGTACTTGAACTATTGTTAACAAACAAATCAAAAGATGACATTGCCCCACTCAACCTACATTTCATTTGTGCCGCATAACTTGAAGTACTTGAGTACTTGCAGGCATATGAGAACTTCCTTCATTATCTACAGGGAACTCATCTACATTTCCATACTTATCAAGTAAATCATAACAAAGATTCTTAATTTTTTCAATCTTCAAATCATAATTATTACCATAAATGTTAGGATAATAAAACTTCAACAACTTCATCTTATATCTTGGATCCAAAATGGCAGCAACAGCCATAACAACATTAACATTCTTCCAATAAAAATTTAATTTAGCAAGCATGCTTTCTGCCATCCTACTTATCATCTCATTTGAAGACAAACTTCATTCATTTAATACTATTTTCAATTCACACACCAAAGTAAAATACATATTAGTTGTGGGGTACTTACAACCAAAGAAAAACTCAGTCACACTATAAAACAACTCCAACCTCCCACAAATATCTTCAGCTACCTCGCAATCATAATCATATGGCAAACAAGTATAAGATGTTTCACGATTAGCCAAACGAGAGAAAACATCTTTATAAATCAATGCGATAGAAAGCATTAAGTAAGTTGAATTCCAACATGTCTTACAATCTAAGACCAACTCTTTGGTGCATTGAACATGTAATTGATGTGCATTTTCATCAAATTCCTGCCTCCTTTTTGGTGATCTAGTCCAATAAATCACACCATCACCAATCCTTTCAATGCCATCACCAATAAAAGACAACCCATCTTGAACAATCAAATTCAAAATATGTGTAGCACACCTCATATGCAACATAGACCCACTCAACATAAGAGAACTAGTATCAAGCTTGTTCAAGAAAAATATTATCACAGCATCATTAATGCTACAATTATCAACAGTTATTGTGGACAACTTCCTATCAATGTTTCACTCTAAAAAACAATCAACAAGGACATCAGTAATGACATCTTTTGTGTGTGAAGAAGGAACATAAACAAACCTAGAAAAATAATAGGAATAATTATAACATAACTCAATAAACACTATAATCAATGAAATATGGTACAATTCATATGGTTTAATAAATTTAACATTCATAGATCAAAAAACTACCTTAAAACCTGGCTTTCCAGGGTCCAAGTGTGATCGATAAAGTGAGCAGTGATGACCATGAACCCTCTCTTTTTGTTACTCGTAGTCCACATAGCAGCTGTAATTGCTATCCTACTTCCATTATTGTCTGTCATCTTCAAAGTTTTCTCCCTCTCATTATCATAGATTTTAAGAGAGTCACTCTTCAAAGTGTTTCTTGAGACAAGTTTAAATAAAGGTTGAAGAGAACCCACAAATTCTCTAAACCCAATGTGGTCAACCATTAAAAGTGGGTATTCATGTAGCTAGGATGACCATACTAGCAAGATTACTACTCACTTTGACTTGATCAAATTGGTAAGGATTTAAACTCATCGTTCCATCCACCTTATTTTGTTGTTTAATTAACACTTGTCGTTGCATATCCCTTATATCTTTAAACTTCAACCGTGGATATCTTGCTAAATGATTACGCAAATAGCTTGTACCTTGGCTAGACTTACCTAGTAAAGCTTGCCACAATGATGGCATTGGGCTTTAGATTTCCCATCAACTTTCTTCCTAGTAAAATGCTCCCAAACATCTGAGGTGATCCTTCTTTTTCCACTTGTATCCACATCCTCATTTGTAACCGCTTGCTCTCCCTCCTCCTCTGTCTCTTCTTGTTCCTCTACCTCTAGGTCCTTTCCCACTAAGTCCACTATTGGGGATTTCAAACTCCCAATTGGTTCAGAAGTTTGAGAGTTAGAAATTCTATCAATAAAAAAAAATATTCACAAATTCATTATTACACATACTCATTGATTAATGGGCACAAATTCATAATTACACCTATTCACAAATATTCACAAATTCTATCTATCTAATCATAATTAAATATGATTAACTACAAATTCAAACACTTACTCTTTGTTTAATGGGCATAAAGGTGATGGTGATTCTGAGGGTGAGCTGCCAAAAGGCGACAATGGTGAGGGTAATCGTGAAAATGGCGCAGGAGACCGCATAGCTGGCAAGGGACAATATGTGATTCTCAAGAGAGAGCCGTTTGGCGAGGGAGAACCAAATTTTTTTGTGTCTCCCATTTCCCTTTTAGGCACTGCATTCACAACAAACACAAAAAACAATAAACACAATTTCTTCCATTAAACAATTACACTTTCTTTGAAAAATGTTTTCCCATAGAATTTTTTTTTTCCCATTAAACTGCACTCAATTATTCACTCATCAAAAATGAAATGTCCCACTCACTTTTTTATAGCTAACATAACAAGGCTTTAACATATATTGACAAACCAAACTATACACCCAAAACTCAGCTTTGATAAATCACACAGTTTCACTTTCTCGTAAATAATTGAGAAGCCTCTCATTAATAACTGAAAAACGTATTTAATCTTTTTTAAAATAATATGAATCAACAAAATAGAATACAGGGACTCGGTTTAATATTTTTTAAAATAATATGAATCAACGTATTTAAACTTTTTTTTAAAAAACAATATTAATCAACAAAATCCCTCTTTAATGAATACAGGGACTCGGTTTGGGTACAAAAATAGTATGAATCAACAAAATAGAAATTGATGAGTTTTGGAAAAAAAAAAAATTAGAAAACATACCTTTGCGTGGCAAATGGGACTCGGTTTGGGTACTTGGCAATGATGTCACGTGATTCCTTGAACCTTTGCTCGGCAAATGGGATTCATATGAAAAAAAAATATTAAATTGAATACAATATATATATATATATATATAAGATTTTGAAGAGAATAGAACAGATCGGCGGTGACAAAGCTTAGGCCAGCGAGTGACAGAACTTAAGCTGGAGGTGACATAGCTTGGACCGGCGGTGATAGCTTGGGCCGGCGGTGAGATTGCAAGTTAGTGAGAGTGGGAGAGGTGAGTGAGCTAATATGAGAAGGGCGGCTGTGAGTGTGTGAGCTGAAATGACTTATTTCATTTTAGGGTTTATAACTCTATATATATATATATATATATATATATGGGTGTTTTGGTAATTTAACAGTTAATCGGGTTGGGTTCGGGCCAGGTTTTATCAAAACCTGGACTCGACACAGATTCGCTTCGGGTTTTTTTAAAACCCAAACTTGAACCTATTCTTTATCAGGTCGGGTACCCGCGGGTCAGGTAGCAATTACCATCCTTACTTCTACTTTGATCGACCAAGTAATATAGTAATCCTCAAAAGAAGTGTGCATTAAATTTCTTCACATTTGGCATTTATTTTGTTTTAACAACCCACCATTGCATTTAATGCTACCAAGAAACATTTATTTAGCTAATCCGACATAACATACAACCCGCTAGCAAGTCTATTAAATTGTTATCCAAGCACACATTCCTTCAGCTAACCTATGACCTGATCAACAACCAATTGGCAAACTTTATGCATTGTAGTTTTCTCAATTAATCATCCGAACCCCCTTGGCCACTCTCCTTCAATTTTTCTTATGGCATGTTTGGATGGAGGGGGGAAGGAGGAGAGTGGAGGGGAGTAGAGTAGTGTTGGCTAAAAATAAGCTAATTTTGTATTAAATCTACTCTACTCCCCCTCCCTCCCCCTCAATCCAAACGGACCATTAGTTTATCAAAGGTCTTCTTCTTTAACAAGTTATTGGTTCAATTAAGAGGAGATCGATTCAGTCAAAAGTTTCATCATGTCCCCAAAATTCCACCTCCCATAATTTCTATTTTGTCATTTCTTTAATAAAAATACGATATAAACATTTATAAAATAATAAATTCTATAATAAAAAATTATTATGGGGGGTTTCAAATAAAACTTCATTAACATATATTTAATTCCTTCCCATTGTGGATGGATTAAAAAATAGGTTTGAGAAGGAAATGAATGAAATATTCTTTAAAAGCTCTCTCAGATTCCTTTCCATTCCATTTATTCTTTTTAAAATTTGAAAACTTTTCTATTTTCTTTCCATTTTATTCCCCGTCCTTTACTCTAGCAAATAAACAGCAAAAAGCAGAATAAACAAGACCAAATATGAAGCCCAAAAACTTGCAATTGTTTCTTCTTTCTTATTTAACAACCAAATCAAAGATGTTTTAAGTACTAAAAAGATCAAATCCAACGACATAGGACTATAATTATGGTTGTTATCACTACTTTGCTTCAAGAAACAGGATGTGTTTCAAGATATGGGATCCTCTATGCATTGTTCGAGTACCAAACTGGCCAACCCCTCTCATCATTGTAATTTATCAACCTCACGAAGGAGTCAGTATTAAGGCAATTAGCTAGATCACATAGTTTTGCCATGACTTGAAAACAACAATACATGATCAAAACATTTGTTGGTTAATCAATTTGCGTTCAGTGCACTTTGAAGCTGAACTTACAATGAAAATAAAAACTAGAAAAGAAAAAGTGCTAACATGGGACCTTGGGTTATTAAAATTCGGCCAAACAAAAACAGCAAATTACTCTTTAAAAATAAAATAATAAAAAGAATGTGAAAAAAATACAATTTTGGGATTATCGTCAATTTGGTTCATACATTTTGGTAGTAATCAATTTGGTTAATATAATTTTCAACTTAAATAGAGACAAAATTAATTGCTACTAAAATGTAATGACCAAATTGTCAATAACTCTAAAATATGGAAATCAAAATAGTGTTTTTCCCAAAGAAAAAAAATAAAGGAAAAATGAAAGAAAACAAAAGTGCTAAGTTGGGACCTCTAGTCCATTAAAAAAGCTAAGCTGTAACCATATTAAAAAAATGGTAAACTATTAAAAAAAAAAGTTTACAAATATGACCTGTAGGGACCAGAATTGACCCAAAGTCCAAAAGGATATAAACTAAGACCCAACAAGCCTACAACAATAGATTTGTTAGAGAATAAATTTAATAATGAATGTTTAGCGAGTCAAAGGTGAATCCCAACGAGTTAGTTTAGTGTTGGAATGACTAAGAAGAGCAAGTTGAAAAGAAAAACACTACTCGGTTAAGTCCGAGAATGGTATGTTTATATATATATATATATATATCTTAGACTTATACAAATATTCAAAGTAGTTCCTTTTCCCCTCCCCATTTGTAAAGGAATCCTTTCTCCTTTTATACTCCTTCCCTCTTTCTCCATCTTAACCTCGCACTTGTCGATCGAATAATCCATATTTCTGATACTTGTCCCATCAGAGCCTTCTTGAAGTCTCTGTGTGTAGCTGTAAGGCTAGAAGTCTTAGCATCCATTTGGATACAGCGGCCACGTCCAACATCTGCGTTTCACCCATTTTTTTTTTTTTCTAAGAAGAGCATTTCATGCTTTTCCAGTGGGTCCTGTGCACTGTTCATGGGACCCATAAGCCTCTTTTTTCAGCAAAACTTTCATTAAAAATAAGTCCCATGGCACTATTCACATATTTAAAAGTTATTTTGCTACAATATTTTTAATAATAAGTGGTATCCAAACACACCCTTAATCCCCATTCTTCCTATTTCTTGCCTCACCCTCCCATTTCTTCTCTCCCAATAAATACTCACCAAAACCACTCCCCAGAGGTTTGAGCCTCTCACTAACCAAAATCTCCTCTCCACAGCTCTCTCTCTCTCTCTCTCTCTCTCTCTCTCTCTCTCTCTCTCTCTCTCTCTCTCTCTCTCAAAACTGTTGCATTAATAAATTGCAGAAATAGTTGCAAGTTGTAATTTTCTTAAACTCAAAAATTATTTCTTCTGAGTATGGGGAAAGCTAAATTTTGTAGCTCACGCTACTACCAAGCTTGTTGTTAGGCTTAAAAGCAATTTTTGTTGTAATATGCGTGAAGCACCTATAAAAATAAAAATAAAAAGTTACAAGTTGCACATCAGTTTATAAGGTCCATGTAAATTTTGTAATATACCTCATGTTGCAAATTATACTCCACTAAGTTTTGTTTTAATGAGTTTTTTTATATAAAAAAGATAATTGAGTTTTAAAAATTGATAAAGAAAAAGGTTGTTTAGAATGCTCCAACAAGAGATTGCGATTTGTTTCAATATTGTAGTCAACTATTCATATATTTTTTATTTTAAAAAAATATCTGAGTCATACTCATATATTTGGATGGTTCATACTTCGTAATACGGCCGAAAAGGATGGTAATATTAGTCAGTCATTATCTCTAATTTAATAAGTGCACGTTTGATTAGAAAATGAAGTTTGATCTTTGATTTATTATTATGAGCGAAATTAACCTAATATGAAGAATTTGATACATATCTTGTCCTAAGTCCTGACAAGTGACAATAACATTAACACATAGACTACTATTGATACCAATTCATCGTATTGCTTCTGGAGATGTCAAGCATCTCAGCAGTTTGACTTTCTCAAAAGATTGAACTTCAATTTCAGTCTAGAAAAAAGCTTCGGAATTTTTCCCAGGCCAATTTTTCAAAGTTCTCTGTATCATATTCGAATGTGGTCCCTTACTCTTAGCATTGTGTTTTGTGAAAAGAAAATTCCCTTGAGCCATTACTATTATCCATATAAGTTGCCTAACCTTGTTCATTTTAGGGTCCGTTTGGTAGAAGAATTTGAATAGTGTTGTTTGTAATTTTTTGAAATACGTGTGAATAATGTTGTTTAAAAACTGAAAATGAGTGTTTGAAATGTCCTACCAAACGGGCTTTTAGAGGCCAAAGTAAACACATCTTGGCCCAATGGCGCCTACAGCTACCAAGAAGTGGAGAGCTCAAGTTTGAACTAATGACTCACTCTATAGAGGTGGACTTCACTTTTCTTTTCTTTTTTTTGATTGAAATGGTAGAAGTATATTAATCAAAAGAAAGAATAAACAAAGAAAAGCTAACAAGAAGCCCGGCCCTGGAGCTTTACAAACATAAGATGGCCCAGAGACAAAGCAATGGACCTATAGCTCCAGGGCCCTCCCAGTCTTTTTTTTTTTTTTTTAATAAAAATAAATAAGGTCATGCAAAACCATGCATGACTACAACGTAAAATGTAAATATTATTATCTATGGGGGAGAGACTTAGCTAGTCTCTGGTATTCTTCAAGAAGGAATTCTGCCTGCTTGTAAATCTCACACGGATGGGTTTGAACATGCTTGAACTGGAAGCAGTTTCGGGCATTCCACAACGACCATGAAGTTATGGCCCACAGCTCAAGGTCCTTCCCGCCCAGCCTGTGCACCATATATCTTGCGAGCATGAAAAACTCCTCTGTCACCAAACTGGTTTTTTGCAATTTACCCCGAACCAAAGCCCATACATTACGGGCAAATGGGCACTCCCACAAAATATGTTGTGTTGTTTCATCTTGCTGTCCACAAAAGGAACACTTGGGGTCAATCTGCACTTTCCGTCTAGCAAGGTTGGATTTTATGGGGAGAACGTTACAGCATGCTCTCCACATAAATGTCCTAACTTTCGGAGGTACGTTTAGGGACCACAGTTTCTTCCACAACCGCTGATCTTGAGAGGCGGAGGAGTGTTCCCCAGACTGAGGGTGGCTGAGCCGGAGGGCCACTTGGTATGCCGTCTTCACCGTAAACTCTCGGGACTTGTTTTCCTTCCATGTCAACCTATCTCTTGTATTCGACGTGCCCACCCTAATCCTCAGGATGTCTTCCACCGTGGCTCAAGTGAAGGTGGCAGCTAGGATGCTTCGGTCCCATTGGTGGGTCGCCTCATTGATCAAGTCAGAGACTCTCAAATCTTGTTCTACCCCATCTTTGAAACGTGGAGGACATGGTAGCCATCTATGAGACCTGATTCCAATGGACCTCCCATCTCCCACTTCCCATACAAACCCTTCCTTGACGACATCACAAGCTTGCAGCAGGCTCCTCCACACCATGGACGGGTTCGAGCCAAGTTCAGCTTCCATAAAAGAGCAGCGGGGGAAGTATCTTGCCTTATATACCTGGTAAAACAAAGAGTGTGTCTCCTTAACAAGTCGCCACGCTTGTTTGGCTAGCATGGCCAAGTTGAAAGCGTGGATATCCCGAAAGCCCATTCCTCCTTTCTTCTTTGAGCAACACAACTTGTCCCAATTAATCCAATGTATTTTCTTCTCATTCCGGGTTTGTCCCCACTAGTACTTGGAGAGAGCCGAATTAATCCCATCACAGATAGTTTTAGGGATTTTGAATAAACTCATGGAGTAGGTGGGTATGGCCTGGGCTACTGTTTTGATTAGCACCTCTCTCCCTGCCTTCGAGATATGCTCCTCCTTCCATCCCATGACTCTCTTTGTGACTCTTTCCTGCAACTCCTTAAACGTATTCACTTTGGACTTACCACCCACCATTGGCAACCCTAAGTATTTTTCATAATCCTCCATAACCTGTGCTCCCAACATCTCTTGGATAACACCTCTTGTCTCTGGCTTGGTATTTCGGCTAAAGAAAATGGAGGTTTTCCGTCTATTAATGGCTTGCCCGGATGCCCCTTCATATAAGCCTAGAATGTTGAGAAGGTCTAACAGTCACTCTATGTAGCTTCATAGAAGAGCAAACTATCATCAGCAAATAGAAGATGTGAAA
This sequence comes from Quercus gilva, assembly GCA_023621385.1. Taxonomy (NCBI): domain Eukaryota; kingdom Viridiplantae; phylum Streptophyta; class Magnoliopsida; order Fagales; family Fagaceae; genus Quercus; species Quercus gilva. The sequence goes on along the minus strand of CM042482.1, from coordinate 8,363,087 downwards.
CCTGTACTCCGCCTCGACAAGAGGCTATAGCTGTCCTGATATCGTAGCTTGTCGTAATAACGAAGACAATCCCTCGGCATAAAAAAGGAAGAGGTATGGGGAAAGAGGGTCACCTTGCTTGATCCCTCGAGTTGGGGTGATGTGTCCCCTTGGCTCCCCAGTAATCAGTACCGAGTATGAAGCAGTTTGCATTGTTTCCATGGCCAAGCTCACCCATTGGTCTGGCAGCCCTATTTTGAGCATAATTTGTCGAAGGAACTCCCATTCCACTCGATCATATGCTTTACTAATATCCAACTTAACCGCCATGTGGCCAATCTTTCCTTTCCTCCTGTTTCTCATGCGATGGAGCATCTCATATGCCACTGTAGTATTGTCTGTAATCAGCCTACCGGGTACGAAAGCACTTTGAGAGTCCGAGATGACATTTGGCATAATAGACTTCACTCTGTTGGCTAGTACCTTCGACACCAATCTAGAGATTACATTCCCCAGACTAATAGGCCTATATTCAGTGATGTGCTTTGGAGACTTCGACTTCGGTATGAGCACGATGTGGGTATAGTTCATCTTGTGTAAACACCGACCTGAGTGCAGCACTGAGATCACTGCTGAAGTTACGTCAGGACCCATGATGTGCCAAAATTTTTGGAAAAAATATGGTGACATTCCATCCGGGCCAGGTGACTTTGATGGATGCATTTGAAACAAAGCTACACGTACTTCGTCCTCTGAATACGGTACTAATAGTGACTGCCTCATCCCATCAGTTACTACCCGTTCCACCTTGTTTAAGACCTCATTGATATGTGTCGGATTTGAGGTTGTGAACAAGCCCCTATAGTACGCTTCCACCATCTCAGCCACTTTATCCTCCTCTGTTTGCCAAACCCCATCTTCATCGGTCAACCCCTCTATATGATTCTTCCTCCGTCGTTGGCTAGCTCTTTGGTGAAAGAATTTGGTGTTTTTGTCTCCCGCAGGGAGCCAAATGGCCCGAGAGCACTGCCGCCAAAAAACCTCCTCATGATTAAGCAAGTCATTGATTTCATGACATACCGTGTTGATTCGTTCCAAGTTGTGTGCATAATCAGTTGACAAGGCCTAGAGTTCTTGTTGTTTTGCACCTAATCTGTTCCTCGTATCCCCAAAGGCATTTCGGCTCCACTATACCAGGTCATGACGGCATTTTTTTATTTTTTCAAACAAACAGTACATCAGACTGCCCCTTGGTTGGGTTTCAGTCCAGGAGGTCCGAATCAATGCCTCACAGTCTACATGTGTCACCCACTTCTCTTCAAACCGCTGCATTTTCCTTCTTCGTCTCGATCTGCTACTGCCGTGATCAGTGTTCAGGGTAATGGGGTTGTGATCCGAGTATGAGGCTGTATGGTGTATTACCCTGGCCATTGGGAACATCTCCCTCCACTTTGGGTTTGCGCAAGCTCGGTCTAGACGTAATTCTACGAAGTCATCACCAAAGCGCCCATTCCGCCATGTATAGGTGTCCCCTTGACACCCTAGGTCAGCAAGGTCACAGTGTAGCAATGCACTCCTAAACTCTTGCATCACACTCAACGGTTTTACTATCCCACCCCTCTTCTCCTCAGACAGAAGGACTTCGTTAAAATCCCCGATACACACCCATGGTTTCCTTGTCCAACTCTGGAGCCGCCTCAATAGGGCCCACATTTCCTTTTTTCGCTGGTCCTCAGGGTGGCCATACACCCCAATAAGGCGCCATTGCTCCTGCATAGGGGCAGAAATGTATACATCAATGTGATTAAGAGAAAAGGTTTGCGGGTCTACCGTGACAGAATCTTTCCACAAGAGAGCGACGCCTCCATTTCTTCGAAGGCTCGAAACTACAAGCATAGAGTCGAAGCCTATCTCATTTTTGATCGGATCCATTTCTTGTATTGACAGTTTCATTTCCATAAGAAACAAGACTGTGGGTCCTTTTGATCTCACCAAGTCGATGAGTACTTGAACTGCTCGGCGGTTCCCAAGCCCCCGGCAGTTCCAACTCATGATGATCATTGCACTCGGCGGGGTTGGGCTCCAGCCTCCGCCGTTGTTGGGATGAGAAAAGGTAGTTCTCTTGTGGTTTTACTCTTTTTCCAGTCACCATCGTTGCTTACTTCAGAGGTCTCAAACACTTCCACTCTTGGTCTTTTCTGGCCCACACTAGCCTTCGTGAGTGGTTCACTGGTGTCCATGTTTTGGGATTGAGGCCTTGGTATTTTTGTCCATTTTCTTGTCAAAGTTCCTTGTGGTGGGAGTTCCAGACACGTTGCATGGCCATGCAAAAGGGTGGTAATGTCTTCTAAGGTGACTTGCTCTAAGTGTGGTGGGGTGATTGTGTCAGAATCGGGTGCTTTGGCTTCTTTTTGGGAAGAAATATTGTTAAGATCCGGTTCCATGATTGTGGTTGTGTCAAAATCTGATCCTGTCGCTTCTTTTTGGGAAAAAGAATGAAAAAAACAGGTTCCGTGATTGTCTCCCATACTTGGTGGACCAGCATATCGTTAGGGTTTCCTTCCCGAGGTTTTCCTTTTTGGGTTTCCATGCTCAAAGTCAACTGTGTTGCCTTAGGACTGGGCGGCGCTGGCTGTGGTGGCCCTTGCTTCGGCGGGCTACTGGAGGTGCGGTTATTTTCTGTCAGAGTTCGTTGGCCACCAGCTTTGAGCCACTCTCCATATGGCATCTCTCCCACACCTGCGCCTGGATTCGGGTGGGTACAAGCTTTCATCTCATGACCAAGTCTACAGCATGCAAAGCACAAGCCAACGATTCGTTCGTACTTAAAGGCAACCCACGCTCTGTCTCCTTCCGGACTGACTACCGAACCTCTTCGTCGTAGCGGCTAAGCCAATGGTACTTCGACTCTAACCCGAAGAAACCTAGCTTGTTCAGTGGAGAACGCTGTGTTGTCAACTTCAAGAACCCACCCTAAGCCTCGGCCGATATCATTGGCCGCCTCTGCGTTAAGCAGATCAAACGGCAAGCCCCAAATCTGCACCCATAGGGAGACACTAGAGAACTCGATATTATGCGCCGTCATACCCTTTTCCCATCTCCGAACGACAAGCAAGTGGTCGTCGAAGCTCCAAGGACCATTGTCGACCACCCACTAAAGTTGGCTCTCAAGCTTGAATCGGAACTGGAACAACGCGTTGCCCACGTCCACAATTTTTAAGTCATTCCCAAACTTCCAAACAGATCTGAACAGGTTCTTCGCCGCCCGCTGGTTGTAAGGTTTGTCCGTGAGTAAGCGTCCAATAAGGCTTAGCGAGCACTCCTCTAATGCACGTTGACGGTGGGTAAGCTGTACCGGTATATCCGTTTCCTCCTCCGTCGTCAAAGAGATATTTTGGATCCATTGCAGAAAATCGGAGTCCATCACTAGTCGTTGAAAAGGGTGGTGGGGTGGAGGGGCGAAGGAATGGAGGTTGAGTGAGGGGAGGGAGGGTGAGAAGGTGAGATGGGTCTGAGTCCACGAGAGCAAACTGACGCTGTCGTGGAAAAAAAAACTCATACTGGGTGAGAGGAAAGGCTCCCATGAGAGGAGAAAAAGTCACCCGACAACAAGAGGAAAAAATAAAAAGACAACAAGAACAAGAACCTGCGTGATGAGAATTGAATAGCAGCTGACTTTTCTTTAAAGAAAGAAAAAAAATTGTTCAAATTATATATTTATATCAATTTATGTCAATGAGTTGATAGGGTAGTTTATCTATGCTATTATTTAAGAGGCTTTCAAGCTGTCTGAACAATAAATGAAACTCCTAAATTTTAGGTAATTTAAAATAAATAAATAAAAGTTTTTTTCACCACATTTCTCCATATCCTATAAAATTAGGCACAAACTCTTCTTATACTTTCTAACACTTTTTTTTTTCTTGATAGAGTTGAACACATGCAAAAAAGAAAAATGTGAGAGAGATACCAAAAAGGAGAGAGATTTTTTAATATAGGAACCTGGTTTTTTTTTTTTTTTTTGGGTTAGAAAATTGAAATTAACATTATTTCTGTGGGTGAGAAAGCCCAACGCCAAATGTTGGGCCTGTGGCCCAATTTGAATAAAACTTCCTGACCGAAGAGGTTAAAAGGATCAATGCCCTGCCATCCTGACGAAAATGCAACCAAGGAAGGATTAATATTTCGTCCGAAGACGACCTGACATGTCCGAAGAGGTTTCGCTCGTCAGACGTCCAAAGAATTTGATCAAGTAGAAGATTCCTCAGGGGGGAGTTAGCTCTGGGCATTCCTAAGCACGGAGATATCTTGAAATATCTTACAAATAAAGCTGCCATCACCGCATTTAATGTACTGCAGCAGCTTTCCTAGCCGCATTTATGAGGAGAAGACACCTGAACAGTGAAACGTCAGCCACTACCACTCACTGCAGGTTAAAGCAAACTTCTGATGTGACTAATACTCAAGTGGACGCTTAGATGAAGGACAAGTGTGCGGTGAAGATGAGGGAAAAAGGTGTATATATATAAAGGAAACAGGTCTCAAAAAGGGGGGACCTCTTCGGATTAAAGATACCTTTATTGAATACTAGCCTGAGTGTCTTTTGCCCTGTTTCACCTGCATGAATCATTGCTAAATCCATATCCAGCCCAGCTGTTTAACCCATTCTCTACAAATTCATTGTTGGGGATTTGTTGGGCTCATAATACGGGAAGTTATTGCTTAGTCCATCAAATTTCGACCCTACAATTGGCGCCGTCTGTGGGAAGCAGCTTGAGCCAAGGTGGAAGCAACACCTCAAAGAATGGCTGAACCAAGACAACGACCAGCGGAGTCCAGGTCGTCTCAGCACACCGATCCCTTTCTTCATCTGGAACGGAGGCAGGATCGTGAAGGCAGTGTACACACCGCAAGTGACGATCAAAACCAGTCGCATGGAGAGAGCCATATGTCCCATGCAGAGAAAAACAAAGACATGCAGAAGGAAATCGATAGGCTAAAGAGAGAGTTACGCCATACGAAGAGAAAGCGCAGTCCCTCGTACTCTGATGAGGATGCAGAGGACGAACAGGATGTTGTTTACAAACAGAAACGTCGAACGCCAGTCAGCGAATCCTTTACCTATGAGGAAATGCGACATGACGAGGGGAACCCTCAGAACCCCCTACCCGGAGGCGTAGGGAACGACGCTATGAGTAAAGCCCTGGATCAGATTTCCAGATCTCCCTTTACTCGTAACATCGAGAATGCTAGAGTTCCTCGACGTTTCCACCAGCCTACATTCACCATCTACAATGGCCGGACAGACCCAGTGGAACATGTGAGCCATTTCAACCAAAGGATGGCCGTCCACTCTAGGGACGAAGCCCTGATGTGCAAAGTCTTCCCATCCAGCTTGGGACCGATAGCCATGAGGTGGTTTGACAACCTGAAAGCAAAATCTATAAGCTCTTTCCAAGAGCTGACTCAAGTATTTGGTTCACGTTTTGTCACGTGCCGAAGGGTCCCATAGTCTATGGCTTCCCTATTGTCAGTCAGTATGAAAGGAGGTGAGACTCTGAAGTCGTATTCAGATAGGTTCTGGGAAACGTATAACCAAGTAGAGGAAGATTGTGAATTGGTGGCCATCAGCTCTTTTAAACTGGGCCTCCCCACTAAACATCCCTTAAGAGCGTCCTTAACGCACAAGCCTGCTACTAATATACGCCAGTTGATGGATAGGATCGATAAATACAAAAGAGTTGAAGAAGATCAGCAACAGAGTAAGGGAAAGGAGAAGGCTATCCCTCAGGAGGGGAGGGATTTCAGGACAGACAGGCAGAACCACAACAGGCCGAGGAAGGACTGGGCCGGACAAAGTACATCGAACTTCCAGACGGTCAATGCGGTTTTTCGCGAGCCAGTACACCAAGTCCTGGATAAAATAAAAAATGAACCGTTCTTCAAGAGGCCGAACAAGATGGTAGGAAACCCTGAAAGACGCAACCACAATCTTTACTGTCAGTATCACCTTGACCATGGGCATGCTACTGAAGATTGCAGGAGCCTATGGGACCATCTGGATCAGCTGGTCAGCGAAGGCAGACTAAAGCACCTTCTACACCACTCATATGGTCAGGGGAATCATGCAAATGCGGGGCCCAGGAGAGGCGATTCTGTGAAACCTCCCTTGGGTACAATTAATATTATTTTTGCCGCACCAGGAAGGATGGGGTCTTGCCCATCCAGAGTACTGTCTGTTGTTCGGTTGTCCTCAGAGAATGCTAACAGAGATCCGAAGAGATCTAGGATGGAAGTTCCGGTTTTGGGATTTTCGGACAATGACAAAATCGGGACTATACAGCCGCACGATGACGCCCTGGTAATAACTCTAAGAATAGGTGGATACGACGTGAAGAGGGTGATGGTAGATGATGGCAGCGCCACAGAAATAATGTACCCAGACCTATATAGGGGGCTGAACTTATCCCCCGAAGACCTAACTTCGTACAGATCCCCTTTAGTCAGTTTTGATGGCAAAATGATCGCTTCGAAGGGCCAAATCAGACTACCTGTGCAAATCGGACGCGAGACGGTGGAGGTAGATTTCATAGTGGTGGATGCCTACTCACCCTACACTGCTATTATGGGCAGACCTTGGTTTCATATCCTCGGGGCCGTATCCTCCACACTTCATCAGAAAATTAAATATCCGTCCGACGGGACAGTCGAGGAGATCCGTGGAGATCAGTCTACATCCAGGCAATGCCTAGTGGCAGCCATCTAGCACCAACCTCAGGCTGAACCCTTGGACCGTAACGAAGAGAGTTCATAGCAATCAAAGCCTTCGGTGCTGGGCACCGAGACATCTGCCGAAGAGGCAGAATGCGAAAGCTTGGCAAGGGTAGTCGTGGATAATGACCCAGAGAAGTTTTTTCAAGTCGGATCCATGCTGCCTCCTCAAGAGAAGGAAGAGCTGATAGAGTTCCTCAGGGCAAACGTAGATGTATTTGCATGGGACTCTGCGGAAGCTCCTGGGGTAAGCCCAGATTTTATTTGCCACCATCTAAACATTAATCCCACCATCGTCCCCAAAAAGCAACCGCTCCGGCGTCCTTCGAGGGAACATGCTGACGCGGTTAGGGATGAAGTGATGAAACTCAAGCAGGCGGGGGCTATTAAAGATATCTTTTACCCCGAATATCTGGCTAACACGGTGGTGGTAAAAAAGAAAAACGGAAAGTGGCGGGTGTGCGTGGACTTCACCGATCTCAATAGAGCTTGTCCGAAGGATCCGTTTCCCATGCCAAAGATAGACCAACTAGTTGATGCTACTGTGGGACACCCTCGGATGAGTTTCTTAGACGCATTCCAGGGTTATCATCAGATACCGCTGGCTCTCGCCGATCAAGAGAAAACAGCTTTCGTAACCCCTTTGGGAAATTACCACTACAAGGTAATGCCATTCGGCTTGAAAAATGTAGGGGCTACCTATCAGAGGATGATGACCAGAATGTTTGAACCACAGCTGGGTAAAAGCATGGAAGTTTACATTGACGACATGGTGGTAAAAAGCAAGTTCATAGCTGAGCATATTAGGGACCTTAGGGACGTCTTTGAAATTCTGAGGGGACACAGACTGCGCTTGAATGCTTCCAAGTGTTCGTTCGGTGTTGGATCGGGCAAGTTCTTAGGGTATATGGTCACTCACAGGGGAATCGAGGTTAACCCCGATCAGATAAAGGCCATCAATAATTTACGAGCTCCCCGGAACCCCAAGGAAATTCAGAAGTTGACTAGGATGACCGCTGCCCTTAATAGGTTCATTTCCAGATCAGCAGACAGGTGTAGGCCTTTCTTCTCATTGATCAATAAATGGAAGAATTTCGAATGGATGGAGGAATGCGCTATTGCTTTTCAGCAACTTAAGGACTACCTAGCTAGACCTCCCATCATGTCCAGTCCCGGGCCAGATGAAGTCTTGTTTGCTTACATCGCTGTGGCTCCTCATGCCATAAGCTTGGTACTGGTCCGAACAGACTGTGGTGTGCAAAAACCAGTTTATTACGTGAGCAAGTCACTGCAGGAAGCGGAGGTTCGTTATTTGCCGCTGGAGAAAGCCATTCTGGCAGTTGTGCTAGGTACGAAGAAGCTGCCCCATTACTTTCAAGCCCACAACGTTATAGTCCTCACCCAGCTTCCACTTAGAGCCATACTCCGAAGCGCCGATTACACCGGAAGGATTGCCAAGTGGGGGACGATCCTCGGGGCTTTTGATATCAAGTACATGCCTCGCACGTCAGTGAAGGGCCAGGTCCTTGCTGACTTGGTCGCCGAGTTCGCAGAGCCCCTTTTAGAGGAGGTAACACCAATGCTGGGGCACTAAAGAAAGGACCGTCGGTATGGTTTCTTCACGGAGCCCCTTGCCCTGGGGAGTGTACGTGGACGGCGCATCAAATCAGCGAGGCTCAGGAGTGGGGCTAGTGCTAATATCCCCGGAAAGAATTATCATCGAAAAAGCATTAAGGCTAGATTTCTCAGCAACAAATAACGAGGCAGAATATGAGGCTCTCTTGATGAGGATGAAAATGGTACGAAGGATGGGGGGAAAGTCAATTGAGATGTTCTCGGACTCAAGGCTAGTCGTCGGCCAAGTGTTGGGAGAATTCGAGGCGAAAGATGAAAGGATGCAGGGATACTTGAGCCTGGCTAAGTCCCTGCAATCTGAGTTCAAATCCTTCAACCTGCGGCATATCCCCAGAAGTGGCAATACACATGTCGATTCTTTAGCCACCCTTGCAACCTCTTTGGCGCAGGAATTACCAAGGGTTATCCTCGTCGAGGACATACAGAGATCTACGGAGTTAAGAAAAAAGGCATGCCAAGTTCATTGTGTCGGAACCAGCCCGTGTTGGATGGACCCCATCATCAAGTTTTTGAAGGACGATGCGTTGCCCGAAGAAAAAGGGGAAGCAGACAAAATACATAGAAAAGCTACAAGGTTCTGGTTGTCCAAGGATCACAAACTATATAAACGCTCTTATTCAGGCCCATACTTATTGTGCATGCACCCGGAGGCGACTGAACCCTTACTAAAGGAATTGCATGAAGGGATCTGTGGAGGCCATACCGGTGGGAGGTCTTTGGCTCACCGAGCCATTACTCAGGGTTATTGGTGGCCGAATATGCAGAAAGAGGCCCTTGAGTACGTCAAAAAGTGTGATCAATGCCAGCGGTTCGCACCGAACATACATCAGCCCGGGGGCGTTCTTAATCCACTGACCAGCCCATGGCCCTTCGCTCAATGGGGGCTGGATATTGTAGGCCCATTCCCTAAGGCAGCGGGAAACAAGAAATACCTCATGGTCAGCACGGACTATTTCACCAAGTGGGTAGAAGCCGAACCTCTAGCAAACATCAGGGATGTGGATGTGAAAAAATTTATCTAGAAAAATATTGTCACGCTGTTTAGGGTCCCCCGTACCCTCATATCGGACAATGGGCTTCAATTCGACAGCAAAGCATTCATGAATTATTGTAGTGAGCTGGGAATCACGAACAGGTATTCTACCCCTGCATACCCCCAGGGAAATGGGCAAGCAGAAACTGTCAACAAAGTCATCGTTAACGGATTAAAGAACAGGCTAGACGAAGCTAAGGGTAGATGGGTGGAAGAGTTGCCTTACGTGTTGTGGGCCTATAGAACTACACCTCGCAGGTCTACTGGAAAGACCCCCTTTTCGATGACTTATAGGGCTGAAGCCGTGATACCTCTAGAGACTGGATTCCCAACATACAGGACAAGCTCCTTTGATCCGATCAGCAACGACGAGCAGCTGGAAAAGAGTTTGTATCTAATTGAAGAACGAAGGAAAAATGCAATGATTCGACTGGCACATTATCATCAGAAACTAAAGCAGGGCTATGACGCCAATGTGAGGCTAAGACCCCTGGAGCCTGGTGATCTGGTCCTAAGGAAGGTAGTAGGCAATGCCAAGAATCCAGCCTGGGGAAAACTGGGACCGAACTGGAAAGGGCCATATCGCATCACTTCGAGGGCTGGCGTTGGAGCATACTTCCTAGAAGACCTGGATAACCATGTAGTGCCCCGGCCATGGAATGTAAATAACCTCAAAATGTACTACTATTAAAAGAATTTTCCCTTCAGTCATGATACCATTTTGTTATGATAAATTCTCATAAGTGTTTAAACTTAAATCCAATCATACCTGCAGTCTTCGGACCAGATGATTTAGGTTAGTTAACACTCCCTTTACGATTCTCATAAGTGTTTAAACTTAAATCCAATCATGCCTGCAGTCTTCGGACCAGATGATTTGGGTTAGTTAACACTCCCTTTATGATTCTCATAAGTGTTTAAACTTAAATCCAATCATGCCTGCAGTCTTCGGACCAGATAATTTGGGTTAGTTAACACTCCCTTTACGATTCTCATAAGTGTTTAAACTTAAATCCAATCATGCCTGCAGTCTTCGGACCAGATGATTTGGGTTAGTTAACACTCCCTTTACACTTCTCATAAGTGTTTAAACTTAAATCCAATCATGCCTGCAGTCTTCGGACCAGATGATTTGGGTTAGTTAACACTCTCTTTACGTTTCTCATAAGTGTTTAAACTTAAATCCAATCATGCCTGCAGTCTTCGGACTAGATGATTTGGGTTGGTTAACACTCCATTTACGCTTCTCATAAGCGTTTAAACTTAAATCCAACCATGCCTGTAGTCTTCGGACCAGATGATTTGGGTTAGTTAACACTCCCTTTACGTTTCTCATAAGTGTTCAAACTGAAATCCAATCATACCTGTCGTCTTCGGACCAAATGATTTTGGTTAGTTAACACCCTTTACGATTTTCATAAGTGTTTAAACTCAAATCCAATCATGCCTATCGTCTTCGAACTAGATAATTCGGGTTAGTTAACACTCGTTCACGTTATTAGTCTAATCTGGTGCTTGGCAGAACATGCAAACTTAAGCCAAAATCACATCAATTGTCATTATCATAAGGCCTTGTTTAACCGTGTCTAAGAGATTACCGTGATTTTGGCTGGTTCTTAGTCATTAAAACCATCACTGTTAATCATAATGACACAATCTAACATACTCCGTAAAGGCAACAATGAACAAAAAGTAAACTACTTCATCCATTGAAAAGCAAATTTCATTACAAAATAGGTGATAAAGGGCCCTAACTATTACACAGTTTTAACATCCTAAGCCTTATTCTGAGGCACTGGATCAATCTTTGGCGGATCACCCGCATCTCCGGTCTGAAGAGGTGCTTGGCTCGTCTCGGCTGGGACTGCAAGAGTTTGACCGGCCGAGGAAGCTTCCAAGGTGTCTGGCGGGTCACAGATATCAGGATCGTAGTAAACACTCACAGGCTGCCTCAAGTTAGACTCTGGGTGAACTCCGGCCGCGTCAAGGCATTTGCGCCACGTTATCTCACAGTACCCCCTGCAGACCTTGGCAAACTCCTCGGTCAGCCTCGTCTGGGTCTCTTGCACCCCCAGCAGGTAGGCAGCCTGTTTCTCGGCCTCAACTGCTTCCTTGGCTAACTGAGTGTCGTCTTTGGCCCTTGTAGCAGCATCCCTGGCTTTGTCTAGCTCAGCCCGAAGTTCTCTCACCAACGCCCTCTCTGTTTCCAGATTGATTTCAATGGTATATAACTTCTGGCGTTGGTCTTCGGCTTGCTTTTCAACGGTCTTCAGGCCTGCCTCCGCACTTTTCTTCGCCTTCGTCTCCTTCTTCAGCTGCTCGAAGATGCGGGCGCACTCGCCTTTTGCAACGCCCAGTGCTTTCTCGGCCTCCTCCTTTGATTGCACCTCAGCTTACACTTCAACCTCTTTCTTTTTGTTCCATTCCTCAGCGACAAATATCTGCTGGGCGATCTGCACATCAGGCGAATATTCCTTATTGTTAGTTATTAGACATAGCAAGAAGAGGGTAAGAAGGTCAATTCCCTTACCATGCCTAGATTCCTTTTTAGGGATAAGAAAAGTTCTTGCTGGCTGAAGCGCTTGTAGGAATCCATGTCCCTTGGAAGGAGCAAGGGCTACTCCAAAGCATCTGCGATGTAACTGGCCTTGCCTTTACCATAATTTCTGATGGAGGCATCATAGGGGATGTCCGCACCATCCAGCGTCACCTTCGGGGGCCATGTCCGAGAGCCCCGGCGCACATCGGCGGCTGAAGGGTCTTCCCTGCTTTCAGTAGATGAAGCCCTTCTTCCCCTGGTATCCTGGGCCACCTTCTGCTGCTTGGGCCCCTTTTTAGGCACAGCCTCAGTGCCTTCGGCCTCGGTCGCAACCCTTTTCTTCTTTAGATCCGGCAGCGGCATCAAGCTGGGATCTGAAGGGGCTTGAGGAGGAAGAGGAGGGAGATCCGCGGCTGGTTGGGATGGACCAGTGCCTTTGGAGGCGGCCTTCAGCTTTCTATTCTTCATCAACTCTGATAAGCTCTGCATGTCTTCGTCCGAAGAGTAAGCAGACACGATTAGTCTCTCTGGATGGACAGCCGATTGCCTATCTGTCTCCTCCTTGACGTCTATAATTTGAATCTCTTCCGACGCCTCACCCTCAAATCTGAACTGATCGATCTGCTCGTCAAGTGAAGGTGTAGAAGAAGCAACTTTTTCCTCCTCTGCTACTGGTTCGAAGGGAGCTTGTGCAACGAGCTGAACGAGCAGTGGTATACCCTGCGGATTAGGATGGGGCACCGGGGCGAGGTCGAAGGGAGCTAAGAAGGTCTTCCGAGCCACGTCAATACGGTTGATGCGGCGATCCCCGAGTGTTATTGCGTTACCAATCGGCTGAAGTTCGGACTTCGGAGTATAGCCGAGGATGAGGGGAACGGACCTGAGCTGTCGGTCTTCACTTACAAAAATCTCTGACCGAAGAAGGTAGTTCAGGGCCGCGGTATTTGTAAAACTCAGCCGCAGAGATACGTGACGTCTATCTGTAAACATTGCAATGGAAGTGTCAAAAAAGATTGAAATATGACGAAAAGAATTCCGAATAGCTGAAAGCAAAAAATGTTAGAATCTCAATGGGGGATGTCTCACCTGGCTCTCCTGGCTGGGTTGGGCAATGAATTCCATCATGTCATGCGCTCGAGACGATCAGATAATCGTCCATCATCCCTTTATTAGACTTGGGGAGACAGGATAGAAGTCTGACGACATCGGATCGGGACCTTAGATAGTATCCCGCTCCCTCTTTGGTACGACACTCATACATGTGTACCACATCATGCCAGGTTAGTCCCAATCCTAAGTGACGGTTTAGGTCGTCAACTGCCCCTAAAATCCTAAACGTGTTAGGTGCGCACTGGTCAAGGCTAAGCCTATGGGCGGTAAGGTAAGTTCTGGTAACTGGACCCATGGGGATGGTCATTCCCCCCTCCAGGAAAGCAATAATGGGGATTATAACTTCACCCATTTCTCGGTCCGTTAGTAAGCCCTCCGTGGGGCAATACTTCAAGCCCACTTCCTGAGGAATGCGATATGTCGCCCTAAACTTCTCTATCTGGGAGGGGCTGTTCACTAGGTATTTAAATCTACCCATTTTTGAGTTAGGATAGAGGGAGGGAAATGCGAAACAGGCCGAAGAGACTATCTGAATAGATTTCGAAAATCTCGAGCAAAGAACTTACGCAGAATCGAATTGGAAGATGTTCTTTAGCCTCGCGGGAGGATTGTAGCGGATTCTGAGACGAGTCGGAGTGGATGACAGGAAAGGCTTTGGGAGTCTGAACGCTTGAGTTCGCTGGAGAGTCTGAAACTTGTAGAGTGAGAAAACGACCCCCTCTGGGACTTTATATAGAGGTGGGCAAAGTGGTGGGACTTATCCCGCCCGAAATTTTTAAGGGAATCTCGTCTGTTGGATTTGCAACGTGCCATTAGATTTCATGGACAAGACGCCGCCTGGAGCAATTAATGACGCCTCGGAAACGACGCAACAGCAGCGATAATAAAGAAGGCGCCTAAAAGCACGCGCGTACACACGTGTGGAGTCAAAGATTCAATGCTTTCATTTGGCAAGGTCAAAATCCCACTTTTTCTCTTCGCAAATCCCACTTTTTCTCTTCGGATGCGAGGGAAAAATTGAAATTTTGAGGGGCTATTGTGGGTGAGAAAGCCCAACGCCAAATGTTGGCCTGTGGCCCAATTTGAATAAAACTTCCTGACCGAAGAGGTTAAAAGGATCAATGCCTTGCCATCCTGACGAAAATGCAACCAAGGAAGGATTAATATTTCGTCCGAAGACGACTTGACATGTCCGAAGAGGTTCCGCTCGTTAGACGTCCAAAGAATTTGATCAAGTAGAAGATTCCTCAGGGGGGAGTTAGCTCTGGGCATTCCTAAGCACGGAGATATCCTGAAATATCTTACAAATAAAGCTGCCATCACCGCATTTAATGCACTGCAGCAGCTTTCCTGGCCGCATTTATGAGGAGAAGACACCTAAACAGTGAAACCTCAGCCACTACCACTCACTGCAGGTTAAAGCAAACTTCTGATGTGACTAATACTCAAGTGGACGCTTAGATGAAGGACAAGTGTGCGGTGAAGATGAGGGAAAAAGGTGTATATATATATAAAGGAAACAGGTCTCAAAAAGGGGGGACCTCTTCGGATTAAAGATACCTTTATTGAATACTAGCCTGAGTGTCTTTTGCCCTGTTTCGCCTGCATGAATCGTTGCTAAATCCATATCCAGCCCAGCTGTTTAACCCATTCTCTACAAATTCATTGTTGGGGATTTGTTGGGCTCATAATACGGGAAGTTATTGCTTAGTCCATCAAAATTCGACCCTACAATTTCAATTTATAATAAAAAAATGTATATATATATATATATATATATTAATGAGTTGTATATAAAAATAAAAACTGAAATGTTATGTAATTTGTTAAATAAATTGATAAAATAGATAAAATAATTTTTTTTATAAAATAAATATTGATTTACAAACTCTAATGCCAATGCTAATACCCCTAATCCTAACCGTGGATGTATCAAAACGCAACACACATTTCAGCCACAAAATGACCCAACACCAACAAAGCCAAAAGCCAAAACCCGCCTTCATTATTTATTAAAAATGCATTACTTCATTATGTTAAAAGAAGAGTATGACTTTTGTCCAGTGTCTCTAGTGCATTAGACCCGTTGCAATCATAACACATATCATGATTGCAACGGTCCAACGTAACAGGACACTGAACAAAAACTAGACCTTAAAAGAAATCTAGTTGGAAAAAGTTTCTCTACAATCTTAATTGGAGGAACTTTCTCTAAACTATGACGTGTCAGCACCAAAAATTGACACCTGTCCAACCCAACTAAAGTTGAAATTCAAGAACTAACTCTAGTTAACTCAAACGTTAGACCACTTTTACATATATTTTTTTATTAAAAAAAAAAACTTCTCACCATCATCACCTAAACCTAAACACTCTGTCCTTTCTCTGCAAATCCCTTCTCCATCTCTCTCCTTTGTTCTAGACCATTTTTCCCTTTTTTCAAATGTTTTCAATCCCAACTAATGCTCCCTCCACTGTTCCCTTTTTCAATGGCATTGATCTTGTTAAATGCACAGCAAAATAATGAGAGCGTGAAAGAATGAACCATAACAAGGCACTCCGATAGCTGCATACAGAAGGAACAGTTTAAGCTCCCATCGAAAACATCCAACACATCTTTCTCTCCTTCTTCCTTTACGTTTTTGTCTTCTTCATCCTTCTCTCCTCTCTTTCTCTTTAGCTTCTTCTTCTTCTTGTCCGCATCGTCATCGCAGCAGACCTTTCCGCTTACTAGCTCCTGTCACTTCTTCGCCTTCACTCAGTCCGTCAGAGATGCATCGACCTCGATCGCTCAGATCTTTGAGATTAGGTCATCGGAGGCCCTGCCCACCGCATTTCCTACCAACGCGGCGGCGACGGCGGAGACGACGATGGATGTGTAATCGAGACAGTCCCAGTGGACAGCGGAGGCGAGTGTCTTCAGGTAGGCGAGATGCCACGACGTGACACAAGTTTTGCAGGTGAGCATGTCTTTGTCCGATTGCTTCTTCTTGCACACCATGCATGCGCCGTCTCCGTTGCACGGCAACTCGCTAACGTGCGTCATGGCTGATACACTTTCACACTTAGAGTGACTGTGTGTGGAAATAATAGATAAATCGGGGCAACCGGTGGAGGGAGCATTAGTTGGGATTGAAAACGATTGAAAAAAGGGAAAAAGGGTCTAGAACAAAGGAGAGAGATGGAGAAGGGATTTGCAGCGAAAGGACAGAGCGTTTAGGTTTAGGTGATGATGGTGAGAAATTTTTTTTTTTAATAAAAAAATATATGTAAAAGTGGTCTAACGTTTGAGTTAACGGAAGTTAGTTCTTGAATTTCAACTTTAATTAAGTTGGACAGGTGTTAATTTTTGGTGCTAACATGTCATAGTTTGGAGAAAGTTCCTCCAGTTAAGATTGTAGAGAAACTTTTTTCTCTTAACTTAAAAGCATGCTGTCAGGTCCACACGCAATGCAACTATATATAACACTGATTTAACACTGATTTAAGGATAATATATATGAATGGTGCTAGCGCTACTGAGCCACAGTATAAGTCCAAGTGTCTAGCCAACTACATGGTCCACGTGTCTAGCTCTAAGGTTCTAGCTCTAGCTCTCTTAGTTGGTCCTAAATTCTAAAGAAGGATCTAGTTGGTGACAGGTGACTGAATCCCAATTGATTTTCTAAAGAAGGATCTAGTTGGTGACAAGTGACTGAATCCCAATTGATTTTTAATTTAGGTAAATGCCTTCATGATTGTTATATATATATTACTCATAATTTTATAAGCCAGTGGTCTGTCAGAATAGCATCTTTCTTTGTCTCTTTTTGTACTTGAATGGGTTAACTTTGTATTTAGAAACCAATTAAAATTAGAGGTTGGATTAGAGATGGAGAACAATCAGAGGATTCAGACCACCTACATACAAATCACCCAAATAAAAAACAAGTTAAAACACAGTACTAAACATATAAAACAAAATTACCCAAAGGGAATCTTCCAAATATTAATAAATTTCTTGTACAACAGAATGCTTAACATTTGACTTTTTTTTTTTTTTTTGTAAAACATTACAGACAAGATCTATTTAAAATTTATAAACAAAGATTAATATACATTTTCAATTTGTAATATTTAATGCAAATATAAGTTACATAACATAAATCTATTTGATGATCTTAATCATATTAGGAGAAATTATTCCACACCTTCTATGATCAGGAGGACTTCTTTCCTAAGAGTGAAAAATCTTAAGATATTACAAAGTAGTTGATCAAAATAGCATTTGTCTGACTTGGTTTTTCATGAGCTTTTTGTTTTGGCTAGACAATGACATTTTCTCAACTTACTAGTCATTTTCTCATATTAGTGTTTTCATATTACTCACCTAAGGTCAAAAAGCAGTGCACCAAACAAATTTTCACCGTTGCAACTTTTAAAAAAGAACATAATATGTTCCCATGGACTTTTTGAAAGTTCTAAGTGTTCATTCTTTCATGCTCACACCGCAAATTTTCTGCACTTAATTTGTAGATGCATTAGAGAGAAATTTTTTTTCTTTATTGGTTCTTCTCCTCCTTTGTTTATGATAAAAGTTCATCCCCTCCTAATTAAAGATGTACAAAAAAAGGTAGGCACAGCATAATTGAAAGAAATGATGATATATCATATATGCCAAATTTTGATGCTAGCCATTGTGGTATCCAACAAGCAATATTTAATTATTTATGCTGCTGATAGCTATTTTTGCCCTTTTTCGGTTCCTACAATTCTCTTTCTGTTCAGACTGCAATGAAGAACTCAAGTCGGCATTTACACTATTACTTCTTTAGTTGTGGTAATTTATGTTTCTGTTCAGACTGCAATGAAGAACTCAAGTCGGCATTTACACTATTACTTCTTTAGTTGTGGTAATTTATGTGTGATAGAGGAAGTTGCATCTTTTGTGGCCCTTTGTATTTGATGGTTCAACTGAAATCTCTTAGGGAATGTTAAAAGTTAGTCAACCCCTCAATTCCACCCTAATATATACAAGTAAAAGCCAATATATTTTTAAAAATAAAAATAAAAATAAAAGAGGGAAAAGCCAATCTCAAAACAACACATAAATTTGCTTGATTTTTATTTAGAATTTAAAAAATAAAAATAAAAGGCTTAAACTGCATTTTGTGTTTAATTTTAACTAGTAATGCTGTTGGCATAACTCCCCCCCCCCCCCCCCCCCCCCATCAAAACTCAAACTTCATAGAGATATATAATTCCATTTGAAATGCACAACTCCATTTATCATCGATGATGACATTGCGAACGAAATATTCTCTCTCAGTCAAAGATGAATTGGACGCCTTTCATGAATTTCAAATTCTTTAGTACAGACCACTTCACTTGGCCATTGAATTGTTAATAGATTTCCAAACATAACCTAGGTGTGTTTTAGAATCTATCGTGCTCATATACGTGAGAACGTGACAATAAATGTGTTTGATATCATATAAATAAATTATAGAAATAGTTGCAAGTTATAATTCTCTTAAAGTCAAAAAATATTTCTTTGAGTTTGGAGAAAGCTAAATTTTGTAGCCTACGCTACTACCAAGCTTGTTGTTAGGCTTAAAAGCAGTTTTTGTTGTAATAAGCGTGAAGCACCTATAAAAATAAAAATAAAAAGTTACTAGTTGCACATCAGTTTATAAGGTCCATGTAAATTTTGTAATATACCTCATGTTGCAAATAATACTCCACTAAGTTTTTTTTAATGAGTTTTTTTTATATAAAAAAGATAATTGAGTTTTAAAAATTGATAAAGAAAAAGGTTGTTTAGAATGCTCCATCAAGAGATTGCGATTTGTTTCAATATTGTAGTCAACTAGTCATATATTTTTTATTTTAAAAAAATGAGTCATACTCGTATTTGGAAGGTTCATACTTCATAATACGGCCCAAAAGGTTGGTAATATTAGTCAGTCATTATCTCTAATTTAATATGTGCACATATGATTAGAAAATGAAGTTTGATATTTGATTTATTATTTGGCATGAGCGAAATCTAATTAACCTAATATGAAGAATTTGATACATATCTTGTCCAAAGTCCTGACAAGTGACAATAACATTAACACCTAGACTACTATCAATACCAATTCATCGTATTGCTTCTGAAGATGTCAAGCATCTCAGCAGTTTGACTTTCTCAAAAGTTTGAACTTTAATTTCGGTCAAGAAAGAGCTTTGGAATTTTTCCCAGGCCAATTTTTCAAAGTTCTGTATCATATTCATATGTGGTCCCTTACTCTTAGCATTGTGTTTTGTGAAAAAAAAAATCCCTTGAGCCATCTCTATTTTCCATAAAAGATATCCAACCTTGTTCATTTTAGAGGCCGAAATAAACACATCTTGGCCCAATGTCGCCTACAGCTTTCAAGAAGTGGTGAGCTCAAGTTTGAATTAATGACTCGCTCTATATAAAGGTGGACTTGACTTTTCCTTTTTTTTTTTTTTTTTTAAGAAAAATTTTCAAATTATATATTTATGTCAATTTATCTTTCCTAACTTATAGAAGTACCAATGAGGCAATGAACTTTATAATAATAATAATAATAATAATTTTTTTTTTAAGTATTTTCAACTGAGATATCAAATTTTCCATTTTTTAGTATTTTCAACTGAGACGGTTTCAAATTTTCCCTCCCATTTACAATGTGCATGTATATTTATTAGCACTCACGTGTTATCTTTCTTTGACTCTTTGGCTTAGCTCTAGAAAAATATATTATCTTTGTATAACACATATATCTAAGCCGGCAATAATACTCATACCCGTTTTTTACATCCAATATTAACATTTTTAGAAGCTTCATATGGCTAACTATCTCCCCGTTAATTCCTTAATCCATGCTTAATATAGGTCACTAATGCAAAACAATACAAACAATTAGAACTTGGAAGATAAATCTTGTACATTATTATTGTAGGGATGAAAGGCCTAGATAAGGATATTGGGCTGTGGGCCACACCTGAGGACGTCAAAGAGCCTGAGGACAGACAAGTTTTAGTGAAGGAAAGTAAGTTATTGGGCCGAGGAAGAGGTCTAGTCATAATAAACAAGCGACGTTGTCTGAGGAGCCACCTTTCCTCAGCCAACAGAGTGGAAGCCTGAAGTTCGACCACCCATCAAGTACTGGGCAATGGACAACTGTGCTTAGGAGGATAGGTTTCAGAGAGAAGTGAGTCAACAGAGAATTGAGAAATATCTGGAAAGAAAACTACTACCACCACATTGAATGCTCTGCATCTAGCCAACTAGCCACATTAATGTGGAAGTGATACCAGAACAGTGACTTCTAACCTCACAGCTACCTACAAAGACTTCAGAAAGGTACTGATAGGACAAGTATCAAGGAAATTAACAATCTGATTGACGACTAAGATGAAAGAAAGAAAGGGAGTATAAAAGGAAGAAGATTCCATTACAGAGGGGATGATCAGAAAACTAGAAAAGAAATTACTGTGTAACCAAGAACTTGAATATTTGTATAAGTCTAAGAGAAATATATAAGAACATACCATTCTCGGACTTAACCGAGGAGTATTTTTCTTTTCAAACTGTTTGTCTTATTCATTCTTACACCAACTAGCCTACTGTGATCTATATTTTAACTCATTGAACGTTCATTAACAAGCACACTCTCTAACAAATTTATTGTTTTGAACTTATTGGGCCACTGTCCAAATCTCTTGGGCAGTGGATCAAAACGCGTCCTTACAATTATTTTAATTTTTTTTTATTTCATATAACATTATTATTCCTCACTCACTTATCTTTATAAAGGAATTGAGGAAAAGGTTCTTCCACATCATTCATTATTCCATTTCATGCTGTCATTAATCTAGTTCATTGACTAATATAATTGCAAGAGTTTCACACTCAACCTTCCATGAAAGAACAATAGCATTAAGGGTGTAAAATCCCCCCAAATTGTTATTTTAACAACACACTAGATAAAACTCCTAATAAAACTGCTAAATAAAACTCCTAAATTTTAGGTAAATTAAAAAAAAAAAAGTTTTTTTCACCACATTTCTTCATATCTTATAAAATTAGGCACTAACTCTCCTTATACTTTCTAACTCTTTTTTTTTGGATAGAGTTGAACACATGCAAAAAAGAAAAATGTGAGAGAGAAACAAAAAAAGGAGAGATTTTTTAATATAGGAACCTGGTTTTTTTTTTTTGGTCAAAAAATTGAAATTAACGTTTGTGGGGCCACAATATTTAGCAACCCCGGTCCAGCCCACTCCACATCGGGCCTAAGGTCCACGCCAAGGAGAGGGCAGAATTCGAGGATAAGCGGACGAGGCCCAAGTCGTCAAGGGACCTCGCCAAGGATGCTCATGTCCTCGGCAAGCTGACATTGATTGATGGAAGCTGTCACTCGCTCATTAAATGCATACCACCAACACTCTGGCCGCATTAATGGTAAATTGACCAGTTAACAGTGCAGCCTTGGTTACTCCAACTAATAGAAAGCCTGCAGAGGTGATTAATGGGACAAGCTTTCAGATATAAGTTCAGATGACCGACAAGTGGACGGCAGAAATTAACTAAACAAGACTACATAATAAATAGAACCCCCAACGTAAAGGAGCCCCCAAGAAATAAAAACGTAAAAGTAGTTTTCAGAGGATCCGAGGACAACCCTTGCCTTTGTCAGTTCTAAAGGAAAGAGATCCTCGGACTAAGCTGAGGACGAATTTTCTTCATAAATACTTAGCAAAAATCATTGTTATTATCCTCCTAAATACTTAGTCAAATTCTTTGATTATTATTCCTATGAATCTCACGCTGATCATTATTTGCTTTGCTAGTACTTAGCCCTTTTACTCACGCTCTACAAATTTTATTGTTTAGGTCCAATTAAATTTGAGTCTTTACAACGTTATTTCAATTTATAAAAAAAATATATATATATTATAATAGAAGAGCCAAATCTAGTATTATTTTAATGAGTTGTATATAAAAATAAAAACTAGGATATTATGTGATTTATTAAATAAGTTGGTAATTAAAATAAATAGAGTAGTTTTTTTAAAATAAATATTTATTTACAAACTCTGATGTGAATACTAATAACCCTAATCCTAACCAAGGATGTCTCTAATCGCAACACACATTTCAGCCACAAATCCAAAAGCCACCTCCATTATTTATTAATGCATTTTTTTTGGAAAAAAATGGAAATGAAAACTTTTTTAGTGAATGTTTGGTTGGAGTGAGGGGAAAAAATTGGTGGGATTTAGGTGTTTTCTCTTTGGGCTCACCAAAATGTTTTCTCTCCAAAATAGAGAGAAAATTGAGTGGGAGAAATTTGATAAGTAACTCCAATCCGTTTTTTTTTTTTTTTTTTTTTTGGGCAAGTTTCGTTGCTCTTCTTTTTTTTTTTTTTCTTTTTTTTTTTTTATTTATTTATTTCCTAGGCAAGCTTCGTTGCTTTTTTTTTTTTTTTTGATTTCCTGGGCAAGTTTCGTTGCTCTTCTTTCTTTTTTTTTTTTTTTTTTTTATTTCCTGGGCAAGAAGAGCAACTTTTTTTTTGATTTCCTGGGCAAGTTTCGTTGCTCTTCTTTTTTCTTTTTTTTGATTTCCTGGGCAAGCTTCGTTGCTTTTCTATTTTCTTTTTTCTTTTCTTCTTTTTTTTTTTTTCTTCTCTTTGGCTTTCTGTTTGTGATTTTTTGTTTTTTTTTTCTTTAGTCGTGATTTTTTTTAGATATGATTTTTATTTCCTAATAAATTTGAATGATTGCTTTTTTTGTCATTTTTTTTTTAACAAGACATCATTTTTTAACAATAGTATATAAGTAAATTTATACAAACACATTTTTTTCATTTTTCATCTCTCTACTTTTTCATTCACAACCAAACAAAAATTAGAAAAATTAAAATCTTTTCTGTTTTCTTATTTTTTTATTCTCTCACTATTTTTTGTCTTCTCACTTTTTCACCCTTCCGACCAAATCGAACTATAAAAAAAAAAAATGTGGTTTACCCTTTATCTGAAAGATGTCGGCTTGTGGCCAGAATAAGCCTAAACTTAAAAGCATGCTGTCAGCTCCGCACGCAATATTGCAACTATATATAACACTGATTTAACACTGATTTAATTGAGGATAATATATATGAATGGTGCTAGTACTGCTGAGCCACAATACAAGTCCAAGTGTCTCCCCTTACAAAAGTTACCGGCTTTTGTAAGGTGTGCTTTGTGTGATATTGTACTTGAGTCCTTCACTCATTTACAGTGTGTGCGTGTGTATTTATTCTTGTTGTGTTCTCTCTCAAAAAAAAAAAAAAAAAGTCGAAGTGTCTAGCCAACTACATGGTCCACGTGTCTAGCCCTAAGGTTCTCTTGCTCTCTCAGTCTCTTCTAATTAAGTCGGTCCTAAATTCTAAAGAAGGATCTAGTTGGTGACAAGTGACTGAATCCCAATTGTTTGTTAATTTAGGTAAATGCTTTCATGATTTTTATATATATTACTCATAATTTTATAAGTCAGTGTTCTCTCAGAATAGCATCTTTCTTTGTCTCTTTTTGTACTTGAATGGGTTAACTTTGTGTTTAGAAACCAATTAAAATTAGAGACGGAGAACAATCAGAGGATTCAGACCTCCTACTTACAAATCACCCAAGTAAAAAAACAAGTTAAAACACAGTATTAAACATATAAAACAAAATTAACCAAAGGGAATCTTCCAAATATTGATAAATTTCTTGTACAACAGAATGCTTAACATTTGATTTCTGTTTTTTTTTTTTTTTTTTGGTAATATATTACAGACAAGATCTATTTAAAATTTATAAACAAAGATTAATATACACTTTCAATTTGTAATATTTAATGCAAATATAAGTTACATAACATAAATCTATTTGATGATCTTAATCATATTAGGAGAAATTATTCCACACCTTCTATGATCAGGAGGACTTCTTTCCTAAGAGTGAAAAATCTTACAAATATTACAAAGTAGTTGATCAAAATAACATTTTTCTGACTCGGTTTTTCATGAGCTTTTTGTTTTGGCTAGACAATGACATTTTCTCAATTTACTAGTCATTTTCTCATATTAGGGTTTTCATATTACTCGCCTAAGGTCAAAAAGCAGTGCACCCAACAAATTTTCACCATTGCAACTTTTAAAAAAGAACATTAAATATGTTCTCATGGACTTTTTGAAAGTCCTAAGTAAGTGTTCATTCTTTCATGCTCACACCGCAAATTTTCTGCACTGTTTTTTTTTTTTTTTTTTTTTTGAGAAAGAAGACATCATATTATTTTATTAAGGGGGGCCATTTGAATCAGCCAACAATACAGTAAGGAGGTCTAGTGGTACATCTTCCATCCAAACCGTCATATGTGTGAGAGAATTTGCTTTTCTCGCTAAGTAATGAGCTGCCTTATTTCCTAGTCTTCATATAAAGGAAAATTCCACAAAAGAGAAATGTGAACTAAGAAATAAAATATCTTGTAGAAGGTGCCCATAATGTGTCAAATTGTTGCTGCCCTGTTTCAGTGCTTTCATCAAGGTCTCAGAATCTCCTTCAAGTATCACATTATCAAAGCCCAATTCCAAAGCCAGCTCAAGTGCTCTTCGTGTTGCAAGAATCTCAACTTCAATCACCGTGCTTGGGAGTGGTATTTTCTGTGATAAAGAAGCCATAGGAAGGCCTTCATTGTTTCGGATAATGATCCCCATGCCCGCAGTATCCGTGTCCGTGAACGTTGCACCATCAAAGTTAATTTTGTAACTGTTTTCTCCAGGTGGTGACCAGGTGGCTGTTCGTTGAGGTAATGCTGATCTTTGGGGTAGCGTTGGTACTTCACTTGGGAAGGTTTCAAGCCACTTTTCACAAGCTGCATCCAGAACTTTGTCCAATGGTATGGTTGGTTTGCCGAGTCAAAGATTGTTTCGACGATTCCATAGGTTCCAAATCACTGAGGTAAAGAGCTCCGGTTCCTTGTCACCTGCAAAAACAAACTCAATAATGTTAGTGAAAGAGATGCTCCTCTTGAGAGCATCATGATTCCACATGGGTGTGCGTCTCCAGAGGGGTTCAAGCAGTGGGCATCTAAATAATGCGTACACTGTATCTTCCTTGTGCTGTTTACAGGCCTCGCACAAGTCATCCACCAAAATTTTTCGCCTGACCAAGTTTACTTTAGTAGGAATGGAATCTCTGCAAGCCTGCCAAACTAGATGTTTTACTTTGTTTGGCACTCCCAGACTCCAAATTTTTCTCCATAACGGCTTCATGGGTTCAAAGTTGGACGGTCCTTCTTGTTGTCTCCATTGTGCATCATGTAAGAACCTGTAACCGGACTTTACCAAGTATTCCCCATCTGGGTTAAAAGGCCAGATCAATACATCATCCTGAATGGATCGGCATAGAGGTATATTTTTTTATGATGGAGGCTTCAAACTCATAGAACATCCGCTCAATGACATCCTCCTTCCATGTTCTATAGACCGGGTCTATCAACTCCCTAACCATGACTGTTTCTCCACCAACAGGCTTTGGTGTGATAACCTTTGGACAACTTTTAATAGGGAGCCAATTATCACCCCAAACATGGACTGAATCTCCCCTTCCAATTCTCCATGTCGCCCCCTTTTTAATCACCTCCCTACCTTTGAGGATGCTCTTCCAAGCATATGATGCATTACCCGGATTCTTAGCCTCCATAAGTGTAGACTTTGGAAAGAATTTTGCTTTGAAAACTCTAGAGAACAAGGATTGAGAGTCATGAAGGAGCCGCCAAGCTTGTTTTGCCAAAAGAGCATCATTGAACAATGAAAGATCTTTAAAACCCATACCTCCTTGTGATTTTGGTCTACATAACTCTTGCCACTTCACCCAATGTACCTTCCTATTATCTCCTCTTTGGCCCCAAAAGAATCGACAAATCAACGAATCAATTTCATGGCACAAAGTAATCGGCAATTTGAAACATGTCATAGTATATTTGGGGAGAGCTTGAGCCACTGCCTTGATCAAAATCTCCCTCCCCACTTGTGATAGAAGCTTTCCCTCCCATCCTTGCAACTTCTTCCAAACCTGTTGTTTAATATGGGTGAAACTCTCCTTCTTTTTTCGACCTACAAGAGATGGTAGGCCAAGGTATTTCTCATAGTGGTGGATGACCGGAACTCCAAGCAACTCCTTGATCAATGTTTGCCTCCTTTCATCTGTGGACTTGCTGAAAAACAAAGTGGTCTTTGTTCTATTAATTTGTTGACCGGAGGCTCTTTCATATTTTGCAAGAATATTAAGCAAGCTTTGGCATTCGCTTTCACTAGATTTGCAAAAAATGAGACTATCATCTGCAAAAAGAAGGTGGGTTAGTTTAGGCCCATTACGGCAAATGGAAACCCCTTTAATATCTCCATCCGTGGCTGCTTTACTTATCAATCCATGCAACCCCTCGGTGCACATGAGAAAAAGGTAAGGGGAGAGGGGGTCACCTTGGCAAAGTCCCCGTGTGGGGGTAATCTCACCATGAGGTTCTCCATTTATCAAAACAGAGTAGGATGCCGTTGTAATACACACCATCATAAGCTTCAGCCACCGCTCATGAAAACCCATTTTTTCCAGCACTTTTTCCATATAAGCCCATTCCACTCTGTCATATGCTTTACTCATGTCAAGTTTCAAAGCCATAAACCCCGTCTTCCTTTTGGTGTGATTTCTCATATAGTGCAAAGTTTCAAAGGCTACTAGAATATTATCAGAAATTAGGCGGTCTGACATAAATGCACTTTGGTGCTCAGAGATAAGTAAAGGCATAATATCACGCAATTTGTTTGCTAGTACCTTAGAGAAGATCCTATACAAAACATTGCTTAAACTAATAGGCCTAAATTGATGCACATATTCTGGATTTTTTACCTTAGGAATTAGAGTGATAAAAGAATGTCCAAGTGATGGAGGTAAAATCCCAGTATTAAGGTAATGCAAAATTGAAAGTGATACCTCTGAACCAAGCAAAGACCAATATGTTTTATAGAAAAGAGGTGGCATACCGTCGGGGCCAGGCGCTTTCATGGGCGCCATTTGTTTGAGGGCAGCCTCAACTTCATCCATTGTAAAGTCCCTGATAAGCTTGTCATTCATCTCATCTAAAACTACTCGAGGGATAACCTCCACCACTTCATCAAAGGTATCCGGGTTTGCAGAGGTAAAGAGGTCCTTATAAAATTTTAAGATTGTGGTTGTAATCTGTGTTGGCTGAGTGCACCATCTGCCCATGTGATCATACAGACTTCTGATGTAATTTCAGCGACGTCGTTGAGAGGCTTTGCTGTGAAAAAACTGCGTATTACGGTCTCCATCCTTAAGCCACATAATTCGTGATCTCTGTGCCCACATTTTTGCCTCTTTATCTAGCAATACATTGACTTCAGATTCTAGGATTCTCATGCGAGTGGAATCTCCAGTTCTGACTGCCTCTCTCTCAGGTTGTTGTAGTTGCTTTCTTTTTTTCTCTAATTCATGTTTCACATTACCGAAGCTCTTTTTACTCCACCGAGTTAATTCCTATCCACACTTGTCAATCTTTGTCAGCACCCTTGTCTCCCACGGGTCTGTTACAGGTTCCTTCCAAACTGCCTCCACAGTATCACTACAACCTTTGTCAGTCAACCACATATGTTCAAAGCGAAACGGTTTTTGAAAGCTAGAATCCATACCTTCAGGTGTAATCCAAAGTGCTTTGTGATCAGAAGTTGTGACATCAACATGATGGATTTGAGTGCCAGGGAACATAGAAAACCATTCATTTGTCGCCATGGCCCTATCCAACCTCTCCCACACCGTATAACCTGTATAGTGCTTATGCCATGTGAAGGGGAAGCCAACAAACCCCAAGTCCATGAAGCCACAGTCATCCAAAACGTCTCTAAAGGATTGCATTTGAGTGTGTGGCCTGTCTCTGCCTCCTTCTTTTTCTGATTGTCGCGTTATTTCGTTGAAGTCCCCTGCACACAACCAAGGAGAGACACTCCGGTTCTTCAAAGTTCTTAGTTTCGCCCAAGCTTCATGCCTTTTCTGTGTATCAGGTTCACCATAGAAGCCGGTGAATCTCCATTCATTGTTCTTATTTTTATTGATGGTGGTGTCAATATGGTTATGGGAGAAAGTTTCAAAAGAGAGAGAATAATTTTGCTTTATTGGTTCATCTCCTCCTTTGTTTATGATAAAAGTTCATCCCCTCCTAATTAAAGATGTACAAAAAAGGTAGGCACAGCATAATTGAAAGGAATGATGATATATGCCAAATTTTGATGCAACCATTGTGGTATCCAACAAGCAATATTTAATTATTTATGCTGTTGATAGCTATTTTTGCCATTTTTTCGGTTCCTACAATTATCTTTCTGTTCAGACAGCAATGAAGAACTCATGTCGGCATTTACACTATACTTCTTTAGTTGTGGAAATTTATGCGTGATAGAGGAAGTTGCATCTTTTGTGGCCCTTTGTATTTGATGGTTCAACTGAAATCTCTTAGGGAATGTTAAAAGTTAGTCAACCCCTCCATTCCACCCAAATATATATAAGGAAAAGCCAATATATTTTTCAAAATAAAAAAATAAAAAAAGAGGGAAAAGCCAATCTCAATGCAACACATAAATTTGCTTGATTTTTATTTAGAATTTAAAAAATCAAAATAAAAGGCTTAAATTGCATTTTGTGTTTAATTTTTCCTAATAATGTTGTTGGCATAACTCCCTCCCATCAAGTCTCAAACATCATAGAGATATATAATTATAATTGGCTCTAAACCATCAAGGTTACGTCAAACTTGTAAACAATGAGTTAACCATAGAGAAGAAGAGTACATAAGAAATTCACCTCAAGCAACAACTTAAAAGATGTGATATATTATATAGTTAAGAGTTGATTAAGAAAAGGAAGGTAATGGATAGAATAAGAGGAATAAATAAAAATAAAACATTTCTCTTTCTCTTATATTGATGTTTGAAAATAGAAAGAAATGGAATAGAAAGTAAAATTGTTTGAGAGTTGAATATAATGAAATTTAATGGAATTTTTTTATAACCATATTATTGTTTTGGGGGAGGGGGGGGGGGGTGGTCATGATTGGACTAAGAAACGTACCAAGTTAAATTACGAAGCTAAACCAACATTTTCTCAGGTCAACAGTAGGTTGGCCAACTTCTTTTTAGGTCAACCACGTAGGTTGATTGACATCTTCTTACATCATCCATGTAGATCAACTTGCATCTTTTTAGGTCAACCATGAAGGTCGAGTGACATCTTCCCAAGTCAATCATGTAGGTTGGTCAGCTTCTACTTAGGAATGGCAACAGACCGGGTTTTTTTTATACCCGAACCCACCCCGTGGGCCCATACTTGTTACTCGGACTCGGCCCGTTTAATAAACAGGTTTTTTATGCCCTCCCAAACCAGCCCCTCGTGCCTTACGGGCCCCATTTAGTCCTGCCAAATTTAGGCCCTATCCGCAGCCCAAATCATGGCCCAATAGAGAGAGAGAGAGAGAGAGAGAGAGAGAGAGAGAGAAAGTTTGAATTGGAGCCCAGATTCAAGCCCATATAACATGACACAAGTGCCAAATCAGTCCAAATCATAATCTATTAATCATAATATCATAAATCAATAAATCATAGCTAATATCATAAATCAATAAATCACCTGTTAATCATAAATCTATAAATCATAGCTAAGATCATAAATCAATAAATCACCTATCTAAGATAACTATTTAATCATAAATCAATAAATCATAATTAAAATCACCTGCTAAACATAAAAATAAAATAAATTCAACAAGTCCAAGAAATAAGTATTACAAGTCCAACAAGTCCAAGAAATTAAAAAGCTACAAAATAAATCCCACAAGTTTAGGATAATTACAAACCAACAAGTTAATCCAACAAGTCTAAGAAATTAAAAAGCTACTAAATTAATGCAAAAAGTCTAATCTTACATAGCTGTGACACAACTCCTATCGTCTTCATTAGGCTCCCCATCATCAAGAATTGATTGAAGTGTACAATCTCCTGGCATAGTTGAAGAACCTACAACAACAATAAATTAAAAAATGGAATAAACTTCATCAAATTATAACTAGCAAATATAAAAATATATTTTTGATTTCATTTTATAAATACAAATTATACAATTGCTAACCTTTAATTTCACTCCATAACCAATTTTGAGCACACATTATTGCCTCTATAGTCTTGAGATGAAGCCTACTACAGTGTGGACTTAATAGTCCCCCACTAGTGCTAAAGGCAGATTCTGAAGCAACAGTTGTGACAGGAATGGCTAAAATATCACTTGCAATCATTTGTAAAGTAGGATACTTGAGACCGTTACTTTCCACCATGCCAAAATATTAAATTCTTCACTCCTCTTCAACACTCCCTCATCAATGAAATGATCAAATTCCATTCTAACACTCCTATGTTTCTTTGAAGTACTTGAACTATTGTTGACAAACAAATCAAAAGATAACATTGCCCTACTCAACCTACATTTTATTTGTGCCACATAATTTGAAGTACTTGCAGACATATGAGAACTTCCTTCATTATCTACAGAGAACTCATTTACATCTCCATACTCTTCAAGCAAATCATAACAAAGAATCTTAATTTTTCAAATCTCCAAATCAGAATTATTACCATAAATGTTAGGATAATAAAACTCTAACAACTTTATCTTATATCTTGAATCCAAAATGGCAGTAACAACCATAACAACATTAACATTAGCCCAATAAGAATTAAATTTAGCAAGCATGCTTTCTGCCATCCTAGTTATCATCTCATTTGAAGAGAAACTACATTCATTCAATGCTATTTTCAACTCACACACCAAAGTAAAATACATATTTGTTGTGGAGTATTTATGACTAGAGAAAAACTCAGTCACACTATAAAACAACTCTAACCTCCCACAAATATCTTTGGCTACATCTTAATCATAATCATGGGGCAAACAAGTATAAGATGTTTCACATTTAGCCAAATGAGAGAAAACATTTTTATAAATCAATGCAGTAGAAAGCATTAAGTAAGTTGAATTCCAACATGCCTTACAATCTAAAACCAACTCTTTGGTACATTGAACACGTAATTGACATGCATTTTCATCAAATTTCTGCCTCATTTTTGGTGATCCAGTCCAATAAATCACACTATCACTAATCCTTTCAATACCATCACCAATAAGAGACAACTCATCTTGGACAATCAAATTCAAAATATGTGCAGCATACCTAATATGCAACATAGATCCACTCAACATAAGAGAACTAGTATCAAGCTTGTTCAAGAAAAGTCTTATCATGGCATCATTAGTACTACAATTATCAACAATTATTGTGGACAACTTCTTATCAATGTTCCACTCTAAAAAACAATCAATAAGGACATCAATAAGGACATCTTTTGTGTGTGAAGAAGCAACATAAACAAACCTAAAAAAATAATATGAATAATTATAACACAACTCAATAAACACTATGATCAATGAAATATGGTACAATTCATATGGCTTAATAAATTTAACATTCATAGATCAAAAAATTACCTTAAGACCCGGCTTTGCAACGTCCAAGTATGATCGATAAAGTGAGCGGTAATGACCATGAACCCTCTCTTTTTGTTACTCAAAGTCCACATAGCAGTTGTAATTGTTATCCTACTTCTATTCTTGTCTGTCATCTTTAAAGCTTTCTTCCTTTTATTATCATAGAATTTAAGAGAGTTACTCTTCAAAGTGTTTCTTGAGACAAGTTTAAACAAAGGTTGAAGAGAACTCACAAATTCTCTAAACCCAATGTGGTTAACCATTGAAAGTGGGTATTCATATAGCTAGGATAACCATACAAGCAAGATTACTCCTCACTTTGACTTGATCAAATTGGTAAGGATTTAAACTCATCGTTTCATTCACCTTATTTTGTTGTTTAATTAACACTTGTTGTCGCATATCCCTTATGTCCTTAAGCTTCAACCGTGGACATCTAGCTAAATGAATACTGTACGGAAACGAAGCTATTTGGGCCAGCCGAGGTGTCCAGGCCCATTGGACGAAGCAATTTGGGCCAACCAAGGTGACCAGGCCCCTTGGGACTCAACTTCCTTTGCATTCTCGGGGAACGACGCTCCGACGTTGCTCACATGCTCGGGCCGTGCAAAACCAGCATCATTTCCCGTGAATCCTTTCCGGGGAACTAACACCCGACCAACTCTTGATCGGGAATCGCAGTCACCGAACATCCCAGAGTGAGAACCAATTCCAAGGCCACTCCCACCTAAACGCCCACTTACGACTAACAGCATTGGACCTCTAGCTGGAGGCAATCATCACTGTTCCACTAACATTTAGCTATAAATACAGTGAGCTAGGAAATGGAAAGGGGGGTTGTTGAAAAAAAAGAGAGAGAAAGAGAGAGAGGGAGAGAGAGGAAGTGAAGCACAGAAGTCTAGTTGCTAGAACTACCCCTAGTAGGAAACCCTCAAATCCACATCACAAAATAAATTGTAAGCCCAAACAGGGAAGACCCACTAGTCTCCTATTTAGCGCGCACAATTGGAGCCGTTTGTGGGGATTTCCTACGAAGTTGTGGTTCAGCCAAGACTCACGCACGGCGGGAAGTCAGGAAGAGTTTCCGAGAGTGAGGTTGAAAGTCACTCGGCAGGACCATCTCGGGGGTCGTCTTGGCGAGAACGAAGGCACAAGAGACGTGAAGATAGGGAAGGCGAGCGGGAAGAGAGGTTTGGCCTCGGGGAGGAGTCATACCAGACGCAGTGGGCGGTATCAAGTGCCTTGGGGCATAGACAGTTCGATGAAAGAGACAAGGAGCTAGAGCGGCTACAAACAGGGGACAGGTGCAGGGGGATATCACGATGGTACGGGATCCAATCAATCAGGGTCCTACCGACATCGACAACAATCCCGGTCGCAGGAGCCTCACCATTATCGGGACCGCTCGCATTCGCGGAAATCCCGCCGTCGCAAGGATTGTTCGCGATCGAAGGGGTACGCGGACCGGGGATTTGACTCGCCCGACGAGCGACAACCGTATAATGCGGCAATGGACGAGATGAGCCGCGCTCTACGAGGAGCAGCGTGATCCCCGTTCTCTGATGACATTGAAAGAGCCACGATGTCGAGTAGGTTCACACGACCCCCATTTAATACCTACGACGGGAGAACGGACCTGGTCGAACACGTCAGTCACTACATCCACATGATGTCCCTGCATTCTCACAACAACGCGTTGATCTGCAGGGTGTTTCCCTCCAGCCTCGGGCCGACCGCTCTGAGATGGTTCAACAGACTACGGAAGGGGTCCATTCACAGTTTTGCCAATTTAATCCAGGAATTCGGTGCCCGGTTTGTAATGTGCAGCCGAGTGCCGCAACCCGTGGACGCTCTGTTATCTATGAAAATGAGAGTAGGGGAAACCCTCCGTAGCTATGCCAGTCGGTACTGGGAGCTTTACAACGAAATAGGTGGGGGCAATGAGAAAATTGCAGTGAGTACCTTCCGGATGGGGCTCCCCGAAGACTCCGAACTGCAAGATTCGCTAACAAAGAAGCCTCCCGAGGATATGAGACAGCTCATGAGGCGGATTGAGGAATATAAGCGCTTGGAACACCAGTTGCAAAGTAAAGGCAAAGCCCCGGCGGTAAACCGTCCTCGGCAGGGAGGTTTTCAGCCGAGAACTCGGAAGGATCTGAAGATACACGAGCCACTTTGGCAGGCAGGGGAAGTGAGCTTGACGTTTAAAGAGCCAGTACATCGGATTTTGGAGCGGATCAAGAATGAACCTTACTTCAGGTGGCCGAACAAGATGGGAGGTGACCCCTCTCAGAGAAACCAGAATCTGTACTGCACCTATCACAAAGACAAGGGGCACACTACCAAGCAGTGTCGCGTACTAAAAGACCATCTGGCGCAGTTAGCGAGGGCAAGACATCTTAAAGAGTTCGTAGTAGACACCGATGTTCGGGGTACCGACGGAAGTGCCCGGCAAAGGGGGAATCCTCTTCCCCTGCCCTTAGGAGTAATTGAGATGATCCTCGTCGCCCCAGGGGGATCGTCTGCGGCAAAAAGGGGGGTGTTGACTGTTGCGCCGATGATGGGTCTGCCGAACAAAGAGCACACGAGAAAGAAGGCGAAGCATGCTCGGGAGGCGCTTGCCTTCGATGATCAGGACTTAGAAGGAACGATACAACCACATGACGATGCACTGGTGGTCACGGCTCGGGTGAGCGGCTTTCTGGTGAATCGGGTAATGATAGATCAAGGCAGCGGAGCCGACGTGATGTACCTGGACTTGTACAAAGGGCTCGGGTTAAAAAGTAAGGATCTAACAGAATACAATACGTCGCTGGTGTCATTTGATGGGAGAATCGTGGTCCCCGAAGGACAAATTTCCCTTCCAGTGAGTATGGAGGGAAAAGAGGTCACAGTGACGTTCATAGTAGTCGACTCCTTCTCCCCTTACACGGCGATCTTGGGAAGGTCGTGGATACACGCCATGAGGGCTGTCCCCTCCACCTTGCACATTAAGATCAAATTTCCTACAGATCTGGGCGTCGCCGTGGTACGGGGATGCCAAAGAATGGCAAGGCAGTGCCTCGTTGCTGCAACAAGCCTCGGCAATGAGAAAGCCGGGCAAAAGGAGTCTACCGAGCACCCCCCATATAGCAATTACAGGGACCCCAAAGGGAAGCGGGGGCTGAGGGCGCTGAAGAGCTTATAAGAGCAAAAATACTGCCGGACGCCGACAAGTATTTCCAAATAGGGGCCAACATGACAACCAAAGAAAGCGTAGATGTATTATTGTGTTTAATGCAGAATGTAGACGTGTTCGCATGGAGTCCCTATGACGCGCCCGAAGTGGATCCCGAATTCATCATCTACAAACTCAACGTGGACCTGTCCTTTCCCCCCAAGAAACAAAGGCCGAGGAGAGTGGCCAGAGAGCATGCGGAAGCGGTAAATGTAGAGGTCCAAAGGCTCAAAGAAGCAGGGGCAGTGAAAGAGATCTTCTTCCCAGAGTGGCTGGCGAATATTGTGGTGGTAAGGAAGAAGAATGGCAAATGGAGAGTATGTGTGGACTTCACGGATTTAAACCGAGCATGTCCAAAAGACCCATTCCCTATGCCGAAGATTGATCAGTTAGTGGACGCCACATGCGGACACCCGAGGATGAGCTTCCTGGACGCCTTTTAGGGGTACCATCAGATAGCCTTATCAGCCGAGGATCAGGAGAAGACGGCGTTCATAGCTCCTGATGCCAATTACCACTACACCGTGATGCCGTTTGGGCTAAAAAACGCCGAGGCAACATATTAGCGGATGATGACGAGAATGTTCCGTGACAAGATTGGCCGAACAGTTGAGATATATATTGATGACATGGTGGTAAAGAGCAAGGAGGAAGTGCAACACGTGGAAGATCTTAGGGAGGTGTTTGAGCGCTTACGGCAGCATAAGTTACGTTTGAACGCTGAAAAATGTGCCTTCGGCGTAGGGGCCGAAAAATTTATGGGGTACATGATCTCCTACCGAGGAATAGAGGTAAACCTAGACCAGATTGAAGCCGTGAAGCATCTCAAATCCCCAAGCAATCCAAAGGAGGTACAAGTCTTAACAGGAATGCTGGCTGCCCTCAATCGGTTCATCTCCAAGTTCTCGGACCGATGTCGGCCGTTCTATCAACTTCTAAAGAAATGGAAAGGGTTTCAATGGAATAACGAATGTGAGGAAGCTTTCCAGGGACTAAAAGAATACTTGACACATGCGCCCGGACTGACTGCCCCAGAGCCCGAGGAGGACCTGTATATGTACATCTCAGTGTCCAGTCACGCCGTGAGTGCCGTGTTGCTAATAGACGGGGGCGTGCAGCGGCCGGTGTATTACGTCAGCAAAACCCTAGTGAACTCGAAAACTAGATACTTGCCCTTGGAGAACTTGGTCTTGGCATTAGTACATGCCACGAGGAAGTTGCCCCAGTATTTCCAAGCTCACACCGTTTACGTACTGACCGAATACCCATTGCAATCGTTGCTGAAAAGATCCGACTTCACAAGGCGAATCGCGAAGTGGGGGACTTGGCTTGGAGCTTTTGACGTGCGGTACAGGCCGAGAAAGCCAATCAAAGGACAAGTTCTAGCAGATTTCATGGCTGAGTTTTCACCCAGAGCCACACGAGAGCTGGTCTGTCAACTGGATTGTCTCCCGTGGAAAGTGTACGTGGACGGCGCATCCAATTCCACGGGGTCCGGCGTTGGCGTCGTCCTCATTAGCCCCAAGGGAATAAAGTTGGAACATTCCTTCAGGTTGAAATTCAAAACTTCCAACAATGAAGCCGAATACGAAGGCTTTTCTGGCCGGGCTGAGGGCTGTCTCGAGCGTCGGTGCCCGGGAAGTGGAGGTATATTTGGACTCGCGGTTGGTGGCTAATCAAATCATGGGCAGCTTTGACGCTAGGGATCCCCGTATGAAGGCGTATCTAGAACAGGCAAAGTGAGCCATCTCCAAAATTGGCACCGTAAAGGTAATACAAGTGGCCAGGACGCAGAATAGGCACGCCGATTCCCTCGCCACACTAGCTTCATCAGTAACCGAGGACATACCACGACTGATAAGGGTGGAAATAGTTCCAGAGCCGAGCATCTCGACGTCCGTAAACGTGAATTAAGCAGGGGTCGATATCTCGGTGATTATAGCACTCGGGCGCAGTTGGATGGACCCCATCATCGACTACCTGGCCGAGGATAGGGTTCCACTAAATGAAAAAGAGGCAGGAAAAATCCGCAGAGTAGCTCCTCGGTATTGGCTGTCATCCGACAGAAAGTTATATCGAAGATCGTACAGGGGACCGTATCTAGCATGCCTACACCCCAGGAAGGTGGCCGACCTCTTGGCCGAGCTCCACGAGGGCGTGTGCAGCAACCATGCGAGTGGACGGTCATTGGCTCACCGGGCCATGACACAGGGATTTTGGTGGCCTAAAATGCAGAAGGACGCCGCCGAGTACGTCCGCAAGTGTGAGCAATGTCAAAAGCATGCCCCCGCGATCCACCGGCCGGCCGGCTGCTTGAACCCAGTAAGCAGTTCGTGGCCTTTTATGCAATGGGGGCTGGATATACTCGGGCCTTTCCCCCGAGCGACGGGCAACCGATGGTTCGTCGTGGTGGCCGTTGATTATTTCACCAAGTGGGCAGAGGCGGAAGCCTTGGCTAACATACGGGACGTGGATGTAAAGAAATTTTTGTGGAAAAAATAGTCACTAGATTTGGAGTGCCGGACACCCTTATCTCTGACAATGGTCTGCAATTTTGCAGCAGGGCTTTCCAGGATTTCTGCAGGGATCTCGGCATCAAAAACCGATATTCTACTCCCGCGTACCCTCAGAGCAATGGCTAAGCCAAGGCAGTAAACAAGGTGATCGTGAACGGCCTTAAGAGAAGACTAGAAGGGGCAAAGGGGAATTGGGCCGAGGAGCTGCCTAGCGTCTTATGGGCAAACTGGACGACGCCCAGAGGGTCCACGTGGGAGACACCGTTTTCCCTTACCTACGGATCCGAGGCCGTCATACCGACTGAAGTGCATTTATGCAGCGGATGAGTATCCGGGTTCGACCCCGGCTTGAACGATGGGTTACTGATTGACCGTTTGAACAGGCTAGAAGAATGCCGTGAGGCTTTAACTATACGACTCGCGGAGTACCAGCAAAACCTTGCCAAGAGGTACAACCAAGGTATAAGGATGAAGGAGTTCAGCGCAGGGGACCTGGTATTGAGAAGGGCTGTAGGAAACATGCGAGACACAAATTCTGGGAAGTTAGCGCAAACCTAGGAGGGACCGTACCGGGTCACTGCTATCGCAGGCACGGGCGCCTATTACTTAGAAGAACTCGACGAGAAGCCACTACCTCGACCATGGAACGTTTGCAATTTGAAGAAGTTTTACCACTAACCGGCTATCCCGCCGAGTATCAAAGCAATGAAAAACGCTGTACATGTTCTGCTAATGAGAATAATAATGTTTAAGCCCGCAAATATATATTGTCCTTGATCGCAGATACAATCTAAATGGCCGAGCAAGTAAAAAAAAAAAAAAAAAAAATTTCTAAGGACAGAAACCTGCTGCCCGGTTCGATCACTATCACCGAGCGGGTGGAAACCTACAATTTCACTAAGGACAGAAGCCTGTCTCTTGGTCCGACCTAAATTACCGAGCAGGTGGAAACCTACAATTTCACTAAGGACAGAAGCCCGTCTCTCGATTCGATCACTATCACCGAGCAGGTGGAAACCTAATATTTCACTAAGGACAGAAGCCCGTCTCTCGGTTCGATCACTATCACCGAGCGGGTAGAAACCGACAATTTCACTAAAGACAGAAGCCCGTCTCTTGGTTCGATCACTATCACCGAGCGGGTGGAAACCGACAATTTCACTAAGGGCAGAAGCCTGTCTCTCGGTTCGATCACTATCACCGAGCAGGTGAAAACCTACAAGCCCTCTAAGCCTAGTTCACGGTTCGATCGATATCGCTGAGCGTACGTTAACCTAAGCCCCTAAGGGCAGTCCCGCGCCCCTATTTAATCAATGTCGCCGAACGGGGGGAGCCTCCGCATTTACTAAGTACAATAACCTGTCTCTGAAAACACAACGGTGCGGGCCGCGGATTTGACAGACAACACACGAACATATCAAAGTGAAATAAAAACAAGCGACATAATCTCAACCAAACCAGTCTGAAATATCACAATGTTTGAAATACTACAGCCAACAGAAGATTAAAAACCAAAAAAGTTAAATTGTCTCGTCACCACAGCCCGGTGACATGGGCAAAACTTAAAAAAAAAAAAAAAACAAAAAAAAAAAAAAAAAAAAAAAACAAAACAAACAAACAAACAAACAACAGCAACAGTGAACTTCTAAAAAACCGGCTCGGCATGTTAACTTGATGGATCTTCGGCCCGAGGGTTGCTGGTAACCTCCAAACCAGTTGGCTCGGCGTGGGCGTCAATGGCCTCCACTAATTCCCGCATGCTGGAGGTCTCCTCTTCGTCGATGACGTGGGGGGCGTTCTGTGTCGGTGCGACAGGGGGTGGGAAGGGGATCTCGCTGGGGTTAAACAGGGGAGAATCCTCAGGAACTCCCGTGGCCCGGAGTGCGGCTAGCCATCCCTCGTCAAACCCGAGTTTATGAGCCTAGTGCACGACCGGCTCCGCAGAGTTCTCGACGTCAGCAAACCCCTCGTTGTACCACTTGCCCTCGCAAGCGTCCAGCGCGGCCTTCAGATCACCCAACTCCTCCCCCAGAGCTGCCTCCCCAAAGACTCGTCCGTCCCCTCCATGTAGGCGTGCACGTCCTCGGGCAGGAGCAAGCCGCTCGCCAAGCTCTGGGTAACACGGCCCCCCTAGCCCTTGTCCCAAACTGTAACGCTGGTGGTCTCGAGGAGGGGTTCGCCGTCCAGCTGGTAGGAGGGTTGCCAGTTCGCGGCGGATCGGGAGGTGGACGCCCTATCTGGCCGAGTCTGAGTCACCGGCTCGCGGATGACGATGCCAGACGACGGGCCGAGAGGCGAGCAAACCGGAGCGCTACCCAGGCCGGGCGGTGCCTGCTCCGTGACACGCTGCCTTTTGCGTGAGCGGATTAGTGGAGCTGGAGGGGCTTGAGGGGGCTGGCTTGAATCCCCCTGCTACTGAGCTGTTGGACGGGCGCCCGGCATGAAGCGACCGATTGACATTACCCTCATCGCCACCATCTCGTGACCGTGATCGGATTCTGTCCCCGAGGAACCAACGGGCTTGGCTACGGCACCTTCGGCCTCCTGAACAGGGACCTCTTGTTCCACGGGAGCCTCGGGTTGAGTGAGGGCTTGGGGTTGAATTTGTTCGTGGGCCCTTTCTCGCAGCGCTCGCGAAACCCTTTCGACTGACTCGTCGCGGAGGGGTTGGCGCTCGCCCGAACAGATGTATCTGGGACCGCAGTCACGTGCCTCAGCTGCCGTGAACTTTGGAGGAAGGAAATTCGCGTGGCGCACGTCTATGTAGGAGAGAAGCGGGCTGTCAACCAGCAGGGCCTGTCT
This sequence comes from Quercus gilva, assembly GCA_023621385.1. Lineage (NCBI taxonomy): Eukaryota > Viridiplantae > Streptophyta > Magnoliopsida > Fagales > Fagaceae > Quercus > Quercus gilva. Next base: position 8,322,868 of record CM042482.1, on the reverse strand, counting down.
GAATGCTTGCCAGGTGAAGTAAACGGGGTCAACACTGAGAATCAAGTGCGATGCACGAAGTTGTTCGTCAGAGTGAACGAAAATCTCCGACCTAAGGACGAAATTTAGATCTCGAACGTGCACCACCCTGCGATCTGGCTTGAACCTTTTGCCGTTTGCACGGAAACCACAATCAATTAGAAGTTATTTAGATCAAGATCAAATGAAGTATAGTGTAAAAGGAGCTCAGTACCGACCAACGTCGCGCGGCGAAAACGCGCAGGGGAGCTCCTTGGCAAACCAATTACCGCTCACCCGTACAAACTCCCCAGCCGAGTTTTTATTAGAATAAGGCAGGCATGAGATTAGCCGTACCCTCATATCCCTAGTCCTCAGATAGTAATCTGAGTTGATATTACCGCACAGACTGTACATAAAGTTGATGTCATGATGGTTTAGTTCCAAACCATACAACCGGTTTAGTCTACTGACGCAGCTCACCACCCGGTAAAAGTTAGGGGGGAGTTGGTCGGGGCAAAGACCGTAAAACCTAAGGGTACTCAAAATTAGAGGATCGACCGGGAACTTAACCCCGCCCTCCAGTATGGCCATTAAAGGAAAGAAAACCATATTGACGCCCCGGCGCCGTTGAATATCTATATCACCCTCGGGGCAATACGCGATATCAACGTCCCCGGGGACATCGAAGGCAGCCCTAAAGGTAGCCAGAGCGGCTTCGGATGAAAGCAGATAAGAATAACCCATTGCCCAGACTAGGATTTTCCAAAGGAAAGCTGCGATTTATAAAACTGAATAGAATGAAACAAAACAATTAGATGGGAGAAGAGAGAACTTACTATGGGCTCTAAGAGTGAGTGAAGTCCTGAACTAGAAGGAGGAACGCTCAGCAAAGCAAAGGAAGGAAGAGTGAAAGATACGAAAGTGAAGAAAGAGGGCTGAGAGGGATATATATAGGGGGATAAGGGGAGAATAAATGGTAATAAATGGGCCGTTGGTGGGAAACCCAACAGGCCGTCATATCAACTGCCACATGCGCGACACCTCGGTTCACGAAACGTTAAACAATAATGAAAGCCTGTCGAACCTGATGCGCCTTTTTGGGAAAGCGCGTCAATGACCCACAAAAGGCGGTACCCGGGCCGACGACCGTTTGAGTTCCTTGATTCGCCCCAAGAACGGGGGACGAATCAAGGGGGGGCTAATGTACGGAAACGAAGCTATTTGGGCCAGCTGAGGTGTCCAGCCCATTGGACGAAGCTATTTGGGCCAGCCAAGGTGACCAGGCCCCTTGGGACTCAACTTCCCTTGCATTCTCGGGGAATGACGCTCCGATGTTGCTCACATGCTCGGGCCGTGCAAGACTAGCATCATTTCCCGCGAATCCTTTCCGGGGAACTGACACCCGACCAACTCTTGATCAGGAATCGCAGTCGCCGAACATCCCAAAGTGAGAACCAATTCTAAGGCCACTCCCACCTAAACGCCTACTTACGACTAACAGTATTGGACCTCCAAACGCACTAGCGCTGGAGGCAATCATCACTGTTCCACTAACATTTAGCTATAAATACAGTGAGCTAGGAAATGGAAAGGGGGGTTGTTGAAAAGAGAGAGAGAGAGAGAGAGAGAGGGAGAGAGAGGAAGTGAAGCACAGAAGTCTAGTTGCTAGAACTACCCCTAGTAGGAAACCCTCAAACCCACATCACAAAATAAATTGTAAGCCCAAACAGGGAAGGCCCACTGGTCTCCTATTTGGCGCGCACAAATACGCATATGGCTTGTACATTGGCTAGACTCACCCAAGTAAAGCTTGCCACAATAATGGCATTGGGTTTTAGATTTTCCATCAACTTTCTTCCTGGTAAAATGCTCCCAAACATCTAAGGTAGTCCTTCTTTTTCTACTTATATTCACATCCTCATTTGTAGCCTTTTGCTCTCTCTCCTCCTCTGTCTTTTCTTGTTCCTCTACCTCTAGTTCCTCTCCCACTAAGTCCACCATCGGAAATTTTGAACTCCTAATTGGTTCAGAAGTTTGAGAGTTAGAAATTCTATCAATAAAAAAAAATATTCACAAATTCATTATTACACATACTCATTGATTAATGGGCACAAGTTCATAATTACACCTATTCACAAATATTCACAAATTCTATCAATCCAATCATAATTAAACATGACTAACTACAAATTCAAATACTTACTCTTTGTTTAATGGGCATAAAGGTGACGGTGATCCTAAAGGTGAGTTGCCCAAAGGCGACAATAGTGAGGGTGATTGTGAAAATAGCGAAGGATATTGCATAGCTGGCAAGGGACAACGTGCGGTTCTCAAGGGAGAGCCGCCTGGCGAGGGAGAACCATATTTTTTTGTGTCTCTCATTTCCCTTTTAGGCACTGCATTCACAATAAACACAATTTCTTCCATTAAACAATTACACTTTCTTTGAAAAACATTTTCCCATAGAATTTATTTTTCCATTAAACTACACTCAATTATTCACTCATCAAAAATGAAATGTCCCACTCACTTTTTTATAGCTAACATAACAAGGTTTTAACATATATTGACAAGCCAAACTATACACCCAAAATTTAGCGTTGATAAATCACACAATTTTCCTTATTTGTAAATAATTGGGAAGCCCCTCATTAATAACTGAAAAACATATTTAATCTTTTTTAAAATAATATGAATCAACAAAATAGAATACAGGGACTTGATTTAATATTTTTTTAAATAATATGAATCAACGTATTTAATTTTTTTTTTCAAATAATATTAATCAACAAAACCCCTCTTTAATGAATATAGGAACTCGGTTTGGGTACAAAAATAGTGTGAATCAACAAAATAGAAATTGATGAGTTTTGGAAAAAAAAAAAAAAAGTAGAAAACATACCTTTGCTTGGCAAGTGGGACTCGGTTTGGGTACTTGGCAATGATGTCACGTGATTCCTCGTACCTTTGCTCGGCAAATGGGATTCATATGAAACAAACATATCAGACTGAATACAATATATATATATATATATATATATATATATATAAGACTTTGAAGAGAACAGAACAGACCAGCGGTGACAGAGCTTGGGCCGGAGATGATAGAGCTTGGACTAGCAGTGACAGCTTGAGCTGGCGGTGAGATTGCGAGTGAGTGAGAGTGGGCGAGGAGAGTGAGCTAATATGAGAAGGGCGGCTGTGAGTGTGTGAGCTGAAATGACTCATTTCATTTTAGGGTTTACAACTATATATATATATATATATAAGGGTGTTTTGATAATTTAATAGTTAATCGGGTTGGGTTTTACCAAAACACGAACCCGACCTGAATCTGCTTTGGGTTTTTTTTTTTTTTTAAACCCAAACCTGACCTTATTCTTTATCGAGTCAGGTACCCGCTGGTCGGGTAGCAATTACCATCCCTACTTCTACTTTGATTGACTAAGTAATATAGTAATCTTCAAAAGAAGTGTGCACTAAATTTCTTCACATTTGGCATTTATTTTGTTCTAACAACCCACCATTGCATTTAATGCTACCAAGCAACATTTATTTAGCTAATCCGACATAACATATTAACATGCAACCCACTAGCAAGTCTATTAAATTGTTATCCGAGCACACGTTCCTTCAGCTAACCTATGACCTGATAGACAACCAGTTGGCAAACTTTATGCATTGTAGTTTTCTCACTTAATCATTCGAACCTCCTTGGCCATTCTCCTTCATTTGGTCTTAGTTTATCAAAGGTCTTCTTCTTTAATAAGTTATTGGTTCAATGAAGAGGAGATCGATTCAGTCAAAAGTTTCATCACAGTTTTGTTAGGATCAAAATCCTCACTACAATTCCATCATGTCTCCAAAATTCCACCTCCCATAATTTCTATTTTGTCATTTCTTTAATAAAAATACGATATAAACATTTATAAAATAATAAATTCTATAAAAAAATTATTATTGGGGGTTTCAAATAAAACTTCATTAACATATATTTAATTCCTTCCCATTGTGGATGGATTAAAAAATAGTTTTGAGAAGGAAATAAATGAAATATTCTTTAAAAGCTCTCTCAGACTCCTTTCCATTCCATTTATTCCTTTTAAAATTTGAAAACTTTTCTATTTTCTTTCAGTTTTATTCCCTGTCCTTTACTCTAGCAAACAAACAGCAAAAGGCAGAATAAACAAGACTAAATATAAAGCCCAAAAACTTGCAATTGTTTCTTCTTTCTTATTAAAAAACCAAATCAAAGATGTTTTAAGTACTAAAATGATCAAATCCAACGACAGAGGAGTATAATTATGGTTGTTATCACTACTTTGCTTCAAGAATACAGGATGTGTTTCAAGATATGGGATCCTCTATGCAATGTTCGAGTACCAAACTGGCCTACCCCTCTCATCATTGTAATTTATCAACTTCACGAAGGAGTCAGTATTAAGGCAATTAGATCACATAGTTTCGAAGATCATTATGTGGAAAAAGATAAAAATGGTAACTGAACTAAGAACTTGCTTTACCATGACTTGAAAACAACAATACATGATCAAAACATTTGTTGGTTAATCAATTTGTGTTCAGTGCACTTTGAAGCTGTCCTTACAATGAAAATGAAAACTAGAAAAGAAAAGGTGCTAACATGGGACCTTGGGTCCATTAAAATTCGGCCAAACAAAAACAGCAAGTCGCTCTTTAAAAATAAAATAATAAAAAGAATGTGAAAAATACCATTTTCGGGTTATTGTTAATTTGGTTCATACATTTTCGTAGTAATTAATTTGGTTAATATAATTTTCAAATTAAATAGAGACTAAATTAATAGCTGCTAAAATGTAATGACCAAATTGACAATAACTCTAAAATATGGAAATCAAAATAGTATTTTTACCCCAAAAAAAATAAAGGAAAAAGGAAAGAAAACAAAAGTGCTAAGTTGGGACCTCTAGTCCATTAAAAAAGCTAAGCTGTAACCATATTAAATAAAATGGTAAATTATTAAAAAAATAAGTTTACAAATATGACCTTTGAATGAATTATAACTTGTCATTTCTAGAGTTTTATTTATTTATTTATTTATTTTTTTTTTTTTGGGAAGGGACTAGACTTTTGATTTGAACAATTAATTCTCTTGACTTTTGATTCGAACAATTAACTCTCTTGCACGTTAGATTTGTGACAAATTACACATTTTGTTAGTATTTTTTATTAAAATTAAAATATTTAATAACGTTATGTAATAATGACATTTTTGTGGGCTCTAATTAATTCTGTAGGGTAAAAATTTGTTGGGCCCGGCACCAAGACTTTTATATGATGAGCCCTCCAAATTTCCCACAATAAATTTGTAGAGAATGGGCCAAACAACTGGGCTAATGGTGGATTTAGCAACGGTCCAGATGAACAAAAACTAATAACAAAGAGATAGATTGAGTCAAGCTTTTTAACGGGATGAACCCCTGTAATCCGAAGAGGTTTTTTTATTTAAATGCTAAGTCCATACAATTTTTTCCTCCCCCACTCTGCGAGACTTGCTTTCCTTATATAGACCCCCTTTTCCCATCTTCACCGCACACTTGTCCTCCATCCATACACCCACTTGAGTACTAGTCACATCAGCCGTCTGCTTTAACCTGTATTGAGTGGTGGTGGGTGAAGACGCACTGTTCAGGTGTCTTCTCCACATAAATGCGGCCAGGAAAGTTGCTGCAGTGCATTAAATGTGGCGGTGACAGCTTTATTGGCAAGACATTTCGTGATAGCTACGCAGTTAGACATGCTCGAAGTTCCGTCCTGAGAGGGAGACCTTCAGCACAGCTACCCGATCAAGTTCTGGGCTGCTCCCTCAAGTAGGGTCTCTTCGGCCATACTGGGTTGTCTTCGGACGGAGTTTTTTTTATCAACGGGCTGTGCTTCTGCCAGGATGGCAGAGCATTGATACATTTAACCTCTTCGGACAGTGAGTCGTATTTGAACTGGGCCTCAGGCCCATCATGTGGCGTCGGGCTTTCTCACCCACAATAGCCCCTCAAAATTTCACTTTTTACCTCGCATCCGAAGAGAAAAAGTGGGGTTTTGACCTTTTGACGAATGGAGGCACTGGATTTTGATTCTGCACGTGTGCGCATGAGTTTGGGCGCCTTCTTTATAACCGCTGCTGTCGCGCCGTTTCCGAAGCATCATTAATTGCTCCAGGCGGCGTCTTGTCCCTGAGATCTAGCGGCTCATTTCAAATCAACGGTCGAGATTGTCCTCAAAATTTCGGGCGGGATAAGTCCCACTACTTTTCCTGCCACTATATAAAGTCCTGGAGGGGACTGTCTTCTCACTTTGCAAGCGTCAGACTTTCAGCGAACTCAAGCGTTCAGACTCTCAAAGCTCTACCTATCATCTGCTTCAATTCATTCCAGAATCCACTACGATCTTTCCGCAAGGCCAAGGAAAAACATTCTCCGATCCAAACCGACGTAAGTTCCCTTCTTCGAGATTTTTTGAAATCTACTCAGTTTGCCTCTTCGGCCATTGGTAGATTCTCTTCAGTCGCTGTTCCGTGTTTCCCTCACCTTAAGCTTTATTAATCAATGGGTAGATTTGAATACCTAGTGAACAGTCCCTCCCAGATAAAGAAATTTAGGGAGACGTATCGCATCCCTCGGGAAGTGGATTTGAGGTATTGCTCCACGGAGGGGCTATTATTGGACCGCGAGGAGGGTGAGGTGATAATCCCCATTATCGCCTTCCTGGAGGGAGGGATGACCATTCCCATGGGTCCAATCACCAGAAATTACCTTATCGCCCATAGGCTTAGTCCTGACCAGTGCGCACCCAACACATTTAGAATTTTAGGTGCAGTTGATGAGCTAAACCGCCAGTTGGGCTTGGGACTGACTTGGCACGATGTGGTACACATGTACGAATGTCATAAACAAGAAGGGGCGGGATACTATCTAAAGTCCCGATCCGATGTCGTCAGACTCCTCTCTGGTCTCCCCAAGTCCAACAAAGGGATGAAGGACGATTACCTGATCGTCTCGGGCGCCTGGCATGATGGGATTCATTGCCCAACCCAGCTAGGAGCGCCAGGTGGGACATTCCCCCTTGAGCTTTTCTAATAGTTTAACTAAAAATTTTTTTTTAGCTGTTCGGACTTTCTTTTGCCATATTGCAATCCTGAGTTCTATTGCTATGTTTACAGATAGAAGGCACGTAGCTCCTCGGCTGAGTCTCACGAATACTGCGGCCTTAAACTACCTCCTTCGGTCAGAGATTTTCGTGAGTGAAGACGGTGAGCTTAGGTTTGTTCCCCTCATACTCAACTACACCCCGAAGACTGAAATCCAGCCGAGAGGCAACGCAATAACATTCGGGGATCGCCGAATAAACCGCATTGACGTGGCACGGAAGACCTTTTTAGCCTCCTTCGACCTTGCCCCAGTGCCCCATCCTAATCCGCAAGATATACCGGTGCTCGTCCAGCCCGTCCGACAAGTTCCCCTTGAACCGGTAGTAGAGGAGGAAAGGGCTTCCTCTACCCCCTCGCTTGATCAACAGATCGACCAGTTCAAGTTCGAAGAGGAAGACTCGGGGGAAGTCGAAATTTTGTCTGCCGGAGAGGCACTTGATAGGCATTCTGCTGCTCCGCTCTTAAATCTAGCCCTGCCAGACGATTCTGACGAAGACATGCAGAGTCTATCGTCCTTGTTGAAAAACCGGAAGTCAAAGGATGTGGCCAAAGGTACTGGCGTTGGCACCTCCCAGCCCAAGGTCAACCTTCCACCACCACCCCCTCCTCCAGCCCCAAAGGATCTTGGGCTAAAAGCGTTACCCGATCTGAAGAAGAAAAGGGTGGTAACAGAGGTAACTGATGTTGAGGAGGGGGAGGTGGTCCCTCCGAAGGGCCCCAAACAACAGAAGACGTCCCATGATACTAGGGGCAAACGGGCGTCTTCTGTGGAGAGCCGAGAAGAGGACCAGGTCGCAGACGTGCGGCGAAGGACTCGGGCGTGGTCTCCAAAGCTCACATTGGATGGCGCCTCCATCCCACACGATGCGTCCCTGCGAAACTATGCAGGGGGGAAAGCAGGGCGCATAGCAGATGCGCTGGAGAAGCCTCTCCTCCTTCCGAAGGACATGGAGTCCTATCGGCGCTTCTCCGAACAGGAGCTTTTCTTGTCCCTAAAAAGGGATTTAGGCATGGTGAGATAAGTGACTATTTCGTAGCCTTTATGCGCTTTCGCTACTTAACGCAAAACTCTTTGGTTGCCATGCAGATCGCTCAGCAAATTTTTGTGGCGGAAGAATGGAACAAGGAAAAGGAGATTAAAGTGTAGGCTGAGGCTCGATCAAGGGAGGAGGTGGAGAAGGCCTTGGGCAAGGCGAAGGACGACTACGCCCGCATCTCTGAGGAGCTGAAGGAGGAGGTGAAGGCAAGGAGAAGCGCTGAGGCAGGCCTGAAGAATGCCGAGAAGCAGGCCGAGGATCAGCGGCAGAAACTATACGTCACCGAGACTAATCTGGAAACAGAGAGGGCGATGGTGAACGAGCTGCGGTCCGAGCTAGCCAAAGCCAAGGATGCTGCTAAGTTGGCCAAGGAGGACGCTCAGTTGGCCAAGGAAGCGGTTGAGGCCGAGAAACAGGCTGCCTACATGCTGGGGGTGCAAGAGACCCAAACTAGGCTGGCCGAGGAGTTAGCCAAAGTGTGCAGAGACTACTGCGCAATTACATGGGGCAAATGCCTTGATGCGGCTGGAGTCCCCGCGGAGTCTGCCCTAAGGCAATCCGAGAGCATCTATTTCCACCCTGATATAAGTGACCTGCCAGATGCCTCGGAAGCTCCCTCGGCCGGTCAGGATCTCTCAGTACAGACCGAGGCAAACCCAGCCCCCCTTCAGATTGGAGATGCGGGTAGTCTACCAACAACGGATCCGATGCCTCAAGGCAAGGCTTAGGATGTTAGGGCTGTGTAATAGTTAGGACCCTGTATCGCCTATTTTGTAATGAAACTGCCCTTGCAATGAAATAGTTTGCTTTTGTTCTTTGTTGCTTCTTTTCTTTTTTAGAATATGTTTGTGTCTTTATGGTTAACAATGATAATTATGTTTGACGTAACGTTTACCTGAGTCTTCATACTCCGTCAACCAATTAATTATGTGGGCGGTTGTCAACTAAACACTAGTGAGAATTGTTCGAAGAATATATTAATCAACCCAAAACATCCGGTCCGAGGACTCTAGGCATGATTAAAATAAAGTCTAAACACTTAAGAGGAACATAAATGTGTTAACTAACCCAAATCATCTGGTCCGAGAACTACAGGCATGATTGGATTTAAGTTTAAACACTTGAGAGAAACGTAAAGGAGTATTAACTAACCCAAATCATCTGGTCCGAGGACTACAGGCATGATTGGATTTAAGTTTAAACACTTGAGAGAAACGTAAAGGAGTGTTAACTAACCCAAATCATCTGGTCCGAGGACTACATGCATGATTGGATTTAAGTTTAAACCCTTGAGAGAAACGTAAAGTAGTGTTAACTAACCCAAATCATCTGGTCCGAGGACTACAGGCATGATTGGATTTAAGTTTAAACACTTGAGAGACGCAAAGGAGTGTTAACTAACCCAAATCATCTGGTCCGAGGACTACAGGCATGATTGGATTTAAGTTTAAACACTTGAGAGAAACGTAAAGGAGTGTTAACTAACCCAAATCATCTGGTCCGAGGACTATAGGCATGATTGGATTTAAGTTTAAACACTTGAGAGAAACGTAAAGGAGTGTTAACTAACCCAAATCATCTGGTCCGAGGACTACAGGCATGATTAGGTTTAAGTTTAAACACTTGAGAGAAACGTAAAGGAGTGTTAACTAACCCAAATCATCTGGTCCGAGGACTACAGGCATGATTGGATTTAAGTTTAAACACTTGAGAGAAACGTAAAGGAGTGTTAACTAACCCAAATCATCTGGTCCGAGGACTACAGGCATGATTGGATTTAAGTTTAAACACTTGAGAGAAAACTACCCTGACAGAAATGCAATCATGGCTGAGTGAAGAATTCATTCAATAGTAGTACCTTTTGAGGTTATTTACATTCCACGGCCTGGGCACTACATTATTGTCCAGGTCCTCTAGAAAGTATGCCCCAATGCCGGCCTTTGAGGTGATGCGATATGGACCTTCCCAGTTCGGCCCCAGTTTTCCCCATGCTGGATTCTTTGCGTTGCCTACCACCTTCCTCAGGACCAGATCACCAGGCTCAAGGGGTCTCAACCTCACGTTGGCGTCATGGCCCTGTTTGAGTTTCTGCTGGTAATGCGCCAATCAGACCATTGCGTTTTCCCTTCGTTCCTCAATCAGATCCAAACTCTTCTCCAAATGTCCATCGTTGTCGGCTTGGTTGAAATAGCTAGTCCTATAGGTAGGGAAACCAGTCTCGAGAGGTATAACAGCTTCAGCTCCATAGGTCATCGAAAAGGGGGTCTCCCCAGTGGACCTACGAGGCGTAGTCCTATATGCCCACAATACGTGGGGTAGTTCTTCTACCCATCTACCCTTCGCATCATCCAGCCTCTTCTTTAGCCCGTTAACAATGACTTTATTGACAGCTTCGGCTTGCCCATTTCCCTAGGGGTAGGCGGGAGTGGAGTATCTATTTGTGATTCCCAACTCATTGCAATAACTTCTAAAAGCTTTGCTATCGAACTGAAGCCCGTTGTCCGAGATGAAGGTATGTGGGACTCCAAATCTGGTGACGATATTTTTCCAAATGAACTTCTTCACATCTACGTCCCTGATATTTGCAAGAGGTTTGGCTTCTACCCACTTGGTGAAATAGTCCGTCCCGACCAGCAAGTACTTCCTGTTTCCCGCTACCTTAGGGAATGGGCCTACGATGTCCAGACCCCATTGAGCAAAAGGCCACGGGCTGGATAGTGGATTGAGGTTACCACCTGGCTGGTGTATGTTCGGCGCAAACCGTTGGCATTGGTCGCACTTCTTTACATATTCGTGGGCCTCTCTCTGCATACACGGCCACCAATAACCCTGGGTGATGGCCCGGTGGGCCAAGGACCTACCTCCTGTATGGCTTCCGCATATCCCTTCATTTAATTCTTCCAGTAGTGACTCTGCCGCTTCAGGGCGCATGCACAGTAAGTACGGACCCGAATAGGAACGTTTATAAAGTTTCCGTTCCTCGGACAGCCAGAACCTTGTGGCCTTTCTTCGTATTTTGTCCGCTTCCTCTTTTCCTTCGGGCAACACATCATCCTTCAAGAACTTGATGATGGGATCCATCCAGCACGGGTCGGCTCTAACGCAGTGGACTTGGAGTGACTCTTTTCTTGTTTCCGTAGGCTCCTGCATATCCTCAATGAGGATAACCCTCGGCAATGCCTGTGCCGAAGAGGTGGCAAGGGTGGCCAATGAATCTGCGTGTGTATTGCCACTTCTGGGAATGTGCCGCAGGTTAAAATATTCAAACTCTGATTGCAAGGACTTAACTAGGCTCAAGTACCCCTGCATCCTCTCGTCCTTCGCCTCAAATTCTCCCTGTACTTGGCCGACGATTAATCTCGAGTCCGAGAGTACTTCAAGCGACTTTCCCCCTAACCTTCGTACCATCCTCATCCCCATCAGTAGAGCCTCATATTCTGCCTCATTATTCGTTGCTGAGAAATTCAGTCTTAAAGCTTTTTCGATGGTAATTCTTTCTGGGGTTAACAGCACAAGCCCCACTCCAGAGCCCCTTTGGTTTGATGCGCCATCAACGTACACCTCCCAGGGCAAGGGGCTCCGTGAGGAGACCATGCCAACGGTCCTACTCTCAGGGGTCAGTGTTGGGGTTACTTCGTCTAAAGGGGGCTCTGTGAATTCCGCGACCAAGTCTGCAAGGACCTGGCCCTTCACCGACGTGCGGGGCATGTACTTAATATCAAAAGCCCCCAGCATCGTCCCCCACTTGGCGATTCTCCCTGTGTAGTCCGCACTTCGGAGTATTGTTCTAAGTGGGAGCTGGGTAAGGACTATGACGGTATGAGCTTGAAAATAGTGGGGCAGTTTCTTAGTACCCATCACAACAGCCAGAATGGCCTTCTCTAGGGGCAAATAACGAGTCTCAGCTTCCTGCAGCGATTTGCTCACATAATAGACGGGTTTTTGCACGCCACAGTCTGTTCGGATCAGCACCAAGCTAACAGCACTAGGAGCCACAGCAATGTAGGCGAACAGGATTTCATCTGGCTCGGGACTGGACATGATGGGAGGTCTAGCCAAGTAGTCCTTAAGTTGCTGGAAAGCAACGGCACATTCCTCCGTCCACTTGAAATCCTTTCACTTATTGATTAACGAGAAAAAAGGCCTACACCTATCGGCTGATCTGGAAATGAATCTGTTAAGGGCAGCGGTCATTCCAGTCAGCTTCTGGATCTCCTTGGGGTTCCGAGGAGCTCGCAAGTCGTTGATGGCCTTTATCTGGTCGGGGTTAACTTCGATTCCCCTATGAGTGACCATATACCCCAGGAACTTGCCCGACCCCACGCCAAACGAACATTTGGAGGCATTCAAGCGTAGTCTGTGTCGCCTCAGAATCTCGAAGATGTCCCGAAGGTCCCCAATATGTTCCGTGATAACCTTGCTTTTAACCACCATGTCGTCGATATAAACCTCCATGCTTTTGCCCAGCTGTGGTTCAAACATCCTGGTCATCATTCTCTGATAGGTAGCTCCAGCATTCTTCAAGCCAAACGGCATTACCTTGTAGTGGTAATTTCCTATAGGGGTTACAAAAGCCGTTTTGCTCTGGTCGGCGAGTGCCAGTGGTATCTGATGATAGCCTTGAAAGGCGTCCAAGAAACTCATCCGAGGGTGCCCAACGGTAGCGTCAACTAGTTGATCTATCTTCGGCATGGGAAACGGATCCTTCGGACAAGCTCTATTGAGATCAGTGAAGTCCACGCACACCCGCCATTTCCCACTTTTCTTTTTTACCACCACTGTGTTGGCCAGCCATTCGGGGTAAAAAATTTCCTTAATAGCCCCTGCCTGCTTGAGCTTCGTTACCTCCTCCCTGACTGCATCTGCGTGTTCCTTCGATGGTCGCCGGAGCGGTTGTTTCTTGGGGATGATGGTGGGATCTACGTTTAGATGGTGGCAAATGAAATCTGGGCTTACCCCCGGGGCCTCCGCAGGGTCCCATGCAAATACATCAATGTTTCCCCTGAGGAACTCTATCAACTCCCCCTTCTCCTGAGGAGGCAGCATAGATCCGACCTGAAAGAACTTCTCTGGATTATTATCAACAACTATTCTTGTCAAGCTTTCGCACTCTGCTTCTCCGGCCGAGGTTCCGGTTTCCGTCGCCGAAGACCTTAATTGCTATAAACTTCCCTTGTCACCATTCGAGGGCTCGGCATGCCGTTCGTGCTGGATGGCTGCCACTAGACATTGCCTGGACATAGCCTGATCCCCTCGAATTTCTTCAACTACCCCCTCGGAGGGGTACTTAACCTTCTGGTGTAGGGTGGAAGACACAGCCCCAAGGGTATGAAGCCAAGGTCTGCCTACAATAGCGGTGTAGGGTGAGTAGGCATCCACCACTATGAAATCTACCTCCACAATCTCAGCACCAGTTTGCACAGGCAGTCTAATCTGCCCCTTCGGCACGATCACGTTTCCATCGAAACTGACTAAAGGTGAACTGTATGGAGTCAAGTCTTCGGGGGACAAGTTCAGCCCCCTATATAGATCTGGATACATTATTTCTGCAGCGCTGCCCTCATCCACCATCACCCTTTTGACGTCGTATCCTCCTATTCTCAGGGTGACTACCAGTGCATCATCATGCGGCTGTACAGTTCCTATTTTGTCTTCCTCCGAAAAACCCAAAACCGGGACGTCTGTCCTAGACCTCTTCGGCTCTCTGTTAACCTTATTCGAGGGTATCCGAGCAACTGACAATATCCTGGATGGGCAAGACCCTGTCCTTCCTGGGGCGGCAAAAATGACATTGATCGTTCCCAAAGGAGGTTTTACGAAATCACCCCTTCTAGGCCCCGTGCTGGTTTGATTTCCTTGACCATATGAGGGGTGTAGGAGGTGCTTCAACCTGCCCTCACCAACCAGCTAGTCCAAATGATCCCACAAGCTCCTGTAGTCCTCAGTGGTGTGGCCGTGGTCCAGGTGATAATGACAGTAAAAATTGTGGTTGCGCCTTTCAGGGTTTCCCACCATCTTGTTCGGCCTTTTGAAGAATGGTTCGTTTTTTATCTTATCCAGGACTTGGTGCACCGGTTCGCGAAAAACTGCGTTGACCGTCTGAAAGTTCGCTGTGCTTTGCCCGGCCCAGTCCTTCCTCGGCCTATTGTGATTCTGCCTGTCTGACCTGAAATCCCTCCTCTCCTGAGGGATAACCTTCTCCTTTCCCTTACTCTGCTGCTGATCCTCCTCAACTCTTTTGTACTTGTCAATCCTGTCTATCAACTGGCGTATGCTGGTGGCAGGCTTGCGCGTCAAAGACGTTCTCAAGGGATGTTCAGTGGGGAGGCCTAGTTTAAAAGAGCTAACAGCCATCGATTCACAATCTTCCTCTACCTCATTGTATGTTTCCCAGAACCTATCTGAATATGACTTCAGTGTCTCGTTCCCTTTCATGCTGACAGACAACAGCGAGGCCACGGACTGGGGCACCCTTCGGCAAGTGACAAAACGAGACCCAAAGGCCTGGGTTAGCTCTTGGAAAGAGCTAATAGTGTTTGCCTTCAGACTATCGAACCATCTCATGGCTATTGGTCCCAAACTGGATGGAAAAACTTTGCACATCAGGGCTTCGTCCCTGGAGTGAACTGCCATTCGCTGGTTGAAATGACTCACGTGTTCCACTGGGTCGGTTCTGCCATTGTAGATGGTGAATGTGGGTTGGTGGAAACGTCTGGGAAGTCTGGCACCCTCGATATTTCGTGTAAAAGGAGACCGGGAGATCTGATCTAGAGCTTTGCTCATAGCATCGTTCCCTGCGCCCCTCAGTAAGGGATCCTGAAAGCTCCTCCCATCATGACGCAGTTCTTCATAGGTAAAGGATTCGTTGACCGGCGTCCGATGCTTCTGTTTGTAGCCAGCATCTTGTTCGTCCTCAAGATCTTCATCAGAATACGAGGGGCTACGCTTCCTCTTTGCATGGCGCAACTCCCTTTTGAGCCTGTCTATTTCTCTTTGCATGCCTTCGTTCTTCTCTGCATGAGACATGTGGCTCTCCCCATGTGACTGGTTTTGGTCGTCACGTGCGGTGTGCACGCTTTCCTCACGATTCTGCCTTCGCTCCAGACGAAGAAAAGGATCGGTGTGCTTAGACGACCTGGATTCAGCTGGTCGTTGCCTTGGTTCGGCCATCTTCTGAGGTGTTGCTTCCACCTTTGCTCCAGCTGTCCCCACAGACGGCGCCAATTGTAGGGTAAAAATTTGTTGGGCCCGGCACCAAGACTTTTATATGATGAGCCCTCCAAATTTCCCACAATAAATTTGTAGAGAATGGGCCAAACAACTGGGCTAATGGTGGATTTAGCAACGGTCCAGATGAACAAAAACTAATAACAAAGAGATAGATTGAGTCAAGCTTTTTAACGGGATGAACCCCTGTAGTCCGAAGAGGTTTTTTTATTTAAATGCTAAGTCCATACAATTTTTTCCTCCCCCAATCTGCGAGACTTGCTTTCCTTATATAGACCCCCTTTTCCCATCTTCACCGCACACTTGTCCTCCATCCATACACCCACTTGAGTACTAGTCACATCAGCCGTCTGCTTTAACCTGCATTGAGTGGTGGTGGGTGAAGACGCACTGTTCAGGTGTCTTCTCCACATAAATGCGGCCAGGAAAGTTGCTGCAGTGCATTAAATGTGGCGGTGACAGCTTTATTGGCAAGACATTTCGTGATAGCTACGCAGTTAGACATGCTCGAAGTTCCGTCCTGGGAGGGAGACCTTCAGCACAGCTACCCGATCAAGTTCTGGGCTGCTCCCTCAAGTAGGGTCTCTTCGGCCATACTGGGTTGTCTTCGGACGGAGTTTTTTTTATCAACGGGCTGTGCTTCTGCTAGGATGGCAGAGCATTGATACATTTAACCTCTTCGGACAGTGAGTCGTATTTGAACTGGGCCTCAGGCCCATCATGTGGCGTCGGGCTTTCTCACCCACAAATTCAACTAGTAAAGTATTTTATTTTTATTTTTTTTTTTGAAACAGTAAAGTATTTTATATTGAATAAGAAATTTAGAATTCAAATCTTACCTATACTAAAATTCTATTAGTGTTTTGGCTTAATAAGAAATAGTAATTATGATGAAGTATTCGCTATATGTTATAAAAAATAATAATATCTATATGTTATAAAAAATAATAATAGTGACATTTTAAAAATGATTAATAAAGTGGAGCAAACTATATGCACATAGTAAAATGTTTGTCCATACAAAACTAAAGTGCAATGGAATAATAATTTGAATCCAAAGTTTAAGAACTCAGTTAACATTCACATTGAGGTTGAAGCACGATATTTGTGAAAATCCCAAAAAGGAAAAAGAAGAGAGTGATTTGGAATTTTCTCTTTTTTTTTTTTTCAAAAAAAAAAAAGTTTCTTCCACTTTTTCCTTTAACTCTTTTGTAAAGAAATTTAATTCTTCACAATTGTTTAATTGACATAAATTATTAAAAAAAAAAAAAAAGATTTCTCTTTATAAATGGTTTTATTTTATTTTATTTTTATAACATAATAGGATTTAACATTTGCTTATAATTGTTATTTATTGTAATATCAATATTCTAATTTATTTTTCTTTTTTGGTTTTTTTTTTTTTTAGATTTAAGCTATGTGTTTGTCTGTTAGGCATTTTTTTTTTAATTCAATAATTCGGGGTGAAAAATATTCCTAACTTGATTCTAATAAACAAACATATTTGTTTATATCTAAAGTAAAAATGTTATAGACATATTATTTATTTTCTTAATAATTATAAAATTACAACTAAAACCACATATTTGTTGTACGACAAATTTGAACCCATCACTCACAACTTGCTATGTGAGCAAGTTTAGTGGTGCAGTTGTGGGTGGTGGAGGTAAATTTTTTTTTTTTTTTTTTCTTTTAGCAACCTTAAATGATAAGTTTCAAAATAAATAAATAAATAAATAAAAAACCTTAAATGATAATAAAATAAAATAAAAGTGAGCCGACATTGATGGTGACCAAAGACCAACCTCGTAGTAGAGCCGTTTCCTTGTTCTACGCAATTTACCACCTCCAAGGAAAAGAAAAGAATATCCATCCGCATAACCGCGAACGCTTCGTTTCAATATTTCATTGCTTCTTGATCAGTACCCCAATTTCCGTGTAGGCCCCCACTCTCCCTCTTTCTCACCTGACCGCCCCATTTCTTCACTCCCTATAAATATTCACCAAAACCACTCCCCAGAGGGTTGAACCTCTCACCAGCCAAAATCTCCTCTCCACAACTCTCTCTCTCTCTCTTCCCAACCATCTCTCTCTCTCTCTAGACTTTCAGAAACTTTCATGGAGTCCAACAACAGCAAAAACACAGAGACCATCAAATTCCTTTGCAGTTATGGCGGGAAAATCCTCCCTCGCTACACCGACGGCAAGCTCCGCTACGCCGGCGGCCTCACACGTGTCCTGGCCGTCGATCGCTCCATTTCTTTCACAGGTTTGTTTGATTTTCCATTTCCAGATTCGATTTATTGTGAATTTGTTTGCTTTTTGTGAATAAGTAATCAATTTATGTTTGTTGTTACAGAGTTGATGGTGAAGCTCGGAGAGTTCTGTGGCTCATCGGTGAATCTGAGGTGTCAATTGCCGACCGGCGACTTGGAAACCCTAATTTCGATCACGTCCGACGAGGACTTGGCGAACGTTATCGAAGAGTACGATCGCGCTTCTTCGTCGTCGATGAACAACCGTCCTTTGAAGATCAGAGCCGTGCTCTCGCCGCCGAAATCTCTCAAACAAATCTCTCCTCCTCAAACTCCCCCCGAATCCTTGAGAAACTCTCCCTCCTACCGATTCGCTCCCCGGACTTACTCGCCGCCGGTCGGTTACTCCGTCGGCGTTCCGAATTGCTACCGGAAAACCTATCCGTATAGCTGCCAAGTACAGGAGTATCCTAGGGTTTCGTATTCGTATTGTGGCCCCCACTGCAATTACTGGCACTGAGAACCAAAAAGAACCAAAAACAAAAATCGTAGATTGAAGAAATGCTTTTATATATATATATATATACCAGTAGATGAAGAAAAATGAAAGAAAAAATTGATGATTACGAAAAATTAGTAAAATACAGTAATTTAAAAAAAAAAAAATTTGAAGAGAGAGTGAGCATAGCTGAGTTAAATTTTTGTGATTTGGGTGTGAATTTTTTTGAAGGACTTTGTGTTTTTCAATGGAGGTTCTATTATTCATTTGGTACTCTATTCATTTCAATGGGAATGTGTTTGGATTGTTGGCGATGATGAAATTTTCACCGTTAGGGTTCCGTTACTCTCGCCGTTAATTCCTGCTGTCTGTGCCACGTGTATCGTTTTCAGAGCTAGTCTCACTGACTTTTTTGGGTTTTTTTATTTATTATTATTATTATTATTATTATTATTATTATTATTATTATTTTTTACAGTTGTTTGAATTGATTTGATTTGAATTTTTGAATTTAATGGGTTGCGTTTATTTGTGTGATTTTGCAGGTCAAAAAAGGAGGCATTAGATACCATACCATATGTTTGGTTGCGGACGTTTGAAGATTCTGAAGAGTAATGTAAAAGGGGAATTGCGTTTTGAACTTTCTCTCTAGGAGGAGGCAAGCTTGGTTCTAAAAATAACAGTTGGGGAATGCCTTATTTGTGGGAACTATACAAAATTAAAATATCAGAATCTTGAACATTTCAAGGAATTGCACCTTAAACGTGCCTAAGAATAGGACAAGGAATAAGAGTAATCTTACGAGCAGACTGTGAAAATGTTTTTGGACCTAGACTTTTTCAATAATTAAAGCCAAATTGCCCAAAGCATATACTCTACCATTGCCTTGGTTTGGCAATTTGGCAAATTGGAGAGATTTATTAATAATACTAGCTAGCACTACCTTGTGGTACCTTCGAGGGGCCTTCGAAAGCCAACTTAATTTTGATAAAAATAAATAAATAAAGGAAGGAGGCGACTTAATTTTAGGAGGAGAAGATTGTTGGAATAAACTAATTCCATTTCAAAGATACCCCTTAAGGCTTAAGTCTTGAAACTAAACAAGGAATGAGTCAAACAGTAAAATGCAAGGAACTGAGGAGTGAGGAAGAACTATTTTTTTCCACACTTGGTTGAATAAGGAGTCAAAAAAGTATATTGCAAACCAGAACTTTCCTCCCACTTCTTCTCGAATCAAGACAAGAACTTGTTGGTTGTTTTACACCAACTTCACAGGAAAACTTAAGAAAGAATGTGTTTGGTTAAATTTCATTTTACTATTTTTTTTGCTTTTCAATTTGAAACGGAAGTGGGAAATGAAACGGACGGTTTTGGCTAACAAACAAAAAGAGGAAGATAATCATACGCTATACCTTCCTCTAAAAAGTGAACAATGTTTCATACTTTCATGTAACTCATGTAACCACTATATACGCGTCAAATCGCTTATAATTGGAGTGAGAAACGCAAGGTGCGGAAATGATTCCTTCCAATCTAATTTTAAGAGGTATTTATTATTTAAAATTTTGAATGGCAGATTGTTACTAACTGTTATTGATAAGAAAAAAAAAAGTAATATAAGTTGTATGAAACAGACGGTTTTGGCTAACAAATAAAAAAAGGAAGATAATCATACGCTATACCTTCCTCTAGAAAGTTAACAATGTTTCATACTTTCATGTAACTCATGTAACCACTATGTACGCATCAAATCGCTTATAATTGGAGTGAGAAACGCAAGGTGCGGAAATGATTCCTTCCAATCTAATTTTAGGAGGTATTTATTATTTAAAATTTTGAATGGCAGATTGTTACTAACTATTATTGATAAGAAAAAAAAAAAGTAATATAAGTTGTATGAAACAGACGGTTTTGGCTAACAAACAAAAAAAGGAAGATAATCATACGCTATACCTTCCTCTAGAAAGTTAACAATGTTTCATACTTTCATGTAACTCATGTAACCACTATATACACGTCAAATCGCTTATAATTGGAGTAAGAAACGCAAGGTGCGGAAATGATTCCTTCCAATCTAATTTTAGGAGGTATTTACTGATGATCCTGGAAAATCAGTGGGTTGAAAGTCTCCGGGCTTCGATGATCTTGAAGGCTAAGTCCTGAAAAACCGAATTCAATTAGAGAAAGATCGGTGGAGGCCGGTCTAGGGTCCTCCGATGGTAAAGTCAGTGGGCTGGAATAGAGAGAAAGATATTTCTAAGACTTTCTTTTGTTCTGTTAAATAATGTCCGAATGCCTTACCTCTTCGTAGAGAAACGTTTATATAGTGCACATGGAACGGTTACTTGCTCTGATAACCGTTCGTATTGTCGAGGAATTCATCAAAGTCAGAGATAACTTCCATAACTTCCATGGAAGTTACTTTATCTGGACCGGTGCTTCATCACGAATAATGGAGGCCTTGGTTCATAGATAAGAACTAAATTTGCCAAGTTCAAAATGTTTGTGTCGTCCGTCCTTAATTAAGGACGGACGAGCCTTGGTTCAAGTTCAGAATATTTGTCTCGTCCGTCATTTGGGACGGACGAGGCCTCGTCCGTCCTTAATTTATGACGGACGAGGTTTGATGGGGACGGATGGCTTCTTTGTTGCGCCCTTCCTCCATTCTTTTTCCAAGGACGAACCATATGGACGATTTTGGAGGCTACATTTTATAACATCATCAGTTGGCCCCTTGTCCATGGGTCATCCAAAGAGATGTAAGACGTGTGTTGGCTGCAGATTGGGCCACGTGTCATGAGCTCATTAGTGAATAATCACGTCGATTGATTTAATCGAAGAGCATGCCACGTGTCAATTGTTGATTGGTCATGTCGCTTCGGGTGCTAGGGTTTGTTCCCTATAAATAGTGGAATACCTCCGTTACCCCCCATAATTTCTGAAATTTCCCTCCACCCTTCCTCGTCCTAGATCTTCGTCTAGAAGCTTCCTGCGTCTATAGCTTTCCTCCTTCCTAGATCCAGGTATTTTTCTTCTTCTCGTCCTTAGTTTTTCTTTTAAGATAGCTGAGGTTGTACTTTCCTCGTCTAGCGATAGTGTGGATAAGGTCATAGACGAGTATAATGACGAGAGTAGTTACTACAGTTCTAGTAGTACTAGTGATAGTAGTGGGGGGAATGCCACGGACGAGGAGTATGTCTCTGGCGTCCCTGGACTTCCTTTAGAGGTTGTACAGGAACAGCTTAGGAAGGTCTCAGGGTCTCAGGCTGGTACCTCGTCCACTGTCCCTCCCTCTGGTCCTTTGGATGAGGAGGAGGTCACTGTTTATAGTTATGCGGTAGATATTCCTTCCAGAACAGCTGAGCAAAGACTTAAAAATCTTAGGGAATGGTACCAAATCCTAGACGAGTTTAACCCTAGGTTGCCCATCCGAGGAGAATGGTGTTGCAACCCTCACTTTGGGATAGGCGTCTATGAGGCTTATCTTTTGGAGGGTTTGAGATTTCCTTTAAATGCCTTTACTAGGGAGTTGTTGATTAGGTTAGGTTTAGGAGTATGTCAATTCAACCCAAATGCATGGAGATTAATCATCTCTATGCAAATTTTGTGGGGTGAAGTATTCGAAAGGGACCGTCCTCTTACTGTGGACGAGTTCCTTTATTGCTATAAACCTTCAAAAATACATCAATCCCTTGGCTTTCATTAATTCACAGCCAGGGGTAGAGACTGTAGATTGATCAAGTAACAGAAAATGGAAGACGGAATTTTTCTTCGTCTCCGGCTTCTGGGCTGGGAATCCTGTAGACGTTGGCCGGGACACGTTTGGTCGTTATACTGGGGACCTAGGGAACCGTCGTCCTGAGGGTAAGTTACTACCCTTTTTCTTTTGGCTTTCCCTTTCCTTTTAACATTCATGGTTAATTTTTTACTGTTTCATTTTAGCTGTTAAACGACCGTCTTTGAGCAAATTCCATCGTGACCGCGTCCACAGGGCTCGTCTACATGCGGATAGGGATTTCCATTCCTTGGTCACGCTTAGACGACTTGCCAAGTGGGGATTGGGCCCTAACCCATCTGACGAAACTATTGCACACGAAGTCACAGTAAGAAGAAGTAAGTCTTAAGTTCCAAGCGTCCTTGCACATTGTTTACTTTGTTTTAATTCTAAAAGTACTTTTTTTTTTTTTTTTTTTTTTTTTTTTTTTTTTTTTTTTTTTTTTTTTTAAGGAATGACAACAATGAAAGGGAACAAGGGAAAGGAGGTGGCTGCTAAGGGGGATCGTCCTGAGATTGAAACTCAAGCTCGTCCTGCGACTGGGGAGAAGAGGAAGACTCTATCTAAGAACTTGGATTTGGGAAGTCTCCCCAGTCGAAGAGGCAAAAAGGCTAAGAATAGCTCGTCCCAAGTAGTCAAGCCTACCCTTCCTTCGTCCCAACAGCCTATACATGTAGTTGATGTGGACTCGTCCATCCCAACTGAGATCACTCCATCCAAGACCACTCTGTCCAAAACTATGTCAACCTTGTCTCAACCTTCTCGAATGGTCCCTCCAAATATTATTGAAAATGAGGACCTGGCCTAGGAGCGTTTCAAGAAGGTTGTGTCTGACGAAGATATAAACGTTTGCTATGATATGTCCCTTAAGGATTTTGAGCACTCTGGTGTACATGACCTTTTCAAGGTAACATCTATACTTCGTCTTGACAAAAGATTTTCATTCTATTTCTTTGTCTCTTCTCTCTCTTTTTTTAACTTTTATTTGTTGTGTTTTTTGTTTGTTTTTTTTATAGGGCATGTCAAAGTTTATAGTAGTGTCTAGACAGGCCACAGGGTTGGACAAGACGAGAATCTTGTTAGAGACGAGGATCTAGGAGTTGAAGGACGAGGCTAAGCAATGGGCTGAAGTGGCTTCCAAAACCACGGACGAGGTGAAAGAGTTGAAAGCTTCGGTTGAGGGGTTGAAGGCCAGTGCTGCGAAGAAAGACGCTCGTCTTGAGGATCTGCAGAAAAAGAATAATGAGTATGGCACTCTCCTCTCCAAAGCGAAGGAAGATGCAGTGGCTGAATTTAAAGTGTCCAAACAATATACTGATGTTTTGGACACTAATTACACAGCAGGGTTTGAAGATTTCAAAATTGAGGCTATGGAAAAGTTCCATAGCGTAGACTTCAGCTCCATTTTACTTAATCTGAATGCTGCTGCCACTAGTTCTCTCCTTCAGACTGGCTCTGACGACGTCAATGTTGAAGACGATGCTACAACCCTGCCTCCTCAGGACGCCTCCAATGTCGCTCCCTCTACTTAAGATTTTTCAATGTATTTTTATTTGGTCCGTTTTGTGACCTTTTTATGTAATTCTAATACATTTACCTCGTCCATGGCTTTTAGGACGAGGTATTAAAACAATCATTTTGCTTTCTTTAACATCAGCTTTTGGACGTTGGATGTCTGCCCTTCAGTCAATGAATGAATGCTTGTTATGTTTTCCCTCTTTTTTTTCTTATATGTATGGACGAGATTTTTCATTTCCATGTACAAGATTTCATGTTTGACTTGTCCATATTTTATATATTTCTACAATGAGGAATGGTAAAAATCAACATTACCCGTCTTTAAACTTGGTTGATCTTTATGTTTAATGAAAATAAGGCCTTGTATCACTCGTCCATGGACTGGATTGTTTTGATAAATGCCTTAACAGGATCAAAACACACCCGTACATTCCTTCGTCTATGCATTTTCCCGTCCATGGGTCAGATATGTATTATGCTTTATTTCATCCATTGTATGGACGAGTACGTCTTGGGCTTTATTGCAATTAGCTTTAAGCATTGACTTCGCTTCGTCCTTTGATTTGGACGAGCTTTATTTCGTCCATTGTATGGACAAGTATGCCTTGAGCTTTATTGCAATTAGCTTTAAGCATTGGCTTTGCTTCGTCCTTTGATTTGGACGAGCATGCCTTGATGTTTTTCCCTTAGGAAATTTTGACATTATATCTCCGCGTCCAGAGAATTGTCTCATCTTATACTTTTCAAACCTTTTCAGGGGTAAATTTGAACAAACGTAGTATAGGAATCAGTGAGTTACACAACATTATGTACATTCCACAAACATTGTTCATAACATAAGTATTGTTCATAGACGAGGCATGCACCTTAGAGGCCAATGCCTTTATTTAAACAACACAAACCATAATATCGTCCATAAATTTAACATAATAATAAAGCCACAAAATATATAAATAAATTTTTAATCCCTGAGCTCGTCCAAAGTCATGCTCCTCCAAGCTGGCATTTTACTGATAGTACTTCCTCAAGTGCTCCACATTCCAAGGATGCTCCAACTTCCTCCCATCAAAGGCTTCCAAGTAATAGGATCCTTGTCTTTTGCAGTTGACGACTCTGTAGGGGCCTTCCCAATTTGGTCCCAGCTTCCCATGTGCTGGGTTTTTTGTTGCTAAGGAAACCTTTTTTAGGACGAGGTCTCCTATACTGAATTGCCTTGGCTTTACCATTGCGTCATACCGCCTAGCCATAAGGTTTTTATACCTTGCCATCCTTTGCTCAGCGTCCGTCCTTATCTCGTCTATCAGATCGAGGTTTAAACAGAGTTGTTCTTCATTAGCTTCGACCTGGTAGGTTGTCACCCTATGATTGGCCATGTGCACTTCCGCGGGTATAACTGCTTCAGTTCCATATGCTAGCTTGAAAGGAGTTTCTCCTGTAGGAGTTCTCACTGTCATTCTATATGCCCACAGAACACCTGGTAGCTCATCTGGCCATACTCCCTTAGCCCCCTCAAGCCGAGTCTTGATTATTTTTAACAAGGATCGGTTTGCAACTTCAGCCTGGCCGTTAGCTTATGGGTGGGCTGGTAAGAAGTAGTGATTTTGAATTCCAAAGTGTATACAAAAATCTTTGAAAAGTACATTGTCAAATTGTCGTCCGTTGTCCGATACTAGCACCCTGGGTACTCCAAATCTGCACACAATGTTCTTCCAAACGAAGTTCTTGACATTTTATTGTGTGATGTTAGCCAAGGATTCTGCTTTTACCCACTTGGTAAAATAATCAATACCAACCACGAGGAATTTCATTTGCCTTACACCCAGTGGAAAAGGACCCAGAATGTCTAGCCCCCATTGTGCAAAAGGCCACGGGACTGTCATTGGAGTCAAGTACTCTGATGGTTGCCTAAGGACGTTGCTAAACCTTTGGCATTGATCGCAGACCTTGACGTAGGCCTTAGCGTCAGCTTGCATGTTTGGCCAATAATATCCTACACGGACGACTTTGTGGACGAGCGACCTGGCTCCTGAGTGATTGTCACATGCTCCTTCATGAATTTCTCTTAATATGTAGTTCGCTTCGTCTGGGGCCAAACACCTGAGATAAGGCTGGGAAAAACCTCTTTTGTAGAGAATCTCGTCCATAAGAACGTACTTGACCGCCCTTGCCCTCAGCTTTCTAGCTTCGTCTTTTTTTTCTAGGAGTCATCCGTCTTTTAAGTATGACACAATTGGAGCCATCCAATTTGCTCTATTTTCCACCTGTTGTACTTTTGGGATGTCTATATTTGGCATATACTGAATTTCATCAAATTTGTCTACGGCTTCACTCGCTGAGGCTTCTTTCACCAAGGCATCAGCTTCCATGTTCTCCTCCCTTGGGATTTGAACGAAGCTAACTTCCTCAAACTTTTTTATAAGACGCATCACTCTGTTTAGATAATTCCTCATCCGTTCTTCCTTAACCTTAAACATTCCATTCACTTGGCCTATGATTAACTGAGAATCTCCCAAGACGAGGAGTGACTTCGCTTCTACAGACTTGGCCAATTCCAGCCCTTTGAGAAGAACTTCATACTCCACTTCATTATTAGTTTTCTGGTACTGCAAACGAACTTTGTGTTTTAGTTTGTCCCCCTCTGGAGATTGCAAAACCACACCTATTCCTCCTGCGTACTGTGTAGACAAACCATCCACATAGACGACCCACTTGCTATTTTCCTTCTCACCCACATCGTCACAATTTAAGGTAAACTCTGCAATGAAATCTGCCAGAGCTTGAGCTTTTATGGCATGCCTCGGTTGGTACTTTATGTCAAACTCACTAAACTCGACGGCCCATTGGATCAAACGTCCTGTAGCCTCTAGTTTGTTCATTGCCTTCTTGAGTGGGTGATTTGTCATGACGTTAATGACATGAGCCTGAAAATAGTGCCTTAGTTTTCTGGAGGCTGTTATCAATGCAAAAGCCAATTTCTTCATTAACGGATATCGTCCTTCTACTCCCCTCAGTGCTTTGCTGGTATAGTATATAGGTCTTTGTACCTTGTCTTCTTCCCTCACTAGTGCTGAACTCACTGCGTGTGGGGTGACTGCCAAATATAAGTACAACTCTCCTTCTTGCATGGACGGGCTTAACAAAGGGGCCTTGGTGAGATATGTTTTCAAATCTTCAAAAGCTTTCTGACACTCGTCGATCCATTCAAATGCTTTTTTAAGAACCTTAAAAAATGGCAAGCATTTGTCAGTAGCTTTAGAAACAAACCTGTTGAGGGCGGCAACTCGTCCGGTGAAAGACTGGACTTCTTTAACATTACTCGGAGGCTTCATATTCAATATTGCTTGAATTTTGTCAGGGTTTGCTTCGATTCCTCTGTAGGAGACCATAAACCCTAGGAATTTTCCTGACGATACTCCAAAAGCACATTTGCTAGGGTTCAACTTCATGTGATACTGCCTCAGTGTGTCGAATGTTTCCTGCAAGTCGTCCAGATGCCTCTCCTCGTCCTGAGTTTTCACCAACATATCATCTATATAGACTTCCATATTCCGCCCGATCTGTGGATGAAACATGTGATTGACCAGTCATTGGTATGTTGCTCCAGCATTTTTCAAACCGAAAGGCATCACTTCATAACAAAATAATCCCTGACTGGTGATAAAGTACGTCTTCTCTTGGTCTGCTTCATCCATCCTAATCTGATTATATCCAGAGAAAGCATCTAGGAAACTGAGTAACTTGTGGCCTGCAGTAGAATCTATCAACTGATCAATGCGTGGTAATGGGTAACTATCCTTGGGACAAGCCTTGTTTAAGTCAGTGAAATCAACACACATTCTCTATTTGCCGTTCGCCTTCTTGACCATGACCACATTGGCTAATCAGTCAAGATAGTATACCTCTCGAATGAACTTCGCCGCAATTAACTTCTGAACTTCCTCCTTAACAGCATAATCTCTCTCAGGGGCGAACACCCTCTTCTTTTGTCGCACTAGCTTGGAGGAAGGGCGTACACTCAGATGGTGGGTAATGACACTAGGATCTATACCCAACATGTCTTCGTGACTACATGCAAACACATCTCTGTTTCTTTTTAAAAAACAAATGAGATCCTTCTTAATCTTCGCTTCCAGATCTGCTCCAACCCTGGTATACCTCTCAGGGTTATTATCATTGAAAGGAATATCTTCCAACGCTTCAATGGGTTCTGCCACAACCTTCTTTTCTTCAATATTCATTGCTTGAATTTGCTCGTCCGTAGCCAGTATGGCTAGATAACACTCTCTTGCTGCTAATTGGTCTCCTTGTACTTGGCCTACTCCATGTTTCGTTGGGAACTTGATTGACAGGTGGTAGGTAGATGTAACTGCCTTCCACCTGTTTAGGGTCGACCTTCCAATTATTGCATTGTAAGAGGATGAGCAATCTACTACTAGGAAATTCACATTGGTAGTCAACTGTCATGGATATGCTCCTACCACCACTGGTAATGTAACGGTACCTACAGGCTGTACCTTCATTCCTCCAAAACCTACTAAAGGCGAGTGCACTGGGCGGAGCTGGTCTCGTCCGATCCTCATCTGCTGAAAGGCTGGGTAATACAGAATGTCCGCTGAACTTCCGTTGTCTATTAGCGCTCTTCTAGTTGTGTAATCGGCAATAAGTAGGGCGATGACAATAAGGTCATTATGAGAATGGTGGATTCTCTCAGCTTCCTCGTCCGTGAAAGTTATTGCCTGTTCGTCCGTGGATTTCGCCCTTGGCGGTCTTCCTGAAAGTTGGTCGCTCTGCACTTCCTTTAGGTATGCTTTCTTCATCTTGGACGATCGTCCTACCAAACTTCCCCCAATGATAACTCTTATTTCACCTAGTGGTGGTCGTGATGATTCCTCTACTTTCCCTTTCAACTTCTCATCCTTGTGATCTCGTCCAAGGAAATTTCTCAACTTCCCTTGCCTTATAAGATTCTCAATTTGCTGCTTCAAATCAAAACACTCATCTGTGTCATGGCCATGGTCTTTATGAATGCGACAATACTTGTTCCTGTTGCGCTTATTGGGATCTCCCTTCAATTTCTCTGGCCACTTCAGGGTAGTCGTCCTTGATTTGCATAAGGACCTGTTCAAGTGGCATGTTTAATGGAGTATATTGCTGGTTGCGTGCTGACAAACCTGTCTTCTTGTCCTGGTCTCTTCTATCGTCTGTCCGTCCCTTCTTTGGACGAGGGCCTTGTTCTGGGTGGCAATTTGTCTCCATTTTCTCTGTCCTCTTTCTTTTCTTAGCTATAATCGCATCTTCCGCATTCATGAAGTTTTGAGCTGAATGGACGAGCTCCGCCATGGTTTGTGGCTCTTGCTCATAGAGTTTGTGGATGAATAAATCCGAATGAACTCAGTTGTGGAAAGCTGCTAACAGCAATTTGTCATCCATCTCGTCCACTGTCAAGGCTTCCCTATTGAATCGATTGATAAACGACCGCAAACTCTCATTTTTCCCCTATTCTATCGTTAACAGACTGGAAGTAGAACGTTTATGTCGCTGACCCCCTATAAAGTTATTGACAAACAGCTTGCTTAATTCTTCAAAAGAACTTATTGAGTTTGGGGGTAATTTACTGAACCACACTCTGGCTGGACCTTTGAGAGTGGTAGGAAAGGCTTTACACATTATTTCGTCTGGAATTCCTTAGAAATGCATAGTGGTCTTGAAGGTGGCAATGTGGTCAAAAGAATCTCGATTCCCATCATATGAATCTAAATAAGGCATTTTAAACTTTGGTAGCAGGGGGTGGCCATTGATGGAAGCCGTAAAGGGAGAATCAGTTCTATGAACCAAATCCTTTACTGGGTTCGCCCTCCTCATATTCTCCTTCATTTCGTCCATGGCCTTCTTCATCTGATCCAACTCTTTTTCCAAATGGGGTACCCTTCGCGAGGTGGTACCCCTTGATTGACTCCTATGTTGAAAATTCTCTCTGCCCTCTTGACTCCGAGTTTGCCCTTCTTCTTCATGCTCTCTGTGTGTCTGCCTTCTTAAATTAACCTCTCTCCGTAGTTCTTGATTTTGGCAAGTTAACTCCGCTATCGCAACCGCCATAGAGTGCATATGTTGGACAGAAGATGCCTGCATAACCGGTGCAGATTGGCGATCGCGATGAGGGTTACTTGATGCGTCTCTACTCTGTTGAGGGCCTGGGCTAGTAACCCTCGATCTTGTCCGAACCATTTCAACCCTTTATGAGAGAAAGAAATCGCAGAACTCAACAAGTTCAAGAGCGACAAATAATTCGTTTCCACAGACGGCGCCAACTGATGATCCTGGAAAATCAGTGGGTTGAAAGTCTCCGGGCTTCGATGATCTTGAAGGCTAAGTTCTGAAAAACCGAATTCAATCAAAGAAAGACCAGTGGAGGCCGATCTAGGGTCCTCCGATGGTAAAGTCAGTGGGCTGGAAGAGAGAAATATATTTCTAAGACTTTCTTTTGTTTTGTTAAATAATGTCCGAATGCCTTACCTCTTCGTAGAGAAACGTTTATATAGTGCACATGGAACGGTTACTTGCTTTGATAACCGTTCCTATTGTCGAGGAATTCATCAAAGTCAGAGGTAACTTCCATAACTTCCATGGAAGTTACTTTATTTGGACCGGTGCTTCATCACGAATAATGGAGGCCTTGGTTCATAGATAAGAACTAAATTTGCCAAGTTCAAAATGTTTGCCTCATCCGTCCCTAATTAAGGACGGACGAGCCTTGGTTCAAGTTCAGAATGTTTGTCTCGTCTGTCATTTGGGACGGACGAGAATTTATGACGGACGAGGTTTGATGGGGATGGATGGCTTCTTTGTTGCGCCCTTCCTCCATTCTTTTTCCAAGGACGAACCATATGGACGATTTTGGAGGTTACATTTTATAACATCATCATTTACTATTTAAAATTTTGAGTGGCAGATTGTTACTAACTATTATTGATGAGAAAAAAAAAAGAAAAAAAAGAAATATAAGTTGTATGTTCAAATTAGAACGGAAAATTCTTAGGTGCTCCCATTATACGAAGAAATCGTCTACCATGAATTTAATGAGTAGACCCTACTATGAATATGAGAGGAGGAATCACAATTTTTTGTGCTTCGAGAGTACTTAAGACTTACTAAATTAGAATTAATTACAACTTACCACTTAAAATTTGTTAAGAAAATGTTGTGGACGTAACATTTCTTTTTTAAAAAATTTGAACGTATTAAGAATCCATATAAAACATATGAAATTAAATAAATGTCACGTGCTTCATATCATATGCTATCATATAAAAGTTGGACTTAAAATTTGTGGTTATGCTAAATGGTTGTCTTCTCTTTGCTACTAATGGTTAAATACTCATTAATTAGGAATTTTCATTTTAAGTAAAAGTTTATTAGTTCAGTTTTAAGAAATTTAGAGTTCTCCTCCAAGAATTGTTCAATTTAGGTAAATTTCTATATTTTTAGTTTCAAAAAATTTTAAATTATACTCCAATTACCATTCTATTTCAAAAATTTCAACAATTGTAAATTTTGTTTTAACTATTTTGATCTTCTTCATAATTTTGTGTTTTAATATATATAAAAAAAAAAGGTTACATATTACATACCATTTTTATGCCAAGTAGCTCAATATATGTTTGCATTTAGATAACTTAGTCTAAATGAAACTTTAAATTTCAAGTGGCTCACAAATGTTTCAATAATATTTTTAAATTATAACTTTCTTTTATATAGAATTTTTAATTAATCTGTATATCGCATGGGCATACTATTAGCATGACAAAAAATTGAAAGAAATTGTATGTTTTATATCAAAGGAGATTTTATCTCCCAAGAGATATCTTCTTTTGTTAATATGGGTATTTCGAACTTTTGATTACATGACTATTCCCCTGATTCATGAGACATCTCATGCATGCATTGGATGTATAAAATAATTTATTCATTTCTCTCATAGAATATAATGTAAAAAAATATTCTAGAATAATATTTCTCTTTATTGTAGATTCCTAAAATAACATTTTCAGTCAATGTCATTGTATGTTCAGCAAAAAGTTAATGTCATTGTATTGTGACATGTCCCACCTTGCGTGTGCCAGGAAGCTGGCATAAATGACCAAACTTTCACCTTAGCAATCAGCCAAAATGGACAAAATAAGCAGAGTGTAATCAATCATTCATAGACGTAATACTGAAGTATTTGAGAGGAGAGAATGAGAAATTGGAGTACTAGATAAAGATTGACCCCGAGTTTGGAAGGAGAGAGATAATGTGAGAAAAGAGTAGAAGAGTTAAGTGACCAAAATGTAAAATTTTGGTATATTCTAGTCATTTTTCCCTCTTCTCTCCTCTTTCTTCTACTCTCTTTGTTCCAAACACCCTAAAAGGCACACACTGAGTTCAAGCTTATCAATCCAGTTCAAAATAAAGAAAGGTTATAATAACGTTGAATCCCCTATTGAAACTATCCTGATTCCCTTAACAAATATGAAAATGGACTATCTGGAGATCAGCCAACTATTGTACAGCCTTCATGGCGATATTCGTTTAATTTATAAAGTTGTGCGACGAATTCCTCTAACAATTTCAATTGGTTTGAGAGTAATCTGGTAAAGATGCTAGACAATTGTAGAGGAAAGTTAAAATTTTCCTCTGATGATTGAAAGAGAAATTCAATAGAAAAAATCAGTGAAAAGGGAGATAAAAACACTTGATTTAAGTGCAACTGCCTCTGCACATCTGATTTAAGAGTGTGTGAATGCATGGGTGCGTGTATGGGTTGGTGTAACAAAGTATGAAATTGGAAATTTATGTCAACAGTTGTTCTATTTATAAGCAATTAAAAGAGCCAGTCCAGGCTATCCGGCCATGTTCGTATAAAACTCAATGACATAGAGCATGCCAACATTTAGAACCTTCCAAAAAAAGCAACAAGAATAGGGAACAAATACAGCATTTTTAACTCGTTTCCTGCTCAAATTCTTCACCCTCAGATTCCTCTGCATTGTCAGCATCATCATCATCAGCATCATTATCAAAGTCCTCTTTATCATTGTCAACAGTGGTTTTCCCAATCACAATCAGGTTGCTATTAGTCTTCCCAATTTCATTGCACTGCAAAAGGCTCACATATCAAGCTAATAGCTAACCATTTGAAAGAGAAACGGGTGAAAAATCAGCAACAAACAAACCAAACTGAGTCCCTAAATTATTTTATGTTAGATCCTTATGAAAAAAACTATGTTAAATATAAAACATATTGTGTTATTGTTCTTTTTTTTTTTTTTTTTTTTTTTATTGGTAAGCTACGCACGCATCCAATGGGTCATGAAAGCACGACCTCACCCTCCACCTAGCACTTACAAAGGGAGGAGGTGCTAGTTGAGTTAGATCTCATTGGCATATTGTGTTATTTACAGGAACATATTTATGATCATTTGAAACTCCCTTGTTATGCATAGCTAACCCTAACATTTAGAAAAATTACCTGCCTGACTGCCCTTAAGATAGCTTCAATGGCAAGGTTTTCATTCAACTCCCCACGTCTTCCTTCAAATAGTAATCAGAGATAAAATTTTGGATTACAAATTGTGACTACCCTGGCTAATATCCTAAATCTAAAATAAAGGTGGGGAAGAGAAACCTTTTTAGAGATAGAAAGAGATGGATTGATATTGTGAAGTGATTATTCCGTCACAGTTACTGAGAAACAAAACGTCCCAACTATGACTATGACATAACTTCATAGTCATAACTTCAAATGACTACAACCTCAGTATAACAACTTAACCAAGGAACCAAGTACGAATGGTGCTAATAAAGACAGTCTTGGCAGATAAACCACATTCACTGATTTCTTGCACTATCCTTCAACAAATCCTAGCATTGACAGTAATTTCGTTTTCAAATTCACACCCTTTCTCATAGCATGAAAAAGCAGAAAATCTTCTTAACAGCTCAACCAAATCCTACCCCTGACACTCCAAGATCAGAAAATCGAATAACTTTTATAGCACTTATGTAACATAAATTTCAACTCAAACACTAGCTTCCCTGAAAAAGAAAGGGCACAGAACCAGAAATCTTTTTCCAGCATCCATCTACAGTGATTTTAATTTGAATTTCAATACATTTAGTTACGAATGACTACTCATAAAACAACTTTGAAACCAAGTTTAACTGATCATCCTCACCACAAAAGATCAAGATCACTAGTTAGGCAGAAGTTTCTAAGTCAGATTAAGATCCTCTAGAATTCTTACCAATAATTTGAAAGGAGTGGATTCAATTTGGCCATATTACCAATAATTAAAACAAAAACAAAAAGTAATGATTGTTAATGTTTACTTAAATTTTGACGACGTGGTAAAATTTAATTCACTCATTTCAAAACAAATGGGTAAAATATTAGGAATTTTATGCTGAAGTTACTCTAAGAATATCCTAATCTCACTAAGCCATACGGGTATAAAAGACCTCCACTCTCAAAACTCAGATGTTTAGTTGACCCTTTTGGCAGTGTAATCATGTCACAATGATGGTTTAGATAACTTTATCTTTCCAATGCAAAAAAATCTATAAAGGCATTATGCATTATCTCTAGATTGTGGTCCAACTGCATTAGACTCTAATCCTCTACTATAATAACAACATAAATCTAGGAAAAATTAAATAAATAAAAAAAACTGTTACATGGGTATGCAACATATGATTAATCTAACAAAAACCCAGATAATAAAAGTTTGATTACAAGTTCACAAATGCATATTGTTTAAATCTAACAAAACCCAGATAATGAAATTTGATTAAAAGTTCTCAAACTCCATGAGAATGAAAAAGATTAGAACTTTGGATGAAATCTCTAAGTAAAAGAAGAGAAGGGGTTGGGTTAAAAGGGTGTACCTTTTCTTCGTAATCGGACTCCTCCGTGGCAAGGAGGAGCTCCTCGCTGTGGGGTTGAGGCCACTGAGAAGGAAGCAAAAACGACGTCGGAATTGTCCTCGTCGACCACGGGTATTGTGTCATGAACGCTGGGAACTGTAACATCTCTCTCTCTCTCTCTCTCTCTCTGTTGCTGGGGATTGTGAAAATGTGAATTCCTCTCTCTCTCTCTCTCTCTCTCTCTGTTGCGGGGAATTGTGAAAAAGTGAGTTCCTTTTTTCTAGTGTCAGAACTATCACTGTCGTTTTATCTAAACGTCACGTTACATGTTGTCGTTTAGTTAAACGGCAAGATTTATTGTCATTTGCTTCTAAAGTTCTTATCTTTTGACCTCCTAGCGGTTTTCATGAATTTGAAACAACTTTGCCACATCCAGTGAGGGTTTGGATACAACTTAAACCTGCGTTTACGTTTCCTCAAAGCGCGTTTTTTTTTTTTTGCCGCAGTGGTTGACTTTCAGCAACAAAATTTACCGTTTGTGAACTGTTCACGCACTTTGCATACACTGTTCATGAATTAAAAAATATTGAAAAATAGGTCTCACGGTACTATTTATACATTTAAAAATTAATTTGCTACTGTATTTTCAGTAACAATTAATTTTCAGCAACAATAAATTATATCCAAACGGACCCTATAATGCATCTTATTTTACCACTTCCATTTGTCACTTAACTATTTGGATTGAGATTGTTTTTAGATAATTTGAATGAATAAGACTTTTAATGTGGGTTCCAGTTAGTTCAACAGGTAAAATCTTTGATACTTGTATAAGAGATTTAAAGTTCAAATTCAGCCTTAACCAAAAACTGTATAAACTAACTTTTAAAAGTGTTTCAATATATTCCTATTTCTTGCTAATATGTTATTAAAAAAAAAAAGATTTTTGTGACATAGTTCATCTCTCCTAATGCTTGCTACTTCCCATAGGTCTCCACTCTTTTAAAGCTTCTCATAAGTCATAATAATGTTTAAACTAATTCAACATACCAAAATCTTGTAATTTAATGACATAATGTATTTTTTTTTTTTTTATTTATACAAGATAGAAATTCTATTCTAACTTAATCTATGTATATATGTGTGTGAAACTCCTTCTAGGAGACTTAAACTCCGACCCTCGCCTCCCACACTTCACAAGCACTTATACTTACGGAGTGACTATCGTACTAAGGGCGTGCGATAGTGTATTTTCTTTTTTTAGAATAACTATGATTTAAATTCTCTTTTATTCTATCGAATTAATAAAAAGAAAACTAATTCAATTCTAAATTCTATTGGAAAAAAATAAATAAATAAATAAAGTCACGTTTCAATCTTTGACTGGACTATTTCACTCTTTATCAACAAGACACCTTAAAAATTCCATCAATGTATAGTGCAGTAAATATCCTTCAATTCCACTAAACTCACTCTTTAGGCGTCCCCAATGCTACTTTTTAGACCAATCATTTGTAGCCCATTATAAGAAACAGGATCCACACTTTACACGCCCGAATAATGAGTTTTTAAATAGAGCTTGCTTAGTTCAGTTAATCAGGCTCTGAAAGCTAGACAAACGAAGGAAATCAGAGAGTGTGATGAAAGCAGTTTCGATTCCTCTTCAAATCAAATCTAGATATTTTTAGAAAATAACTATAAAACCCAAACAATATCATTAGTTAGGCAAGGTTTGAGACATATCTCGTTTATAACAATTCAAGTGTGAGACACTCAATTTCGCCCTACGAAAATTCACTTGGAAATGGAGTGTCTTAAACTCGAGTTTGAAATCGAGTTTCCAAGTGTATTTTCACAAGGCGAATCGAGTGTCTCACACTCGAATTGTTATAAGCAAAATATGTTTCAAATTTTGCCTTAATAATAAAATAGTTTGAAAATTTTGGTTATTTTTTAATAAAATCCATCAAATCTGGTCCCATGTGGAACGTGTACTCCTGTGTCCCCATCTCCCCTCCCTCACTTTTTTTCTGATTCCAAAAACTTCTCAAACTCAGAAAACGCAGCTTTGGGAATGAAAAAGCGTCACTATAAAACTAATACAAACAAAGAACACAAAGTGGATAACTGTTTAAAAGTAGCAATATCAACAAATCAAAGCCCCATTTAACCTTTACCGAAAATGTAAACCAAACCGACCCTCTTCTCTCTCTCTCCTCTCTCTCTCTCTCTCTCTTTATCTACAGGTTTCCATATTTTCGTACTTACTCACCTCCCTCGTGTCCTCTTACTTCTACCTCTACGTCTCCTCATGGCTTCACAAACAATTCTCTCTCTCTCTTCAAACAAGTACAAATACATCAACAACAACAACAACAACAATAACAATCTCAAGTCTCTAACTTTAAAGCCCCTTCAAACGCAGTTTTCTTTTTTTCAAATAGTATTAGAGGTGTAAGTTTTTTTTTTTTTTTTAATAGACATGAGGCTATATGTGTACGTGTTGGAGGCCAAGGACTTGAGTGTGAAGGACTCGTACGTGAAGCTTCAGGTTGGGAAGCACAAGTCCAAGACTAGGATTTTGAGGAACACCATGATGCCAGTTTGGAATGAAGAGTTTGTGTTCAGGGTCCATGACATGGATGAAGAGCTTGTTGTGTCTTTGTTTCACCATGATGATGAGCCTAGAGTGTTCCATGGCTCAAGGGATTTGGCGGGTCGGGTTCGAATTCCTGTCTGGTCCACTGCTGCTGAGGAAAATCATACCTTGCTGCCTACATGGTTTCCGCTTGGAAGGCCTAAGGCTGGGAAATTTATTAATGAAGATTATGGTTAGTACCTCTCTCAGTACTATTTCTTTTATTATGTTTTAAGCAATTGGTTTCAATATTGTGCAATAAGTTGTATAAAAAAAAAAAATATTGTGCAATAAGTCAATGGGAAAGGTTAACAAATGTCTGAAGGCATTGGTTTAAGAATTATTTTTAGAAATATTGTATGCGAAAATGATTAAACAATTAATTGTGCTAACAATTTTTTATATTTCCTATAAAAGTGATTTAAAACTTTCCTAAAATGGTTTAGGAATAATTAACGACATCTGTTAATAGAATGATAACATTTGAAAAGAAAAAAAAAAAGATAAATAAATACAATTAGTGAGAAGCAAATTATGCAGATTTCATGTATGCGAAGGATGCCTGGAAATTTCATTCTTCTTTTCTACTCATGATTTAGGAGATCCAATTTTGTTGTCTTATGGTATAGGAAAAAGGTGACCCTCTTTCCTAATGTGAATTTATTATCTTAGGTAACAAAATGCACTATGGCTTTTGTCTAAGCTTGGGATCCTGTTGTTTGCCCTTAAATTTGTAGTTTGCATATTGGTTATTACTTATTTGTTATTAACTCGAGGGACAGTACGTTAATGGCATAACATTTGAAGGCTAGATTGATGGAGTGGTAGTTGTCATGACCGGCTCTTTTGTCATTTCAATCAAAGTTTTGAATGGGGTCTTTAGGGTGGTGTGGTTTTTGCTTTCTAGGCATCTTGGGGAACGTTTGTTTTAGGTTTGTCATAATTTTTCCCTTTGCATGCAGGGAAAATTCTTCTAACCATTTCTCTTCATGGAAAAGGCCATGATTCTTTGACCAAGCAACCCCATTATGTGCATTCGAATGTCAAAATTGAGGACCCTAAAGAATTGGAAAGTCCTCATATATCAAGTCAGGACATAGTTGGCTCAAAAGCTCCAAGACGAAAGATGGCAGAAGGGAAAATTTTGATGAAGGCAGTTGCTAGCCGTCTAGAGAGGCTATTCAATAAGAATGAAGAAGCCCCAAGAAACGGTGATTCTATGGAGACGTCCAGTACATTATCTGATTCTGAGGATTGCATGGAAGAACATCCCTCTACTTTTAGTTTTGAAGAGGGAATTGATACAATGCAGTCAAGAAACAATGGACAAGAAATGCCTGAAAACCTGCAGGGCGGCATACTTCTAGATCAGATATATGCAGTACCACCTTATGATCTTAATGCATTTCTTTTTGTTCCCGATTCACAGTTTAGAAAAGAATTAGCCGAACTACAGGGAACAATAGATGTGCAAGAGGGGTGTTGGATTTTGAAATCAGGAGAAACATCATGTCTGACACGAAATGTTTCCTACATAAAAGCTGCATCAAAGTTAGTCAAGGCTGTTAAGGCCACAGAGGAGCAAACCCATATCAGAGCAGGTGGAGGGGAATTTGCTGTATTAGTAAGTGTAAGTACACCTGAAGTTCCATATGGGAATACATTCAAGGTGGAATTGCTTTACAAGATAATGTCTGGACCAGCTTTATCCTCAGGAGTAGAATCCTCCCATCTTGTTGTGTCTTGGGGCATCAACTTTCTCCAAAACACAATGATGAGAGGTATGATTGAAGGAGGAGTTCGGCAGGGACTGAAAGAGAGCTTTGAGCAGTTTGCAAACTTGCTTGCTCAGAATTTTAAAACGTTGGATTCCATGAACTTATCCAACAAGGATGATGTGCTGGCAACTTTGCAAACAGAACATCAATCAGACTGGAATTTGGCAACTGAATACTTCTGGAATTTCACTGTTGTTGCAACCATTGTTATGGTTTTGTATGTTCTAGTGCATATTCTACTTTCTGAGCCCAGGAAAATACAAGGCTTGGAATTTAACGGAATTGATTTGCCAGACAGCATTGAGGAGCTAATTACTTGTGGATTCTTATTCATTCAGTTGGAGCGAGTTTATAACATGATCTCACGCTTCATACAAGCTAGGTTTCAGAGAGGTAACAAATTATGGTACCTAGCTCATATCTTATTAACCAACTGGAATCTAAAGCACTTTCACACTTGGTACCACTTTTCCAACTTTGACCTGGGATTCACTTATTTTTCACTTTGATTTATACAGGAAGTGATCATGGAGTTAAATCCCAAGGTGATGGTTGGGTTCTTACCATAGCTTTGATTGAAGGGATCAACTTAGCATCCTTGGAATCAACAGAGTTTTGCAATCCCTATGTGCTTTCACCTGCAATGGTAAAACAAGAACAAGCTCTGTCCAGCTCCAACCTCGCGAGCCTCAATGGAATGGTGAGGCCATTAAATGCTGGATTTGTTCTATTGTTTTTGAATTATTTTTCCATTGAAATGTGTTCGTCCAAATTTAACTGCATGGCTGATCTTAATAAAATCATGCAGAGATACTTGAGTTTGATGCTATGGAAGAACCACCATCAGTTTTAGATGTGGAAGTTTTTGATTTTGATGGTCCCTTTGACCAAACCCCCTCACTTGGGCATGCTGAGATCAATTTTGTAAAACACACATCTACTGAACTCGCGGACATGTGGGTGCCCCTTGAAGGAAAGTTTGCTCAGTCTTCTCAGTCAAAATTGCACTTGAGAATTTTTTTGGACAATAACAATGGAGTTGAAACAATTAGGGAGTATTTGACCAAGATGGAAAAGGAAGTTGGGAAGAAAGTAAGCACTTAATATACCTTCTCATTTGATTTTCTTTTGTAATTTATATGTGAATGCATATGATGAGATGTAGTCCAGTTTTATCCAACCTCTACTCATGCATAACAATTTTTCTGTCATGGTGGTGCTAGTTATTTAGCATTTTTCTGTTGAACCTGCCAGCCTTTTAATTTTTCTGTTAGAATTGTCAATCTAATGGCTTGTTGGTTGCTTGACAGTTGAATCTACAATCACCTCACAAGAATTCAACATTCCAGAAACTGTTCCGCTTGCCACCAGAAGAGTTTCTCATCAGTGACTATGCATGCTCCCTGAAGAGAAAAATACATCTACAGGTACTAGATATATTCACCATGGGAATGCGTGTCTGTTTAAGGAATGGTCTTAAACTAAACTCAGTGTACCAAAAAATGAGCTTGTTAAAGTTGGTCTAGTGGTCTTATTAAGTAGACAGTTGCAGAGCTTAATCAAATACTATACAGTGATGAAGATGGCATTGACAATGATATAGTAACTTCTATCCATAAGATGTATACAAGTTCCATGCATTGAACTTGTATTCATAGAATATTAAGCATATCTTGGCCATGTAATATGAAATCCCTCAATGCTATTCGAAAATAGAAATCAAAGACTAACCGAGTATTAAACTAACAAAGGACCTCATTGAAATAAATCAAAACCAGAATGGTATTATTTAAAATGCAAGTAGAACACAGTGAGATGATTTTATGCTTGGTGAAAGTCCCTCCCGTTTGTTTAGTTAAGAGTATAAAATAGTTCTAGTGGCCAACTCTACCTGATTGTATTTGCTTTTTAGTTTACCAGCTTATTTTCGTCTATGTAACTTGAAGTTGGGGATGACTTTTGGTGCAGGGAAAGCTCTTTCTATCAGCAAGAATTGTGGGGTTTTATGCCAATTTATTTGGACATAAAACCAGTTTTTTCTTTCTTTGGGAGGATATTGAAGCTATCCAAGTGCTTCCTCCAACCCTGGCATCTGTGGGTAGCCCTTCGTTGGTCTTAGTTCTACGGAAGGGTCGAGGTCTTGATGTAAGGCATGGTGCAAAATCACAAGATGAAGAAGACAGACTCAAATTTTATTTCCAATCATTTGTGTCATTCAATGTTGCTAGCAGGTAGTAGTGTAATGAAATGCTTCACAAAAGCATTCTCATAATTGAACTTAAAAAAAAAAAATTATCTAATTTGCACACTTCTATAAATGTGAAATTTGATGATTCACCATGTTGTACTCATAGAACAATTATGGCGTTGTGGAGAACAAGAACACTGACCCCTGAGCAGAAAGAACAAATTGTGAAAGCACAGGAGGATCAAGATGAGAGGTCCATCATGCTTGAAGATGCAGGGTCCATTCTGGATGCTGAAGATGCATCCAGAGTTGATGCAGGATCAAGTATGGATGCTGAAGATGCAAATATATCCAAGTTTTACAATGCAGACCTTCCTGTCAATGTGAGTGGTCTATTCTCCCATTCGCTTCTCCATATCTTCATTAAGCATTCAAGATGGTCTTTCTCTAACATCTATTCTTGTTTTGAACCCAAATATTAAAACTATAGATTCATGTCCATTAATAACACACACTATTTCTTTAGAAGCTGCTAAGTTTGGCAGCTGGTGCTAACACTCCGTTGCCTTATTCACACCCCCCCCCCCCCCTCTCCCTCCCCCTTTTTTCTCTTTGATGAACTCTTTTTTTGGTGCTGAAAGTTTGTCGGGTAATGGTGCAGATAAAATCATTGATGGAAATGTTTGATGGAGGAAAGTTGGAGCATAAAATTATGGGAAAATCTGGTTGTCTTAATTATACAACTACCACATGGGAACCTGTGAAGCCTGATGTTTATGAATGACGTCTGTCTTACAAGTTCAATCGCCATGTCTCAACTTTTGGAGGGGATGTCACATGCACACAACAAAAGTTTCCAATTGCTAAAAATGAAGGGTGGATTGTCAATGAAATTATGGCTCTACATGGTGTCCCATTTGGCGATCACTTCCGTGTATGTGACAAAAACTTGGAAACTTTTAATCTTACAATCTGCCATTTATTGCTCCATTTTGTTTTCAGTCAACTTCTTGTACTTAATGAACCTAACAAAGTAACAATGAATGAAACAGTTTTCTTCTTGTGATGCCTTTTACATGCAGGCTCACTTTAGGTACCAAATTGAGAAATCTCCCCTTGCTCA
The DNA here is from genome assembly GCA_023621385.1 of Quercus gilva. Lineage (NCBI taxonomy): Eukaryota > Viridiplantae > Streptophyta > Magnoliopsida > Fagales > Fagaceae > Quercus > Quercus gilva. The sequence goes on along the minus strand of CM042482.1, from coordinate 8,280,745 downwards.
TTGCGCGTGTAAGTGTGATGTTTACATGGGTATTACCTGGCTTAAAAGGACCAAGTTTCAGGAGAGGATCACCCGGAACATAACCGAGAAATTTACCAATAAACTGAAGGAGATATTTGAACTTGCTGAAATAGAGATTCTCTTTACAAACTCATCAGGATAGCTCCATTTGATACATATTACATACTTTGAGCTCCTGTCATTCAATGTGCTTTTCTATGGAAAGCTGAAAGTGCATAGTGTTGAAGTAAATACAAAACTTTTTTAGAACAAAACATGTTCCAAGGAATTTTGCCAAGTGTATCCAATGCTCTAAGTTACCATTTCATTCTTGTATTTCTTTAATTTTGGATAGGATAGAATGACATAGAAAAATAACTATGAAGGACCCCATAGTTTTAGCCTTTTAGGACTAAGGCTTTGTTATTACTATTATTTGTTTTTTTTTTTTTTTAGAGAATTATGATTTATTAGGTTTTGGATATTGAAAGAAGGTAGTCGAATAATCTATGTTAAGCATTCGTATTAACTTGTGCAAAAATTTCTGTCTATTTTAGCATAAAACCCTATTTTTTCTATTTTACATACAGACTTTTCAAAACACATCATATCAAATTATCTGTTTTACACAACATTTCATTAATATATTGTTTTTTAAATTGTTTTTTTTTTTTATTATACACCATCAATGTGAGTGTTGAGTGTTCTTTGGTAACAAACTATGCTGCGGAGTACTGGTCCATGTAAAGTGTTAACTATTCATAAAAAAGGTCTTTTAAGAACTCATAGAAAATGTGTAGAGTTCTAGTGCGTTTCAAAGCAATTCTTGGCCAATACAAGTCAAGTGGGCAAGGGAGCAATTGATGATGACTGACGAGTAATGCCCACAAAAAGAGTGCCTTTTGGGGGGAGGTGAATGATTTCACCCCCAAAAGGTAACTATTGGGGATTTGCACTTTGATTATGATTACATAAACTTTGGTTAAGTCTCAAAGTTGTCAATTCATCCACTTCATAGTCATTATGGGTGGAGTTACAAGTTACAACTGAGCCAGCACTAATCTACTTGCGCTAAACCTGTGGAGGTCCAAAAAAATATAAATACAATTGATGACTAATCTTAAAGTTTAATCTTATGAATTTTCCATGAACTTTATAATTCAATTGGTAGACACATTTCGATGTTTCTAATAGAGACATTCAGGGTTCAAATTTTCACACACATAACAATTAAGTTATAGAAAAAAGAAATCTTATGGATTTAGAATAAGACCTTTTTCTTTTTGGGCAACAAATAAGTTTTACTAGTTCCATCATGATTTTTCCCCTTCATCATATTTGTATGGGCTTTCACCGGCCTATTAGAATCACGTTGCAAAGGTTTAAATTAATATAATTTGGATTCGATGATATTATATTAATTTCTCAATTTCTTTTATATTTTTCTTTTCATATACCCAACCCCTTCAAATTTAAAAACTGCTATTATGGAGAATGGGCATGCAATAGCAGTGACTAACACAAATCTACATTGCCTTTTGGAACATCTCAAGGGAGTCATTATTGAAAATTAATATATATATATATATATATTTGAATAAGCTCTCAGCTATTAATCATGCTCAAAGGGAGACCTAGCTCAAAACTAGCTTTTGCTTTTTTGAAAATGAATTTCTGCAGAAAAATATGCTTTTTTTTTAGTCTTTTGGCTAAAAATTGCAAAAAACAGAGTTTATTGGTGTTATGGGTACTGCTCAAAGTTATTTGACAAAATGAGGAAAGAGACTGAATTTCGGCAACACCGTTTCCGAAATTATAAGAAAAAGTAAGAGAGATCAGAAAGATGAGTGATGTGATGGGGAGAGAGAAAAAATTGAATTTCAGTAATGAGATTTCTGAAATTCTTGTCCTGCTCGTGAAATGCCAAGCTACTGACCGTGAAGTGCCCAAAGTGCATGCTAGGGGGAGTGCCCGAAAGGGAAACCAATTGTGGCAACCAAGTTGCCAAAATTGTAGGGAATTGAGGAGAGAGAAAATATGAATTGTGGCAACCAAGTTGCTGAAAATGGGAGGAAAAAAAAAAAAAAAAAGAATTGTGGCAACCAAATTACCAAAATCTTAGGAAGGAATTTAAAAAAAAAAAAAAATTGTGGTTGATTTGTGGCAATGGCATTGACAAAATAGAAGGAAAAAAAAAATTGTGGCAATTGATTTGTGGAATGGCATTGCCGAAATAGAAGGAAAAAATATATATATTTGTAGCAATTGATTTGTGGCAATAGCATTGCCAAAATAGAAGGGGGGGGGGGGGGGGGAAGAGAAGGGTGGCAATTGATTTGTGGCAATGGCATTGCCGAAATAGAAGGAAAAAAAAATTGTTGCAATTGATTTGCCGAAAATTGGAGGAGAGAGAGAGAGTTGTCTGAATAAAAATAAAATTTTGAATTTAGTTCTAAAAAGTACACATATTCTTATTCTTTTTTTGATTGAAGTAGTTTGGTTTGTGTGTATGTCATGTTTTTTCATTTCGTATGGTAAAAGTACCCTATGAAACAAATAATGATAGATTCAAGTACAGTGAGTACATTGATTCTTATTCTTAAAAAAAAAGTACATAGATTCTTATTCAAATTCATATCCACGCTTTATGGAAGAAAAAAATGATTGATGTGCACACCGTAAACAAAAAGGAAAACAAAGAAACTAATATTTTTGCAGAGATTTTTTGCAGAGATTCTTTGCAGTGAACATATGTTTTTTTTTTTTTTTTTTTTTGAGAAATAGTGAATATATGTTTATAGTTAAGTAATTTGTTTGTATCAAAGTGTCCCATTTTGGTTTGTGTTGTGTTGTATTTGGTCAATTGAAAAAAAAAAAAAATTGATGTGCACGCTATAAACAAAAAAACAAAGAAAATACATAGATTCTTTTAGAAGAAAAAAATGATTGATGTGCACACTGTAAACAAAAACAAAAAACAAAAAACAAAGAAAGTACATAAATTCTTACAATACGAAATGGAAGAAAAAAATGATTGATGTGCACGCTGTAAACAAAAAAAACAAAAAAACTGAGATTTTTGCAGAGATTCTTTGCAGTGAATACATGTTTATAGTTAAGTAATTTATATGTATCAGAGTATCCCATCTTGGTCTGTGTTGTGTTGTATTTGGTCAATTGCGTATTTAATTATATAGTTTAAAATCTAAGAATTTAACTTATATGAAACTTACATCCTATTTAAACAGCACTAATGTTACTGAAGTTTTCACAATTCTTATTTTCTACTCTTTGTCTCCTAAAAATTCCATCAACCTTCTTCTCCACTCTTATTCCTCTCATAATTCTACCAACCATTTTCAACTCATGCGTGCCATACATTCTACAAACAACTATAAGGAACAACATTTGCAAATATCTATCCATTCTTTATCTCTTACAATGTGAGTTACATCTCTTAAATAATTACTTTTCTTTTTATAATATTCATGTTGATATGTTTTAGGGGCATAGCTAAGCATGAAAATCTTGTTTTTATATTAGTGTTTTGCAACATGAACTAATTTATATGATATGCTTTAAATTATTTGTCCATGAATTCTTGCCTAAAATTTCATATAGCAAAAATATATTTCAAGATTGACATAAATTTTCCTTAAAGAAATACTTACTTTGTTAGCCTATAATATACAAATATGCTATTAGAAACCCCCCCCCCCCCCAAAAAAAGGTTAGTATATGCTTATAAATCTTAAAATCTAAGTTTTAGGTATAATAATAATAAAGAAAATTGTACGATTTTAGAAATATTTATCTATTATCGTATGGATGCATGAGAACATTATATAATCTATTTTGTTTTAGAAGAAGCAAAATGAAGAGCTACATAAAATAATTAACATAATCATAACAGATCTTTCTAAATGTTAATGTTATGTTGAGTTACTTAAAAAAAGGGAAACAATAAATAATTTTAACTACTATGATGGACAGTAATAAATTATCAGTGAACCAATCCTCTTTAATAGAATTCTCTCAGCTCTAGCTATTTAAATATTGAACATTTTTAATAGATTACCTTCTTGTATTGCATTTTAATGGTTGTGTAGTGTTAATATATTAATACTATTGTTATGTTTTACTGTAGATGGCAGAAAAGTTGTTCATTTTTCTCATCCATTTCGATGGAATAATTAAACATGGCAAAAATGGGATTTATTATGACGGGCCGCCTCCTTCTATGCTTCCATTAAGCCGGGATGTTACATTTGAAGATCTATGTGATAGACTTGCATCCACGCTTCATATAAACAGAGAAGATTCAAAACTTACTATTTGGTATAGATTTCATTTTCAATGTCATTCACATCCTATGATTTACTAGCAAGTTTTGGTAGAAGATGATAATGGTGTCGATGAAATATTCAATATATTAGGCTGCCAATATAGATTTGTAGGTGCAGAGTTGTACGTGGGTGTAGAGCCCATAAGAAGCCACCGAGATGTTTTTCCCATTCAACATGTCAATGAAGGACCGAGTACATCGTTTAGTTATTCACATGGCGGGCACTTTCATGATCCATATGCCACTCATACTGGTCATTATTCTAAAAATGCAGCTCATTCCCCAATCAATATTGGTGGTGTTGACTATCATACTCCATATACCTATGTTGCAACTGAGGACCAACATGTTCCTTATCGGCCAATGAACACCAGTGATGCTGACTATGATAATCCAATTAAGCATGTCGCACAAGAGACTACTTGTTTTGAGTTTGAAGCTTAGTATGACCAAACCGTCACTCAGAGAGCTGCTAATGATCCTAATGATACACACTGCATAGCTACTACTACTGAAAATGCAGTCCATACATTATCAAAAAGGATGCGGGCCATGGATAATGATGACCAACTTAATAACGACGAGGTCCTTGATGATGTTGGAGATGAATAGGAGCCTCTTAATGAACTTAATTATAAAAGCAGTCCAACAATGGCATTCCATCAACCTTCATCACTAAGCTTTTCACAGAACACATAGGATAATATGATTGATCCAACCCCACCATTTGAAAAGCCCATTCAGAGTATTTGGGACCTTACCCAAGAGTTTTATGTGGGCTTGCTTTTTGTTGATGAGGATGAACTACAAGCTGCTGTTAAACACTATCACATCAAGAGGAATCAAACATTTAGTGTAAAAGAGTCAAATCTAGCATGTTGGTCTATAAGGTGCAAACATTGTTTTTGGCATCTTCGAGCATGCTTCTAGGCGGTTGTTTGAGGTTAAATACAATGGTCCACACACATGTACAGAGTCCACGCTTACACAAGATCACAAGTAATTAGACACCCATGTTATTGAGAAAGAGTTGAGGGATGTTATCAAAAATGATCCAACCATTAAGATTTCTTCGCTTTAATAGACTATTTACAATAAGTACCAATACCAGCCTTCTTATTTTAAGGTGTGGAAGGCGAAAGAAAAGGCAATTGGTAGAGCGTTTGATGATTGGGATAAATCTTACCAATTATTGCCAAAATGATTGAAAGTTTTGACTGATTCAAACCCGGGCAGCAGGGTTATTTAGAGAACAATACCTGTTACTATGCGATATTCGAGAAAGTAGTCTGGGCTTTTGGTCCATTAATTGAAGATTTTCAACATTATAGGTCAGTGATTAGTATAGATGGAACTTTCCTATATGGTAAGTACAGAGGTACGTTACTGATTGCAATAAAGTGGGATGGTGACAGTAGACTTTTTCCACTTGCCTTTGCCATTGTGAGAAGGAAACTGATGATAGCTGGTATTGGTTTTTGCGTGGAAACGTCAATAACATTAGTGCTATTTAAATAGGATGCAAGTTTCATATAAGTTAAATTTTTAGATTTTAAACTGTATAATTAGATACGCAATTAGCCAAACACAACACAACACAAACCAAGAATGGACACTCTGATACAAATAAATTACTTAACTATAAACATATATTCACTGCAAAGAATCTCTACAAAAATCTCAGTTTCTTTGTTTTTTTTTTTTTTTTTGTTTACAATGTGCACATCAATCATTTTTTTTTCTTCCATTTCGTATTATAAGAATCTATGTACTTTCTTTGTGTGTGTGTGTATGTGTGCTTTTTTTTTTTTTTTTTGTTTACAGCCCTTGCACATCAATCATTTTTTTTTATTATAAAAATCTATGAACTTTCTTTTTTTTTTTTTTTTTTGTTTACAGCGTGCACATTAATCATTTTTTTCTTCCATAAGAATCTACGTACTTTCCTTGTTTTTTTGTATTTACAGCATGCACACTAATTATTTTTTTCTTCCAATTGACCAAATACAACACAATACAAACCAAGATGAGACACTCTGATACCAATAAATTACTTAACTATAAACATATATTCACTGCAAAGAATCTCTGCAAAAATCTCAGTTTCTTTGTTTTCTTTTTTGTTTATAGTATGCACATCAATCATTTTTTTCTTCCATAAAACGTGGACATGAATCTGAATAAGAATCTATGTACTTTTTTTTTAGAATAAGAATCAATGTACTCAGTGTACTTGAATCTCTCATTATTTGTTTCATAAGGTACTTTTACAATACGAAATGAAAGAGCATGATATACACACAAACAAAACTGCTTCGGTCAAAAAAAGAATAAGAATATATGTACTTTTTAGGATAAGAATTCAAAATATGTTTTTATTTATTTAGACATCTCTCTCTCTCTCTCTCTCCTCCAATTTTCAGCAAATCAATTGCAACAATTTTTTTTTCCCTTCTATTTCGGCGATGCCATTGCCACAAATTTGTTTATTTTTTTTTTCCTTCTATTTCGGTAATGTCATTGCCACAAATCAATTGCCACATTTTTTTTTTCCCTTCTATTTTGGCAATGCCATTGCCACAAATCAATTGCTACAATTTTTTTTCCTTTTATTTCGGCAATGCCATTCCACAAATCAATTGCCACAATTTTTTTTTTCCTTATATTTCGTCAATGCCATTACCACAAATCAACCACAATTTTTTTTTTTTTTAAATTCCTCCCCAAGATTTCGGCAACTTGGTTGCCACTATTCTTTTTTTTTTTTTTTCTCCCATTTTTGGCTACTTGGTTGCCACAATTCATATTTTCTCTCTCCTCCATTCCCTACAATTTCGGCAACTTGGTTGCCACAATTGGTTTCCCTTTCAGGCACTCTCCCTACTATGCACTTTGGGCACTTCACGGACTGTAGCTTGGCACTTCACAGGCAAGACAAGAATTTCGGTAATCTCATTACCAAAATTCAATTTTTTCTCCCTCCCCATCACATCACTAATGTTTCTTCTCTCTCATACTTTTTCTTACAATTTTGGCAACGGTGTTGCTGAAATTCAGTCTATTTTCTCATTTTACCAAATAACTTTGAACAATATCTATAACACCAATAAACTCTGTTTTTTGCAATTTTCAGTTAAAAAACTCACTTTTTTCACTCCCAACAGAAATAACTGAAAAATAAATAAATTAAAGAATAGTGTCTCTTCACTAAGGTTATTTTGTTTAATAATTGTCATGTTCATCATTGGCCCCGTTGCAATCATCAATTATATTTTAATGATCAAAACATGGACAACGGATAGAGATTTAGATTTTAATGAAAGAAAAAGTAGCATTTATAGCTACAAGATTCAAGAATACTGACAAAAGGATCCTCTAGGAACTTTTTGATCTTTCAAAATTAATAATATTTCAATTTTCAACAATAATTTCATTTACCCATCTCTCAAAAATTATTTTTTTTACCCAAATACTTTTACAGTAACATTTAGTTTCAAATTTCCTCTAATTATTGAATTAAAAAAAGATATTAAAATCACAATTTCAAGTCACGGTTTTAGTTGTTTTTAGATGATGTGTGTGAAATAATTTTGTATATCAATTTGTACTTTATGATATTTTCATGAATATGTTTTTAAGTATAATAAACATATAATTTAAAAATAATAATATTATTTATAAATTAAAATATATCATATACTATGTAAGGACCTGATTTGCACTCCTAACCCAAAAGGTGTATGGACTTAGGCCCAAAAAGCTCAAAATAATAAATTTGTAGAGAATGGGTTGGAAAACTGGGCATTTAATGAATTAAACAACAAGTAAATAGATCTTGATGACAAGGAAAGGAATATAACAAACTTTCACTAAGGAAAAAACGTCCTCGGCAAAATCCAAGAAGGTTGATTCTTGTGTATTGCTCTTGAAGCTTGGTTACAATTTTGGCTCTAGGTTGCTACAATGTTTCTTTCTTGATTTTCCGATCCCTCCTCCATCGAGGGTCTTTTACATTATATAATCCCCTTTTGACGATCTTGATTCTACACCTGTTGATCATCTAAGCCACTACTTGAGTGCTTGTCCCATCGGACACCCTCTCTAGCCCTCTGTGAGTTAGGAAGACCAAGGCAGCACTGTTCAAGGGTCTTCTCCACATAAATGCGGACAGAAAGTTGGTTGCAGAGCATTCAATGCTGTGGTAGTAGCTTTTTTTTAGATATTTTTGGGTTCCCCTCCTTCGTACATCCATGATGCACGTCCCTATCACTGGAGCTTCCTAAAAGGTCACCCTAATCGTTGGAATACATATTTGAGTTGTATTTACCATATCCGAGGAGAAGTTCCTCCTCGAATCACCTTCCACTCACTCCCTGCTTATGAGATTCTAAATTGGAATCACCCATAACTGTTTATTCCTCCTCAGACCATTTCGTTCTTGGCCCAAGCCCAAAGCCCAATATATGGTTTGAGCCCTTAACCCTACATACTATATAATAAAAGTTGGGCTTAGAAGCCGTAGTTATACCAAGTGGTTGTACTAAGTTGCAGAAATTTTTATCATTATTATTTTTTCATTTTGTTTAAGCTATTTTTCTTTAACTTCAAAAAAATTAATAAAAACTTCTCACATACATTTTAACCCAATTCATAATATTAAACTTTTGCACTCATTTATTCTCTTCTACAATAATTGGTTTAGGTTTTAGCTACATACTCATACTTTCATCTCTCAAAGTGATAGAGAAAACAAACAAGTTTATTCTTTGTTCTTTTTCTAAATTTATATCTTAATTTATAATTTGTGTTAATTTCTTAATTTTAAATTATGAATAAGTTTGACTATATTCTTTATATTGAATGTAAATTGTTGTTTATAGGTTTTTGGTTGTGTTATATTCTTCAGAAAAATAAATAAATAAATAAAATAAAATAAAAGAGTTTATATATATTTGGCAACAAAGCTAAATAAATAAGCCTAAGAAATGTTTACTAATAATAGTTTTATCAGTAACTTTTTATTAACATGATTTAAAAAAAAATTTGAATAAAGAGATAATTTATTAACGTAATTTAAACTCTACTAAAACTGTGGGGCCTGAGAATTTAGTAACCCCAGCCCACTTCTTATTAAGCCCAAGGCCCACGTCGAGGAGGAAGCAGTGCTCGAGGATGAACAAGGAAGGCCTAAATTGCCAAGGAACACCACCGAGGACGATCCTGTCCTCGACCAGCCGAGATTATAGAAGGGAGGAACGACACACCATCAAAGGCAGCCTCCCAGTGCATCCCAAGGAAAAGGACAAGTACCATGGATCAGCCATGGGAGCACGGTGGAGGAGCAATTCAAGGAGAAACTGTCACCTCCACATTAAATGCCCGCAGCCGACATTCTGGCCGCATTAATGTGGAAATGACTTCTGAGCAGTGCTGCCTTGGTTGCTGCAACTCACAGGAGGTTTGGAAAGGTGACTGATGGGACAGGCACTCAGGTATAGGCTTGGATGATCAACAAGTGGAAGACAGAGATCAATGAAAGAGGACTATATAATAGGAGAAACCCCTCGTAGAAGGGGGCGCGGGGGATTCTTGTAACGACTTTTATTCATTAATTAGGGAAAAGCTCCTCAGATTTTGCCGAGGACAAACTTTCTTAATCTTATCTTTAGTTCCTCTCCGTTTGATTGCCATGAATGCCATATTGATTGTTGTCCATGCGCTAATGTCTAATTCTTTGGCCCACTCTCTACAAATTCATTGTATTTGGTTAGTTGGGTTTGAGTCTACTCATCCAGAATCAGAAGTGCTTAAACTCAGTCCCTACAATTGGTGCCGTCTGTGGAAAGAACTTGTGCGTTAGTGAGTGCAATGATCAATCATGGTAGGATCGAGCTCCCATCAGCAAGAGGTCCTTGGACCCCCTGCTTCTGAAAGTCAACGCGCACTGGCAACATTCTTTGATGATTGCGCAGCCTGCGGTATAGAGCACATGGTTATGTTCTTGATTGTTCCCACGTTGTTAGCTCACTTAGAGTTAGCAACTAAATGCTACCTCCAGTTTTATTAAAGTTTGGGTGACAATTTTGCGTTACCGTCAACAACACTAACTCCAAGTCCCATGGGAGGAAAAAGCAATAACACACTCACTCGTGAAACAATTATCGCAAAGAAACGAAAGATTTAGAAAGTAAAGTAAGTAAAAAGTAAAGCCACTTCTTTATTAAATAAAGGAAAGGTACATCATACACCAAATAGCTTAGGCAGGCTTGTTCTAAAGCTAACTATAAAAATAGATGCTTAGGCAGGCTTGTTCTAAAGCTAATTATAAAAAGAAAGGCCAAGGCAGACTTGTTTTAAGGCTACCAACAGTAATCGAGCCAGTATGGGTGGTACCAACGATGAGAAAGAAGAAGAAGCGGAAGCGCCTGATGGCCCCATCTCAAGATGTTCCTTTGATTCTCTCCCAGTTTCATGATAATTAAGCATAAGAGGCGGCAACACTGGAGCATCAACCATCCCGCAATCTTACAAACCTCCATCGCAAGATGCCCTACCATCAAGGTGAAACCCAAACTTTGTCGCTCTGAAAGTCTGATGCGATCTACGCACGCTTCGGCTCTCGACTGAAGGAGGAGGGTCCTCTTTCCTACTCGGTTGAAAGGAAGGAACGTCTTAGGCCTCTGTTTCCTTTGCCTTCACTACGACATCCAGAGCCAGAGCGACATTCTCGGTTCCTGAAGGGGGCTTGGCTTCCTTGCCCTTGCTCTTATCCAGGGCCATGCCATTCCCCTAAGCCTTGTCCACAATCTTGGCAAGGTCCTTGGAAATGCCTAGAAGGTGGAGAACTTAAAGTTCTTATTGAACTCAAGGATTTGTAAAATGTGAGAAAACGATTCCCCCAAAGCACCTTATATAGACAGCGAAAATTGGTGGAAATTAATCCGCACGAAATCCAAAGGAAGAATTACAAGCGATATTAACCCCGCCCAATTTCCAACGAAACCACCAACCGTTGGATTTGCGTTAATCCATAAAGACATTAATGAGGGCGTGCCTCGCGTACTGAAGCGTCAAGCATGCAGCTCGAATAGCCAAAAGACACCTCGTAATTAGAAGTGGCGAGAAAGTAGCACGATGGGGCTACTGTCATACATAGGGGTGGAGGGCCAGGCCGCCCATGTCCAAGTCAATGCTGGGCCAAGGGCCCAGTCTGCGGAAGGACCCCTCCTCTGCAAAGCGAGCTTAAGGCCATTATCACTCTAAGGGCAAGCTTTCCGACGCTAAAGACAAGTCCCTTCACTCCAAGCAATAATGACTAAGGGCTAGACTTAACCAAGGTCTTGCATGGTCCTCGAACTCAAACCTATGGGGAAATTAGTTACTTCAAGAAGAACCTAGGTGTTAGACTGAACCAAGGTCTTGCATGGTCTTTAGACTCAAACCTATAGGGAAACTAGTTACTTCAAGAAGAACCTTGGTGCTAGACTAAACCAAGGTCTTGCATGGTCCTCGGACTCAAACCTATGGGGAAACTAGTTATTTCAAGAAGAACCTAGGTGCTAAACTGAACCAAGGTCTTGTATAGTCCTCGGACTCAAACCTACGAGAACACTAACTACTTCAAGAAGAACCTAGGTGCTAGACTGAACCAAGATCTTGCATGGTCCTCGAACTCAAACCTATGGGAAAACTAGTTACTTCAAGAAGAACCTAGATGCTAGACTGAACCAAGGTTTTACATGGTCCTCGGACTCAAACCTACAAGGAAACTAGTTACTTCAAGAAGAACCTAGGTGCTAGACTGAACCAAGGTCTTGCATGGTCCTCGGACTCAAACCTACGAGGAAACTAACTACTTCAAGAAGAAATTAAGTGTTAGATAGAACCAAGGTCTTGCATGGTTGTCGGACTTAAACCTACGGGGAAACTAACTACTTCAAGAAGAAACTAAGTGTTAGATAGAACCAAGGTCTTGCATGGTCCTCAGACTCAAACCTATAGGGAAACTAACTACGTCCATCAAGGATATGAACAAACACAAGCCCATGAGCATCGCTTAAGGCATTCTGAAGTACTTTGAACTTAACTCCATAGCGTAATCAGTAGTTGACGGTTTTCTTAAGGTCAATAGATTTTTAGAACATACTTATTAGTACCCTTGTACATTGTGTCGTGGTATTTGATCTTAAGATTTAAAGGCCTATCTTTATGAATACTGTGTGCTTAGCATTCCTTTTTACCATTTATGGCAACCAATTCATGAGGTACAAAATTAATATTGTAAAGCTACCCCCTTAATATTCAATTCAGCAAAAGCAAGTCATATTATTAAGGCTTAATTATTAACCAAAGTCTAAGTGGGAATTATCACTGTGGACTTAGCATTTTTTAACTGCTGATTCAAAATAGAAAGTAAGCCACTATGGAGATTGTTTAGCTAATAATCAAACCACAAGCGCATAATGTGAAAAACGAAATCTTATACGTTCAATCCAGAATTCGCTTTACAATGTTCAAAAAAAAAAAAAAAAAAAAAGCCTAAAGCAAAGATACAACTGGTGCCAGCCAATGGGGGCTATTTTTTCAACTTTATTTTGAGTCCTTCTTTGGAGAGCTGGGCAGAAAGGGTCTCCAGATCCTTGGGGCCTTCAGGTGGGGGAGCAACCCGCAGAGGATCAGCTGCAAAAGGTGCCCTTTCGGCATTAGGGGCCTGGGCTTCAAAGGAAGGTCTTGTCGCATCTTGGAGCGCTTCCTGGTCAGGGCCCTCGTGTGTCTCATTTACCCCAGGATGTTCGGTTTCCTTGGCAAGCTCGTCAGAAGTGGTAGTAGCTAAAACAACTTCACTCGAAGCGGTACCAACTTCCTCAGAGATCACCTCATCCTCGGAGTTAGAGGGAGCAGCCTTACGGATGGCCGGCGGGTAGCACACATTCCCCACCTTCCACAGGTTAGACAAGGCCTCAACTTCAGCTTGTCTGAGGGTCTCATTCCAAACCTGGGAGTAGTAGAGCCTGCATACCCCAGGGATTTGAGCTCTGAGGGCGGCCTCCATCTCAGACACCCCCGAGGCATAAGCGTCCTCCTCGGCTGCCTCTTTAGTGGCCTAAGCCTCCTCCTTGGTAAACTCTACCTCTACCTTACCCATAAGGCTTCATCCCGGGCAAACTCTACAACGTTCTTGGCTCCCTCTGCCTTGGTTGCCTTTTTCTTCAGCTCGGCAATTTGCTCTTTGGCAATCGTCAGCTGTTCCTCTGCCTCGAGTAAGCGCCTCGTTTGGTCCTGAGCCTGTTTTTGAGCACCAACTAGGCCGGACACCGCACTATCTCTAGCCCTCGTCATCTCCTTCAGTTCCTCCTTTGCCTTCATAAGGTCAGCCTTGGAGTTCTTAAGGGTCTGTGTGGCATCCAATCGCTTGTCACGCTCCTGATCCAGGGCCCTGCTCTAGTTATTAGCCTCCTTCTCCAAACTAAAAGTGGCCTAGACAGCCTGCGAGTTGAGACAAGCTCACTGTAAGTTGGGAACCGAAGAGCAAAATTCAATGAATGCACAAGTGGCAAAGGTCTTACCATGCCCAAGTACCTCTTAAGACTAAGGACCACCTTCTGCCTCCTCAAGTTCTTCAGCTTGACCATATTAGTGGGTAGCAGCAAGGACCTTTCCAGCGCATCTGCCACATGGTTGCCCTTTCCTCCTTGGAAGTCCCTAAAGGAAGCGTCGTCCATTAGGGGAGCTCTATGAAGCATCGGCGCAAGGAGCTAAGCTTAAGGTTCAGGCCGAGTATCAACTTCTCTGTCCTGGCCCTGATGCCCGGTTTGTGGTTGCTTCAAAGGTCATCGATCCTCATCCTCTTCCTGGGAGGAGCAAGATCTATCAGCCCCCATAAGCCGTTTGCCTTTATCCTTCTTCTGTTTGGGATCAAAGGGCTCAGGCCTTGGTGACAAGCTTGTGTGAGGGGGAGGAGGTGGAAGCCTGGATTGGGCGGAGGACCTGGTTTGAGCAGGCTGAGACTTGGGGGGAGAAGGAGGAAGCTTGGAATGAGACCCCCCCTGGCGCATCCTTCCCTGCGTGGCCCTCAATCAGATCGAACAAGCTGGTTTAGGGCTTCCTTTTGAAACCCATTTTGACCCAAGAAGAAGTCCCCTTTGACAGGATGTCCGCTTCGGTCAAATTGGGGTCAGCAAAGTCACCAAAGATATCCTCAGGTGGATTGACTTGGTCGAAAATGCCAAATTCGTTCTCGGACGAACCCAAATCCGCAACTTCTCTTTCTCTCTACACTTTCTCCCTCGTCCTTCGCAACCTGATGGGATGAAGAAGGGCCCGATGAAGGAACACCCTCTGGGATAGGAGATCTTTTAGGGAGCAGGAATCCGTGTTCTACTACAGTAATCTTGTGAAACCGAGGATCTTTGGCTCTGATCACGTACTTCGGAGCCGAGAACGATTTCTGTATTGGGTCGTAGCCGAGGATCTTGTGGGCAGTCCTAACTTGATTATCTACTTCGTTCAAGAAGATTTCTGCCCTGAGCACGGTTTCCAAGTCTGCCTTGTTGACCAAATGGAAGTGCCGTTCAAAAGCGTGCGGATTTGCAAAAAAGAAGGCATATTCATATTAGCAAACAAGCAATGTGGACTACGATAACGCAAAAGGTTATACTCTCTCCTACTCTAAATATCCCACCTGGTATCCCCTCCATTATCGAACAGTGAAGGTCGTCATACCACTCCCCAGACAGAATGAGAAAGCCCTTATTTAACCCCTTGCTGGACTCCGGGAGGCATTGGATAAGCCAAACCTTACCCTCCCTCGTCTTTATGTAAAAGGATTTGCCTTTTAGGTGTTGGAGGTTGTAGCACCAGTTCACATCGTGGTGGGTTAACCTCAACCCCATTTTCTTGTTTAGAGCGTCCATACAACCCAGAATCCTAAACACGTTAATGGCGCACTAGGTAGGGGTTAATCGGAAGTGCCTAAGGTAATCCCTCATCACTGGCCCTATAGAGATCCTCATACCACCTTCTAGGAAAGCGATTATGGGGATCACTACTTCACCTTCTTTTCTCCTAATATACCACTCCCCTTCTTCACAGTACCTTAAACCCACATTGCTGGGTATCCTATAATCGGCGATGAATTTTTTCATCGCCTCCTCAGACTCAACCAACTTCTTAAACATACCCATCCTAAAGAACAATCAAAAGATTCAGGGAAAAGTGAAAGAGAGAGAGGAGTAAGAAGAAAGGAAACTTAGACGGGAGAAAATATGAGTCAGAAAGAGAAGAAAACTTACCGAAATGAGAAAAAGCTCTTCGGATAGGTTTTTTATGCTGAAAAGAGACGTGAGATCAGTTGGAGACTTGACCAAGTTCAGAGTATGTGTGCAAGAGCTCTTGTGTTAAAGAGGCAAATCAGTTCAAACGGGTATTTATACCCCTAGTTAAGAATAACTATGTGGGTTTTCCCACCCATAAAGTCAAAAAGATCCCCACCATTTAATTATCATCACACCATTAGACGGGGGAAGCATAGAGCCTCCAGAATTTAATGCGGGCGCACTCCATATACCGAAGCGCTAGGAACACGCCTTGGGCAAGTGAAAGGGCTCTAACACTGAAGGAGGACAAGACTTGCCAAGTCATAACAAGGGCCTGAGGACATCAAAATCCTCCTCTCCACCCGAGGAGACGGACAACAGGATTTTGAGGGGCTATTGTGGGACCTAAGAATTTAGTAACCCTGGCCCACTTCTTATTAAGCCTAAGGCCTACGCCGAGGAGGAAGCAGTGCCCGAGGATGAACAAGGAAGACCCAAATTGCCAAAGAACATCGCCGAGGACAATCTTGTCCTTGGCCAGCCAAGATTATAGAAGGGAGGAACGGCACACCATTAAAGGCAGCCTCCCAGAGCATTCTAAGGAAAAGGACAGGTACCATGGATCAGCCATGGGAGCACGGTGGAGGAGTAATTCAAGGGGAAACTGTCACCTCCATATTAAATGCCCGCAGCCGACATTCTAGCCGCATTAATGAGGAAATGACCTCTGAGCAGTGTTGCCTTGGTTGTTGCAACTCACGGAGGTCTGGAAAGACGGCTGATGGGACAGGCACTCAGGTATAGGTTTGGATAATCAACAAGTGGAAGGTAGAGATCAATAAAAGAGGACTATATAACAGGAGAAGCCCCCCGTAAAAGGGGGTGGGGGCGGGGGGGGGGGGGGGAATTACTGTAACGACTTTTATTCATTAATTAGAGAAAAGCTCATCGGATTGTGCCAAGGACAAACTTTCTTAATCTTATCTTCAGTTGCTCTCCGTTTGATTGCCATGAATGCCATATTGACTATTGTCCATGCGCTAATGTCTAGTTCTTTGGCCCACTCTCTACAAATTCATTGTATTGGGCTAGTTGGGTTTGAATCCACTCATCCAGAATCAGAAGTGCTCAAACCCAGTCCCTACAAAAACTTTTTTAAGGGATTGGTTTAAAAAAATTTCAAAGTAATTTTTTAATTATTAACTACTATGCGCTAACTTCTAACTACCAAAACCCACAATTGAAATATTAATCTGTATGAGATACCGCTTCCAAAGATTAATATCTTAGCTATTATATATTATACACTGACCTTTTTTTTTTTTTTTCTTTCAAAAGAAGCATCTCTATCTCTCCTTGCAAAACAAAGGGATTATAATAAGAATTAGATAGACAAGGGTAATACTACACCACCTTTTTTCTACAATAAATGTTAAATTCAGATCATTTTTCATGCATATACACACACTACACAAAGGGATTATAATAAGAATTAGCTAGACAGTGGTAAGACTACACCACATCTTTTCTACAATAAATATTAAATTCAGATCATTTTTCATGCATATACATACGCTACAAAAAAGGATTATAACAAGAATTAGCTAGACACGATAAGACTACACTACCTCTTTTCTACAATAAATATTAAATTCATATCATTTTTCATGCATATACACACACATATAGCGTGTAACGCACAGAACTTAAACTTTAAGTTTAAACTTAAACTTGACAGGGTGAAACTCACTCAAGTTTCAATGTCTTCTTCTATGCTTTCAAGGACAAAAATTAAATTCTCATGTGAGTCTCTCTACTTCAAATTTTTAAATGTTTAATAATTTAGATTGTTCTTAATTATTGAATTGAGGTTTCTACTTAAACATGATTTCAATTATTGTTTTGGATAGTTTTTAACTATTAAATTCAAGGATTTTCTATTTAAATATATGTGATTAATTGAGCCTTAAAGTTCAATGTATTATTGAAAATCATTTTATATATATATTTTTTGTGCCTTTACCATCTTCCATTCAATTTTATATATATATATATATATATACATTTTATAATACCTTAATCTCACACAATATACATTCATTATGTAACTTAAAAGTAAAATATTCATTTATTTTTATTATTTATTTTAAATAAATTAATAAAATAATTATTTACATATAAATTTTGATTAAGTCGTGTATCGCACAGGCGTAATGCTAATATATATATAAGAGAAATGATACGTCTACAACATTTCTACAACATTTTTACAACAAATCCTAAGTGGCAAGTTATTACTAGTTGTTATTGTTGGGGCAAAAAAGTAATCTTAGTATTAGTTTCAAATTTGAACCAATAATAACTAACCACCTGTGATTTGTTGTAAAAATGTTGTAAAATTGTTGTAGACGTAGCATCTCTCTATATATAATTTCATTTATGGAATAAAAAAAAATTAAAAACTGCACCACCAGAAATTTCTAGTATTCAATAACTAATTTTGCCAACAAATAGGTTTCAAAAAAAAAAAAAAAAATGGTAACAGACGGCAACGAAACCTCACCCCAAGTCACACGGTTTCTAGATCAACCGAATTCCCCGAACCGCCACGTGGAAATCAAAACCCCACCAAATCAAGAGTCTCACAGCGTTTCTTTCGTCAAATCTTAACCGCCAATTGAATGTCCCCGAAAACTCAGCCTCGGGTGACGTTATCACTTCCCTCCTCAATTCTGTTATTATCCACGCCCATTGTTTCAATCCACACTCACTGACCCACTCTCTCTTTCAGTTTTTAACGTTCAAAAAACTCCATACCAAAATCACTCCCAAAAAAAATGGATCCGAATCCGAAAAGTTTTCCGATTCTCTCTTATGTTTTGGCCCGACTTCCTTCTCTCGGACCCGGGTCCAAACCCGGATTTTCTACGTCCGGAGTCGATATCGAACAACCGGCCTCGCCGCCGTCGAAACCGCTAGCACCACAGCCGTCTTCGTCGTCGTCGGGCGATCCGTCTTCATCTTCCTCGGCGGCGGCGCAAATCGAAGACGACATGCCTCACTTGGCTCACCCGAAGGTGCTCGCTTCGATGACCCGGGCGATCTCCGACGTGTCGCAGACCCGATCCGTACTCAAAACCCTAGGTCCGCGACCGGACCACGAGGCCGTCGATAAGGCGAGAGCGAAGCTCATGGATATCGAGGCTAGCCTCGCAAAGCAGCTCGAGGAGAACGTGCTGTCTCCTCGGCCGTCCGACGTGGACAGGCTGGAGTGGCGGGCGCACCTGTCGGAGCGCGAGAACGAGTGTAGGAAAGCGGCGGAGAAGGAGAAGCAGGTGTACAAGGCGGTGATTCAGCTCGAGGAGATGCACGATGCGTACGAGAGGCTTCTGAAGGAGGCCGAGGAGAGGCTCGTGAAGATTTATAGGCAGGCGGAGGAGTCGGCGGCGACGGCGACGGAGGAGTTTGATGAGAACGCGGTGGAGGATGAGGTGGTGGACGAGGAGCCGAATGAGGATGTGATTGGGCTTTTGCATGAGGCTTCCGGGAAAGGAGTGGAGCGGGTCAATTTGTCGGGTCGGAGGCTCCGGTTCTTGCCCGAGGCTTTCGGCCGGATTCGGAGCCTTGTTGTGCTTGACGTTTCGAATAATCAACTTGAGGTAATGTTGTTTTTTTGTTTTTATTTTTAGCGTTTTGATTAAGTTTGTGATTCTATGATTTCTCTGATTTCAAAGTTTGCTTTTAGAATTCAATTAAGCTTTATGATTGTATAAGGTAGAGTTTGCTGAAGAATTATAATTTGAAATGTAAAAGATCCAAAAAATATGGTAAAGTATTATAGTTTGAAATGTTCAAACAAACACAGATTTTTCAACCCCTTGAAAAATATGGGTTTTCTTCTCTCTACAAATGGTTCATATAACACAATGTAGAGTTACGTTCCAGATAAAATATTTATGGAATGTCAAGATTTTACCAAAAGAAGCAATCTACACAGAAAATGTGGTTTTCTTTGGCACCAAGTACTTTTCTGTGGAAAATGACTTCTAAATGTACCCCTTTATTTATCATAATAAGAACGAACAATAAATTTAGCCCGCATGGGATATCCCGATTGGTAGGCCTTGGGGTGTGCTCCCTTGAGGTTCTGGGATTGAGTATCGGGATTATTCGATGCATGGTTCTTGTGGGTGGGGTCATGCATTTGGGGCTGATATGGGTCGGGTGGGTTCAAATTGCTTTACCTTGAAGAGGTTCCTAGTAATCAAAAAAGTTTATCTTCACTGTTCTACTCCATCTCATCGAGTCTAATTGTCTATCAAAAGTAATATCAGAGTACAATGAATCCATAGAAAAATCCATCTGTGCTAAATTCAATCATGGAACACTCTAACGAATCAGTAGATCTAATAGCAAGATCTATCCTCCTTTATTGAAAACATCAGAGAAGATACCACGTAAGATCTTCTAATCGCTTTAGAAGTCCTAAACGGTTGGTTTTTGTGGGAGAGCACATCTCATTCCTATGCACTAAAATGAATCAAATTTGAATTATTCATCTCTCCCACCCTAAAGAAAATTCCGATGAATCTTTCCTATTTTTTTAGCTACATGTGTAGGAATATTAAACAAAAAGGAAGTTGGTTGGAAGGTTAGATAATGTGGTTGTGAGTAAGGTTATATGACTTCCTTAGACAAATATGATCTTTCCTACTTATTGATAAAAAGATTAGGATCAATTGAAGACTCCAAATTTTTGGCACTAAGGCTTGGTTGTTGTTGTTGTATTGATGAAAAGATATGGGAGAATCGCTTGAGATTATTTGTTCATGTGCAAAGGAGAGCAATTAATGTATCAATAAGGAACAAAGTTGATTCAAGTTGAGAGAATGAAAACAAGGTGAAGGAAGACCTAAACTATCATTAGTAGTAGTAAAAAAGGACATGTTAATTGAGGTGGTGATAGAAAGTATGATTTTGGATAGTATAGAATTAAGAAAAAGAATATATGTGGTTGACCATGATTAGTACGTTGAGGATACATAACCAAGATACATAACCGAGCCAAGTTTTGGGACTTAGGCTTGGTTGTTGTTGTTGTAACTAATTTTTTCTCCATCCTTTCATGAACCATGTTTCAAACTGCAATATTTTTATATTATGAACCCACCTTATAGCCCAATAGTGCAGCCAACACAGCCAGATTTTCAACATCCCCCACAGTTACCATCTTGCCTTTACTCAAGTTGATCGCTACCTGTAACCTAGAAAGCACCAACGCAGCTCCAAGGTCGTCGTACCGGAGTCCAACGCGGCCTCCGGCATCCGACGCACCGATTCTCCCCTTTTTTTTCCTTTTTTTTTTTTTTATTCGCGCTGATTCGGGCCAAAACGGGCTAATTCCAGCGGAAATGGGAACTGATACGGCCGAAATGGCCACCAAAACATGCCAATCGGCCGATTCCGGCCGAAATTGCCACCGAAACAGGCCGATACAGCCAATTCCAGCCGAAACAGCCGCCGAAATGGGCAGTGGCTGCCATTCTTCTGCATCATGTGGCCTTGTGAGAGGAAAAAAAAAAAAAAAGAAGGAAGAAGAAGATGAGAAGACACAAAAAAAAAATGGATGGAAGAAGAATAAAAGTATGTAACAAAAGAATATAAATTAAGTAGGTGGGAAAGTCAATTATTTCATGTGGGTGGGCTTGGGAATTGGAAAATGAGTAAATGAACCTTTTTGAAATGTGGTTTTTTGTTTACAATTACCAAAAATATTGATTTTATTAAAAAAAAATCATAAATAATTGTTTTTTAATAATAAATTCTACCCTTTATTTGAATTTTTTATATAAAAAATATTAAATTCACTATATAAAAATATTTTTAATAATTTTTTAATCGCCGCACCCGCACCCTATTTTTTCAAAAATTGCCGAGTCCCGCACCCACACCCGAATCTGGAAACACACCCGTGCTTCATAGCCT
The DNA here is from genome assembly GCA_023621385.1 of Quercus gilva. NCBI lineage: Eukaryota > Viridiplantae > Streptophyta > Magnoliopsida > Fagales > Fagaceae > Quercus > Quercus gilva. The sequence continues at coordinate 8,259,100 of CM042482.1, read as the reverse complement.
GTAACTGCCTTCAAACATAAGAGTGTAGCACAGATGTGTTTTAGAAGCCGAAGAATCACAAAACAAAATCGTATCATCAGGTGCGAACTTGTTAGAGCTTCTCTATTTCCTCAATGATACCTCCTTCCACAGCCTTCTCATTAACATACAACTCAAGATCTCCATAATTAGAATAAACAACAAAGGAAATAAAGATCTCCTCATCTCAGCTCTTTAGTACAGTACTATTAAAAAACCTGAGAGGGTATCATTAATTAACACTAAAAATCTCACAGTAGAGATACAAAATGCAATCTACTTCCTCCACTTCTCTCCAAAACCTAAAGGCTCAAGTACAGAAAGTTAGAAACTATTCGCTATACTAGCATAAGAAATCCCAGTGGTTTGGCTCATCCAAAAAAAAAAAAAAAAAAAAAAAAAAAAAAAGAAGAAATCCCAGTGGTTTGGAATTACAAGAAAACAAAAGTAAAATAAATAATGTCTATGTGTTCAAACGCTTTAAATATGTTGAGGCTTGGTTACATCAGTAACAACTCATCTTGTACGTATTTTCAGCAACTTTTCTGGCTTAAGTTTCACCTTTAAAGGTCCATTTTCATATTTCTTTGTTTTTTCCCCTCCAAATATCCAAAGTTTGACCATTTCACCTGAATTTCCTCTTCTTCTCCTTTTTTTTTTTTTCATCTTGTTAAATGATATGCTTCATGTTGTTTTGTACTTGCCTGCTGTTGTGCCAACCTTCAAGGCTTAAAAAGAGTCAACATGGTGCAATCATACTAGGCAAGATAGGATCATAGTACCATGGGTGTAATCTGGTCAAGAGACAGTGAATCTGGCTCATGGTTCGCAAACCTCTTTCTTCCTGTTATTGTTTTCACAAGGGTTTTATGTAGAATAACTGAAAGCATAAGTGTATCATGGACAAGTAATTATCAGCGTTCGATTATTTGGGACCAGCAAGGAATTTATTAGATTGTGGAATCCTTGAACGGAGATGTTCCAGTTTCTGAAATGTGCAATCATTTGTTGATCCAATAGTATATTAGAGTAGCCTATCATACTGGTTACTCACTGTTTATTATTATTTATCAGTAAGCATACTGGTTACTCACTTTTAAGTGTCTTACGCTTCCAATTTAACCACATATACGAATTCAAGTTTTGTTAGAGGACCATCTAGAACTGTTAGAATAAGCTTTCTTTTGGCAAAATTGTTAAAAAATTAGCACTACTTGTGTTAGCTTTAGAACAATCATTTTCTGTTCATGTCTATGTTGAAGCTTATTAACAAATATTTTCCTCCTTGATTTTTAGTATATTATATAAGTAACTTCTTTTTTGTGAAAATTGATCAGTAATGGGACCATGAACACTTTCCCACCCCTGAAATCTGCACTCATATTTTCTGGACATTAATTTTTTTTGTATATATCAGTTATAATTGTTTAACACAAACTTCTCTTTGTGTCATTTCTTCTTCTTTTTTTCTTTTTTGTATAAAAAAAATCAAGTATTGCATGATTAACTTATCACGATGCACCAAGAATAGTTTACTAGGTTTATTGCTGTCCCTAATTAATTTTTGTGTGAAAGTAACAGTTCATCCCTGACTCCATAGCGGGACTAGAAAATCTGGAGGAGCTTAACGCCGCATCTAATCTTTTGGAGATACTGCCTGATTCTATTGGATTGTTGCAAAAATTGAAATTTCTGAATGTCTCAGGAAACAAGCTAGTTGCCCTTCCTGACACCATCTGTCATTGCAGGTAATTATTATTGCCAAAGAAAAGGGAAAAAAAAAAATTAAAGTGACACATGTTTTTCCTCTACCTTTTGAAATATTTAGTTTTATTTCTTGAATAATTCAGGTCATTGGTGGAGTTAGATGTGAGCTTCAACAATCTTGCATATTTGCCAACAAACATCGGTTATGAATTGGTATTTCTACAAAAGCTTTCAATCCAGTTGAACAAGATTCGTTCCCTTCCCTCTTCTGTATGTGAGATGAAGTCTTTACGCTCTCTCGATGCTCATTTCAATGAGCTCCATGGCCTCCCATCTATGATTGGAAAATTGACTAGCCTGGAAATTCTCAACCTCAGCAGTAACTTTAGTGACCTGACAGAACTTCCTGACACTTTTGGCGATTTGACCAACCTCAAGGAACTTGATCTCAGCAACAATCAAATTCATGCTCTTCCTGATACATTTGGTCGGCTTGATAATTTGACCAAACTCAACCTGGAGCAAAATCCTCTTGTAATCCCACCAGCGGAGGTTGTCAAGGAAGGGGTTGAAGCTATCAAAGTTTTCATGGCTAAGAGGTGGCTAGATATACTGGTGGAGGAAGAAAGGAAAAGCATGCTTGAAATGCAAGAACAGACTCAGACTGGATGGTTGACTCGCAGCACCTCCTGGTTGAAAAATTATGTTACAAATGTTTCAGAATACTTGGGATCTCCCAGGGGGGGATCTCCTAAAGACCCGTTTCTTGATCAGCAGCTATGATGCTCTGATAATTCATGACTCCTTTTGAGTGTCACACTTTTCTTCGCTCAAATGCCAAAGCTAAGGAAGATCAAACTGGTGGCTTTGGTCTGCTGCAATTTTTATGCTTGTTTCTCTTCTACTGTATCCATATCAAGCTTGAGGGTGATGAATATCTTACTAAATTTTGTTCTTTTTTTCCAGTTCAAAAGTTGGGAAATATGAGTTTTGTAGGAAAAAATAATAGGTAGCCTGCTGTGCATCCGGTTTCTGATGACAACAGTTGAATGCTTATAGTTGTACTTGTACATTCACTAAATCTGGAGTGTCAAATTTTGGCACCTGTCTTGCAATTTTCATTACCTTAATCAAAATTGTTTCAACTGCTTTTATAGAACATCATGCATCGAGGAGCTATCTCATCACTCATATGTTGGCTCATCGATGAAACGATCAGAAACGTATTTATAGCTTTTGTATCCGAGATAGGTATTTTCAGTTGCTACTAAAAAGGATGTCCAATAAATTTGGGCCATTAAAATTTCTTTGCTTTTTTTTTGTTGTTGTTGTCGTCGTCGTCGTCTTCTCTTAAATATTTGCTTGTAAATTGTAATATATATATATATATATATATATATTTATATGATCATGTAGCAAGTATAAATTAAAGATTCGGGAGGGGTGGGTGAGATTACTATCCATAGGGTGATCTGATCTGAATATTTTTTGTTCCTAAGCATTTTGTCTTCACATATACATATTTTGAGAAAAATATCCTAGCTATTCTCGTCAAATCACTACTTTCCTATTATGATGACTTCCACCACCAAAGAAAACTCGTCAAATCTCTACTTTCCTATTATGATGACTTCTACCACCAAAGAAAACGTTATTAACTTCTTCTTTTTTAGGGAAAAAAATGTTTTTAACTTGAGGCAGTACCATCGCAAACTCTTGGTGTGAAGGTTACTCAATAAGTACAAAGTTTTTGTAAGGTGGGAGGACAAAGATCAATGTTGAAATCTCTAAGAGGGAGCTTTACGTATGTATTGTTAAGGACCAAAATTTGACAAGAAAGCCCATTCCAAGAAAAGCAAAGAAAGACCATGGGCCTTGACAAAAGAAGGCCCAGCTCGTGAAGTTAAGAAGGACCATAAAGGCCCAAAATCCAAAAGAAGGAAAAAGAAAGAAAAAAGTAAAAAAATGAGAGGACCCAAACTTGGGCCACAAGTGGGATCCCTATCCTCTAGGAAGCAGATCCTTTAAGGGAAAGTCTAGGAGATCCTGAGAAGGACATGGACGACTTAGAAGATCCTAAAAAGGACGTGAGCGACCCAAAAGATAAAACAAACCACTCATAGGTATCCTTGAAAGAAGGAAAGATTTGTTAGATATCCTATTGAAATCAAGAGGTAGAGAGAAGTGAAAGGAACAAGTGGTATCCTCAGGTTTAGTACCTGACGTAGGAACTGAGAGATCTCGGTCAACACAGAGGACATGCAGCAAAGGGGAGGATGGTCAGAGGCTTTCCAAGCTCACCCATTGCAAGGAGGAATCTATATCATTTCTGGAAAAAGGCCAAACCAAGAAGAGTAACATCAAGGCCCTAGGACCTTGATGTGTTCTTTTAAAGCCTTGAGAAGAGGACCTTGGTTGACACATGGGAAAGCCAAGGTGTATGTTCAGATTCCCAGTAAAAGTCATTAAAAATCTAGCAAAACCAGGTATCATCTTTGTAACCTATGGTCCAAGTCCGTGGGATCCTAAGTTGGTAGTAAAGGAGTAGTGATTTGGTTGGTAGGGGAGTGATTTCTAGTGAAAGGAGGATCCTATAATTTTCCCTTGGTTAATGTATTTGCTTGGAATGCATGAACCAATGGAAAACTCAGTTCCTCTATGTGCATGACATCTCTCCATAATTTCCTCTCAATTGTCATTTTCAATCAAAGCTATCACCCATTTCCAAGAAGGCATCTTCCATTTGTAGCTAAAGTCAAATACTCCTTTTGAGTTATAATTTCTAAATTAAGCTAAACCTCTACCTAATGCACTCTTTCAGATTCCTATCAAAGGACATAGTTTTACCCAGTAGACATAATCGCCTGGGGTACCAGAACATGTCCACTAAAAAAGAACACCAACTGATAACAGAGGGGTCAATTTTAAAGTTTGGGAAAAAAGGGAGAATTCCAAAGATTCAAACTGATAATTCTGAGAATTCTAAGAGTTCAGCAATGGAGAGGGGAGAAAGAAAGAATATATAAGAGAGCCAAGGAAGAGGACTTTGTCCCATATCTTTGAAACCCTTCAAAATATCACTTAGACTCCACAGAAACATATACAAAAACATGCACACTTCATATATCACTCTCTTCCACAAAATCCTCCTCACCTAACTATCTTGGAAGGAAATGTCCAAGCAAACCTACTTAGACTTGAGTTGGGGCTAGGATTCCCGTGGCTGACTCATTTTCATGAAGATCATTTAGATATATGTGTATGTTTTACAATGTATATGCTAACCTGAGGAACTAACAATTATGCAGGACCTACAAAGGTATAGGAAAATGACAAAATCTAGTAAACATGGAGGAGGATCCTGTGCCTAGGGAATTAGCATTTTAGATTTCTAGATTAAAAGGCCCCGTGGTTCAAGGAACCAATGTCTTGGGTTCCATGGATTAAAGACCTAGTGCCCCTTGGAACCATGACATTATGCTCGAGGAACCACGAATCCACATTCTGGGAATCGCTAACCACTGCAACATCATGGAGGAACCAAGTGAAGGAACTCTTTTTAAATGTTCGCGCAATAAAAGATAAGCCCTAAATATTCTATTTTAACCTCCTCCTTGTTATGAACATTATGAATAATTATTTTACTCATTTTGTAAGAGTAACAAGTTATTTTACGACATCAAAACACTTACAATGATATTTTATTACTTAGGAGGAAATCATAGCCTTGAGGAGCTCTATGTGACTTGTGCACAAACCGGTTCATATAACGACCCCAATAGGCCGCAGACAATCGGACCCAATCCAACCAACAATCAATCATCTATCCTGGGAGGCTCAGGATCCTTTGTCATCAATGGACTTGGGTACCATCCACAAAAAAAAAAAAAGGAACCCACACATATATATTTAGATTATTGTGCACACCCAGAACGAGTTTAACGGGCTAACTCACTCTTGGGCTCACAATTTACTTGTAATGTGGGTTTTGGATTTCCTACTTTGGGTGATTCTAACCTAGAGACCTAACAATATCTCTCAAACCTTTGTATTCCTTTCCTCTCACTCTTATGACTCTATTGTTCTCAACTCTAAGCTTTCTTCAGAACCTTTCAACAACCCCTTTCCCTTCCTTAGTCTCTCATATTTATAGCCCAAAATTAGTGGAAGAACCATAATTACTCTTATGGCTAGTGGGAAAGGATGTCCAATGTTGTTATCGCTAAGTGGGTGTTTAGTTGGGAGTGGGATGTGGTGAGAGTGGCATTGGAACTGGTTTCTGCCTCAAGAGGGTGATGTTCGGCAGTGGTACTTCTCAAGACGTCGTCGGGCATCCGAGATATGGCCTTCCCGAGCAGTCACACTTGTCGGAGACGAGATTTGTCGGGCAACCTCCTGGCCATGAATCAATGAGCATATATTTCAACGACCGACCTAACAGGTTCTGGGCCGAACATGATGTCATAAGATCTGTGTCCATAACCCTAGTGGGCCTTAAGCCTAGTTTCTTACAGGGGTGTTAGGACCATGGGCCATACTGTAGAGCTTCGATTCAAGGCCCACATGGCCTTCGAGGTCTGGTGCCGTACAATTATGTTAGAGCAGAATTTCTATCTTATATTTATTAAAAACAAACAAACAAACTTGAAACAGTAGATTTGTATTCTCCATGAAATCTTCCAATCAATTCAATTATTTTAGAGAATGAAAAAAAAAAATTCTATTTAATCCTTTTCCTAGGCTGATAGGGAGGGCTTTACTATCCAATTCCAAACCAAACTGGAATTTTGCAAGTATGATTATTCCTACAAGTACACCAAGCTAAAGGGGTGACATTATTATTTGACCTTACCCACTTTTAACAGCACTAAAGGTTGGTTCCCGATTGATCAACCTCCCCATGTGCAGCACGTGCACCACATTGCTGTCAATTCCTTTTCCAATTCCAATTCTTAATCATACACTTTCATAGCAAGTACTAACAAATAATAAAAACACACCCACAACAATCATAGGAAACCAGAAAACACCCACTAAGCACCTTCATCTTCTTCTCCTTCTACTTCATCATCATCTTCTTATCCCCCTAATAATTTTGAGGGATCACATTAGCTTTGATACACATGAACTTGTCTAGAACCAAAACAACAACAACAAAAGCAACAATAGTACTATTGTTGCTGTCTCTCTTGGTATCCTTCTATGTCGTTTTGTCCTACAGTAACCAGATATCTGGATGTTCAGCCCTCTATGTGTGGGTGCTACCTTATGTTGTGGTAGCTTTGATGGTAACATTGGTAATAGTCGTGGCCCGCGCCACCATGGTGACATGGATCACAGTTCTGGTTCTGCTAGCCTTTGCAGGAAATCGTCGCCGGGTGCTGGTTCAACATGGAAGGAAGATCACTGCTGATGTTGCAATGCACTTGGTCAAGGTTGTGCTCAAAGAAAGAGGCCTTGTTGCTGTGGCTTGTGCAACAATTGTGAGCCTGATGGCTATGATTCGCATAATAGAGGCTAAATGAAATTTCTTTGTAAATTTTTGCTTAAACATATATAAAGTGTTAGCTTGCATTTGGTTTGCAATTGAGAAATAGATCCAGATTGCATTCTTCTTTAGTTCTTTTTCTTTTCTCCCTCCTCACCAAACAAAAAGAGGTGCCAATGTTTGTGCATTGAATGTGGACTGGATACTGCTAACTTGGGATTGAATTATAAAATAGAGATACCTGTTCCCCATAAATTCAATATGTGATAATTTCCATGGTCTTGTCTAATTTGCATACCAAGCCAGCTTTAATTTCATCCCCCATTACAACATTCTTTGGGACTTTCTCCTCGAGTTGCTTAATTCTTTATTAGGACTTTGTTTGTCTGTAAAAATATCTATATTTCTATTTTAAAAAGATGATGTGGCAATACTTTGAAGTGATAATAGCATCATTTTATGGTGTCTCATGTGTGTAATTCGAACTCTCTCTCCCTCCTCTACTATACATATTAAAAAAACAAAGATCATAAGGTAAAATTAAAACTTTATCCATCACCAAAAAATATTTTGCTTAAATAGTAAAAATTTTCTCACTTCAATTTTATGATGGAAAAAAGAAACACCCAAAATCAGTCCAATTGTTTCGGTAACAAGATCGTCAAAAAATGTGTCCGGAGTTCGGACCAGCATTGGATACACTATTGAGCGCCTCCTACCACCATTCTAGGGAGGCAACTTTTCACAGAAACCCAAAAGTTTGACATATTTAGTTCAAGATCAAATTTTTGGCATATTTAGTCCAAGATTTTATTTAAATACCTGTGCTTTTATACATGAACAAATGACCTATTAATTTTACAACCGCTCTCAATCCAATAAAATTATAATAAAATCTTCTACTACCAATTATCGAATTATAACCCCACCCAAAAAAAAAGTGTAAGATCAGATAACCTTGAAGGATCACATACATTATTCATGGCTAAAGTTGACGTAGACTTCGTTGAAAGTGAGACTGAATGAACCTTCCTAGCTAGCAGTGGGCAGTGGCAAAGAAAGCAACAAAGGAACAAAGGAGAAGAAGATCAAGAATTCTTGCTTTTTTAATTGTGAGAAAATTGTGGAAAATCAGCCAATGTATGTAGATGTATATTGCAAGTGAAGTTGTTTTACCTTGTATTCAAATTGTTTCTGTATGAGTTACTTTCCCGATAACTTTGAGCACACGCATATCAAATCATATTATATCAAAATGCAATACAATAAAAACTTATATATTAAATATTGTGCTTACAAGTTATATCAGATAGCATGACTCCATGTATAAACTAGTTTAGAATATAAAACAAGAAGTTGAATAAAAAGAACAAATTAAATTGAGAGTGTGTGTATGTGTGTGAAATCTACCACAAGGAGGGGCAAAGCAATGAAGAAGCCGCAAAGGAAAGAGTAAGCTTGAGCCATAATGCCAAATAGCCACAAAGGGACAATTGAGGAGGCAAGCATGGTGTGGTGTGGCAGTGTGGCAAAAATTATCTTATAAGCTTGATCTCTAAAGTGGGTTTAAGAGATGCTTTATCGTTATTATGCGAGCTCCATAATCCATTATGAAAAAGAAAAAGAAAAAAAAAATACCGGTCTCTACTATGGTCTATGGTTGCCACAAGACATGCAATCAAGGAAAAAAAAAAAGACAATATATATATATATATATATATTTTTTTTTTTTTCTTTTTTAGTTGGGCCCCTTTCTTCCAAAACTTTAGCCCCCATTAGTTAGCCAAGCTGAACCCAGATAGCCCAGCCCAACCCAATCTAACTCAAGCCATTTTAATGCTATATGGATATTTATTTTTATTTTTAATTTTGCTTATACTCCGTCCTTTCTAGCTTAAAATCCTAGTTCTATTCTTGCATGCAATAGTCTACTGTCTACCATTTGCATAAGCTTATATATGGTGCGGATAAATGCGATGTAATTACTGTAATTTTTTTTTTTTTTTTTTGGTGATGAACTGGAAGATTATTACTAATTAAAATTTTGTTCTTTCATAGCAGCTTAGGTTATATGGAAGTTGAGAAAAGGTTATATGGAAGTTTTCCATTTAATATGATATATACGATCACTCAAATACTTCAATCAGTTCAATGCAATATTCCTACTGGCTACTGTCCTAGTATGAAGAAAATAAACTGCACTCGGTTCCTGTGGAATTTGTGAAATTATGTTTTTCACGATGTGATGTCCAGGTTTGTCTGAGGGTTGGTGGGTTCCAACTCTTTTGTTACTCCCAATAGAACAAAAATATGCCATAAATGTCCTTTGCAGTCACAATTTTCTCTTTATTGATGATACTAATCTAGTTTGTTTCTTCAATTAAACATTGAATATGAATAATTTCTTGACATGGACATTAAATTGACCTCTTGTTTGTTGAAAGTCCCTTCCAATCTATTAGAAAGATTTGTTTTTTATTTTTTTTCTTTTTTATTGAAAAAATTGGGTAATGTTAATAAGCTACAAGACTTTTTGACTACATAAAATATAAATTAGGCAAAAGTATAATTGATCTTAGAAAAAATAAAACTTTAAAAAGTTATACATAAACTAAATAAGCTTAGAAATAAGCTACACCAAACTTATATCTCACCCCTCTCTTCTTTCTGCTCATGAGGCTGCAAAGTATGCAGTCAAGTTTAGTATGCATATAAGGCTGACTACCATCTCCTTCCTAGTTGAATAATATTGTTGTTTGATCAATTAAACACACTGCCTTAAATAAGTATGTGAGGCCATGTTATAATATATATATATATATATATATATATTTGTTTCAATATTTAGAGCGTGAGAATTTAAATCATATTTCTAAAAAAATAAAAAAATTAATTAATTGAATTATAAAATTCTTCTACCAAATAACACATTTTGTTACCCAGAGTTTTTCCCATAAAAACCCCATATGGTACAAATTGGCTACTCTGGCTGAAAGGGGAAAAAAGTTGTGTACCAGGCACATGGACATCAGGACATGGCATAAAGAAGACAAACTAGCATGACTTTTGAGTTGGTCGGTGGTCACTTCACTTGTCCTTTGTTTTGTAAAAGTGGTTTTAAAGCTATTTGCCCAGTGCTAATACTTTTAGTTTTTTTTTTGGCAAATTAGCACAAGCCTATTGCTGCCTATATGAGATTTGTAGATAAAGCAACTATGAACATAATAATGTATACCCAATATCCAGTTACCTCTTATTTGTGAGAATTGTGTTAACAATGTTGTTAGCAATCATAATCGGGTAATTCTTGATTGCATTATAACAATGGTTTTAACAAATATTTTTCAACAGTATTAACAAAGTAATAAGCGTATCTCTTAAATTTTCTTTTCTCTTCTTTTTTTTTCCTCTTAGTTCTTACCAAAGTAATAAAAAATCTCAAAGCATAAAGCATAACCTACATTGAATTAAATTTCAACAATACTTCTTTTTTTCTTTTTACTAAGGGACATTTCATTAATAGGTATAGTTAGCCCAAGAAATATATATATATATATATACTTGGATTTAAATTTTTTTTTTTTTTTTTTTTTAAGTCTTTGACCAGAATCTCATCCCTGGAAAACACTCACAATTTAGTTCTACTACTTTGGACCATAGCAGATCTAGCAAACATGTAAACTTAATTGCTTGGAAAAAAAAGCACCACCAATTGAGTTTGCAAAAGCCAATTGGTGGTGCTTTCCTTTTCTTCTTTCCTTTTCAAAAAAAGGAATGCACCACCAATTGGCTTTTGCAAACTCAACACAGATGATTCGATGCAACTTGGGTCAATTAAGTGTAATAAGGGTTTAAACAAGCGATTACAACTTGCAAGGATTCATGGTTCAGGTCTTTCTCCTTAAATATTGGCCTTTACTATAAATATTGGCCTTTACTGATAAAATTGTGTGATTAAATGATTAAATTTATTTTATTTTATTTAAATTCTCACGCGTTGAGTCTTACCTATTAAAAGGTAGTTTTGCCTCACACGTTAGGGGAGTGTTAAAATTATATGCTTAAATGAAAATTTATCATATCTCAATAGTTTAAACTTTTGAGACAATCGATAATTTAACAAAGTATCAAAGCCTTACTAACATAACTTAAGCCTTACTAACATAATGATATTTGGTAATTGAACTATGGGCTCCCAAAGATGGTCTAGTTAGATGTAGCACATCAGATGAATATTTGAAAGATCATCATAGATGCAAAATCGTATTTAGACTATGGACGCCTCCGTTAGAAACATAAAAAAAGTGTTAGTTGAATTATAAGACCTTTGACATTCATGGATGGGGTTTTAATTACTCACTTAGCCTAAATGTTGTACTTCTTAATGTTATCAATTAAATTCCAATTTTCAACAAAAAAAGAAAAAAAAGAAAAGAACATATGATATAAGTTCATATTATCAACTAAACTTAGCCATATCTTATGTCTAAGATAAATTGGATATTAATTAGTATTACGGTATTACCTATTAATTTGCATTGCACAGGGTTATTTAACAATTATATGTAAATTAAAAAGAAAAGCATTTTCTTGAGAAACAAAAAGGAAAGCATTTTAATAGTATAATTGAGCCTATCTTAATTATTACTTAATTAGTTAGCCATTTGAAAGTTTAATAGAGTTTCATTTAAAATAAATTAACTATTTCAATAATTAATGAGGCATTGGGTAAATGCACATTAATTTTAAACTAACTATTTCAATAATTAATGAGGGGTAAATGCACATTAATTTTAAATTAACTATTTCAATAATTAATGAAGTACTGGGTAAATGCACAATAATTTTATTATGTATGTATTACACATATAGTTTACGACTTGGTGCAAGCACAGAATGCAGTAAGGGTAGAACTAGACTGTCAGTCACAAGCTTAGGGGCCAAGCTGTCCAATAATTCAAAATTTACCCTTAGATTATATATATCAATATATGAATGCCTCCCTTTCCAAAATTATTGATATTTCTCATGTAACATTCTTAAATTAAATTGTTTTAATCTTTGATAGGGACACGTTTTGTAGCCCAAACCCAAGATGTATGGGATGTTGGCTTAATGAGCCCAGTACAATAAATTTATAGAGAGTGGGTTAAAGAACTAGGCACTAATGAATTTGACAACAACTAGTATAGATGTAGAAGATGATTAAACAAGAACAAGGAACATAGAGCTGAATGAATTCATTGTCTGAGGAGGTAAGTTTTCATATAAATTGATTAAACAGAATACAAGTGCAATTTAGATTATTACAGTGTCTCTTCTCTATTTTTCCTCTCCCTCTTTTATGAAGGGCCTCTTGCATTATATAGTTCTTTTTAGATGATCTTGGTTCTACACTTGTTGATCTTTTGAGCCACTACTTGAGTGTTTGTCCCATTAGACACCCTTTCTAGCCTTCTATGAGTTGTGGTTATCAAGGCAGCACTGTTCAGTGGTCTCATCCACATAAATGCAACCAGAAAGATAGCTGTAGTGCATTCAATGTAGTGGTAGCAGCTTTCCTTTAGATATTTTTGGGTTCCCATCTTTCTTGTACGTTTATGGTGCACATCCTATCATTAGAGCTTCTTGGAAGGTCACTTTGATCATTACGATCTACATCTGATCTATATTTAGCTTATCCAATGGGATATTTCTCCTCGGACCATCTTCCCATTTGTATCTTGTTCATTAAGTCCTGAGCCTGAACTATTCATTACCATTCGTTCGTCCTCGGACTACTCTCGCTCTCGGCCAAGGCTCAAGGCCCTATATACAAATTTGGGCCCTTACCCCCATATATATTATTTTGGCTTCTCATTCTTAAAATTTTATCTCTGCATTGGCGTGTAAGATGCAAGTATGTAACTTTTATTATATTAAAATATAAATTTATAATGGTTTATAGTTAGCTCAATTGATAAAGTTTTTTGCTGTCGATCAAGAAATTTGGGATTTAAACTATGCCTTACATCAATACCACATCTATATATAAAAAAATTATAATAAACAATCAAAACAAAAAATAAAAGTTTGGAAATGTTTTGGAAACTTTTGGAAAATTTAATCCTATAAGTATTTTAAATTTCATGGAACTTAGTAATAGAGTTTTAGTTAAAGAAAACTATTTTAATAAAAATAAATAAATCACTTGTTATTTTGGTAATAAATTCATAAACAATCTTAATATTTAATCCTAGTTGAATCATGATTTTTAAAATCAAGCTTTTACTAAATTACATATAATATAGGAGAAAGTCCATGAGTACAACAATTTCTCACATAGTCACATTTTCCCAACAAGCTTATTTTGATTGTGGTGGATGGCGTTTATTATGGGGGAATCCACATTACCCCGATATCCAAATTCCTTGGAATGTAATGTCTTACAATCTAGATGCCTTGAAATGTACTATTCCTATGTTTAATTTATTCATAGGGATAAGAATTATTTATTTTTCCCATACTACCCTTAGATTTATAAACCCAATATCAATTTTTTTTTTATCTTCCTCTAAATAAATAATAACAAACAAAATATAAATTATAAATTACGACAAATTCATTAAAACTATAGTCCAACATTCCAAAATGACATTATAATACAAAAATAACTATTTAAATTCTTGTTCTTTATAGAAATCACAACATCATATTCTGTTAATAAAAATAAATATTTTATTTTATTTTAGCAAATAACCAATCTCAAATTTGTTAATAAAAATAATTATTTCATGTTATTTTAGCATTTATGTTGCTTTGGCAGGAACAAATAAAAATAAAGGAATAGATATTAATGATTTGTTTTATGTTTTATCTCCATTTTTTTATAAGTATATTTTATCTCCATTGGTTAAATGATAAGTGAAAAAAATGGTAAAATTGTCAATTTATAACAAATGTAATTTTTTTAAACTTAGGAATCTAGATACCCAGCTATGTTTCAAAGGGAATCCATATTCCCAAAAGAAAGGGGTTGAAGGAGAATCTAAGTCCCCCAGCATCTGATTACCTAGTGTGATTTACAACCAAATGTAGGAATCTTTCAACATTCTTGAGAATCCTAAAACATTACCCCGAACCTGAAGCCACCTTAAGTGAGTTATTTTTATTTTATTTTGACTTATAATTTATTAACAATTCATCTTGTATAAATATTATGAGATTTTATTACGATCATAATCCGTAAAAAACATCATATAGTATAAAATTTCCTTTAATATGTCCATTGTTAAATTTCTCAAATATCAATTAGTTTGAATCATACCAATTGGAGTCTTGCTTGATAATAAGAGCAATTATTAGAGAGCGGACGCTATAAGTTAAAATTCTATCGGATATATCATAAAAAGAGCTTATACCAATTGGAGTCTTGCATGATGATAAAGAGTCATTTTAGAGCAAATGCCATGCAGTCAAATTCTATCAATATATCATAAAAAAAGCTATACTAATTGGAGTTTTACATAATAATAAAGAGTAAGAGTAATCATAAGAGAGCAAATGCTATAAGTTGAAATTCTATTGAATATATCATAAAATAATTGTACCAATTAGAATCATGCATGATGATAAAGAGTATTTATTTTAGAGTAAACAGTCATTTGGTCAGATTCTACCATATATATCATAAAAAAAGAACAGTAAACAAAAGCAAAAGCCAAAACATCTTGCAGTATTCTCTCCTCTCAAAATTCCTCATTTTTCAAGTTCTAGGACCTTCCCACGGCCATCAATGTGAATGCAAGAAAAACTAGAACTCAATGTTAATGCAATCCTAGAATTAGTCCACAAACAATCCCAAACACTTAATTATTTTGATAATTTGATATTATCCATGTGTTGCATTCCAAATCCACCACTCTCAACTCCACCTCACAAACCCTGCACCTCCCCACGTGGCCCAATCAAAAATCCACACCAACCAATCAAACCATGCCACGTATGCAAGCCCATTAAAAAGAATCACAATCAAATTAGCGTTTTGAGTTGTGGCTGTATTCTTTGGCAATAAGAAAGCTATAAAAAAGTCAAGAAGATCAAAGTTTCGTATCGCCTAAGTCACATTAAACACTATAAAACCACTCTCGCAATTTACGAAGACACTTACACTATTTGCCAAACATACACACACAAAAAAAAAAAAAAAAAACAAACTCTCTTGCTTTTATAGCGGCTTACGGGTACGCTTTGTTTAAGAGCTCTCTCTCTTCTCTCTTCTAAATTCTTTCTATTTTCTCTAAACTCCGATTGCAAAATCGCGAAGTATTGGGTTTTTAGGGTTTCGTGGATTTTCGTGAAATTTTAGTTCTGCTTTAAGCGGCTCACTGCTACGCTTTGATTTTAATCTCCAGAGCTATGGAGTCCACGATGGTGATCAAGGTGATATTTCCAAGAAAGTTTTGATTTTCCGTTTGGTTGTGTAAATTTTGATTTTTTTTTTTTTTGTTTTTGGTTCTTTTTTGCGTTTTTGATTGGTGAGAAAGGGTTGGATTGTGAATTGAGTCATTGATTTGGGTGAATTTGCTTGTTTTGGATTGATGGTTTGTGTTTGGTTGCTGAGAAAACGTTGAATTTGAAGAATTGAAGTGCTTTTTATGAAAAAAAAAAAAAGAAACTGATATTTTATTTTACTTCGAAGTGAAAGTACGCATTTTTTTTAAGAAAAGAAATAGATAAAATTTTGATTTTTCGTTCTTTTTTGTGTGGTCACTGAAAATTCGTGACGAATTCGCTTGTTTTGCATTAATTGAATGTGTTTGGCTGCTGAGAAACCGTGGTAAATTAGTTGAATTTGAAGAATTGAAGTGCTTTTAATGAAAAAACCTGGTCCTTCATTTTACTTTCCAAGTGAAAGTACGGATTTTTCTAAAAAGAAATAAATAAATATTTGATTTTTCGTTTTGTTTTGTGTGGTCACTGAAAATTTGTGACGAATTTGCTTGTTTTGCATTAATTGAATATGTTTGGCTGCTGAGAAAATGTTGGAAATCAGTTCAATTTGAGGAATTAAAGTGCTCTGGATGAGGGGAAAAAAAAAAAACTGATCTTTTATTTTACTTCTAAGTGAAAGTACGGATTTTTTTTTTTTTTAAGAAGAAAGAAATAAAGATTTGATTTTTCGTTTTGTTTTGTGTGGTCACTGAAAATTGGTGACGAATTTGCTTGTTTTGAATTAATTGAATGTGTTTGGTTGCTGAGAAAACGTAGGAAATCAGTTCAATTTGAAGAATTGAAGTGCTTTTAATGAGTAAAACCGATCCTTTATTTTACTTCTAAGTGAAAGTACGGATTTTAAAAAAAAGAAAGAATTAAAGATTTGATTTTTGGATTTGTTTTGTGGCCACTGAAAATCAGTGAAGAATTGAAATAAAAAAAAGGAATCAGAGATAATTTAATGTTTGTTGTAGAAAGAAAATGGATTATTAGTGTTTGTGTGTCAACTATAAGGAATTTGATTTTGGATTCAGATTCAGAACTTGGTTTTGGGTTGTTCTGGATTTTAAAATTTTGTTCTTAAATATTGTTAATGGCTGTAAAATATGAGTTGTTAGCAAAACAGGACTGCTCTTTGTAGAGATTAATGCTTAATGCAGTTGCAAATTTTAGCAGTTGTTCAATTAATTTACAAGTTTCAGTAATTTTGAGTCTTGATATAACTGTTCTTGTTGCAATGAAAAGTATTTGTACCAAAATTGGTTGCTTGTAATGTGGTAAACTGTCAATACTATGACCATTTGATGTGTAAAGAGACTGTTTTCTAGAGCTGAAAATGAATGAAGTTTCCTGATGGTTTAATTTTGGCACCCCATAAAAACTATTGCAAATTGTATTCTTATTATGATTATCAAACGTGTGGGTATTGCTATCAGTCGTCTTAGTTGGTGGTTTCATTACGGTAAAATTTCTAGAATTTGTGTTTCTCTGTAGATTGGGACTCATGCTTTAAGCCTTGGTGGTTGATAGGTTTGAGGTAGGTATAATTTAAAACGTGATGAAGCATGAAGGATGTGCCTCTTGTTTTGTCCTCTGTATTTTTGTTTGCTTTCACCATGGAGATGCTTGAAAAATAACTTCTGCGATTTTCATCATGCATTTTTAGGGGTTTGCTCATCTTTCTTTTGTTCTATTGGTAGGTTTATAAATTTCAAATATCTCATTATTCTTGTCCTTTAAAATGTAAAATGTTGGGGGAGTTAAAAGGATTATATTCTATCATCATGGGAATGAACACTTCTTTGGGTAACTAATTGTTGACATGTGCCTATACAGGTTAAGTATGAAGATAGCCTTAGGCGCTTCAATGCTCGTGTTGATGAAAATGAAAAACTGGCGCTTGACATGGCTGGCTTGAGGGCCAAGATCCTTAGTCTTTTCAGTTTCCCCCCTGATGCTGAACCTACCTTGACATATATTGATGAAGATGGTGATGTAGTAACGCTTGTTGATGACGATGATCTGCATGATGTGATGAGGCAGAACCTGAAATTCTTGAGGATTGACGTACATCTGATCAATGACAAAGGTGGTAAATCATATGCTAGATCAAGTGGTAGTTCTACCCCGTTAAGATCTCCTCAAGTCCAGCATCCCTTACCAAACATCAACACTGCCGTTGCTGAAGTCTTCAAGTCTGTGCCAGAGCCATTCCGTGAAGCACTTTCAAAGCTTTCTTTTGACTTTGCTTCTAAAGCTGCAATCTCTAGCCCAGTGCTTGCTGAACTTGTTGACCATTTTGCAAAGGGGGGACAGTCCTCAAATCTGGATTCCCAGTCTCAAGCTGGTGCAGATTCAAGCACACAGAATAATACTGGTCGTTCAAATGCTTCAAACTGTGGAGACAGAGTGAAGTTGACAGTTGACTCAGCTTTAAAGAACAGTGCTGATGTGGGCACTGGAAATGTGTCCAGAGGTGTGGGCGATCCAGTTATCTCTCTTCCTGCTTCTGTTGATTTGAATCTCCCTCCTAGTGATACTAATCCATCAAGTAGCACAGCTTTACATTTTGCACCAGTTGCATTAAAAAATGTTATTGCTGGTGATTTCCGGAAGGAGGTTAAGAAGGACAGCAAGGGTCCTGTTGGTTGTGGTGCATCCACAAGTTCATCTGTTCCTCCCACAAGGCCCACCCAGACTAATAACTTTTTTAGTATTCCTTACGGTGACTGTCCATTTACTGGAACGGCCATAGCAAATGACTCATCTGTGCCTTCTTATGCATACCAACCTAGCCAACCATTTAAAAGGAGCCATGGTCATGCTGCATCCATGGGTGGCATGTTTCACAAGGGTGTTCAATGTGATGGCTGCGGGGTTCATCCCATAATTGGACCTCGGTACAAGTCCAAAGTGTAAGAAATTTATATGTAGCTCTGATGTTAACCTGTTAGCGAAGTTTTTCAGCAGTCTAATTGCAAAAGCTAAATTCTTGATTCCTTTGCAGAAAAGAAGATTACGACCTTTGCAGTATTTGCTTCTCAGAAATGGGTAACGAGACCGATTACAATAGAATTGACCGTCCTGTTAGAATGGACCGTCCTGTTTCTTTTCGGAATCCACGGTCCTGCATACAAGTATGTAGATTCTTCATCTGTTTTGCTTCTCTTGGTAACTCTTATGTTTATTGACTTATATTCTACTGTTTTCATTCCATCCTCAGATGAATGCTCCTTGGGTTGCCCCAGTATTGCCACATCATGTGTCTAGAGGTTTTGGAGCTAAGCTGGGTCGTCCTAAGCTGGATAGTCGCTTCATTTTGGATGTCAATGTGATGGATGGTACAACGATGGCCCCTTCTACCTCATTTACTAAGATTTGGAGGATGCGCAACAACGGCAGTTTGTTGTGGCCTAAGGGAACTCAACTTGTCTGGATTGGGGGAGACAGATTTAGTGATGTAGTTTCACTTGAGATTGAGGTGAGCGTTGCTATTTTTGAAAATATTATTGTTGTTCTTATCATGTTCATGCCAGACATTGAGTCTGATATCTATCTTAAAATGTGGGTAAGTTTTTCTGATCTACCTTCTCGATCTGTTGCCAGATCCCCGCGGATGGTGTGTTTATGGATAAGGAGCTTGACATTGCAGTTGACTTCACTGCACCCGCATCTCCTGGTCGATACTGTTCATACTGGAGGATGGCTTCACCATCCGGTCAAAAGTTTGGACAACGTATTTGGGTTCTTATCCAGGTAACCTTGCATTACATGCACCCCTCCTTTTGTTAGCTTAATATCTTCAGTGACTTTTAAATAATTTCTGTTTATTTATCATTTATAAAATCAGGTTGATGCTTCATTGGATGAATCTCTTTCTGATACCCTAGAAGGTTTGAACTTGAATCTTCCCCCTGTCAACTCCGGGTCCAATGGCCCTGAAATTATAGATGTGAATGTTCAACCCACTATAGATGGTGAATTTTTTGAGCCTTCCAACTCAAATGCAACCACAGAACCAGGAAAGAAAGTGGTTGACGAGCAGCCTAAAAAGGACCATGATCTTTTCCCAACAAATGATACTTTGCTGGTTGGCCAAGGTGTCTCTGCCCCCACTACAACAGGGCCTCAATCAGCTGTGTCATATCCCATTATTGATCTCTCCGAAGTAGTTCTGCCAGCTCCTGCTCAAGCACCATCCCATACCCCTTCAGCACCAACCTATGTACAAAACCCCATTCCTGTATTACCCACCGAAGTGCAATCCACTGTTGCGCATGCATCAACATCAGCTGTTCCAAAGAATCCTGTTGAGGAGACCCTCCTTAAGGAGCTTGAGGAGATGGGATTCAAGCAGGTTGATTTAAACAAAGAAGTACTAAGGATGAACGAGTATGATTTCGAGCAATCAGTGGATGATCTCTGTGGCGTTTCTGAGTGGGATCCTATCCTTGAAGAGTTGCAGGAGATGGTAAGTGTTCTTCGGAAAGCATGATGAATTGTTTTAATGCCAGCTTTTCCTTCCCCCTCATTTTTTTGTTGTTGTTGTTGTGGCTGTAGGGTTTTAATAATAAGGAGATGAACAAGAAGCTGCTGGTGAAGAACAATGGGAGTATCAAGCGTGTGGTCATGGATCTCATCACCGGGGAGAAGGCCTAGTTTTGAAGACCCTTAACTAGTAGTGGATATTATTGTTATTATAAATAAATACATTGGTGGTCTGGTAGTACAAACTTTGTTATTGAATGATTTGCATTTTCTAGGGGACCCCCTGATCATGGTGTGTTTCAGAATCTTACTAGAATTTCCTTGATAAATATCGTAACAGACAAACCTAGTTATATATATAATTATATATATATGTTAGTTGTGAATTTTAATGTGTTGGTCACTTCAGCTCCTTATAATTTAGCTATCGTGTTTTGTGTTTTCAATTATTCTACTTGATGTGATATTCTTTGCACGTGCCTTGGCATTACCCTACCTTTACCAAACAAATAATTAATAAGGACTAGTGGCTTTCAAAGCGCTCTGAATTGTAAACCAAAGACCATGGGGTTCAAAGGTTTCAGCCTCAGGTGAGTTATTTAGAGAGATGCATGTTCTTTTAGAAATTCTGTTAAAGCAATTTACATCATTTTGTGGTTTAATTAAAAAAATTACAAATCTGAAGGTATATTAAGTTTTACATATAAGTAATGTGACATAACTGTGAAATTTAAAGTTCATTTTGAAAAATTATTAGGTATTTTTGGATTAAAGGCCGTGAATTTATATATTGTCATAGTTACATGCAATATCCTTCCTATGGTGATGATTATTATTATTTATTTTTGTGAGAAGTATGATTTTTTATTTGGGGGCTAAGAGTTCCATGGATTTATCATTTGTGTATAGTACACTTCTTTTTTCTATTCTTATCTTATCTATTCTAAAGAAAGAACTTTGAAGAATGAAATGCTAGAAGGTTATTTTATATTTTGATTTAATAAAATTGGTAAGTGTTCTCCAATTATATGACAATACAGGAGAAACTTTAGATAGAACGAAAGACATGTTTCCATATGAGAGATGGATACAAACTGTTTCTAGAATGTATTGGGTGCCCTAGATTAACCAGAACAAATATAAATCAAATAAGCAATACATCGCCTATTGTCAGTGATGTTTATTGATGATGCATAAAATACAATAAATGTATTAAGCGTGTGGTCTTGGAACTCAACAGTCAACATACGCATAAATGCACTCTTGACTCTTGAGTCTGGCAGTAGAAACTTGTTATTGTCATTGGGATGATTTTCGTTTTTTTTTTTTTTTTTTTTTTTTAAAAAAAAATACTATGTCCACGACATTTTTATAATATTTTCACAATAAATTTTAAGTGTCAAATTATTATTAGTTGTTACAGGTGGGCAAAAAAGTAATTTAGATTGTGAATTCAAATTATAGCCAATAACAACTTACCGCATATAATTTGTTAAGAACAGAGTAGTTTTTTTTTAAGGGGATATGATCATGTGTGTTTCATAATCTTAAAATCACTTGCCTAATAAATATCATGGATAAGTTACCTAATAAAGTGTTTAAAGTTGATGAAGAACCAACCGTCAGCACCCAAATTTTCTTAGAGTTTCTTGATTCACATAAGTTGAAGTAACAAGTTATTAATAATAGGTAATAAAGTAATGTTTGTAATAGGTTCATATGAAAGGCCATAAAAACTTGTCAATTTTGTTGTGAAAAATATTGTCAAATTATTTAATGTTTGTAGCATTAAGTTCATGCATATGGTACATGATGCTGGACTCACTGGTCTCGGATAAAGGTGTTCAAAAAACTGCTTGGATAGCATGACTACACCTAAACCGACCAAAATCACCCGCAAAATAGAGTAATTGAAAATTGTACAAAATTGTACCGCACTGCACCCATACATATGTGTGTGTTTTAGACTGATTAAATATATTATATATTAAAATTGTACCTCACCTATTAATATATAAGTATATATTTAATATTTAATATAGGTTTTATAAATGTTTAACATATATTTAATAGATATTTAGCATATATTAAATATATTTAGTATATATTTGTAATATATATGAAAACTGATTAAATCACACTGCATGGTGACTGATTTATTAAAGTGTCGTATGGTAAAGGTTTTGGAAAAATTGCACCGCGCGATGTAGTGCTAAATATGGCTCAAAACCGCATTGTAAACACCTCTAGTCTTAGAGGTCCCAATTCAATCCACCATTAATGATCTATGAGATTTTCGGGGTGTCTCATGGATAGGGAGCAAAATCAAGGGAGTTAATTTTGTACTGGGAGCTGTTTTGGTTTGGCCAAATTAACGGTATGTTTTGGTATTGGTCAATATTGGTGTACAATTTAGAAGTTATTGCTACAAACATATATACATATTTATAAGCTCAAATATTAACATAAGTACTGATGATGTCGAAAAATCGTCAGTTAGTCATACAGTCCTCATGCGCTTAAAACAACACCTACACGACACAAAACAAGAAGACCTTAGGAGAGTACCGGTGTGGTACCGGCCAAAAACCCTTCAATGGTTAAGTTAGAGAATTTTTTACAACTCTAGAGTGCTAAAACTGGGATAGATTATGCGTACCTTTCTTCATGAGGGCCTTGGATTTTTATTGTAGTGTAGAACCGACTCTGTTTCTTATGTAAAAAGGTGTTTCCTTATGGGAAAGATCCTCATAAATGCTCGTATATTACAGGATCCTTTTCCTGTTATAATTTTACTAATTAGGGTTAACCGTGGGACGCAAGTTATTTCCATTTAAGATTCCTTGGAGCCCATTCAAAATCATGTTGGTACCATATGGCTTCAGTATCCGTTTACCCTGTATTTATGTGACTTGAATCCGTCCATATTGGGGGACTATTCGTCACATGTTCCATCCTTCCGGTGCCTCTTTGTTGCCTTGTTTATGACAACCCACTAAATTTGTACCATCGAGTTTACTTGGACGGATCCGTCATGCCAAATTTTGTACTCTTCAGTTGCCCCCTTACTCCATGGGTCTGCACCTCCCCTGGACGAACTCGTTGAGTGATAGTTCGACTTGTCTCCTGAGAAGTGTGCACAGATTGACAGGCTAGCCTAGGGTCATTAATGTCGTATGGGTACGTGTCATTCCCTTAGTGGCTAATCTCTTGGAACGAAGTGTCCTTTCATCTTTCGCGCTGTTCCCTCTATATAAACCTGCCTTCTTACTTCTCATTTTTTACTTTCTGCGGAGAATTCACAATCAGAGAGCTACCGTCTACCTCGTTAAACAAGCATACCATTTACTTGGTGCATCCATCATCTACACCTTTCCCGTTGCTCATCTTCAACTGATAAGTACTCTTTTCCTTCTGTTGAATTCTATTGTTGTTTTTTACAATTTGCACACCCGTCGTCTATGTAGATCCATCAGTGTCTTAGGGTTTACCCGTCACGTGTAGGTGACAGATGTCTAGTGCGTCAAGTAACCAGTCGTGTGTCTGCGAGGGGGCGGGCTATGATAAGGTGTTCCCGTCAGGTTAAGACAACCCTAGCACCTCAAGTGAAGAAAGGAATCCGTTGGCCACCTCACCTTCCACAAGGGATGAGGAATTGGGCACGAATAGGTTAGAAGGTGATTCTACTGATGGCCTAATTGGTGCTGAACCCCCAACCCAATCATTCATAGGTCCTGATGGACTCAGGGAATTTCTAATACTTCCCTTGTGGACGGTCAACGACTTCGTTTCTACCATCAAAAAGTCACACTTCAGGACACTTAGGGAGAAGTACCAAATACCTGACCAGATACCCCTCCGTCTACCTTACAAATCAGAGAAGTGTTATTACAAGGGTGTCGAAGGCGTTGAAGTCTATGAGCAAATGCTGAAAGCAGGGCTCAGATTCCCACTGAGCGCCCTTCCTCGTCACCTCCTTTAATACTTAAGGTTGGTCGTCACCCAAATCGCCCCAAACGCTTGGAGGGTTTTCCCTGGCATGGAGGTCTTCTATGGGGCCATGTCCGACGAGGCTCGTAGGTTGATGGTGGAAGAATTTTTTCATTGTTACCGTTTGACTAAGATTGTTTAGTCTAAGGGCATGTACAGTTTTGTGCCTAGGAGCCCGTTGTTGAGGCTCATGTGTGACACCCTCGACTCTAACAATAACTGGAAGAGATGTTATTTTTTTATGGAGAGTGACGAATGGATGTGTCACCCTGGTGACGAAGAGTTCATGCCCATCGACAAAACATGGAGCATAATGCCCCCATCTGGTATACATCCGTCTATATATATATATATATATTTTTTTTTTTTTTTTTTGTGTTTGACTTGTTACTTTAACCGTCTCCTTTTGCAGCTCGAGACTGTCCATAAGTCTCACTTGAGCAGTGGAGCTTTTTGGAAAGAATTTTTAACAAAACCAAGCTGTCAGAGAGGACGTGGGCAAAGTTAATCAACTTGGATACTCTCCACTGGTATTGTGACGGACCAGAACCCACAGCAGCTGCCCGTCGATACGATAGTCAAGTTTGTCAACGTAAGCCCGTCGCCTAACACTTTGGTTTCTTTTCTTTGTTTTTTATTTAACTCCTGATATCCATCCACCTTGTGCAGAAATATAAGACAGCAAAAGAAGAGCCTATATCAAGCAGCAAGTTGAGAAGAAAAAACAAAAAGGGAGTCAACCCTTTAAGGGGACGGGTCCGTCCAACTCGTTTACCAAAAGGAAACCGTCGGAGAAGACTGACCTTTTTCCAAAAAAGCCCAAAGTTGTCCCCGAGTCCATCGTGGGGTTAAAGGCTAAAACCAAGAAGACGGTCACTTCGATAGGTCAAGGAAAAGGCAAGGGACACATGACGGGCCCTGTCCCTGTCACTGAAAAAAAAACCCGTCCTTCTTCGTGAGGATCCTAAGTATGCGTTGGAGTAGCTCTCATCCATTATCACAATTGACAATTATGAGGACTTGAGCAACCATGCAACTGAAGCCATGGGGCAGAGGAGGCTTTTTAGCATTGCGTAGGTAACTGTGTCCATCCCCTTTCTCTTTCTTTCCTTTAACTTGTCTGGCCACTAACCCTTCTTTTGTTTTTAGGCAATGCTAATGATGAAAAGGTTAATGGGCCGCTACCTAAACCACGAGACAGTACTGGACTATTTTAGGGCGAAGGCAAGGTCGACGAAGGATGAGCTAGTGGAGCTAAAGGTTTAGAAGACGGTCCAGGAGAAGAAACTTACTTACTCCGAGCAAGCAAGGGGTGAGCTGGAGAAGCAGACGAAGATGTTGAGGCAAGTCCTTGAAGATAAGGAAAAAGAGATCAATGATGCCAAGGATAGACTCTGTCAGGTGAAGGAAGATGCGATACGGGA
Organism: Quercus gilva; assembly: GCA_023621385.1. Lineage (NCBI taxonomy): Eukaryota > Viridiplantae > Streptophyta > Magnoliopsida > Fagales > Fagaceae > Quercus > Quercus gilva. The sequence continues at coordinate 8,233,510 of CM042482.1, read as the reverse complement.
GTATCGTGATTTTGACGCTCTTTTGGCAGAGCTCGGAGGCTCTTTTGCTGACGTCTTTGATGACTGCCTATGTCAAGTCAAAGCTTCTTTTCTAGACCTGGACCTATCTCATGTTTCTATTGATCCCCCGACTTAGACCCCAGCTCAGACCATCCACTCTAAGAGCACTGATGAGCTATTTGCTGACAACGCCTTTGCTGACGATCCTTGTGGTGATGGTGAGACTACTCCTATTGAAGGCCAAGCCCAACCTGTCGAGGGTGGTACCCGTCAACCTAAAGACGTGCAGATTGTGGAAGAAAGAGATGAAGAAAACCCCCCAATCCAGCAATAGTTCTTTTTTCTTGTAAATTATATTTTTTTATTAAGTTGTACTTCTTCTGTCTACTCTTAAATTCGAAACACTTGCCATCTTGTGGCTTTTTATTTATTAACTTTAGTTATCTGTTGCCTCTCTTTTTACATGTAGACATTTCCTTTTATGGATCTTTATATTATTTCGGTTATACTCCTTTTGCAACACATCTGTCTATTTGGGATTTTAATGTTTGCAAATGAATTCTCCTAATGAATATGCCCTTTTTGATAAATATGAGTTATCCATCCTATTTTATGGACTTTTCATTGGTAACCCCTCCACTTTGTGGAATAAATATGAGTTATCCTTTTACTATGATCCTGTCCACCTGGTGAACTTTATGTTTCAACTTACTCCTACCGTGCGGACTTAAGAATTCAAACCACCCATTGGGACGACCTCGTCCATGGTGTGGATTTTGGAATTTGAGTCACCCATTGGGGTGAGTCCATCCACTTTATGGACTTAATATCTTGAATCATCCCTTTGGGATGAGCTCGTCCTATTTGGACTAATGATTTAAGTTAACCCTTTTGGGTTGAGTCCATCTTCTTTGGACTTACCATTTCAAATCACCCCTTTGGGATGAACCCATCCAATTCTTCTTAATACTTCAAATCATCCCTTGAGGATGAGACCTGTCCACTTCGCAGACTCAATAACTTGAATCCGTCCATTTTATGGACTTGTAATTAATAATAAAACCCGTCCACTTTGGTGACTTGATGACTTGAATTCATCCACATTTTATGCACTTGTAATTTTGTAATTAATAATAAAACCCGTCTATTTTGTGGACTTGATGACTTGAATCCGTCCATTCTATGGACTTATCATATGCCATCCTTTAGGAATGAGACCCATCCACTTTGCGAACTTGATATTATAGGAATGTAGATATAAACATGTGACATTTCTGAATAACTCCTCTTATTATTATGATAATTTATGCGTAAAAATTGTTCTTTAAAAGACAAAAAAACCTGCCCTTGGGCTTAAAAGAAACTGTAGATAACAAAAATTAAAACTAAAAGGAAATAAACTAGAAATGAGGAGTATCGTCACTCGTCTACTGGTAGTACTTCTTTAGGTGCTTTGTGTTTCATGGGTGTTGCAATTTTGCCCATCTAGTGTCTCCAGGTGGTATGTTCCCTTCCTATGCCATGATGCAACTCTATATGGTCCTTTCTAGTTAGGCCTTAACTTCCCCTAGGACGTGTCTTTTGAGGCGCCCATCACCTTTCTCAGGACAAGATCTCCAACCTGGAAGTCCTTGTGTTTAACCTTGGAGTTGTAGTGCTTGGCTATGAGATTCTGGTACCGTGCTAACCTCTGCTCAGCTGTTGCTCTTACTTTGTCCACTAGATCAAGTTGTAGGCGCATAGCTTCTTCATTCTTGCTTTCGTCATGGTTCCTACCCTGCAGCTTGTAAGTCTTACTTCAACCAAGATGACTGCCTCGCTTCTGTATGCTAGTCGAAATGGTGTCTCCCCTGTAGGCGTTCTTGCCATCGTCCTATACGCCTATAAAACACTTGGTAGTTCGTCTGGCCATATGCCTTTTACCCTCTCAAGCCGAGTCTTGATGATTTTGAGTAAGGATCGGTTTGTGATCTCAACTTGTCCATTGGCCTGAGGGTGAACGAGCGATGAATAGTGGTTCTTGATCCCTAGCTGTGAGCAAAAGTCTCTGAACGCATCATTGTCAAACTGCTTTTCATTGTCCGAGACAAGCACTCTAGGTATTTCGTACCTGCAGATAATGTTCTTCCATACGAAGTTATGCACATTCTTCTCTGTGATGGTGGCCAGGGCTTCCACTTCTACCCATTTGGTGAAGTAGTCAATGCTAACTACCAGGAACTTCAACTGTTTGACCGCTATTGGGAAGGGGCCAATGATATCTAACCCCCATTAAGCGAACGGCCATGGGGCCATCATTGGGGTGAGTTCCTCTGTTGGTTGCCTTATGAGGTTGCCAAATCTCTGACACTTGTCACAAGCTTTGACGTACGCATAGGCATCCTTCTGCATAGTTGGCCAGTAGTACCCCACCCGGACTAACTTATGCACCAACGACCATGATCTAGAGTGATTTTTGCAGACTCCTTTGTAGACTTCTCTCATGACATAGTCTGCCTCTTCGGGGACAAGGCACCTCAAGTACGGTTGAGAAAAGGCCTTCTTATATAGAACATCTTTAATCAAAATGAAACGAGCTGCTTAAACCTTCAACTTCCATGTAACCTTCTTGTCATCTAGTAGCACGCTATCCTTCAGGTAAGAGGCTATTCGTGTCATCCAATAGTTCTCAGAACTTATCTCCTGCACACTGGTATCGTTTATTAATCATGAGGTTTGAACGAAGGATAATACTTGACTGGGGATGAGCATGTGTTCTGTTGAAGCAGCTTTAGCAAGTCGGTTGGCGTGCTCGTTCTCATCCCTTGGGATTTGAACAAACTTTACTCGAAAACTGCTAACTTGATCCTACACTAGTCGAGGTATTTCTTCATCCATTCATTCTTGCATTCATAGTCACCATTAACCTAACTGGTTACTACTTGGGAATTGCAGTTACGACCAAATTTTCAGCTCCTACTGCCTTGGTGAGGTCCAGCCCTGCTATCAAGGCTTCATACTTTACTTCATTATTGGTTGTAGAGAAATCCAGAGGGACCATGCATTCGATCTTATCTCTTATCGGGTTATGGAGTACCACACCAGCTCCACCTGTTTGCCTATTGGAGGATTCGTCTATGTGGATGCTCCACTGTGGGGTCTCTTCTGCCCTCTAGCCTTCCACGAGAGTGAATTCTGTGATGAAGTTAGCTACTACTTGTCCCTTTATAGCTGTGTGCGGTCGATACTGTATGTCAAATTCACTTAACTCGACTGCCCATAATGCCATCCGTCCTGTAGCTTCAAGACTACTCATGGCTCTACTCAGGGGCTTATCTGTTAGGACGATCACAGTGTGCGCCTAGAAATATGCTTAAGTTTTCGTGCCACAATTACTAACGCGAAAGCGAGCTTTTCCATTTAAGGGTACCTCTCTTCCGCTCCTCAGAGTACTCGGCTTGTGAAGTATACGGGTTTCTACACCCCATCCTCTTCTCTGACCAAAGCCGCACTGATAATAGTCGGGGAGATGGCAAGGTATAGGAACAGTTCTTCCCCTGGCTTAGATGAGCTTAGTAATGGTGGAGAAGAAAGATATGCCTTCAAATCTTCAAACGCTTGCTGGCACTTGGTCGTCCACTCAAACGACTTCCTCAATGTGCGGAAGAAAGGTAGGCATTTATCTGTTGCTCTTGAAACGAACCTGTTTAATGCAGCTACCTAGCCGTTCAGGCTCTGTACTTCCTTGACTGTCTTTGGCGGAGCTAACTCCATTATGACTTGTACCTTTTTCGAGTTGACCTCAATACCCCTTTGGGATACCATGAATCCCAAGAAATTTCTTGTCGTTACCCCGAACACACACTTGTTTGGATTCAGTTTCATGTTGTACGACCGTAGGGTGTTGAAGGTCTCTTGGAGGTCGCTCAAGTGGTCATCCTCACGTATGCTTTTTAGCAGTATGTCGTCCATGTAAACTTGCACATTCCTTCCAATCTGATGCGTGAACATCCTGTTCATTAGCCTTTGGTACGTGGCACCCGCATTCTTGAGTCTGAACGACATCACTTTGTAGCAAAAGAGCCCTTGGTTGGTGACAAATGAGGTCTTATCATGATCAGCCTCATTCAATTTGATTTGGTTGTAACTAGAGAATGCGTCCATGAAGCTTAGCAGCTGGTGTCTTGTGGTTGAGTCTACGAAGGTGTCAATCTGCGGGAGAGGATAGCTGTCCTTGGGGCAGGCCCTGTTTAGGTTCGTGAAATCTACGCACATCTTCCATTTTCTATTGGCCTTCTTGACCATCACCACGTTTGCTAGCCAGTCAGGGTAGTACACTTCTCATATGAAGTCTGCTTCCTATAATTTTTGAACTTCCTCAGCTATGGTTTTGTCCTACTCCTGTGCGAACACTCGTTTTTTTTTCTGCCAGACGGGAGAGAATGAAGGCGATACATTCAACTTGTGGACTATGATCGATGGATCAATTCCCGAAATGTCCTCATGACTCCAAGTGAACACATCTTGGTTTTCCCTTAGGAACGTCGTGAGTGCTTGACGCACTAGCTGACCAGCCAAAGTACCTATCCTCGTTGTTCGTTCGAGCCTAGAATCATCGAAGAGTACTTCTTCCAACCCTTCCACCGATTCTGCTATCGTCCGCTATTCTTTTATGCACATAGTTTGCAAATGATCGTCCATCTCCAGCATATCTATGTAGCATTCGCGTGTTGCCATCTAATCCTCTCTTACTTCTCCTACTCCGTACTTAATGGGAAACTTAATCTTCAAATGGTAGGTTAAGGTTACGGCCTTCCATGAATTCAAAATAAGAAGTCCTAATATGGCGTTGGACGCAGATGAACAATTTACAACTAGGAAGGTGACATCCTTGGTGATCTGCTGAAGGTACTCTTCGACAATCACTGGTAGGGTGACTGCTCTTAGGGGATGCACCCTTGTTCCTCCAAATCCTACGAGTGGTGCGTTGGTTGGAATTAACTGTTCTCTCCCTATTCTCATTTGTTGGAATGCTGGATAATACAGGATATCGACAGAGCTCCCATTGTCTATAAGGACTCGGTGGGTGTTGTAATCCCCTACACGTATGCTGACTACGAGTGCATCATCGTGTGGGTGATAGAGACGTCGGGCATATTCCTCCGTGAACCCAATTACGGGGTTGTCGATTCGTGCCATCTTTAGGACGTACCCAGTCAGCTGGATGTTCTGAACCATCCGTAGATAGGTCTTATGTGCCTTCTTGGAAGAACTAGAAGTTGCGCTGCCTTCTATAATCATCCTTATGTCTCTTAAAAGTGGCTTAGAGCGCTCATTTTCTCTCTGGTGGGCTGTCCTTAAGACTGTTCTATCCCCTCCTTACCAATGAACCTTTGCAACTTCTCTTGCCTGATGAGAGCTTCTATCTGCTGCTTCAAGTCATAGCATTCGGATGTGTCGTGGCCGTGATCACGGTGGAAACGGCAGTACTTGTCTCTAGACCTTTTGCTGGGGTCTCCCTTCAACTTGCCAAGGAATGTCAGGGCCCCTTCGTCCTTGATTTGCATTAGGACTTGAGCGATCGGGGTGTTCAGAGGGGTGAAACTTGTGAATCTCTAGGTTGGAGGATTGAAGCATCTATCTTCCTTTCTATCTCCTGTCTTGGCCATCTTTTGCCCCCTGTCCTGTCATGATTCCTCTGGCCTTTCTCTCTTTTTGGGCTTCTCTTTGCGAGCCAGTAACGCGTCTTCCGTGTTCATGTATTTGGTAACCCTATAGAGCATATCCGACATGTTTTTTGGGTCATTCTTATACAAGGAAAATAGAAACTTACCCTTTCGCAGCCCGTTCGTGAACGCAGCAACGAGTATCTTGTCGTTAGCTTCATCGATTGAGAGTGTCTCCTTGTTAAAGCGGGCTATGTATGATCTCAGCATTTCATCCTCCCATTACTTAATACTCATAGGCACGCAATGGATTTCTTATACATGTGTCTCCCGATAAAGTGTTAGGCAAACTAGGCACTCAACTCCTTAAAGGTACTAATAGAATTGGGCGTCAACCTACTGAACCAAATCCTTGCGGGGCCCTTCAATGTAGTGGGGAAGGCCTTGCACATAATCTTGTTCGCCAGTGCTTGTAGGTGCATCAAAGTCTTGAAAGACTCTAGGCGATCCAGAGGGCCTTTAGATCCGCCGTAGCTTTCCACCTGAGGCATACAGAATTTTAGTAGTAAGGGGAACGTCATGACAGATGCAGTAAATGGTGAATCAGTTTAATGGACCAAGTCATCGAGGTCGTTAGACATTCGTCCTCTAAGGGCATTCATCATGAAGTCCATCTGTTTCTTCATCATCTGCATCTTCGTGACTATGTGAGGGGGAGCCGTATTTGTGGCGGATGGACGACTGGTATCTAGTCGCTCTTGTCTGCTTGGGGCGTTGCTGCCTTCCAGCCCCTCTTGATTCCTTCTTTTAGCGCTGGTTTCTTCTTGGTCCTCCTTCTGAGTGTTAAGTGTTGCGTTCTTCTGACGCAGCTGCTCCTCTAGGTCATGATTCTGCTTGGTGAGGCGTTCCATTGCTGCCACGAGGGTTTGAACTTGTCTCTCTAGGGTAGTGTTGCGTGGTTCGTCGCCCTGATTGTTAGTAGTTGTTGCCATCGAACGAGTAAGTACCATGCAACTTTTTGTTTGGGAAGCGTAGTATGGCTTATCTCCAAGCTTTCCCACAGATGGCACCAACTGATGATGCTGAAAAATCGCCAGTTAGTCACACAGTCCTCACGCGCTTAAAACAACACCTGCACAACACAAAACAAGAAGACCTTAGGAGAGTATCGATGTGGTACTGGTCAAAAACCCTCCGATGGTTAAGTTAGAAAACTTTTCACAACTCTAGAGTGTCATAACTTGAATGAATTATGCGTACCTTTCTTCCTGAGGGCCTTGGGTTTTTATAGTAGTGTAAAACCGATTCCATTTCTTGCGTAGGAAGGTGTTTCCTTATGGGAAAGATCCTCATAAATGCGCGTATATTACGGGATCCTTTTCCTGTTAGAATTCTACTGATTAGGGTTAACCGTGGGACACAAGTTACTTTCATTTAGAATTCCTTGGAGCCCATTCAAAATCATGTTGGTACCACGTGGTTTCAGTATCCGTCTACCCTGTATTTATGTGACTTGAATCCGTCCATATTGGGTGACTATCTGTCTACTATGAGTAGTCTATCTGTCACATGTTCCATCCGTCCAGTGCCTATTTGTTGCTTTTTTTATGACAACCCACTAAATTTGTACCATCGAGTCTACTTGGACGGATCTGTCATGTCAAATTTTGTACTCTTCAAGTACATTAACCTATTGTTTTAGAGGAATATCAATATCAATTTAAATGCCAATATAGTACACACCAATGGTATAGCTAGTACCAGCATGGTATTGACTACTTTTGGTTGAATAACTTGGTCAAAAATATTAACATGGTTATTCAATAAAAAAAAAAAAATGTTACCATCATGTGACTAGGCGATATAAATGAAACTATATGTCATTTAACATGAATTTCATAATTAAAAAACATTTAAGATGTAAAAAGAATTCCACCACATGACTCTCGTTAGGAGCAATTACTCCTAGGTCTAGCTTTTATTGAAGTGAAGTGCAATAGAAGTAGTTAAAAGGTGAGATTTAAGAGCTTAATGCAGGCATTTCTTATTGAGTGGGTTGTCTGTCCCCATGGCCCATGTTGACAAGATCAGTTTCCATGTGCTTTTGATTAATTTATGGCTCCCACAGTCTTCATTACAATATTCACGACTCTCTCTCTCTCTCTCTTTCTCTTATTCTTTAATTGAACAATGACTCAATCTCTTCCATGATTTTGTCTGTAGATCAAGAGTTAAATAAAGCTGAAAAAACCCATTACCCCATTTAATTAAGCTCTACAATGGGTCCTTGAATTTCAATGATTTTTCACTTCCTGAGGACTCTTTGATTGGTTATCTTCCTCTGTTCCCTTTCTGGGGAATCCTCTCTTTTCCCCATGAATTTTTCAACAAATCTCATTGGGTTTTGAGTTTTGTTTTAGTGTTTGTGCCACTCTCATGCACACACTTACACAGTTACACACACACACACACACACACACAAACACACTGTCTCTCTCTGTGTTTTCTCTAAATGTTGCACATGTGGGGTTCTATGCTTTTGCCTCCACAAGGACATGAAAGGCATCAAGCTGCTGAGTTTTGATCTTTGGGCCTGAATTCTTGAGATGGTTATGAACAGCAATGGCAGCAAACATCACAGAGCATGTCTTGTTTTAGTTACTTTTGTGTCAGCTTATCCATTCACTCTCTGTAGTGCTAATGAGCTTTTCAACGCTTCACTTTTTGGGTTTTGATGTATATGAGATCTTTTACTATAAAGTAGTTAATGGGAGCTAGAGTGTTCATTGGTGGTGGGTATAGATGTTAAGTTCATTGCTTTTTTAGAAAGATGGAATCTGAGAATAGGTTCTACTCGACTGATGAGTTCAAATTGGATGCAAAATGGCTTATTGATCCCAAGCATTTGTTTGTTGGGCCTAGAATTGGAGAGGGAGCTCATGCCAAAGTATATGAGGGAAAGTAAGTTTAAAGATTTTCTTAAATTTGATTCTTGGTATTTAGCTACTTGCCTTGCTGAAGTGAAAATTTCTTTACTTTGGCTTCTGGTGGTGTGGGAATTTTGTTCCTGCTTTAAAGAATTATTTTTGGGATTTGCAAAATACTTGCTTTGTCATTGTCAAGGGTCAGGAATCCCATCTTTGTTATTGTTGTGTGTGTCTCTTTGGGAAATGGTCAATCTACTGTCTATCCAGTGTATTTGTTAAGCTATTCCTATATAGATTCTGCATTGTCCAGGTCATGTATCTGTTTGTGTACATGGAAAGCCGAAGAGTGATGGTAATGGTTATGCTGGCATTGAATTGGAGACGAGTTTCTTTTAGTAAATTGCAATTTGTTGTCTGTTTCTGCTGAAGTATCTCACTTTAGTTTTTGGTTTTTGGGTTCTCTTCAGATACAAAAACCAGACTGTTGCTATTAAAATTGTTCATAAAGGAGAAACTCCAGAGGAGATTGCCAAGAAAGAAGCACGGTTTACAAGAGAAGTTGCCATGTTGTCTAGAGTTCAGCATAAAAACTTAGTGAAGGTTGTATTTGATTTCAAGGCTCTTATAATATTGTATTATTGCACTAACAAAAAAACTATATTGTATTATTGTGTGTCAGCAACTGACAAAAAATATTATGGAACCTTGTGTGTACAGTATATTGGTGCTTGCAAGGAGCCTGTAATGGTGATAGTTACCGAGCTTTTATTGGGAGGGACATTGCGAAAATACTTGCTGAACATGCGGCCTAGATGCTTGGACACACGTGTTGCTGTTGGGTTTGCACTTGATATTGCTCGTGCTATGGAATGCTTGCACTCTCATGGAATCATACACCGTGATTTGAAACCTGGTAATCTTTTCATTCCAATGCTTTATTCTTTTTGATGTAACTTTATAAAACAGGCCTCATTAAGCTAAGATCAGATCTGGATTGATTAAAGGTATCTTATATGCATGAACCCACTAAACGTCTAGAAATCTTAATGTGGAATCTTCCCTTATCAAGAAAAACCCCACTCAATTTCAATTTCTTTTACAGGATTGCACATTCAAACTTTCATAAATAAGTTACACATATTGATCTTTTATTGTACTCATGTCTATAAACAAAGGTTGTACCCAATGCACACACTTCCACTTTTGCGAGGTTTGGAAAGTTGATAGGTAGGCAGTCTTACCACGAATTTGTATGTGAGGTGATTGGTACTCATGTTTATAGATTATTTTATTTATTACTTACATTAATTGATGGAAGTGGAATTTCCTAGTTTAGCTCTTAAGTAATCAATATCAGCTTGTCCTTGCCTATCACTATTAATTATCTACCAACTTTCTTAGCAATTTGACTTTTGGCCTGAATTCACCACCATTCAAGTTTTTTAACTCGATAAATTAGCCTTCGGTTGGAATATTCATGTCAACACATAATCTCTAATACTAAAGGAGTTGTGCTAGTACCACATAATTGGGCACAACTTTGTGCCACAACTCGCCACATGGCGAGTTGTGATTGGCAAAGGTGCGTCAGTGGGCCATGTGGGGACATACTTTTGCCAATCACAACTCACTATGTGGCGAGTTGTGGCACAAAGTTGTGCCCAATTATGTGGTACTAGCATAACTCATACTAAATAGTAGGTAGTTGTCTAAGTTGCCAAGTTATAATTGATGTCACCATTCAATATGTCCCTTTAAGAAACTGACATTTTTGTGCAATAGTTAGTTAATGCTTTGAATTTAGATCTCTTTTCTGTTGGGGGAGGTTTAAATTGTATGAAGAGTGTGTTGGGTTTGCCAGGGAAGATGGATTGGATCGACAAGCGATGCCAATCTCTCAAAAGAAAAGAAAAGGTTTTCTTCAAGTGGATTGAATTCACTCTGAACAGGAAATCCCTTGTGAGACTGGGGATGATGTGCTCCTAGATTATTACCCCTTCAGTGAATCTAGGCACCTATCATTTGCTTATCACACAAACAACCAACCCCAACTTCCCCCACCTTCAAAAAAAAAAAAAAAATCACATGTTTGTTAGTAGGAAAAGTACTATAGTACCAAGGAACTATGGTATGATGGTCCTAACAAATTTGTCGGTTTCATATAGAAGGTAGATTCCACAAACATTAAAATCAAAATATCTCATTGACCCTACTTTTTATTGAGGCTCCTTTCAGGTTAGGGGATAAGTCAGCTCTAAAATCTCAATTAATCATTTACCAAGCATTTGGATTTGTCTAATTCTTGAACTTAACCACACTCACCATGGTGGACCCTCAACAAAACTCATCATTTAGAAGGGTCTACATGAATTTATAGTGGAGATTGATTGACAAGATTACGTACTAATTTGAGACCTGAGAGGGGGGATTAGGATTGTAGTTAATGTAAATCACAACAATAGGGCACAACCTTTGAATGGTTGAATTACTATTAGAGTCATTGGCCTCATGTGAAAAATATTACACTTAACGAAAAAGTAAGTAATGGAATAAGTTAATATCTGGTGGACTTTTAAAAAGTTGAATAAAAAGTGCCAACATACTGATGCATATTGATTATGAATAAATACAAATTTTGTAAATTAGGATAATATATGTGCTGTTGCATGCTTTTTTCACCGAAAGCTGTACCTTTGTCTACTGCTAAAGTGCTAATGACTTCATTTTAGAGGATTTCAGTTAGGGAGAGAGCTTTCTTAGCCTTTTGGCTAATTTTACATGTAACTAAGGGAACATGATAAGAACAGTAACTATTTCATCCTCATGTTAAGCACAGATGCTTTTTCAGTGTGTGTTGGATTAAATGAATCTAAAGTTGATTCACAGACTCCTTTTTAATGATATAATTCTTTTTAATTTATTTGACTAATTTTTTGACACAACTGTGTTATATGAGCCAGTATAACATGACAAGTTATCAACCGGACAGATATAGAACAGAAACAAGTGTTCTTGTCTACTTGAGACCTTGCCTTCAACATGATTTACCTAACACAAATATGCAGCATACTCAGCAACACTAAATCACCGCAGTAAGCAGCCTAGATCATGTGTTTTTGACAAGCCTCACATACCAATGAGTTCCATTGTTGCACACAGTTGCTCAAATTAGTGCATTCCTGCAGTTGTTTTCCTTAATGTTCTGTATTGTAGGCGAGTGGCTATTGTCTATTCATAAGATTTTTTTTAATATGATTGATCTATCGTTATGAGTTGACGTATTGGTGGGAGAATGCTGAAAAACTATTCTTATATTTTCAAGATATATGTGTTTATGCTTGTTCACCTGAAAATACGACTTCTGAAACAATATATTCCTGATTGAAGATGGAATTTTTATTTTGATTGTGGTGCAGAAAATTTACTCATGACTGCAGACCACAAAACAGTTAAACTAGCAGATTTTGGTTTAGCAAGAGAGGAGTCATTAACAGAGATGATGACTGCTGAAACAGGGACTTATCGTTGGATGGCGCCAGAGGTAGTTCATTAAGAAATTTAGCATAGTTTGGTTCTCCTGTTTCTCATTTTATAAATGGCTATATAAGTATTACTTAAATACATATTATTGGTGGCAGCTGTACAGTACCGTTACATTAAGGCAGGGAGAAAAAAAGCATTACAACCATAAAGTGGATGCCTATAGCTTTGCAATTGTGTTGTGGGAGCTCTTACACAACAAATTGCCTTTCGAGGGAATGTCCAATCTTCAGGCAGCATATGCGGCTGCTTTTAAAGTAAAATATACATTCCCTGTTTATATATTATCTTGTTATATAGTTACATATATTATTGCATAGTTGTAATCTGAAGCCTTTTGGTACTGCTAAATCAAACTGATAACCTTAAGAGGGTACTTTGCCATTTCAGAATGTGAGGCCTAGCGCGGATAACCTCCCAGAGGAATTAGCTACCATTCTAACTTCATGCTGGCAGGAGGACGCAAATGCTCGGCCCAATTTCAGCCAAATAATCCAAATGCTACTTAACTATCTGTACACTATTTCTCCTCCAGAATCCTCAATTCCTTCTCGAATTTTCATGTCTGAGAATGCAGTGTTGCCGCCTGAGTCTCCTGGTACAAGCTCTTTGATGGCAGTACGTGATGACACAGGTGATACACCCAGAGCAAAGATGGAGGACAAGCCGAAAGGTTTCTTCTTCTGCTTCAACCAGTGTTATTAACCCCTGAATAAATGTTCCTTCCTGCCAAAATGGCTCAAGGGAAGCTTAGTAGATAATAGGTTCTACTCTCACAAATACATTTGATAACATGGTATATGTTTAAATTGATCAATTTACAATAAGTTGAAGTTCAGTTCTAGTCTCACCTTGTTTTTTGATGTTGCTTTTGATTTCAGCGACCACACTAGGATTGTAGCTTCAAGTACACATGGTTCTACTATCTAGTAACTAATAGTTTGGAAAATGGAGTAGGGGTTATATTTTCTCAACATCAAGAATCAACCCAAACCGATGGCCCCCAACCCAACCAGTGTATAGATACTATTTCCTTATTTTATGATGTTTATTTCCGTATATATAAAGTCCTCCCAATGCATTGCGTTCATTCCAAAAACCAGAAAACGCTTTCGTGATAATTATTAATAGAATGAGGATTCTTATGGTTGTAGTATCAATGGGGTGCTTGGCATGTTGCTAATAAAGGCCTCAAGTAGAAGTGCAACCAATGTCTTTGAATGTGATATAAATTTTTTTGAGCGCAAGATTGATTAGAAGGTAATGATAGTTCATTCAGAAACCTACTTCCGTATCTCTGAAGTTCCAAACTTGTATTTGGTTTGGACTCAGACATCAACCTCTAAAAGCTTCTTCAAACCTGGTTATACCAATACACCTGGATTGGCTTATTTACTGATACTTGTTTATTTTCCGAAAGTTGGTAAAATGATAGTTGCACCTGTAAAAGTAAGGTTCTGAAAATTACATAAGAAAATAAGTTAAAAGGTTTTAAAAATTATATAAGAAAATAAGTTAAATAAGCTCTAAGAAAAAAGCTAAAACTTAAAAGAAGGATTATAGCTTTTGGCCCTTTGGCGAAAAGTTGCAAGTTTGCTTATATATAAGGCATGCACAACTCACAAGTGATGCTGGCATTCTAAGATGACCATATAAGAAAGAAGAACAAAATACTTTTTGCATGCATTGTGATCTCTTTGCATGTTTTAATTCTTTGTTCATTGTTCAGCACGAACCATAAATAATAATCCTAGTAATCGTCAGCCTCACCACAGTGATTTTGGGTTGAAACTAAAAAGATGATTTTTCTAAAAGCTTCACAAGATCTGCTTCTCAAAAATTCGATTTTGGCCTAACGAGTTTTTAAAAGGCTATCAATTGCAGCACATTGTGCTTTATGGTTCAAAAAAGTGAGTTTTACCCGGGGAAAACAGCTGTCAAACAAGACATGAACTCACATTTTCTTTCTGCTACTCTGTTGGAAACTTTCATGAGAAAGAACAATTTCTGAAGTGTACATTTCTAACCATTGCCAAAACTCTTAAGAGAGAAATCAAGCATAACAGTCAATGTGAACAGTTTTATTTGTTTGTTGTTGTGTTTGTTTATGAGTTTCATAAACATCACTTATTTGATTGCTCCCCAAGTTCTTTTATTTTCAGCATTGATGCAATCAATATAATAAAAATAAACACATTAATATAAGATTCAGAAATCTATTGGTATTTTATATTCTAAACATTCAAAAGGGTGAGTCTTTCTCTTCCCCACCACCCCCACCGTCTCTTTTTGATCAAGAAATATGAAAACCTTCTAATGGGGACAAAATCACTTTCCTTTCAGTGGTACAAAGGTCTGACTATCCAAAAAAATTCTATTATAGAAACTAAAGTTGACCAAAACACAAAAGAATCAAGGATAATAGAAAAAGTCTTCTATTGCAATAAACTGAGAAATCAGCATTATTTTTAGCAAAAAAGGAAAGTCTTCTCTTCCCCATCAAACCCTCCCCCCCCCTTTAATTGAGACATCTGAAATTTGTTGGGATTGGAACAAGATCACGTAGCTTTTTGGTGCACAAAGTCCCCAACTCAAGGCCAGCTATCATAGCATTGAAGAATTCTATGTCCTCTTTTGTTCCATAACAGAGGAACAAGGCCTTCAATATTCTTGCAATGTATGTAGATTTTAGGGTTTACCAATAGTCATTGCAAGAACATAATCCCTCTTTGAAATGATGGAAGCGATTACGATCCCTGACAACAATTTCTCTATTATGTACCTTTGAGATTATCTTTGTAGCATTGTGGCAGTCTGTACACACCCTAAGATTCTTTGATATTCTGATTGTAGTTCCAGGTGGGGTTCTTATGAGACCAAATGCAATGGCCAACTTCTCACTATGGTGAGAGACTGAAGCTTCCTTATCATCTTCCTCAGCATCCAGTCTTGCATCTGCTGGGTTGGGCACATAGCCTGCTGACTTGATCTGTTTCATCATGTCTTCAACTCCACCATATATCTCCTTTACGTGAGCATGTCCATCATCTTCAGAGAAAAATTCATGAACTACTCCATCTAACTCAATCAAGCTACAACCTGGTGTCTTTTTAATCCTCTCTTCCCGCATCTGACACCTCACCTTCAATGCATCCTCACATCTACCAACCGATGCATAAATATTTGATAGAAGTATGTAATCCCCACTATGAGCAGGCTCCAATATTGTTATGCATCTAAATGATTCTTCCCCAATTTTAACATTTTTATGAGCCTTACATGAAGCCAACAATGTTCTCCAAACAACAGCATTTGGTTGGATGGGCATGTTCTTTATAAACTGATATGCCTCTTCAATCAACCCAGCTCGACCAAGAATATCTACCATACAACCATAGTGCTCAATTCTTGGATCAATACCAAAATCTTTACTCATGCTGACAAAAAGACTTCGACCCTCATCAACCAGACCTGCATGACTGCAGGCAGCAAGAGCACCAATGAAAGTGACATCATTTGGTTCAAAATTCTTCTCCCGCATCAAATAGAAGAACTCAAGAGCCCTTTTCCCCTGTCCATTACTAGCAAGACCTTGAATAAGTGCTGTCCAAGTGAAGACGTTTTTTGAAGCCATTTTACTAAATATTTCAATAGAACTATCTACTGATCCACATTTCGCATAGAAATCAATCAGTGCAGTTCCAAGGTTAACAGTGAGCTTCAGTTTCCTCTTCTTTATATAAAAATGGACCCATTTGCCAGTTTCTAAAGCTCCAAGGACAGCACAAGCATTAAGCACACTGACCATGGTGACTTCATTGGGATCCACATTGTCCTTTTGCATCTCATTAAACAGATCAAGAGCCTCTCTACATCTATTTGCCTGGCAATAACCAGAAATCATGGCACTCCATGCCACAACATCCCTCTGATCCATCTGGTCAAACAATCTTCGTGCGGTATCTACCTCACCACATTTCGCATACATATCAACAAGAGAAGTCATCAAAGCAAGACTCTTCTTAATTCCATTTGCCTCTATATACCCATTAATCCACTCCCCCAATTCCAAATCAGCCAACCTCCCACACGATGTCAAAACACTAATCATCGTAACCTCATCGAACCCAACACTCAATTCCCTCATCCTATGAAATAACTTCACAACCTCTTCCCAACACCCGCTCCTCATGTAACCTGAAAACATCGAATTCCACGCAACAACACCTCTTTCTGACATTCCATCAAACACCCGGCGGGCAACCTCAACTCTACCACAATTGGCATACATATGAATCAAAGTATTCTCAACAAACTCAACTGATCCAAACCCACATTTCAAAATGTGGGCATGAACCTGTTCACCTTCACTCAATGCTCTTAGCCTAGAGCAAGCCTTTAACACACAGGGAAAAGTGAATTCATCGGGTTCCACTGAAGTCTCAAGCATTTTCTTGAACAAAAATATAGCCTCATGAGGGGATTGCTTATATGTAAGACCCCTTATCATGACATTGTATGCCGACGAATCGGGTTCGCCAATATCATCAAAAATGGAGAGAGCATAGTCCATGGTATTGGGGAGAAGTATAGCTGCTGATTCGAGAAGGTTTTCGGTGACAGCCCGGTTGTGGATGAGTCGGGTTTTGATGAGATGGGCATGGATTTGGTTGAGGTCTTTGCTGGTTTTGCATTGTTGTAGAATTAAGGTTTTTGGGTTTTCAATAGTGGTTATGGCAGTTATGGGTTTGGCGGGAAAGACAGTTAGTGTAGAAAGCATTTCCTGAGTTGTGAGTTTGAAAAAAAAGTCTCAAAAATTAGACCAGAGGCCAGGGCCTAGAGTATGGTCTTTTAGACCAAGAACCAGGTGAAGGGACAAGTTTGAGGGCTTAAAAAAAAAAAAAAAAAAAAAACAAATAAAGGGTTAAAATTCAATTTGGTTTATTGATTTTTATTTTAAATGTTAAATTAGTTCTTAAATTTAATTTTTGTCAATTAGTTTCCTACTTTGTCAAAATGAATTATTTGCATCCTCTTGAGTAATGGGAAGCGGGCTAGTTCCCGAAAATGTCATTTCCTTTGTTGTTGGGGCTAAAAATCTTCATTTCTCATTTCTAGGAACTTAGCATCGTGACCAGTACGTTAGCGAGCACTGAGGCAGGCATTCGGTACTCTTTTACGAGACATAGGGCCCCCGAAAGAATGAGATGCAGTTCTCTAATCTTCTTAATATGATTATTTCGTCAAATTTGTTAATTAATAAAATTGCTTAATTTTTTTTTATTCCAATGATACTCATTAACCATAAGAATTATTAAATGGCACATCTCTTCAATGTTTTTGATTAAACTTTTAATTAAATATAGACTGTTTGAACCTCATTTGCCAACAAATTTGAATAGAATGATCAAATTGAGTCATTTTTATAGTGTGACAAAATTAACAAAAAATTTAATCTTAAAGATTAATTTAAAATTTGAAGTAAAAGTTTAGGGAATAAATTGAATTTTAGTTTTTTTTTTTAAAATTAAACATAACAAGTAGAAAAAAAGAATATATGAGATTGTGTTGAAAACCTTGACAAAACATAGATACATTTTTCCTCCTAAAAAAGTGATTACAGAAAGGAAAAAAATAATTCCTTTATGTATTTAGGCTTGTTAACTCATGCTAAATTGCCAGTAATGCAATTGATTCCTTAGGCATCAAATCAAACGAATAACCAAGGGTGAGTGATTCAATGAAAGAAGCTTATTTCCATATGGTTATGTACTCAAAAGACAAGAAAAAAGAATAACATTTGTTTTTGGTGGTATTTTATTCTTTATCCTCGGATCCAAAAAAAGAAGAAGTAAAAATGGCATCTTTAGGCGGCTTCTGTCTTGTCTCATGACACGAACTTTAGTTGGCTACCTTTACTCTGTTTGTTCACCTTTGGTTGTCTTAATTTGCATCTTTGCTGTGGGAGCACTTACAAAAGCTTCATATTCACTAATCTAGATTGTAAATTCCATGACCGATACCCATTATGTATCGCTCATGTTACCTTCAAAGAATCCAATTTGGCCAGGACCTCTCTTTCAGGCATTGTATTCCTTTACCGAAAAATGTGATTTCACAGAAGATGGATGGAGAATTAGATGCACCTTATCATGTAAGAATAAAGAGAAAAATCTATGCCTATAAATTGTTGTTTCCATTGCCCCATTAACTATATCTGTGAACAAATTAAAGCCAGTAGAACAATGTGGACTCCCAGGCAGACTCATAGTTGGGAAGCCACTCCTCAGAATGTTTCTCACTACCCTTTGTACAAGCCTCTCAATAACAATGTCACCTATGAAGAAAAGGTCACCTATGAAGAAAATCATGGACCTCACCACCATCATCATCACAACCACCACCCACATTTTGAAGACAAGGTTGAGGTGATAGAATATGAGGAAGTTGTTGAAGATGGTAGGAATGGAAACTGCAGAGACAAGGTTGAAGTGGTCGAATATGAGCGAGTCGAACGTCACAAGAATGGGAACCGTGAGGTTTATCAAGAAAGGATCGACGTTGAATCTGATAGCTTTATCCAGCAGAAGCACAAGAACTTTGAGCTTTCCAAGTGGGCAAGCTACAGGGCGCATTAAGCATGGAAGCATGGTTGATTGGCAAGCAAAGTACCTTACATACAGTGTTACCAATACACTAATGATCTAAATAATATGCTTGCCTTGCTGCTCTAATGGCATACTATGATGCCCGCAATTTCCATATATTTTAAATAATTTGAAAGAAAGATATGTTGTTGTGGACTAGTGGGTTTATAATCTCTTTGAGAGTATTTATTTGCCGTTTCTGTGACAACCATGCACTGATTTGCATTTAAACCTGAGAATGAAACAAGATTAGCCGAAAAGTAAGTTTACATACATGATGGAAGAGATGCATATAATAAACACATATACTTCAAGGCTCACTTTTTGACTGAGAATGAACTATATACACTGTTAAAACTTATATGTAGCCATTTTCAAGCATAATGATGGCCTATATTTAAGGATCAGGAACTCACGCAATATACACACACACACACACACACAGTTTTTTGGTAAGTTGTGTACGGAACTTTCCAAGTTTTTAGGATGGAGATAGCTTTCATTTCTTGGTATTGCCAAGTGAAACTGACATTAAGAATGTTCTGACACACAGGGTTTCGGAAAACCAATTAAGTTATGTTAGGGTTAATTTTGTGTTGGCAAATGTAATTGCAATTTTTTAGTGTATTCATTTAATTTGAGTTGTAATTGTATCGAGTCATTGAAGATGAACAGTTGAAATAACAAATTCCATATTTCTTTTTCTTGATTGATCTTGTAGCTAATCAATACTTATAAGAGCGGAGCTAGGATTTTTTGTTTGGGAGGCCAAATTTTGTTACTAATATAGGAGTTACGAATCAAAATAAACCATCACACACATGCGTAAACACATATACACATATAAACATTAATATTTTGATACTAAAGTAGGTCATAATTTATAAATATATTGTATATAAAATAACAACTTTCACATATGTATATTTGCAAGATAATTTTTTAGAGGAACTTATCACCTTTTAAATTTCAATGAGTATACAAAAGTTGTCTAGATACAAAATTCTAGATCTAAAATTCTGAAAATTGAATACAAAAATCAAATTAATGATCCACAAAAATACATCCCAAATACTTTTTTTTAGAAACAAATACATCCCCTATTCTATCCTACATCATTGGTTCCAGACACATAGCCTACGATTATATATAGCAATAGATAGAAGTTTGATCAATAATAAAGAGGGAGCTTCTTCTTTTTTCTTTTTCTTTTTTTTTTTGAGAAACAAGGGGGGGACTTGATGTGCTATGATTTTGCGAACTTAGGGGGTGTTTGGTAGGGGTGTTTAAATAACAGTTTTCATTATTTAAACAATACAATATGTATTTTTATAACACTTTTTCACCCACACGTATTTTCAAAAAATTTAAACAACTTTATTAGAACAATATTACTTTGTGAAGGGAGGTTGAATCTCACCTAAGTTCAATGCTGCAATGTAACCACATGCCTACTAAAAAAAAAAAAAAAAAGGTACCTAAACTGCTCTTGTCTCATATTTTCTTCATTTTAAAGTTTGATTTAAACTTGAATTCGCATAGACAAAATAAAAAACCAGGTTAGTTTGCATGTTGTGCAAACTAACGAGCAAATTATGGAGGTGTGTCTTTAAGGGGCTCCGAATGCATTTCATATCTAATTGGTTGAATGAATGTAGGTTTATTCTTTGTTTCCTTTTCAGCAGTTATGGGAGCTGACATCTTTATCCATCAATGGATTGGCCATGTTATGGGAGCTGACATCTTTATGAATTGCAAATTTCAGAATAGTTTCTAGCAGGCAGGACCATTGTACAAGAATCAAGTAGGGAATATCTATAACCTTTTCCAAATCCGCTTGGATTTCTTTGAAGGAGAATCGTACAATGAAGCAATCCACTTGTATTGGGTATTTCTTTCCTCCCAACTAATTTGCTCGCGTCCTTTGACATTGACAAAAGAAGGTTGTCAAATGTAGTCATGTGCCCTTTATGATTTCGCTACCAAACTTGCTCAATAATGTAGCTCTGGCCTCTGAGAATCAATAGCATTAAAACCAGAAGGCCACAACCAATAAAACATAAGTCATGATGAAAACCGTGTAGTACATAAGAAATCCAATTGAAAGCATGAAGAGACGTTGGAATTGATTTTTCTTTTAAAAAATTTTGAGGGCCTTCAAAGTGCGTAAATTAGTGTCTATTTAAGTCTAGTTTATAATTTGGCTAGCTTTTAGCTTTTTAAAGTGAAAAAAAGTAACTTCAATATAGTTAGGCCAAACCGTATCGCTTAAACCTATTTTTAATGAGGGCTACTTACGAACTATAACACAGTTGGGGTTGCAAATGTGGCAAGCATTTAATTGCATTAGACTTTAAGAAACACGAGTTTGAGATCTATAGTTTTTAATAAATTCAGATTTTGAATAAGTACTTTCAATCCAAACTTGTCATTTCCTATTCTTAAGTAAGTACACCAAAATTGACCAAAATGGAGCTACTTGGATTGAAGTGGACCGAAATAGATCAAATGGGATTGATGAATTGAAGTGAACTGAATGGACTGAATTAGACCAAAATAGATCAAAATGGATCAAGTGAATTGAACTAATTTAAACAAAATAAGGGCCTTCAAAGTATGCTACTTAGCGTCCGTCTAGTCTAAGTTATTCATCTAGCTTTTAGCCTTTACAAGTGAAAATTGTAAAATCAATATAGTTAGCCACTTAGCCCAAACCATATTGCTTAAACCTATTTTTAATTGGGTTACTTACAAACTGCAATATAGTTGGGGGTGCAAATGTGGCTATAATTTAATTGCATTAAAATTTAATAAACACAAGTATGAGATCTATATTTTTTAACAAATTCGAATTTAGAATATGTTTTGTCAACCCAAATCCATATTTTTCACATTTTTTAGAAAGTATACCAAAATGGACCGAATTGGATTGAATTAGTCCAAATAAACCAAAATACTATACTGATGTGGTTCAACAAAAGTATACTAACAATAAATGTTACGTTTCAACTTTTAAATATTATATAAATATATGGTTGTACAGTTTTTTACAATCTCACTTTTTCAAAATAAAATATATTTCAACAAAAAGCCATCACCAATATACTAAATAAGTGATGCCAAATGCATGCTTACAATGGAGGTGCATGATACATAATTTTTTGGCCCAAATAATGGAAATTGTTGCCAAGGTGACTTATGTGGTTTTGTGGAATACTATATATGTTTAGTTTCAAATTACAAGGTTCAATGTTAAAGACACAAAAAATTCCACAGTTTGTTAAGATGACAAATTGTGATTGGTATAACATTATTTTCATATAAACTCACTACTAATGTCACTTTTACTATACATCAATCATAACATGTCATTTTAATTTATGTGAATGAAAAATTGTGAAAATTTGTGTCACTAGACTTTTGAATTACGAGTGGGAAGATAACTTGCTTGTCCTTGCAAGCTTGTGCTATATGTCAGGGTATCCTAAAACAATATGCATAATGTCATCCATGCCTTAATGCAAGAAGAAATGAGATAGTAAATATTTGTTAAGAGTTTTGTAGTTTAGTAACATTAACCGATTCTTCTCATGTGCGGAACTAGATTTAAATTCCCCCTCCCCCACTTACTTACTTGTAAGGGTAAAAAAACAAGACAATAATAATTATTCAACATTATTGGTGTAAAAAATAAAGTGATTGTAGGAAGCTTTGTTCCCTATTTTAAAGAATTAGCTGAGATCCCACACAATATGTGGTGCAATTTTTTATTAGTTTTTTTTTCCAATATTTCAATAATTTTTGTCAAAAATCATGTAGCTTAATTGGCTGTCACTTCATAATATTTCCAACAGAAACATTCAAGGTTTGAAACCTTGCCCCCCAACTATCGATGTATAAAAAAAAATTCACTAATTTTCCTTGTAAAAAATTGAAATATTTGGTTATTTTATAGACAAAATAGAAAATGACTAAGAGTAGTGTAGTATATGTGTGTGTGTGTGTGTTTACAAATTGAAAATTTCATGATATAATGGCTAATATTGATAGGCATGTTTCATGCCTACTAAAAAAAATGAAAATATCCTTCAATTATTATTATTATTTTTTTTTTACATTCTTGATTGTGTGTTATTAACTTTATTTTTATTTTTCATTTTTGTTGGACATTGTTTCAATTATTGTAAAAAAAAAATTAAAAAAAAAAAACTAAATTTGAGTGAGAATACCATATTTCAAATAAATTGTTTCTCTCATAAAAAAAAAAAAAAAAAAAGAATTGTTTCTCATATAAATCTTAGAAAAATGATATTAAAATTTCATTATGCTTAAAATAATTAATATAACAAAATGAACATATTTATTCTAATTACATAGAATAAATACTACAATATTAGTTCCTCACACACACACACACACACATATTACACTAGCCTCTGAGCACCCGTGTGAGGCTTTTCTATTTATTTGGGTAAAAGTTAATAATTTGTATCTATTATAATTTATAAATTTTTTATTTTTTATTTTTCAAACAAATAAAAATAAAAAATGTGGGGGAGGATTTTGTTCCTGACTCGCCGCAAGCTTGTTTGTCCGCGTAGTGGTACACTCATGCTTATGCCAAGCATTTATAAAGCATGAGTGGGGTGCATTTCTTGTCGATGTGGGACGGACATTGCACATAAGCATGCCTCCCATGTCGCTTGAGAACAAAACTGTGCAGGCTTGGCTCTCCAAAGTGGACAAACGAGCTTGCGGCAGGTTAGGAACAAAATCCTCCCCCACAAAAAGGCATGTGTGGTAGTGGTACACTCATGCTTGTGCCAAGCACTTATAAAAAATGAGTGGGGCGCATCTCTTACCGATGTGGGACGGACGTTGCACATAAGCATGCCTCCCATGTCGCTTGAGAACAAAACCTTGCGGGCTTGGCTCCTCAAAGCAGACAAATGAGCTTGCAGCGGATCGGGAACAAAATCCTCCCCCACAAAAAACTTTAGAGATATACAGTAACTATAATTTCTTTTTTGAACGTAAAGGAAAAAAAATCCTAAATTTTAGGAATTCTCTTTTTGATTTCAAAATGAAATTTATTATTTGACATTTATGATCCTATTTCTAAATGAAGTTACTATTCATTAATGAGGGTATTTTTAAACTATATAAAAGTCCAGTTGAAAGAAGCGAATCCTCTTATATATTGTATAAATAATTATCAAAGGGGTTAGGACATTTAAAAGGTTAAGATAAATTTTAGTGAATTTTCAAATATTTAATTTTTGAGTCTGAATTTGGTAATGATGAGGTGTAAAACTTATGTTTTACATAATCTAATAAGTGATTGTCACGTCAGCATTTTACTTAAAATTCAATATATCTTACCATGCCTAATAACTTGTCAATAAACTTTCAATTTGGTTGGATTTATATATGGGTATTAGAATTGATTAAGTGTGGTTGTGCCTAATTTTAAATATGTGATAAGATGATGTGACATGTTGGAATTGGAGAGGTAAAACTTGGATTTTACACCACATCCTTACAAGATTTAATCTCTTAGTTTTTATGGCTTTTGTGTCAATTTTTGTTAAAGAAATTAAACATGAAAAATAATGTCATATTCTAAATTTATTATTATTATTCCAACTAAAAATTTATTTCTTATATAGAGTTTATGAAAATAATTATAAAAATTCATTTAATGTAAATGATTAATGTATGATTAATATATACATCTACTTTATTGGCTAATCCAATGCATCAATACTTTGATATAAATGCAAACATTGTTGAATGGGAAGTCTAAATAAAGAGAATATCAAGAAATGCGGTTTCTGCTATTGACATGGAAAAGAAATGTTTGGTAACATGAAAGTGGAACTCACACCACAAAATGATAAATAAATAAAAAAATAAAAAAGAATAAACAAAGTGAAGTAGGAAGTTTTGTTCCCTGCTGAAAACTATGGGGAAAGTAAATGATGTTGTAACCTGAAAAATCGGAATTCACATACCAAAATAGATGGAAAGAGTTTATCCTATTCTCTTGGAATATCAGCCTCTGTAAATCTCCTCGAAGAAATCTGATTGAACAAACTTCTAAGGCTATGCCGACTCTCCTTGCGCCTCCTACGGACACGACTAGGACTATCCAACTCAACAAATGGATTATCTGACAATAAACCAGTCTCTAACCTTCTGGACAAGGTCACAATCTCATAGGAATCACATAGAGACTGCCCAAAATCCCAAGTGGCACCATGGCTGCTGTCATTAGCTGATGATGATTTGCTCATTGCTTCTAGCTTGAATCGAGAAGGATTGCCTTTGAAATTTCTCGGGTAAGCATCAAATTCTTTCATAGGCCTAGAGCTGCCAGAGCGGTTTTGCCATGCTTGTGCCACTGCCTTGAGGATTTCCAGGTCTTGCTCATCTTCAACCTCTGGTTTTTTCTTCATGGAACTCTTTTTCTCTAAGAAAGTCTTGTTGGGTCCATGTTATCTTGGGTGAATTTGAGCCTTACGTTAATGCTGCAGGTAGAGATAAGCTAAAGGCATCAATACCTTTTCTGTTACAAAAGGTTTCCTTGTTTTTTTATCTTCTCTCTCAGGCTGTGGCCTGTGAGATGAAAACTACGGAATTAATGGAAATTTGGCTAGGTCTGAGTACAGGATAGATATTAGCTTGTTTTTTTGTCTCCACTTTGATTTTTCACAAGTGGATGCAAAATTTTCCTCAATAATGACAGTTGGTTGAGACATTCGAAGTTCTTTGGACCATTAAATTTGACAAAATCTATATTATTGTTGTACTCATAAAACGCTGACATGTAATGATGCAAAACATTTGTCTAGACAAATCCTTCTCGTGTGACCATTACTGTTTATGCAAAGTGGCTAATTTATTTGACTTATGCCACCTATATACATATTGCCAAGAGCCTTGTAATTTGGGTTTAAATAATAATCCGGTGATAATGATATTCTTTATGCCTTTATAGTATTTCATGTATGTGGTTCAAACCTCACTTTCCTCTCATTGTATCTACCTAAAAAAAAAGTCTTATAGCTCAAAGGTATTTACCCAATTCTCACATGAGAATAACTTAGATCCATCTTTGAATAATGATTTTGTACAATCATATCTTATTCAGCCAAAAGATTAGGCTTTTCAACCACTTTATATAGCTGTGTGTAAAGCATTTTAGTGAAAATAACCTTGCCTTTGAAGTTAAATACAAGAAATCCGGGTGAAGGATTTGAACCTAAATTCTTTTCATGGAAGATATTGGATAGTACGTTGCTCTTGACAAAGTTTAGGAAACTTGTTTTCTTTGGTATTTTCATGTTAACTAGAAATTTAAAAGTAGATAGGCATTTGGGGCCATAAGTACCACAGCAATTTGGGGCCCTCACCCAAAGTATACACTAGGTTGAAGCTTATGGAAAGGCACCCAATCCTCCAAAGCCGAGTGGTAAGGACAAGTACCAAGGATGAGCACTGTGGTATGCAACAATCACCCACCTTTGGCTAACATCACTATTGGCCTATAGATCCCCTTCTTCTATTCAGTTAGATAGTATGATTCTCCTCAAAAGAAATGGCAGCAGAAAATCACTAAACTCCCTCACATCAATATTTATTATAGCCTACCTACCGTCATTCACATCTAATCCTACTAGACCTATTTCATTCACATGTAATTTGAGGGTTGCTACTCTGACATGCATCTCCTTAGTTGACCTAATGAAACAATCAACTAACAAGCCTACAACCGTGATTTAGGAGGATTTCGCACTAAACCAAGTCAAACCTTCTTCATATATATCATTTCATTCCATTGAACATGTTATGCAATCTCTCAACACTTTCATTTTTCTCATTGATTTATTAGTTTAACCATTACTCTTACTTAATAAAGTATCTGTCGAATTACAAGAAATCACTTATGTGCGCCAATCAAAGTTATTTTTATAGTTTTTAAAAAACTTTCTAACTACAATTACAAACTCAAGAGATAACAAACCACCATGAAGGTAAAAACTGCTGTTTATTTATAAATATTTATATTGACACATACTACCAAGAATTAGTAATTACCCACAAAGATCAAAGATTCATGTTTTTATAAAGATTGGTTGGAGGTTGGAACTTTGAAAGGGCATAGGTGAAGCCCAATGGGCCTGGCATAAAAGCCTTAAACATTGCACACCGTCACTTTCTTTCGTATTTTCCCGCTCATTTACAAAAAGGGAAAAAAATTTAGAAAACCCTTTAGGTTTTGGACTTTGGCCCCAAATTTTTCTTCTTCTTCTTCAAGAAATTGAAAAACAAAGCGCGTTGTTATTGTTGTTGTTGTTCTTCAAAAATGAGTACTCCAATGGAGATCACACTTCAAAACCCTCCAGATCCCAATATCTCCGACCAAAACGCCGTCGCATCAGCCTCAGCCTCAGCTACCTCTCCTCCTCCTCCGCCTCCGCCTCTTCCTCCAGTACTCGCCGATGACAGAGTCTCCGTTTCAGGTACCTACATGCTCTCATCTTCACCTTCCATTTTTGCTCTAATTCCAAGCTCCGTGCTTGAGTTTTTTTCGAAATTTGATTTCTCTTTCAGTTGAAGCTTGCTTAAAGCCCTCCAGCACAGCTCGGATCAACGATGTCCGCTCAGCCATCGAGAGGTATACAATTAAGGATTTTTTTTTTGTGTGTGTCTGTGTGTAATATGATGTTCTAATTAGTTGAGTTTTTTTTAATGATTATGTTGAAAATGTTGTGGATTATAATGTTTTTTGTAGTAGAATTGCCTTATTTGACTGTTTGAGTTGAATGTTTTTGTTTTTATTTGTAAATGCATAAACATCCTTGAAAATACTGTTTTTTTTTTTTTGGTTGGTAATTTGATGTTCTAATTGATTGAATTTTTAATGATTATGTTGAAAATGTTTGGGATTATAATGTGTTTGTAGTGGGATTGCCTTATTGGCTGTTTGAATGTTTTTGTTTTAATTTGTAAATGCCTAAACATGCTTGAAAATACTGTTTTTTTTTTTTTTTTTCCCGGTATATTGTCTAGAATGCTTGAAAAGAGGAGTTTAAGCTATATTGACGGCCCCATTCCAGTGCCTCTTGATGATCCATTTCTCACAGAAAATGTGGAAAGAATCCGTATTTGCGACACGGGTATGTTTTATTTTGTCTATAAGTTCAATGGTTTTATTGATTTTATCTATATGTTCCACGGTTTTGTATTCAGAAAGTGAAACAATTAGCTGAATCAAGCACCATATGTTTTGCTGAATTGAGTGTTTTGATATGAGAGAATGAAAAACATTTTCTATTCTTTTTTTTTTGGGGGGGGGGGGTTATGCAGAAGAGCTGTTTCTGTTTTTTTGAGATTTCTGATGCTTAAATGTTTTATCTTTGTAGATGAGTGGGTGCAGAACCATGAAATTCTTTTGTTCTGGCAAGTCAAGCCTGTTGTGCATGTCTTTCAGGTGAGTAAATTGCACTACTAAAAGGGGGTTTATAATAGGCTGGATTTAAAAAAAAAAAAAAATTCTTTAGGATTTGGAATATACTATTTTATAAAATCCTTATTTGACTAGATGTATGTGGCTTGTTTAATTTTAGAAATTTTCATGTGATGTTGGCAAGGAATTTTTTTTCCTTGACTTGCAGCATTCAAAGTTTCAAACTCTGATTATTGTTTGAGTGGATTTTTGTCAGCTTAGTGAGGAAGGACCATGTGAGGACTTAAGTGGAGATGGCCAACTTCCTAGCTTTAATGAATGGATGCTTCCTGCAAAGGAATTTGATGGCATGTGGGAAAGGTTTGTTTGTGGGTTTTATTTTTTTTGATAGATTAAAATCCATGGATGTAGTGATGTACAATAAAGGTAATTGCTTTTGCAGTTTAATCTATGAATCCGGTCTCAAGCAAAGGCTGTTGCGGTACGCAGCAAGTGCATTACTCTTCACTGAAAAGGGTATTGATCCTTTCCTTGTGTCATGGAACCGGTAAGGAGCATGTGATTGATTCTATTTCAGCACTCAAAACATGCTAAGTAAGCTTCCATTGTTTGTATTTATTGGAAATGAGATTTTTGGAAACAGATCGATCTTTTCAGATGTATGTGTTGGGTGCAATACTTGATATAGGCTGTTGTGATTTTCATCACTTAGTGATTGATCTGTTTTATGATTTGACCTGCTTGGGTTTTTAAACTGATTTATTTGTTTGTGCTTTGTCTAGTTATAGTATTAATACTAGGATTTGTATCTTATATGACAAAATTTTCACATCAGGCACTGAAAAGTGCAACATGTTACATGATAAGTCAAGAACATCATATTCATATGTATCAATAGACATAGTTGGTTCTACTTGTTGTACAATGCCCTAAAATATCTGTCAAGTGAAGACCTGGAAGTAGTACAATATCTCCGTGTATGGTTCTGGTTATGCTTACATAACTCCCCTACATAGTGAGATGAGACACAGACAAAGACTCAGAATTCATAGGAACTATCAGGGGCATGAAAATTGAAAAATCACTGAGAGCAGGTTGGAGAGCTGCAAAGAAATGAATTTGGACTCCCATTAATGAGTTAACCTTACCCGGTAGACTGGTACAGCTATAAAACTCGTTGTATTATGTATATGGACACCTTGTGGTTTAACATTACTTGTATCTGGTTCAAGTTGTGTTGGCATGGACTTTCCTTCCTTAATTTATGTATAATTTCTCTACCTTTCAATCTATTTGCATGAAAGTTATGATATCGTGTTGTACAAACAAGAAACAACAGACTCCTTTGAAGTTGGTCTAATTTTTTATATTTAGTACACGGGAATTTGAGTTCTAACTGCATGCACGACTGTGTTTCCTACTGCAATCTATTTATTTGCTAATTTTGACATCTTATTATTGGAAAGACCTACAGATAATGTTTTAATGGATAGGCACAGCTAGGTGAAAAATATACAATTAACACTCTTTTGAATCATTCTATACGCTTGCAGCATCATTCTTTTGCATGGACCTCCAGGAACAGGGAAGACATCTTTATGTAAAGCATTAGCCCAGAAGTTATCCATCCGATTCAACTCCAGGTTTGTTGATGTATCAGTTTGATGTGAATGTTATTTCTTTTTGTTGGCTTACATGAAATGCACCAGGCATATATATTCTAGATTCATCTTATATTCTAGTTTACCTTTTTTTTGTTAAATCAGATACCCACAGAGCCAATTGATTGAGGTTAATGCACATTCTTTGTTTAGTAAATGGTTCTCCGAAAGCGGCAAGTTGGTATGTAGTCACACAGTGTAATTCCTGATTAGCACTTCTATGTACTTGATCATTCCACCTTCATTTTTATGTGGATTAAATATTTTTTGTGTTTGTGTATCAAATGGTTTGTCACAACCTTTACCCCAAATTTCGGTCAACAGTTTGTCACATCTTATCTCAATCACTTTATGTCTTTTCCTTGATTGAGTTCTGCTCCTAAAGGATTGGCAACCATCTTCCCCCCCCCCCCCCCCCCCCCCCCACCCCCTGAAAACAAAAAGAAAGAAAGAAAGAAAAAGTATATTGACATGGCCCATTGTTGATTTAAAAAAAAAAAAAAAAAAAAAAAAAAAAAAACACCTTATTGAAGCTGTTCCCTCTGCTCTTTATTCAACATGATGACAAATCTGTCACTTCTAGAGTTACTTCAAAATCAAAACCATGTATCTCTTATCATTTTTCCTGTCAAAAAGAAAAATAGCTACTACTACATTTTGACAAACCAAATAAAGCCTCAAGAAATCAGTCTTTCCAAAAATTGGGGGTAAGGTTACCTCTCCCAAACCCTGCACAAGCTAGAGTTTCGTGCACTAGGCATGACCCTTTTCATGTTAAAGGCAATCATATAGAATTATCCCAATTTTGAATCCTGTTCTGTTTCCTTTGTAGTGTGTCATACTGTTATGTGAAGTTGTCAAGCTGCATCTCTGTTTCTGTCTAATTTCTCATATCTTTAAACTGGTGTATATCTTCATTATATATAGCATACTTCTTGTAAAGGAAGCTGAAGCTGAAGTTGGAATTAGTGCATGCATGTGGGTCAAATTTTTTTTTTTTTTTTCCTCTCATTAATATTCTCATTGTTAGGTTGCAAAGCTTTTCCAAAAAATTCAAGAAATGGTGGAGGAAGAAAACAATCTGGTATTTGTTTTAATTGGTGAGATTTATTATTTTCAGTGGTTTCTTATCTAGCTTTCATCCTCCTTCCTTTCAGTGTATATTTATTTTATATCTGGTGATGCTTCAGATGAAGTTGAAAGTCTTGCTGCTGCTAGAAAAGCAGCTTTGTCCGGTTCTGAACCTTCAGACTCTATTAGGGTATTGCACTTCACTCTACCACCTTTTTCTGTATTAACTTTCTGACTTTTCTCAACTACACGTGCATAAACAGAGTATAAATTTTAGAATAACATATACAATGGCTCCTCTTTTAATGTTTATTGCATCTTGGAATGTGTGTTTCAGGTCGTGAATGCACTACTAACTCAGATGGATAAATTGAAATCTTCACCAAATGTGATAATTCTCACAACCTCCAATATTACCACTGCTATTGGTAAGCCTATATTCAATTTCAGATTAAGGGCAAAATTGGCATTTTAAAGCCTTGCACCTCTTTAACACAGGGTGTGTTATTTGTTGAGGACCGGATGGTATATTTATTCCATGCAAATCCATTTGGTGCCATTCTAGCTGACCTCTACTGTTCCTCATCATTTTTAAAGTCTGTGGGAGCATAGTTCACATTTTCAAAGTAATTGTTATCTATTTAACAATAGTTTGTAGTTTCCTGTGAGATTTTTAAACCAATAAGAATCATATGAAACTATAAGCACCGTGCATGCATATTCTTAGAGGTCGAGCCTTGGTGCTATGGGCCTTTGCAAGAGCCTTCCACCAAAAGTGACAGGTTGCGGGGTTTGGGATTAAGGCTGCCTACTATGACCTCTCCCAGACCCCGAAAAAAAATGGGAGCCTTGTGCACTGCGTATGACTTTTTTATGTTTGAATCAGACCGTTAATCTGGATATTCTCCAAACCATCCTTTCTTTTGTCTTTTTTAATTCTCTTTTCTCTTCATTTGTTTACCATGAAAATTTCACAATCCCATTTTGTTTCTCTCTTTGACAAATTGTTGTTAGGCATTTTATGCTGTGAATTATCTTATTGACCGTATAGGTCTTTTTCCATTCTGGCAAATTTCATTGGATTTATGAGAAAAATTCTCAAAACTTTCATAATGCATGTATTTAGTATTGACTATTTATCCATTGTTGGATTGCAGATATTGCATTTGTTGATCGAGCTGATATCAAAGCATATGTTGGTCCTCCAACACTCCAAGCTCGTTTTGAAATTTTAAGATCCTGTCTGCAGGAACTTGTGAAAAAGGGAATCTTATCAAATTTTCAGGTGCAGATACTTCTCTCTCACCTTGTCCAAGGAACAATTTTTTGAACCTTCACTGTTGTCTTTCCAAGTTTTGACGCAGACATGTTGCCAAATATGTATCATCACCTAACAAATATTGGGAACTCTGTAGGATTGTGATCACCTCGTAATTCCAAATTTTGCCAGTATGAAAGAAAAGTTGAATATGCCTGAGATGCAGGAGACTCAGACAAAATTTCACCTGTGTAAACAATTGCTTGAAGCTGCAGAAGCATGTGAGGTAAGTGAGATATTTTCATTGCCTATTATTGTATTTGGCAAATTTGTCAGTGACCAAAGAAGCTGACTTAATTAACTTTTGACGTTTGACTCTCTCTCTCTCTCTCTCACTTAGGGAATGAGTGGACGATCTTTAAGAAAGCTTCCATTTTTGACGCATGCAGCTCTCTCCAATCCTTACAATTGTGACCCTAGCAAGTTCTTGTGTAAAATGGTAGATACAGCAAGGGGCGAGCTTTCTGAGCTGCCTGACTGAATTATGAGTTCTCACTTCATGTAAAAGATGTGTCTAATGCTAAATGTTTAAATCCACTGCAATTAGTTGCCATTTTCAGCCTCCATTTGTGGTGATGATGTTGATGGTCCAATATGAGACAATTACTTATATCAAGACAAATGATTTAGATCCATCATGATACTGAAGCCATGGTTCTAGGGATGTATAGACCACATTAGATTAGTCCTTGCAGCCCAGGTTGTCACACAAGTAGGACGCTTTTCTTCCTATTCAACTAACCTAATAGAGGTACTAATACTGCAATTAAATAGCGATTGAAGAGTTATTGTCAATTGAGTATGCAAAGTGGTCTGTGCTTCATATGTAGGAAGGCCTGACATTTCAGTCATGAAACAGCATGTGAAATGGTACTTTTAAGTTTGAACTGTTGTATTGAAGAGAATTAAGATTTAAGAATCTCAAATCGGATGTTTCAAATTTTTTGAAGTTTGTGATGTAATGTTAAATCAAAATTTGCTTTTTACCTGTCTCAAATGTGCTCTCTAGTTGGGTGTAGAAACCCTGATTTTGGTCCTCAACAGTTAGCTGCTTGATCAATTTTTCTACTGCCCACAACCCAAGGATCGGTCTCATCTGTGCAGGGAGTTCTTTTGTTAAATATCAAGTTGGATATTTCAAAGGTGTTGCTTATTTCTTCCTCACTCATAAAGAGTCTAGCTTCTATCTAGGGCTTTCACACTTCGCTTATCTGTTGGTCTTGTTCATATTTTGTATATCAAATGTTTCAAAAGTTATGACAGACAAAACCTGTGTTGCAAGGCAGAAAATCAAACTATTGAAATGAAAGGTTTCATGTCAAAAGTTGGTGAACTTATTTAGTGCACCAGATGTACTACACTATGCCCTTCTCTTACATGAAGGTGTGTGAAATAATTTTTTTTTGGTTAGAACGACGAATTCATTAAAACTAAAGAACAAGGTTCAGCTCAGGACCATGCCTGATTGAATACAATCCGGATACGAATAATTTCTTCAAAATTTGTGTGTTGAACTCAAACATCTAGAAAAGCTCAATACGAATAATTTTCCAAATATAAGATTTGATTTATATGAAAGCGTCTTTGAGTCGAGTGGCAGTTCATATGACATAAAAATAATATAATTTTTGGTTGCTAGCATAAAACTCTTGATAAAAAAAGAAAGAAAAAAGTTAAAAAAAAAAAAAAAAAAACAAGTAAAAAACACAACAAACAGCCTACTGAGCAATTGCAAACCCAAACATAAAACTACAGAAGATAACAGAAAGTTGTTGACAGTAGCCAACTATAAGGAGCCAACATGCTTGTCAATCACGAAACCTTTAAATCTTTGATGCAGGATGTCAACTTATGCTCTCTAGGGAGATCTTCCCACCACTTCTTGAATGTGGATTTCTCTAGCAACACATCTCTACTCAACTCTCCAAGATTGATCCAATTCTGTACCTGTGCTTCTAGTAGCGAAACCTCTTCCTTGATTGGTTCAAACCCTTGGCTGCTAATTTTAATGCGCAGCTCCTCTACCTTGGCCCAAAAGCATGATTCTCCACTGGATTCAGCAGGCATCCTCTCAGCATGCTCGCGCCATCTTTGCGTGAACCTGTAACGTTTCGGCCTGCCCCTTATCATATAAGCTCCCGTGTCTTCATTCTTCAAGTGTCTATAGTAGTTGGCAATATCTAGGGGCTCAACAAGGCGGCGGTATCTTGTTCCAAGCAATACCCAGTCCTTTAGGCCCTCAAATGCATCTGGGAGTTCATACCTTTTTAACATTTCAATGATTTCATCCCATATACCTGCTAGTTCAAGTCTCTTTACATTAGCATCAAAATCCTTGGAGGTTTCTTGAAGCTTGAAGGCATCATAACAACCTAGACCACGATACCCACAATTCAATTGGTAGTCTTCTTCAAGGTATTTCATTGCTTTCTCAATATCTGGCTTCTTGAGATCAATGCTTTCTTTGTTTCCAATCCTCCGCTTCTCCAGCTCTCCAGCAGCACAAAGACACAATCTAGCTCTTGTGCTCTAGAACCCATCACACAGGAAATTAGCACAAAGATATAACTAAGAAAATTCTTTGGTGAGCAGTGCTCTAAATTCAACACATTTTCTAGCATTGAAATACTTTTTTTATTCTCTTTGTATAGTCTATTGCAAGTCATGTTTTAAAAAACAATTATTTTTTGAAAAGAGATTGAATTCAAGATTTTCAAATTTGTTGAAACAAGCAAAGGAAATAGAACTTACCAAACCAAGGTCATTCAAGGCTGAATTAATTGTTGCAATATCACTACTTGTAGAGTCTGAAAATAATGGAAGCTGTTCCAGTGGCTCCAAGTAAACCTCATTTAGCATTTGGAAGCTATCTTGCAACTCATTCTCATAGCCAAAATGTTGTTGAAGACTTTTCTGTGCAATATCTGAGCATTCTTCTTCATGGCACAACTGAGAGGAGTAAAACAATAGTTGCAAAACAGCATCTGGGTTCCTCAACATAACTAGTTTTCCATTGCCAGTGCAGAAGACATATGTTCCAAAGGGCTTGTACGGGCTTAATGGAATGAAGTTTGACACAGTTTCCAATAGCAAGTTTGTGTTTCCCATGAGGTTGCAGGCAGCATGGCTTGCCACAGATGATGCATTCTTCATTACTTTCATGTAAAAATTTGAAGCATCAAAGGTGTCAATGGATGCATGTGCAAGATTTACGGATTTCGCATTGAGGAATTGGAGAACTTTCTGAAATTCCAATTTAATGGATGAGATTGGAGCAAGCAAGATCCGTGGAACAATGTCATATCTCATGACAAAATGCATGAAGTAGCGAGCCCAGTTCTCACGCCTTAGAGCATGGGAAAATATGTGGTTGCCAGTTAGAGGACACCCAAAAGTCACACACAGAGGAGAGGAAGGTGAAATCTTGTAGTTATATTCTGGTTTTAAGTATTTTTCCAAGAACCAAATTGTTGCAAGGTTTGCAATTGAACCACCTGAGGAGTGTCCTGTAAACAATATTTGCTTGTTTTCTTTCACCGCCTTTTGCACCTGAATAATGTAGTAATATTTAGAAACAAGATATCACCTGTATTCCAATTCCATATGAGTATGTTTTACAGTTTTAGTGCTTGCATGGCATCCTTTCTATGATCTCTTTAAATTCTTATTGAAACTAAAGTTCCATATCTAGACTTACTAAAAAGACAATCAAACTACAAATGTAGGCTTTTAATTGTCTTTCTTCACATTCTATTAGACAGTGCATTCTATTGGCAAATGGAGGGGGCCTTGAATTTTATTTTTTTTAAAATTATTATTATTATTATTATTTTCTTTCTAGTTGAATCATCTTTGATTAAAATGTTTTATTTTTCTTTATTAGAACTCTATTAGACAATTTTGCAGCTCACAACTGACCTAAACATGTTAGACATGTTAGAAGTTTATTGACGTGGATAGAGGATATTTCTCCACTCCTTCGTGATGTTCTTCTAGCCGATTATGGCCAAGTTTCTTCCTTTCAATAAAGTTTCTAGTACTTCTTTTCAATAAAATAAAATAAAAATAGTATCTGGTTCAGGTTCACAAACTTATCTTTTATTCTTCTAAAAATAAACCTTATCTATTATTTGGAATAAATTTTTTTTTTTGAGAAACAATTATTTGGAATAATTTACTTTTTATTACTATAATGAAAAATATGAATTTGGAATGAACTTTGTATTAGTAATTTTGGATCTCAAAAAGTAAGAAAAATATATTTAAATTATATATATAATTTAATAAATATTTAAATATAACAAAAAAACCTTTTAAAATTTTTGCCTTAAACCCCAAAATTTCGTTGAGCTAGCCCTTTAAACTAATGTGTCAATTTTATTTTTGTTTTATTTTTAATTCTTTTACAATGATATATACTTTTTTAATTTTTTTAAATAAATCCAATTATATATATATATATATATATAAAAGAATAAACATTGATACTTTTAAGTTAATCTAAAAAACATAATAAAATCTCTTAAAAAAATATTCAAGGCTTACATATAATATTTTAAAAACTTCAAGTATATTCTTATTAGTTTTTTTTTTTTTTTTTTTTACTTCTAAATAATAATTAAAAAAATTGTTTGAAAATCTTAAATTAGTCTTGTAACTTTAGCTATTAATTAATATATGTTGATTATAAGTATTTATATCTCTTTTACTTGTTTGAAAAATATATTTATAGTTAACTTAGATTATGAGGTGCCTTAAACATAAGGATGATTATACTATCTTTCAACTTGAACATTAGAAAAAAAATAAATTAACACTAAGCATGAAAAATAAAACTATCACTCATATTTTGCATTATTTTCTATGTCAATCAATTTATTTATTAAAATTTTTTCTTTCATTAATTACATACTTTATTTATGTTAATTAAAATTTTTAGTATTAATTTGGCTTCAACCTTTTATTTTATAATCTTGTACCCTAAACTAAAATCCTGTTTGTGCTCTGTAAGCTAGAAAAAAAATTTTTTTTTTGGGCCAATTTATGATACTAATTTATTAGCTTATACAAAATTCCATAAACATGCATAAACACAAATATTTATACACACAATTTAGTATCCTCTATAATGAATCCTTAAAGTTTTCATTTTTAATATAAGTTACTAAATTGCCTACCAAAATTCATAAAAAAAATTTCAATTGAACTAATAAAGTATTCAAATACATAAATAATTCAAAACTTTAACAGATATAAAAACACATTTTACAATAAAAAATAATGTAAGGGAAAAAAAACATTCTCTATAACTACTAGTCCAATTGGACAATTTTTTTAAGAGTATCATTAGACTAACTCAAATATTTGGGAGTCATCTCATTTTTGTAGACTAATAATTAAAATATTAAATATTTATATAGTATAAAAATATTTTTAAAATCATTGCCCCCACTCATACATGTACCTCCGCCCTGCAATCATGCAACCACTCCTTCAGACAGACAAAAAAAATTAAGATAACTACTATTTTATTTTTCTTTAAATTTCTCAACTGTTCATGTTAAATTTCTACCAAACTTTATGCAGTAAAACAAATACATGGTTACATTCTAAATATATTTAAGGCATAAACAATGTGAGCAAGTTATAGAAGAATCCATAGTATGAACAAGAATTACCCCTAACAAAAAAAGAGTCCAAGAAAAAGAACTACAAGAAGAAGAAGAGGAAGCAAATAGTACCTCACGATCAAAATCTGAATTCCCCAAGATTTTGTCTACAAATCTCTGCAGAAAGGCTTTGTTGACCAAGGCACTTTCATTAACGCCTATACTTCTAAGAGAAGGAAACAATAATGGAAGATTGATCTCAGTTACTCCAAAAGGTTCTCCATCATACCAACCATTTTCAGACCAATTTCCAGAAAAGCTAAAGATGATAGGATCTGATGAACGACGATTTTCCTCAACATTATATGCCTTCTCTGAAGACTTGCTGTGAGCCTTGACTGCGAGAGAGTAAGCTTTTTCAATTAGCTCTGTCTTGATTTCTATGTTTTCTCCAAGATTTAAACTGGCCATTTTTTTCTTTCAGATGTTTCTTTAGCAAGAGAGTATAAGCTTTTTGCTTGTTGCTACAAATTAGTTTGTATTTTACACTGCAAATACCCTGTGGTTTTTATGGATGAGTCCTGGGTTAAACAATCATTGACCAGACTTCATATTTTATTTTTATTTTTTTGGCTTAATAAATAGTGTCATTATTGACCAAGACTTGCTAGAAGGTGATTGGAGACCTTCCTTCTTCTTCTTCTTCTTCTTCTTCTTCTTCTTCTTTCTTTTTTTTTTTTTTTTTTTTTTTTTTTAAGAATCTAGACCCAGGGGTCAAGCTATATTAAGACCAATGTTATAAATACCGTTTTGTAATATTTTGATACCGTCTAATTTCAGTGTTCTGTTTTAGGGTGTTTTAGGATTTAAAAAAAATAATATATATAATTTTGTATCCTATTACTTTTTATATTAAAAAAAAAACATAAAAGTTATATTTTCATACATTTATTAAATTTGTTATTTTAAAATTAATCTGATTAATTCATTTAAAATACTAATTAATTTAATTAAAATACTAATTAATTAAAATACAAATTTGAAATAAGCCTGGACAGGGGGCTTCATAATTTGGCTAAAGCACACTACCCGAGCCAACTTTATTTACAACTTTTATTATTATTATAATTTTCCTCACCAACCATATTCACTTTCTTCCTATTTTTAATTTGTTTTTTCTTGCTTTCTCTCATCCACCCACACGTGACACGTCTACTGCATCTAACTCCTTGATATTTACACTCCTCACTTTGGAAAATTTTGGTGACATAACTTTGTACACAACTCGTCCACGTGGCGAGTTGTGGTTGGTAGAAGAGTGACCCACCATCACCCTTCCACCAACCACAACTCGCCACTTGGGCGAAATTAATTGAATTAGCCCAGAACTGCCGAAACACACCGGATCAGGTCGAAATCTTACTCGAGGTGGAATAGAGGGGCTTGCCGTTCCAGTTTGCTTGTCGGTACAAAATTTTTTGGCCATTCCAGCCGGAATGGAACGGTATTCATAACGTTGATTAAGATAGAAAAGAGAGAGATTACAAAGTCTCCAAACGCACACTATGGAGACTTAGTGTGCGAAACGCCCAATCCACGTATTCAGTGTTTTTTAGTAGGTCCTATGGTACTGTTTACGTACCACCAAACTCAACAAAATACAGATTTTTAGGTAAATTTGGGTCCCATAGCACTATTCATACCTTTAAAAATTATTTTGTTACAATATTTTCAGCAATAAGTTTTCAATTTTTAGCAAATAAGTAGTATCCAAACACACTCTTAGCCATGTTTGAGAAATAAGAGCATCTCCAGCAGCTTATGTAAATTTTTGTACTATTTAGACAATAAATAGTGACATTTAGTTTTTACATATTTACTTTTTCAAATAAACTTTCCAACAGATTCTTTATTATTTTTTCCATCTCATTTAAATATTATTTCTTCATTCATTATTTATTCTTTTTTTTTTATCATCATTTATTCTTCCTATATTCATTTCCAACAATTATATTTTTCAATGAAAAGTGTTATATCCACAACATTTTTCGCAATACTTTCACAAGAATCACATCAAAATCTTATATGAAAAATTGTTACTAGTTATAATTTAAACCCACCGCTAGGCCTATCCAGACCCATTCGAGACCCAACCGACCTGAAGGACCCGACCGACGATCGATCCGAAATCGGCCGACCCAATCAAGTCATCGGTCGGCGGCGGGTCATTGGTTCCAAAAACCGACTCCGGCGGGTTTGCCTCGATTTTCCTCCCCCAAAACTTGAAAAACCTGATCCGACCGATGTTTAAGAATTTCTAGCCAAAATTTCCAAATTCCGGCCGAAATTTCCATATTCTGGTGAGTTTTTCCCAGATTCCGGCAAGATTTTTCAAATTCCGGCCTCAAATTTCCAGATTCCAACTTCAAATTTTCAGATTCTGGCAACAAATTTTCATATTTCGGCGACTTATCAAGTAGATCTAGTGATATTTCGTCTAAATCTAGTGAAATCTCATCGAATCAGGTGAGATGTCTTCCAAATCTGGCGAAATCTCACTAACTTTTTGCCGTTTTCTCACCGGAATCTCAGATCTTAACTCCAACCGACTTGCCCGAAACCAACTGGATGTCTGAACCGCCCGATTCGATCAGTTTCTCGGTCGGCTGCAGGTTGATGGCAGGCTCCACCCGATCAGGTCGGGTCAGCGGTGGGTTGAGCACAAACCCGACCCACCCAACCCATGGATAGCCCTACCCACCGCTGAAATTATTTTTTTACTCACCAATATTAGCTAATAACAATATATTACTTAAAATTTATTGTGAAAATATTATGGTAGCATTTCTTAATTTCCATTTCTTATTTTTTATATTATTTTTCCTTTCTTAATTTCATCCATACGTTTCTTTCTCTTTTTTTCTCTTGGTTTTTTTTTCACCATACACCTATCCCACTCCTATCTCTATCTACCCTTCTTTTTCTTTTTCTAATTCATTTCGGATCACTCTCTCTAGCCTCTAGAACAGTGGCGACGCCACGTTCATGTCAGGGTGTTCCTAGGAACATCCTGACCTAAAATATATATATATATATATATATAATAATTAATTTTTTTTTATTTGCTTATCCTTTAAAAAAAATTAAGAA
This sequence comes from Quercus gilva, assembly GCA_023621385.1. Classification (NCBI taxonomy): domain Eukaryota; kingdom Viridiplantae; phylum Streptophyta; class Magnoliopsida; order Fagales; family Fagaceae; genus Quercus; species Quercus gilva. The sequence continues at coordinate 8,192,470 of CM042482.1, read as the reverse complement.
TACCCTCAATCAAAATTAGGAACACCCTCAAATAAAAAATAAAAAATAAAAAATTATTTGTTCTACTTTAAAAAAAAAATTGTGACAGGCAAGCCCACCAAGAAAAAAAGCCCAATATACTGAAAACAGAAACCCACGGATTCTCAAAAAAAAAAAAAAAATGATTGATATAAGACTGATTGGTGCAAGCCCAGCAAACCCACGGATTCTCAACAAATATAATAATAATAAAAATTTTATAAACTTAATACGTATACCCATTACCCAATCATATTTTAAACTAAAACAATTCCTAAATTTTTGTAAGAACCTCATGTCCTCACTTCTCAGCAGCAGCAGCGACTCAGCAAGGTAGCAACAGCAACACTGAACACCCAGAGCAGCTCTGCGACAACAAGATCGGAGATTAACTTGGCCCAGATCGAAGATTGTGAGATCGGCAACGACAAAAGTGAGATTGAGAAATAAGAACCTCAGCCTTCAACGTGTCGCGGCGGCGCCGCCCTTGACCTTAGGCAACATCAAGGTATTTCAGTTCTCTCTCCTTTTCCCTGTCTCATCTCTCTCTCTCTCTCTCTCTCTCTCTCTCTCTCTCTCTCTCTCTCTCTCTCTCTCTCATAGTCTGACTTGTGTTGTGAGTCTTGTGACTTAGACTTATCTATAAATTGCTTAGCTTTTGTCTTTTTGTGTATGTAAATATAAAAATATGTGATTGTGTTAAAATTGCTGATCAGCTCTTGTCTCTTAGTATAGGGTGGATGGGGTTGTGGCATTGAATTGGGGTAGTGGTCTGTGGTCCCTTAAAAGTAAGTGAATACATATTATAAAAGACTAAAAAAAAAAAAAAAAAACCTATGTTAAGTAGTTTTGCAGTGGGTTGAGCCGGGTGGATGATGCATATTTTTAGTCTTTACATTGTGCAAAGCAAATTAAACTGTGGGATGTGTGCTATATTGTGTAATACTAATTTATGCTTCTTTAAGGATCACCCTGAAAAATATTTCTAGAACCTCCACTGTTTACTGAAACACCTCGAAACACCCGAAATAGACCGGAATGACCCGAAATTTTTTCTAAAGTAGAATAGGGTAGGTTATTGTTCCAATTTGTTTAAGGGCACAGTATTTTTTGGTCGTTACGGCCGGAACGGAATGGAATTAATAACATTGAATCAAACCTAATTACCTAAAGGCTAAAAAGATATAAGATTGTGTAATTTATGCTTCCTAAGGAACGCCATGAACAAAATTCCTAGAGTCGCCATTGCTCCAGAACATATCTCCACTTCTCCCTATCTCTTTCTTTCTCTTTCTCTTACACACACGCACACAAATTTCTCTCACTTATCTCACACAAACAAATTCTCTTTCATACACACATAGATCACTGGCGGAGAAGTGGAGATCGGCGTTCAACACAAATCAGCGTCCTACATGTTTTTTTTTTTTTTTTTTGGTTTTGGTTTGATTAGTTTTATTTTATTGTTTAGATTTCATTAGGCTTACTAGAAAGATTGTTTTTGTGTTTGAAATCTTTCGATTGGGTTTTGTGTTTTTGTTTTGATTGTGGTATGTTTTAGTTTGTAACCGTTGAGATAGAGAAGCACGAGAGAGTGAAGAATGAAAGAGAAAAGGAATGAGAGAGAGAGAATTATTTTTTCATTCAACCGGGTATTATTTTAAGGGAGAATATTGTTTAGAGGTGCTACAATAATTGCTACAGTGTTCTTTACTTGTAGAGAAGCACTGTAGTTATTCTAATAAAAAAAATGGAGATGGAGAAGTTGTTGGAGTGGGTTTTTGAGTGTTTTCTCTCTAAAATTGGCTTTAAAGAAGCCATTGGAGATACTCTAAGATTCAATACAAAACTACCACTTATTGCAGAGTATAAAACTGGGGACATAAACATTTGAAGCTTTCAGTGGCAGAGACGCAGAGTACATGGTCAACATCCAATCTAGAGAACCACCATATATAAGCACAGACAACAATGGCTACAAAATAATCTTGACTGATAAAAGTACTTGGCCATGCCCCATACAAATTCTGATTATTCAATCAAGGATAGCTAAGTATCCCAGGATTACATGCACGAAGAAGTAACAGTAACATACGTGCATGAAGAAGCAGCAGGACATTCCAGAATAAGCGCACTAATGCTTGTTCTTCTTCTTCTTCTTCTTGTTTTTTTTTTTTTTTTTTTTTTTTTTTAGGTTTGAAGGTCAACTAAGGTCATTTTTCATTTGCAAGCCGTTTATACCTTAGGGTCCGTTTGTTTTGGCTTCAAACAGTTTCCGGAAATTATTTTCCGGAAAATTGGGTGTTTGGCTGTTACTTCAAATTTGGTCAAACTGAAAACCATTTCCGGTTGACCAAAAATAATGCCAAAAACGGGTGAAATGGATTTACGGTTTCATTTTACCTTCAAATGAAATTTTCCGGAAAAGAGAGACCCAGGCGTTCGCCGACGAGACCCAGAGAGAGCATGAGAGAGCACGAACTGGCACTCCAAGCCCAGAGCCCATCGCCGGCGACTTCGACCCACGAACCCACGAGTCGCACCGCGTCGGCGAGACCCAGCGAGTCGCACTGTGAGACCCACGAGTCGCACCACGTCGGCGAGACCCAGCGAGTCGCACCGCGAGACCCATGAGTCGCACCGCGTCGGCGAGACAACCGTTCGACCCAGACCCAGGCGTTCGACCCAGACCCAGGCGTTCAACCCAGACGTTCGATCCATCGCCTTCGACCTTCGACCGACGACCCAGACCTTCGACCCACACCTTCGACGACCCAGACCTTCGACCCAGATGTCGTCGTCGACCCATCGTCGAGACCCAGACCCAAACCCATCTCAGTTTGTTTTTTACAGTTTGATTGTTGTTGTTGTTGTTGCCGGAATCAATTTGTTGTTGTTGTTGTTGTTGTTGTTGTTGTTGTTGCCGGAATCAATTTGTTGTTGTTGTTGTTGTTGTTGTGTTGTTGTTGCCGGAAAATAGCATTTTCCTAATAGAACCAAACACATGAAAATATTTTCCACAACAATTTTCATAATACAACCAAACACTTAAAAATATTTTCTTTTTTCGGAAAATAGCATTTCCGGAAAATAAGTATTTTCCAGAAAATATTTTACGGGAACCAAACGGACCCATAATGGGCGATTACTTACTCAGTTGGGCGATCCAATTAGGAACTGGTTAGCCCAACATAGTCTAATCTTAAAGAACAACAATTGGATGAGAATTGTTCTTGTTGCATTTTTTACAGCCCCTACTCAACCATGCCCAGTACAAAACCAGCCCCGGAGGTCACATATTTTGGGCTAACTCTGGCCCAAGGTGGTTCATACACTTAGGCCTTTTCCATGTAGCCCTGACCACCTAAATATAATAAACGTTTGAACCTAATGTCTCATCCATTGTGTCAGTTATAGTTAACTAAGAGTACGTTTGGTACGCTGTAATAACTCCTGTAATGAAATAATTATCCTGTAATGAAATAGTTATTCATGTGTAATATTAATTCGGTCATTTAGTTGCATCTTTATTACATGGATTAGTTATTACATTGGAATAACTATTCTTTAAATTGGAGAATAGTTATTCTTTTTTAAAATGGATGTAATAGCTATTCCTTAGTGTATATAATAGGTTTTAAAATTAATATATTTCTAAAAATATAAAGTTTCCTTATACATCATCTTTTACAAGTTTTTCATATGTAACAACCAAACTTATGAATAGTAATAGTTATTCCATTACAATGTTTTCTATTCCCAGTAATAAAGATTACTATTCCTAATGTAATCTACATTTAGTATACCAAACGTACCCTAAGTCTCTTATCATTGAATAAGAGATTTTGGTTTAATGATAAAGAGCAATTATCATAAAAAAGCAAACGCCATATAGTAAAATTCTATTGTATGTATAACTCTTTTGTTTAGAAAAAAATGTCTCAGATCCATTGTGTAGATGTAACTGTCAAACCTTTTTTTTTTTTTTTTAAATACAACACTTGTTCTTAACAATTATGGGGAAAAAAGTTGCATAGTCTCAAACCATTGTTACCCCGATAAGTTTAATTAGTCGTCAATGATTACTTAACATACTCACAATATTTTTTATTTAAACGATTTAAGCTTCTAATTGGATTTGATTTCTATTGGCTAATAATTTGAAGGGTCTTCTTGAGAACAGGGAAGAGAACATAAATTCATTCCACCTTTTTTTTTTTTTTTCCAAATTGGTCTCTTTTAAGCCTATACCACATGGCTTATTTCTTATTTGGAGGCCTTAAGCCAAGGCCTAAGTGAGCTAGACCTTGATCCACCCCTAAAAATGATTAGAAATGATTAGGTCTCACTCGTTTCTCATCCAATACAATGAAACACCATATGGAATTTTGCTTGAAAGTAGAAATCTCAATCATTCATCCATCATTATATGATTTCGGATAATAACATTAAAAGCTTCAAATTAATTTTTCTTGAATTTATGCAGTGAGTACAAATTAATTTCATCAAAAAGTGTTGAACAAATTTAATTATACAAAAGAAGATTGGATTGGGTAAACTCCTCATAGTATAAGGCTCATGAAGTGGCATTGTCGTTCTGTGCAGAACCAAAAAGATTACAAATTTCGCCATGCTTACGAATATGATGAGGGCACTTGAAAAGCAGATCTTTGGCTTCAGACTCTCTACCTTCTTGAAAGAATGATCGGAAAACATGAAGATAAGCTGAAGAGGAAGGATATTCTTTCACACTCAATGCCTTCAAAAAATCTGCAGCATCCTCCACAGTCCCAAACTTTGAAATATATTTGACAAAGGGTTCTGGGAAAGGTGGGTAGTTTTGCTTCTTCATCAAATGAAGCAATTTCAGTGCTTCTTCAAGTTTCCCATTGCCTAAAAGCTTTTCAATCAGTTTTTTATATGTAGCTTGCCAAGGGCTTATACGTTCCTTATTTACAATCTCCACAAGCAATCTGTATGCTCCATCTATTCTGTTCCAATGTAGGAAACCGTTTATTAAGACTTCCAATAGATCAGCATCAATACTGCAGTTCTTCTCTACCATCTTTGCCAAACACATTAATGCCTTGTCAAGTTCATTAGCTACACAATGCCCTTGAATCAAAATTGTCCAAGTCTTAATATCAGGAAGAAATCCTTCTGCTTCCATCTCATCCAGCACCTTACAAGCATCTTCAAGCCTCCTTGCCTTACAAAGTCCAAAAACCAATTGGCTGTACGTAATGTTATCAGGCTGATACCCTGCGTTTCTCATAGCCTTCATAATATTCTCTGCCTCATCAAACCTCCCTGCGCTTGTCAATGATCTATGAATCCCATCATACACAACCTTAGAAAGAGTATGCCCCACTGACTCATATTTCTTTGCAACTCGAAAAACCAAATCCAAATTTGGGTTATCATTGGCTGAGATGCTTCTTAAAAGCATACTGCAGTCCTGGACTGAGGGCTTAAATGGACTGTCCATCATGAACTCATAAAGCTTCACTGCATCCTCCATCATCTTGATCTTCTGAAACTGCCTCGATATCTTTATATAAGTGTCAATATCCATTTCATGACCAGCACTCTTCATCTCCTCAACAACACTCCAAAAAAGCTCGATTGAATCATCCCTACCAAGAACCCTGGCAACTGCATTATAAGTCACTGTATTGTGTTCATAACCATTATTACACCTGCCAACCCAATGAAAAAAATTCAAAGCTTTCGAAGGGTAATTCCGAAGTTCCTTCAAAACCCGTATTACGAAATTATCTGATAACACAATTTTCATCTCCCCCAATTCATTCTCAACCCCATTACTCCACTCTGACCCCAAAACAATATCAACCACTTTTCTCACAACATTCTCCATTGCATTCTCTGAAAGCATTCTATTGTGAAAGTGGTTCAAAGCCACTACATCACCGGCCATCTTTGCCTTCTTTAACTGCCCCACAATTGTCAAATATGTTTCCTCATCAACATAAAACCCTTGCTCTTTCATTTTCCTTAGTGTAATCCAAAACTGCTTCATTGTCTCTTTGTTAACAAAAATCCTAAGCATTAAGCTATACACCAAAGAACTGGGTCTAAACCCAGTATTCTCACAGACCCAGTTGAAAAAGCTTCCAGCTTTTTCTGGGTCTTTGTCCAGTTTCTTCAAAATGTAAATAACTGTTTCATGGGTCAGTGCTGGGCACGATTTTTCTAACTCGTGCTCCAACTCATAGGACCAATCGTTGGCCAGAACGAGTTCAATGGTCGAGTTTGGTTTTGATGAGAAGAATAGCTTTTGATGGGTATTGAGGAAATGGGAATGGGAAAAAGATTGATCTTTTGAAAGAGAATGAAAGTCAGAGTACTGAGTCACCTGAGTAAGGAGAGGCCGAGTTGAGGAGACCCGAGTCGAGAGGAGCGAGTTGGCGAGTCTGAGTGATGTGAGGATTGGCCTAGCTCGGTTCATGGCTGCTCAGATTTTCCAAAAACCCTTTTTTATTGAAATGAAATGAAGGATTTGAACACTAGGGGATTTCTAGGGTTTAAGCTCTGGTATTTGGTGTAAATTGGGCTCGGATCCGGGTTGCTAAATCCGGGCCATACCATGTACCCAAGTTGCAATTGGGTGAGAATTGGAAACTAGGCCCACTGCAAAACTAGCCCTACAGAAGAGGTGACACAGTTTGGGCCAACTGTGGCCCAAGATGGTTCATACACTTATACCTTTTCTATGATTCTATATTGCCCTGACCACTAGATGTAATAAACATTATGCTTAATGTCTCAGATCCATGATGAGGAGAGCAAATTTGGATATGGAAGCATCCGAACCAAGTTCATTTTTTGAAGGCAGCCCACCGATTTTGGATTTTGTCTTCGTAAAGATTTCCACTCTGGTGAGAGAATATGGGAGTACAAGACCCAACCATGCCAGCCAATTCAGTCTTCACTCATTTAGCCCTCCTTGTGTCTGGTCCAAGCCAAGAAGATCAACATTAAAAATTAATGTAGATGTTGCTTTAAGCCCAATTTATTCTTCTATTGTTGCTGTGGCTAGAGACTGGAGAGGGGAGTATATATTTGCCTTCTTCACGAAAAGAAATTATAGGGTCTTCTAGTGAACTACGTCACTTATCTACCATTCTACTAAAAAACTTCCATTTGTTTAAAATTGCTGAGTCAATAATTAATTTATGTTTAAAAAATTTTTTTAACTAACAATTTTAGACAAATGGCAGTTTTTTAGTGGAATGGTGAACCACATCACTTGTCTACCATGTGGATCTTATAATTTCTCCTCCACGAAAGTAAACACCAACTTCCCTCTCCAAGCGAAAGTTGAACTTTTGAAATGGGCTATAAAACTATTTGCCAACTCCGTCTTTGATTTAATTTTCATTGAGAGCGACTCCAAAGTTGTTGTTGAGGCTCTTTCAAAGCCAAAGCTCAAAATTCCATGGAGAATTCTCAATATCTGCTCTGACATGTCTATTTTGCTCTCCCAGTTCATAAATGTTTCTGTAAACTGGGTTCCTAGGAATTCAAATGGTGTATCCCACACCTTGGTCAAATGGTCTCTTAAGCATAATTTATTTTGTTCTTTTGATATAGGCTGTTGTCCCCCCTGTTTCAAGTCTATTATCAGGGTTGAGGCAAGTAGTCCTACTTCTTTGTAGTTCCTCCATTTTGTTTTAATAAATTCTTATTTTCCATATATTAAAAAAAAAAAATCATGTGGATTCTAGTTAACTCAACTAATAAAGTGTTTTGTCAATGAATTAGAGGCTTGGAGTTCAAACCTAGTTTACACTAAAAATTAATTAGTGTTTTAATTTGATAATAAAGAGTAATCATCATTAAGTAGAAACCATAGATTAAATTTCTATTGTGTTTTAAAAAAATGCCTCAATCCTATTGGGAACTATCAAACCATTTTTTTTAAAAAAAATAATAATACTACAACACTTGTGCTTGTAATTAATGTTAAGACTTTTTTTTTTTTGGGGGGGGGGGGGGGGGGGGGGGTGGGGCCGCGGCGGCTGTTGTAGAAAGAATGGACCCAAAAACTTGATATTAGACAGAAAGTAGAGAGGGCAAGAGAGTTCTAGCTAAACTAACACTTTTTTTTTAGAGAAATGCTATGTCTACAACAATTCTACAACATTTTTACAACATTTCCTAAGTGGCAGGTTGTTATTGGTTGTTATTGTTGGGGCAAAAAAGTAATCTTAGTGTTAGTTTCAAATTTGAACCAATAACAACTAACCACCTGTGATTTGTTGTAAAAATGTTGTAAAATTGTTGTAGACGTAGCATCTCTCTTTTTTTTAATAGAGACAACCATAGTTCAAAATTTCAAACGTCCCTCCTCATTCTTATTATTATTATTATATATATATATATATATATATATATAGCTTGTGCTCAAAGCATTGGATGCAATATAGACATTCTGGTGTTGAAAAAGAGAGAGAGGTTATTTAGTGAATAGTCATGTGGGAGTTAAATGGATGATGTTGACAATTTATTGTGTGGGATATTGACATAAACAAAAATGGAGCATCAAACTGTTAGCGTAAATTAATCGACAATGATTGTTTTACGCATTCACAATATTTTTTAACTTCTAAATGGATTTGATTTCTATTGGCTAATAATTTTAAGGGACTTCTTGAGAATAGGGAAGAGAACATAAATTCATTCCACCTTTTTCTTTTTTCAAATTGGTGGCCTTAAGCCTATACCACATGGCTTATTTCTTATTTGGAACCCTAAGCCAAGGTCTAAGTGATCTAGACCTTGAATTGCTCCTAAAAAATAATTAGGTGTCATTTTGTTGGATATGTATGTGTGAGTGAAGTCTCACATTAATAATAATGAGAAGTGTGATTAATTAATATAATATAGTTGGACTCAAACTCATAGGTTTAACTCTTTTAGATTAAGTGATGTCTTTATATGTTATAGTGGTAACTGATGACACCAAAAAGCGTAAGTTGGGTCACTCGTCCAATCCAAAGCATTAGATGATCTTGTAGGATCTGCAAGATAAAGAAAGTTAATCGAAAAGACCACCGGGTTGTGTCCAGTGGAGGAGCCTCCAATGCTTGAGTCATAATCAGTCCATATATTTTATATATATGGTCTATTTGGGATCTGCTTATTTTGCTGAAAACTTTTTACTAAAAGTACTGTAGATAAAGATAAAAGTTAACTGAAATAGTATAGTGAGACTCATGAATAGTACCAAAAAGTATAGTGGGACCCATAAATAGTAGTAAAAATAAGTTAAATAGTAAAATAAGTTGGCAAAAATAATTTTTTCCAAATGAATACATAAACAGTAGTTTTATAGTATGTTTTGACGTACCTTAACAAGTGAGGCAAATTGTACCTTTTATAGGTGACTTAGGTAGCTGTTGGATGTAAATAAGGGTGATTATTACCCTAATTGTAACGTTCTTTATCTTGATGAGAGACTTTAAAACCTCTGATAGTCATTATTGAATATGTTAAGCGGTTACTCATTTTTCTTTGATGGCCCATTAATAATGCAATGGCTATCCATTAAGATGGACAACCTTAATAATTTTTATGATCTCATTAGTAACTACTCAATCAAAATCTTCTTAAGATGTTATCTCACCAACACATCCAATACAATGAAACATCATATGCAATTTTGTTTGAAAGTAGAAATCTCAATCATTCATCCATTATTAATTCGGATAATAACATTAAAAACATCAAAATAATATTTCTTGAAATCACAATAACAACAACAACAACAACAAAATAATTCTTGAATTTGTTGTCTAGAAAACTTTTAAGACTTCATGTTGACTTGGGGTGCATGACTTATCTTTCACACTTTGTTGTCACTCTACGAGAAGTGTGTGATTGTATGAACACAACACCCAACAACCATAAAAGCAAAGGAAAAAGCTTTCTCTCTCATTCGTCAATTAACAGGGTAGATGCGAGAGAGAGAGAGAGAGGACCCCACTTTAAGAGAGACAATCAAATGGGCCCCACCTTGATTGTCTTCCACGCGAAGTTTCGTCCGTTAATAAAGTGATCATGGGTCCCACAAAACTTTGTCCCCACCTTTAATCAACGGGCGTGCGATGCCAAAATCTTGCCCAATCAGACAGCTGAAAAGGAATGCAGGTGGGTCCCATTACCGCTTTTGTTTTGATGAGTGGGGAAATATTTTAGTACAACTTAACCTAACACTAAATCTGTGGTCCTTCAATGGGGGAACTTACAAAATTAAAACTGACCGTTTGATTGATTAAGACGTGAAGGCGTGGTCCTCTTTTTGTCTGTGACATAGTTGTGATCTAAGCCATTGGATTGAAGAAGACGGTGAACAAGCAGGCTGATGAGGATCCTATCTTATCTTTTAGGATTAGGTGTCTCTTAACTCTTACACTTCCAAGCCATTTGTTTTTTTTCCTCTTACCCTTCCTTTTGGATGCAATGTTAACAACAATAATGTAACATCAATGTGATAATGGTTGCAATCAACATAACTTTCAGAGATACAATAATTTTCACAATCATTCAAATTCGATCTGTTATGATATGATTTATGCATAATAAAAATGACGTTACATAGATTTAAGTAAAAGTTGTCTCTAATGTTACTAATTACAAATATGCATTTAAGTAGTTAAATAGAAAGAGTGTGATGAAGTGGAGTCAAGTTATGCTGATTGCTAAGCCGAGTGTAAATATATGGCACACAAATGCAAGTTGCAACCATGATCATGAAGATAGAATTCGATGATATAATATAAGTTTAGTGTAATAAATGAGAGATTTTTAATCAATTTATAAACTAACTTGTCACACTCTTTATTGTTTTAAGTTTGAACTAACTTAATATAAATTTTCACATTTTTGCCACCTATTTATCGCTTTAATCAAAAGCTAGGAGCTATTTTCAAGTATTATACAGTATACATAAAGAAATTCAAGTATACTTTAGGTGGGATTTGAGATAGATTCTGTCACCCAAGGCCTCGACCAAAGTCCAACCATGATTTTGAAATTTTAGCTACAAGCTTTGTACTTTACCACTTTGGCTCTCCTCTTAAGTAAGGTTAATTTGTAAAAAGTTAACAACCTAGCTACACTTAACAACTTAGGCTCTTATTAATAATAGTATTCTTGTTTGGACTAGGATATTGATTAAACTAGTCAAGTAAGATTTTTGGTTTCATTTTTCATTATTTTTTATACGAGTGAAAAATCCCAAGAAGAGAAGAAAAAAAAAAAAGAATGAGGAGGATTTTAACAAGAAAGTTAACTTCATGGAATTATAATATTCGGGTTGATTGTACTACCTATTTAACTCATTTTCTATAGTTTAATTAGGCTAGGCAGCTGATTTTTTTATGCTGCATGTGTTTGAGTCGGTTACTCGGTTCCTCTTTGCTCACCAAGGCCATTTCACAATATGGTCTGCTACTAATTTAAGTTAGTATAGAGAGTTAAAACCAATTCTTTAAATTATTCTAGAATAAAATTTAAGTATAGTTTTGTAAGTGTGGAGTCAATTGCGTAGCACAAATAGTGCTTTTTACTCTTATCGATGATTAAATTTAACTGTGTGATTATTTTAATCATACGCCTCATCAGCCATTAATGCAAATTTGAATAATTTGCTAAGAAAACTTAATGTACTATATCGATCTAATTAAGAGATTATACTTAATTTTTGTCCATTATGTCATAGTGAGACCTAACCTACACAGTATGGATTGTTGAAACTAGGCTGCAAAGCCTGCATGCATGAAGTGGAAACAAATTAGACTTGGTGTAATTTAGAGAAACCAAGCTGAATAGCATAATTGAGCTCGAGATCGAGACAAACACAAGCTCAGCCACTGCAAATAGTGCATCAATTTGTTGGGCTTGTCTAGAGGTACCACATTGTGAATCATTCACGCATAAAATCACGCTGATTAAATTACATGTCTCATATAACTCAATACTAAAAATGGCATGAACTCCTTTATCACTAAGCATGAATAGAATCTGCATGCCTTCAGCTTTACTCAAATTTAGCTTCCTGTACGTTATTTCATTTCAACAGGGTTGTTTTCACATGTGAGCAAACATGGCACACCTGCCACAAAATTCTGATAGATTCAAGCAGAGAAAAAAAGAACCACATATGCTCTAAATATAAAAAATTTGACACTTCGTATTCAAACAGTAGAAAACCACAGACTACTCAACAACGTTAGTTGATGGTGTTCACTCAAGCAGTTGAGGTAGGGTTCGTGAAAAATACGTTTCGAGTAAGAATGGAAATCAAAAAGTAAACACAATCATACAAGATATAAAGGTGAATTAGGAGAATATAGTGTGAATTAAACATAATTAATCTTATGGGGATTACTTTAAACATGTCCAATTAAATAATATTATAGTAAATATAAAAGCCCAAACTCATCATGATACTATATATATGAAATAGGATAATTCACTTTTTTTTTTTTTCCATGTGAGACGACATCATTATTTATCCCCCGATATTTACCTACAAACATTTTACTTGCCTATATAGGTAGGTGAAAATAACCATGACATGATAGAAAAGTTGCAAACAAACTAGCTCCATTCACGCATAGAAGATATTTCATGCATACAAGGACGAATCAAGACTTGAAGTTAGGGGGCAACTCTATTGCTGTCCTCTAGCTTTGTTGCTTCTTAGCCGTTGAGTGTTTTTTTTTTTGTCTGTCTTTGATGGGTAAAATTAGTTGATTGAGTTTTATTTTATTTTAGTTTTGTTATTGGCAATTTTTGTTGTTGGACTAATTATTTTGGGCTTGTATATTTTTTTTTAGATTTTAGATGTATAATTTTTTTTTTTATTCTTCAAAAAGAGGAAAAATGTTAGATTTACAATTTTTTTTTAATACAAATTATTGATATGATGAGTGATTCTTGGTAAATAAAAAAGTAATATAAGTGGCGAGCTTATATGTGATCTAGTAATAATATGTAGCTCAATAATTTATAAAAATATTGTAGAAAAGTAGCATTACTTTTAAAAGAATCAACTATATTGTTTAAGAGGAGCAAAGTGTAATTTTAAATAACAAAATTGCTAAAAGTAGTACTTATATTTATACTAGTAATTTCTTTAAAAAATTTTGAGGGGGGCAAAGCCCAAGTGTGCCTCCATCTCTGCATGCATGGAATATATACATTCTCTCATCTCACAATTTATAAGTCATATATATAACTGTAAGGCTCACGCAATAAAAAAGATGATACACATATCTTATGCATAAAATAATTATTGATTCGTATATGTCACAGACTCACAATAGTAACTAACAAACCCCACAAGTACACACGCCAACATTAACATGCAAAAGCATTCTAAGAACAAATTATAATCCCTTTTGAATCAACCGACCAAAAGATAAAAAAAACAATGAAGTGCCAAAAATTCAAACACCTTATTAAAGATGCCTTTTTGAAGGGATAGCTTAAAAAGGAGGACCAACTTTAGGGCACCATGCTTTTGCCTTCAAAACATTTTACACCACCTATAGCTATAGCTTAAAAAAAATAAAAACACTATACCTCTCCATATTGTCCATTTTCATTTTCATACTACCCTTTCCCTTTTCATGTGGAAACGTGCCGACCCTGTACACTAAAGGGAAACGTATATGCATGCGGGAATATAAGATTAGGATCTCCCGCACTATGCGTGCACCACAATATTTCAAGCTTCTCTGCAGACTGCAATAAAGCTTTCCTATTTCTACTAGCTACTACCACATTTTCCTCTCTGTATTTACATATATATTATATATAAATATATGTTCCTATGAATCCTATCTATGCATATATATATACACACATAGTCTCTCACTCTCTTCCATTCCCTCTTTCACAACCAAACTTCTTATTCAAAAAGACATTGATCCTCTTCTTCACCATGCTTACTGTCTTAAACTATGTGACAGCTCCCATCATTGTTTCAGTATTCAAGCAGAAGCAGCTTAGGCTTCTTGAGTACTCTTCCATTTCATGAGATGGATGGTCTGTGGTGGAGCTACGAGTTCATGAAATTGGTGATCCATTGCAAGCCAAGTTTCATGAAATATTGAAGCTCAGTTAAACGAGGGGAATCAAGCGCTCCTGGTCCGAAATCACCAGAATTATTTATTTATTAATTATTAATTCCTACTACTTCTATATATTTTGATTTTTGAGAGTCTACCTAAATTTACAGGAATCTTGTTTCTTGTAATGCTTTAGTGTACGTTTATTATGTCATGAATAAGTAGATTGATCATATGGAATTGGAAGTGTCTATGTATTAAATAGAGCTAGATGTGTGCAAGTGATTGAGGTAATAAAATTTTCATGTTATACTCAAATATGTAGGCTGTATTTATAAATTATCCAGTACTTCATTTAATCTGATTAGTATTTTCATTCTCAGTTGCACTGTCAACTATCTATATATTTGCTGAAACAGTTGGAATAGGTCTCTCTCTTCTTCTTCTTTTTCTTTTTTTCTTTTTACTATTGAAGTCTCTGTGAAGAGTATTTTCCACAACAGTGACTATATTACAGTAATGGTAGAAAGTGTGCATGCATTTTCAGTGAGAAAATGAATCTATATGCTAGGATGGGCAAAGTTAAGGCAAGTTGAACTATATCTCACTGAACATGACTCATATCGTAGCTTGTAAAAGTTGGCGAAGGGTCCTATTCAAAACAGTCTATTAAAGGAGTTGGTGCGCTCCTGACCTTTGCTTTCGGCTGGCCATAGGAGAAGCTGCTGGTCTATTTCAGGCGAGTGTTGGGATAACATGATCAACTTTTACCTTAGCAACTAAGTTCGTATTTGGTAATTGGTACATGTGTTTAAATATATGTTTTCAATTTTTAAATAATATTATACATATTTTCACACACTTTTTCATCCACATGTATTTTCAAAAAAACTGAAAATTGTTGTTTAAACACATGTACCAAACGAGCCCTAATTGAAAGAAAGAAAAAAAAAAAAAAAAAAAATCTTTAAGGCCTTTTTAATTAAACGGGCAATAACAGTTAATATATCAACATATTGTTGGTATACTCTATCTGTCGACATAAACTCGTTATGTTGTTAAAAGTCCATTTCACAGTTAAGATATTATTTCTAAGATTAACAGTACTACATGATGTGACTCTTAATACACCGAAAGATTTATAATTTATAATTTGCTTGTAAAATTGATCCATTTCAAATATTGGTGAAGGCTATGTTTTGTTAAGTAAATAGCTCTGGAGGCTATTAGTTATTTGTTCCTTGATTCCAAAGTGGGCTAGACTTCTCTCTTAATTGGTCTCTTTAACATTGACCTCCTGTCTACTACTTCCTTTGCACCAAAATTTTAAATTGAATGAAAAGATTTGTGATCCATTTTAGTACAGTTTATTTAGATTTTTATTGAAAGTGTGTTAAAATATATTTGTACTTTAAAAAAAATTGAAAAAAAAAAAAAAAAAAAAAGGAAAAAAATATACCAAACTCACCCTTAATCGGTGAGATTTTATTATATATTAATTGAGTTCAAAGGCACTTTTTCATTTTGATTTTTGATATTTTATATTTTATTTATGTTGCTTTTCTTTAATCATGAGAAGTTTAGGGCCTTAGGTTGACTAAGGGTATGTATTGTGCCTACTGATCCCTGGGCAGATTCCAGCTATGAGATCTTACATGTTCAAAGCAAAACTTTGTTGACAGTAATCATTCATATCTTTGCCTTTTTTCTATTAAATTAATCATAACTATTAGCAAAAGTGGCAATTTGTGCACAAGCTTCAAAAAATATAGAGCTAGTCTGTCTCTTTGGTGTACCATGATTCTCCAATAAAATCAAACTATATGGCAGAAAGGTCAATGACTAGTTTCCCAGTTCCCTTCACATTGATTCTTTCTTTCATGTGGACCCAATTTCTTAACCCATCTCATCACACTTTGCCTTCAACATTTCAAAGTCATAACATGGGTTCTAAAGCTCATAAAATTAAGGTGAGAAGCATGATTTTTTTTTATCTCTGTGACAGTGAATCTCTTTCCATTGAAGTACGAATATTGAGGCAGAAGAGGGAACAATATCTCTTTATTGGTTTATGCAAAATTCTCTGTTGAAGGCTTAGTGTTAACAGACTGACATGATGGACTAAAGTCCCACACTTTTGAAGCCTTTAATGGTTGGCGCTTGTCCCTGACCATATGATTTGGGATTAGTATATACAGTATCATGTGCACATTTTTTAGGTTCATAAAAGTTGTGCATAAGGTTCTTCCTCCCCGTTGATTTTGTAATTTAAAAACAAAACAAATACGACAACTAGATATAACTACAATGGCAATTAGGATAGACCACATATATAACAAACGCAAGACATATGCAAGTACCATATAGCTAGAAGCTCAAAAGTCGATTACCAATCTAAAATTATTCATTCAAAAGATATTCATGAAAAATCTTCGTTTATTTTAGTTAAGGTTTGATACTAGTTTATTTTAGTTAAGGTTTGATACTAGTTTAATAATGTAATGTCAAGAGTCTTATAGAGTGACATTACTCGGTTCTCTTATAAAAGAGAATTTAGATTCAAATTTCTTCTTTACCACTTATTGTGAGAAAATAAAAAAATTATTAGAGTAGTTATTTACTAACTATTTAAGTTGGTCAACCATAAGGTTGACATATGTAAGTTTAAAGAGTTAATATAATCTTCTTCTTTTATAATATATATATATATATATATATATAAAAGAAGTCAATATAATCATCATTAAGCTTGCCTTGGATGAATGCCATGTATTTAGCAAGTTGATGGAATGGCCAATAGAATAAAGTTGGATGCTAATACAACTAAGGAACCATGTTTTGAGGATTTAAGACTATCACTAAATTCTTCACTTTTTTTTTTTTTTAATTAAAAACAAAAAAAACAAAAAATTTAAAATTAGGAAGTCCTGCATTTCTATCCACCGCCCAGTAAGGTAATCCAAACTAAATACTTGGGCCACTTTTAGTCCTTATTGGTGTTTGAAAGCTTTTGGAATTCTTGCCAAGGTTTTGGGCCTTTTTCAAGTTTCATTTCAAAAATGAGGTTTAGGCCCTTTCAGACTTCAGTCTCATCCATTGTGCAAGCCCGAATTAGGAGATGATTTGTACACTCGCTACTGACTACTCACTATGCAGCATGCACCAAAACAAGCCTACAGAGGCATCTATTACTAGTACAGTACTATAAGCAAAATATTGAGTAATTCTACCGCCTCATACGCTAGTACAGTATAAGCTGTTTACTACACTTTTTTTTTTTTTTTAATTTTTATAACTATCCTATATGTGGCAGATTGTGATTGATTACAAGTCATTTTCACATAAACTCACAATTTTTTTTTTTTTACCATTCACAGTTTGTTACATCAGAGTTGTGACAAAGTTGTGATACAAAGTTATAGTCTTTGATTTTATTGCAAAATATTTCCAATAGGAGAAATATCACGAGGCTAATTTTGTGGCTCATAATGATAATGTGGTTAAGGGGCTATTTTAAATTCTTTTGACTTTCTAAGGATTGCTACATCAGAGTTGTGATAAAGTTGTGATACAAAAAGTTATAATCTTTGATTTTATCGCAAAATATTTCCAATAGGAGAAATATCACTAGGCTAATTTTGTGGCTCATAATGATAATGTGGTTAAGGGCTATTTTAAACTTTTTTGACTTTCTCAGGGATTGTTTCCCATCTTTTCCTTGTCCGAATTTTGTCTTGGTTTTAGGATGAAGATAAGTTTGATTCCGTCCTTTTGTAATATGTTTTTTTTTTCCACTGAAATTAATTCTTACTTTGGAAAAAAAATTCACATTGCTACATGTTAGTCTACAACTATATAATTAAATTGGTATTTTGGGTTTGGTGATATATAAAGAGCAATCATTGTAGAGTATACGTTATATGTTAAAATTTTATATTATTTATTATATTAAAAAAAAAAACACCTTGAATTAAATTATAGACATGAAATTTCAAATTTGACCTAATTACTTTTGTAAGTTCAATCAATATCGTAAATAATCTTAAGCCTGTGATGAAAGTTGAATCTTTAAGGGGTAACTGATAAGCCCTCTTGTTTATAGGAAGCCCAAAAGGAAAGAGCCCACCAGGCCACCATGTTAATTTTCCCTTGATGGTTTACTTATGAATCCCATTGGTTCATTTACTTTTTATCCAGTTTCTTTTCCTGTGTTCGGTTTTTATTTATTTATTTATTTATTTTTAACTCTTTTTATTAGCCAAATTTTTTCTTGATGCCAAAATAAGAACGGCATTTGGTCATCATTAAAACAAGAAGAGTACTTTCTATTTTTTATTTTTTATAAAGTGATAATTTTGATTTGAACATCGCTTTCAGATGATTCTATCACCATTAAAATAATTCAACGCAATTGATATGATATACTTTCCTATTGCATAAAAGTGAAACTTACACATGAATTCCATACATGTGACTCACATTTATGTGAGAGGAATGTGTAATTTACCGGATGTATGACATGATCTCTCCTACCACCTATATCTTTTTTAGTAGCATCATCATCACAACAAAACAACTTAACAATTACAAAAAAGATTTTAAAAAATGATTGCCTCTAAACTTATTGTTAAAATAATAAAATACATGGTTTAATAGTGATTTTTTTTTTCTAGTTATTATAGGATTACAACATTTATCATAATCTTTTTCACAACTATTCTATATAATCGATTGTAATTAGACTTCTGTCATTTTTACATGAATTTATTATTATTTTCTATCTTTATAACAAAGTTATTGCGCAAAAGGTTGTACTTTTATATTTGATTTTTTTTTAGTTATTTCTTTTTAAATTCCGACAAGAGGTTCAAACCTGTACTAAATGGAATTTTCTAAAACTATTTTTAATTAAAGGCAATGACCACCACCACCACCACCACCACAATCTTTAATCTTTTTTATATTTGTCATTTTGGGTCCTTTTCTAGGTGTATAGCACCGCCCATAGTTCACGTTACCTGGACAAGTCACTTGGGTCACCAGTCACCACCATCAAATAGAAACTAAACCAACTTTTTGTCCAAAGTATAATCTCATATCCATGTCTGCAGTAGCTTGTCCTATATGAGACTTTTATTAGTTTTTGGTCCCTTTTTGTAATTATTATATTAAATTAATTAATCACCTAATAAGTTCCTCTATGACTTGTTAGTTAGACCACAAGTCCTATAAAATTTGACAGTTTGTGAAGTAGTGTTGAATTTCATCATGAACAAAACTTCTAAGAAACTTTGCTGACGGTTGCATAGAACTCTATTTTTTAATCTGAATTTATAATTGTGAATTGTAATTTAGCATCTTATTAAAAAAGATTATTGAATTTTAGTTTGAAAGAATCATTTCAATGTGGACTAATTAGGTATTTAGACACGTGATTAAGAGAGTGTGATGTGGGGTTAGAATGGCAAAGTATGGAATTTCAAAAAAGAAGATTTTTATAATTATGATGATGACAATGTTTGACACAAAGGAAAAGGAATGTAAGCATTTGTCTTGGAAAAGAATTTCCTTGAAAGCATGATTCCTTGAGGATGAAGGAAAGGCATTTAGATTATTTTTTGTTTCATAAAGTTGAATTTTACCAATAAACAAATTAATAAAGTTATTATGTTATTGTTATCAATTTTTCTTCTTTAAAATATTTGCAATCTTTCCCTCAATATATATATACACACATGCAAGCATGGTTTGCGAAAAAGTTGAAAAGTTAATGACACTAAACCACGAGATCTGCAATTAGTACAATCTGTTTTTTAGGTCATGGATCATGATAGGCTTCTATGTCAATAATTTAACATAAACTAAACTAGTCTAAAATCTTAGGAAATTATTAGGATCTAGATTAAAAAAAAAGAAACATAATGTCCCAAAAAAGCGTTGTAGATGTTCAGATAATTTTTTCAATAATCTAAAATATTTGCGACCTGCAATACCAAATAATTACTATAAAGCATGGTTCAATATTGTTTCTAAAAACAACTAAACATCTAAAACACCATTTAAAAATTGGAGCTTATGTGAAACATGCATTGTTGATCAAAAATTGCCATAAATAATACATTATATACAGTTTGTGACTCATTGGCATGGGACAATACTGATAATAATAATAATAAAAAAATGGCTCAAGTTCAAAACTTAAAAAATGTCTCAATGCATGATTGGATACCGCGTTTAGCCTTTGTGTATTTTTTAGTGGGTCTCGTATACTATTCATAATTTTATAGGGCCCGCAAATACTTTATTCAGCAAAAAAAACTTTAAAAATGAGTTACACGGTATTATTCACACATTTAAAAATTATTTTGTTACAGTATTTTAATTTTTGATAATAAGCGGTATCCAAACGGACCCTTAATTAACTTTTTGGTTTCATTTTCATTATTCATATCGATAATTAATTAATAATATTTGTACAAACCAAAAAATTAGTCAAATGATATATAACAATATATAAGAAAAAATAAAATTATTAAGTGCTAGTTAGGATTAGTATTTTTTTTTTCAAATCAAAATTATAATTTTATTCAGTTTTTAATCAAAATAAACTATCTACTATAAGTTTATCCAGATGCCCATTAAACCTTGCTCATGAGTTACTTATTATCAATTAAATTTTATTTCTTGTTTATTGTGAAACAACTATAGATATACATTAAAAAAGATTACGCTTTAAAATCTTGTACATATTATTTATGAGGATGCATTTTTAATTGAAAATTAGTCAAAGTATAATTATACATTAAAAAATTCCATATAAACAAATAAGTTTAAAATTTTAAAATAAAAAGAAAATAACAAACAACCTCTATGTTTTGAGATGGAAAATAGGCTCATGCAAATTAAAATTCTTAAGCAAAAATGAAAATTCAAAAGTGAAACAATTTATTTGGTGTCAAAAACAGGAAAAATCCAAAGATTTTTTTTGCAGTAATGATGTGAAATCTGACAAGAAATATAGTAGTAAATTTTATTTCTATTTTTATGGGAATATAGTAGTAAATTGAATTATATGTGTGGGGAGGATTAAATATGAATTTTGTACCTGTACCACGTGTCAATCAACAGGGAACTAGCTTTGTGTGTCAGAAAAAGCTCTTTCCACATATTTCTTGTCATAGAGAGAGAGAGAGAGAGGGCAGAGAGTATTATGTGAAGAAAGTAAGCAAAACACAACTCCACCACCACCATATATCCTATCAAACTGATGAGACTGCAAGAAAAGAAAGAAAGTGAACCTCTGATTCTCTCTCTCTAGCTTTGCTGTGTCTTTTTTTTCTTCTCATTTTCTCATTACAAAGCTCACAGATTCTTGCCAACCCCATTTGTGTAACATACATATATTTTCTCTGCGTCACTCACCGGAGTCTTGACTGACACCATGGCCGTTGACTTCAGAGCTTACAGGGTCCGCTCTGCCAAGCACTTCTCTTCTGTTCAAGCTGCACGCATTCACTCTGGTATTTTTGTGTTTTTTTTTGTTAGTTTTTATAACTTGTTTTGCTTCTGGGTTTGATAATTGATATATGTATTTGTGGTTTGTTTACATTGTTTTTTTTCTTGTTGGAAGGTATTTGTTTTTTCTTAACTGGGTATGTTGCAAGTGACAGTGTTTTGCAAAGTTTGAGGTTCAATCTTGTGTACTGGGTTGTCAAGTTGTACATTTTACCAACAAGAAATGTTTTTTTTTTTAGAAAAAAAAAAATTCTAAGTTTTAATTTTGTTTCTGGGTTCTTGGATTGTTTGATTGGTTATTGATTTAATCGAAAAAAGAAGAAGAGGTTTTTAAGTTTTTGACGTAGACCCATGTTGTCAGAAGACCTTTCAGTTTTGCTGTTTGTTATTTCAGAAAATGAAATTGATACTTTAAATATATGTGATTCTAATGGACCTGTTTTCCTTTAATTATCAATCAGTTAGTATGGTTAGTATTGTACATGTTTTTTGCTTGTGAGACAATAGACCTAAATCCTTTTGACTTTATTCACAATTATTACTTTTAGAGAATTTCAATACTTGCTGTTTATAGATTTTTACCCTGTGTAGCACTCTAGAATCTTAGAAGAATGTTTTTGTAATACTAGGTAATCAAGAAAAATAGGCTTGCAGAGGGACTAATGTAAGATCTTGAATCCGAGGCTTTGATTAATTAAGAGGCTGGAGAAAGTTTTATTAGGTTGGAGGATAATCAACCCCGCCTAAAGTGATCATTATGACGAATTGCCCTGAAGATGAACTTAGTGTGCAAAAACAGAAGTGCAAAAAACAGTTAGAGGAGATCAATAGTGATCTGTTAACACATCAGAGGTCTTTGGAATGGCTTAGGACTAAATTGGTGATATTGAAGAGCAAAACAAATCCTTCATCCAAGTCTTGTGGTTCTGGCATACTTGAAAACCAGCAAAAAGATGATGACCATAATTTGACTGAGAAAACATCTCAAGGTGTGAGAGCAAAACGCGATACAGTTTTGGAGACATAAACAGGTTTTATAAGTATGGGGTGAACCAGTCAAAGGTGCAGCCTAGTGGTGGAAGGCTCGGGATGAGTTGTAGACCTAGGGGTTCAAGTCCCTACTAGGAGTTCTTCTAGATTACCTGTTACATGGGTTGACGGGTGGAGTTGTTTGGGTCTAAGGGGCCCTGCCTTAGTGAGGTTTCACGTCATTAAAAAAAAAAAAAACATGGGTGATGAATTCTAGAATGAAAGATGCTTACTTTATGTATTAGCCTCCTCTTCATGATAGAGTGTTGTTTAGAGAGAGCTAATTGCATGCAAAGATTTCTTGCAATATAAGTTAGTTTCTTAGGAAAGAGATAAATAGTGACTGTTCCAACAAATTGTTTCAGGTTTAGATCACAGGGATTATGGCAAAGGAGTTCATTCCCTTTCTCTGTTTTCCTTGTCTGTTTATTTCTGTATGTTTTTCTCTTTTGCATCCATTGTTTACATGTTAATTTATCTATCTGTGGTATTGTGGGTTTTGTTGTTGATTTGATATATCTCTGTTGTGGTCACCCATTGGTCCCTAGATTGCTGAATGTTGTGTCTAACAATTCCTTTTTTTCCTTTTCCCCTCCCTAAACAGAAAGTCACACAATCCTCTATGATTCAGACAATGATGATGATTCAAGAGCTTTATTTCCTTGCCCCTTCTGTATTGTGGACATCGATGTTTCTGTGCTCTGTAGCCATTTGCAAGAAGAACACTGTTTTGACTTAAAAAATGCAGTATGTGCTCTTCTTTATTTTCATTTCTTAACATTTTTGGAGATAGATCTGCAAATCTGTCTTGCCTTCTTCAGTGATAAACTTCCTAATGAAGTTGGTCTAAATACCTGGGTGTTGCTTCCAACTAATCCGAAGTTGAAAATTATATATATTTACTTGATATGGTGCAGCCTATCAGTCATCATTTCAATGAAAATAACTATAACCATTCAGCATTTATGACATTGAAAAAATAGGGACAATGCATGTGAAAATTATGAAGTATTGTGTGTGTTTCAATTAGATTTTTATTAAGATTGAAATGCTTCGGTGTTGGTATCACAGGTTTGTCCTTTGTGTGCGGCAAATCTTGGAAAGGATGTGATAGGGCATTTTATTGTGCAGCATGCAAGCTCGCTGAAGGTATTGCTCCAATTATGGTTTGTCATGTTATAGATATAGAGTACCCATCTCCTTGATTTATATATTCTGCTTTGTATTTATCAGTGAAAAAAATCTTCTTTGCAGCGAAGGAGAAAATCTGAGAAATATGGCTTCTTGAGTGGTAATTCAGCTATGCTCGGAAAAAAGTTTCCGACACATCCTATGGGAAACAAGCATGAATCTACACCTGATCCACTTCTCTCATCGTTTATCTACCATATGCCTTTTTTGCCTAAATGTATCCCTCAAGATGAATGCTTTAGAGAAGATGCCTCCTCTGCCACATCTGATGTGAAAAGGTATATTTCTTTCTGTTCAGACTTATGGGGTGGTCTATCTAAGAACAAAACTTACAGTGTGGTCAGGTCTATTAGGAAACACAATATAAAAAATTTCAAGATATAATATGAACATTATTAATGCGGGTAAAATATGTCAGTGTTATAAGTTTTTTAAGTTCCCTTTTCTTTCATTAATTTATTAGACGAGATTTTATACTTTTGAGCTAATGTGATTGTCTTTTAAATTGCAACTGCGTTAAAGCTAGTATCATTTGTGTTTCTAAACTCTTTTTAAAAGAAAAGAAAAAGTGTTTATCAAGTATTGCTTAAAATTGGAATTTGTCTAAGAATAATATCCACACTAGAACAAAAAATTCCATACAAAAAGAAGACAAAAATCACACAGGAAATTAGTGCATGATAGAAGTTATATATATCGAATGAATGACAAGATAGGGAATTCATATTTTGATGAAGAAAGTTAATCTATTTACACTTTGTTATTAAAATTACTTATTGTCACTGTCTACTAAGAAATATGAAGTAGATTACTGCTGCAGTAGTAGCTACCTCCAAGGGCCATAATGTGTATTTCAGCTTCATTAAATATTAATGCTGCATGGTGGCACCTGATAACTTCCTGAATTCCTGAATTACCAGAATAAATAACTTTCCCTTTTTGTTTCTTATAACTTTATTCATTACTGTTTCCAAATTTCATGTGAAAGATTAATAACAGTAACCTGAATATAAAACATTAGCACCATGCTAGCACCACCCATCGCTTGAGAGAGCATAATTTGATAACTACTGTTTTCATTGTTTGAAGTTCAATCTGGATATTTATTTGCAACTTCTAATTTTTAATCCGTTTCTAATGAGGTTTAACTATTTTCATCTGCTCACAACTAATCTCATTCCAAGTTTCACAAAACCTCTTTGAAGGTATCATGCTCCCATTTTGTTCCTTATTTGCTTGGTTTACAAGATTGCTAATTATCGAGGGCCTCTATCCTTTTCTTTTGTTAAGTTATCTGGTCAATGGGGTTTGATTCTTTAAATTCCTGTGTGTGTGTTTTGAGTGTGCAAAGGGTATCCATAATTTTTGTTTCTATTTCTTCTTCTCTAGTTATAAAACTTTGCTTATTAGCTTAGCTTCAGTTGATTGTGATTTGTAGGGTTTGTAATAACCAGCAACCAACAATTTAGCATGCTTCCACAGTGTATATTGGAAATCATGACTTTTCAGTCATTTCATTTCTTCATGCCTTAACCACGGGTGTTTAGGAAGTGGCCCCTTAACTTTTCATCTGTGTCACTAATATGGCTTTGGATAAACATGATGAAGTCTGTGCACTCGTATATCTGAAGTTTTTTGTTTGTCCGATCACCTGTTTCAAAAAGTGGAGCACTAGGAAGCCTGCCTAATATCGTTCTTTTCTATTTTTTCTTGACGTTAATGTGCTAGATTGCTTACTTTATTAATTTTTTTTAAATTAGAATTCCTTAGTTGATAATATACAATCGAATAAACATGCATATTTTTTAGCTCTTCCAATATCACTGAAGTCTCATCTGCAGTTCCATTGATGTGCTTTTAGGATGGCTTTGAACTAATCTAGAACTTATATTTGATTCGTTAAATACTGTTTATAGGTGTGATGATTAGGAAATGATTGTGAATTGTGATTGGTGAAGAACAATATAATGATAGGTTAGGATCAGGAAAATTATATACATGCATTTATGAGAATGGAATACAATGCTAGGCGATGTTACTGATGCTTCTTGTTTGTGCAGCATTGTGCCGTCTTCACTGCATGAAGATCATGAACAGGATAAAGAAGAGAAAAGGAAGAAAGCTGCTTTTGTCCAAGAATTGATTATGTCAACCATATTCTAAAAAACATTGATCCCCATGCATGTTTGGTGAAGCTCATAACTTTTTCAGAAGATGCAAAAGGTTGCTTCACTTACCAGTTGCCAATGACCCGTTTTCCACAGGCACTATGTTTTTCAATTTTGCATAACTTTAGGATATAAATTAGTTTCTATATTAGGTAGCCAACTAATACATCTTTTACATGTTCATGGAGAGTAATGTGAATTTATTTTCAACCTATCTATGTAATGAGTAGAAACAATCGTTTCTATATATAAAGCTACTTAAATCTATGACATCTAAATGCCAGGCGCAAATTTCACTAGTGGTGCGTTTTGTTTGGTGTTACAACAATGAGAATAATGGAATTAAAATAGGAGTCTTCCTTGGTTTATTTAATAATGAATAACCTTTCCAACATTTCTCTTTGATAGACCAAAAATGTATGGACTCATTTGGTAAATTAATCAATTAATTATCCAAGATAATTAATTAATTCAATTTAACATGCAATGGCATGATAGCACAAACAAATCATCAACTATGTTAAATGTAGCGGAAAATAAGTTTGATATGAATGATTTGTTTACAAATGGTGAAAACTATCGAGGCAAAATCTTATCGGGTGAATTTAAGATTACTATTCTCAAGAATTCACTATTATCAATTACAAGCGGTTACAAGTAAAATAAATTTTCATACCTAATTTCAATTTATAGTTGAACATTTTCTCCAATACTCAATTGGACTTGTATTGTAAAGCAATCTCTCCGTTCAATGCACGACTTCCAATACGTGACTAACTAATGATGTACGGATTTTAGTATGTGCCTAACACACTAACTTGAGGAAGATGCTGGCTGCAAAATTTTTCAGTTCATCTAACAATGAAGATTAAGAAGTTCCCTGGTCACAAAATCCTTGGCGTTAAGAAGCAGTAGCTTTTACAGAAAATATGATGAAATAGAGCAATTTTTGTTTCTGATCACAATATGCATGGATTATTTTTTTGCAACACCTTGCGTCACCTTGTGACGGTTCTTAAAATAATCCTTATATATGTCTAGGGTTGTGAGAAAAGAAACTCTACGCAAATACTTAAGGATATGCATATAATCAGATCTGGAAAACTTGATTTCGTAATTCTCGACAGATATAGCTTCTATCGAGTTTTTGTCAAACCTCAACAGTAATTCTAGATAGAAAAGATTTTGTCGAGACTTCTGTCGAGCTTTAATGAGCAGCACATTCTTCACTTGTTTTCCTTGGTCAGATTTGCATAGCCTCAATACTAAACTTGAATACCTGTTTCTTGAAGTACTAAACCCATCTTAAATCTACCCAAATACAAGTAAAGTGCGTTTTGTCAAAAGATTAACTAATTACATCAAATATGTCCCTAATACTCTTCATATTATTCTCCTCCGCCCTTTATTTTTTCTTTAACAAATGTTAAAATTGAGATCTTATATATGATTGTTGAGAAGGTCCTAATGATCGGATTAAAGATCATATAACATTCAACTTTCAATAAATAATAAAATGAAAAAATCATCAATAATGATGATGTATTTTAACAATTACACGACTCATTTAAAATATATAAGTAGTCTAATAATTTAAGGTGGAAAGATACAATTTACCTTATATTTTATATAAATAAATCAATTGCTTTGAAAAGATATACAAAAGTATATTTCATATAAAAAGAACTTGAAAGCCAAAGGAAATACATTTATTTATTAAAAAAAAAAAAACAGGGGCCACAAATTAGTAGTATCATTAATGATATCAATAAAATCAAGCGACACAAAAATTTTATAATAAAAAAAAGGGTAATATGTTGTAATTGATGCATAAATAAAAATTTTATTTGTAGCAAGATAATATGGAAGTGTTGTTGCATCACTTATAAGTTATAGCTTAACACCTATAAGTTGTGAAGAATATGATTCACCTATAAAATGATATGGTTGTGGTTCTTTTAATTAACAATTTTTGCAAATACACCTTGCAACTTCCAACTTCTATTTTATCTCTTTTATTTTATGCAAATAACATTTCATTCTCTTTTCAATCTTCTCCACTCAAACTTGATGATTGAACTTCACCAATCATTGCCTTCGTCCATCAGTGCTCATGAATTACAACCACCTTACTAAGGCCATGAAGATTAATATCAAACACTACTCAATTACTTGGACCCATGATTCTATATGTACGAATCGCCCCATTGGGTCTGGGAATTAACATCATTTTTCTAGTGGAGATGGTATTCGCAAGTATAGTTGATATGCCACCTACGAAGAGCATAGAAATGAAAATTTATTTTTTTGGCTCAAAAGGAAGAGAAATTGCATTCTTTCTCAAATTTGGAATGGGCGGTTTTGGGAAAAAAAAGTAGGTAATCAATTTTATTGCCAATGGCCTTGTAGCTGAATTGGCACATCCTCATGCACAAAGTACTTGAGAGTCTAGGGGAAAACAGTTCGAGCTGCGGGGTTAGCAGCATGTTGTAATTATTTCTCAAAAAAAAAAAAAAAAAAATTTAGGATCAATTATCCATTTGGTTTGTTGCTTACAAGTTTGGAAAAATTTTCATATCAATCTTCATAGAATTAAGAATGGTAGAATTGAGCTTCTAAAGAGAGTTCAAAAAAATCTCTTGAAGTTTTGTTTGAGTTTTATATTCTATTCTTCATAGAATTATGAAATAGAGAATTTAAAGAGATTTAAAGCAAATATTTGGGTTTGTAGCGGTTGTCATAGTTATCAAAACGTGAATCGTATCGTAAATTGATTTTTAATTTTTTTGTATCGTACCTGTATTTTATCATATCATGTATCATAAAATACACAAACATTTAATAAAGTTTATAAAAAAAATTATAAATATACATATATAGAAAGGGTATATTTATTATAAATTTTGAATATATTCAACTAATGACTAATTTATTCATCGCTTATGTAATAATATTTAACAAACTAACTAAATAAATCAAACTAGCATGTGTTCATAACATACACATTCAAATTACTTAAATTCAAAAGTGATAATATATTACAAATGACCCAAAAATAATAATTTTTTTTCATCATATTCATCAAATTGCCTAATCAACCCCATCTAAGTCAACGCTGTCATCATGTTTGTAATTTTGCAAATTTATTTCTTCATTAAAATTTTCTTCATCCTTATTCGTCATTAACATTTACTATCTCTTCTTGTTCTTTTTATTTTAATAATTTTTTTATAAATTTTTTTTGGCCTTCTAGTTTCTTGGACTTATAACAATAATGATAAAAAAAAAAAAAATTTAAATATTAAAGTGAAAGGTAAGTGTGTATTGTGTAGTCCAATTGTAGGAGAGAAGGGAAAAAAACTTATGAATATGTTATTTTAGTAGGCTAAATTAAGTAAACTAATAATTTTGTATTAAAAACAAGTCTAACAATGTGTTAGATTCAAATAAAAGTACAAATTTCAACAAAAAATCTCATTTTAAAGTATTTATCTATGTATCGTATAATACTTATGATTTTACGATATGATACAATTCATATGATATGCACATTGTATTGTATAATTCATAGGCACTTACGTACACCGATACAATATGTATCATATGATACGTATCGCGTATTGTACAATACAAACAACTATGGCGGATGTGTTTAGCCATGTATCATACGATACGTATTGCGTATCGTACAATATAAACAACTATTGCAGATGTGTTTAGCCATGTATTTATGTCAATGATTTTAGCTAAATATAATAGTTTCTCACCTTGTCCTACTTCTATGGAAACTTGAGAGAGTAAATACTTTAACACCATACACCTATTATGCTTACTAAATATATATTATATATATTTTGTTAGTAGTTTGGTAACTTTAATTTTTTTTATAATAAACAAACCATTGAACATTTAAAAAAAGAAAAACTAAAAAACCATGGGCTGGATTTTCCCTTCCAGCCTAACTTGTTGACTAATCAATGGCTTGTTAGGCCCAGCCCAATCTAGTCCTTTTCCAACTAGGCCTATCAACGGGTCGGTTCGGGTCGGGTTTGTGCCCAACCTGGAACCGACCCGACCAGATTGGGTCTCTCAAATTTTAACCCACCGCCGACCGGAGGGTTGATCGGATTGGACGAGTCAGAGCTTCCACAGAGTTCGGGTGGATTGGTCGGGGTTGATTATTTGGAAAACGGCGAGAATCCGGCCAAGAAAAGATGAAAAACGGTAGAACTCCAGTGAAATATTTTTGAAAAATGGTAGAAATCTAGCCAAATCTCTCTAGATCCAACGAGATCTTGGCCATTTTCGGCAAGATCTTGGCTAGATCTAGCGAAATCTCGCCGGATCTAGCTTAAATCTTCCCCAAAAAATCTCAAATCTCGCCAGAAAAATGATAGGTTAATAGGATCGGGTTTCTCGGATTTGAGAGAAGGAGATTCGACCTCCGACCTGTTGATCTTGGATTTCGGAGAATTAAATCCGTCGCCGACCGTCGGAGCAGTCGGTTTGGTCAGCAGTGGGTCCTTGGACAGCCCTATTTCCAACCTTTAGTTAATCCTTTGGGACTAAACTATTAATTAATACTAAACTTGGTTATTTATTTTATTATACTAGTCGTTCAAATTTTGATTCAATTCTTCTTCGATTAAAATATTGAATAATTATGATTTAAATTTTAATAAATATCCATATTATGAAAATATATCACATTAAAATGAAAAAAGATTCAAATGTTGGCTATTAATTGCCATGTCATGTGCTATGGGGTGAATGCATTTATACCATATATGAATTATTCTACTAATATTCACTATATATTTTTATACAACTTATATAAAAAAAAAAAAAAAATTTATTTGGGAAACTTATAATAAAAATATGATATAAAATATAACATCATTTCTCATATTTAGTTGCTTTGACAACTATTGAAACAAAAGCTATGCAAAAGTAAAAGCAAATTAAGGATGTGTTTGGATATCACTTATTTTACTGTAAATTGAAAATTAAAAATATTGTAACAAAATAATTTTTAAATATATGAATAGTGCTGTGGGATCCACTAAACAGTGCATAATCCCACTTGTGGCGCTCTTCTCAAAAAAAAAAAAAAAAAAAAAGTGAAACGCAAAACGTTGGGTTTTCATCCGTATCCAAACGGATACTAAATTACACATACAAGAATATAAAAAATAATTATGCACTTAAATTAGCCAAAAAAGATTAAATATTTATAAATTCACCTAGCTATAATTGTTTACAGTGTTCAAATGCCAAAATCCAAAATCTTCAAGGTCAAATTTACAGATGCCAAAATATGCAATGGGAACTAACCATATTACCATTTCATCGACAAACATAGGCTAAACCAACGAGTCTTTTAGGCCAGCTGCCTGTACAACTTGAATTGCATTGATTTCATCTTCTGTTGGTATATTTAGCGTGGGATGGTAAGAAATCATCGTCTCCAATCGTGCAACCTTAAGTTCAAGTTGTTGAAAGTCTGTGGGGCTTTCACAAGCTAATTGGAACCTTCATTGCTACTAGTTGCGCAACCTCGAATAAGGTTGTGCACAGGTTGAATTGGGCGGGTTGAGGCAAAAAATTTCAACTAGTTGGCCATTAGTGGGTTGAAAAAATTCCAAACTATTGCCAACCCACCAACCTCCAAAAATGGTGAGTTAATTGAAAATTTGGATGATTTCAACTAAGTGGGTTGGGCGAGTTAATTTTAGTTGTGTTGTATACTAAGATTTAAAATTTATTTTTCCATTTACAAATAAATTCAAGTTATCATATAAATTGTTGAGGAAAATCATAGTAACTGACCCACTATCTCATACATTAAAGTACACATATTAATATATGAGTACTTTCTAATTTTTTCTAAAAAAAAAAAAGGAGAAAAAAGAAAGAAAGAAAAACTGTTGATACCTATATGGTTGTATCTATGGTGACTATATATGCTTACAAATATGTTGGGAAAATTATTATTTTGTTAGAGATATATTAGCCCAATAATATAGGCTCAATCCTAATCTTATTTTGTGTGCAAGCCAAGTCTCTTTCTTATACTACAAGTCTATTAATCATTGATAATGTATAGTTAGCCTAAGGTTTAGCCTACTATATATATCCATGTTGGATGTAAGTTATTAAGCTAAATTACGTAGCCCTTTGTGTTCTTGTGTTACTTTATTTTATGCTTTCACTTCCGCATCTATTTTACCATATTTAATATAGTATCAGAGCCAAACTTTGTTCTTGGCCACTAGCAAAATCTGTCTCTAAAATCTCTCTATCAAGCTTGCTCCCAAATCTACCATGCCTCTTCGCACAGATCTGCGTCTGCCCACTGCTGCCTGGATAAAAGATTTCTGTATATATGAAATGAGAAATCTGAATTCATTTCCAAATAAATTCTTTCGTTTGTGACTAGAAGAGTGCAATGAGCTGGACCCAAGAGGAAATATGAAATGAGAAATCTGAAAACCTTGCCATATAAATACTTTCATATGTGACTAGAAGAGGACACTGAGATGGACCCATGAGGAAAAGACACTGAAAGAGACGAACGATTGCTGTGGAAAACTAGCTTTGCTGCGATTGGCCTTGAGGTGGAAATTAATAAATGATTCACACTACTATAATCTTATTCCTAATCCAATAAACAAGTAATTGAATTTGGGCTTTAAGCTCATTGCACTATGCTGGCTCACCAAAAGCCTAAATTTGTAAACTTCAAGTGGGCACAAACGGGTCTTCGTCTAAACAGCCAAATTCAAAACCTGAACAATCAGGCCAAAAACAAAAAGAGAATTAGCCGAAATGAGCATATGAATATGACTAGGTAGGGATAGAAAAAATGCCCTTCGATCCGTTCTGTCCCGCTTCGCTCTATGTAACACATTTTGCCCACCACATCACATCTTGCCTCGAGTATATATATAGTCCTGTCTTGCTTCGCTCCCCTTGCGCTCTTTTTGCATCCCCAAAAATAACACATTTTGCCTACCACGCCACATCTCGCCTTGAATATATATATGTATGTATGTATAGCTCATAATGGGGTTCTTGAAAAGAAAAAGAAAAAGAAAAAGAAGGGAATCCACGTACTTTGGTCTTGTCATGTTTTCATATTTTGGTCTTGCCATGCTTCTTCCGACAAAGTCTAAACATTATAGGTTGAAGAAAAGGACAAAAATTTTCACCTGATTTTTAAGTCAAAAAGTAGAAAAAACACTGTTCACAGATTACTATTCACGAACTACTGTTTACTCTGAATTTTTGCCTATTTAAGGGGGGTTGTCCTTTAAGTTCAAAACAGAATTTTTCATAGAATTTTCTCCCTAGAAAACCTTCTTTCCTTAGAAGCTTTTCTTTAAGTTAGAGAATTCATACTACCTTGTTCCTACTACTACTTTCTCTACAAACCTTGTAACTAGGATTAGTTCAAGTTTTGTAACTGTTAACTTGTACTGTTGAGATATTGTATTCACTACTACTGTAAGTGTTTGTTCTACTTTTAATAATAAGTATTTTCAGTTTTCTGTTTAATATACTACTTGTTGCTATTACCATATTGGACGGTTCTAAAATTGCTTTCATTTACTTTGAACTATATATATTGCTTGGCTAGTTCTACCGCTTTACTATTGTATAATGTACTATGCTTCCATCTCTTCAGCTGTGCGTCCCCTTCCCCCATATATATATATATATATTTCAATATTTTATACATATCCTACTCAAAAATTAATCCTTATTCCCTTTTTCTTTCTCCATGTTTCATCTCTATTTTATCAATGTTGAAATAGGATAGCACAATGTCTTTACCATCCCGTCGAGTACGGTTTTTCTCACCTTGAAAAGGTGACGAATTGCTTATAATCTGATCCCATCCCCTTGTCTCGTCGTTATCCTTGATATTATGAATACTTCGAGCACCAAAAAAGAAAAAAAAAGACTATTGCTTTAAACTACGACAATTGATTGTTTCAAATGTTCAATCATCTCGGGACAATATGCATTGCATTTAACCTGCAATTGCAAACAAACACAACATATCATCAATTTCTTGGACGAGTAAAGAACTCCAGAAATGAGCTAAATCGAGAATCATCTGTATGCTACCGCTCTCTTCGAAACCCCATTTGCAGTGGCTACATATAACTAGCCTTCTCCAAGGCATTTTGTTGTAGGAGTCATCTTTCAGGAGTAATTCGTAGATGCTCCGAGAGCAATACTCTCTCCTCTCACACGAGAGATGGGCCCCATGGTAGGACCCACGCGTAAGGCCCACTCCTCATGTGAGAGGAGGGAGCATTGCTCCCGAAGCACCTAAGTTTTTTCCATCTTTCAGATAGCAGGAGCCCGTACCAAAAACATTTCATTCTAATATAATAGATTGAAACATAAATATAAAGGAGTAGTCGTTTTCTCATAAACAATCAAATGTAACTATTACAATATGAAAACAGCAATCACTCTCTTGAAAGGCTTTGCTTTTCTATCTTAGATTTTTGCCATCAATTTTCCTTTTCCATTCTATTTTCCAATAGCAGAATTTCATACTAAAGTTAATACTTAGTACTTTCAAATAGTGGACATGCCTGCACACATCGTCAAGAGCATAATGTCACTGTTTTTTTTTTTTTTTTTTGGGAGAGGGGGGGTTTATAATTCTTTATTAAGGGGAAAACATATTTACCAATGTTTCAAGACCAACTCTGCTTATTATGAAGACATAAATGACACTTTTACAAGGCTAAAATGAC
Organism: Quercus gilva; assembly: GCA_023621385.1. Taxonomy (NCBI): domain Eukaryota; kingdom Viridiplantae; phylum Streptophyta; class Magnoliopsida; order Fagales; family Fagaceae; genus Quercus; species Quercus gilva. The sequence goes on along the minus strand of CM042482.1, from coordinate 8,157,670 downwards.
AAGAGACATTTAGCATTGTAGAAGTGGCACCTCAAGAGCAAATGCAACACATCTTTCAAACGGGTGATTGTGTTATTGTGTAGACTTAACACAACCCATATCTCAAATGCAACAACAGAACTAGTTGGCATGTATAGATCATGACTAGAAAGAACCACCCAGATGTGGCTTATCAAGTTGCTTACCGCAGCTGACTTATCTTTTCTAAGAAAACTGTGTTCACTCACTACAACTAAAAGTGAAAGAAGAAGCCAGAAAGGAACTCAGACACTGCTGTAATACCAAATTGCAGCTTCCAAGTAAACTAATAATGGTGAAAAAAAGCCAAGCCTAGAGACGAGCAACATTTTCTAAAGGGATCAGTGAAAATTTGAACATATATCTTCTTCAATCAAAACCAAAAAGTAGCAAAAGAAACTAATCATTTTCCCTCTAGATCAAGGTTGAACATCACCCTCAACTAAGAGGGGTGGCACTAAGCATCCAGCAATCAAAGCTGACTTGAAAATCATCTTACGTATTGTATTTGCTTCCTTTTCAGTGTTAAAGAAGCAAATGCAGGTAAAAGAATCAATAATTTAAGGATTCTAATCCATGAAAATTTAATCTAAACTTTATTTTATATATTGGTAAAATTTAAAATAAATAAATAAAAAAAACCAACAAACAAAGTTTAGATTACACATGCACCAGGTGTATTTATAAATTATCAACAACAAAAAAAATTCTGTATTGGTAATTAGTAATTACACATGCACCAAGTGGGCGTTAAACTCACAAACTCGGCCTCCTCCTTGCTCTACAAGGTGAGGAAGTGACATTTAAACTCAATAGCAATTAACCTAAACCGGACATCATGTTTTCCAATCTTTTCTTTCACTTGACCAATAAGACCAGGGAAAGAAAGCCTTAGTAAAAGGAGACAAGTGATTGTGCTAGCCAAAGATGCAAAATAGAATATGTGAACCACCTTTGTTCATCAACTGGAGTAGTAGTTGCCTAATTATAATAAAAGAATTTTTAAATAGGACTCAGACAAGCTACAGTTCATCCTCCCAATCACCTAATGTGTTGCATACTTAATATCAAAATTTCAATCAAACTACTAAACAACATACAGGTACTACTATTATCCAGCTGGGGTATATAATATGAATTAGTAGGTAAGTATTTCCAATGTTAATCTGTTTCATGAGAATAGAGAATACCACCTGAAAATCAATACCAGCTTGCTCAAAGGGAGAAATGCATGAAAATCCCATATTTCCACACAACCAAAAATTCTAGAAAGTCACTTTGAGTAACCTACCAGATGAAGAACAGAAGTAAACAAAAATAACATTAAATCATCATTAAAATATCTCATCCGACTAGGCTAGACATTAGCACAAAGAAAAAGAAGTACAAACCTAAAAAAAATATATGACATTGGAGAGATCAAAGTTTTGTAAAATGGCAAAGCTAAATGCATAAATTTGAGAACAATGATGTCATTTTGCCACCACTCAAAAAGCGAAGAGCATCATTTCCCTATCACGCATTCCAAACCTTCCCTCATCACATAGTATCACTCAATGATTTTCTGAATAACACCAGCTCCAACAGTCTTCCCTCCTTCTCTGATAGCAAACCTCATTCCTTGCTCACAAGCCACAGGCATAATAAGTTCCACAATCATCTTCACACGATCCCCAGGCATAACCATCTTTGACTCCTCATCCTTATCATTCATAATCGTCGCCACCCTCCCTGTCACATCTGTAGTCCTCATATAAAACTGTGGCCTATACCCTGCGAAAAACGGCGAGTGCCTACCACCCTCTTCTTTCTTCAACACATACACAATCGCCTCAAACTTAGTATGAGGCGTAATTGTCCCCGGCTTAGACAAAACCATCCCTCTCTGAATATCAGCCTTCTGAATACCTCTAAGCAACAACCCCACATTATCACCAGCCATAGCATCATCCAAAATCTTCTGAAACATCTCAACCCCAGTCACAGTAGTACTCCTAGTATCCTTCAATCCCACAATATCCACAGTATCTCCAACCTTAATTGTACCCCTCTCAACACGTCCCGTGGCAACCGTACCACGACCCGTAATCGAAAACACATCCTCAATAGCTAGCAAAAAGGGCAATTCAGTTTGTCTTTGTGGGATTGGGATATACTCATCCACAGAGTCCATAAGTTCATAAATCTTATCAACCCATTGATTCTCACCACGTTTGATACTAGGATTAGCCAACAAAGCCTCTAAAGCTAACAAAGCAGAACCAGAAGTAATAGGAATATCATCACCAGGAAACTCATAGGAAGAGAGTAACTCACGCACCTCTAGTTCAACAAGTTGAAGCAACTCCTCGTCATCAACTTGGTCTTGCTTGTTCAAAAACACGACCATGTTTGGGACACCCACTTGTTTAGCCAACAAGATGTGCTCTTTCGTTTGTGGCATAGGACCGTCAGCACCCGACACGACAAGAATCGCTCCGTCCATTTGTGCGGCACCGGTGATCATGTTCTTGACGTAGTCGGCGTGTCCGGGACAGTCCACGTGTGCGTAGTGCCGGTTCTCGGTCTCGTACTCCACGGTGGCGGTGTTGATGGTGATGCCACGCGCTCTCTCCTCCGGGGCGGCGTCGATTTCGTCGTATTTTTTGGGGGCGCTGTTACCCAATGAAGCTAAAGCCATGGTGAGCGCGGCGGTGAGGGTGGTCTTGCCGTGGTCGACGTGGCCGATCGTGCCGATGTTGACGTGGGGCTTCTTTCGCTCGAACTTGCCGCGGGCGGCGCGTACGGTGAAACGGTGGCGCGTGGTGGGGGAGGCTGGTGTGGGGGTGGGAGTGAGGTGGAGGATTGTGGAGGGGTTGAGGAAAGAGGAGGAGAGGAGGGATTTGGGTTTAGGGAGGAAAGGGAGGGAAATGGAAGAGGAAGAGGGGGAAGAATAGGAGTAGGTGTAGGTGAGTTTTGTGGAAGCTGCTAAAGAGGAGATTGCCATGGTGGGTGGTGGGTGGTTTTGGAGGAGAGAGTGTGGAGAGTGAGAAGGGGAGTTTTTGAGAGAGTGTTAAGAGTTGAAATTGAAGTTTTGAGTAGTTGGGTTTGGTTGGGTTGTGTTATCTATTGGAAGAGAAAAGAGAGCCTCATATCATGAGGGGGACGAGGGGTTTATCCGTTGCTGCTGCTGTTTTGGGTTTGGGGGGTTGGGAACTTGGGGGAGTGTAGGATGTGGTGTGAGTTGGGTTACTTAAGGGATGATGGGTTTTATGTGCAATGCATGCTAGATGGTGCCACGTGTTATTTATTTATTTATTTTCTTAGGGCTGAAAAGGATTTGAATCTCTTTCAATTTAACTTATTATTGCTATTATTATTTTTCTAAATGATAATTACATTTTCATTTAGTATGCATTTTTTTTTTTTTGGTATGAGTAGAAACATATTTTGTTTTTTATTTTATTTTATGTTTGATTGCATTCTTGAGAATGTTCATGAAAATATTTTCAAGTGTTTAACTAGTATGGAAAATAAAAATATTCATGAACATATATATATATTGAGAAACCAATTGAGCAAAAAAAATTAGAAACAACATTGGAAAAAAAATATATGGAGGAATATACTCTATTCAAACTAAAATAGGAAAATAAAACTTGGCTCTTTTTGCTGAGGTATGGGCTATAACATTACTCTGTCTCCTAATATGAGAGAATGAGTGGTTCACAAACGAACCAACAATTGATTGAATGTCTTTAACAAGATGTCCAATGGATGGAGGAGATGCACTGGATTTATTAAGAGCCGTTACAACTATCTCAGAATTACCTTTAAAAACAAAGTTATGAATGCCTAATTCCAAAACAAATTGAATAGCTCTTCTTGCTGCCAACATCTCAAGTAGAACTGTGGAGGCCGGCATGGGAATTTTTTCTGACAAGGTTGCCATTACTTCCCCATTACAATTTCTCACCATAGCTCCAATGCCGATTTGTATCTTCGAAGAGAGCCCCATCAAATTTTTTTTTTTTTTTAAATCTTCATAGGCTGGAGGAGACCACTTTACCATATTTGGTCTAGAGCAAGAGCTAGAGTGAATCAAAGGTAATTTCTTGCCCCTTTGGAATTCCTGGAGATGATTGCTAGCACCTTCTGTGATTCTCTTAACTGGAAGACAATAAAATTCACCATGCCAACAACATAATCCCACAAAATAAAATATCTTGATTGCAAATTCACAATACCAACAAATCTACAATACCAAAATTCACTCAAAAAAGAAAAAAGAAAAAAGAAAAAAAAAAAACCAAAGAGAGAGAAAGGTGAGCTGTGATGGTTCAATCTAGCCATGTGTGGGTTGTCATTCCCAAACTGATCACTAGTGTGTTATAGTAGGCCTCACACAGAGAGAGAGAGAGAGAGAGAGAGAGAGAGAGAGAGAGAGAGAGAGAGAGAGAGAGAGAGAGAGAGAGAGAGAGAGATTGTCTGATTTGGCCATAAGTGGGTTACGACAATCCGATCTAACCATAGGTGAGCAGGAAGGGTAGGTGGGGGTAGGGGTGAGGGCATAAATTGTTTTATGCCTTGTAAAGGGCTTATTTTACAATCAACTAAAATTATTTGATGACAATTTCAGTTTGAAAAAATTCTTGAAATTGAGGATTTTGTTTTATTTTTTCTCTTAAAACTGTTTTACGTCTAAACAAATGAACCCTTAGTATGGTGGTGGCTATTCTAATGAGATACATGGTTTCTCTTAGATTATAGTAACCAAGTGACAAACTATGGTGGTGGCTATTCTAATTATAACAAATTAATTATGTGAGTGCAGTTTCCATCTCATATACATCAAGTAATTACAGTAAGAATCTAATAGTGCAAACTTGAAGTATTGGGTAGAAGGCTTTAAATTCAAGAATTCAGGGATCACATAATACCTAAAACTACCTCTTGGATTATAGGAAATTTATAGGCTATTACAATTTGATAGATTGCAAATATGAAAATTAAGATTAGGATAGTGAACAGAGATTAATAGCATTGGTTTTAAGAAATGATTTGCTGCATGTTTGATGCTTAGTGCTATGAGATACTTTAGCCTATGATGGTATCTAAATCCTTTTAGGAGGTTATTCTTTTGAAGATATAACTAGAAATGATCTTTATGGCAGTCCGCAAAATTTAAAGGTATATATTATATTAAGGAGACCATAAAACTGTTTCTTGCAAGTCCCAAGAGAAGTTGTTGGTAAGCAACTTTATCCCCCCATCTTTATCATCGACACATTTTTTAGGCTTAGGGCACTTGCCATTGCATCAATATCTGACTTTTTATAATCCAAGAAATTTTGCTAACACAAATGATTACTATTTACTACCAATTTTCATTTGTCCTCCAACTGGTGACTCTGCCGCACTCTGCACATTTCAAATTTCTTTCAAAAGACCTGCGTTTAAGTTTAGACGGAGGAAGATTGGAGCAAAAGAAAGAGCCAATTTTCTCCTCTCCTCTCTTCTTATTTCAAACATAACATTCTCTCAAGTATGGAATCCACATGCTTGTGAGAGGCGCACTTCATAAAATAGATGCACAAGATACCGTCTCAACAATTTCCCAATCCCAAATCCGTTAGCATGAAAATAACATTTTCCCCTCTTGCTAGTCTTAGTCATCAATTTAGCAATAGCCAATTGGGGCTCACATGTTCAACTCACTGGTTGTTATTGTTTGTTAAAGCACCCCATGGGTTTGTGGCTCGTAGGAAGTGAATTGACTAATGGTGATTTACGTGCCATGGTAGCCCACGAAGTCAGCCTAGATTCCACATCTTTGATTCACGTTATTCATACTTTTTCCCCTCAAAAAAGAAAAAAGAAAAAAGAAAAGAAAAGGTTATTCATACTTTTGGGAAAGTGGTGGAATTTCCAAATCCACCGTGGAATAAATGGTGACCTAAATGCTTGAAAATGATAGGACCTTCCGAATAATTTTCAACATTATTCAGCGAAAAAAGATAAACAAAAGAGAGTATTATCAAACATTTACTTGAGAATCAATTCTTCCCCCCAAAGAAAAATGAAAAGAAAAGAAAAGAAAAAAACTAAATAAAATTTTTGCCACACGTTATGAATTATTATAAAGTTGTAATTTAAAAAATCACACTGGCTAAACCTTCATGAACATTTCTTTTTAGGTAAATAGAAAATTCTCTTGGAAAATCATTCAATACTCGGAACAATGCTCATCCTCAAAAATTATAAATCCTACCATCAATTTAATTAATGAAATCCACTATTATGCTAAATGAGAAAGTATTACTCACTTTACTAGGATTCCTCCATGGTAAATACAAGAACTTTCTAACAAAGATTATTTAAGTCAATTCACGGCCCACTCAAACTATCTCATATTCTCATATCAGATATGATTTGTAAAAAGTATAAAACTTTAACAAATAGTAGTTTAAACAAGAAGTGTATGGTGCCCTAAAATAAGACCATTTTGCTTGTTAATTTCTCAAGCTGCATTGAGTTATACAGGCACGACACAGAATTTCACTTAATTTCCAAATTCAGAAGGAAAAACTTATTCTCAAAAAAGATGGAAAAACTCATCTCAGTGTCGAAAAACCATGTTATATCTATTCCACAATAGAGAGATATATATGCCAACATTCCAATCAGTAGATACAATCTTTATCACAGTCCAGATACACTGACAATTGACAAAGATATCAAGACCAAGCATTTCCATAACATTATTTTGACAGTTCAGTGAATCAAGAACAAGTAACCCCAACACGTTTAAATGATCTAAACTGACAGATTCTGGAGAAATCCAAACAAAATAATTGAAACAAAGTAAAGGAATTGTATGTACAAGTATACAATCCATAAATTTTGATTACCCTTAAGACTCTATTAGTATGATGATGTGTAAATCTTTAAGAATGTGCAGATTTATAATACACAGATTATTTATCAAACCTGTCTCAGCTCAGCAGCATCGCTTGATGTGTGCGAAATGAAGAATGTGCTGGATTCAATCTTTGTGCTTGCCCCATCATGAGCCACTCTAGAAAAGTAAATTTCTTCAACAAGCATGACTCTCTGAGTCAATAACTCTTTGCCGCATGTCTCTCCATACAACACCAATCACCCATATCTTATTTGGCATTCCCCTTAAAACAGAAGAACTCTCTATTAAACAAATCCAGTAGCATGATTTGCAGCTACAAATTTATGTTTCCCAACTTTATCAACATGTGAAAGATCTTTCAGCTTTATAGAATATGTCAACATATGAAAGATTATTGAGCTTTAAGCAAAAGTAGGAGCTTTGTGCATTGGGTACAAAACATCTTCAGCCCTTCCAACATGAGTAAAACTGTTTCTCTTTTCTGGAAAAGTTAGTGATATAGTCTAAACTTCTAATCAATGGCAAGTAGAAGATGTGAGAAACACCACTTTCAATTTGTATAGGGTCTGTCTTTAAAATGCTAAGTTTAGCATTGTGTCTCACTCTGCCGTATATAGTCAGGTATTTTTTCATTACACATATTTAAAACCTTTTGACGGATCTCTGGAGATAGTCTCGTCAAAAGATCTGATATGGCCAGTTCATGCTTCCTCTTTAACTCGTTTAACTCGTCTTGCTGCTTTGTTAACAGAGTCTCAAGTTTCTCAGCGATTATCTTGACATCTTCTGATTCAAGATAGTTGTCTTCCAAAGGATGACCTCCGTTGATAGAAAGCAGATCTGCAGCTGCACTGCTGTTGTCGCCAAGGTGCAGATCAACAGGCAGACTAGCTTCCTTCTCTTCACTATTATTGTCATCATCAGAAACACGCTCATCCTCAGACTCTTCATGCAAAGCATCAAAACATTGATTTTCTGTGTCTTCATGGGAATCAGGAGAGTTTTCATTATCTCCAGTTGAGCTAGATCCGGCAGCAACCGAATCCACCTGAAAAGACAAGTGTGAGGGGCTAGACTTTGCTGGAGAGCTCCCACCAAATGCCTTTGGTGAGTCAGACCAATACTTACGACCTGAAGGAAATCTTTCCAATGCAAGATTGCCAGCAGAAAGGGTAGACTCATTCAGGAAGGGAGAGCCATCTTCCTTGGCTTCAAATGCACTGCTATCAGAACTTACAACCTCTCCAGCAAAACTATCTTCAGGGAGTTCTCTTGACGCCCAATCTGAAATATGGGACCGGATTTCTGCATCAATCATTTCAGCAATCGTTGAAACATCTTGATCACTCAGGTCCAACTCCTCGACCATTTCACTAGCAACAGCAACTGCAGTGTCTGCCTCAATATCAAATGGGAAGTGGATATTGCGATAATTACCTGGTCCCATGTGGAAACTTTTCAATTTAACAGCTGTAAATGCTAATCAAAATATCTTCTTCTTTTGGTTTAAAATTAGAAGAACTAAAAAGAAACAGAGATGGATAGACAACCTGAGGAGTCCGCAATTCGTAGTTTCAGAAATATTGTGTGAACATCTCTCCTCTGACCTTGAACTGTGAAATCTCTACTAATCTCAGGAGATGAATCCTTAGCATTTTCACCAATATCAATCTGATCAAAACTGCCTTCTGTGTTTGACATGTCAAAATGTGAGGACAATAACGTAAAGGCCTTTGATATCTGTAGAAAATACTGAAACTTACTTGAATGGCGGATTCTAAGATTTAGAGAACGCCCTATACTTTCATAATCCTCATCTGATCGGAGAAAAGGATCCACTAGAAGTTCCTTGGCTGGCAAGCGTTCAGAGGCTTTTGCAATACATTTTTCTATAAATGCTCTAACTGAAGGGTCTGTCACTTTTGCCAATGATGCCGGCTTTATTCCCTAGAAAAAAAAAGAATTGATATGACAATCTAGATACTAATTTTTTTTTTTTTGGATAAGTAAAGAAAATATCTAGATACTAAATTTTTGATAAATAATAAGTTTTATTAAGAGAGATGGAATGCCCAAATACACACGACGTATGCTAGATGCACATCACAACTAAGCCTTAAGATTGCAAGATTTATAAACTCTAATAAGTTGAAAGAAAAGAATCCTGATGCTTTCATCCATTCAAAAAAGGTTCAGAGGAACTGCAATTTCAGGTCTAGAATAGTCTGTTCATACCCCTACAAAATTCTAGCATTTCATTCCCACCAAAGACACCACATCAAGCAATGAGGGATGGCTTTCCAAATCTCACCATTCTGATGTCTCCCAAATATTCCTTGCTAACAAGCAGATAAATCTACAACGTATAACCCCCCAGGGCATCACCACTGAACCCCAAATACGGAAAAAAATCATATCCCACAACTCTCTGGCAAGAGGGCAATGAAGAAGCAAATGCTCCCCATCCCCATCCCCTTTACACATACAACACCAACTCACCCATTTACTAATATAAAATAAATAATTTTTCTTGCACAGGATTTCCCAATGCTTCAAGTGTTTTTCAATCTTAAGACCTTTTATAACTCTTCAAATTAAAAAATTTCAGGGAAAAAAAAAAAAATCATAAACGTCACAATGAAGTGGTAGAGAATATTTGATAAGATGACCCTAACTATATCTTTTTCTCTTTCAATCAAACAATCATTTCACATTTCCATATGAAATCATAAATCAGTTGTCTAACACTATTTGAACTCTATAGACCAGAAGGTTTTATTAGGTCAGCTACTAGAAACTACACCAACTCTCACTAAATTTAGGAGGGAGCTCCTATGTGAGCAAAGAAAAGGGAGATCTATCTCAGAATGAGGACATGTATACTCAATTAACAACTTTCACATGCATCAACTAAATACAAGGGCTGAATTGTCCAGAAAGTGGAGATCCTATTCAGCAATGACTTATTTTCAACTAATCCTAAACAGAATTTCAAAATTTCCTATAATAGCCCATAATGGCAATGATAAATACCGCTGGAAATTCTTCCACTACCAGTGCACTCAGAATGACATGGATTCTCTTCTTCCAAATTGTTTCAAAAAATCCTGGAGTGTCTGCTCATATTATTTGGTTCAATCTGTACCTATCCCACCCGCGCACCGCCCGCCCGCCCGCCCGCCCGCCCGCCTGCCTGCCCGCGGGGCTCTCCTCCCCATTGGCCGTATAAAGGCATGCACATTTTTAAAAGAATGCAAGATTTCAAGAAGATAAAGTATCCACTATAATCATCAGCTTTTAGAATCTTGCACAGACTGGAATATCCAATGACAAATGTACCCACATTGGTTGTGTAAAGTCATGCACTGGTTAAAAGCAAGATTAGCATGAAAAGAATATAAACATGGAGATGCCATTATCTTGCTTCAAAATTTGACCTTGTACAAAAACACACACACACACACACATATGTATATTTACAAATTTGGATTTTCTAGAGCAATATAGAATCCAAAGGATCCAATGATCATATCATGTTACTGTTTTCAAAAAGACAGCTTTTCAAAGACTACAAAAGCTCTGGAATAAGACAAAGTCAAGCAATTTAAAAACATAATAGAAATTAAAAAAAAAAAAATTTCAACTGCAATAATAATTGAAAAGGATTAAAGATTTTTAAGGCCTTACTGATGTCACTTTCTTGTATATTTGAGCTGCATTGGTACACTCGCTATAAGGGTACTCGAAGGTGACCAACTCTAGCAAGCACATGCCAAAAGCATAAATATCTACAAGCTCATTGTATTCCTCTTCATAAAGCTCTGGTGCCATGAACTCTGGAGTACCTGAAGACATAATAGCAATTATGTTGCTGCCCCAAGTAACAAAGTTTCCAAAATACGTCTAATCTCAAAAGGAAAATAATAAATAATAATACAATCCTCACCAATGACACTATGCGCTGAACGAGCCTGGCGAAGAATGGCAGCCAGGCCTAAGTCACCAATTTTCACCTCACCTTGATTCCCATTGACAAATATATTATCACACTTCAAATCTCGATGAATAACTGGTGGGTCATGACTGTGAAGGTACTGAAGGCCCTCTAGAATCTGCCTAGACCATTTCTTCATTGCTCTCAAATCAACATATTTATGTTTCTTTCGGTATCTAAACAATATTCAGAAATAAAACCCTCAACAAAAGCAAAATCAGAAACAAAAAAAAAAAAAAAAAAGAAAAAAAAAAGGGAAATTAATAAGCTATAGTAGAATATAGAATCTCACTGCCGCAATGTTCCAGAAGTGAAAATCTCAGTAATGAAGTTAATACTCTCATTTTTTGTGTCGACCCATGAGTAGTAAAACTTAATTATGTTCTTGTGCTTCAATGTCTTGAGTAAATGAACTTCTGAATATAGACGCTCCAAATCTTCGGAGTTCCGTAATAAATCTGCCACCTTAACCTGATTCCAAGCTACTTCAATTCCTTCCAATTCATCAAATGCTCGATATCTAAATTCCCATATTTGGATCAAGGACACAAAAATATTCCACACATAATGAACCTTGATTTTTCCAATAAGTCTAGGGACACAAAATTTTTCATAAATGTTGATATGGCCTGTTATGATTTGTGCATAATAAAACTGGTGGTGTCAGTGGTGGATCCAATTGAAAGTGTGTCGTTCCAATCACAACTAGCCACATCAACAGTTAAGAAAAATGTTGTGTCCTAGCATTACTCTAATTATTCACAATGCACCTAATTGCAAGTTTTAGTATAAATTCATAATTTAACATAGCATATAGAACAAAAGGATACACTTTCTTGAAAGCTCCTTTACCTAGAACCTCTTTGTACTGCAAAACCACCATTCAATTAAACAAACAAAACAAAACCCATCAATAAATCACCAAAACAAATCAAACCCAACTTGTACTTTGAACAACTAAAAAGTCATTAATCAAAGAGAAATGAAGCATTGACTAATTTTCCCAGCAAAAATATTTGAACAAATTGAATAACACTTCAAATTATAAACAGCAACATAAATTAAACCAAAAAAACAAAAATTGAAATTTTGAATGAAGTAGAGGAATTAACTGACCCGACCAAATCGACCAGAGGGATCAACCTCAATGAACTCCGTGTCTGAATCGTCTGGGTCGTGGTCGGACGACAAGTCCTGTGGCATTCTCGGCTCCAATCCAAGCACACACACCAAAATCGGATACCCCCCAATACTCAGTTCACTGAAATCCCAGATCAGAATTCAAAAACTGAGCCAAAAGTCACAAGGAACCCAGTCCAAAAATCGCAAAAGAAACCGGTTTTTGAAGATTCAAATGATACCCAGATGAGAAAATCAACAGAGAGTTATAAATCCATCCAAGAGAGAGAGAGAGAGTAAGAAGTACAAGAAGAAGAAGAAGAAGATGAGGAAGCGTGAGAGAGAGCTGTTACGTCGAATAGAAGAAGCTTTATTAATGGCTGAGCGAATCAGCCATTTGAGTGTGTCCAATTGACTTGTTGTAATTCGTTTTTCGTTTTTCGTTTTTCTTCTTTGGATTTTGATGCGTGAAAAATTAAAACCGAAAACTGAAAAAAAAAAAAAAAAAAAAAGGTAAGTTTTGGCCTTTTGGGTAATGTAGAGAGTGGGACCTACTTTCCCAAGAAAATGGGGTGGGGAACCCAGCCAGAAGAGAAGTGATTTTGCTGAGATGGCAACAACTAGCCACCACTGCTTGATTGTGGCAGGTATGAATATGATTACCAACAGTAAATCTATCTATATACAATCCATTTCACACCATGCTTTTTTTAGTAAGTTTTGGGGGAAAAAACTTAGTAGTCTTGGAGCACTATAAACTCTACAAAGTGAGCGCATTTAGTACATGGGTCTCACAATAAAGTCTACCAACATTTTAGTAGCTTGGAGTAGTGCTTTGAAACTATTTAAGTATTGCTTAAGTTTTTAACTAATGAATGAAAAATTAATAGCATTTCCAAAATTTATGTAACCGCTTCTTTATATTTTTTTAGAATAAAGTTTTTGAATGCTTTCACCTATCACAATTTACAATCTTAACATCTTGTGAAATGTCATGAGATATTTCTTTTAAGAGAAAAAATATGTAATATGCTGTGTCACTAACAACGTTAATTTATGGCCTAAAGCTTGTAGCTCAACTAGCATCCTTAATGTTTTTAAAGGAAGCGGCCACGTTCAAATCCCAATGTTTTTCAAAATAAAATAAAATAAAATCCTATCTCTCTAATTACAATGAGTAGAAAAAGCATTTTTCTCTCATGGAATTATTAGAAGAGAAATATTTATTTTGAGTAATGCTATAACTACAACATTTTCATGATAATTTCACATCAAATCCAATGGGGCTAGTTGTTACTAATTTTAATTTGAGCTCGCCATTGAAATCACATTTTTGTTTATCAGTACCAGTCAATAACAACTTGTTACCTATGATATATTGTGAAATTGTTGTGAAAATGTTGTTGGCATAATATTGAGCTAATATAGATATGAGATAGATGTTGGGCTAATGCAAATATGAGAGGGCTGTTATATAATTTTATTCTATGCCAAAAGTTTTATAGCTTGATTGACATTTTTTTGTATTTTTAACTAAGATATTTAGGATTTAAATCCCATACCCAACGAAACTATATAAGTAAAAAAAAGAAATAAAAAACTAAAGGAAAAACTATATATTATATTATATTATATTATATTATATATATATATAATTTATTATATAAGGGGATAAAAAGTCATAAACTAAAGAGTACTTTTCAGTAATTCAAAGACTAGTAAATTTATTATTTTAATCAACCAAGCATGTGATGAGTTACATGAGTACAAAATAAATTATTCAAACTCTGAACTATCGATATACCAAAGTATGATTCTCTAAAAAAAAAAAAAAAAAAAAAAATACAAAAGTTAAAAAAAAAAAAAAAAAAAAACTATTAGGTCATTTATAGTATTAAATAACAAATATATGAATTTGACACATTTATAGCAATGTGGGTGACGCTCTCAATTCCCATGAATTTAACAAATGACTAACTTCAAGAATGGAGATTTTTCTTTTTTCTAAAAAAAACTTTGGCATACCAGAAAAAGAAAAAAACACATGCAAGTGAAACACTTAAATTCAGCTAGTTTAGTGATATGTCCGATTCCTTTATAGAAGAGAACTTAGGCTCCAATCCATCATTCTTTTTAATTTGTTGTAAGAAAGAAGGAAAAGCAATAAACAATAAAAAAGAGGACTTCTTGAGGCAAGAATACTCATATATGTGGGTGGTCTTTCACCAACTATTCAAGAGAATGAACAGGCAATATGGTACCTTAACACCAACCATTCTAGACTCATAATGGGCTAATTGATATAGCTAACAAGTAACAAACAATAACGTTAGAATTGTTGTGGCAAAGTATGTGTGAAAATGTATAGTACTAACATTATTGACTAACGAAAGCTCAAGAGAAAGGAGATGATCGTATGATAACCGTTAATAAGAGTCATATATTCATCAAAAGTATTACAAATTTACAATCATAAATCTTTTGCACGTACCTTGTAAGTTTTTAATTGATCCACAGACTTGTATTTAGGCCTTCTTTAGATAAATGAGTTTAAGCAGCCAAAAAGAAAGAAAGAGAAGTTGTAATTAGGCATCAGAAAAATGAATATACCTTGTGTTGTTAGAGAAGCAATGCATGGGTACGCACGGCATGTTGCCCATTTCTGTGTTGCGATTTGAACTAAAAAAACCAAATCTTTAGGATTAGGTGCCTAATTTTGCCTCAGTTTTCACGACTCTTTGAAGCTTAAAACCTGGGTTCGTCCAAGAAAACACAAAGATAATGAATCAATATATATACACGTACACATATATATTATAATAATAAGCAAGAGAAAATGACATACTTTATTTTCTTGTAAGAGGCAGGTGGTTTACTTTTGCAATTGGACAAATGGTATGCATTTTGAAAACGACTTCCCTTCAAATAAAATATTCAATCACTGTCAAAGTTTTATCCACAAAAGAAATTGCTTGGCCATAAGTTTAATTTCTTTGTGCAATATTAGAAAGAAAATAAAAAGAGCTTTTGGTTTCAAGTAGGATAATCTACCATGCTAAACTGCCTATTAGCCACGAATTGGCTTCTATTTTATAGGCAGAGAAGAGTTGGATTTGTATGCAAATTGGAGTTTCTACCAATCAGAAAATTATTGCAATGCATTGTTTTCACAAAGCCATCCATGCAGATATAGGTCACGCATGCCATTCTGAATTGTACAACAATGTTTGACCTCATTTATAATATCCATTCATGGCCTTTCGGATTCGTTTTGTGGACAATTTAATTTCAACCTTCTTAAAAGGCATTTCTTATTATTAAAAAAAATGCATATATATATATATATATTTTAATGATTGTTTAATTTGGTAGATTCCTCTTCCACTAGGAATATTTTATGCACACACGTGTAATCCACAATTCATATGGGCAGCTGATAAGTTTAATATTTTAGGGACAGATAGAATAACTTTATTAAATTTGGGTTTAAATGATAGGGACTTTCATACTTTTGTATAATACTTTACACACACTTTACAGAATGAAAACGTAACCAGGTTTCCAATCAAAAAAAAAAAAAAAAACGTAACCAGGTTTATTCTGTTTGGTATAATCTCCCTAAGAAACATTTAAAAAACTGACTATTTTTTTTGTTGTTAATGCTCTTTGTGACTTTTGTGAAGGATAAGCTTTTTACTTAATCTTCTTAGAAAGATGAGAAATTATACTTTACAATTTTAAATTATATTTCAGATTACACTTTGTACCCTAAACTATTCGAACGTACATTTTGCACTCTAAATTTTGATATTTATTACACTTTGCACCATAATATTAGTTTTACTGTTATGTTAGACAAAAATTGATAGCATGTAATTTGCATATAATTTTTGCTTAGGTGACACAGTTTAAAGAAAAAAACACCCCCTTTCCAATAAATTAAAAACAAAAGCTCTCTAGAATATCATCTTCCTCAAATCAAAAATCTGTCTTGACCCTAAATCCTCAAACAGCTCTCACATATGCGTGTCCGACAGCTCCCTTTCTCCTCCTCTCAGAGGTTCCAGGTACTAAACCACCATGATGCAACATTTTATGAGTGAAAAAATGTATGGCATTAAAGGACGTACACACCGACATGCAAATAAACTCTCACCAGTCATGATCAGTTGTGCATGCGCTAGACACAGCATAACAAAGAAGAGGCTTTGAAATTTTGTTCCTTTTAATGGCTCTTTGCTTTTCTCTCTGTCCTCTTTCTTTTTTTTTTTTTTACCTTTTGTATTTTGTGACTACTATTTCAGCAAAATTGAAATGTTCACAGGGTATAAAACCAATTTGAAGATTGAAAACCAACCAAACCTTAAAAATAAAAACCCAGCATGAAAAACCAAAGAAGGAAAAAATCGCCAACTAACTTAGTGGGTTGTCCTTTTACTGTGCTCTATTTGCCACTAACTTAGTTTTCCATCATCCAGTCCTGAAAAATCGCCATAGTTTTGCAGAGAGGACAGAGACACTGTGAGAGAGAGAGAGAGAGAGAGAGAGAGAGAGAGAGAAAAGGGTGTAGAATCTGTAGATACCCCCTTCTTCACTTCCTTAATTAGCACAGAACGAGCTGCAGCTGGCTGCAATTACTGCATCCGCCATTGTTGTATTAGGTGCTGCAACAGATTTTTGATTTGAGGGGAGGGGGGAAGAGATGCAACACGAGAGCGAGCTTTTGTTTTCAATTAATTGAGAAGAGGGTATTTTTGTCTTTAAACTGTGCAGTAAAAATTATGTGCAACTCACGTGCTTTTAATTTTCATCTAATATAACAGTAAAATTAATTTTGAGATGCAAAGTGTAACAAAATGTAAAAATTTAGTGCATAAAATGTGAAGTCAAATAATTTAAAGTGTAAAATATAATATAAGATATAGTTTAAGAGGATAAAGTATAATTTTCCCTTGAAAAAATTTGGAAGGATTCAATTTGTCAATCAAGGATCTTTACAGACTTTACAGTTCACTTGATTCCATAAACGGACACGATTCGTGTTCCAAGTTCCAACTTGTTACAAATACGAATAAGACTCGAATGGGAATTCATGGTCAAACATTGAACACGATAAGATCAAATTTTAAGCCACAAGAATAACATGTCAATTCGCTACAAATGGCAGCCAAAGGTTATATAATAAAAGGCTCTTAATATGCAAGTTGAAGTCCATTTGAGATTGCTAAAGTTGAAGTCTGCAGAAGATTACTGAATAGAGTTTTAAAATTAGAGTGTTCGGGGAGTTATAACTTAGAGAACATATTTGATAAACTGTAATAGGTATATAATAGCAATAGCAATAGTAATGTAAAAGTTATTTTTATGATTTAGCTGTTTTTTAGGTGGATTATGTTTTTATTAAATGGAATAGTCATTTTTTATGAATAATTATTCTTTAAAATGAGAAATAATTATTATTCTTTAAAAAGGTTGTATAATAGCTATTCTTTCCTTTAGTAGGTGTAATAATTTCTAAAATTAATATATTTCAAAAAATAAACTTTTCATATACACATAACAATTATATAAAAAAAAATATCATAAAAAAAATAAGCTATCTTTCTCTCAAATTTAAAATAATATTATTTTTAAGGAAATATAATTTGTATGAACAAGATATTTTCTAAAATAAATCTTGAGGTTATTTTTTTTTTATTTTAAGAAACAAATACACGCACACAAGGAAGATGGAATGAAGTTTTAACACAAAAATACACCATAACTTCACTCAAAAGCCATGGTATATTTTAAGTGAGAATGTAGCAAGTTATACCATACACGATACACTTTCTTAAGCAATGTGGGATAATTACTTATTCTTTTATTTTTGAGAAACAAATACACATACACAAGGGAGAGTGAAAGAGGTTTTAAGAGCATTAGTGGAGCCAAAGCCAAATAATTTGGCTCTACAGTTGCACAGCTACTTTTGGTTGCACACTGAAGCTCAAAAGTAAAAAAAAATAATATATATATATATATATATTCAGTCTCTCTCTTTTTTATTTATTTTCACTCTCTTTCTCTCTCTGGCTTCTCTCAATTCTTCTCAACTTCTCTTTCTCTCTAGCGTCGCTCCTATCACCTTCTCAACTGAACCAAGCCTTTCTTCTCTTCGTGGTGTCACCTAGGTTCGTTGAGATCGACAGTGTGGGTTCGTGGTGGTGATCCTGTGTAGGTTTGTGGTGGGTTCATTGAGGTTGCCTGTTTGGGTGTGTGTGTTTACCAATCTATATTTGGGTCTTTCTGTGGGTTTGATGGCTGTGGTGATGGTGATGGTAGTTGTAGTGGTGTTTTGGTGGCTATGTGTTTGGTGGTTTGGTGTTTGATTTTTTTTTTCTTCTATGGGTTTGGTGGCTGTGGTGATAATGATGGTGGTTGTGGTGGTGGTTTGGTTTTGTTTGTTTCTTTGTAAGTTTGGTTGTAACTGTGGGTTGTGGTTGAAATGGTGGTTTGGTAGTTGTGGTTGTGGTTGCCGTAGTTTTGGTGGTTGTGGTTGTGTTGGGTGGTGGGTTTTTTTTTTTTTTTTTTTTTTTTCCTTTACCTTGGGCTGGGCTGTATTGGTTGAGATTGTTACTGTTTTATTTTATTACGATAATTCGATAATTGGGAAAGAGAGAATTTAAACCTTGGATATCTTCATTAGAATTACTAATAAGTGTCAATTGAATTATAAAGTTTTTGATCATACGGATGGAATTCAAATCAAAGTTGGTGATTCATTTAAGTAAACATAATTTAGTTTAATCTTGATGCATTTATGACAACCAAATTTATTTTTTTAATAATCCCCATTACCCAAGGGGTCTTTTAACACATTAAAACATAGGCCACATTTCTACTTGCTAGGCTCCTAGATAAACATTAAACAAAAAATGAACAAATTTGACGGCCTCAAAAAAAGAAAAAAAAAAAAAAAGAGCAGTTATTAACACCTCTTTTATTTTCTGGCCACAAAAAAGAACAAACCTGTACATGCCTTTGCATAAACAGAAGGTTTGGTCATATTATGGTCACAGCTCTCAATGACATTAATAGAAGACAAAGTTTGGTGCATAGGGCAACTTCCAAAATTTGACACTAACCCGCTAATCTTGTACATAACCCCACCGTAATGAACAACTTCAATGAATGATCACCTCGTATGTCAGTATAGATCAATTTTTTGCTCTTCCCCCATTATCATATCTATGAATACCCACCAATAATACAACAGATCCAACAGAAACAAGTAGATGACACAAGTCCATTTAATATTTGTTATAGAAAACACAAATACTGCAATACTGCATGCATTAAAAAGATGCAGAGTCCCTATTAAAAGAACATCTACTTGTGTAACAATAAATAAACCAACAATCCCTTTCATAGCATTTCTTAACCTCAGCACAAGCTGCGAACATCTCTAAGATAACAAATTTGGCAAATTTCCCAGAACGCTTTTGGAATCCTCATCTCTTCCACCCATCTAAACATTTTAGAGAGATCTTAAAAATAAGCCTGACTCAAAAAATAGAAAACAAAATCACAAAGAGTTAAAAGAGATCTTTTGCCATTGGGAGCCAACCCCATTACTTTTTTTTTTTGCAAAAAAAATGTGGATCTTCCACTAGTCACCAAGCTTCTATTGCTTCTTAAGCGTGTTCAATTTGTCCCTGAGATAGTAAAGCTTGGCCCTCCTTACTTTCTTCTTATCCAGCACCTTTATCTCCTTTATGTTAGGTGAATACCTGTCATGCATTACCCAATCCTTTGGCCATTATGCAGATTCACAAATTATCAACTTAAAACAAACAATGATGATCACTAACAACCACAGACACGTGACAACTTCACTACTAAAAAAGGGAACACACCTCACATAGGTATTAATAACAAAAGAAAAAGGAAAGATAAAAAATTAAAAAAAAAAAATCAGTTATATTGCTCAGTATAAGTATACCAAATAATTATTTGATTCTTCTAAGAAAACATAGAAGCAAGTAAAACCTCAAAATATGAACATCTGGGCCAAGTCTCTTTTGCAATTTAATACTGAGTCCACAAAGCATCAGAACCAAACAATAATTATAATTTTGACCTAAACAGAATTTCCTTGTATATTTTTGTCCACAGCAAGCCCATGTGAGTTCATTTCATACTGTTGCAACAGAACTGCATGTAAGATTTGTCAAAAGACAAGCACCACCAGTCTTTTTCTGACGTCCATTTATTTGACGATAAGTACCAGTTGAGCTATGGCTCATTTTCTCTGGAAGGTTATGTTATTGTCAAATCCTTTATGATGAGAGTTGAGTAGTATCTGATTGCCTCTGCCAGACCATCAATAGTTTCTTTTCCAGTTTAAAGCAGCAAGTCAAATGCAAATTGAAGTTTCAGGAACTCCAAAATACTTACAGTAGGAAGAGAGACTCAACTCCAACCCCAGCCACAAGTCTCCTAATTCTGAATGTAGTGTTTAAACCAGCATTACGCCTCACTATGACAATGCCTTTCAGAATTGAAACGTCTCGCTTGTTCTCAGGTACTTCCTGTCCACATGAACAATCATATTGAACAGAATCAATACTTAATTTCCTTCACAAAAGCAACATAACAACATAAACAATATCCCCTTGAAAAGAACTTGTCTTACCACTTTGAGTTGCACAATATAACCAGGCTTTATATCAGGTATTTCTCTCTTCATCCTCACTTCCTCTACATCTTCCTTATCTAATATCTGCAGAGTGTAATACCAACCACTAGCAACACGAGGAAGAGAAGAGGTTATTATTGATTCCTACAATACCAGAGCAAAGATGCATGCCTGCATTATGTTCTTGGCAGTTTTATCAAGCCTCTTAAATTTGATGTGGGAGCCAGATCAGAGACAGATGAAGAATAATCCTGAGACACTGATTCAACAAGATTTCCAAACATTGTAATGCCCCTGCTGGTAAGACGAGGTAGCACAGCTGCCCATTGGAACAAACCAGCCCTAGAACTTCTGCATGACACAGATACTGATGGTAAACCATTATTAGATGGAGTCGGCGGCACTGCTTGGGAGCGAATTCTTATCTGCTACAATAATTTGTAGGCATCATACAATGAGGTCTTGATTTGAGAGAAGACAAGAACTAATAATTAATTCTCTATAGTTTATGCTCCAAATGTATTACACAATGAAAATATTGAAGTTTTATGGCCCAACTGAACTTTTATAATTCATGGTCTTACTGGATAAGTGGCTAATAACTCATTTTCTATCAAATTGGTAACCATATAACAGAAAAACTAATGTGAAAGTTCTGATGGCATCAAATCTCAAGATTTTAAAGTCAGAGAAGTGGAGTAAAAGTAAAATAGCTAGTGAATACAAGACACTCTTTGGGAATGACATTAACAAAATCACAATTTACCCTGGTCACTTTTGCATCCATCAACAGTGACATACTTGCCAGAAGCATCCCTATATTGCATCAAAGAGCCATCATATTTCAATCAAATAATCAACCACTTAATCTCAGCTACAGTATGCATTGGACCTCATTACTGCACTAGTGGAAAGAATGGTGACACCCACTTATATAATACCACAAATGAAGTAGTTTTAATAAAGTAACCTTTTTTATAAGTACTTTTAGTTAAAGCAACCTCAGATTCAGAAGATTGACAATTATTATTTTGGCCAAAGCCAGATTTCGTGTGAAACAATTGTCTTGTGAGCATGAGCAGCTTACACCATCTAGAGGAAATAAACATTTAATATGACTGTGACTCAATAAGAAAATCTAAAATATAAGGAACAAAGATGTAAAGCAAAAAATTACATAAAAATTCTCTACCTAAGTCTATCTTCAACAAAATGTAGATATATCATACATGGTCCTGGACCATATAGCATCTTTTCAATCATAATAGTGTAACAAAATTGGCAAATACCAAACACATACAAAAATACAAGACAGTTCTTAGTTATATGAAAATATATATGTATTTTGATAGATTAGATAAGATTTGAAATCTATGTTTGGTGTTGGTGGGGATTTAAACCTAAAATCTCATATTCAGCGACAAAAGGCTATATCAATTAAACTAACTGGAACCTACTTAATTCTGCAAAAATATGTAACAATAAGAGAAAGTAGCTCTACAAAAAATTCATGGAAATGGTATGTAAGTTGTCAATTGAAAATAAATCAAAGATATGTACTTAAATCTCTACAATAACGCCAATACCAGTTAAGGCATTATAACTACTGGCGTAGATTGAATCATCCAACAACGTAAAGGAAGCTACAATGACAACCTAGTCACTGACACACAATAATAAAAGTGTAAAACTTTATCCACTCTAAATTATGGGGTGATTTGCAGTGTTCACCATAAATTACAAATTTCTGCATTCAACATTTTCTAAGTTGAGGTTAATTCGCAACCCCGCCATCTAAAATTAGTGGGCTGATTGGGGTAGACATTGCAATTTAATGGGCACTAATATGTTAATTTTGAACCATGTTAGTGCACTCCACCACTTACCTAATCAACAAATTTGTAAATTTTGATGCTAATTATTTAAGGAAGGGTTGAAATTGCAAACTAATCTAACAGCGTTGGTTGCAAAAATTTAAACTTTAAGGCACACAATGCAAATGATCTCATAGTTTAGGTAGATAACTACAATTAACCCCTTCATTCACCAACTAAACATGAAATATATACAACATTAGTCCAATGACCAATCTCATTTTGTAACATAAGTTACAACCTTAAACCTGACCCACTAAATTAGCACACTGAAACCCAAAACAGAAAGCAAGATTACAGAACTAAAAGCATGCTAGTGCAATAGAGTACAATGAGTCAGCATTTAGAAACATACACCAAATGTGGAAACTTTTGAAGACCCATTTGAGCTCCCAGCAAATTTGGGTACACCAAAAAGAGACCCATTTGAGTAAAACCGAATTGATTTCAAATCAACGTTGTTTGAGCTGCATATGTTTTTTTGTCTCAGGACCAATCGGATGCTCCCACGTAAACATTGCATTGTTTTTTTTGGAAAACAAAATCTGCATTGGTTGAAAAAATAAAAAGACTAGGCATAGAATGATTTCATTTTGAATATACAGAAAAATAAAATTATTTACCTGGAGAAGAAGCAACTTTGGTCTTGGTTTGGAGCATATATAGAGTAGAAGTGCAGAGCTGAACTGAGACTTTGAGTGGGTTTAAGAATGGAGGGTTGGAAAGACTACCCCTGATCGAAATGAAAGATTGGAGAGATGGGCTAGTCCTGGACCTATGTTAGAGTTGGTCAGTTGGATAAATAGTTGCCATAGATTATGAAGGGCCCATATTTTAGACACTAGGGATTTTCATCCTTTGTAGCCACATGAACAGGCCCATTGGATAGCCCAATAAAGAATAATTCCCTTACCAATGACAATGAGATCAAATTCGCTCTCTCTATCCCTCCCTCTCTCTCTCAAAGTAATTGTTTTTGAATTTGGGTCTCTTAGTTTCAAAAGTTATAATTTATACTATTGACCACTACAATATCAATATGCTCCTTTTTTTATTTTTATTTATTTTATCATTAATCTATTTAAAAATAATGTTTACCTTCTATTAATATCCAAATGACATTGTCTATCATGTTTAATGACAAAATTTTAATTGATATTGAAGAAAGGAGCATATTGACAATGGTGTAAATTTAGACGTGTAACTAATAGGTCTTTTAAGGCCTTTTTTATTTTATTTTTTTATTGAAGGATGACTATACTTGTGGCCAAAGGAATCTCAATTGAAGACAATGTTGTGGAGAAGCATGTGAATGAGTTGGTAAGTTTCCTATAGATTTCACCCAAAAAGAATGAGTGATGTACCAATTAATGTGACTTGAGAGCCTTAAATAGGAAAATAAGCCTCAAAATTAGAATCTATGGAAAAAAAAAAAAAGTAGGGTGGGAAAGTTCCATGGGCGTAGAGATATAATGTGCCCAATCAACACTACTGGTTGGGCTGGCGTAAGACTAAGGAAAATATAGCTTGTCATGAAGGTGACATGTGGCTAATACTAGGGTTAATGTGGAAAACTTGATAGATTGTGTGTGTGTTGCATGACTACACATAAGAAGATGTAGGTGCGTTGCTAGCTAGATCTTTTGTTGGCGTGTGAGTGCTTGTGCGACCATCTTTTAGGGTAAGAAATGATATTTTGAAAGTTGAGATTTAAGGAGACATTAATGGTAAGTGCTGGGATGGTGGTAGGTAGTAACTGATCCAAAAGAATATTAGTAGTGTTGAGCGGAACTGTGGTTGACGACTAGCAGAAGGGGGGGGAGGGGGGGCAACTGCCCCCCTTGACTTGTCCCAAAAAATCCTTTAGGTACTTTTGTTCTTAAGAAATTTTCCTACCTAATATGGTGAAAAGGCAAAATAAAAGACTCCCTTAAGAGAGATAGACCCTGACACTAACATAACAAAGGAAAAACAACCTCCCCCACATCAAAGGATTTAAAGCATATGGCTTTTCACCTACTTCATTATTCTTTTGAAGTAGCTTATATCTTGTGACAAGATTTTTGTCTTATGTTTTTCACCCATTTCACCAATGTTTTTTTTAAAAAAAAAAAAAAATCTATTCATTATTCATAGAAATTTTCTTGTTGAGTAATGCTAAGAATATTACAAATTTTACTACATTAGTCTTATAAGATGATGTATCACCATCACTAAAAAATCAATTAATATAATTATTTATAATTTTGTCTAGTGGCACTAATCATGTTCTTACCACGACAAATTGCTAATTTTTTTAGCAAAATTTGTAGTAATTTTAGTATTTTTTTTTTCATGGAAATTCGTTATTGGGCTGCATAATTAACACAAATAATTTTTTTTTCTTAAAAAAAGACTTAATGTTCTTGTGCGGTACAAAAACCCTAAAGCATCCACTACTTTTTTTTTAAAAACATTCTAATATATATCTTGACCTTTTCAATGTTTAAACTCTGTGTTTTTATTAAAATCCCAAATTTGTTCACAATTTTTAATTGTTTTTTTTTTTATTATTATCTATTAATATTTTTTAGATTAATTTTCTTTTTATTATTGACTTTTAATTTTGCCCTCGTAGACTAAAATCCTGGTTTAGCCACTAACGACAAGTGACCTAAGTAATGGTAAATAATGGGCACCTAAAACCATATTAAAGGCCATAAAAACGTGGTTTTATTACCATGTTAAAGTTGTTGAAATGTAACTTTGATTCTATGTTAAAATAGAAAGGAAGAAAATAAAACTAATATAGAAAG
Organism: Quercus gilva; assembly: GCA_023621385.1. Lineage (NCBI taxonomy): Eukaryota > Viridiplantae > Streptophyta > Magnoliopsida > Fagales > Fagaceae > Quercus > Quercus gilva. Next base: position 8,132,289 of record CM042482.1, on the reverse strand, counting down.
ACAACACAGGAGAGAGAGAGAGAGAGAGAGAGAGAGAGAGCAAAGATTAATATGGTTTAGTTTGATGAACTATGTCCACAACATAAAGCGCGTAAGCGGTTATATTTTTGCTAATATAAATTGTGTTACAATGAATCCTAATTTGGAGAATGTATAGGGGCTAACCTAAGTTAACCATAGGATTGTAGTATTTGAATTATAAGTCTTATTTACCTTGTTTACTCTAAGTACATGGATCTACCGCATACATGTACCTATAATACACTAGTACCTCTTAGGCCACACCAACCTTTAACAAATTGTATGAAAAGCTTTATAAGCATAACATCCTTTTTAAAAGAAAGACTCTGACTCAAGGTAGGTTAGCTACATCGATCACATTCAACTTTCATAGATCATCTTTTTTTTTTTCTTCTTCTCTCCCTCTCCCTGTTTCCCCACTTTGGTTGATATGTTTCTTTCTAAGGGCTATTCAACTGGTAGGGGACTAGCTAGGTACTGACTGCTTGTAGACATAGTCAGCGGGACCATCCTTCACTTTTTCTTTGTGCTTTCTCCCCACCATGTTGAACAAAATAGACCCAAGCCAACCCTCGTGCATGGTACCAACCTAATTAATAAAAACACACAGAAAATTTTAAAAAACACATTACGACATTAATATGAAGTCATACTTTCTTCAACTATTACAAAAATGGCTGTAGAATGAAGACTCAGAAAACTTAATAAATATCTATTTATTTGCATTTTCTTTTGCCAGTTGGCACAAAGCCATAGTAGGACTTTTCCTAGGTTTTTTTAATTTTTATATATATTTTTTATATTTTTACCTTTTTTTTTCTTTTCTGTGTCTTATTTTTGTACTTAAGGGAGGCTTTAATTTATGAAATAGGTTGAATTAATACCCAATATTTTGTGGTGAACATATGTACCTTCTGGCTTAGGCAACCATGCTCATTAACCGACAGAAAATAACTTGGAATCTAATGTTCAAAGCCCTGTTGTTTTGCAACTTATCTTTGATTGGACTTGGAAATTGCTTATCATTTATTGAAAATTTGGAATTGAAAATCCATTTTTATGGTTGGTTGATGCACTTATATTTGCTTATTTCATTATTTTTCCCACGATTTTCCTGCCAAACTGAGGTTTGCTGGACAGCAACTATAGAGCAGAATAGTGAGACTGAGAGTTGGACAAGATCTGCAACTACAACCTTAGATTCCTCAAAACTTTTCTGCAACCATCCCTTAGTAGATTCCTCTCCTACACAGCTTTGATTAAAAAAAGTTAAAAGTTAAAACCTTAACATATAACATAATGTGATAGTGTTGTGTTTTCAAATGATAAAAAAATTGAAGACCTACTTTGGGAATACCAACTCTTCCATCTACCATTTTTTTTCCCTAAATTTTGACTGGTCATAGTTTACCCCACTTTTCATGTGCTGTCATGCTTCCAAGGACTCTATCTGTGTTTGTTGAAATCTATACCCCAAATCTGGTGAAAAATGGCTTCTCTCCTTTTAACCATGCATGGAAATGAGTATTTTTAGTATAGCAGAAGCAAAACCACCTTGGGTTTAAAAAAGTTGTTTAAAATAATAATAAAAATCTGATAGAAAAATAAAGTGAAGTAAAGAAGTGAGAAATAAATAGGAAAAATCCAGGTAGGACAGGCTTAGCAGAGGTGCAGACAATTGAATATAAAATAGTTGTTCTTCACTCACTCTCACTCACTGCCAGTCTATATGCCAGTTTGGAAATATTATTTTTATTCCATTAATGCTGCCAAGAGCAGCTCTGGCAGCATCTGTGACTCATTCATCTTGTGAATAAGAAGTCTCATAGTCCCTATGTTGAAGTTCTCACTCATAATTTAGCTTTCTCCAATTAATCCATCCACATCTTGTTATCCTTTTGCTCAAAACTAGGCCTTGCCCATTTACTAGTTCATTGAAATTGAGCAAATTTTCAACAAACATGCAGGAACCCATCGGGATTCCTACTTGCTTTTCATCCAGTGAGAAACTAAGTGATGACCAGGCAGCTGTAACCAGGTCAGGTCAAAGTGTTTTCATGTCTGTTTACAGAACAAAGATTGCTGATCAGTGCCGCTTAATCACCATTACATGGTGCAAAAATTTGTTACTCCATGGCCTATCAGTATCAGTGGAAGGCCCTGAAGGAGAAAGTCAGTATACTTGCAAAGTTGAGCTGAAGCCATGGTATTTCTGGAGGAAACAAGGTTCTAAGCGCTTTATAGTAGATGGTAAAGCTGTTGATATCTTCTGGGACCTTAAGGCTGCAAAATTCAATGGTGAAACGGAGCCAAACTCAGAATACTATGTTGCAGTTGTTTGTGATGAAGAGGTTGTGCTTCTCATTGGGGATCTAAAGAAAGATGCATATAAGAAGACTGGCTGTAGGCCAGCTCTTATTGATCCCATATTGGTTTCAAAGAAGGAACACATATTTAGTAAGAAAAAGTATTCTACAAGAGTCAAATTCCATGAGAAAGGTAGATTTCATGAAATCTCAATTGAGTGCAAGAATAGAAGTAGTGGTGGCGGGAACATGAGCAATGGAAATTCTTCAATTGGGGTTGAGCCAGAGATGGAGATTAAGATTGATGGGCTCTTGGTCATTCATGTCAAGCACCTTCAGTGGAAGTTTAGAGGTAATGAGTCTATATATGTCAACAAAATGAGAGTAGAGGTATATTGGGATGTTCATGACTGGCTCTTTAGTCCAGGTTTAAGGCATGCCTTATTTATTTTTAAGCCAATTCTGTCATCCATATCTCTATCATCCTTATCATCTTCATCATCACCACCTTTATCTTTTTTAACATCTACACCATTATCATCTCAGACAGAGAGCTCTGGGTCCTTAGAGGGGCTGAATGCTAGTGGGTCTTCTGACTTTTGCTTGTTCCTTTATGCTTGGAAGCTAGAATGAGAACATATATCAGTGAACCCAACATTGTTTATATCATCATCAAAACCAGAAGAATAAGGTTGGAAAAGGAAATGGCTCTTCATGGAATGGGCCAGCATAGACTGGTGAGGACTGAAGACACAGATTGGGTTGGGAGAAAGAGGACTGGATTGAGAAAGGGAAGTGGGACCCAAGTTAGTTAGAGTTGGGATTGAAGTCAAGTGGGCATGATTGGACAAGACAGATTGTATCACATACATGCCCAATAATTCCCCATCTAGAGGCATCTCCATCTATTTTTATACAAATTCTCTTTCTTGATCTGATCTTGATAAGTGAGAAATGTTTCTTTCAAATTACATCTATCAATATGTGTACCTTTTCCTAAATTTTATATACCTATAAAATGTTGACAACATGTTCATAGATACTGATTACTGATCATGTCTGTATCTGGAAAAGCATGGGTGATAATGCATGTGACAGTGAAAGGGTGGTGCTATATATGATGGAATTACTAACTGCAAGAGCTTGTGTTTGTCCACCGAACGTGAATATATAACTATTTTCTTTTCACTCGAGTCTTGACAGTAACTTTTTTCTCTGTAATTTGGCTATTCAACAACTTGAATGTTTAACTTTTTGTTAAATATTAATGTTTTTCATTCTGGTGCAATAGTCATTCCAGGATAAACAGTGTTGTTGAAAGTCCTGCTAGTTTATGGTTTTGTTGAAAATCAGGATCTATTGCAAGATACTCAAGAGTTTCTGATGTTGGTTGGCAGATATATATAAAATTATCAAAATGACATTGAGACCCTGAATTTCATGAAATAAACAAATCCCTAAATATTGGTCAAGCCACATGCTAACATGTTTATAGGAAAAACCACAAAATGATCTCCCACGTGCAAGTCTCATCATATGATGCAAGTTATTACCAATTAAGTATTAACTTCATATCATATTATATACTATATAATAAAAGTTAATAGGACCCAAAAATCATGATTGTGCCCAGTGACTGTACCAAATTGAAGCAATTTTTTGACTTAAACTCTAATACTTTATCAATTTTTAGGATGTACACAAAATCTTAATAATTATTATAAACTTTTGGATAAATTTATTCAAAGTAAAAGTCAATTATCAAAATTTTTTAAACTTAAATCCCACACAATCCCACACAATCTGCGTTGTTATTTTTATTTTTTCCCCTCAAGTTGCATATTATTAAATCAATATTTATTATGATATTAAACTACAAGACTCTTGATTAAGAGATTCTATTCAAACTAAAAGTCTATTATCAAAATTTTCTAAACTTAAACCTTACACAACCCACTTTTTTGTTTTTGTTTTTCCTAAAGTTGCATTTTATTAAATTAATATTTTATTAGGATATTAAGATAAAAAGTTCTTGACTAAGGGATAACATTTAACAATAATTTAATATAGATAAAATGTTATCATGTAAATTTTAAAAATTTAAATTCTATCCCAACTAAAAGTCTACTATCAAAATTTTCAGAACTTATATATATATATATATATAGGTATATATTTTACAATTTTATATTTGGGCCCCCTCTTTCAAAACTTTTGAGCCCCCTCCCCTACAATTTTACACTGATTTGATTGTAATAGCATTTGCATCAATTGTAAAATAACATAAGACTCCAAATTTGTCTAATTTACCCAAAAATACACTTACTTTGGTTTATGTATCATTATGCAAAAAATATATTTGTGCTATAGTAACTGTGTAAATTTATACAATTACTGTAGCACAAATGTATTTAGCAAATTTAAACAATTAATTTAACACAAATGTATTTTTATACAATTATATATAGACTGATGTGGGTGTATTTTGGGGTTGATTGAGAAAATTTACACAATTATTGTAGCTATCTATACAAATGAATATTTTAGAAATTATTTAGATTGTGGACAATGACTTCATGATTTTTTTTTTACTTATAGTTTGCCTCCTAACTTGAAATCCTAAGTTTATCCCTAATTATTACACCCCATGCTGTTGTTGTTGTTGTTGTTGTTGTTGTTGTTGTTGTTTTTTTTTTTTTTTTTTTTTTTTTTTTTTTTTTTTTTTTTTCCACTTTTTTTCCCCTCTAAGATGCAACTTACGCTTATATTTTAATCTAATAAATTCATCTTACTTATTGTTCTTTGCTTTTAAATTTATTTGCAGGATATTATGCCAGATGAAGTTTACTATAAAGAAGCAAAACAATGGACACCCAACCCAACCCAAGTTTTTGTTTTTGTTTCCTTGAGTTGCATATTATTAAATTAATATATTATTAGGATATTAAGCTACAAGGCTCTTACCTAAGGGATTTTGTTCAAACTAAAAGTTTATTATTAAAATTTTCTAAACTTAAATTCCACACAACCCACTTTTTTGTTTTTTGTTTTTGTTTTTGTTTTTTTTTGTTTTTCATCAAGGTGCATCTTATTAAATTAATATTTTATTAGGATATTAAGCTACAAGACTCTTGACTAATGGATCTATTTAAACTAAAAATCTATTATCAAAATTTTCTAAACTGAAATCCCACCAACCCATGCTTTTGTTTTTGTTTTGTTTTCTCAAGTTGTATTTTATTAAATTAATAATTTATTAGGATATTAAGCTACAAGACTCTAACGCTTGACTAAGGGATAAGATTTAATAATAATTAAATTTTGATAAAAAGTTATCATCTAAATTTTAAAAATTTAAATTCTACTCCAACTAAGCTCTAAACATGTTTATAATTTTTTATTAAACTAAAAACCTATTATCATAATTTTCTAAACTTAAATCCCACACAACCCACGCTTTTTTTGTTTGTTTTTTTTCCCTCAAGTTGCATCTTATTTAATTAATATTTTATTAGGATATTAAGTTACAAGGCTCTTGACTAAGGGATTTTATTCAAACTAAAAAGTCTATAATCAAAATATTCTAAACTTAAATCCCATACAACTCACTTTTTTGTTTTTTATTTTTGTTTTTGTTTTTTTTTTCATCAAGTTGCGTCTTATTAAATTAATATTTTATTAGGATAATAAGTTACAAGGCTCTTGACTAAGAGATCTATTATTCTATTTAAACTAAAAGTCTATTATCAAAATTTTCTAAACTTAAATCCCACCAACCCACTTTATTTTATTTTCTCAAGTTGCATCTTATTAAATTAATAATTTATTAGGATATTTAGTTACAAGGTTTTTGACTAAGAGATAAGATTTAGCAATAATTTAATTTAGGTAAAACGGTATCATCTAAATTTTAAAAATTTAAATTATATTCCAATTAAATGTCTACTATCAAAATTTTCAGAACATATATATAGCCATGGCTTTCAATACAATCTCTCTTAACCAGTAAGTCATCTTTATAATTTAATTCCACATAATTCACCTAGAATGTTTATTTATTTAATATTATTTATTTTAACTTTTTTCCCTCTAAGATGAAATTTACACTTATGTTTTAATCTAATAAATTCATCTTAGTTAGAGTACGTTTGGTATATTGGATGTGGATTACAACATGAATGATAATTTTTGTTACTGAGAATAAAATGTGTTGTAATGGAATAATAAAATCTATTTATTAGTTTGGTCGTGAGTTGTAACATTAGAAAAGTTATGATCTATTTTAGGAAATGTCTCATTCATACAATTATATTTCCTAAAAAATAATATATTTTAAATTTTAGAGAGATGAGTTATTTTTTGATGATTTTTTATTTCCATATTTGTTAGGTGGATATGGAAAGTTTATTTATTTAGAAATATATTAATGTTACAAATTATTACATCTACTAAGGAATAGTTATTCCTCATTTTACAATATTTTTAGAGAGGAATAGTTATTCCTCATTTTAAAGAATAGCTAACCATAAGGAATAACTATTTCTTGTAATAAAAACATAATTAAACTATTGAATTGCTAAACCATAAGAATAATTGTAACATTATAGTACTTATTATAGTCTACTAAACGTACCCATTTAAGTTTTTGGTTCTCTTTTGTGTATGCTTTGATTTTGGGTTTTGGTTATTGTATTTAATTTGTGAGTGTTGATTTTATTTATTTATTTATTTATATATCAATAGGAAAAAAATCAGTATTGTGGAACTATTTTGTTTATAATTGTTTGTGCTGGTTAGGGAATAGATTGAACATAATTCAAATAAGGATGATCAAACTCATACAACATCTCATATTAAGAAATTAACACAAAGAAGAAAGATAATTTTAAAATATAAAAATAAATAAACATTGATAAAGTCTAAAATCTAAACAATTAGAATTTGAAATAATTTTTTTTTAAAAAAATTAGTTACTTTTTTTAAAATTTATTATTACTATTTATTTAATAATTTAGTTTTAATTATTTTCCAAAAAATTTAGCTTACATATAAATTTTCACCAAGCTGGGCATCGCTTGGAAATAATACTAGTTATTTATATATAAGTATCTTCTAAAAAATTAACAAAAAAACCTTTAAAAATAAGTACATACATACATATATATATATATATATATATAAATTGGAGAAAATAAAGTATAGTGAATTTGATAGAACAAGATATAATTTCCAAATTGATTAGAAGGCATAGCATAACAATTCAATGTATTCAATAATTTAGATTTTGCAAACGTTGCTGCCACCTCAGGAGTATTTGGATTTTCTGTGAATTCATTCCATTCTATTCATTCCATTCTATAGCTGGTTCTTTATAGAAGATTCCGCTTAAGGCAAATAAAATCAAAAGCAAAAAAATAGAAGACATCATTCAATTGAATATGATAGCACATGCAGGACCACATTCTTAAAAATATTACTATAGAACAAATATGATAACCACACAAAACGTTTATAGTCACCATCGAAGTTGATTTTGAACATATTATTGACTTCTAAGAAAGACTCAACTGTAAATTGGATCCAACATTAACATTTAGAGCTCTTGCAGCAAAGTTAGTCCTTTTAAAATTGACTTCAAGTGGCCTGTAGGCATTGGCAAAAACATTGTTTAGTTCAGTTACTTTCTTTTGCAGTAATATAAGCAAACTCATAACAAAAAAAATGGTATGATACTTGTTCTAAAATGACTAACGTACTATTTCTAAGGGTTAGAAACAAAACTAGCTTCTTGCAGATGAGCAAGCAAAACAACTCCGACAAGAGCAATATCATCAATGATCAACCCCACATTATCATCAACATGAACAAGAAGAAGAATGTTATAGAAGTGAATAGAACACAAAGTTTTATAATACCAGTATGCCACAAGCATGTTGGCAGTGACTGAGAATTATTATCTGATGCAAAAATAATAATAGAATAGGCATAACAACGACTTTATACATTCTTCTTGAGACATGCTTTGTGGCACCCTTCTTCAAAACAAGATGCAGTCAAATGACAACCCCAAGCACTCATATAAATGAAGAAGTAATTTGGGGGGAACCCAACTCACAAAATTTTTAACATACCAGTAATCCAAGAAATGGTTTTGGTCTCTGATTTGAACATAAATCTGGTTTCCTTTATCATAATCACAATTATGAAAGCAGTGCAGACTATTTGTTATTATTTGATCCAAAACCAAACCACTTCGCCAGGAAGAACTTATTCTTTCCATGAGAGTTATCGGGTGCCTTTTGTGCTGGTGCTGCTGAAGGAGCTTTCACAGGTAGTGAACAAGGTTTGTCTGCAAAAGAGAGATATTGTCAATGGCTTCAGGGTTTGAAGGACGATGTGGGTTTTATAATTGAAGTAAAATAAGTAAGAATGTGGTCTAAAGAGCTACTAATATTCAGTGTACAATTACTTAGAAATATTTGTTTTGCTGGGTAAAATTCTCTATTATTTAGATGACAACAGATGCATAAAGGGTAAAATGAATCGGATTTAACCTGTTTTTGGTGAAATTCTGTTAGTTTTTGCACTTCCAGCATTGCTAGGATTCTTGTCTGAGTTGTGTATGATGTCTTCAGGGTGAGAAGGATGAAGTGGGATTTAGAATTGAAATAAAATAAGTAAAAATGTGGTCTAAAGAGCCACTAATATTCAGTGCAACAATTACTTAGAAATATTTGTTTTGCATTGTAAAATTCTCTATTATTTAGATGACAACAGATGCACAGATGCATAAAGGGTATAAAGAATGGGAATTAACCTGTTTTTGGTGAAACCCTGTTAGTTTTTGCACTTCCAGCATTGCTAGGATTCTTGTCTGAATTGTGTATGATGTCTTCAGGCTGAGACGCTGAGGTTGGCTTCTTCTCTAGCACCCTATGCTTCGCATATGCCAGACTATCAAGGTCATCTGTAATGACCAAAAAATCAAAAAAAGAGAAAATTCAAAAAGTTTCAAAATCTGAATGTCTAACAGAAGGCTGCCAATTAACACTGGAAAGAAGTTAGAAAAGATATAATTTTAAGTTCGAAGAGAAAATCATCATGTTGAATGTGAAACCAATTCTAAATATTGCATGCACAAACATAATTAAGTTTCATACAGAATAAAATTTCAGTATAATTATGCAATGCTTGAAGGAACATGTAAGATAGGTCATCTGTATAGACACTTTCAAGCTCAAAAAAAAAAAAAAAAAATAATAATAATAATAATGAATTGAGTGAAATTAATTTCCATTTTTAACATCTAGCCAAGTGAAGTATTCTTTTATTATTAACAGGAAGTAGCAACGGAAAGCTCTAACCTTTGATTCCACATGGACCTGAAGTACATGAGTTCAAGTTGGATGGTTTAGACACAGGGCAATTCCAAGCACTAAAAATCCATATGAGTGTGACTAGGCAACCTTGAGTGGCACCAATAGGTAGATTTCTCAATCATTCTAAATTACAGTTGTGATATTTACTAAAGCAGTGATATACTTTTATAAAAGCAGCAACAAGGGGCTTAGAATCTCAATTGAGAAAAAAATTCATCAACCTCTCAAACTTGATATTTGGTGCCATCAATATCCTTTTTCCTAATAAGAATAAATCATAATCAAACTGTAAAACAGTTACAGTGAACTTGTTTTAACCATTTGAAATTCATGTGACCCCTAAAATTCAGTGTCCTTAGACCTGACAACTGAAGAGACAAGATTGAACAAGGGGATTCAATGGCCATTATTAACATAATCATCCCATTAGAGAAGAACATGTGAGTATAGGTAGCTTACTTTCATTAGGTGGTTTCCCATAATTGTGCTGCAAAGATTCAACAAAAGATTTCTCTTTGTTCTTCCTTCACTGGTAGGGTATAAAGAATCAGGTGCTTTAAATTATGATAAAATAATTGACTTAACACTTTCTTAATAACAATTCTGAAAAACCATAAAAGCATACATTGATCACAAAGAGAATATCTGTAACTGGGGGCTGAGCCAACCAATAGCAACTGAACTGCCTCTGAATCTCTTGTCATAGAGGATTTATCATATGTTTTCAGATTCTGTGTGTCTAACAGAATTCCTGCAAGCTGAAACAAATTAAAATCCTGTGAGAATTGTAATCCAGAAAAACCAATCTGTCATAAACCTTTTCAGAGAGAAAAAGATAAGGAAAAAGGACTTTATTGTTCCAAAACTTAGTTAATGTAATTCACCAAAAGTTTCTTCAGCACAGGGGTTTGGAGTAGATCATAGGCATCTTCGCAGTAATTATCTGTAAGAACAGTGCACTGAGATCCAACCTATTAAGACAACCAATGGTATGAAGTTCAGTAGACAAATTCAACTATTCCTTAAAGTGTACTTCCCTTGAAAAGATACATTTTTACATACTTTAATTTGAACTTCATCTATGATTAGTGTATACTGACCTCGCTATTAGTTCTGAGGATATCTTGCCCAACCACGACTATGCTCAATTGGCCAGCCATCATTAGACTCTCCAAGTTCACCTGACACCAATTTACAAAATTATTTGCTTATGTAAGAAAGAGATATTTCCATTGCCTTGAACTAACACTGTACAAAGACTATGTATGTTCTAGAAAAGATTAAAAAAAAAAAAGGATATTATAATTCATTGTTCATAAACAGAGCATTATTCCATTGCAAATTAATCTCCAAAGTTATTGCTCTTGAGAAAAGTTTTTATGAGTTGATACATATTCTCCAATGCATTCACTTACTATTTCTTGCCCTTGCCCATAAATCCTTTTTCAGTGCAAACTGGTGCTTAAAAAACCAGATCTGATTTTGGATGCTCTAGATGAAACAAACTTCCAAGAGTATTTTATCACGATTACAGAATTAGTTATTGCGATTACACTCCAGCTCTAACAAGTATATGTCAACAATTTTATATATATATATATATATATATGTATCATTGTAAAAGGGCAACTTTATCAATGATTTTTAAATGAGATTTTAAATTAACAAACACTAAAGGAATACCTCATCAGCAAAGAGCAATGAGGTTGCATCAACACCAACATGGTAAAGCAACCAAGCAGCCTGCCTTTGCTTCCACATCCTCCTCCTCCTCACATTAATCACACGCACCACCACACACCCCTCTCCATCACCTTCACCCTTATTCTTATTGTTACTCATCCTATTCTCCAATAGCCACGCGTAACATATAGCCGCCACTATGGAACTTGTACCTGCATTCCCAGAAAACATCACACATTCAATGGAACCCAATCAATCTATATATATATATATATATTCTCTCTCTTTCCTTGAGGAAAAAAGAAGAAGTTAAATTGTGACTTCAGGCATTCCTGATAAGGGGTATATGTGACTAATCAGTAAAGCTAGGAATCAACTCATGATAGGAATCAAACTCAAACATTAAGAGCATTTGGAAAGTCCAAAAAAGTTAATTTTTTGGGGTTTTTTGAACTCATTTAGACAGGTCCTATGCCAAAAAAGAATAAAAAAACCCCCCTAACTTTCAATTGTACTTTTAGCAAATATAATCAATCAGCAAAAATACATAGAAATGCACTCTAATTTTGTAACTTGCATCACAAGTCATCTTGTTTCCATATAAAATCCACCCATTATTTTTTTCTCAATCAATTGAAAACAGATAAAAGTGAATTCTCTATACTCAACTGTTAGAAGGCCCAGAGAGCACAATCTGTGCCTTGGCATTAAGCTCCCCATTCAAGAGCTTCTTAACCTTGATCCTCTGCTGTTTCAAGAACCCATTAAGACTAACATCATCAACAGAATATTCTTCCTCTTCCTTAAACTCTTCTACAACATTAGTAGTAGCTTTGAGCTTTGGAGCAATCTTATCCAATGAACATGTGGACGAAGATATCGACCTCCAGTGTGCTGACTCCACGAGGTTCCTAGGTGGAGACAAAACCAGCTTCTGCTGCTGCTGTTGCTGTTGTTGTTGTTGTTGCTGCTTCTCAACAAGATTGTCTGGTAGTAATGATGGAGTTGAGTTGTTGAGGCGTGAAGGGGTTGGGATTCCCTGTGGGCGAGGGGAGGAAGGGTCAGTTTGGAACCGGGACTTGCGGTGAGGAAGCTGGCGAGGTGGCAGAGTTTGATTGGGAGTTGGGGGGTCTGGAGTGGAAGGGAGTGATGGTGGTGTGGGGTTGTTATTGGTGGGCTTGAGGATGTTGGAGAACCATTTTTGGACTGCAGAAGCAGGGGATGAATCTGAAGGAGTTGGTGTTGTTGGTGGTGTTGTGGTGGTAGTAGTGTTAAGGTTGTCAAAGGAGGTGTTGCGAGTGTGTTTTGCTTTAGCTGATTTTGAGAGGATTTCTCCACTGAAACTCTCCACTGCTCTGTTCCTGTTTCAACAACAAAGTAGCCGTTTCAGTTTGTGGGGTTCTATTATTATTATTATTATTTTTCATAAAAAAAAATAATGTTAACTAATTCAAGATTGATTTTTCAATATTGACCAATGGTTATAAATCATTACTCTTTTTTTTTTTTTTTTTTTCATAGCAATTAGGGACCAAATTTGGTCAGTTTTGAACAATCTTGAAACTTGATGATATTAGCCCAAACCTAAAAAAATGTTTATTGTATTTTACTATTTATTTAATACATTTTTCAATGCACATAAAAAAGAAAGAAAAAAAAGCCCCCCAAAGCCCAAAAGCAACTGCACTAAGAAGAAAAGCCCATGTAAAGCTCGGATTTATTTGTAGGCTTGTAGGTTGTTCTAGGTTATGTTTGGATTTAAGGATTTCAAAATAATGGGATTTGAAGAACAATTACTTGAAATTTCTTAGCAAACAGTATAACATGAAGTGAGTTTTAGAGGTTTTTCCTCAAGGAAAAGCACATGTACTATTTGGATTTAAAATGACATCTCACACCTACCCATTTCAAATCCAGGAATTAATAAAGCTCAAATTCCTTCATAAATTTCATCAATACAAAAAATTCTATCACCCCATACTTTATTCAATTTCTAGTCATTTGAATTAAAAATTGAAATCCAAATTGCTCCCTTAGTGGTCTCAATGTTACTCTATGATGGAATTCTAAAATCTCATTCATTTATTTTGAAATGAGTGAATTGGATTTTGATACTTCATCAATAATTTAACAAAAAAAAAAAAAAGTCAATGTTTGTTTAAATGTTGATGATATGTCACAATCTAAAGTCTGGAACTTGTTCTGTTTTACGCTGAGCCTCCATTGCCAGCTTCTTTTGCGGGGTTAGAGACCCTTTGCTTTCTCTTGAAGTGTCTCTGTTGAATCTGACCCTGTCCATGGTGCAGAGAGAGAGCGAGAGCGAGAGAGAGAGCTTGGATGAGAACACAAGAGGGGTTTTAAAATATGTAAGAGAGAGTTGGACCTTGATAATATCAGGTGGAGAGAGAGAGATCATGTAAAACTTTTTGCCGGCGTTTCGGTTGATGTCTTTTTCTATGTATTTTTGTACGTGTCTGCACTTTACGAAGATGGCAAACCATGTACTTATACAATTATACCGTGTTTTGTGAAGCTTTAAGTGGCAATTTTACTTCAATGCACTAGGGTCCAAGAACTTTCACCTCAATCTTCTAGAGTAGTGAGTTGCATGGAAAATCGCTAATATTGGCTTACACGATCACATTCTTCAATCTAAACCCGTGTATAGTTTAGAAAATAAAAGCATATCTTTTTGGGGAATGAGAAAACAGGTTTTTGGCTTCTAGAAAAAATAAAAATATTATCAAGATTTAAAAAAAAAAAATAATTATGTTAGAGCATCTCCAATAGGGCTCTCCATCTCTAAAATTTGGAGAAAAAAGCCACTGTTCACATAAAAAATGAAGTCCAACAGTCTCTCTATCTCTAAATTTTTTTTTAGAGTTGCTACAGTGGCTCTTCAGGAATGAAGCGCACTGCAGCAATCACTGTTGATCTGCAAATATTATTTCCGATTAAACTAATACCGGTTGAATTAAAAAAATAATTTTTTCTCTTTCCTCCCTTTCTCATTCTTCTTCACTCCATCTCTCTTCTTTATCTCAACGGCTACAAACCGCAAAATACAATCCAAACACGAAAATAATTTTTCTCATAAACCAAATGAAATCAGAAAAATAAAAGGAAAAAAAAAAAAGAAAAAAGAGAAGAGAGAGACCTGATCATGAGCAAAAGAATTAATTCAGTCTCAATAATCACAACCGATTAAAATATTTAATTTTCACTCAATAATCACAACGGTAACAACATAAATATTCTTGATATTTTCTCTCAAACTTCTCTAAACTCAGCCTTAATCAAACATTCACAACAGCTACAAACACAACAATCATTTCTTTTAAACATCTCTAAACTCAAGCATAATCAAAATACAAACTCAAAAACACAATCTTAAAATTAATCAAATCATAACAAAAAAAAAAAAAAGAGAAGCCATCTGACCCACGGTGGAGAAGAAGACAACGCCTACTTGTGTCCTTCGATCAACGGTGGAGCAAGCAATTGCTTGTTCTTAATTTCTCTATTTCTTATCATTGTAGAGAGTGTACCAGAATCAAGTTGAAATAGAAAAAGTAAAAAGAATAGAGAGCTAGAGAAAGAACGAGAGAGCTGGAGAAATGGAAAGTATGATCCGGAATGTACTAGAAAAAGAAAAAGAAGGGTAGATAGTGATGGGAGTGGGATAGGTGTGTGGTGGAGAAAAAACCAAGGGAAAAAAAGAAAAAGAAGAAAAAAGAAAAGAGGGCTCCAGAAAGTGCTAGAGAAAAAAAAAAAGAAAAAAAAGAAAAGAGGGCGGGCTAGAGAGAAGAAAAGAGAAGATAGAAAAAGAAAAGGGAAAAATAAAAAATCTTAATTAAAAAATACTACCACAATATTTTCACAATAAATTTTAAGTAATAGATTGTTATTAGTTAATAATGACAAGTAAAAAAATAATTTTAGTGGTATAAAAAAATAATTTTAGTGGTGGGTTCAAATTAGAACTAGTAACAACTTTTCACATAAATTTAGTTGTGAAAGTATTGCGTAAAATGTTGTGAATATAACACTTCTCATTGAAAAATATAGTTGTTAAAAAAAGAATAAATGATAATTAAAAAAAGATTAAATAATGAATGAAGAAATAATATTTAAATGAGATAGAGAAAGGGATAGAGAGTTTGTTGGAAAGTGTAATTGAAAAAGTGAGTAGGCAAAAGGTAAAATGCACTGTTCACTCTCCAAATAGGGAAAAATTTGAAGAAAATTTAGAGAGACTGCTGGAGATGCTCTTACACTTTTCTTCAAATTTCCTAATATGAATATATATATTTTGATAAACTTTTTTGTGTATCGCCTAGGTTAGCGATTAGTAATATATCTAAAAGAAATGTTAACGAGTGTCCTTAGGGCACTTTTTAAAAATCTATTTAAAGAAAGTTTTTATGAAAAAAGAAAAAAAAACAATTAATGTTTTGACAACTTTTTTCATTTCCCATAAAAGTGAAGTCAAAACTTTCTTAAAATGGATTTTTAAAGAGTGCCTTTAGGGCACTCGTTAGCATGACTCTATATCTAAAATTGAAGTATAACATTTAATAGTCTTTAATATTGCAATGCTCCGATTGAGCCATATCATTGATTATGTTACCTTTTTTTTTATTATTAATTTGTTTATCTAATTTTTTGATAATATTAAATATATTAACCTATTGACTTTGCACATCATCTTGAATATATATAGTTTAGACGAAATTACATTATTGGTCCCTGAAATTTACTCTATAAGCACTATTGGTCCCTTAAGTTTCAAGTGAGCGCAATTGATTCCTAAAGTTTAAAAAATTAACAATGTTAATCCTTTTGTTAACTGTCGTTAGTGTTAATGTCTATGTGGCTAAAGCAAAATTGACATGTCTTCTTTTTAATTGATGTGGCATGTTTTTATATTAAAATGCTAAAACTATTTCAAGATTTACACTTTACTACAAGAGCTTTACAAGCGTGTAACTATGACACATAAGCTATTTTGAAGAAAAACTTACAAGTCAATTTTAAGTTAATAATCTATTCATATTTAAAATAAAAAAAGTAAAACAACAAAATATTTTGAAAAAAAAAATCAGTTTTCACTGCTGGTGTCTCTTCAATGACCACCCACCCAAGCAAGCTGGATTGTCCATCTCAGGAGACATTCTACCAAAAACTCAAAAACTCCCTAGATCTTACTTTCTTTCTTTTGGATGTTTTTATGGTTTTTTGAAGCATGAAATTCTTTTATTTTATTATTAAGATTTGGATCTTTTCGGGGGATAGATTTTGCGCAAAGGAGGAGCATAGATTAAAAAAAAAAAGGAAGGAACAAAGTTTTTTGTAGTCTGGTGAGTAGGTGAAGGCAGATTTTCTTATGGACAAATGGAGAAATTCTTTGTAATTCGTAATTGCCACTATTCATTGGCTTCTTAGAAACTCATTACTTCTTCATTATCATCATCATCTCCTTTTTTTCTTTGGTGCTAGTCTAAGTGCAGGTGATCGAAGATTAGAGCTTGAAGCGATACTAACAATGAGAAAAAGGAATTAATGCTAACACTAAACAAAAAGCTAGCAAGGTAGATGAAAATAAAAATTTGCAAGCAATACATGCATTTGAAAAAGAATTTTATTTTATTTTATTTTATTGTGTTAATTTGAGTATTTTATTCTATATATATATATATATATTTGAAAAAAAAAAGAAGCTAAAATTGCTAGTTTTGATAAATGTTCATGATTACAAAAATATTTTTGCAAACAATCATCAACTAATTTTTTTTTTTTTAATCTTGGATAAAAATCATACTCTTACCTAATTCAAGTGTATATGTGTGAAACTCCTTTCTGGATATTTGAAATCTGACCCTTACTTCTCCACCCCACAA